>OZ020208.1:188539-1590203 GCA_963971245.1 Cladonia rubrotincta | reverse complement strand
CCCTAACCCTAACCCTAACCCTAACCCTAACCCTAACCCTAACCCTAACCCTAACCCTAACCCTAACCCTAACCCTAACCCTAACCCTAACCCTAACCCTAACCCTAACCCTAACCCTAACCCTAACCCTATAATCACTTTTTTTATCATATTCAACCTCTATCTAATCTTACCTTTCTACTTTGTTTTTACAACCCTAACCCTTTTTGTTTATTTGTCCTTTTCTTTTCTTTTTCTTTTCTTTTCTTTTTATATCTTCTAACCTTATTTCTATATTTATTAAATCTCTTTTTTAAAACTCTTATTTAATTTATAAAATCTTATCTGTTATTCTTTTTCTTCTCTCTTCTTATATCTTTGAAAATTCTTGTACTTTAAATTCTTTTATTCTATTTGATTCTACGAATCTCTATTAATCTATATTACTATTATTATCTCCTCTTCTTATTATTTTATGATATATTATCTCTTATCCTTCTCTTTTATATATAACTAAACTCTGATTATTATTATTATCTTTATTACTATCTTTAACCCTATCTTTATTCTGATTTTTATTATCTAATTCTACTTGCTTAATTCTTTTCTATTTTTACTCTATATTATAATCCTATTCTTTTACTATTATTTCTTTCTTTTATATAACCCTAAATACATAATATTCTCCTTTTTTATCGAATATAAATTACTTAATTATATTTTAAACTCTGATAATAATATCCTTTACTATATTATATATTACTAAATATATTTGTTTACTTTATATTATATATATTTATATCGAATTGTTATATCTTGTATTATTTATAATATTTAATTCTTTATTTTATATCTTTAATTCTATTTAACTATATTATATTTTTATATATAATCCTATATATAATATTCTTCTTTTATATATCATTTCTATGTTATTTATTAAATTCTATTGGATTTTTATTAAATCTTATTATACCTTATTCTATTTTACTTCTATTTTTACTTTTATATTTATTCTTATTTTATTTTAATTCTTTAAATTCTACTAAATTTTATTCTATACTTTTATTTTCATACATCTTTATTTTATTTTATTTATATTCATGTTATTTCATTTAACCCTATCTTCTCTTTGTTTTTTAAATTATATTTCTTTGATTTTAACTTTCTTATTAATGAATCCATTTTTTAACTTATTACTATTGGGCTTGATTATATCAAACCAAATAATTCCTATTATAACTCAATTTATTCTTATCAATATCTTTGATTCTTTTATTAATATAAATTATTATAATAAACTTGTCAATATATCGGATTCCTTTATTAATATAAATTATTACAATAAATCTATTACTTTTATATTCAATATTAATATAAACCCTGATTGTGATTAATAATATTATTATATTAATCTCTATGAATAATCCCCTTTTTTCTTCTATTACTTGCATTCTATTAATTAATATTAACTATCTATTCATTTAATTAATATCTTTATAATTCCAATTATTTGGAACCCTCTATATAAATTAATATATATCTGAATTTTAATATATTATATATAAAATCTTCTATCTTGAAATTTATTTATTCAACTTAATTCTATATCTATCTTTAACTAAATTCGCTTTTTCTTATTCTATCCTTATTAAACCTTACCCCTATGAATCTATTTTAACGATTCCTTTGGAATTAATTATCTATAATCCATAATTATATAATTGCTATTCTTATTTTTAATTCACTCCGGATTCTTAAAATCTATCTGTATTACCCCTTAACCCTAACTAAAATTCAAATTGGAATATACTTCTAACCCTACGTTTGAAAACCCTAACCCTATTCTTAATTTTCTATTTTTATCTTTATCTATTCCTATTTATTACCTCCTTTTATTGAAATTTAAATCATTTCTTTTTAATTAACTACTCTCATATTATTTTTAGTTTACTTCATTAAAATGTTTTGTTTCTATATTAATTCGGGTTAATTCAATTCGTTATCTTTTCCCCCGTAAATTCGGGTTAATCCTATGTATTATATGTTTTTGTGTTAATTCGCGTTAACCCTATCTGTTTCCATATTAATTCGGATTATCTCTATTCGTTATCTATTTCCCCCTTAATTCCGCTTTATCTCTATTCCTTATTTCATTTCCTATAGAATCAAACAATCTCTATAAAATTCCGCTAATATGAATCCCATCTATAAAATTCTAACTTGATAATTATTTGAAATCGAAACTCCTTAAACCCGAACCCTATGACTACCTACTATCGGAATCCCAATCTTCTATACTTTGAACTCCATACCAATATTCGCGTAATAACTGATTGCTTTCCAATCCCCCCCATTCAATCCGTTGCCCCATGTACCGTATACTGTCCGCTATCGATCCACTTGAAAACCCCCTCCTCTCGATCCGTTCCCCTACCTGCTCCGGAAATCCAATCCTTTCTATTAACTCCACTGCGAACCCTCCTAATATCATGTCCCTATACTAACATTTTCCTCCCCTAACCTTCTGATATCCTCCCCCATCCTCCTCATCCTGTCTCTGCCATTGCTGACACCATTCCTGTGGCGCAAAACAATCCACACACCCACTATATGCTGCCATCCCCCGCCCTTGCCGTATCTGCTGCTTTATCCGCTCATACAACCTCCGGCTGCCCACCGATTCCGCCACTCGGCATCGATATAATCGATGCTGTCGCTGACTCATCCCCAAACCCGCCCATCGGCAAAATGGACATTGCCCCTGTACCTCATCCAAATGCTTCTATAATCTCATCACCTCCCGCGCCTCCTGCTGGATCTTCTGCCGCCGTTGCTGCTGCATCTGTTGCTGCATCTGCCCTTGCTGCTGAAATTGAATCTATTCACTACCCTCCTCCTGATGAAACGTATCACCATTGCCTTCTGCCTCGTCTACCAGATCGCTTTGCTGCCTTGCTTCTATGATGTTGACTCTATATATCCGATCCTCATCAACCTTAACGCTCTCTGCCTTACGGCTGGAACCCCCCCGACACTGCTCACACGCTGCCTTATCCCCTTTACACTGCACCCGATCTGTCCGCCCGTCCAAATATTCATCTAATACTCGCCGCCGGCATTCCTGCCCCTCTATAAATCGTATTATCTATCCCCTATCCTGCCCTTCATCTTCACCCTCCATCTGTGCCGCTATTTGTTGGATGATAAACGCTTCACTCGGGAGCCTATCCCGTCCCGCTCGTCCACTTTCCTGGCTATAATCCAATAACGTTCGCGGCCGATCGGTATGCACGATCACCCGGATATTGGGAATATCCACCCCCATCCCAAATGCACTGGTCGCCACAATAATTCGATACTGGTCCCCATTCTTAAACCGTCCTAATATCCCCGCCTTGTCCACCGCTGCATGGTAATATGCCTCACACCCTAGTTCCTCCGCCAAATCCTGCGTTTTTGGTACCAAATTGTAATATACGACCATCTTACCTTGCTGATATCGCCGAAATGCTTGCTGGATGACCGGCTTCTTACTTACCATCCGGGCCTCCTCGTCCGCAATCCATACGCTTCGATATGTAATGTTGCTGCGACTGGTCGGGGCTTGAAACATCTGTACCTGCCCGCCCTGCTAACCCATCCGCTCCCATAACCTGCCTTCGGCACTGGGTGGTAATGTCGCCATCAACATGACTATTTGCACCCCAACCCGGCCCAATTCCCCCATCCGCCGTAATTTACGCCGGAAATCCCACCCATCGTGTAAAATGGTATGGTATTCATCAATCACAATCCGATCTAATTGCTCCGTTGCCCGCAACTGGTTCATATATGAACTGAATCCATCTTCCACCGCCGTCTCCAGCCTGACCAACACGATTTGACGGTACTACTGCGCCTGCTGGGGCTTCCATTCCACGCATGTGATCCCGAACTGTCGACAACGGTCTTTCATATCCTGTTGTAATACAATCAACAGCACGACCACAATACTGGTCCCCCCACTACTACACCATGCTGGTAACATAAATACTAAACTCTTGCCCCTACCCGTTCCCATCACCACTACCACGGGACTATCGCCATGGATAATACTGTGGATGGCAGCTTCTTGCACGCCCCGAAACCGTGTATAGGACCCCATCATCCGGGTTAACTCAACCGGGATATCTATACCTCGTAACCGCTTCTATTGTTGGAATGATACGTCTTCGGCTTCACTGGTAAACGGCATCTTTTATGGGCCTCCTATGAAATTAAACCCTAAAAATTGATGCCACTCGATACTCGCCTCGCGAAACCGTTGCCGCTTACTAGCTACCACCCCACTTAACTCTATAATACCCCGCGCATATACCATTCCTGCCACATGTGATGTGTGTCCGGCCTGCTTATCCTAAATCTCATCCGCCTTATCTTTATGGAAATCGCTATCTTCATCATCCTTATCTAGACGAAATGCATGCTTCTCTCACAAAAACTTCCGGCTGATCCCAATCGCCACCTCCCGCTATGCCTGGATCCCTATTATGACCCCCAATCCCCGTTGACTAGTATCCTGCATGTATTGGCTCATCTGAGCGCTGGTCCATTCTTTACCCTAGCTATCTGGCGGCCATATAAACGGCGATACTGTATATCGATCCTATACTTCGGCCTCGACGAGTTCGATGAATGGCCGAACCAACCATTCAAAATATACTAATAATTCTCCCACCTCCCGGGGCAAATATCGATGGATAATTTTCTCCTGCCCACGAACATGGTACCCTTTATAATATCGGGTGACAATCACAACCATGCTATCCTCAATAAATATATTCCGGTACTCCCCTCGGATACTATTACTGTGTCGAATGCTTAACAATTTGGGGGTTCAGGCGGGCTGTCCCTCCATTATATAGACGGCTACGAAAAATCTGCCTTAGAAATCCACCACATCATCCATATACCTGCGGATTTTCGCTGGGTTCCACTAGAGCCTTGGGCCATCTTTAATGAATCGGCGCTGAATGCTGTCATCCTCCCCAATGCGGTCTCATAACCATGTTTGACCATTGACCGGCTATGGATTGCGCTTATCCCGGACGAAATTCCATCCCCGTTCCTGGTTCACGGGATTGTCCCTCAACGACGACCATGGAATTTCGGGCACGTGGTGGGAATTGGTAATAAACAGTAACTGCTGAATCAATATCTGCTTTATCTTGGCCACCAAGTGATGAATCATGCTTCGTAACTCGGGCATGGTGAATTGGATATTCTGGTATACAATCTAATCTCCGATCCAGTCGATGGTTCCTTCGACGGTGGTGCGATAATGGATCTTCATGCCATATGTCTGCAAATCCAACATCCACTACATGGGACTATGGCTGCCTCAGATTATAAATCAATCCATGGCTACTGTGACTAGTTCTAAACACTGCGGCTGGGCGTACTTAGATCGTTAACCATCATTACTACTGGAGTCCGTTTCGGCCGATCCCGCTATTTCCAATGCAAATTGAATCACCATAAACCGGCTGATCTTAATAATGGCCGATAATATAGATGGGTACCGATCCACTCTTAACCAACCATCTTTCTTTACCCCTAGCACGGCCAATACATATATTATTACACTGTGATATTCGGACTGCGTGATCCATTCATCTAATAATGACATGTAAAAATCTAAACACGCCTTGGGGAATAGGGCTAACGCATAATGATTATGCGGGGAACTATCTTGTAAACTGGCATCGGATTCTCTAGTCTAAGGGGGCTGGTCGCTGTTAGAATCGACCTCCTTATATTTATAAACCCGCTCTCGTCTATCATTCTTGATAAACTCCTAAGCTCTTGCGATTACTTCCTCCTATGCTATACGTTGCTTCTGATTGAATTGATATGTGGGCACCTTCTATTCCTATTGCTAATATGTACGGCCAATGAACATTACAATTTGCTTCTATAGCCGGCCATACTCCTGCACTAATTTTGTATTTATGTAGCCTTGTAATGGGTGATATCGAGTCTAGTGCTTCTCAGTTTAAATGGCTTCCAATCGGACGAATATACCCACCCGGTGGATGACGGTCTGCTGGCAATGCTGGATTATGTTATCCATGGCTTGCTAAATGGCTGTTAATATGGGCTCTATCTCTGCGTCGGGGCGGTCTATGGACTCCAATAACTTATCTCGCTTGATGCCGGCTAAATATGTATGCCATCCGGCTCGTTTGAGCCATAGGTTGACTTTTTTAGCTTTACCCTCAGCGATAATCTTTTGCTCCCTCTATTTAATTGCCTGCCATTGCTGCTCTAATGCCTTCTCTACCTGTGCCCATACCGATATGGTCTGCTGACTAGGTATCTTTTACGGCGGTGTTAACACCTCGAAATACTAGGACCCTTGATGGCTAGGGAAAAATCGCTGGCATGCAATAGTTTTCCATTGGGCCTGCCTCTTTTTAATGTATGCCTGCTGGCTCTAGCTAGGTCTTCCTCATCGTTGGTATCAGGATACACTATGCTTCCGTTAGATGTGAACTTGAATGGTGTCTTGAGTATAACCTATATACTGGTATTGCTCAGGCTCAACATCGCATAAAAACCTATTACGAAATACTTCTAAGTATGAGATCGGCTGCTCTACCGAGTCCGGAATAGTCAATTGCTCGGGACTTTGAATCAATGATGTCCATATATGAACTACGCAAACAATATCATTAACCAGCTGGTAGGAAATAGTATGCTTGGGGCTATTAAAATGGTATCACATCTCATACGGCCATACTGCATGCTGACATGCTTTACACACAGCCAACTGGTATTTAAGATTGTGATCCACATATTGCGCAACCCTCTTAATAATCTCAATGGATATGGGCGCATCTATTTGACTGGATTTCTATTGTACAAGATGCAAATTTTCCATAGGGGTCGGTATGGATGGCGCGGGTATAGATAGTGTGGGGGATTCCGCTTACCTAAGTCCCCCTCAACTCATTAACTTGCACAATTTATCTCACTATCAACCACACAATATAATTTTTTGTCTTTAAGTTCCTGACAACTTTTAATGTACGTCTGTTTGTTAAAAAAGTTTAAGACAATTTAGACTATCAAAGTTAATTGTAATCTACCCTGGAAGTTAATTGTAATCTACCCCCTATAATAGAAAATACCTGCACCTCAGTAAAACTTCAGCACTAACAGTTAATTGTAATGTACGTAGACTTCAATTACCGATTGAAGATAGAATCCTCTTCTTGTCCTGTCGACTCACCTGGAATTTCTCTTCCAGATTTTCCAGCCAAGAAAGATCAGACTTCATCTGTATCATCTTAGTACATTTAAGCATTTGCATCCTATGATGGTCTTCGTCAATACCGGATTATGTCAGCTGCGGCACGGTTTCACCTGAACCCACGATTTTAGCTCCACCACCAACATTGATTTTGATGCTATCTAGGCATACATACATAGCTAATAGATCCAACTTTCTATCAGGATGTTCTATAGGATTAGGCGCATCTATCAGGCTATCACATAGATGGTTGGTATCGTTTAGGAAGACGTATTTGCCTTCCATAAGTATTTAGGGGTATAGGGGGGTCCGTATCTTCTACCACCACCAAATCTATAGAACTCCTAGCATCGCTTTGTTTTTGAGCTTGGATAGGCTTTTGAACCTTCTTAACTCTTATTGCAAGCTCGCTATTTAGCTGCTGGCCAGCTTGTTTAGCTTGTATAGCTTCATCTTTTTGTTGCCGTTTTTCAGCTAGTTTGCGCAATTTGTCTTCCCTTATGTTTGCCCTGATAGCTTTTCGTTCCTCAACTTTTTGAGCTTTTTCTATCTTTTCAACTTCCTTGCAAGCCTTTTCAGCCTGTCTTCGTTGTTGTTTAGCTGATAGATCAGCATCTTTTTGAGCTTGTTGATCGCGGGCATGCTGCACCTTATTAGGTGACCAAAATATTGCACCACCATCCTGTTCAGTAGGAATATCGAGTAGTAATGGCTTGCCACGTTTTCGACGCTTCTTCTCATTAATGAGGCTCTGTTTTAGGCCATTATTTTGCTGTCTTAATAGCATATTCTCAATAGACATTGAATACATTGTATTGCGTAGTTGTTCCGCCTTCTTATTATAATGTTTGGATACCGTATGATCTAGTAGCTTTTCTATGCGTTTCCAATCTTCTGCAGGTATTACTGAGCGGGTAGAAGAGCCAGAGGTAGATTGATCATCATTGGTTTTTGTAAATTTGCTGATAACATGCTGAGGATCAAAAGGGTGTAAACCAGTTGCTCTGAATCCAGAATATATATTTTCAGGGGTAAATGAGAGCTCCCAAGCATGCCAAAATAGTCGAAAGAAATCCCGTTTAGTAATAGATGTAAAGCCCTGGCATTGATCCATAAATGCTGTAAGTTGGTTTGAATATGCCTGCGATAATGGCCGAAATAAGCAGACATCTAGGGGCTGAAGCGTATGCGTTGCATGTGGTGGGTATATAGCTAGTAGGATCCTATGGCTATCGCAATAATCAATAAACCTCATACTGATATGTGAGCCATGGCCATCGAGGATTAGAAGCCTCCAAGATCTTTGCGCCTTGGCACTTGTTTTGCGATCAAATATTTGCGTTAGCCATTGGTATCCTATCTCATTATTGGTCCAACCAGATGGCGATGAGGTAAAGAAACATTCCTGAGCTTTTGGATCAAAATCCTGGAGCCATGAATCCTGGATAAGACCTGTAGTTGCTTGGTAGATTAGGCCCGGTGGGAGTACTGATCCATCTGCGCATATAGCTGCAATAGTAGTGATCCATTCACGATTACCATCCTGAATGAGCTGTTTGATAGATCCTTCTTCGTATTTCTTACGCGAAAAGATTCGCTTCATCTTTGATAGAATACCAATCAAAAATCCTTTTTCATCCATATTGTATATATTCTGCGGCTCCACCTGATACTGCTCCAATTTCTTCCTTAATAGCTCAAAATATTTCGCGTATTTGTATGCTGAATCTGCCCGGGCGCGATTATGATCTAGGCCTACTGTCCACTTCGAAACCAACTCAATCTGATAGCGGTGTAGAAAGCGCGAAACCCAGCTTTTTCCTATCTCTTTATGACAGATTTCCTGCGCGAAATTTTGAATCATATGTTTGCTAGGTGGTAGACCGCGCGCGCATAAGCCATCGATGTATTTGACTAAGGATTTTTCTTGTTGGTCATTGAGGTTTCGTTGTTTTTGGTATTGGGTATAACGGGATCCAATTAAGCCGCGGTATCGTTTAGAGAGGTGGGAACGGTCACATTTGAATTGCTTAGATATCTGAGTGATGTTAACATGATCTTCTGGTCCTAGATCATTTATAAAAGCCAACGCGTCATCAATTGGGCTCATATTGCTAGAGGTGTATGCGGTGGAAGATTTGGTAGAAAAAGCTAAAATCGTGGGTTCAGGTGAAACCGTGCCGCAGTTGACATAATCCGGTATGGATTCCGCTCAATTCTATCAACCCCCAAAGGCGGCAGGTATGCGTAATGATGGGCGGCCTGCAGGCTGCAACCTGCGTCTCCCTACGGCTCATGGGAAGGATAACGATCCTACAGCACTTGGACCAAATAAGAAAGGGAGTGGAATTCTTCAAAATGACAACACGATCGAAATTTTCGATACGACTGGCTCACTGCCGAAGGAGCCTCTCAGTTTATTCCCCATGCCAACATTGAATCTCAACCGCACCGAAGCAGACCCTGGAGGTAGAGTTCTCTGTCACTTGTTTAAGTTGACGGTCACTAAGGCTTGCAGATATTTTGAACAGACTCATGACCAATTACGACCATGGTCGTAGCGGGTTTGTATCAGCAGATAATGATCTTCCAGCCTTTGAGGAACTACTGCTTATTCCTGGAGAAGTGCAGGAATGGCCACGGACGAGCTCGGAGGATGGACATGAGATGGGAGGATTTGATGGCAATCTCGAATGTGCCGCTAAGAATGACCACAACAGCACCGCCAGTCCTAGGTCGAGCGAAGGCAAAATTCAAGGTGGGTGTATCAGCTCCATCTGTCGCTGAAAACGATGCTGACATCTGACAGAGAAATGGGTGGCAGTGAGTGATGGTTGTTTAGAGGATCACACCACTCAACACGTTCCACGAGAGGCTATGTGTTTAGGTTAGTTTGGACAACTCCAGCCGCTATAGACATGTCTGATGGCTCCTAGAGAACTCACGCATGACACCTGATGTCGATGATGATGACAGGAAGATTGCCGCTTTACGAAAGCAGCCACCGCCCAAATTCAGATATCCTTCTGGCCTAGGACCTAAAGGTAGGGACACTCGCGCAAGTTCGAGTTTGAATAAAGCTGGTAGTTCATGTAAGTATTGAATGCTGAATTCAGATTCCAAAAGGATTTAAATGGTCTTCTAACATCTTTCAGGTGAGCCGATTGTGATTCAGGACGAGGACACCAATAGCAGCGGCGACGATACTTCTGAGGAGCAGGGCAGAAACCAGGGCCCGCTCAGCACTCCGTCGACGTCTGTAGCAGGCTCAGAGGCTGGGTGCGACCCTACACTTTAATTCCATCAACTTCGATGCTGACGAACTTTTGTCGATTCAGGATTCCCAGCCTCCCCAAGAAGAACAAACATTCTACCTCAGAGCTGTCTCTACCGCATTGCAGTACCATCATCTCCTCGAAGTACAATAAACCAATGTGCGAGCCTGAAGGTGAAAATCATAAGAGCGTCACACCTGATCAGTCAGCTAATGATAAAAAAAATGATCAGCAAGATGACAAGGAAGCAGAGATGGCCAATGAAGAGGAGGAATTCAATGGTGATAGAGAACAGAATACTCCACCTGTACCATACTCTACAAAAAAGCGGCCTTTGTCCACCGTGGGAGAGAAGGCTCACATGAAGCGTCTTATCAAACGTCGTCACCTTTCGTCCGCTCCTCTCTTAAAATCCCAAACGCCGCCACGAACAGACTTGTACGATGGATGCGGAACAGCGAGCCTCAGTACCGGCTCCGTTAACAGCATTGCTAACATTCCGTGTCCTCTGGAGCCGTCTCAGGGTCAGGCATATGCAACACATGAAGATGAAGAGTGGGAGATCGTCAGGATACTTAGGAAGAGGCAGATTAGAAAGAGATACGAATACAAAATACAATGGAGGAGTACTTGGCTGCCGAGAAGCGCATGAGGAAATGCGCAGGCGTTGTTAAAGGACTTTGAGACCAAGAGCCAAGCGCAGCGCGGACGCAGACGGGGAAGAGGAGCTCGCATGGATGAAGGGCAGTAAGCATAGATGTTTGATTTGGGCGAAAACGCTGGTTTGTTTTGAATTGTGTTTACCATCACTTCTACTCCTAGTTTTAGAGAAGGATCTACCGTCACTAACCCACCGTCTCCGATCCTACGGCCCTTTGGCAATGGTCTCTTAGTGTCCTCCAAGGGTAAATCTTGGCAGTGACGGTACCAATTAGTCCTACAGGTATTCTGGAAATTGAAATGAGGGTTGGGTCTATGCTTTTGTTGCGTGAGGCGTGCTATATGTCTCCTGGTGTTAGAGACCCAGTAATTCAGGCGAGGTCTGGACATCCTAGGAGAATGGGATCGGGAGATATCTCCCAAGGCCCAGGGTAATTAAGAGGAGCCAGTATAGGAATCTAGACCACCGGCCCACCGGCCAGAAGCTTTGGTAATGAGTTGATATTCTCTGATATTCTCTTCGAGACTAAATTCTTAGATATCTTAATAACTATCGCTCCCTGTTCTAAGACCTCTACCTTCAACTCTCAATTATAAGATTGCTCTGAGAAGTGAAGTACATCACTAGAGTGAATTTATACACAGCAACTTGAGATATAGTATTCTTAAGTAGTGATCTCAAGGAGGCATCATAGTGACATATGTATGAGAATGTCCCTAGTAGCTGGAAACAGCTCGTCACGCATAAGATTTAGGTACAGGATGGAGTAACTATAACACTGAATTTAAGAATTGTGACTCGACCAGACCCATTTCCCAGAGTTACAATGTTACTACGGCTGGTGTACACACCTGGACGGCGATTGGGTGGAAGCCAAAGAACATTGTAACCCTTATAAGTCACCCATTCTCTCGTGACATCTATTGAGTATGACGCATCAGCTAGACCCTGTATGTGAGGAGGAACTTCTAGAGAAGATCCTGGTATCTGTAAAAGTCTCCCGTCTACGTCTAGTTGGGACCCATCCTGATTAAAGGAGAGACATCCGTTGTAACTATGTTCAATTTGCTGAATTATGGTCCCTGTTTTGATATCCCAGAGTTTGACAGTGTTATCATAGGATGCAGAGGCTAGAAGCCCGCCGTCAGGGGAGAAGACCACCGCGCTGACCCAATGTGAATGACCTTCTAGCGTACCTCGGGAGGCTCCTGTAGCCGGGTCCCAGAGTCTGACAGTCTTGTCATCAGAGGCAGAGGCTAGAAGCCCGCCGTCAGGGGAGAAGACCACCGCGTTGACCCAATTTGAATGACCTTCCAGCGTTTGTAACGAAGGAGTCCAATCCTTTTCAACAATCGGGAGTCTTTCAATCCATTTTGGTAGTTCGTTTAAAAACTAGCGTTTAACAATAGAAGAGTTCACCTATCAAGCGGACACACCTATCAAGCGGACACACCTATCAAGCGGACAGCCCTACAGGGCTGGACCTCAAGCTGCTGAAGCGGGCCCTAAAAGAGCCCCCGAAGACCCCCTCGGAAGGGGTCCCCGAGCGTCTTAGCTTTGGGGCATCTTTGGGGGCAGTTTCGCCAGCTTTAGGTCCAGCCCTATAGGGCTGTCCGCTTGATAGGTGTGTCCGCTTGATAGGTGAACTCTTCTACGAAAGTGTCCTGTCAAAACGGAGCGGGTCCTGTTCCTAAGAGTGGTTAAGGCGAAAGACATGTTGGAGTACGGCATGTCATTGATTAGTCCTAAGAACCATAGATCTTGACGCCAATCCACCTCACATCAGAGCAACCTATTACGTGTACAATTCAATCTTCTTACTACTTGAAGAGGAGCTTTACCAACATCCGAATCTTTAATTCATTGTCACGATTAGCATGGAGAGTCCTGCCCCCAAGAAGTCCTGTTCGTAGTAGTGTGGTTAAGGCGCCAGGTTATGTTGAATACGGCGTGCTAATAATGACAAACCGCAAAACCTATGAAGTATCTTACATCTTGACGTCAAACACGGTGGCTATATACCTTACAGCCACACATAGAAATAACAAACCCGAGCTGTAAAAGTCATATCTGAGTCTGCGGCTTGACGATACGTAGTATAGTAAGAGCAACGTCCGTAAAGTACACGCAACGCGCAACATTGATGATTCCGAGTGGATTTTTCGTCCCTAAGAATAAAGCTCAATTTATCCACTTTGCTACTTTGACGTCCTGAGTTTGGATCCGCGTGTTTGGGTGGGATAGTAGAGGAGTGGTTTTTGGCTTGTTGGAATATGCAAAACATAAGTGCAGTGATTTCTTTGCAAGCTGAAGAGGCCGATGTTACATATACCCTGTGTATGCCTAGACCCTGATGACACCATTCGATTACGCCCCGCCTCATACTGACCTCCGCATATCACCGCTTATAGTACGCATGAGCTGTGGTGCATAGCATATCTTTAGCTGAGTATTCAACGCCCGAGCTTCCGCCTCATAAGTCTAGGAACGCCTCATATCTCCTTCCAGCCTTCAAAGGTACCGTAGCTCCAATCGCCACAGCACCTACTTCATCGTCTGGCTTTGCATCTCCCACCCAGCCCGGCATCCGTCCCAACATCGCTTTAGTCGATTCCTTCCCCTCACTCGAGATGACTTGCAACGGTAGCTCATGAGCCCTTGCGGCACCCAGTATCATCATTGCCGAGGAATCAAAAGCCTCTGCCCACGTATATGAAAATCTGATGTAGGTTGCAACTGCCAGTAAAAGCAACAGGTCGATAGCTAGAAGTATCGACAGGAGAATTATGCCTGCAGAAGGTATCTTAGGTCGTATAGAATTGTGACCCATGTCGTATTGTACTGCGAGATGGCCGTCTACGCCGTTTTCTCTGTTGAGCCATACCTGGCTGGCTAGTATTGCAGCTGCGTGTAGAGCATTCTGCATGTCGCCTATGTCATAAAATAAGGTGAGCCATTGAGTGATCGAGTCGTATCCACCATCAGCTTTAACACACTGCGTCGAGTCACCTGGCTCACCGAATAGCATACTTAGTGGTGAAATCGTACATGGGAGGGGCTTGGCTGGAGTCAGCAGCTCATCCGGTGGTTTCGTTCCGTTCTGTGGGATTTGAGTCGCGATAAACGAGCCTGGCTCGAACATGGCTGCGACTATCATGGCAAGGGGACCTAGATTGGGAACCGTATCAATGGCGAAGCTGGAGCTGCTTTCGTTTGTCTGGAGCGATCTCTTCCGTGGCGATTGTGATAGGCATATGTAATCAGTATCTGGACATGTATCGTGGGGTCCATTGGCCAGCAAAGGCCCAGCAGTCCCGTTGTTGTTATAGTTCGGAAGTTCAAAATAGCCGAGGGTGGTATCAATGGTTATCTTGAGTGTTATGTTCGCAGGGTAGGGCAGATTCTCCGAGCTGCTGGACTGTATGTTCAAAAACGCAGTTTCTGTTGTGTCTTGTCGATCCCGGGTTGCTTTCCATGGCGATTGAGAAACACCATCTGGCATACAGACCTGAACATTGAGAAGGGTAGTGTTGTAGGAGTATTCTATATAGTATGCACCTGATGTTGCGTTGCAGCCTGAAGGGAAAGCTGTTCGTGAGACACTTTGGAAAGACACTGAGCTGTTCATTCGCAGCATGAATTGAGTCATGAGACCCGTCTGGTAGCCGGCAGGAAGCTGTACTACGTATGGGCGCTGAAAGGCAGCAATGCTGCCGAATGTTATACCACCCTGGTTGCACTCCGGAGGGACCTCAAATTCGTTTGCAATACTACTGGAACACTGGAGTGTATGATCCTGCCATATATTGGGTTGGAAGTCTTTTTGCGTTACAGAAGCTAGTCCGTTTCGGAGCCGCGCAGTCTGTAGTTGATTGTTTGGATCATCCCCACTTCTAAAGAGATCGTAGACATCTGTCGCCTGTTGGAGACCATATGTTGGGACGGTCTGAAATTGAAACGTCTCTTGCCCGATGTAATATTGTTGAAGGGGCGCAATGAGGAAACCTGTCGAGGGTCATCAGCGCACCCAGCATTAGAGATAGTACAAAAATACTTTAAGATGACAAAGCATAGATTAATGCTCCATTCTCTTACCTAAAGCGTGGAACCCCATAGCAAAGATAAGGAAATAAGAACCTTGAGACTTCCACCCTTCAATACTCAGTAAATTGAGCCACACTTGCGGGCTTGTCCAACCCTTGTCAGCAAGAGTGGCAGTGTGTTGCATAGTAAAACGGCGTCGACGACCGAAATTTTGTACATAGATGACGGCGGCGCTGGCGCAGACTGTCGAAGTGAGAGGTATGATTAGGGTGTTGGTGATGGCAAGGAGGATTTTAGCCGCTCGAAACCATTCGGCGTTTTTCTTCATTCGGTTGGCAAGGACGCCGTGAATATCTTTGACACCGGGGACGTAGCTGTAAGTGTGAGTTGTTATAGGCCTTTTGGTTTGGACGCATATCATTGTCCAAGCAGTTATAGAGAGACAGCCATAGAGTGAGACTAAAAAAAGCAGGTAACTTTGTCGGAATAGCTTTGATTGCGCTGGCCTTGAGATATGCGCCCTCTGAGCAGGGTTTGGAACTGTTGAATCATCGGAAACGCGCAGATGCTCTACTTTCGGTGTGCTATTCAGGTCATGTCGCTCCTCGTTGAGTAGAGTATTCAACTCGTAGGACTCTCTACGGCTACCCATAACCAGCTCTTAGAGAAGGTTTTCAAATAATTAAAAAAACACCACCAAACCGAGAACGACTTGGGAACAATATGGGGCAATATGCAGGCCAATCTATCAGACAGGCTTTGTGTGACGAAATAAGACGTGGGGGAGAAGGTGAGAAGCTCTCGTGTCGAATGTGTGAGTAATGATCACAATTTGAGAGGTGAAGAAATAGAATTTCCGCGGCAATCGATGTACGGCGATAAGGCTTGCAGGATACCCAATCAGCTGAACATTTCACAAGGCGGGCTGATAGCTGACTGCTGGCAGCAGTCTGCATTGTAACGCCAAGTTTGCACCTATTGTCATTATCTAGCGCGTGTTCGAGAATTCTACGCCAGAGACATGCGTGTTGGAAAGTAGAAGGGGGCCGTAAGATCAGAGCTAAGCACTCCGCCGTTCTCATATACCATTAGGAACGTAGAAGGTGGTCGTGCAATCAGTCTCGGCTCACCCACTACTCAGGCGATGTTCATCCTGCTCAGACACTAGCAACTGTACCCTGTCATAAAGCTATTCTTGATGCTGCTAAAGGATCATGGAAGAGCTTTGCCTAATATTTTCCTAAACTCTATTCCTGGCTCCAAAGGAATCTCCATCAGCCCAGATTCCGTTTTGGGCTCCCAGGGCCACTCCTGAGCTACCAGGAACCAAGCTTTCGGGTTTTTGGCTTAGCATTTTAATATTGCGCGCGGAGTCCTCCCGTTGCAGGCGTAACAACTCCTCGATCATTACAACCCCTCCTGCGCAAAGATCGGCCGAATCAATCGAATCCGGAGTCCATTCTAGGCTACTAGTGAGGACCAAAAGTATAGAGATAACCCGAGCCTCGCCGTCGATCATCGAACATGATACTTTCAAGTTTGATTATCAGGGGTTTTCCGGGATGAGGTTACGATAGAGTGAGGATCCTATAGTGGTCCACGGGCCCTCAAATCTCTACGCCAAGATTTGCGGGCCCGCGGACCTAATACTATCGTAGCTGTAAAAGTTCTATGCTAGCGCCGCGGTTGTGCCGAAATAGCTACTGCCACCACCACTTTTTGCACATTGCGACCATTTCTATAGAGCTCAACCAATATCCATCGGTTTGACCCCCAATCGGGCAATGTTGAAGCTATTCGTATAATTATCCTTTTGCCCGCGCGCGCTCCTCTTACCACGCGGTTTTCATAACATCAGTCCTCATCGTCGCCCTAGAACCCCACTATTGCTACTATTATGCCTCCTTCATCAGATGCTTTACCACCTGCTATGATTACGCGCTTGCAAAGTCGACCACCCCCTCCCACACCACCTCCTACCGCTCCCAAGTCAAATCCGAAGCCCCCCCGGCAAGAGGAAACCTCCTCCGAAGCGTCGTCGAGAACCGTACCCCACTAAGAAAAGGCGCCAGCCCACTGCTCCTGTCCCTATCACTCAGGATGAAGAGAAGGGTGAAGAGGAGGGTGAAGAGGATGGTGAAGAGGAGGAAGATTCTGAGCTTATTGCCGCTGCTACCACGCTCGCTACAGTGAAGACAGGTACAGGTGGGGGACTCGTTGATACAGATATATCAGACAGTGAAGAGGTTACCGTCCTTTCTCATGAGGAAAAGCAGAAGATGGACAAGCGGCTTCAACGAGAAAAAGATATCATGGCCGAGTTTGCAGGACTGGAATATGCGGTGGAGTGGTACGTCCACTTTGAAGGCATACAAGTCCATATAGACACGTCTTATTACAACATGCATGGCCTTAGCAAGATTGATTTTCCGAAGGAATATGAGGCTATGACTGCAAAAGGAATAGAACATGGTGTTCAAGAGGGCAAGCTCATCAACCTCGTCTATGTCAACGCGACTCTCACCAACCATGGCAAAGATAAGCAGGTCTGTAGACTTGATGGCAATGATATTGCCAAAGTCTGGGATCTGAAGATGATAAGAGCAATGAGGCATAAGCATAGTAATAAACCGCTAAGAAGTACGGTCAGTTTCAAGGTATTGGTGGAGTTTTGGTATTCCCGTACTAAAACAGGCGTTATTCCTGAGCATATTAAGCCACCGATTCCACCGACTCAAAGTCAAATAAAAGCAAAGGCGACTCAGGATAAAAGCGAGCAAATCGCAAGGCTAGAACTCAACGCAAATGAGCGCTTAGAAGCGCAAGAGCTGCAAATCGTCCAATGTCAGAAATGTACTTGGAAATCTTGTCCTAATTTTGCAGGTGGGCAGTGCCTTGAGTTGAATGGACATCATTATCAACTTCTTCCTCCTCATATCAGGACTTGGGCCCAGGCTATTGCTTCAAAGAATGCAACACCTTCACGACCGCCGGCGAGCTTCCATCAGAAGGCCTTTCTAAAGCGTTGGGATCAAAGCGGCCATAAATCTCCAAAAGGAAAGAAGAAGACTGAGGAATCAGCCTCACCAATACCAATATCAACACCTATGCAGACACCAACCAGATGCTTAAAGTGCTTGAGCGACTGTCAAACCCTGGAGCTTCACCATCACCTGTATTGCCATCGCCTTCCTTGCCTCCTCCTCACCCAGTCAGGACTCGTGGGTATTCGCATCTGTTGCAAAATGGTCATTCGCTCGCTTAGTATCTTAGGCCACCTACCTCATTTTCCTCATTTATCACTATTCTAGCACCTTCTACCCCTAATCCATGGCAGCTACCTTGCAAGCATCATGTATATAATCGCGTCCTTCCATAGAGCTCATCGAGACAGGCAATGCAGTGTTTATTCATCAAGACTCGTCCATACATTGCAACAGCATCTGCCTGACGCTCCTGATCGAGCCAGTAGCCCTGTATCAGTAACGAATTGGGATGGCTATATTCACTGGATCTGTCACATTCAAGGTCAGCCGAGTCCTCGTCGAAGAGCTGCTTTTGCGCAAGCGGGACAGATCCTCGATGAGTCTTTTGTTACCATTGCTCAGATTCAGCGGCAGAAGAACCCAAGTACTGACTCCAAGTGGTGGCCTGATGTCTGGGATATACCGTCTGGTATTGGCCTACATCTTGCGTCCTCTGCAAGCGCATTCCAGCGCTGGGAGGCGTCGTTGGAGTTGAAAGAATCAGGTTGGTGGTTGAGCTTTCCTCATAATCTCACGGCCTGATTATAAATTTCATAAATTACACATATTTGCTCATGTGTATGTAAAAGATCCCGCTTTTAGCGCCGCTCACCAAAGAGTTTACGGTAATGAGTCGCTTACTAAGCAATATTTCACGCCAGATCTACAGCTAAACGTAAATTACTCAGCCCTACAAAAATACACCACACAAATTTCTTAAGTTTTGACACTTTTCACTGAATTAATTCCCAAATAGCTTCACCACATCGCTCTCTATCTATGGCAATCACTGATAACTCTATCCCACCATCTGCTCAGCCACCTGCGTCAGCGTCACAAGTGGAAACACAAGAACAGACCCAGTACACTACCCCACAAGACATCATCTATGGTGCAGACGAGGATCTGGACCTGAATGGCAGTAAGGAGGATGATATGTCTGACTGTATACCAGATACTTCTCAAGTAGAAGAGACCCAGTGTCCAAGCGTCTATGGTCAGGAAAAGATAATGTATCAGCGACAGCTAGGGGAGCATGAAGCTTGGAAGGAGGATTTTGCAAAATAATCATATTTTTCTTAAAACACCAGTCTACATACATGTCTGCATAAAAGTCTATTTATTTATATCTATTTAGCCATGCAATTATCTAATTTCTTAGTCGTCGCAATGGATTCCTGCGCTTTGAAAGAGCGCTTTGTGATTGACCTTATTCGCCTGCGCTAGAACCGCGTCATTTAGAAAACGCTCAAAATCTGCTTGTGTAGACCCATAGAACTCAACAAGATGGCCATGCTTCTTTAGCCACTGCTTCAGTACGGCAAAAGAGGTTTCTATGGGATTATAGTCAGGTGAGTAGGCAGGCAGATATGCAAGAGTAACACCCGCTTGCTCACACATCGTCCTCAGCTCTGCTGAATGGTGGATCTTCGCATTATCCAAAACAATAACTGATCGAGGTCCTACTAGTACTGCCGGAGTACACAAAGGGAGCACCTCATTGCGGACGAAGTCGTTGAAGATAGCCTCATTAATAGAGCCGTGGTAAGTCTTCCAGGTAATGTAGCCATCCACCGTATATGCTGGCAATACTGACCATCTCTTTGACCGCTTGAACAGGGTATTCACCCCCGCCTCTCCTCCAATCCGTGACCATCCATATTTCCTGTCACCAGTACGCTCATGGGAGGCGGTCTCATCCAGAAAGATAAGCTGAGGAGCAGTCCACCGGCAGAGCTTCACTTTCCATAATCCCGCGCGCGTTGGTCTCGTTGCACAGCTCGATGAGAAGCCTAAGAAGAATTAGGCTACCACACGAGCAAAATAAGGGAAGGATAGGGAAGAGGTCTCACCTTCTTGCGTGTCCACCCGCAGCGGCGAAGAACATTTCCCACCGTCTTCTCACTGACCTCTAGGCCATCGTAGGTGTCGAAAAGGAAGTAGACCATCTCAAGTAGGTAAGATAGTGGCTTCTCGTCGAGCCATTCTAGCAGAGTAGCTTCCATTTCTTCCTCCAGTACTCGAGGGCGACCACGAGGTAAGCTGGGGCTAATAACACTCCCAAAGGCGATGATATTGCGTCTCATCTTCGCTACCTGTGTCTGACTGACTCCCGTACGCTCAACAATCTCGCTGACGTCAATACCAGAGTATATGTATTGCTCGATGTCGAAACGCGTCTGCGCGTCCAGTGGAGGGGCCATGGTGGTGGTGGTGGGGGTACAGGGCGACGAGGAAGTCTTCTACTAAGGGGAAAGCGGGGGCAAAAGGATAATTATACGAATAGCTTCAACATTGCCCGATTGGGGGTCAAACCGATGGATATTGGTTGAGCTCTATAGAAATGGTCGCAATGTGCAAAAAGTGGTGGTGGCAGTAGCTATTTCGGCACAACCGCGGCGCTAGCATAGAATTTTTACAGCTACGATACCGGCTTACGTCATCTGGTGCCCACCCCCACCTGAATCCCAATTTTAGGATTTTCAACCAAATCTTTCAACACCTCCACCTCCACCAATATGAGCTCGATAGACGCTGCCTTGGCCTTCATTGATAGCTTATCACCTAAAGATCACATTAACATCAGTAAGATTGCTAAGCAGTTCGATTGTAACCGCTCCACCCTCGACAAACGATATCGCGGCAAAACCAAACCCCGTCATGCCCAATACCAAAACCAACGAAACCTCAACGACCAACAAGAAAAATCCTTAATTAAATACATCGATCGCTTATGCGCGCGCGGCCTCCCTCCTAACAGGCATATAATTCGAAATTTCGCTCAGGAAATCTGTCAGAAAGAGATAGGAAAAGAATGGGTTTCGCGCTTTCTACACCGTTACAAAATTGAGTTGGTTTCAAAGTGGACGATGGGCCTCGACCATAATCGCTCTAGGGCAGATTCAGCATTCAAATACTCATTATATTTTGAGCTATTGAGGAAGAAAATCGAGCAATATAAGGTGGAGCCGTAGCATATCTACAATATGGATGAAAAGGGCTTTTTGATTGGAATTCTTTCAAAGATGAAGCGCATCTTTTCGCGTAGGCGTTATGAAGAAGGATCAATCAAACAAATTATTCAGGATGGAAATCGCGAATGGATTACTACTATCGCAGCGATATGCGCAGATGGCTCAGCTCTATCACTAGGGCTGATCTATCAAGCAACTACAGGCCTTATTCAGGATTCATGGCTCCAGGATTTTGATCCAAACGCTCACAGTTGTTTCTTTGCCTCATCGCCATCTGGTTGGACCAATAATGAGCTAGGATTTCAGTGGTTGACGCAAATTTTTGAGCGCGAAACAAAACCAAAGGCGCAAAGATCTTGGAGGCTTCTAATCCTCGATGGCCATGGCTCCCACATCAGTATGAAGTTCATCGACTATTGCGATAGCCATAGGATCCTTCTAGCTATATACCCACCACATTCAACGCATACACTGCAGCCCCTAGATGTCTGTTTGTTTCGGCCGTTATCACAGGCATATTCAAACCAACTGACATCATTTATGGATGAATGCCAGGGCCTTTCATCCATTACCAAACGGGATTTTTTTCGCTTATTCTGGCATGCCTGGAAAACCTCATTTACATTAGAAAACATCCTTTCTGGCTTCAAAGCCACCGGCCTCCACCCGTTTAATCCTCAGCTTATTATCACTAAGTTCACTAAAAACACTGAAGATCGGCCATCTTCTAGCTCTTCTAAGGGCTCAGCGATAGCTGTAGAAGATTGGAAACGCATTGAAAAGTTGCTATATAATGTGGTTTCCAACATTTATGATAAAAAAGCGCAAAAGCTCAGCAACACGATGCATGCGCTATTAGTTGAGAATATGCTACTAAAATAACAAATCAATGGCCTTGAAAAAAGCCTAATCAATGAAAAGAAGCGTCGAAAGCGTGGCAAGCCATTATTACTAGATTTTCCTACTAAAAACGATGGTGGAGCAATGTTCTATTCCCCAACTAAGGTTCAGCATGCGCGCGATCAACAAGCTTAAAAAGATGCCAACGCGATAGCTGAACGTCATCAAAAAGAGCTTGATAAGGTTCGCAAGGAAGCTGAAAAGGTTGAAAAAGCTCAGAAAGTTGAGGAGCAAAAAGCTATTAGAGCTAATATAAGGGAATGTAAACTGCGCGAACAAGCTGAAAAACAGCAAAAAAAAGATGAGGCTCTACAAGCAAAACAGGCCAGCTCGCAGCTGCATAGTGAGCTTACAATAAGAGCTAAAAAGGTTCAAAAGCCGATCCAAGCTCAAAAACAAAGCGATCCTAGGGGTAACATAGATTTGGTGGTGGTAGAAGATAGGGACCCCCCCCCACCCCAAAATACTCGTAGCAGGCAGATTCGGCTGCCTCAGCGATATCAATCAACTATTTGACAGCCTGATAGATGCGCCTAATTCTATAGATCACCTCACTAGAAAATCAGATAGATTAGATGTTGGTAGAGCTCTGAATATCATTAAAACTGAAGATGGTAATGGAGCTAAAATTGGGATTCAGGTGGGGGTGTGCACCAGATGACGTAAGCCGGTACTCAGCTGGTGCCCGCCCCCACCTGATGCCCGCTTTTTGCATTTTCTACCACATCTTCCACCACCTCCACCTCCACCAAAATGAGCTCAATAGACGCAGCCTTGGCCTTTATCGAAAGCCTATCACCTGACGATCATGTCAACATCGCAAAGATAGCTAAACAATTCAAATGTGATCGTTCCGCCCTCTCAAAACGATATCGCGGTATTACTAGATCCCGTCATACCCAGTACCAAAACCAACGAAACCTCAACGACCAACAAGAAAAATCCTTAATAAAATACATTGATCGCTTATGCGCCCGCGGCCTACCACCTAGTAAGCATATGATTCGAAATTTCGCGTAGGAAATCTGTCATAAAGAGATAGGAAAAGAATGGGTTTCGCGCTTTCTACACCGTCACCAAGTTGAGCTGGTTTCAAAATGGACGATGGGCCTAGACCATAATTGTTCTAGGGCAGATTCAGCATTCAAATACTCATTGTATTTTGAGCTATTGAGGAAGAAAATCGAGCAGTATAAGATAGAGCCGCAGCATATATACAACATGGACGAAAAAGGATTTTTGATTGGAATCCTTTCTAAGACAAAGCGCATCTTTTCGCGCAGGCGTTATGAAGAAGGATCAGTCAAACAAATCATTCAGGATGGCAATCGCGAATGGATTACTACTATTGCAGCTATTTGCGCCGATGGATCAGCGCTATCGCCAGGCCTAATCTACCAAGCAGTCACAGGCCATATCCAGGACTCATGGCTTCAGGATTTTGATCCAAATGCTCAAAGCTGTTTCTTTGCCTCATCGCCATCAGGTTGGACCAACAATGAGCTAGGATATCAATGGCTAACGCAAATTTTTGAGCGCGAAATAAAAGCCAAGGCGCAAAGATCTTGGAGGCTCCTAATCCTCGATGGCCATGGTTCACACGTTAGTATGAGGTTTATCGACTATTGCGATGGCCACCGGATCTTATTAGCTATTTATTCACCTCATTCGACGCATACACTGCAGCCCCTAGATGTTTGTTTATTCCGGCCATTATCACAAGCATATTCCGACCAATTAGCAAGATTTATGGATCAATGCCAGGGGCTTTCATCCATTACCAAACGGGATTTCTTTCGACTATTCTGGCATGCCTGGAAAACCTCATTCACCCCCGAAAACATCTATTCTGGATTCAAAGCTACTGGTCTGCACCCCTTTAATCCTCAGCTTATTATCGCCAAGTTCACTAAAAAAGAGGATGATCGGCCTTCTTCTAGCTCTTCCAAAGGCTCAGCATTAGCTGCTGAAGATTGGAAACGCATTGAAAAGTTGCTACATTATGTGGTTTCTAATATTCATGATAAAAAGGCGCAGAAGCTAAGCAATACAATGTATTCGCTTACTATTGAGAATATGCTATTAAAACAACAAAATAATGGCCTTAAACAAAGTCTAATTAATGAAAAGAAGCGCCGAAAGCGTGGCAAACCGTTATTACTGGATTATCCGACTGAAAACGATGGTGGAGCAATGTTCTATTCCCCTACTAAGGTCCAGCATGCCCGTGATCAACAAGCTCAAAAAGATGCTAATGCAATAGCTGAGCGGCATCAAAAAGAGGTCAATAAGGTTCGAAAGGAGGCTGAAAAGATAGGAAGAGCTCAAAAAGCTGAGGAACGAAAAGCTATCAAGGCAGAGATGAAGGAGTTGAAACTGCGCGAACTAGCTGAAAAATGGCAAAAAAAGATGATGCTATACAAGCCAAACAAGTTAGCCAGCAGCTTTATACTGAGCTTGCAAAAAGAGCTAAGAAGGTTCAAAAGCCTATCAAAGCTCAAAAACAAAGCGATCCTAGGGGTGATGTTGATTTGGTGGTGGTAGAAGATAGGGACCCCCTGTAACGGGGGGGTTTAACTCCGGTATAGTCCGCGACTAGGGCAAGTATGAGCAATGCAATATCAAGTAGTTAAAGTGTTCATTAACTATGAACTCCTCTCTATTACATGAGTTGAATACAAAGAAGGAAATCCTATCTACGAGGGAGGAAGCCCTCTCTTGTATTCATCCATCCTCGATGCCAAGCAACGAGGATATGGCACGATCAGTGCCTGATCCTCCTGATCCTGAATGATCTGCCATGATCAGTCACTGATCAGACTGATCCTAGGATCCGCTCGCTAGCACCACTGATCCTGTGTGTGACTACAAGTACCTCCAGCAGGCGCACTCCCGATCCTGATTAGTCATATGCGGGGTGATCCGTAACAATTAGAGTTAAACCCCCCCGTTACAATATGGCATTGCTCATACTTGCCCTAGTCGCAGACTATCCCAGAGTTAAACCCCCCCGTTATAAGGAGCCTATCTAGGAGGTTCACAGGGGCCCATCAATGACAAGAGATATAGGTACAATTAATTTAGAGGGGAATGGGAGAGATGCATTAATGAAAGTTGTAAACAAGGTTAATGAACTCTTAGATACAGGACTGTTATAAAGCACAGGGTATCAAAGCTAGCCAATGCGATTTTCCACTTTCTCCCGCTCAATTTGTGCCACTACTTGAATCACTCCCAATTGGCAACGCTTCACAGGCCCGTTCAATTTTCTTTACCTTCCAAGGGAGTTTTGTAGTCTGAGTGTTGACTGTAACCCTAACTGTGCTGATACTATGTATCTTACGTGATTTTAAGTTGCCAAAGGGCGTTTGGAGACCCCTCCCTACATACCATCGCTGCGCATTGGTTCTCAATTGACCTTATTGGAACATGCCTTGTCAATCCAAGGTAGGTTGTGCACAAGATGGGGACACTGAAGACCGCCACAGCTTTCATTGATCCTGTATTTTCGACAAGACTCGATTGTTCGTTGCGGCTGGTACTGTACTGCTTGATACGAAATACGCTCTATAACCTACAGTTTTGATTCTGACAAGCATGACAACTTACGTTGAAAGTAACCTCGGCGGGAATAATCTTACATCTTGTCTACTCGCTGCGTGTCTCGTCCTTTTCACTTACAGCGCCGAGTTAAATCTCGCTGAACGCTCTATCATCCTGCTCGATCATTACTCAAACAAGAACCTTAATCTCCGGGCAGTAGTCATTCCAATCCGGCTTTCTTCCCTCACCGTCACTTCCGCTGTGACTCCTATACCCGCTTTCCTCGCTGTCCAATGTCTGCTTGCTGTGAGAAGTAACCTCCTGCACTTGTGACTGGCGCATGGTCTTGGAGTTGTCGGAATCTAGACTCCCACTAGGAGCCACGAAGTCGGTATTGCTTCCACGGCTCCGATTCCAACGATCGAGGGCAAGATTATTAAGAGTGGGCGCTGAGGCGACTGTGATGGCAGAGAAGATGTCAATTATGTTCCAGCGTACGTACTGTGGATATTGATCTGTTGTCCCGGATATGCTATCAGCTTAGAGCGCTAGGGAGGAATATGTGATCTACGTGGCTAGACAAGGATCAAGTTAAAGTGGCGCGGAATCGACGTACATCTGTAATCCGGCTCCGGTATATATTGTATCACCGCCCTCGTGAGAGCACCGACTGATAATTCCAGGGTTAGCATTTCTCGCTGAAGCTGCTTCTGATCGAGTTGGGTTTCATTTGTCCACCCCACAATTGAAACTCGCAGTATAAAACATTAAGCATCGACATGAACTTGCCCGGAACATTCCCTTACTGCTAGAAAGAGGACTCAGCCGTCTCATTGCTGGCTTTATGGGAAGCTGCACGTCATTTTGGCCCCAATGCGAAACGACGATATTGCCATTGTGTTATCCGCCCCTAATATAGGATAGAGCTACGATAACCTCATCGAAGCCAAATATACGAACCGGTTGGATCGGCTTCACGTAGCCGTCTTGAACTAAGCGAGATGTTTCTTCAAACAATCTGGGGTTCATATCAGCAGAATGCATTGGACTAGGCCTTTAAAGCCAATATCTAATTTGCTTACTTGCCTATCAATTAGCTCCTCAGTGATCTCTTTGACGTAGGATAGGTCCAGCGCACGAAAGGTGCAGTTTCTATCAAAAGGCTCCATCGCCAGTCGATTTCGTTGAACAATGGCACGTTTGCCAATCTCTGCCAGAACGCCGCCGTCCGCTAGCAGCCTCCACGACTCATCAAACAGCCCACCTGTGAGGGAGTTGAGAATCACATTGACACCGCGCCCATCCGTTCGTTGCAGGATCTGTCGAACGAAGCTCGAATTTCGTGAGCTGCAGATGTGGTCTTGAGCCATACTAAAGCTTTTATAAAGATAGTCGCGTTTCCCATCGGTACCGACCGTGACAAAGATCTGGATGGCCACATGATTCAGCATATTGTCTACAATGCCGGAGAATTTGAAAGAGGTAAAATTCACCTTAGCTCTTTTGTGGAGCAAGCTGGATCGCAGCCAGTCCAACACGACCAGCCGCCGAGTGAATGAGGACCGTTTAACAACGCTTCAATAAAGTTTCGCCCGAACTGTGTAACCTGTCCATCGTACCTGGCCTTCTCTCCGGTTTGCAAGGTGATATAGACCATACAGAGCAGTCGCATACACCAAGGGTATGGTCGCCGCATCAGTGAAACTCACCCAAGCTGGAATACTATTGACTCGCCGGATGGGGCACGGGACGCGATTCGCATAAGTCCCATTTATCATCACCGCAACACGGTTGCCGATGTTGAACTTGGTCACACCATGTCCGAGGCGCTTGACGTAGCCAACGCATTCACACCCGATCATGAACTCACTCTCTGGCACAACCCCCATCGTAGTCGCAACATCCTACGCACCGAGGACACTTTTTAGCGCAGCTTGTCAAAGGCGAGAACATGCCAAAGGAACCATACCTTAAAGCTGACACCCATCGCGACCACTTCAACCTCAACATGTTCTGGCTCCATCGGCCCCCTCTCAGTGTCGGTCTCGCAATACATCAAGTTTTGGAGCGTGCCAATAATCTCAGCTTGCAAGCGCACCTGCACGTCAGTTTCGTGGAAGCCTTTAACGACTGGATCCAGCCCCTTCCCTACCTCTACAGCTTTGAAGGTGTCAACGGCAGTATCAGGCACAAGTCTTGAAACGAACGAAATACCGTTACGCTCTGCGTATCCGTTCTCGACGCTCGTCGCATTTACAAGCATTTGCAGCACTTTTTGGATAGTCGTGATGGCTACGAAGCTGTCAGCCTGCTCAAGATCGAGCGTCATTAGCTTGGTACCAGGCAGCTTCTGGCATATGGTGCGAAATAAACCGTACACCATCGCATTGTCGGGGTCAGTTTTTCTCGCGGTTTGTGTGCCCTCGGTTACCCAGAGTACTTGCTTACTAGAACAAAGGAGCCGTTTTAGGGCCGCCCACTGTGTTTCCATGGGGGTTGTAAGTATTGATGTGGACAGCGCATCAAGCACGAGCACTATAGATGAGGTATCAAAGCTTGAGCTGGCCTCAAGCTCTTCAATGAGAGTGATGCAGATGCGGACACCGTGTGCTCGGAGCTTGGCTTGCATAGCATTTATGCGAGCATCTGCAGCGAGTCGAAATATCTCGACTGCTTTGTGTTTATCTACGCTTGTTTCGTCAGCGTCGTTTCACTCTGGCAGTTGCGTACATCGGTTTGGAGAACAGTTGATGGAATCTGCAAGACTTTTGAAGGTGCTTGAGCTGGAAAGCCTCAGCTGGTGCTTGCTATTCGACGCCTGTTCCCTACGAGAATCGAACCCTGGCTCGTTACCGTTTTGATGCGCGGATCCGTCAAACAGAAGGCCGTTTGAAGGCATCGCACGCCCATGAGCCGAGCCGTTAGGCATCCCGATGAGACTCTGATCCACGGTAGTCGTACCTACCACTTGCTCATCTTCGCCAGATACAGCAGCAATATCGCCGATTTGGCGCACCAAATGGACAAAGGCGCTGGTACTGGCGAACGGTTCAACGTCCTTCATAATCTCTTCCCACGTATAAAGGTCGACACTTGCGGAGCCCTCAATAATAATGATCTCGTAGCATTTGCCGATGGAGACAGTCTCAAACGCGTTCTGAATCGACGTAGTGAGGTGAAACCTTGTATTTTTCTGAGCCTTGTGTGCTCCTTCAATAGTCACGTTACCTTGAGCATTCGTAGATACGAAGTCACACGGAGTATACGCTGCCCTAGCTGCAATTCTGCCCTTCTTGGAACCAAGTATGTACACTACCAATAATACAGGGAGTGACACCAAAAGTCCTGATTTGCGGGAAGCTATTATCGGCAAATCCTAAGCCTAACCAGAGAACGGTGCCCTAGAGGGTGCTGGGAACTTAAAGGTCCTCAGGGGCCCCTAAATTACTGGTTTAGTAGCTATCTATAGGGGAGCTGGCCCTAAAGCCCGAATTCGGGGAATATTGTTGGGCCCTGGAGCCCGTTAGTGCTCTTCTGGTGTGGATGAGAGCTGCAAAATGGGCAAAAGCTGAAGAATTAAGCTACAGAAGGACGTTTTCTTAGTTGGTCAAATGAAAAACTCAGCTCCAGGCCTCCACCCCTGCTTAGGGAATAGAGGCCTATCGCCGCTGAGACCCCATCCGTCTAAGCGACAGGATACCTGGGGCGTTGATAGCTAGCTAGGGGATCTATGTACAGGCGTAGGTGGGTGGGGCAAGGGAGCTTAGAGCGCGAAAAGTCGATGAGATGCTGAGCAACAGTAGTAGGAGAAAGCAACGGGGATAAAAAGGAATGAGGAGTAGAAACAGGTAGTGACCCCCTACTAATAAGCTGCCGCGATCCCTAATTTCCCCAATCGTCGCCGCTGGAGCTGCTAATAGCCACCGGCAAGGCCACCATCGGGCACTAACCCCCAGCTAAACCGGATCAACTATTATTTACGCCCGAGCGGTAGTTGCCTAGGCATCCCTTTTAGGGAGGTTTCCATAGGGCTGAAGTCATAGTATGCCAAGACTCTTGGCACAAAGCGGGACTTTTGGTGTCACTCTCTATGATTGCGCGGGCCGTGTAATCCTCCTGAATCGACGACGTAGTTGTAGCGCTTAATCATTTTAGGTTAGATTAGCCGTATACCGCTCAGAGCGTTAGGTAGGCGATTATGCCTAACACACTCGAGCCTTATTATCACGATCAAAATACTGTCAAGTCCATATAGGTATACTTATGTAAAAATCTCGGGCCTTGATGTGGCTGCTGGTATCGTGGGGGTCGCGAGCGCGGGTATACTCGTTGCAAAGGGACTTATCAAGACAGCAGATAGAATAGGGAGCGCCGGAGAGGAGATACGCATTTGCGCGTCGGACACAGCACTCTTCTCAAAGATGCTGGAAATTCTTGCCGATGCTCTCAGTATGCCTGCAGCTGCTTCGAGAGCGACACAGAGCGCGACGGAGGATCTTGTCGACCTTTCTGAGCAGATCTTATCTCCTTTCCAGCGTCTTATTGAGCGCCTCATGCCGTTGTTGGAGAAGTATCGGGAAAGTGAACACCAGTTGAGCTAAATTGGTCTCCGGATTCAATGGGTGTTCAGGCATAAATCTAAGGTCAATTTCTATCAGCATGCTCTGGGTCGACTAAAGGCGACTTTGACTTGTCTCCTTGCCACGATGAATCTGCAAGAAGCTAGAGCCAACGCGCCACAGAAAGTCTTGTAAGGTTCTTCAATCATCTCCAACTAATAGTATCTGACATCTTCAGCCATTCATCAAATGGAAGTCGAGAATTCTCGAGCAAAAATGGATTATACAAAGAGAGGAGAACGCGCATTACTATCACAGCCAATGCCGGATGTGCAAATCAATGAACAGTTTGTCCTAAGTGATCTGAGGATTGAACCGGTCGAAAATCCGTCAACATCTGAAGTGGAAGAGCCAGCGAAAAGCGCAGGCAACCAGCTCACCAACCGCGGTGACCTCGACACCGTGGATATCCAGAGCGTTGAAGGTGATATCGACAATGATGAAAGCCACGACACAGCTGTTGCAGTCCATTACAGTATTCTGTCTCTGCAGCGCAAAGTCTTGAAGATTGTAGCCAGTGTACTTGTGCCGGCGATGGAATTACAAGGGCAATCGTCCGCCGAACCATCATTGCAAGGATCAACCTCAGAAGGAGCATCAGCCGGAAAATCAACTTCTCAACATCCGCCTTCAACCACCCAGCAACGATCCAGTGCTAGGAACAAGAATATTGTCGTTGAAGACAGATGCTACGGTTCTTACGAGATCCCTTTTGAAAGATATCAAAAGTTTAATGTGAGTACTAAAATCCTAAGCAGCCATTGACTGCAATACTTACAACTTCATACTGAAGCCGGTCAAGTGCAATTCCAAGAAGCTGATAGTATTGTTACAGGACTTTGATAAACTTCTCCGTTGTGAGATCTATAGATCCTATCCAAAGTTCAGCAACTTTTACACGTATGAATATGATTCGGGCGTCGGGCACGCCTTAAAGCCATATAGGGTCCATCGTAAAGATACCTACGCTATAATCCTTCCAAGTATGTGGGAGGATCTGATTGAGCCGGGCTGGACATTAGTAGTCTTTTTCATAGAAGACTCTTTGAACAGATCCTGATTCACGGTCATGTCAACAATCAAAGAAGCGCCGACTTGATGCATAATGATCGAGCCAGTAGAAGTCAAAGCAACTGATTGGAGATACATCTTTACAGATCTTGAGATTGAATGACTTGGTCTGAATGTAGTGAAAGCGTAACAAATTGGTGTCGGAAGTTCGTGGAACGATGTTTAACGCGAATTGCTAAAAGGAAATTATACTGGTAGAGTGAGACTGATTTTTAGATGGTCAACGGGCTAAATAATCCTTTATTGCCTAACGAAGAAATCTCTCTTCAAACGAGCCACCCCGAATCTAAATCTTTCCCATCAATGATAAGGTTTATGAATAGTAGCGCAGGCTAGGGATTGGCTATAATATCCACATGAGAATGTGCAGGTACTGCAGCGTAGTCAATGAAATTGCGGTGCAGAATGTAAGTATTATCAACGTCTGAAAATGCGGTCCAATAGTCTAAACTGCTCCGCAACGTAGTATCTCCCAGGTGTATCTCAGCCCTGTCTTAGTCATCCTTCTCATCCGGACTTGAGCTTGGTGGAGGATGAGCAACAAGTTTATCGCCGACAAACCAGACCGTCTCGGTGCGTGTCCGATAATCGCAGAAATACAACAAACTTGTATGTCTACCTTTGCCGTCTTCAAACACATGCTGGGACATGACTGTTGTATTTTACGGAATATGTCTGTGTACCGTTGGAATATTGTACAACGGAAACCGAGGTGGTCATGCGTACATGAGCGAAATATGACAGTCTTTGTAGCTGCATCAAATCAGCCAATCGATTGGACTCGTTTGTTTCGTAAATGTACGATTAGCTCTAACCTTTTTCTTCAAAAGGCTATGGGCATATTCACAGCCATCTTTCTTCACTAGTGAGCAATATGAAATCAATAGATGTGCTATGAAATGAAGGGTGGGTGAAAAAGCCCCAAGTAAACGAACTCGAACCTTGATTGAAAGCCGGTCTATTAGGTCTGTAATAGCAATAAGGGTGGGAGTCATGGGCAAATATTGCCCTTTTAGGATGGAAGTCGGAGTAAATAAGCAAATCAGATCCCTTTGCTCTATGTACACTGTAGTCACGACTTCATAGCAGCAATAAGCTTCAGCTTTCCGCAAACACTATCAACATCAAAAAGCCGCTTGCACAAAGGGATCAGCGATGCTGGCTAAGCTTTTCACAATCTTCCAGGTTGTTAGAAACCCAATTAGAGTTACTGGCGCTTCGTCTTCTGCCGTGTAGAACGCATGATGAGGAGGAAAATTACTTGAAAGAGTCAATCTACGTTGCCGCGCTAAACCCATGTCTGTAAGACTTAAGGGAGCCCTGGAGCACCCCTATCGCGTATTCCCCGCCATGAAATCTGCTTGTGCCCGAAGATGGGCGTCTGAGGCGTAAAGAACTCTACAGCCGAGATGGTTGGGGAGCGCAGATAGAGATTCTGGGGCAAATCGACCTAGGAGCGCGCTATTATGCCCCTAATAGCTGGCATACCTAGCCTTAGGACGGGCTGCTTGGAGGGTTGAATGACTATTGAGGGATCATTCAAATTGGGCCCCATAGGGCCTGGAATACAGGTCAGAATAGGGTTTTCGCGGGTTGATAGCCCCAAAGATCCGATATAGGAACCCCAAAATAATTGACCTGGAGGATGGATGAGATCTAGGAAGTATTATTTAAAGATCTAGAATTATAGAATCGTATCTAATATACATGACAGAATGACTCATATGAGTGACAAACTCATGGTGACGTTAATGAGGCAAGGCTATGCTGATCCTCCTGTAACTCGACTACAAGAGTCTCAGCTGTTGAGTTGCAAGTGTCCCTGTCCCATCCCGTCTCCATTTGAGTACCCACCATCGTGTAGCAAGTGTCCTTGTCCCATCCCGTCTCCATTTGAGTGTCCACCATCGAGTAGCGAGTGTCCCTGTCCCATCTTTTCTCCATTCGAGTGTCCACCATCGAGTAGCGAGTGTCCCTGTGACAATCCGTTGCCGTTTGTGTACCCAGTGTCTAGGTGGATCTCGATGACACCCATGGTCCCGGTATCCCTCAGAATACGGGTAATCTGGAATAAAGGTCTCAGCAAAGTATTCGAACAATTCACGGTTTGTCTTACCCGTAGTTTAGGATCCGCGCTAGCAATTAGGTCTCTCCAGTCGTTTTCAGTTCTTTGCTTAGCATTCGTAGTGATGAACATGGCGATATCAATCTGGCGGAAAGATCTCTCTTCGTTCAATGGAAGGTCCCCGCGATTCGGGATAATGCTCTCATTGATCAGAAGTGCTGTCTTCGGGTTCTTCTCCATAGCCGGAACAAATTGCTTGAGAATCTTGGCTCCATCTTCGTCACTCCAATTGTGCAGGCATTGGCGTAATACCCATGCATCGACACCTTTGTAAAGGGATTGTGTTGTGAAAAAATCGTGGTGCTCAAAAGAAACACGTGAACTTAAGTCTTTAGTGGCCTCATGTAAAGTCTCCTCGAACATGTTGTCGTGTAGATCTTGCACCACGAAGCTCCAAACTGGGAATTTCTGTAAATGTTGTCAGCAGATTCCGGGGATGAGGGGAGCTCCGCACTTTTGCTAGACCAAGCACAATGTGTCCACTTCCACCTCCAACATCTATCATTTTTCCACGATCACTACCTGTGTCCTTAATCCATTGTTCCAGGAGAGTGAATGGACGATCGACTACGATAGCTTGGTTAGCAAGCTCGAGCTTAGGCTGGTTCCGACGTACATCTTGTGACCCCTTGCATGGCCTTCGCGAACCTAATTGCTTTTTGGGGATGCATGTCGTAGAACTCGTACAGACTCGTTCCCCATCTGTGTAGATTTAGCTCCTGTAGCAGAGCTCGCCGAACTTTAGCTTACTTGTGCTTGAAAGGTGAGACCTCGCTCTTTTGGCAATTCGGGTTCGCACGTAAGTAACTTGAAGCTTCTACGCTGGCTTTGTGCATGTCATCTAGCCTGTTACTGTTAGCTATGACCCTCCCCGTTTGGCTAGGGATGCTTACTGAACATTCCCTTGAGCTTTCAATAGCTCGTCTCGTAAAAGAACCTCGGAAAGCATTGTATGCTGGAAAACTTCGAACTGAGGCTCTTCAACGTATCGCTGCGTACCAAGCAGGCGAAGCAATCGACCAAGCTTGTTTTTGTCAATCCCGACTTTTGCTGAGAGAGCTCCGAGATCGATGCTTCCCTTTACGGGTATGCTCTCCAAGACATTGAAGTCGAGCATGACTTGTAAAGCCGCCAGGTCATAGTGAACTCCAAAAAGATTCCGGTGGAACAACATCGGTCCATTGACGAGAGTCAACAAGGTATTGGCCGCATCCGTAAGTTTGCTTTTCACTTCCTTGAGACCAAGTTGAGGATTCTCCCAAAGCTCTCGTGGAGAGTCTACTGCATAACTTGGCTGCCCATGGCCAGATTCACGAAGTCGATCGACAATTTGTTTTGCATAAGTGCTAATGTCGACGGCGAGTCCAAGTAGATCGGTGGGAGAAGACATTCTGTAGGATTGAGGAGATGTCTGCAGAACTCAAATTCAGAGCCCGGAGGTAAATACAGACGACATGCGCATACACCCTACTATCAGCTGGATGAATGAGGGGCAAAACGTCATTTACAAATGCTATGTCAAGGACATCGTCGCTCGACAGCGATAAAGGATAAAGCGGGGAAACTAGGGGGTTCAAGTCCAACCGCAGCAGTAATAACGCATGCGTCAGATCTGGACCACTCCTGTATATGTACGTAATTCTGTTTCGGACTCGGCAGGTTCCTCTTCGGTCTTCGCATGGTTTAGAGTCGGAGATTTATTATCAAGTGAATTCTTCTCCAATAAGATCCTTTCGCATATAACGCACTTAGCCGCGGAGCTGCCAAGGAGTGATTCGGGCCTCGTGTTCGTCAGAGTCGGTGGATTTCCGTTGATACCATGGCGGGTGCTCCCGGCGCACATATTGGATCCTTTCGAACCAAACCGAACCATTCCACAGTGTACCTACTTTCGTACTTCAGAACGATACGCGAAAGGTTGGGGCGTGTCCTGCCCCGATCGTTCAACTTCAACCAACGGTCATTCTCTCTGTGCATAACATATATCTGTCGGCAACTGAGATAAGCAAACCGGAACTTGCGGAACTGTATACTCAGTCTTCCATTCCCGTTCCACCAAACCATAATGCCATGAGATTCTGCATCATGACTACATAGTTAATGTCCAATCGCCTTGCCTCTCGCGTAATCATTGTGATCGGATCTTCTCCTGCCCTAGGCCGCTTTATTGCTCTTGTCTTTGCCGAGAATGGCGCCTACCCTGTTATTAGTTCCAACCTGCGCCCAGATCCGCGTGGAACTTGGGGTGTCTCTGACGCACATATCTCACCGCACGAGCTGATTTGTCAACGCTATGGCGAAGGAAAAGTAACTTTCTTCAAGGCTGACGTTACAGTGGCAGTTGATGTGGAGGGCTTGGTTGGGAGACCCGTGGAAGTAGAGGGATGATTGGACGTGTAAGCTTTTGACTCCTTCCCGTTGTTGTGGACGGCCATTAAATGAACCTGGGCTTGAAGTAGTAAGTTTGTCAGGTTGATTGACAATGCTGGCACAGGAGGCACGGGGTCCACCCGCAGAATCCACGTCATGGCCGAAGGAATGTGCGACTTTGACCGTGTATGCCGTACCAACCGTCTAGTCTGCAGTCGACTAACTCTGCTCACTAAGCACATTCTCCATCTCAGGGACGTTTACGTCCGTTCGGTCATCTTGGGCCACAAACATGCCATTCGCAATTTTTACCCCAAGATCAAAATTCCTCAGGCCACAGAGGATGCATAATCAACACGGCCTCGATGCTGGGCTTGTTTGCACTGAGACCGTGCGCGAGCGCCTATTGTGCCTCGAAAGGGGCAGTGGTTCTGCTTACAAAGCAGATCTCAGTTGAGTATAGCTTGCCCGGGCTGTAAGCTTCCATTCCTTGCCAGGTTACCTGATTTTATCAATCGTTTTGACTCCAACAATTGTGTCTCACTAGCTCAATAAAGGTCTATCTGGTTACGATGTAACTGATGCAAGGCTTACAACTCAAAACACCCATCACGGCTCGAATATATGAAGACAAGAAGATCAGAGAGGGGATGGATGCTCGTACTCCATGGGGTGAATGGGGCGTCACTGAAGACGTCGCTAATTGTGCTTTCTTTCTAGCCAGTGATGATGCGGCTGATATAACGGGGCTGCCAATGACTATTGATGGCGGTTATACAGGTCAATAGTGCGTTGCCTAGAGGATGGGGAGACAGAGAAGAGAACTATACACAATGATGGTTACTATGATAGTCGCTAAGAGTGGACGTACGAAAGATCAGCCCTGGTGCTCCCCCGGCCAGAAAGCGAGCTAGCCCTCTTTCTGAAGTCATTCCTAGACGAAATTACGTTTTCCATAACCTCTTTCTTGATAACCCACATCCAGACTTCCCTAGCTCTCAGGTCCATATTGCTTACATGTCAGTTCTCGTGGTCATTTGGATACTCTGATTCAGTCTTTTTGTCCCATGGCAGGGACTTGGTCGCAAGTCCTTCCCCACCAGCTCCATACGATTTGGCAGGATCCGCTTCAGTGGGAAAAACTTGCTTTGCTGTTATGGGCGCTTCTGGAGGGTTTCCTTTCTTATTGGGTCCCGACTTACTGGTTTGTTGTGAGGAGCGACGAAAGATGTAAGACGCTACTCCAGCAGAGACTTTCTGCAGCCAGGACGCAGAGCACGGATGCAAGCCGCGATGACGCCAATGTACACTTCACAAGAGTGCCAGTACCAATTGTCGATGCTTTCCCAGGCTGGGCCTGAGTTGATGATCTCCATGCGAGTACTTTTCAAACTCGATACATTCCTTTTGTGGAATATACAATTCGTGTCTTCCAAAGCTGAAGAGTTCTTGGAGGACGACGGGAGCGTAGCTGATTATAATTCAAAAGGTCGCACAAGGAATAATATAGTCATCCCAGCTGACAATACGAACAATATGCGAGTGGTCATTTGCAGGGCTACGACCATTGATACGAGCATTGTTACAACAAGAGTTGTGACGCGAATTCCTCCATGACAATTCTCATAGCCGTGCGGTGGAAACCTTAGTCTACTCATGTTGTGAGTATAACTGTTAACGCACCTCCCCAATTGGTGGCAAGATAAGTTGGTGCAATTTCGCAGGATGATGAATTGTAGAGCTAGTGAAGGGATCAGATTTGTATCGGGAGACATGGAACCGGCCAGGTTTAGTTATAGTTCATTCCCTGACCATGCCCCTGATCCCTGGACGTCTCGGCGCTTTTCCAGGTCTAATTTTGATACTAAGCTCGTAGCCTCGTTTAGTGGTCAGCAGAGAGGAAGCGATTTTGAGCCGATGCCACGTGTTGCATGCACAGCTACGGCATCATTCGCAATACCTCGGGTAAGCGACAATACTGTTCAAAGGTGAGCTAACATCTAATGATGGTGATCGTAGAGACAGGATAGACATATCTTTACAATTGTAAGTACGGTTGTTGAACAGTGACGAGAAACTGATGCGAGCGAAAGACGATTGGCTGTATGATAGTTTCTCAGGGCCATCTTTAGTCACATGAGGACGAGTAATAAGAATTGGGTAGCACATGAACAGATGATGGCCGAGAGTGACAAGGACACAGCTCGCCATGAGCTGGAAGCGATATACGAGATCGACATGAGCTGCAGAGAGCCGAGAACGCGCTGCAGCATAATCTGCGCGAGCAAAGAGCAAAGAAAGAGGATGGGATCAGCAATGCATGTTTGCACAACGGTAGCTATGATGGAGCTAGTATCTAGTGGCAAGCGGTGCGAAAACCTCCCGTTAACCCTAACCTTAGACTCGGAGCTAGCACCCGGCTTTATGTACCTAATATGACGTAATTATACCAAGCGTCACATCTTCGAAATTCCAAGAGAATACTGGGCTCGATGATATTCTAGCTTGATATACTCTCCACCAATATGGCCTCGGCTACGGTGTCGTTGCCTCCATCAAACAAAGCGTCACCAGGGTCGCGACACCTCCAGACCGCCCCTTTCACCACTCCTGTATCCCCGAGACCGGCTTCCATTGCTTCTCCAAAACTTATCGTAGATGACTGGGTCTCCTCCCTCAGGCAACTCCTCTCTGGACTCCTGGAATCCTGTACAAGACTTTTCCTAAAGGAGTCTCATTAGAGAGATCTCTTGTGTATGACTTGAGACTTCCGCACCCTGCAAGGACCGGATCAGATTGTTAGATTCATCAAAGGCTCTCATAGCGGTGGAATGACCGACGTCCTCCTAGACGAATCTGTTCCTCATAAAGCGCCACAAATTGCGGACTTTGGCGGCTTAATTGTAGTCCAGGCTTTTCTTAGAAAAGAGACTAGAGACGAAAGGGGCGAGGGACTTGTCAGGCTAGTGTCAGACGTTGATGATGGTGGGATATGGAAACCTTTTACCCTTTTTACTACTTTGAAAGAACTCAAGGGATGCGAGGAGAAGATTTGCACTCGAAGACCAACGGGGCTTGATAGGAACATAGAAATTGAAGGGCGTAACTGGAAAGATCGGCTTACTGCTCAGCAGAATTTCGAGGGTGGCCGTGAGCCGACTGTTTTGATAATTGATGAGTCGTAGGGACCACGAGACTTAGCTAAAGAGCATGCCTCGCTAACGACGTCTTCATTCCAGGTGCTGGACAAAGCGGGCTCAGTGTGGCTGCTAGACTCAAACAGCTTGGGCTAGAGGCCTTGATCATTGACCATAATTGTCGTATTGGCGATAACTGGCGAAACAGGTACTATCAACTAGTACTCCATGACTCGGTTTAGTGAGATTTGATGACTCAATCAAAATGCTTCATTTGACATTAGCATCACAGGTACGATCACATGCCATACCTGAATTTCCCTCCGGACTGGCCAGCACTTGTGTCTACCGAAGCTGTAGAAATCAGGCGCTAAGATCACCTAGATATGCACTCCGAAAGACAAACTCGCAGATTGGTTCGAGTACTATGCAGGGATTTTAGAACTTAATGTGTGGACCAGCACGACTTTAGAAGAGTCGGAATGGTGTGACAATACACGGCAATGGGCAGTGAAACTTATGAGAGATGGGAAGGAAACGAGTAACTGCATCCCGCTCAATCACAGTTTCCACGTTGATGACAATCTAGAGATGTTACATCCCCGACATGTCATCTTGACGACAGGACACTCTGGCGCACCCTATCTACCCTCCAACATTGATGGAGTTGGAGATTTCAGAGGTGACCGCCTAGTCCATTCATCTTTCTTTACCAAAACCAAGGATAACGCCAAGGGAAAGAAAGCAGCTGTGATCGGTTGTTGCAACTCTGGCCACGACATCGCCAGAGACTATTACGACCACGGCTACGAGGTTACCATGTTACAGCGAAGCAGCATTCTCATAGTTACAAGCGAGACTCTGATCGACGTGACTATGAAAGGATTTTATGAGGAAGACGAGGTGAACTCCTCTACTTCAATGCTAAGAAGCACACTAACTTTGCTAGTCCCCAGTCGAAGACGCGGATATTATTAACATGTCTATTCCTTACCCGGTCGGCAAACGCCTTCGAATACCGGCGAGTAATGGTGGGCCGCGACAGGACTCTACTAAATGGACTTGCTACCGCCGGTTTTGCTCTCAATAGCGGGCCTGATGGCTCTGATCTCTGGATGACATACCTCAGCCAGGGTGGCGGTTACTCTATAGACTTAGGCACGTCGCAGCTTATCGCAGATAAAAAAATCAAGATAAAACAAAGGCAGGAAGTCACGTCTATTAAGGCTCACAGCCTTATCCTCACAGATGACTCGGTGCTAGAAGCAGATGAGATTGTTTTTGCAACGGGATATCAGAATATGCGAGAAACAGCAAGAAAGATATTCGGGGATGAGTTGGCGGATCATGTTCACGATGTGTGGGGATTTGATGACGAAGGGGAGACAAGAGGCACGTGGCGGCCAAGTGGACACCCTGGGTTTTGGTTCTTTCGAGGCAATTTAGCGCTGTGTCGCTTTTACTCCAGATTGCTTGCTCTGCAGATTAAGGCCGTGGAGGCTGGTTTCACAAGAGCCCAACAGGTGGAATAAGACACTTGATAGATCAGATTTTCAAGGAAAAGCCTCCGGGCTTGCAAACCTGGCTGCCAACAAGGTTGCACGGTATATGCCGCCGAGTAGAAAACAAATCGACTCACTTGAGATGAACAAACTCGCAACATTTACCAGCGCTGTGATTTCAGCCAGTGAAGACATGTTGGGAGCTTTCGGTGCTTAATCATGCCCTGAAAATTTCACATGAACTTAATAATGAGGTTTCCGTACTTCATGTTGCCATAGCTATAGTCGAGTTCGTTTGCTGGCAATACCTGATATTCGAAGTCGTGTCGTTCTTGACTAGGGATCGCTGTCTGCAGCGATATAACGCGCCAAAGATGCTAGTATGGACCTTGAAAAGGTGGCTTTTGGTCTGTTGAAAACCCCTGACAACAAAAACCCGGAATGAGGTTATGAAACGTGGTCATATATTACAGTAGCCTAGCCGGTCATCAAGATTGGAGTCCGAGAAAATACATCATATAACAACCAAGTTGCCCTTATGTCGATGATGAATCAGCTAAGCCATGATATAAACATTCTAAACTGAGTAGGATACTCCACACTTTATGGACAGCAGCTGTAGGTGCAGTAATGGGGCGGACCCTGTAAGTTGTGACGCGGATGAGCACATCCAGGCTTGACCACAGCAGCTCTATGGTTGGACTCAATACTGCAACGCGTCATGGCTGAACATTCTCAACGAGATACTATGGAGTACCCGGATTGTAGTTTATGTACGAGCATCGCCTTTTACTTAGGACTTCTCCCTATAGCAATTGTCCCAGCATGACAGTAATAAGATCGGTGGTCTGCAAGCCTTTCCTTCAGATGCCCCAGGACTGGATAGGTGGCTTAATCCACTCAGCCTTTACGCCGGTAGCAAGCGCCCACCCCCACGTGGAGGTCATCGCAAAACTTTGCGATTAAATTTTGTATTAATTTGAGCAAGGAATCCCTTCTTCCAATGTCCACCTAAGGCCGAGAGAGTAATGAGATGGTGGTAGACCAGCAAAGTTACAAGCGGTGAGCAAGAGCGTCTCCCGGGGCAAGACTTTGGAAGGAGGGTTGGGTCGGAGTTGGTGGACAACACGACATAAGAGCTCCTTGGTTGGATCGAGATAAGGTTCAGTGGGCTTGAGAGGTTTGTCCAGTTCACCATCAACGTTTAACGCTTTTTCTGATGGCGAGTTTGGTGCTGAGACCTGGCGATAGGCGGGCCTAGCAATTTGTTTTCTCCTTCCTCCGGATGTTGTCTGTTGGAATGCAGAATGCCATGAGCTTGACAGCAGTGGCTTCAGTATTCAAAAATGTGTGCCTAAGGCTCGGGCCGCTGAAAGTGGGTCTTTTTCCAGGTACCCGCTGACCAATGAAATAGTACAGCAGGCCAGGTCGATGAGTGGGCACCCATGTCACCAGTCCGATCTGCTTCGGCAGTACTCATTGCTCTGATTGGTAGTAGTAATATGTCATCAATCAATATCGGTTCCTCTAGCATTGTAGCCGTCTCATAAGACACAGGTGAGCCTGTTGTGCGAGAAGCGTAGGCAAAAAACGCCTCAGTAAACGCTCTGGGACCTGTTGCATCTATGACTTCTTTGTAGGAAAGCTCCATGGTAGAGAGGCTTCGCTGTTGCTTCTTGGCAACATTGAGTAGATTTATGGCTACTGTTTCCGCCACAAATCGCATGAAAGGGTGGCCACGTTTCGCCATGAAGGTCCAGTTAGTGATGCCCCATATATACTCCCTGTAATCGTAGTAAAGTTCCACATCATTTTTCACCGGCTTTCGATCTGCTTCAATGCCAACAACGACACCCACTATTCCTTTCATAGCATCGGGCGTCCATGTATCAATTGGTTTGCGACATTCAACATCTAGGTCTGCGTAGACGCCACCTAAGCTCGTGATCAGCTTCTTACTCCATCTCCATAGAAGCAATTTACCTTCAGCAAGAAGTACCAGGTATCTCAAGAAGTCGGCGCGGAGAATTGTGTCGGTCAGATTCAAGAAAACATCTCGTATCAGAGGTTCCCCAGCGAAGTGCTGGCGCACGAACGTCTCCCCGCCTTTGTCCGTCAGGAGTTCATATCGATGGTTGGGATTGACTTCGTGCCAAGTCCGAACGCGTGCTCTATCTTCCTCGTCAAGAAATATTGCAGGGGTATGCCATGTCTGCCATATCTTGTTGGAGATTTCTTCGCTCTGAAATGCTTTGAGCGAGGGCGAGCGCAATCTCCGTTCTGGGGTTAAAAACAGTCGCAAAATAAGTAACAACGCTCCAGAGATGGCCAGTCCCTTCAGGATCATTGAGAACGGTCGACGGGCGCGAAAAGATAAGGGCAAGACGGCATTCATGCTGGGATTAGAAAGACATTGTTCCCCGTCTTTGGGTGGCGATGGTCATTGAAGAATACCTCTTAAGGGGATGACGAAACGCGTCGGAGGCGTCACAGGTGAATCGGCGAGTCGGCCATCTTAATCGCCGACGCCGAGCCCAAGCCAATCCACCTACCTAGGTATGGTAGTCAGCTACCAGCCAGGTCTACTACATATCTTGCAACATACTCGCCGACTTCCAATCATGTTAGCCAAGATGGCTGACTACAACGAAATGAACCTTGCAATGCTTTTTCACCGCGAAATTACGAGCCAAGCTACGAAACTAGTACTTACGCTCGCACACAGAAGAACAGCTGCAGCGTAGGATCACCCTTACTAACCATTATGGGACGCCACGTAGGGCGCAGTAGAGGCTGTCAGACCTGCCGAAAGCGCCGCATAAAGGTCGTCCTAGTAATTGCCATCATTATAGCGAAATTCTCTACTAAAGCTCTTCACAGTGCGATGAGGAGTCACCAGAATGCTCACAATGCCTTCGATCTGGCAAGGCATGCCCTGGGCCATTACAGGGCACTCTTTTCATAGACGTTGATTCCAAAAATCACACAAACTCGAAGGTTGTTAGAGGCACGTATAGGTCTCATATCGTCCTATTCCCTCACCTAGTACTCATGGTGTAACATACACAAGACCACCTGAGCCCCAGCAAACAGTAATTCAGACAGGCGATACCCAATCATATATTAAGAAGCGTTCAAAAGACGCGGTGGATGCTGAGGTAGATAGTGCAATGGCAGCAATGCCTGTGGTCACGCAAACCTTTTTCAGAGAGGCTGTTCAACGCTATCATGGCACCAGACACGCATTGAATGATGGATTGTTGCAATCCACACCATACAGAGAAGTTATCATGCAACATTTCATAACAGCCTTCTTCAATCCTCATTTTCACCAAGTGAGACCGAATGCCTGGGTCTATGAGTTGCCGACCCTCATGTCCGATCACTCATCCTCTACCCTTGTATACTCTGTTAGGGCCGCCTCAATGGCACTCTATGGAAAGAGAACGGGTGATATCTCTGTGCAAATGGAGGCTTGTCGTTGGTATGATAAAGGACTCGAGGCTCAGCGGCTCGAAAGCGAACGAACCGAGCTACACTTGTTAACCGGCGGGAACATTGATCAAAGGCTCGGAGTTGCGGCAATCTCTGCACCCGTCATGTTCTCACTATTCGAATCTATGATGACGACCTCTTATGTTGCGTGGTCTCAGCATCTCAAAGCTGCTGCAAAGATGCTTGAGATGAGAGGTGCAATCAATTGTCAATCAGGCCTTATACATCATGTGTTTCGCACAGTGAGGGTTGGTGCTGTGAGTCTCAAATGGCTATTTCACCTTGACAGGGGATTCTTCCATGGGCTTGGAGCTGATTTGAGTACAGATCTATATGGGAATGACCTACGCTCGACCCTCAATCTTTGCTTCAGACGAATGGTGCACAGTTCCCTATGTACAACAAGGAAAAGGGCTTCTCGACAAGCTCGGAGATATACTACTCCAATTTCCGGAAATTTATGCTGCTCGCAACAGTATGCACGCACATCAAGCTCAGAACCGCGTCTCGGACCAACCCCGGTACAATGTGGAAGCCCAAGCACTGGGATTGATTGCCCGCCTTCAAACATATTGGCAAGAAAGCAGAAACTCATTGTATCCAGGTAATGATCATAGCAGCTTTGTCGAGATTACCGACTTCGAGAGTGCATCATCGGATTGGATTATTGAGAATACAGTCCCGGTAACCTACCGCGATCCATTCGTAGCGACATGCGTTGCCATGTACGATGCAGCCACAGTCTTAGCCAATTCTCTCGTTTGGGAGTCCGGTGCGGGCTTCACAGAGGTATACAAACAACGGGTTGTCATACACTGCGCGTCTATCCTTGAAGCCGTAGCGTACCATGAAAGTCGGGGTCCCAGCAGTGGAGGGAGCATCCAGATGGTATTCCCTTTGAAAGTCATTTCCCGAGTGACGCCATCAGATGATCAGAGACGGCAAGCTCAAATTGCTTTGAGACGATGGGGAGAAAGGCGAGGTGTGGATGGCATTTGTGATCCTTTGGTCATTCCGGAAAGAGAAGGCATATACAACGATCTTCGCGGGATGGGAGCCGCCTAGGTGGCAAATGCTACACCTCCCGGTCCTGGAGTTGCTTTCAAGGGCCCATCCCTTCCTCTACATACGTCGTCGTCGGAACCCTCAGCTGTGGTTCTTTTGTGTTCGAAACAGGTTCTGTGACCAGGCACCCAGAGTCAATGATACTGCAAAGGGCAGAATAAATCTGAGAGGTGACTAATATTACCGGCAACGGAGATACGGCTGTCAATCACATCCCGTCCCAGACCCAAGCCAAAGTACAGAGGCGGGGAAATGAATTCGTATTGTACTGCGATCGCTACACCCCGGAAGCCGCTTTGACTTTAAGCCAGAGCGATGGGAAAGATCACGGGTTACATCGCGCCATGTCATGGGAATGAGCTCCTGGCGTGGAGAGCCAAAATATCTTTCGTGATTCGTGCATGCCAGTATTCGGGCACAGCACTACCGAGCTATGACGACATGAAATCATTGAAACATTCTATGGGGAGAAAATGCACAAATCGTGTCTCTAATTCAGTATCTCCTGTCATGGTTCGGCAATGTGAGACATCTACCCGTGCTATCTCCGGCATCGAGTTAGAGTGCGTGGATCCGGCCGCTCTTCACTTGGCTGGTGATTGCGCTTTGTGTGTGCATAGGAAAGTTGGTTTGATAGATCCCGTGAAGAGACTTGAGTATGCATGGACTGGCTCCTACACTACCTTTACGGGGTGCAAGAGGTTCTCTTCTTAGTCCAGGATTATGTCAATTCGAGCATTAGGTAGATTCGCCCAATGTCCTTTATCCTACCATGTGTATAGTTGCACTTACTAGCATACGCCAGAGCCATAAAGATGAGGTTGCTATTCACGCACTCCTTGTGTCTCCAAATCACACCCTAGAATGGTCAATATTCCCCTTCAGCCCTTATCCTCGGTGTCAGCTTGACAATCAGAGGCTTTTTCTGCCATGACAAGTACACCTCTTGGTCCTCCCAGACTGGGTCCGTTTCATTGCTTAGCTCCATATCGAAATTCCAAATCATACGCGCAAGAACAAGCCGCGTCTCGAGATTTCCTAGGCTATATCAAGGTTAGGCGCCGACATTGCATAACGAATTGTGAAGAAGAAGTTACTTTTTCCCAATGCAACTTCGAGGACCAACAGAAAACGGTTGAAAAACACTCTTGTCATCCGAGGCATAGCGGGGATTGTCGAGCCAGCGCTCGGGAGCAAAGAGGTCAGGGTCGCTAAAGTTCGTGGGCGAGCGATATGCTGCGTATTGATTAATCGTTACCCCGGTCTGAAGATACTGTCAGCACAATCATGGCTTTGAGAGCTATGATATCATGTGAAGATGAAGATGAGAGGTACGACTATTAGAAGGTTACTCACGCCGCCAGCGACCCATTGACCGCATATAAAGTCACCTGGAGAAGGAACCACCATGGCTTGCCCTGTCAAAGCCGTTGGAAAAACACGGTTGGTCTCGGAGAGACACGCTATCAGATATGGTAAGTGTGAGACGCTGTCCGGCGTTATCTCATCCTCTGATGTGAACATTGAGTCTACCTCTGCTTTAACACATCTCATGGCAACGGGATTCTTCAAAAGATGATAAGTGGTTCCACTCAGATTCGTGGCTATGCTCTCGCTACCTGCAATCACAAACAGAGAAGCATTTGACATGATCTCTTCATGCTCTAACTTTCTTTTCTCCCCCTTATTCTGTTCAATAATCGGTGACATGAAATCCGAACGACTGGTACCAAGGTTCAAACGGCGTTGAACATTTGCAGTTGTAGCCGCCCAGTGATCATCAATCATGCGAGTGATGCGTTTCGGAATGAACAATGGTAATACGTGTCGAAGTATGGCAAAGCGATTGCAGGCACCCATCAATGATATTCCTTTCAGGTTGCCAAATATAGTCTCGACCCAAGGGTGATATGTCTGAGTTTCGAGACAATTGAAGGATTGCCCAAAGGACAAATCACCAATAACATCGAAGCTCATCCAATTATACCATTTTACAAGGTCTAATTGGCTCTGGTTTTGGTCATGGATCTGCTCGTTCAATCGCATGATCAAGTTGTCAACATAGCCCTCAACAATAGGTTCCTGCTCTTTGTACGCTTTATCGGAAAAGGCATAATCGAGGATCCGACGCATGCGAGCATGGTCTTCCCTTGATGCTGTCAACAGGGAATGCACTCCGTTGGGTGGCTTCCCGTATACTCTGACGTCTTTCTCAAACGCTGTATGCCCGGGGCGGTAGCTGTATATGTCTTGCCAGGCCTCGCTACTGATGAAAGAGAGTTCAGTGGGTGAGATTCGAACGACAGGCGAAGCGTAAGTGAGATGCAGAGCGGACACCCAATGAGGAAGCTTTCCACGGACTAGAGCGTGGACATATGGTATATCGCTTGCAGCAGCGAACTTGGGTCCTGGAAAGGCGGACAACGGATTGAAATATATGTTGAAGAAAGAGCGAACAATTATGAACAGTATATACTAGGTTGCTCGTCAGACTTGAAACCTGGAAGAAAGTGAGAGCCGTATTCTACATGCCGCCAGCAGGATAGAGACAGGAAATAACCAAGGTTGATTGAAAGCGAGCGGTTTTACTATCGACGTGAAGGTCATCGTGTACTCTAGGTTCGATATGGGAGAGCTCTGTTGAGCAGCAAGCCTCAAGATCTTGGGCGGAGAACTATCCTTGGAATTCGACATGAAATGTTTGGTCAAGCCAGAAGGCACAAAGGTAATTCCCGCATGCTAAAATACCCTAATCGGCACGGACGATATGTAACATTGCTATTATGCCACGCCGTTGAAGATGACGCGGTGATCAGTAAGGATGGTGAGGTCACTGCGCAGCCGTGTAAAGCGGCCCGCTTGAGTTCCTTCAAACCATCTAAAACCATTTTCAAGATAGGAATAGAGACAACCACTAGTAATTGGACTTTGCTGTGAATTCTACAGCGCTCTAGGGATACGGACCTAAATCAACTGGTATATAGGCTTATGTATTGATCTGTGACTGCTACAGAAGCTCAGGCAACGCTCTTATCAGTGATTTCTGGGTCTGGTTGGAAGTGGGATGGTCACCTTTCTTCGCCCGAGGTGGACACGGCACGTATGTTTCTGCGGTACTGTAGGACGGGTGCCATAGCAGTAGCGGGTCATCCCACGGTGTGGCCCTCTCAGATTGCAGATCGCACCATTATAGGGATTAGCCGTGCTCGTCGGGAATTTAACTGTCTTGCTAATTCTCCTAGCTCCACACCAAGACTTAGTAGACAGCATTTAACGGCAGGAACGACCTCACCCACCAAAGAGGTTGCACGGCACAGCTGCAGTGGATCTGGGTCTAAGGTCTGCGATCTGGTGGCACGTTTGCTGCTGATGTTTCGATCTAGCGATTATGATGCGCAAAAACCACACAAAATGTGGATAGGAGACATGTCGTTGGCTGCGATCTTGTATACCTTAAGCCACCAAAGGAACAGAACAACCAGCCCCCCTCCATCAGAAAGGCGCTATATGTGGTGATTGAATTTCATGGGCTTCCCCTCCACTGTACAATGCATCTGTCTTACGCTGTACAATGACGTGCCGATCATGCTAGTCCGCAAATTGATGTGGAACGTGATTGCACAGGCTGCTCAATGAAATCCTTATAGGTTGCTCCCCCTCCGCATTTAGCTATGCATCATAGGCGGCATTGAATTACAGCCGTCATTCCAGCATACGAATCCAATAAAAGAAGTCAAACGCCCTCTGGCTCCCCTGGGTATTCCTAAAGTGTATGAGTATCAAGAGACCTACTGGCTTAATCGCACAGAAAGGGAAGTCAACAAGCACCTTAGACCGCCAAGATGAACATATCCCCAGGACAAGCAGAAGCAGCTCTGGCAGAACTGCCGTTATGTGCAGTATGTCATGAAGTCCGCTCGAGCACGAAAAGATACTTTTGGACACTGACATACTTCTTCAGCAAGCGGCCACCTCTGAGGGTATTATGAGCAGTGGCTGTGGCTTCGATTTGCCATGTATCTGCACGAACGGGGACTTCATACTTTTACTGCAAAATACAATCTCGCAAGCATGCAATGCGGCAGACCAGGATGGTTAGTTACCGACTCTTTTTTCGTTTCCACGCACCGCCAAGACAAATCTTCGACGTCGCTCCATCCGTTCTTTATTACTTCCCGACATAACGCATAATAGCAACTCTGGCTGCCGCGGGAAAATTATGCACTGCTGCGGTCCCCAGTCTGAATGACAGTCGACAACCAGAGATTCTGGCAGCTGTGATTGTCATGATTGCTCTTTCCACAATCGCAGTCGTCCTTCGTCTTATATCTCGCAAAATCTCTGCAGCTAGATTTGGTATCGATGACGGTCTCATGGTGCTTGCTTTGGTGAGCTTCTCCAATCAGGGATTACCCTGAACAAGCTAATATGGCCGAAAAGCTCTTCACGTACGGTCTAGCTATTGATTGCTTTGTGGCCGTGCATTATGGGTTTGGTCTGCATACCATAAGATTGAGCCTCAGTGACGTTGTCAATTACGCAAAGGTAGACTTATAATTACCCCAAACAAGGGCATAGTACTAAGAAAAGGACAGACCGATTGGGCGTCTCAAATTACCTTCGCTTGTGCAATCACCACAACAAAGCTTTCTCTGCTTTTTTTCTACCATCGAATCTTCCCGGTACGAACATTCACGGTCATCTCAATCATTACAGGTATCGTCATGATAGGATGGTGCATTGCCTTGATCTTTGCCGTCGTCTTTAGCTGTAGCCCAATTGGCTACTTCTGGGACAAAAGTATTAAGGGAGGTCATTGCATCAACGAGAACAATTTGTCTTATGGAATTACCGCGGCAAATATTGTGACAGATATTACCGTTCTCGTTTTACCAATACCTTGGCTGATACACCTGCAAATGAAAACGTCGAGGAAGCTGGCAATCGGTGGTATATTTATCCTTGGAAGTTTGTACGTGTCCCCACAGCTTATATCACTGGTCAATCGCTGACGTCAACGGCCGACAGTGTCTGTGTCGCAGGAATTGTACGGTTACCTTTCTTAGCGGAACTCAAATTGTATGATGTGACATGTGAGTTCCTATTCTGAATTTGCGCCTCCGTGAGGACTCCGCTAACCCCTCAACGTAGGGACTATCGTCAATGCAGGTATCTGGATAAACGTCGAATGCAACATCGGCATTGTATCAGCATGTCTACCAATTATGGGTCCACTCCTTAAACACATTCCATCTCTGCCCAAAAGTATCAGTTCACGCTTCTCGGCGCTGTTCTCCTCTAAACGTAGCAACAAAACACCTTCGAACAAGGGTAGCGACATTTCAGGTTTCACCATGGTCAATGATCATGAGGAGAAGCCCAACATCGATGGCAATAATGCATTTGATCCAGGCCACTGGCCAAGACAATCAAAAGTCACAGCCGCTGAGGGAAGTGCAAAGTTTTTGACCTACCGCAGCGAAGCCGAGGGATATGAGAACGCCTCCTCTGATGACATTGAGATGCTTGGAGCTGAAAGAGCAGACATGCATGCTCGCAATCAGTCCTTGTGGGCTGAGAATAGTAGCCGCGACCAGATATCATATCCACCCACGCTTCCTGCAGCGTTTTTGAGGACATGAAGTGACCTTTAAGGGCATCAGCGAGATACAAGATAAGAGGTTTCAGAATTGTAGTACATTCACACTTGACCACCAACGTGAAGTCATCTCGATAACATATCGTGTTGTTTTCCGGACGAAGCACTGTACGGAGAGTGACAATAAAAATCTTCATTTACGCTAACCGTTGCGGTACAATCCCCAGCCCTAGCTGTAGACGAGGCCCCTAGAGCATATCCGTATCTTCGGGGCATTGTAGGGCCTTATTGTTGATCTTTTAGTGGGGTTCTTCAGGCGCAGTTGCCCTGATTATAAGATGTATTGGGTACCGGAGCCCCCTATAATTAGGTCCCGAAGCGGCTATTGTCCGGGCGACTTTTATTGTCAATCTATCGGTCAGCATCATAAAGTAAATTGCGGCCTTGTAGGGCTGACATTTTTAGAGCATTGGGAGATCCTCGGTGAAAGGTTTTGCGGAATCATCTATTGTCATGGCGAGCACCATCAAGATTCTTCATGATGCTGATGATCGTTCCAGTGCAACAGGTTGTGTGTCATTGTTCCCGGTGCCTCATTCCAGATGATTGCAAATAATCTGGGACTTGAGCGCCAACCCGCTCGCTGTCTTCCAACTCGCCTCGGTCTGTTTGCTTACGTCCTACATTTCTTGCCATAGGCGGCTTGGACAACCATGGCTGCTACAACCGCCGACACTGGGGGTACTGGATCCAAGCTGCGTGAATGGTCATCTCTTATCGGTATTGTTACGGCAATAGTAGGCAACATCCTCATCTCCTTCGCCCTCAACATCCAACGATACGCGCACATAAGGCTTAGGCGCGAACACGACGAAAAGCCAGGCGGGTGCAGTGATGGACGGTCACAGAATGGCAATAGGGACTATGGAACACAACAGATCGAGATAGCGGAAGAACGGGCCCAGCTGAATTTGGGAACGTTGCCTGAGGAGACACCGACCAGAAAGGGTCAATATGGCAATGGTTATGGTAGCAACAGCGCCGCAGCGGAAGGCGTCTCTCTACGGTCACGCAGCTCTTCCGAGTCAACCGTCAAGCAGTCTGAGAAACTCAAGCCACGCTCAGGGAGGAAGACATATCTGAAGTCTCTGTACTGGTGGGCGGGCATAGTTCTTATGACGGCTGGTGAAGCTGGAAACTTCCTCGCCTACGGCTTCGCCCCTGCCTCTATCGTTTCGCCCCTTGGTGTTGTTGCTTTGGTATCGAATTGCATCATTGCGCCTGTCTTGCTCAAGGAACGCTTCCGTCAGCGCGACTTTTGGGGAGTCTTAGTGGCAATCGCTGGGGCAGTTACCATTGTGCTCAGCGCCAAGAATTCTGAGACGAAGATGGGACCTCGCGACGTCTGGGCGGCAATAACACGCTGGGAGTTTGAAACGTATCTGGGAATCACCGCCGCTTTGATAATCTTGTTGATGTGGGCAAGTGGAAGATATGGGGAGAAAACTATACTGATCGACCTGGGGCTTGTCGGACTTCTTGGTACTTATCAGGACAATAGCAGCTCTCTCACCGGAAGCTGACAGGCATATCTAGGGGGTTACACCGCTTTATCTACCAAAGGTGTTGCATCCTTGCTGTCGGACACTCTCTGGCGAGCCTTGACATTTCCCATCACCTACCTCCTCGTTTTCATTCTCGTTGTCACGGCTCTTATGCAGATCCGCTACGTGAATCGCGCCTTGCAACGTTTCGACTCAACCCAAGTCATTCCTGTTCAATTTGTTCTCTTCACCATATCTGTTATTATTGGCAGTGCTGTACTTTATAGGGACTTCCAATCGGCCAACGCAGATCGTTTCGGCAAATTCTTCGGAGGCTGCGCGTTGACATTCTTGGGCGTATACCTAATTACGAGTGGAAGAGCTGGTGGTCGGGGCGAGGAAGATCTCGATGAAAGAGCAGACGAGGAAAATGCGATTGATTTGGTGGACGAAGAAGGATATGAAGACGAGGTTGACCACGTGGAAGAGCCAGACCACATGAGAAGAAAGTCGTCGGCTAGCGGGTTCTTCGAACAGGCTATGAAAGCTCATAATTTAAGACGCGCATCAAAACAGCAACTGGATTACAGCGCAACCACTCCTCAAACACCGCCTCCCTTCTTGTCTCATACGTCGTCTACATCATCCAGGAGTACAACACGGAGCGAGGATACGGCGTCACCTCTGTTACACAACCCGTGGCAGTCAGACGATAGTCTTATAAGGCCACAGGCGCGTGGGAATTTCGCTTCAGCACCACTTTTGCCCCCTGAGGCCCAACAGTCCCACCCATCGACTCCTATACGCCCAACAAGCCTCTCGAGACGCTCCATGGCTCGATTGACGCCTGGTCCATTGATGTCGCCACTTTCGTCGTCCCTGAGCGCAGTCGTTGCAGACTCTTTGCTTAAGGGAGTAGATGCGCCAGCTGCAAGGAATCGTCCGCGGATTTCCTTCCCACAGTCTTCTAAATCTCGAAGAGGAGCGAGGAGCTCTTCAGGAGACGTCAACATGACGGACTCAACGCCTTTAACGGCAACTCAGGTCCCCGAGGAAAGAGCGGAGCCAGATTTGCCAAATCAACTGGTGAGACCGCGGAGTCTCAGCGTTACCTTAGGAGAGCTTTTCCGCCTCAAGAGCGCGCGGAAAGGCAAGTCAAGTGATAGAGCGGAGGACGATACACACCAATGATCTTGTGTACGTTTTGTAAGTCCAGGGGCTGTATCTTAAGCATTCAGTGGCGCTAGGAGGGTGCAAGCAAGGCGTTGCTGCCGCTGTACATATATCTAGCCCAGTTGGAGTACATACCCGGCTTCTTAATAAGCCACTTTGTCGAAGGCTCTATTAGGTAGTAAGGCACCGTTCAAGAAACATAACGCTACACCATGCTTACTCATACTTTGCATAACATATCTCTAAGTGAAGGCTTTGTAAAACACAAAGCAGCTAGCATATTTCCGCTCTAGACATCGTTCGCCCCGTCTTTATGATTGGGGGTGAAGATACCCGGCCATACCTCGGCTGCGCTAGCGCTGGACGATTGATCATTGCTTACACATCCTTCCATAATATCAGCTTGTGCGTACTCGAAGCTGCTGGATGATCGAATCGACTTGGGAGTGGTATATAAGGAGCCGTTTTTGATTCAACGTTCACCTTTCCCTTCTCAAATTAGACAACCTTCTGCTGCCTATTCAAAAACTCATGTCCAACGTTGCAAAAGTCATGTCAAAAGCTGTCTCTCACGCAAAAATAGTACCGCGTCGCTCTTCTGAGCGCGGCCATGCCGATCACGGCTGGCTCAACTCGTATCATACGTTCTCTTTTGCTCAGTATTATGACCCTGGCTTCCAGAATTTTGGTGCCCTCCGCGTACTTAACGAAGATCGTGTTGCTCCAGAGAATGGATTCCCTACTCATCCACACCGTGATGCTGAGATCTTTTCATATATATTGTCCGGCGAACTGACACATCGGGACTCGATGGTGTCGAAAAAGAACGACTCCGCGGCGAATAAAAACGACTTTTACAGAATGCATAGGGGTGATGTGCAGTTCACGACTGGCGGGACTGGCATTGCGCATTCCGAGCAAAACGAACACTCAAAGGAAGAAGTGCACTTCCTACAGATATGGGCGCTCCCTTGGAAGAAAGGTCTGCCGCCTACCTATCACACGATGACCTTTCCCGAAGAAAGCAAGCGCAACAAGTTCATCACCATCATCAGCCCCTTAAAAGCAGGTGCCGAAGCTACGAGGGAGGAAGAAAAGGCAGCCATCCCAGCGATCGATGGAACGATACCCATTCACGCCGACTTCTTGATGGGCGCTTCGATAATTGCTAAGGGCCAATCCGCCAACTGGAAGGTCGGCGACGGCGACGCTGTGCAATCGAAGAAAGACAGGAAGATTTACGTCCATCTACCAATGAGGAAGAGTGGCGCAAAGATCCGATTGGCCGGGAAATTGAACTTGAATGAGGGCGATGGAGCTTTTGTGGAGAACGTCAATGCAGGCGATGAACTACTCGTCGAATCTGTGGGTGACGGAGAGGCAGAGCTTGTAGTACTGGATTCTGATTAAATTATTTAAGAATGTCTCAGTCGTTAATTCTAGGTCACTGATTGTTGGTCGACAGATGATGTGCGAAGTGCGAACAACGTCTCAAAGAACGTTCATATGTCCGTTAAAGCAAGGAGCCGCTAGAATATGCAGCTTGATGCATACTGCAGATCGCCCCGCAGATGTGGTGAGATTACCAGAGAGCCTATTCCCTTTGTCCTTTCTTGAGGTCTATAATTTTGCCTTTGGTTCTTGTCATTCGCTTTAAAGGACGAGAAGAACACGTTTGAAATCGAACAAGGAAACGCTCTGAAGGGTGGAAAGAAGCGACTCTTAATTGCAGGGTCTTTGTCCTTTACCCTTATATCACCTCAATAAAATCCAGACATCTTAACCTTCACGATTCAGTCTTATCAACAAACATATCCGATTACCTCTGCGCTATTTTGTCATAATTCTTCATCTGGTATTCAAGATTCCTGCGCTCTTGCCCCCGAGATTACCAACCCTTCGCAAATCTACCTGCCCATCTTCTCAGTATGAAGACGCAGATTTTGACTCTGTGCATCTTTGCCGTTCAGGCAACGGCAATATGGCCATTACCTATCCAGTACACCTCCGGCTCGACGTTCCTGTGGCTCTCACCAAACGTAACATTCAATTACTTGCTCACAAATGCAACCAGCGCCGTATGTGATCTGCTATGTACTCTCCCGTGTTTACTAACCTCCGGCGCCTAGACTAGTAATGCTGCTCCGTATGCAAATACTACTACTAATCAAAATATGAACGCTTCCGCTATTATAGACAGCTACGCCATTATACAAAACGCCGTACAATATACCATGACCGAACTCTTCAATGATGACTTCGTCCCCTGGAGATTCTATCCCCGTAATTCGTCATACGAGCCACCGATGAATGGCTCTGCAGGAGCCTCGGTAGCATATATCAATCAAGTCAACATTCATCAGAACGCTACGGACCCAATCAATGCTCTGAAGTCTTTAGCTGGTGGGGTGAACGAGTCGTACACCATTGTCATTACGGACGATGGGCAAGTCAATATCACCTCTATCCACAGCGTTGGCATCATACGAGCCTTAGAGACGTTCAGCCAGATGTTTTACACGACTGCAGATGGGTCCGGCGTCTACACTAATCAGGCTCCTGTAATGATCTCAGATTATCCCATGTTCCCTCACCGAGGACTTAACATGGACGTTGCACGAAACTACTTCCCTGTTACCGACATCATGCGCACAATCGACGCTCTCGCCTTCAACAAGTTCAATCGTTTGCACCTGCACGCGACGGACGCCCAGTCATGGCCTCTAGAAATTCCTGCCTTGCCCAACCTCGCAGGTATGGGAGCATACCAGCCGGGCATGTCCTACAGTCCGGCTGATCTGGCGCAAATTCAGACATACGGGGCCTATCGCGGTGTGCAAGTCATAATTGAGACCGACATGCCTGGTCATACGGCTTCGATTGCATACTCCCGTCCAGACCTTATTGCTGCGTTCAATGTTCAGCCTGATTGGACGACATATGGCGCTGAGCCGCCAACCGGTGGGCTCAAACTCAATTCCTCTGCGGTTTACGATTTCCTCGGAACAATGTTCAATGACCTTTTGCCACGCGTGTATCCACACAGCGCGTACTTCCACACCGGTGGTGATGAGGTGAATGCTAATGTACATTTGCTCGACGAGACCGTAAACTCAAATTCTTCATCGCTACTCCAAACCTTACTACAGTCATTCGTCGATTTCACGCACGCCAAGGTCCGAGCAGCGGGGATGACGCCCATTGTCTGGGAGGAAATGCTTCTCCAATGGAACTTGACTCTTGGGTCTGATATTGTGGTGCAAACATGGCAGAGCGACTCCGCGGTTGCGGACACTGTGGCACAAGGCCATAAAGTACTTGCAGGAAATTACAATTATTGGGTACGTATCCTTGACATTTGTCAAATAAGCTTAGACTAATTTATCTTTCATAGTACCTCGACTGCGGTAAAGGCCAGTGGCTTGACTTCGCCCAGGGCACAGCAGCCCAATCTGCGTGGCCTTATACGGATTACTGCAGTCCGACCAAGAATTGGCGTCTCATGTACTCCTATGATCCTCTACAGGGTGTCCCTGCCAACCAAAGTTCGCTCGTCTTGGGTGGTGAAGTCCATATCTGGACAGAGCAGACTGATCTTGTGAACTTGGACGCCATGGTGTGGCCGAGAGCATGCGCGGCTGCAGAGATCTTGTGGAGTGGAGCCAAAGACGTGAACGGCACGAATAGGAGCCAGATCTTGGCCGGCCCGAGATTGGTTGAGATGAGAGAGAGGATGGTCCAGAGGGGCATTGGTGCCGGTCCTGTGCAGATGCCCTACTGCACGATGAATGGGACACAGTGCGTTGACTGATACGTCGTTTGACATGTAGGAGCAGGGGTTGGACATATATAAAGACAGATCTCTAGCAACCAGAAAAGATAACAGAATCTTTCAAAGAAGTTTACGGAGGATGAATCAATGAAGATGGCCTAGGTTGACCGAGTCTGCTCAGAGACCGAGACCCTACGCGTGGCAAAGTTCGCATTTGGAGGCATTTCCTGGCCTTAGTATACCATTGGTATGATAGGAGCCCAGCACAATGCCGTATGACATGAGATTATGCAACGACTGATGATTATGCCTGTCAGTAGGGAACCTTGACGGCTGACGGACTTCCATATTTCTAGACCCCCTTAACAACAAAACCACCAGGGAGGTGTATTTTGACTCTTCAAATGTACTCAAGTGATTGTCAATTAACTATCGCAGTCATCTGCAATAGATCCTACGTGTGCGGATGGATACAATGCGAGCAATCGCAAGCTACTGGCAGGATACAATAGAGAAAAGCTCGAGCCCCAAGCGGCAGTTAGAAATCAAAATGGTACTTGAAGCGATAGCCAGCGACAGGCTGTATGTACGATATATTGGACACCTGGGATCCAAAATTGCATGACGCTCAAGAGCGAGCCGTGGTTCACCATGAGATCGAAGTCTGGCGAAGAATGGACGGAATCTTTCCATATGAAAGGAGCGCTGACGCACACAGCGTTCTCGCTCTCGGGAGAGAATAGGAAGAGTATGTCGTTAGCGGCAAAAGCCGTGGATTGAAAGCCATCAATTTGTTTCCAATGGTGAAAATTGGAACTAGACAATTAGTACTGAATGCGCTGGCATGCGAGAGAGCGTGCGCCAGAGTCAAGAATGCTTATTAATTGGAATTGCCGACAGCTGCCAATGTTGACCAAAATACAACAGAAGATGTTCAACAGCATTAGAGATGGGGGATCCTCATTCCAATCGAGATATGGCATCTGACATGGTCATATAACAAAGTCACATGAGATATTCCGTGACAGACGTAACGTAATTGAGCTAGGTAAGAAGTAAAATTCAGGATGACACCTCCACCAGGGAAGCCACAATAGCAATACATTGAGTAGGAAAATAATCCTGATTGAGTCTGAAAAGCTTAGTAGCAAGGGATACCCTGAGGTGAACCTCTGATAAAATGTTCCCTGGCCGGAGATAGGGCAGTAACAACCGCCCCGTCCGGCACAATACATTCACATGAGTATTATAGAGCATCGAAGTCATTGTACGACTAAAAATGGGGTAAGTGGGAACCTTCTATCTTCAAGTAGATCGACATTCTGTTTTGCATCCGTGGCTCCTCTAAAAATGCGTATGGTGGTAAGGATATTAGTGGAAGTCGTACACGGGTGGCGACGAATTATGAGCTTTGTGAGCTATCTAACGAGGCTGTATTTGATTTGAAGAACAGGTGTAGCGTTCGTTGAAAGATTGCCAAAAGGTGGAATAAGGGTACCAGTGGGTGCGGAGGCTGATGGAAGGGGTAGAGTAAGTGTGGCATTTGTCTGGCTAGGCGCGGTAGCAATAGCATATGTCTGTGCTGCAGAGCTCATATATGAGGTGGAATTGAGCGAATTAACGGGGTTGGCAGAGCTGTTTGAGCTGATCGGAATTGTAGATGGCGACAGCAAATTGCTTGAACCTGCCGTAGATGAGGCAATGCTAGAGCAGGCGGACACTGCTAGTTATCAGCTACACGGACTACCATATAAGATTGAGCGACTAACAAGCAATTGTCGTCAGAAATCCAGGCGAGCATGTTGGAGGTGGCTCTAATAGGTAGTAAGCTTCAACTGAGCCGCCATTTGCACAGATTGAGGCTGCGCCGTTGAGAAAAGATGCGTTGTTGAACTGAAGCGTCCCATCAGATAGTTGCCATATTGTAGAGATGTTGCCCGGGTTGCTTGACGCAATAAAAGGTCCGGATTCAGTACCCTGAGAAGTCGAATAGATCTCGCCATCTGCCGCCGAGAGCTCACCCTCCGGAGTGACCGCCAGTATCGGCGAAGCAGAACAATCGAATGTGAGCTTTCCGTCAGGTGTTATATAATTTTGGAGGGCTTGCCTACGCCGAAGCTGAGGAGCAATGGGACTAGAAGGCTGAAATCCGATGAGAAAGGGTGGAGGTGTGGTAGATGGGAACGAAGTCGATGTGGGGTTAGTAACAGAGCCGGGGAAGTTGCTTGGAGAGAGGCTAATGGAGGGCACAGATAAAGATGATGGTAATACGCCACAATAGCCAATCGATTCAGTTACCACGATTTGGGAGTTGGCGCCAGTAACGCTTAGACTCCCAAGGATAAATGTAAAGAGCCAATTCATTGTAGTAGTAGATAAGGTGCTTTAGGGATTTCTGAAGCTCTGAACAGAATATTGGTGATTCCATTTGACAAGTGTAAGCCATAGATATATATTTGCTCACGACGCGTACTTTTCAAGACGCGTGGAATTGGGGAATGTCGACAATGCGTCTCCCACGTGGAAAATCTCTTCTCGCCTAAAAGCCACGCCAGGTTGTTTATAGCCTTCGCGCTGATTTTGTGCCTGTCCTTTTGTAGCGAAGCACTCTTTGGAATGTTCCTGTAGAATCAAATCTCCGTAGAATGAGATGATTGTTATGACTGGTCCGTATGCAGTCTTAATCAAAAGGTAGCCAGATCCTAATATCAATATCAACGTGATTTGGGATATCACTTGCTTTGCGTAGCGCGTTAGCTACCTTGCTGTCCTGTTTAGTTCATTTTGAGGAAAGACAGTTAGTTGATGTTACGTAACCTAATGCTGCCGTACCCTCTTCTTATCAGGGCCCTGGTCTTCTTCATTATCGCTGATTTCGGCGTACAATGTCTTGGGCTGCGTCTGTTTCCAGGCATTCGTAAAGACGGGATCCTTCTCGGCCTTCTCAGCATACTTCAGCAATGCCTCCCTCGGATCCTCATCTCGCATAGAACTTAGTGGTATGTTCTCGCGAACGTGTTTCTCATCCGGCTGGCTTTTGGCAAATGGTGTTGTGACAGGTATATGAGGACGTCGTGGATCGCGAGAGCGTCCAGATACAGTCAGCCCAATTGTGGGATGACGAGAAGCGTAAGTTGTGCCGCTCTGCGCTGCTCGAAGGCTATCTCCTGTCGTAACGGCATCGCCTGATATACCTTGGGAAAGATCGGTGGTAAGATTTGGGTCATCGTCGATGTGACGGCGTTTGGGGGCTTTCGACATAACCATTGCGGCGCCTCGGGTGGATATTATCGGGTTGTAGAGAACGTGCATTTCAGCGTTGGCGGAACCGGTAAGGATTTGATTGAGCTTGTCATGCCATAGCACTGTGATAAGCGGATAGCCATCAGTGACAGGCGTTACAAGCTCTGGTTTCAATGTTGCCGGGTTCAAAATATGAAGATGGCCGTTCTCTGACCCGGTAATGATCGAGGAGGCGTTCGGAGAATACTTGATGTCAGTGTTTGCGTACTGGTCTGAAGTCGATGGATGCTCAACAACAGTGATTGGCTGCTTAAATTTGCGCGTGTCCCACAATTTGATCAAACCATCACCTCCTCTTGTTACAGCGTTGCGCCCATCAGCACTTATGTCAATTCCTCCAGTCCAAGTACCACCTTTGTGTGCGTCTCTTATTTCTGCAGCAGGCCTTGCATAGGGCCCGTCACCATCCCACATCACTAAGCTCCCATCCAAAGCTGCTGCAACCAATAGATTCTTGCCTCCTTGGATCTGCGATCCCCATGTGACGGCGGTCATTCTGGTCCTCCCTGCCGAACCCGCTGCCCTTGACTTGTGTACAATCACATCTTTCTGTTTCAGAGGCATGTTGACGTCCCAAATTCTCAATGTACTGTCCGTTCCAGCCGTGACGCAAAGGTCTCGATTTGTAGGGTGCCATTTCCCGGTAGTTATTGCGGAAATGTGTCCTTTCGTGTTGTGCATGTCCCTAAGGTACATATCGCCCTTGACAAACCCCTTCAACTCCTCTCCATCTCGACTGAATATCTTAGCCTGGGGGGTTGCAGATATGACGAGAACCGAGCTTGGAGAATTGGGATTGAATTCAACATGGTTAATAGGATGTGTTTCTGAATTCGCTGAAGCTTTTGTCGCTGTAGGATCTATAGACTTGAAAGCATGTAGAGTGTTGGGTGTCATAGAAGCAAAGTCGTGAAACTTGATTGTGCAGTCAGTTGAGCCAGTTATGAAACGTGAGCCAGATGGGTCAACGGTCAAGGTAGTCACGGGCTTCTCGTGCGTCTTGATCACGAGCTCATGGGAGACCGGGAACTCGTCTTCGTCATCCGACTCGTCTTCGGAGTCCTCATCACTGGGTTCATCCTTTGCGTTGTGCTTTTCATGAACAGCGCTCTTGATGGCCGTGCCAGAGACGGTGGGTCGTTTGCTCTTCTCTAGCTGTCGAGCTACATCCGCCTCTTTCGTCTTCCTGCCAAAGCCGTTTGGCAGGAATTGTTCCAGAGCTTCGTCTTCTTCAATGACGACCTCGTCCTCGTCCATGGCGTGTGTTAGTCAGTGAGCAACGCCGAACAAAATAGGCGCGGTGGGTAGGATCAGGATTAAACCTAGATTTCTTAGGAAGTAGGATAATTGAGATCCTAGCGTGACGGCTTCGGATTATGCAATTTATAGCTCCATTAGGAGGTCAATCAATTCTATTGCGAAACAAACATGCGCATCTAGACAAAGTAGAAAAGAGAACCCCGGGCAACATCACCCGGTCTGACAATTCTCCATGCCTTGGACTCTACGAAACCATTTCTATAGGCTGTTACAATTTGTATTTATGGTGCCATGTTATTGTAGCCTCATAGATCATAGCGTGTCTCAAAGTCTCCTCGTGTATCAAAAATTACACACCACATGTTTTCTCCTGCCTTTGAGACTTGATGCTCCCGCTTCTCCAGAAACGCCTTGCGAATTCAATTGTCCAGCTCGTTGCAGCGCAAGAGCTCCAGCCCGTATTGCCGGTTGCCGCTAATGATGCTCCCCTTCCTGGTGTTCACTCCCGTGCCCGTGATGGCTATCATTAAGAAACAGATATTCGTATCCGCAGTACGCGGCGAAAGCTAACGAAGCTATACCAAAGCCTGGAAGAGCACCTCTGAACCGATTCCACCTCGCGAATGGACCTGTATACCGCCATTGCTCTCTGCAAAGCGACCATTAGCTGTGCTTGGGCTGGTTCAGCAGCGGTGAAGCACTAACGAGCGTGCCCATGGATCATTTGCTGGCATTCGTGACGCTTGTACGAGCTTGCGGACATCGAAGCCCGTCAGGTTGGCCCGTGGAGGTGGTGCCATGCTACAAGATATCATGAGTATCTTGATGGAACCGTCTATACCATACGTCACTTACCTTGGTAGGGTCGCGCTGCGAGAGCCTTGTAGCACAGCTCAATTGGAAAATGGTGGTGAAGACATTGTATATTCGTTGCGGCTCCGGAAGGTACTGCTCCGCCGCGGCGCCAAGCGGCGCTAGTAGATCCAGTGCTCAACGCCTGGCGATAGCTCTTAGGTATAACTGTGATCAGTTGCTGCACAAGATCTAAAGGTTGCCGGCTAGTCGTATCGGAATTTCCCAATAACTTCCCCACCATCAATGGATCGATGATAACCACAAAGCACATCGCTGCTACACCCTCTTAATCAGGGCAACCCACCACATAGTGATACTATGGGCCTAGGAAGCAATAGATTCGGCGGACAGACACTGGCCTCTGGTCCATTTGCACCGCACCTACAGCAGTCCAACATTGCTTCTCCAAACTTACAACACCAACCTTCGAACTCAGGCGGTCTTCCTCCACCATCTTTCAATCACGGCTTTGGACAAGGCAACCCAAACAACATTAGTCCTTTCGCCCCGACTGGAAATATAAATGGCCTTGCCGGAGGCTTCGGGCCCGGTGGTGGACTCGGGACGGGTGGTACAGGACTGGCTAGCCGTGAGGCCGTCATGGGGTTCCAGCACGGTGCCCAGTTACAGCTCCAGCAGCAAGCAAGAGATCAAATACGCAGAGGCAGCGGAGTAGGCGTAGGGACGAAGGCTCAGATGAAGTCAAGGATACGGGACGTCTGGCGGGGCAATCTAAACCAAGAACTAAGAACTCTGCGAGATCTGGTAGATCGTTTTCCCTACATCAGCATGGTAAATATTCCCTTTCGTAGCTGTAGTCTGCATGAATTCCGAGCATCAACAAATTTCTCCACTGACTTTGCATAGGATACAGAATTTCCGGGAATTGTTGCCAGACCAATGGGAGCGTTCACGACAAAGGCCGACTATCATTATCAAACTCTTCGTTGCAATGTTGATTTGCTTAAAGTTATTCAACTCGGTGTAACGCTCTTCAATGAGGACGGGGAGACGCCACCACCTCATCCAACAGACGCCAATGGCAATCCAATCTATCAGAACAACCTCCTACCATGTCCCTGCACATGGCAATTCAACTTCCAATTCTCGCTTGAAGACGACATGTATAATCAAGATTCGATTGACTTCCTACGACAAGCGGGTTTGGATCTCGAAGTCCATGAGAAGAATGGTATCACTCCCAAGGAATTCGGGTCTGCCCTTATAAGTTCCGGTATGACATTCTCAGATGATGTGCGATGGATATCGTTCCACTCCGGCTACGACTTCGCCTACCTGGTTAAACTCATGCTTTGCAAACCATTGCCGGAAGATGAGGCAGAATATCGCAAGCTCCTTAGCATCCATTTCCCGGCTATATATGACATCAAGTACATGATTAAGCACGCACAGAGAACCCAAATGGTCAATGATTCGCCATTGTCGCCAGCAGCTGTAACGACCTTAAATAACCTTGGGCAGAAGTCGGGACTACAAGATCTCGCTGACGAGCTCAACATCAAGCGTATCGGAGTGCCACATCAGGCGGGTTCGGACAGCCTATTGACGGGCAAAGTGTTCTGGGAGGTGAAGAAGGAGATATTCAATGGCACTATTGACGACGACAAATATCTTGGCCATGTGTGGGGATTGAATGGTATGGGCGCCTCGGCGCCTGCTCCTTCCACTACAGATCCGCAGTCCACCACACCTAATCTTAATGGAGCCACAATCTACAACAATAATCCGAACCAAGCCACCCCAGGTACGCCAGCAAGCTCGCACACTGGCCTAGCAAGTACACCCATTCAACAAGCACAAACCAACGGGGGGGGAATAGGTTCATTAACTCCAGGGGGAGGGGGTGGAGTCTTTGGGAACTTCAATTATCGGAAGAGTTAAGGATTGTATCTATACTAGGAGAAGCTTTTGTGTGCATGCTAGCAAGGCGTTCTAGTCGGCACATCCGTTATATGCAGGTACTTTAATCGCAATTCAGCGGGAGTCTCGCGTATAGGAGTTCGCGTGACCTGTTGATTGCTATTTCGAGAAGCTCAGTCAGTCACTGGGAAAGCTCATAGGGTTCCAGCCTCACCTACTGCTCCACTTTGCACGAAGAGGCATTTTTCTTTTACGTCCATTTCTCAAATTAGCAACATGATAAAGTGAAATTGTTTGTGGCTTCAGTGCAATTCCATCAGCAATTGATCCCTTAGCTAAATGAGTCCTTGCCTCCAGGCTAGGCCGAAAGTAGTAAAGACATCCCGTCGGCCTTCCTTATCAACTCTTGCCCCGCCTTTTTGTGCAGGAGATAAAACACACACCACTGGGTGAAAGGGTCTAAAGTGCGTTGAAAAGTTGCTACATGTGGGAAGTAAAAGCGGCTTGTTTCTATCTATGCTACATAACCCACGTTCATAGCCAATTCAATCAACTGCCTTCTAGCTCTTCTCCCCTTCTAGCTGCCACCCCGTGACCACAACTCTCTCTCTTAACTGAACAGCAGCGACACCTCCACTAATATGGTCCTCGACCGTCTAAGGCAAGTTGCTCAGCACGTCACTGGTACCACACCGCCTTCACACCCCTTTGATCCCCTCTCAGGTGCCGAGATTGAAAAGGCAGTGGCACTGGTCAATAACGAGCATGGTCCACTTTACTATAACGCGGTAACAGTATGGGAACCTAGGAAGGCGGAAATGCTAGCATGGCTGGCAGACCCGGATCACACAAACCGACCGCATCGAGTTGCCGACGTTGTAGCCATCAAGCGGGGGGGAACAGTCTACGACGGATTGGTCGATTTGGATGAGGATAAAATACTCAAGTGGGAGTCCACAGAAGGAGTGCAGCCCTTGGTACGCACTTTGCCATTAGAAGACAGCGGATCTTGCTGATGGAAATCAGATTACGATGGAAGACCTCCAGATTGTCGAACATATTTGCAGGGAGGATCCAAAGGTCATTGAGCAATGCGTCATAAGTGGGATACCGAAAGAGGATATGTATAAAGTCTACTGCGATCGTGAGTACCATTTTGCGATTGGTCTATTGATGTAACTAATGGCCACAAACAGCATGGACAATTGGCTTTGATGAACGATTTGGCAACAAAGTGCGCCTCCAACAAGCTTTGATGTACTATCGACCCCATATTGATGATAGCCAATATTCATACCCCCTGGACTTCACTCCGATCTTCAATTGCGACACTCATGAGATTATACACATTGACATTCCACCCGTGCGAAGGCCAGTAAACCAAGCGCCACCCAATAACTACCACCCTGCAGCAATAGAAGCCGAAGGAGGGTACAGGAAAGACTTGAAGCCAATCAATATCACACAGCCGGAAGGCGTATCATTCAAAGTCGACGGAAGGATCATTGAATGGCAAAATTGGAAACTACATGTCGGTTTTAATTACCGAGAGGGAATTGTCCTCAACAACATTACCTACAATGACAAAGGCAACGTGAGGGGGGTCTTCTACCGATTATCTTTGGCTGAAATGGTTGTACCATATGGCAACCCTGAGCACCCTCATCAACGGAAACACGCGTTTGATCTCGGCGAATACGGAGGCGGGTACATGACCAATAGCTTAGCCTTGGGTTGCGATTGCAAAGGCGCGATTCACTACATGGATGCAAACTCTGTCAACCGTGCAGGGGCGAGTCAAACGATTAAGAACGCCATATGCATACACGAAGAAGACGCTGGGATCCTTTTTAAGCACACCGACTTCCGAGACGACTCTGTGGTCGTGACTCGGGGTCGAAAGCTCTTGATCTCACATGTATTCACAGCAGCAAATTACGAGTACTGTGTATACTGGATTTTTCACCAAGACGGCACAGTGCAACTCGAAGTCAAGCTTACCGGTATTCTAAATACATATGCTATGAATCCTGGCGAGGATACGCATGGTTGGGGAACAGAAGTTTACCCAGGGGTCAATGCCCATAACCATCAGCATCTATTCTGCATGCGGATCGATCCCAACATTGATGGTCCTCAGAACACAGTCTTCCAAGTCGATGCCAAAGCCGCTTCAGGCGAAGTTGGTAGCGCAGAGAATAAGTACGGAAATGCGTTCTACGCCCACAAGACCAAGTACACAACCGCAAAAGAATCGATGTCAGACTATGATGGCAGCTCTAGCCGAACCTGGGAGATGGCGAACACTAATAAGATCAACCCCTACAGTCATAAACCTGTGAGCTACAAACTCGTCAGCCGAGAAGTGCCAACGCTGCTGCCCAAGAAGGGAGGCTTGGTGTGGAAACGGGCAGGATTCGCAAGGCACGCGGTTCATGTGACAAAATGTAGGTGTCTCCGGTCTTGGACTACGAAGGGTTCATACTGACGTGCCATGTTCAGATCAAGACGATCAAATCCATCCTGCAGGCCGACATGTGCCCCAAACATCCGGGGAACCGTCACAGGGCCTCCCGGAGTGGATCGAGAAGCATGGTGACGAGAGTATCGAAAACACAGATATTGTTCTATGGCACACCTTTGGCATCACACATTTCCCATCACCAGAAGATTACCCGGTAATGCCAGCGGAGCCGATGACATTGTTGCTCAGACCACGTAACTTTTTCCTGAAGAACCCAGCTCTTGATGTGCCGCCATCTTTTGCGTCGACGCCGAGCCAGAAGGCGAGTTTGACAAAGAGAGGTGAAGTCAGAAATGTAGACAAGGCTAGCAGAGCGGTGTGATGGATAGTATATGATGGATAGTAAATTTTCTGGGAAGCTATGTCCTTGATATATATTGCTAGGATGTTAGCGCTCTCACAAACCTTGTTGTATATCGGAAGCCACAGTGCAACAATTTAGCATAATTGATACAGTATATATTCGCAAGGAAATGGTCATTGAGAGTGTAATTGGTGAAGGCGCTGATGGTGATGTAAGGCCCGCTGCCAAAATAGGTCTCGGCATCGTTCTGACTCAAGCCGAGTGAATAACACCTAGCTAGATCTTCGGCAAAAACTTTGGGTGACATGTAGAATGTGAACGGAATTAAGTCCCTCCGAAATTGCAGCCCGCGGATGACTACTAAAACGCCGCAACGCTAGCTTGCAGTAGGGTTACGGTTAGAGTGGCGCTAAAGCCGGGACGCTTTGAGGACCAGGTCTAAGGGTATTTCAGCTTTATCCCCCTAAGATGTACGGTGGGCTTGCCACATGGGGTTTAAGGCTAATCAAGGCCCGCAAGGGTCCCTTAGCAGCGATCTACACCTACTGAGGGGTATCCGCTACATACTAAATACCCGTCCCGATGAGATTAGGTGCCTCGCTCGAAGCAATAGAAGTAGTCTCCTAGGGGGTGTCCGGGTGGCGCCGAATGGGGGGCTCGTTAGGGGCATCATTCTGTCTTCGATGGCGGGGATGGGCTTTATAGGCGCGTGATGCAATTGTATCCTCCTCCACTACTTATCCTTTATAGAAAGTGGTGCACCCAACTCCGATGATTGGCTATCGCATCCTATTGTGCATTCACACTCCAATTGCATGCAAGATGCAAGGCATGTATCCCGGTGGGGGTATACCCGAATGAAAAATAATACAATAATGCACTTATGCTTTCGGTGTGTATACTGCCGCTGAGGCCGATCGTGGACGTGACTTCTTCCACATTCCATCTTCATTACTCCTTCGTTGCCTTGTTGTTGAGGTGACGACGAGAACAAGCAACAACAACGTTACCTTACCCTCCTGTCCCCAACGCAGTACGCCTTCTGCCTTACACGTACCAGGATATCACAATGAGCGAAGCCCACCTCCCAACATCAGGCCCGTATCCTCCCACAACCGCCTCCCTCGGCGGTCTCCCAACCGTTGGCGTCGATGTCCCATTATGCGGCGTCTTCCTGGCCCTCTACATCATCGCTGCCGTCTCCAACATGACCATCCTCCAACTGAACTTGCGTCGAGGCCATAAGTTCGTCATGTCAGGCATGCTGTTCGGCTTCTCCATGTCACGAGTCGTCACAATGGTCTTGCGCATCGTCTGGGCTACTCGTCCGACAAACTTGAAGCTCGGAATTGCATCCAACATCTTTGTCTACGCGGGCGTCCTACTTCTATTCATCATTAATCTGATCTTCGCCCAACGAATTATAAGGGCATGGCACCCAAACACTGGATGGCACAGGCTATTCCACCATGCATTCACGGCTCTCTATAGCCTGATCGTACTCACACTAGGCATGCTCGTCGTATCCGTCATCCAGAGCTTCTACACTCTCAACAGCAACACTAGGCGAATCGATAGGGACATTTTGCTCTACGGCCAAACCTTTTACTGTATCGTCTCGTTTCTTCCCATCCCCATGGTTATCATTGGCCTCCTAGTTCCCCGCAAGACACAAACAGAGAAGTTCGGCGAGGGACGCTTCAGGTGGAAGATCATAATACTGCTCACAGCAGCCGTCCTCCTCTGCCTAGGCGCGTGTTTCCGTGTAGGTGTGAATTACGCGGGTGGCACTCGACCTATCACTCACCCAGCTGGTTATCAATCAAAAGCCTGTTTCTATATCTTCAATTTCGTCATAGAGATTATCGTCATTCTTCTCTACGTCGTCGTCCGAATCGACAAACGCTTCTGGGTGCCCGATCATAGCAAAAAGCCCGGCGACTACTCACGCGGACATGCTCTCCCCGTTGATAAATTCGAGAATGCGAATGGAAAGGGGTCAGACGATGGAGAAAGGCGGGCTGGAGATATGATCTTGCCTGAAGAGGAGGTGTTTGATGATATGAGTCCAGAAGAAGTAGCGCACATTCCGGCAACGGGAAAGGAGGTGGATGCAGAGATGAATTCGCAAGAGTTGGCGCAGATGCCGGCAAAGACGAATGAGGTGGATGCAGAGATAAATTCGCAAGAATTGGCGCAGATGCCGGCGAAGGAACATGAGGTGGACGCAGAGACGAGTCCTGGAGAAGTGGTACAGGCTCCGGCACCGAAAAAGGAGGGGGATATAGAGACTGGGGATTCAAGGGGTTCAGTGGAATCTAATGCGTGAAGCGGATTCAGGGGCACTGCCATTGGATAGTGGTATATCCACTCGAATTGGAACATGGATTACAGCATCGGCAAAGGGTACTACCCATAGGTGGGAAAGTCAAGCTGATCAGAGATTGGTCTCAGCCAGCTCATTCTTACTCCCTGGATTCCCTGCACAGCCTTTAAAACTGGCGTGGCACCGTCGGGGCCTTGAACGGCCACAGGATATGTGTAATGGCCTGACGGCTTCTACTTATCAACTAGGCAGACATCAATTCTGTTCAACACGGCATGAACGGCGTTGCATGGCGGAAAGGTAATTAGTGCATAGCAGGAAGCAATACCTTTATGCGGCTGTCATATGGACGGCAAAAGCAGACTGTATTATACTATAATGATAATATATCTACATCGAACATCCACTACCCCGATAGCGTTCTACCACTTCAGCCTCCTCCGTTTCAACCACATCCCCCCCTCTCCCTTTATATATAAATGCAAATCATAATTTCGGTCGTCCCCCTTGATTATTCCTCTTCGCCCATTCCCTCATAACCTTCCTCTGAATCTTCCCCGCCGCACTCTTCGGCACCTGATTAACAAACACCACCCCGCCCGTCAACCACTTATACTTCGCCACCTTCCCCTTCATCCACTCCACAATCTCCTCCTCACTAACCTCCGGATTATCCTTATCAAGACTCTTGGGCACGACGTAAGCGCGGGGCCGTTCTTGGCCGTCGAAGGAATCGGACACGGCTACGACGCCGGCGTCGGCTATGAAGCGGTGCGTGAGGAGGAGGGCTTCGAGTTCGGCAGGGGCGACTTGGAGGCCGGAGACTTTGATTAGTTCCTGAAGCGAGTGTATTGTCAGCCTTACATGCCTTTGGGGACTTGGATTGGAGTTGTCGAGGAGGTAACTATCTTACCTTTAATCGATCCACAATCCAAAACCACCGCCTCTCATCCGTAACACCGATATCACCTGTCCGTAACCATCCACCTTCTAACATTGTTTCCCGCGTCGCCTTTTCGTTCTTCCAGTACCCGGGACTGACATTTGGTCCTCGGAAATAGATTTCTCCTCTCTCACCCGTAGCCACCTCGGCGCCATTCTCGTCCAGTAATTTGGCTTCGGCGTTGGGTAGCAAGCAGCCTATACTTCCTGTTTCATCTCTTAACCCACCAGGTACGGAACAACCTGCACATGTAAGCTCGGTCATACCCCATCCCTGTCCTATATTTGTATTGAACTTCTTTTTGCAGTCGTTTTGGAGGGAGCTACTCAGTGGTGCGGCCCCAGAGCCTATCTTAGTAACGCTGCTGATGTCGTACTTGGGTGTCAGAGGATGCTTGTTCATGAGGACGAGGATAGGTGGCGCGACGTGGAGTTCCGTGATCTTGTGGGTCTGAATGGTACGTAGGAAGTCTTCGTAGACAAATGCTGACATGATGTAAACTGGGATGAGGACTTTGGCAGCTATGAGACAGACATTAAGTTGCCCGTAAGCGTGGTAGAGCGGAAGGAAGCCAATCCATCTATCTTCCACGTCGGGTTTTATACCCGGTTGTTCGACTTGATGGAGGAAACTGACTTGTTCGACGTTTGCGATTAAGTTACCGTGGGTGATCATAACGCCTTTGGGTAGTCCTGTAGTCCCGCTTGAGTAGTTGACTGTTGCGACTTGCGATTTCGCTGCTTCGCCTTCAAGATGGGGCCAGGTATAGGAAGAGGCTTCTGACGGAGTACCGAGCATTGAGCGCCAGTCTTTGATACCGTCTGTGGACTTGTGTTCTTTGTCTGAGAAGAGGTATAGGCAAGACTCTGGAAGGCCGGCTTTCTTCGCGCCTTTCCGTGCTGTTTCCAGCAGAGAAGGGTGTACTAAGGCGACTCGAGCACCGGTGTCCTTCATCTGATACGCAATCTCTGTCCACAACAAATCAGCATTCAATGTTAAGCTTGTGCGGTACGGTTGATAAGAGCTTTGAATGATAGAATTGAGCAACGCAAAACTGTTAAATAGAGTACATGATAGAGAAAAATCGCTAGCATGAAGCTCTATCCATTGATCAAGGCTGGACGAAAGGTCAAGGTTTCCTATGCATATGCCGTCGAAACGCTTGTGCGATCTTTGCGAACGGGACACCCAAATCTGCCTACCATCTGCTGTATACAGCGGGTTCACCCCGGTGAAGATCCTCCCTGAGCCCACAGCTCCTAGATATGCGACTGGTACGAATATGGTATTTGGTGTCACAATCATGACAACCTCGCCTCTCTTCACCCCCAGCTTGTCCAGGCCAATTGCCAATCTCTTGATCCATTGTAGTCCCGTGCGTGCGGAGAGGTACTTGTTCGAATCGGCAGCATTGACCCATAACGGTTCTTCTGAGAGATCCTCGCCATCACCAAAGAGGTAGGTGAGGACATCGAGCTCTGGGATGTTGATGATAGGGTAGGGGCAAAGAATAACCATTTTGCGGGACAAGTTGATTGGTGAAGGAAGGTGAGCGAGCTTCAGTAATACCGCCGTTACCAAGGCTCGCCACTGCCACCAGAAGTGATTGAAGGCGGAACTGGTATCATGTTACAGACAGCTCTGCTTGCTGCCTGGGTTGCCGGCATTATAGCGACACCAGTAGGCGTGGCCCATGGATGGACCATCTGGGGTAGAACAGTAGCCCGGAGTCAAGGCTCCGGGGTTAATTGGGCGGGACTATGATAGCCATGGCCGTTTGTGGACTCGTGGTGTTCTTCTAGCTCGGTTAATGTTCGTCTGGTGTACACGATTATGGACTGCGGTAACGCTTTTCGCTTTTGGCTTCTGGCCGCTCTCCACGTTTGCGTGCGTGCGGGGTCCAAGTGGTCTCCATTGATGAGGGTCAGCCGTACCGAGGTTGGTCTAGATAGATCTAATTCTAAGCGAGCTTGGGGGAATGGAATCAAAGGATAGTTCTATGCCGAGTAAGAGAATGGCAGGAGAAGCATGACCTCGCTGTTGTTGAGAATTTGTAAATCGTATGCAGAGTCGGAAGTCTAACTTCGCAATGTTTTGTACGACAATGACTTACTTCAAAGGCACCTTACTCTGTTGAGCTTTAGTTCTAAGCTACATCGCCAATCTAGGGCTGATACAACCATCACATCTCGCTTTATCTACTCTTCCCCACGCCCCCCACATAGCGCAGGACGACTGCTGCAAAACCGAAGTCACGGTCTCTTCTGCGCATTGACGCTCGCTTCCGAAGATAACCAAAATTGGGAAAACTTTGCCAAGATAGGTAGGGTATGAGTGGAGGTTGGTGACGGTCGACGTATCATGACCACAATTACTCGGTCTTCATAACATCCTGAGGTAAGATGCTCTGCCCGTCGCAGCACCGGAACGCTGAGATCGCTCTGGCTATACTCTGTAGGTGTCAGTTGCTTATGTGATCCTGTCAAGATCGAAGCAAGGACCGGTGTCCTATTGCAGTGCTATGTTCCTGAATGACAAAGCGGGCGTGATCTTGTTGGAGAACCCAATCCGATACTGTCCTCTTATACAGAGGTAATGGGGGGTCTTACAAGCTCGAAAGGCCTCACGATCTGCATATTGCACATATAGAAGGCGCCAAAAGAAACGCTCAGTGCCCGTACAACTGTTCCCAGCTACTCTTTAGTATACTCTATGTGAAAGCGCCAACTTAATGAAAAGCAACTTGTCGTGCGTAAGGCTTATTCTGGAGGATTTGCTACCTAAAAGCGCGTCCAGGGCAGTGAATGGTTCATTTTCACAACAAAAAACAAAGAAAGGCTCCGACTCCTGAGGATTCGGGGTCAGGGCGGGAGCAAAGCAGCACTTTGCGAAATCAGTGCATAATTGTGATTAACAAGGAAACTTCTGTCTGTCATCCATGCTGATTTAATATCTCTTTCTCTTAAAGAATTATTCTAGCATACGTTAGTACGATCTTTCCTGCCTGAGCGGTGGCCCGCAAACAGCCAAAGGCTTTTTTTGTCGACGGAGGCCGTTGTTGGCTCAGGAGATCTTCCCGCTCAGTATACTTTTCCTATGGCCAGTACGGTGCTAGGAGGGGTGAAGGGCAGTCTCGAGAGTGAGTACAAGGCGCTGCGCATTGTAATTTGCATAGTAAACCAACCCTATCTCGTACCAACGCATGCAACTGCAGGATCTTGAACAGCCCTTTCATGGTAAGTAGATCGCGGTCACACTCAACGAAGATCTCTTTCAAGATGATTACATGCATGTCTCGCAATAAATTCAAGCCTTTACTTTATTTCGATTTATTGCAGATGAAATACTGCAGACGCGTCTTGTCTCGAGGATAGATCTATGCTGTGGAGATGGCAGTTATATTTCCTTCCATTGTTTCCTTCTGTTGCCTTATTTTTCAGTGGCTCTTCCCGTCACTCAGTCAGCAACTTCATTTACGGGTCCGTATGATGCCGTCGTCATTGGCACGAATGACGTCATCTCCCCTATGAGTGGATTATACTGCTAATCAGTAGGTGGGCGCCCTAACTTCATATGGTGAGTCTGCAATCCATTCCAACCATGTTCTGAATGGGATACCAGTGCTAATAAATCCACATGAAGCATGTGGTATCACTGTGGGCTGGGTAGCATACACACTGGCTCTAGGTTATAGTCCATATACGGATTCACCCCCTCAACAAGGCCAACTACCAAATCAATACGCGTACAGGCGCACGACAGAGCTCCGTCGGCCTGTGATCCCCAAAGGTCCACCGGTTATATATAACAATGCGCCAGTGCAGCTTTATCAAGAATGCGAAGGCCCAGCAGGCTACGCAAAGAGGGATAGCTCCTGTCCACTAACGCAAGTAGAGCTACCGTCAGGCACGACGGTATTACCGGCTTCAGTCACTGCAGCTCTTGCGGAAATAGTTAGTGATATTAAATCCGCTGCGCACGGAACTGGGACGCAGTCGAGCACAACAGGTTTACCAGCCTCACTTACTTCAGTTCTTGCGGGGATGACTAGTGACATAAAATCCGGCGCGTCCGGGGCGGCAACGAAATCGTCAACTACCTCACCAACAACAACACATTCAACATCAACAGCCTCCCCTCCAATTCCATCATCATCATCATCCTCAACCCTAACCTCGACTGCACCTCCACCCCCACCCTCATCCTCACCAAACACCGGCATCGCCATCTGGCTCCAACAATATACCAGCACATCCGGCGCCTCAGCAGCAGAGTGGTTCGCCTACACTTACACCCCAGGCCCCAACACAAACTACGGCTCCCCCTGCACTGTCAACGACGTCGGCACAACCACAGTCCCAGACGGGACTCTCGTGTCCAACGAATTGAGAATCTATCCCACATCCATGTCCATTTCCGCGTATAAGAAGAAAATGGAATATACGTCGCTAAGTGATACTGGTGTTGGATTTTTGGACGAGTCGGGCAGTGCGAATGCGCTGATTGCGAATTGCGATCCTATAACAAATGCGAGAATCAAGAGTGTGGGTCGCGATACGTCCTGACGCCGAGGATTAGTTGTGAGTGGGTGCAATGATGGGTGTACGGATTTGTTAACATTCGATACATACACTCGAACCGCTTGGACGGCGAAATGGAGGTAATGGATACCGTCTTAGCTCGGATATGTCTATTTGTGTTTTCGAAGGGTTGGGCTATGTAGCTTAGACATTGGATCATGCGCCGTGGATTCTCTTCATGAATTTCAATGGTCACTCGCTTGCGCTTGCGGAGATGACTGTATCGTCACTAAACATATACTAGACAGAACGGTAGCGACTAAATTAGTTTGACTGACCCACAAATCTTACTGAACTACTCAAGCGTAGATGGGTTGCAATAAGATCAAGGGCTTCGGGTATTGGAAGTTCTAAAGAAGAATAGCTTTTAGAAAGATTCTTCCAAATTGCGAACACCGTCATGCCGATGGTGATGAAGGATGATTGCCGTACGAAGGTTTTAGATGGGGGTAGATGGATCACAATGAAATTGATGGCTTCAAGTATCACCAGCATATCGGTCCTTCTATTAAAGCGTAAACAGTGTCTAATGTCACCATAGTCTAGTAGAATATGCAGGAAAATAAATCTCATGACGATACCGTTCTCAGGCTGTTTCCTCTTTCGTTTTGTTCCTCCAATCAAAGCTGAAAGCACGGTCACAGCGCTCAGGACAGGAATACATGTACATCGAAACATATAATATAGCGGACACTTCCCGATCCGAGTCTCGTATGAGGTCGGGCTGCAGTCTTGATCCGAATCCGTCTTTAGCATCGAGTTCGCTGTTCGCCAGGATATACCGCCAAGCCTTAGTCATACGAACCCAGGTCCAGTACCCGTGGGAGTAAAGCCAGAATAATAGCCAAACCAGCTCTGCTATGCTGTAAGTGGGGGTCTCCGCTGGTCTCCAGTCACGATACTGGTTGACTTGCTCCGTGCATAGCCACGAGCCTCCGGTGAGAACCAGAATGATCACTGCTGTGACAAGGAAGGTCTGGATGGATTGTCCACTGTTATTGAGCTGTTGTATGTTCATGCCGAATATCGAGCTCGCAAGGGTAAGAGGGACGTAGATAAAGGCAAGTACTGTGACTGGGTTCTATTAGCGGGCACGTGTCAAAGCCGCCACGAAGATCATACATATCTTGACTATGTCCTGTTCACGACAGTTTTTTTTGTAGCGATGGACATGTAGCTCACCTCGTTTCCCTTCTTTAATCTGGTCGTTTGATAGCTCGATTGACTTCTCGGATTCCCTAATCGAGAGCCACCCAACTCTCGTTTGGCATGAATCGCGAACATAGGCTTCAAAGCGACGTGCTCGATTGATGGTCTCCATAAAATACTCAACAGTACTTACACATTTAAAATCATGTGACCAGTCCGCACCATAAAGCATAGTAAAACCTGTCAGGGCATCCTGCGTAACGTCCTCAAACTCCACAATCCTCCGATGCAGCTTGTTGCAGTCAGCGCTCATATGTTCGAGTGAGTCCCAAAACGTGTGATGTTCACGTTCGGGTCTTTCACAATTTGGAATCATGTAGTCACAAGAGGCTCGTAGATTGTACGCATCCAGATGCATAGCGGCGAGGAGAGCAGGCAATATCAGAGCCTCAGCAGATTCGGGTTCAGAGAAAGCGCTGTTTCGCTCAATGATGGCCATGATCATCTCCCCATATTCAGATGTACCAGACCGATGCACGAACTTAGGCTCCTGGAAGATGGGATCAAACCTTCTGCGATCACACCTTCTGGAATTGACCAAATCGCTATCACGAATGTGGTCGGTTGCATCTGCAATTAAGACGATAGGTACAGCACCGGACTTCTCAGTAATACAGCAACGTGTCATGGTAGCAATTCTGTCCCCAACCATTACATGACTAGCTATAAAGATAGGTATGTGGGTTAATCGTAGATGGTAATGGGTGGATTTCGTGTAAAGGGATTTGACAAAAGTCGGTTCAATCTTCAATGCTAGACCTAAGTCTTCGAGGACATTGGTATCGTTTGACTGGCTTTTGGGCGTGCGCCAGATCACTATTCGACCGAAAACATCGTTCCGAGGTTCACTCAGGGCTTTGAATAATTCAGAATTGGAACTGGTTTGACAACATACGTTGACGCTAATCGAGGACTTTCCATCCTTGGTCAGATCAAGGATGTCACAGTCGTTACGGTATGGGGGGTAAATAGTTGGGAATGCCCGAAATTCCCACCAAGCCTGAAGCAACGATTCATAGCCTGAGTGTTTTCTGGTTGTAGTCTTCAAGATAGGCCGTATAACCTTCGAATCCGGTTTTATCTTTGAGCACATTCCTCTGGTAGTCTGTAATTCGGTTGTTGCTGTCAGAATTGTTCCCAAGGGAATTATGTTGAACCATGCTGAAACAAGCAGGGGCCTGATGGATCCAGGGACCGGAGGGCAGGGTGTTCTCCCTAGCATAACACGGCGTCTCGGGTAACAGATTGAGTGCGAGGTGACTCCTATGCAGTCGACTTCTCGAGGCACTACATTGGAGCACCGTCAATGAGGCTGAATCTTGCTGCCAATAGGTGGCGGTCTCGTGAATCAAGTAGATGATGAGGAGTAGAGAGTAAGAGGCTTATATATCAAGGCGAGACTCTAGCTTGGGCCTCGGATGTCAGAGACGTCGCGAGGTCTCGATTACAACAGGACTGGTGAGAATCAGCTTTGTTCAGCCACGCGGAAAAGCACCTACCTGAGAGACTTGTATAGCCTGATGCCCTATTGTTAATTTCACCGTCTAACTCGTAAAGATGCTTAAAATGGTCAATGTATTCAGAAAGCATTCAACAATATAGTAAATGATCTCGTTCAAACGCCGAACCTATTACTCTTGTAGTCGCAGAGTAAGAGTTGGGAGAGGGTTGGCAAGAAATACCTCGAGATTTTGTTCAGTTATCTAGCGGCTTCATCTCCTGCAAAGCTCCTGCCCGATCAGTTAGCCACAGCCCCACCTTATCCGATATACTGTCCGATACCATTGACGCAGTATCCAGGGGCAATTGGCAAAGAAGGCGTTGATTGGCATCTGACCAGTATATTTCTCTTTAACCACAATTGACCGATGATCCTCTGGCAATACAGATCACGAACCCCTCAACCGCAGCCTCATCTCTCACCCTTTTCCAAATGCCTATCAATCTCCTTCATTAACGCTGCCAAGTCTGCTTCATTCCCAGCGACTTCCAACCCCTGTCTCACCCACTCAGCAGCATCCTCCCACCTCCCCATCTCACACAAACACCTCCCTCGTCTCCACCACGCCTTTCCATTATCCGCCCTCTTCAGTTCCACGCTCGTCTCCGCATCTGCCGCTCCTTCCGCCCACATCTGGGCGGCCATGTACGCCTGCGCCCGATTGGCGTACAATATGCCTGCCTCCTCTCGCACGGTTTGGGCGGGCTCCCAGCTTGGACGGCCAAGGGCCATTTCTATGCCGTAGGTGTAGAGTTTGATTGCCTCTTGTGCTTGTGTGGTGGATGGGTTGCCTCTGGAGCGGAGAGATGCATTGCCCTGTTCCCGCATTTTCTGGATCTGGGCGGATCGCTTTGGATTAAGGGGAAGAGGTGGAGGGGGGATTTGGTTTGGCTGTGAGAGGATAGCGCGGTGGATGGTATTTAGGGCGGTGAGATTGGATGCTATTGAGGAGTCGAGAGAGGAGATGGCCTTGGTAGCAGGGTCGATTGTTAGGGGAAGTAGTGTGAAGGTGTCGTCCATGTTTGAGGAGGTGGTGATGGTGGTAAGAGGAAGGTGGTTTTGGTGATGGTATGCCCTCAGAGTCTACCTCAAGGGAGGATCAATCTGATCTGGTAAGTTTGAAAGAACTGTTGAAGGAGCCAAAGTGAGTCTTGCACAACGAAGCGTCTTTCACGGTGGAAGCAGAGGGTTGGCAGCAGTGGGTCTAGTAGCTCGCTGCAAAGATATACCTTATCGTTATTGGCAAGGTTTCTTACTCACCACTGCTCGATGGAGTCAAGCTTTGTTGTGAGTGATTGGGATGGCGAAGAATGATTAATAATGAACATTTAACCACTTCCACGATTCATCGGCCCTAATGTCTGCCAAGAAATGCCAATAACACTAGCGCTGATTATAAAGACATGACTGAGTAATACTAAAGCCTCAAACGCTTTTCCCTGAATTTCCCCGTCCAACGAACATCACATCTTACATTTGAATTTCTACTGATAGATGACTCACGGTCGGGGTATCAATCCCCCGACTGTTGACTGTTGAATCTTCCTATCTGCGGATTGTATGGGATGTCTTCTACAGCGTCGGGGTTAGGTGATAGACCGTACTTACTGCGAGAGCAAGTCTCCTGCAATGCATCTATTACTACGCTCAGCTCATTATACAGGATGGCGTCATTCTTCACCCTGTCACAGTATGCAACGCTTTCAAATGCCAGTTTTACGGCCTTGGGCGGTCTGGTCCATGATCCCTGCCACTGAGCAAAGCGCTGACACTACCTCTGCATTAACAAGCACGCCCCAAGCGCACATAACTAATCAGTTAAGAAGTCCATCCGTACAGTCAATATATAACTATCCTCCCTGGCCTGACATACAATCCTCCATCTGCCTTCTGACTTTCCTCGTCAGTATTTCTGTCGTGGCTTTGGCGACAATTCTTCTAACTGTACCCGCCCCTCCCCGCCAGAGGAGTGATTGCATTTCCACTAGATCACTTCCATTTCTCAAGATACCCATATTCAATCTCCTTCAATCATGTCAGACTTGATACGTGAAGCCCCCATTGGGCAATTGCTTCGTTTTATCACCAGAAACAGAATCTTCAAATACCCAGAAGAGCTTCCGGGCTTTCAACTCCCAGAATCATACAACACCGCACTGAACCAACCTGATCACGAGGAAAAGTTCAGTCCTTCACGATCTGACTCGGAAGGATCGCCGAGAAAGATATCAGAGCTGGAAAAGCAGGAAGAAGACTTGCCAGAGCTCAAGCAGAGAATCACCACTCGCAGTATACGACCTGGCGACCTCGAACGTCAAGTCACCATAACCCGCACCAAGACGCGAGAAAGCACCACCCCGTACACGGAAGAACGATTGGAAGTCGAAGCTGAATTAGCAACTGAGCGGACGAAATCGATTGCCATTGCCCCCACAAAGACATCAGACGGCACCATCCTCGTAGACTGGTACACCACCGATGACCCTGCTAATCCACAAAATTGGTCCAACAAGAAGCGATTCTTTGTATCCCTCGTCGTCTGCATGTACACCTTTGCCGTGTACACCGGCTCCGCCATCTACACTTCCGGCGAAGGCGGCGTCATCAAAGAATTCGGTGTCACCCCCACCGACGCCTCCCTCCCTCTCTCCCTCTACGTCCTCGCCTACGGAATGGGTCCCCTAATCTTCGCTCCCCTCTCCGAAGTCCCCATCGTAGGCCGCAGCCCCGTCTACACCATCACGTTCCTCCTCTTCGTCATCCTCTCCATCCCCACCGCCCTCGTCAAAAACTTCGCCGGCCTCCTCGTCCTCCGCTTCCTCCAAGGCTTCTTCGGCTCCCCCTGCCTCGCCAACGGCGGCGCCACAATGCAAGACATGTACTCCCTCCTCTACCTCCCCTACGCCCTCACCTTCTGGGTCTCCGCCGCCTACTGCGGTCCCGCCCTTGGGCCCCTCCTGTCCGGCTTCGCCGTCACAGCAAAGGGATGGCGCTGGTCCCTCTGGGAAATCCTCTGGATCGCCGGCCCCGTCTTCGTCCTCATGTTCCTCCTCGTCCCCGAAACCTCCACCCCCAACATCCTCCTCCGCCGCGCCAACCGTCTGCGCGCCCTAACCTCCGACACCCGCCTAAAATCACAATCCGAAATCGACCAAAAGGGCCTCAAACCCACCACTATCGCCATCGACGCGCTCATCAAGCCCTTAGAAATCACAATCAAAGACCCCGCCATCGCATTCGTAAACATGTACACCGCCCTCGTCTACGGCATCTACTACTCCTTCTTCGAAGTCTTCCCCCTCGTCTACACAGGCTACTACCATTTCTCCCTCGGCACCATCGGCGTCGTTTTCACCTGCGTTCTCGTATCCTGCGTCTTCGGCGTCCTCACTTACGCCGCTTACTTGAACTGGTACCTCATCCCTGACATCATGAAACGCGGTTTACGAGCACAAGAACATCGTCTCGTCCCTGCCATATTCGCCTCTTTCGGACCCCCTATTGGTCTCTTCCTCTTCGCGTGGACCGCTAATCCAACAATCCATTGGATCGCGCCTACAATCGGAATCACCATCTACGGCGCCACGGTGTTCATAGTCATGCAATGTATCTTCGTCTACGTTCCTCTATCATACCCACAATACGCGGCTTCTTTATTCGCAGGGAATGATTTCTTCCGCTCAGCTCTTGCATGCGGAAGTATATTATTCGCTCGTCCGCTATTTTTGAATGTGGGGATCCATAAGGGAGTGACGGTACTGGCGGGGTTGAGTACGATGGGGATTTTGGGCATGTTTGTGTTGTATTTCCAGGGTGCGAAGTTGAGGGCTAGGAGTAAGTTCGCTACAGCCTAGAAGGGAGGAAAGGAGTTCGTCGGTGGTAATGGCTGTCGTGAAAACTTTCCTGGAATCTTGTCAGGTTAATACTGAAGGTTTGGTTGGGATCATAACATGGTCTGGATGGAGAATGGATAGCGAGGCGTTTGGTGGATCTAGTCTTGATAATGACGGACACTTAATAGAAAATCACTCCCAAAATAGGAGAAGTTGAATATTCAATTCATAGATTGTATGCAAATTATGGTATCCCATCCCATTTGAACTATATCATTCAAGTAATAAGTATCTCAGCCAACATCATCTTTTTCCAATCTCAATATTCAGTCTTCCTCATATCCAACGGCCTTGTCCCCAATACAACACCTTAAATCCCCAACCCATTCTTTACATGCAGATTATAGTAAACCCATATATCTGAACCATACCATCCAAATCATAAACATTTCAACCACTGACATGCTATTCTTCCAGTCCTGAATCCACTGTCCCTTATATCCAAAAGCGTTACCCCTTATCCCTAACATCCCCCTCACCCCCTATCAAACACCCCCACCCGTCCATACGCCCCCTCAGGGAAATCGATCTTCCCACTCTCATCCCCAAAGCCCCCCTCATCCCTAAACGGATCCCCAGCCCCCCCTCTCCCCGCCTGCAACACTGGTGGCGCGAACCTAGGATCATCCGCAAACGAATTACTCCTCAACGGCAATATATGCGCTTCGTACCCGGGACTCGGTGTCCTTCCACTCAACGGGCTAGGAGGCTGCTGCAGACCGCCTATGAAATGGCTTTCATTGGAGTGGATGGTGTCGTAGTGGGGACTGGGGACTCGGTTGCTCAGGGGGCTGGGACCGCGGTGGCTTAGAGGACTGGGAGGGGGGATGGGGAGGGAGTTTGATGGATCGTTGTTGGTGTAAGAGGGGGAGGCGCTGCTGTGGTAGCTTGTGTCGATGGCTTCGAAGTCGCGATCAATGGGTTTTCGAAGTATGGGTTCTGGTGCCCAACTCAGGGGTCGGTTTGAGTGTGGGTGGGGACCGCGTTCTATATCGTGGTTGGGGCGGATGGAAGGTTGTTCTTCGTCATTACCGTGGTCGTGGTCAGAGTGCATGTCTTGCAGTTCTTCCGGCGCGATGAATTTGTCGTGAGGATTAGCAGAGAAGGCATAGTTATCCGCGTCTTCGGTGTCGATGGGTTCGGCGGTGTGGACGGGATAGGATGGGAGGGCGCCGTGGGAGCGGTAGTAGTATGCTCCATAAATTGAGATCGCGGTTGACAGGATAAATAGTAGCCTGACCATGAATCAGTATCGCTCTAAATCTTTCACGCAAACAAGTCCCCTGTAAGCTCACCAAATGACGACGCCCATCCCTGTAGATACCTTTCCAAGCTTGCATTTGCCCACTGGTCCCCACGCAAAAGTGTCACATGAAGAATCACCACTTTTCCAATCCTTAGCCGCACGAGATCCATCGTGTACCCATACTGCCACTGCTATGAAAGCAGCAAACCATAGTATCATCCAAAGAGCGTCAAGAGCTGCATGAGCATAGGCAAGTGAAAAGCGTCTTACGCGGGGAAAGATGGGAATGGCGGTTTGGTAGATCAGGATAGGTATGGAAAGGAAGCACTGTTGTCATTTAGCATCATTCAGATTTCGTGAAGTATGAAGAGAGTACTTACCAGTAGGAAATAGTAATTGATCCTCCCATCGCCCTTGCCCCCTTTGGTGTATATTGCGATAGTTAATATAGCACCTAGGAAGATAATCAAAGCTTGAAGGGTGTGGACAACATTCTTCCCTCGCTGGTAATACCGATCTATTGTCACCATCTCTGCGTAGGCATCGAAGGAGAGCAGTAGAGCTACAGCAGTGAAGAGAATGTAAGACGCCGGGACCGCGTGTCTCTTTAGGCTACAATTGAATGCACCGAATGCACCCGCAGCAATATCTGAGCGTCTCAGCCCCCAAAGGAAGTCAAGACCTGTCTCGGCCAGTTGCAGGTTGACAACGGCAGCAGAGAGGTCGATATTTGAAGTGAAGCAGCGAGAGCTTCCATTATTGAACGATCAGCCCTGGGCTGAGGGGTCACAGCCTGATGGGGCCTTCGTACGAGGGTGGAAGGATGAGGGTCGAGTAAGATGATTTGGCGGGTCTAAGCCTCCACCACGAAAATGGAGAGTAACTAAATATAGGTATACACGAACGCCACTCGATATTCATTGATCTATTGCATATGCATGCAGCGATAATGTTTCAGATTCATAGCATATTCAACTTGACCTCTGAAAATGACTTGATTGGCATGTTTGTTGTTTTGGTCTGCTTTTCTCGTTTCCTAGGATATATGTGCCTTTGTACAAATCCGCCTACCCTCAGCAACCGAACACCTTCAAAGTACTGACATTAATCCGTGACCACTTCCTTCCATGTAAAATACAAGCCAGGAACTGCCCCGGCCAATAAATATGATATAGCCACCACGCCGGCAGCGGGTCCCAAAGTTCATATGTACCATCTTTCCAGAAAATTATATGTCCAAGGAATGTTCCCAAGCACCCAAGATATTCGGATAGTGTGATCCTCCGCAGTATGAGGAAAAGCAGCGGATAGATGACCATTGTAACGAGATCGTGGCCAATCCAGTAGCATTTCACTCTCCCTACCGGCGAGACAGGCTCTTTTTCCAAATCATCTCCATTTGTGATGCCATTAATATTTGGTCTCTTCTTCCCCTTCAGCGCGCCCAGATACCCCTCCACCATCTCTCCCTCCCTCCCAGCAAATAACACAACAGCCGTATGCGCCCTTGGATTACACTCAATAGGAACCAATCCCTTCTCCACTCCCTTTTCACTCTCCCTCTCCTCTACCAAGAAGTCAAAGCTCAAATGCCCCGTCCACTGCCCACCACTCCTGGTCACGAATTCCCTCGTAAAGAGTAGCATAGCCTTACTCAGCGGTTCATCTTTCGGAAGGGCCTCATAATGCATCAAAAGTTCAAGCGAAGGACACGCAACGAAAGCTTTCACCTCGCCATCAACGATCAATGCATGCGTGCAATACTCCTTTCCACTGACGAACTCTTGTAGTACCCATGGCTTGTCTTGTGCGATTTTGATAGTGCTGAGGTGGGTGTATGTCTCACTGAGGGTCCGACGCGGGAGAACCGTCATAATATTATTCCTACTCTCGTCATCGACACCCGTGCTCTTGAGTATGTACCTCTTTTTTGTTCGTGGGGACTCATTGAGGACTTTGTGCACCGCGGCGCGGGAGGTGACGTTGTGGGTCTCTGGGACAGGAAGGCCTAGGCGCTGGGTCTCAAGGATGAAAGTATCTTTCTCATGGAGTGTGCTGGTTGTGGGAACATCGAATTGGATGCAGTTGCAGTTGTATTTGCGGTCAAGGACCTCTTTAGCTTGTCCGTCTTCCACGGCACTGGCGACGCCGGAGCAGCTGACCCAGAGGTCTACCTTTTCTGTTCGCACGATGTGTAGGAGAGCATTGATGTACTGTGCTGCGCCATCGGTGTCATTGGGTTTTGGTAGCGCATAGAATTTGCGAAGGGCACGGGAGAAGCGGCCACAGGGTGAAATGCCGTGGGGTTGGAAGTCGGCGCCTATGACATTATGGCCAGCGAGGTAGAATGCTCGAGCGAGGGTGAGGCCTTTGGACATGCCGACACCCGTAACCAGAATGGTTCGTGGGCGGAAGGTTGCATTGCTGCCACTGTGTTTGCGAAGGACGTCATGGCTCCTGACGAGAGGACAGATCGCGTAGCTGAGGAAAAGAATTAAGGTGGAGAGCGGGAGAAAGGACAGAGAGACGAGGATGAGGGCTGCATTCTGAGCAAGGTGAAGGTGATAGGGTGAAGTGCCGGTGAGCATAGTAATGGCGGCGAATCGGAAGGCTGCTGGCAAGGATGTATGTACAGAGTATTTCTCATAAGCTCATTGATATTAACATGATCATAATTATCCTCAAAATCGTCCTCATACCCAAAAAGATTGATACAAACAAATGGAATGGCTTGTCAGCCTGGCTAGAAGAATGTGAAGGTTTTAACAAGATCTAATTGTGCGTCATCATGAGATTTGCCAGACAAGACACTAATGGTCGATTTGGGAATTGACGACATCCTAATCAAAAGAATCTTTAAAGGCGTCAGAAGATTGAAGGCAACCAGATAAACCGAGTACTCTTCTCGTGCCCTTTTAATGTCTGCCAAAATGGAGAGCTTTCATCTGAATATTCTGTAAGATCCTGCTACTGAGGAGATTTGGTCGTCATCATTACGAAGTCTACGTATAATGTGCAGCACAGAAGACCAATGTCATTCGCTTTTCCATTGAACAGAATGGCGGGAGCAGGTAGACAAAATATGCGTGCGCAGAGATTTGGGTACTGTCTGGGAACCACTGTCCCAGATATGACCATCCCTCATAACTTGGTTGAAGCATAGCTATCGCCGATTTCTATATACGAACACCGTTGGAATTCTTAGGATGGACGCATTTGGACAGTATTCCACAACAGGACCCAAGTTTCTGCGCTCCGCCACTGTCTCACATCAAGTGATACGCGGTATAACTCAACAAAGTGCGTAGGTACAAGACGTCACAATTTTTTGAAGACACCCTAAGCTTGACCTTTTTCTTCGACGTCTCCAGTGTCTATCCTATGCTCTGGAGCCGTTAGTAAAGCCATTTGTGCCGTTCGTCAAGCCATCAGCGTATCCATTCTGGCCATTAGTGAGATGTTTCTTGATGTCATTAATACCGTTCACATGACCATTTGCATGCCCATTGGTTACGATGCCTCCATGAATGTGGCCGTTGCCATTCAGACTGCCAGCCTTTGCGGCTGCTTTTTCGACAGCCTTTACCTCAGATTGATTGTTCTCGGTGTAGCCTGTGTCGCTGGCATCGACAAAAGCCTCGATGCCCTCGCCGTTCCGTGGATACTCGCGCATGAGCTTCTTATGCTTCCTTAGTGCAGCATTTAGTTCATCCGCACCAACATCGTTAAGGAATACACAGGATCCAAGGGGACTAGGAACTGCAGCTCGCAATTTACCATCTCTCGTTTTGAGGATGGCTGCGGTGGCCTTGTCAAGAATATCTTCGTCGAATTGCGGGTGGTCCATTGATAGACCAGCGCGGGAAAAGAGGTCGAGGATGCGACGGTGTTCACTATCGTTCAGAAGCCCACGCGTGTTTGCAAGGGTTGCGGAATACGCCATGTCGATGGATATGGCGTGGCCGTGTCGTAGGGGTGTTTCCGGTACAAGCTCATGCATTGGCGACCACCTTTGAAAAATTTAGATTCTATGATTCGACATTCCAAGACTGACTCACGTATGACCATATGCAATTACACGATCTAGGCCAATCTCGTGGAGATTTGGCGTCTCCAGCTTCAGCATTTCATGAATTCCCTCTCTATTGATCTTGTCTGCAGCATCGCGCACTTCCTTTGAAGAGCCATCCGTTCGACCGAATCCAGTATGGATCAACTCCTCGCAGTACCTATCTAATAAATTGAAGGTATCTAGGTGTGAGCAAGTTGATATTTTGATCAATTCGGCAAAACCGTTCCTAATCTGAGCGGTAGGTAGCGTGCGGAGGAAGGTGAAATCCAGAAATGTGTGCATGGGCGCATGGTAAGCCCCAAGGCGATTCTTATAATTGCCATAGTTTACAGCCACTTTGATCGACACTGATGCGTCTATCAGACCAATGACGGTGGTCGGCACTCGGATGAAGTTGGTGTTCCTGCGGTAGGCGGCACAAGCGAACCTACAAAGCCACCAAAAGGTTAGCTAAATTCAAAGAGTACAACCATAAGGAGATTGATGGGTCAGAGTGCCTTGATATAATCTCTGGCAGTGGCAGCTTTTATTACCCAGCAACATCGGTCACAAGGCCTCCGCCAACAACCAAGACTGGTTCCTGTAAACATTAACATGAGTATAGATACTTTGTTTAATAGGGGTACAGATATAAAGCGTACCTTCCGGTAGATTCCGAATTCTGTCATGGAGTCCACAATACTCAAAAATGTAGGAATAGTCTTCGCCTTCTCCCCAATTTTGGTCTTGTGGACCTTGAGCTCCAATCCATAATGCTCGAAGTACCTCTCGATCTGTTCGCCATATACATTGTACACGTTCAGGTCGGTGACAGCCAGGACGCGTCCCCAATGCTTGTAGCAGTCCGCTAGTTCGGGGTTCTCTGGATTGAAGACGCCATCCAGGAAGGTGAAGTCGTAGGAGATCTTCTCGTAGCCGTCGACATGAAAACCGGTTTTGGTCTCTGACACAGTTGCAGTAAGATCAGACATAGTGAAGGGAAAGGGAAATCAACGAAGCAAAGAATTTATTGAGCTTTTAGGGATATGAAGAGTGGAAGGGCGAGAAAGACACACTGTTCGAACGCCAGAGGGGACTTCAGGCTTATACATAATTGCTTGACCGGTGGCTAAGACCGCCTGACGTACCGCCTACACTGACTGTGTGCAAGCTAGGCGTCTCACAATCACGCCATGCCCAGTGAATGTAAACGTCAATCTAACATTGTGATGATGATTTCAAGAACGTGAACGCTTGATAGGGTTCGCTCTCAGGTCCACTTCTTCTAGCTCTCGTCTTCAAATGCCATACGAGCCAATCTGCGAGTCTTGCGATAGTATACATTAACGGCTGTAACGTTAGCGTACAAGTCATCGACAGTAAATTGCGTTATGCAGACAAAAATTCTCAAGTGATGATGTACCACATTGATTGGTGAAGAAGCCGGAACCTGGTCCGCCAGTGGCGATATTACATCTCCGGCTTGGGCACAAAACAAGATCCCTGGGGTACGTCGCGGCACTTTCCCCATAATGATATAATGCATGTTTACATCATGAACCCTGATGATGCACAGGGCAGCCAGAGCTCCTCCACAAATCCAGATCTCCGGGTGCCTGGTGTCAGATCTCGGGTAGATTGAGTTAATTAGCGAGAAAGGCTTTTATGCTGTTAGATTCTGTAAGATGCGTTCGTGAGATCACGTCGCCATTTCTCTTATTAGCCCCAGCCATGATTGGACAGCCATATCGCAGACCTCACAATTGGAAGTTGCCGCATTCGTAAGACCTCTGGGCGCAGCACAGGCTGACGGGAAAGTTCTCTGACGGGAACTGCCTTTTGAGTTCGTCTGAGCGCATCACTATTTGGGTTCGCATCAAGGAGGAACTAACGAGATGGTCTCCAAGCCTACCATGGCGCCAATTGCGCACCATGCCGCTCAAGGGTCTTGTAAACCTACCTATTGCGGACCGCGAGGGCAAACCTAGCAAAAAACGCGTGTGTCACGTCATTGCCGTTGGTCAGTATGAATTGAGAATACAACAGCTAAAGTAAGTAAGTGATGATGAGACTGCATGAGAATATTTCAATCTCAACTATGTCTCAACATACAGAGACAGACGACTTCGATCAGAAGAAAGCGTACCAACCGCAGGAAGAGGAAGGCACCGCATTTGTACGTAGGAGCAATGCCATTCCGTCGCTAGACTGATTACCTGCTAGTTCGATGATGGCCGTGAAATTGACTTACTGCATTTCGTATATAATCATCCGTCAGTAGAAGAGATACGCGGCTCTCCTCAAGGAGTACTGAAAGCGATTGACGAATATGGTCGAACTAAAAAGTACTTGATGAATGTTGGCGACGACAAAGGAAGGATTGTTACAGATCTAATCGCAGACCGAAAGCCGGAGGTAATGGTGGAACTTGGCGGATATATTGGTTATTCGGTAAGTAGATCAAGATGGCTTTTTCTTTTCGATGAGATGTTAGAAGGTCTGACGCTTCTACCACAGGCTGTACTCTTCAGTGATGCGGTACGTAAAGCTGGCGGCAAACGATATTTCAGCCTGGAAAGAAATCCAGAGTTTGCTGCTGTCATAATGTCTCTCGTGGAACTGGCGGGGCTGAGTGATATCGTCAAAGTCGTTGTGGGCTCAAGCGCGGATTCGATCAAAAGGCTCCACGCCGAAAAAAACCTTGAGCACATTGACTTGATGTTTCTTGACCATTACAAGCCGGCGTACACCACTGACCTGAAGCTTTGTGAGCATCTGAAACTGGTCACTCCTGGTTCTGTGCTGGCTGCAGACAATGTCATCAAGCCGGGGAATCCACCATATCTCGAGTATGTGCGGAGTAGCGTAGCTAAGAAACGCGAGCAACACAAAGCAACAAAACCGAACGGCGTCGACACGGTGGGATTCGGTGACAGATGGAAAAATCAATATCAGAAACGCGAAGGGGAAGAGAGTTTGAGCACAGAAGTTAAAGGCAATCCGAATCTCGTATATGAAAGTGGTCTTCTGCATAGCTTCGAGCCAACTGGAGTGCCGGTAAGGATCCCCAATTACAGTCTCCTGAAAAAAAGGTCACTAACCATGTTAGGATGGCATCGAGATTACGAGATGCGTTGGGGAGGTCAATCATGACCAAGATGGCATGGATCCTCCAGAAACACTGGCCTCATAGCGGCGTTAGTCACGGGAACACGATATTGCCATTCCACACCCTTCGAAACAGGAACAACCCTAGCCATCTCGGAGACGACGAAGGCGACATTCAATTCAGCCCGGGAGGGTATCTGTTATGAGTGGAGGCAATGATGGGAAAACGACGAGTAATGAAAAGCTATCATCATTACTCAGCCACTGCATATTTAGACATCAACCTATGTCGATCGCGGATGAATGCTGTGTATGATGGACAGAGCGAAGATAGGTTGACTGAGAAATTAAAAATACCTCTTGGTAGATCAGGGTAGCCGTAGACAATATCAATAACCGAGAGCCCCGCCCATCTGCCAGCAACTTGCCGTCATTGTTGCCCGCGAACGTTTTTCAAGATACCATGGCATCCCTCCGTATATTTTTGTCGGCCACTCACCGTCAAGATACCAATTACTTCATTACCGAGCCATGGGTACAATTAAACCCCCATATAACGTTGCCATCATTGGCTATGGCATGTCCGCTAAAGTCTTCCACATCCCCCTAATCCAAGTAACCCCAGCCTTCAATCTCTACGCTATAGTCCAGAGAAATCCCACGCCCGACAATGACGCCTCAAAAGATCACCCGGGCGTCAAGCTCTACCGGTCCAGCGAAGAGGTGGTCGAAGACGAAACGGTGGACGTTGTGGTCATAACAACAATTCCAACATCGCACTTCGAACTGTGCAGGTTAGCAATGGAACAATACAAGCATGTGATTGTGGAGAAGCCATTTACGCCAACATCCAAAGAGGCGGACGAACTTCTCAACATTGCGGTGAAGCGGGACTTGTTCTTGTCGGTGTATCAGAATCGGAGATGGGATACGGACTTCCTCACGTTGTCCAAGTTGGTAAAAGAGGGGACACTTGGACGCGTGGTTGAGTTCGAGACTCACTTTGATCGGCATCGGCCTGAAGCTCCTACGGGTGGGTGGAAGACGAAACCCCTGCCAGGCGGTGGCGGTGTGTATGATCTTGGTACCCATCTTATAGATCAAGTGGTGGTGTTATTTGGCCTGCCGAACAGAATCACTGGTTTCGTAGGATCTCAACGCGAGCACAATTCAGAAGGGGTCGAGGATTCTTGCACAGTGCTGTTACATTATGATTCAACAGGACTACTGGCAACGGTTAAAGCTGGTGTTGTGAGCCCTGAAGTAAATCAATTGCGATTCTGGGTGCGAGGGGAAAAAGGGAGCTATAAAAAGGCAAGCTGAAGTTCCAGGATGCCTAACACATGCTAACTCATGTTAAGTTCCACCTCGATCCCCAAGAAGACCAACTCAAAGCCGGCAAGAAGCCTGGCGACGCAGGTTTCGGCCTCGAGCCCGACGACCGCGCAGGCACTTTAACCACGATACAAGATGGCCAGCCTAAAAGCGAGCCTTGTCCAAATATTAAACCAGTCACATACGGTACCTTCTATGAGCAATTTGCCAAAGCAATTGAGGGACAAGGAAATATACCAGTACCAGTTGAAGCCGAAGGCCCGAAGAATGTCATACGCTTGATTGAGTTGGCACGTCTTAGCTCGAAAGAAGGGCGGACGTTGAAAATCAAAGAGCACTATGCAGAGATAGATTAGGAACATAATCCGCTTCTTGTTGCCCAATTAAAGACTATTCTGAACCTCGCTAGCCGTTGTCGATCATATTCCGTATTTTGGTAACTGGTTGATTAGGTTCCACTGGTGCTGTTGGTGGGTTGGTGGCAGTGCTTATTAGCGACGTGGAATACTGGATGATCATACTTATTTCATTATCATTGCTGCAGTCATGTAGCAGTATAATTCTGTGGCGAGTGCATAGTCATCTCTTTTCGCCTCACTCAAATGAAAGACGACCGAAGATTCTCCATGGGAGCACTTATCGAGGCAACCAGCCCTATTTCATGAGCTTTCGACTTTCGTCAGCTATCGCTGGGCAGTCTGGATACCCGATTTACCCCCCACAGATAATTTTATTGCGGCTTGGGAACTCTGCTATTGTGTCAGTCCTATAAAGGTCAATCTTGCTTTCTCACATGAGCACATCTCGAATTCAGTGTCACTTGCAATCGCCAGACATCAACCTAAAAGTTGATAGGAATGGATGAGACCGGTATGAATGTGTCCTACTTCAAGTCACACTTTCTCTGAATTGGGATATTCTGACTGTTGACATGTTCAACCACCATCAGCCTCCGATGATACTTACGAGGAACACTCCCCGGACAACTCGTTCGGCGACGAAAGCGATTGTTTCGATCTTGACGATTTCGATATAGCAATCACACACGATCGCAATACAAAGCTGAAGGAGCGACACACAGTAGAGAAGTTTTTCAAAGAAATTCGCGCAATTAAATCCCTGGCAGACCATAAGACGCGCCGCTGGCTCAGGAGCCTTCCCTTTCACCTGCGTGAAGCTGCCATTCCTCTATTCGTGGACGGGGAGGATTATAAGGATGATTCAGAGGACTACCAACTGCATCCTCATTACACCTCGTTGGAGGTTGGCAAGACTGCTACGGGGCCCCATAACGACCTTTGTCGCCTCTCAATTAATGGCAGCACGTTAGAAGACCCAAAGCTCGTCATCGGTATTGGTCGTCTATTCGTTAATGTTAGTAATGCCAAAGCTGAACGCACCTCCAAATGGACTGGCTATGAGGTATTTGTGGATAATGAGCTAGCGCTCTGGATGGTGTTCGATAGACATTCCAATGACCCACTAGCTGAAGACTGGTACCCAGTTCCCTGCAGACTTTCACACCCGACCCTTCAAGACACCAATGACGAACAACGAGCGCGACGTTTCGACGTTGCCTGCTTCCTAACCTCCCTCCGTGATCTTGCAAATGCCAATTTTAAAACGGCCAGCGAGAAAGTGCAAGAGAAAAGCCGGCGCGGCGAAATGAGGGTGTGCGAGGTAGAGCGAAGCGAGATAGATAAGCTCCTCGAGACGGAATTAGTCCTTCAAGAAGCCTCAGTCGATAATCCCGCCCGCCTGCGTGAGGCGATCTTGAACGCAGTTGGGGACGGTAGGAGGGCTCCCCAAAAGCTCACTGACCTTCTCGACATTTATGAAGACAGTTTTGGCATTATCAGAGAGGTCATTACAGAGGAAGTTGTCGAGGAAGCAGCCCAGAACGAAGGTTGTGGAGAGCGGGTTATGACCATCCTTCTCCAGCAATTGAAAGAGGAAGTCTGTAAGAGCATCTCTACCGAGGTTTTCAAGGGAGCAGCAGGGGATAAGGCTTATGGAGCGCAGATAATGGAAAAGCTCCTTAAAGTTTGTAGAGACGTGGTCTGCGAAAAGCTCTCCTTTGAAGTGATTTGCACCGCAGCACAGAACGGAGAGAGTGAAGCGCTGATTTTGTACTTACTTCTCACGGCGAATAAAGAAAAGGTCCGGAAGCTCGTTGGAGAAGTCGACAGCCGGGCTGCAAAGGGCGGGGTTTGGCTAAAAGAGATCCTCTTGAAGCTCGAGAAGAGGCTGTACGAGATACCAAATAGCATCGGATACCCGATCACCGCTGGCATGCGGCTAGAGCAGTGTTTGACCCTGCTCGAGGACGCTCCGCCTTGGCTCACGGTAGAGCAGTGTTCTGCTCAGCTTGGTAGCTAGAAGCAGAAAGGGAAAATCTCTTTGGTAGTCCATGACATAGGTGTATTTGTATTTTTATTGCCTACCTCTAAGATGTTGATGTCTCCCCGAGAGCACTGCTAGTACTGATGCAATGCCATACCAACCTATCGTATTATACCCCGAAGTCATCAATTACAAGAGAATACGCTAGCCCTTTTGCAAGAACAGGTGGGTGCAGACTTTACCACGTCTATGCCAATGCCACACGCCCATACCGATGGTACCATCTTGCACCTATGCCTAACCAATGCTCCACTTATGCAATGACAACTGTCCAAGCAACACACTACCTCGTCTCGTATCCAACACTCAATGCATACAAGAAATGTCATCCAAACACAAGTTGGGTAGGATCATTCGCCTGTCGTTAGTGGTAGTCTTCTCCGTGGCCGTTCCTACTCCCATTCACTTCACTCTCTTCATTTGCGGAGTCTCCAAGTGTCATCTTCTCCATGAAGCTGACGTAGTCGTACTTGGGTAGATGACGATCTTCTTGCAGATCAGGACCTTTGTGCGCGGGCATGCTGGCCAGGAGGTCCTCGATCAGCTCGTCTGGAATAAGCGAGTGCCGGAGATCGAGTTCAGTCACATATGGCTGGAGAGATGTCATTAGCTCTATTCACTCCAGGGATGCAAAGGGTGGCCAGATACCAAGATACGTAGAAAGACTAGGAAAGAGTCGAACATACCTTGCCGTCAGCGACCTCCTTAAAGGACTGGAAGACTTGTTCTGCAGTATTCTGATCTTCCGTAACATCGACCATGAAGCGAATGAATTGCTCGAACGTCACGTGACCCTTGCCAGCACAAGTGGTCACGAACTGCTTATGCATCTCGTCCTCATCATAGACCAATCCCAGACTCGCCAGTGCTGCCGAAAACTCGAGTTCTTGCAACGTATTACTCATATCCCTATCGAAATGCCTGAATACGCTCTCGAACTCTTCCAACTGAATTGGTGTGAGGTTAGTCATTTCTCGAGCCACCATTTGGTTTTCGAGGAATCCCATTTTGCCAACAACAGCACCACGTACGAGATCGAGCTCGTAACAGAGTTCATCATAGGTATAAGTTGTAAAATCATTTTCCTCGATGTTGGCTTCTTCGCATTTTGCGGAAAGAGTCGCAAGAGTAGCAAGATATTCGGAGAGAGGAGGAAGATTGGTATGAAGACGCCGGACATGAGCGAGTTGATCAGCGAGGTCGCCGGAGAGACCGGCTATTGCGAGTGAGAGAGTTGAAAGAGTCTCGGCAAAGGAGTTGGCTTTTTCAGCGAAGGTACGACGGAGGGTATCTTTGATACTGGAGAATATTAGTGCTCGGGGGTTTTTAAGAATGGAAGAGGAGAGACTTGCTCTCGAATTGTTTCATTAACGATCTGGCTGCGGTCTCTCTCAGCTTTGAGCAAAGATGACCATTCGTTCTCAAGGACCTCCAGATTTAGATCATTTGGTGGTTCGTATGCTCTCAGACGGTACGTGCTCATCTTTGTTTTTATGTTGCCCAATAGAGCAGCCAGATCTGACTTTTCAGCGACCCATCGCCGCTTTTGACTTCGCTTGTATGCCGCAAACTCTGTCGACTGCTCTTTCGCATCACCATAGGTGCCCGTGAATGTTGCTGCTGCCCAAGCCCCCCGCTGTGCCCTTATCTCCCGTATGAGGTCTTTCATCCGTTTCTCGTACGAGTTCTGCATACCCCAGGCACCTTGCATACTCTGAACGAACTTTTCCACGCGCCGGCCTGCATTCTCAACCCGTTCCATCTGGGAGAAGGCATGGAACCAGTAGGCAATGTAGGTCATGAGAGAGCGCTCATCCGGTTTTGGAACATCACATACATCCTCCACATCCAATAGGTCTGGTATGCCAATCTCTTTCGACGCTATGTCAAATGCCAGCTGCATATTACCCCTATGGTCATTTTTGTCGAGCGTCTCAAAGTCAATTAAGTCAGGACGGTGGATGTCGAGAAGAGCGCAGCTACGGAATGCGTCAGCATATCTCCAGTATCACGACCGTCACCACATACAAAGCTAGTCCATCGTTCCAGCTTGCCGAAAAGTCTCGAACTTCCACGTCATCATAGCATGCTGTCTTTCTCTGACACCACAACAACAAGCCTTCTTTGGCTGTCATACCCTCCTCATTAATATCATTGATTGTAAAACGTAGAATCAAGGTCCATATCAGGCCCAAAATGATTTTTTTGTTGCCATCGACCACATCTTCGGCTCCAATATTGGTCATTTGTATACCACGAGACTTGATGAAGTCGAGACTGATATTGACGTTCTCGAAGCGCTGGACACGCATCTTAGGCTTGGAGGCATAACGACCAAGGGACTCATTGCTGAGAAGTTCGAGGAGGTGTATGAGGATCACCTAGAGAGTGAATTTAGCCAGCAGTTCCGCAAATCAGGGGCCTTGATCGTACGCCGTCCGAAAGGTCCGTAACCAGATCTTTTACTGCTACAACTCGCGGTTTGACTTTTGAATTTAACCTGCGCAAAGAATGAGCTGTGAGCCCGCCTAGTATTTGCGGAATGCCACATGTTCTTACCACTTGCTGAAAGTCTTCTCTTGTACTCCCACCCAGCTTTGCTCCGGCAGACCCATCTCTGCGAAGGCATAAGTAGCTCGCGCAACTCAAGATTATTTACGAACTTGAAACTTTTGTACAGCAAGACGCAGAAAGGATTTCAGTGTGCCAGGCATAGAGCAGAGAAAGGAGCTCCTTCGATTGGCCTGCACATCGAAATCAACATTCGGAATAATTCCGCGTTCAGCCTAGCAACGAATAAATAATCGAAGCTTGAACGTCAACGTTGACACTCTTTGCTTCATACCGTTGCCATTATGAGCCGTACTCCACGCCAAAATGCTCTTGGCTCTCGCATCGGTGATTAATGCCAGACATCAGTACGCGTCCACTTTTTATCTATATGGGAGTCCCAACACGATGTTGCTCGCAAATGTGCAGGTTATAGCCAACAAAAGACAACTTGGAAGAGGAGTGGTTTGCTTGCTTCAATGATAGACGTTTGGTTGCTACAGTCATGAATGTGGTCATTGTGCGAAACTCCGTTTCCTGAAATATTCCCTTTTAACATGTTCCTTGAGGACTACCATTGATTTTTCCTTCGTCAAAATGGGCCTGGCCGCAAATTCCAGTGCTGTTTATTTTGCAATTATGGCATCCGCAATAGAGAACTATCATGCCAATATGCTCGGGGTTAAGACCCTAGAGACTGAGGTTGGCTACCGACAAGATGATATTTTGCCCCGTGCTAAAGAAGAGCTCGAAGCCAGCTATGAAGCCGGTTGGACGACTCCTAATAAAGCACAGCAGCCTTGAGATTCCGCACTCAAGCTGATAGCTCTAACTGAATAAAATGCATCGAAGAGGCCATACCGGAAACCTGACTCTCGACTGGACTGGTACGATATATGTCCAGAACACCTTGAGCACACCATCACTAAGATTTTCAATCACATCCTGAGATCCGTCGGCCACACACAAAATGAAATTTGAAACTTGACTCCGTGTGGAAAGTTTTGGACGGACACCAAGTCCAGTAATACAGTGAAACCTCTGGAAGAACCCAAGTCCTTAGGTGGTATCTTCAAATCATGGTTAACAATTGTAGCAATGCTGAAGCCTTTTGTATGCGAAGACCTAGCAAGGCTGAAACTGAACCTGTTGGATCCTGCGACGGGCAACGATAACAGAGCCTCATCATCAAAGCTTCCCAATGACAAGGGTCAGATACTTATAACAAGCCGGGTTCACAAGGACAGTAGAGAAGGAAGATTAGGACAACGCCATGTAGGCTGCTTGGGCAGGTTCTCACCGCTGAACACCCTTGAAGATCGCATTCACGAAGAAACGTATCTGATTGAGGCTCACTGTTTCCTTGATAACTAGCGAAGGAATGATTGAGGAAGATCATCTGATTTCTTAGGTAGTGGACTTTACAAAGGCCTTGAATAATTTTTCAAGAAGCAAAGATCGCACAGGTTCTAATACTGTCTGATATGTCGGCTCAAATGTCATTCGCAGGCTGCCAGTGTCATCTCTTTTGACCCCTTTAGTGATATTCTCGGCTTCGGAAAAATATTTCACCGTGTCATCTTCCCCTCGTTTTCCCCGCTCTCATCTTCTCACTACGCCTTCTTCACCCTGTACGACACTCAATCGAAACCATAACTACGATCAACAAGCACCGACAGAAAACACTCTTCGATTCGAACCTGGTCTATTGATTTGAAGATGCACAACAGCTGTCCAAAGGTGTCCCTTGAACCCCTCTGACGCGGAAGATGCGTGGTCTAACATGTCACAGTGTGGTGCGGGCATCGACGGCGGGGGGAAGACGTGTGGGAGCTGCGGTGCGGTAAGTTGAGCATATCCATGATAGTTGCTTACCTCGCTAACTGCTATACGATCCTGCAGACCTGCCCTCAGTAGATTGGGAGGCCATCTTAAGGAAGCATATGATGAGGCGGACTGAATGGCCACATGACATGGTCTGAGACGGCGGGCGCTTTGCTTCTAAGCTTGTGTTGCTTGCTTTATGAGAGCTGGGAGTCTACGAGGAGTGCAAGTTTTCACTACTATGATACGAGGTTGTCCTCATGAATTGATCGCCTTACGGATTGATGATCTAGCAAGCTCAGATTTCTAGCGTTAAACAGATAATATCACCTACCAGCATTCTCCCATTAATCCACTGGTTGTTGCCGGTCTAATTGGCGCCCTTGCTTCCAGGCCCCCACTAAGAGTGTTTTAACAATCAGCTCGTGCATCTGTAAGCTTTGTAAGTACATTAGGCCTTATCGATAAGCATCTCGAATCCGTTTCAGAACAGTGCTTAATCGCTAACACAAGAGATCATCTGGTATCTTCCTGACTAATTGCTTTGAAATGCCCATGTCATCGCAACTTGAGGCTTGGTTAGCCACCAACGTGGAATTCAAGAGCGGTGCTACTGTACAATACCCCGCTATGTACAGCCGACGCAATCCTTCGCACCATCCAACATCATTGAGCTGAGGGTCTGATCACGAAGAGAATACATGAGGACCAAATGTCCAAAGCCGTGGAGAGAAAACTCATTTGCTCTGTACTTCCCACCTGTCACGACGGCGGCAATACGACTCCTCGCTCATCGCATTACTACATCACGCCTCATTTCAACCCCGAGCTTCGCTAAACCGGTGATTCACACACATACCAAAGCACAAAAGTTCATCAGACCCCGGAACATGTCCACAATGAAAGCCGCCGTAATCCACGCCCCTGGCGGCCCCGAAGTCCTCAAGCTCGAAAACCTTCCCATCCCGAACCCTTCCCCCGGCCAGGTCCTCATCCGCGTGAAGGCCTTCGGTCTCAACCGCTCCGAGCTCTTCACCCGCCAAGGCCTTTCCGGCGCCGCTGTTCCCTTCCCCCGCGTCCTCGGCATTGAAGCCTGCGGTCTCGTCGAGGACTGTCCCTCCGGTGAATTCAAAAAGGGGGAAATAGTCGCGACAGCGATGGGAGGGATGGGCCGGGTATTTAATGGTGGATACGCTGAGTACACGTGCGTTCCTGCCAAGAATGTGGTGGCGATCCAGACGGAATTGCCGTGGGAAGTGCTCGGTGCGGTGCCGGAGATGTTGCAGACGGCATACGGGAGTCTGTTCATATCGTTGAAATTGCAGAAGGGAGAAAGATTGTTAGTGAGAGGAGGGACGACAAGTGTGGGATTAGCAGCCGCGGCAATTGCGAAGGGGCATGGAGCGGAGGTTATAGGGACGACGAGGCAGGAGGGGAGAGAGGAGCTGCTGAAAGGTAGTGGGTGCGATTACGTCGTTATTGATAATGGGAAGGTTGCTGAGAAAGTGAGAGAGATATGGTCCGGCGGCGCGGACAAAGTGCTTGAGCTTGTGGGGACAACGACATTGTTGGATTCGCTTGCTGCGGTCTCGAGGGGCGGGATCTGTTGTATGACGGGCATGGTGGGGAATGCATGGTCTATCAAAGATTTCGAGGTGATGGGGGCTATTCCGTCGACGGTTTGTCTGACTACTTACGGGGGGACGGAGAAGGAGTTTGCCAACACCCCGTTGGAGGAGATGGTGAAGCAGATCAAGGAAGGGAAGTTGAAGGTGCAGGTTGGTAAGACATTTAAGCTTGATGAGATTGTGGAGGCGCATAGAACTATGGAGGAGAACAGGGCTGGTGGCAAGATTGTTGTTCTCACATAAGTGCACTTGGTTCACTTGTTTTGGAGGAACGAAAATATTGCGGGGATGATTGGATTTCTTCTCTTATTTGTTCAACATATAGAAGATCCCTTTGCATTCTATTCTATCTCAGAACACACCTTTCTCTCATCCCGAGCAGTTCACCAGCTGTCAGCGCTTTCAGTGGGCTCTAATGCCCCTATCACGCGTAGTCCAATTCCATACTTTCCCCTCGTCTTGCTACCGCGACTCAGTTGTCTCGTCTGTTGCAGAGCCCCGAGGCCCTTCTGGAAAATCCAAAGATTGGGACCCAATGCCATTCTTGAGCATTGAGAGTACGCATATTGAAGTTCGAGACACGGCATCTTGTTACATCCGCAATTAGGTTCAGAAGACTTTTGCACTGCACGAAAGGCAGGGCACGTGTTGCCGTTTGCGTCAAGAGATAGCGGAGGGATATTTATCAAGAAAAATACCATGGTTGAGAAAGTCATGCTCTGCAGGGACAAGATTCTGGACGACTATATCTGGATCATTGGTGACTATGTGAGTGTGAGGCTGGTAAGAAAAAACACTTGGCTTGGCGAGGCAGGGTTTGGCCACTGCTCTACCCCCTAACATGTGACAGCATCGATTCCGGCCAATAGAGGTGCAAGCGATGCCGGCTGGGAGGTTGGGTCGTAAGCTCCAAGCGCAGGCTAGGTCTGCTTGTGACAGATGATTCCAACGCCTTTTCGATTCGAAGATCACATTCGGACTACCCATCGTGTTCTTTGGGCGATGTTTCACAAAGTTATGGTGAGGAGTCGGCGGAGGCAATTTCTTCGCTGCAGTCTTTCCACAATCACGAACCTTTCAGAGATCTGAAAACTCCAAATCGTGGACACTTGGCGGAAATGCCGCGAACGTGTGCGAGAAATGCTTGCCATGCTTAAATTCGATCTCTTTGCGTTGGTTCGTTCGGATCCCCTCTCTATATGGACGGGTAACAACCTTCACCGTGCTAGATTGACAAAGAAGAAGACTTGCAGATTTCAATGTCACACTGCGATGTCCTGCTCAAGTCTTCAGGCGAATTTGCCGGTAGGTCTGCTCACGTAGCAAATATGCATCATTTTCTAACACTGAGGGGAAGCAGCTTCGCCAATCCAGGCGTATCACTTTCGGTATCTGTTACCCATTGCAGACTAGACCTATCTTCCCAGGATAGAATTGTGCCATTAAGTATTGAAGAATTTCCCTTCACTTCATAAACCGAGTAACTGGTAGTTGTTCCGTCCATACGTCCATATACCCCATCTACGAGCAACAATACCTCCAGCGATATGCAACGTTTCGGAAGTATTGAGATATTCAAGCTGCGTCGTGTAGTCTGAACACTTGCGTCAAACGCCTATATGGTCTATTTCAAGCATGTTAGGTATATTCTTAGATATAGCCACGGATTCTACATGTTGCCTAGGGAGTTTTGGAAATAACGTTAAAGTTAAGGTATAACAGTGCAGGCTCTCTCTGGTACGGCACTAGTGCGCCACCCGCGGAACGCTTGTAATATATCAAAAATACAGGAGTTCCCTTTTGCATTGTGCAGAATTGCTTAGACAGTAGTCGACATGGCTAGAGCTTTGAACCTCTGGAGCACGACATGATAGAAAATTCTTGATTCGAATGACTGCAGGGGTTCCTCTAGATAGTCTTCGACTAGTATGCACAAGTGTTCCTGAAAATTATATCAAATTGCTCCGACTCTCACATCCACACTGTGTTCATGTCAGTTTCCACGAGTGGATTGAGATCTCTAGCATTACTATCTACGTATTGTCTCAGTTTGATGAAACCAACCTGCGAGCATTTCATAAGGGCAGCACAATTCATCCCACAAAACATTTTCGGAAGCAATGCTTCTTCGGGCCATTAGAAGCTGCGTTACCCTGCTTCTAGGGCGTTATCTGCCATGTGCAGACCTCGCACCTTGACGTAATGTTGCACTTGGCGAAATGTCGATGATTGACTGTTCTTCGTAGACATATTCGTGTGCGTTAGCAAACACAATCATCTGTGTGACTTTGGCACCTCACCGCCCCAGTGCTTGCCAATAGGATGGCACATCCAGCAGGCAAAAGCTCTAGTTTGGAGCGCTGTGTCCATGAGTCTGTCCTACAGCTCGCCCTAACGTGCATTGCAAGTCTTTCCTTGATGTGCAAGCTGTTCCTAGCCCCCAGGTACTACTTGACGTAGTGGAAGCGAATCGCCGCGGATAACACACTTATCGACCTACAGTGTTACTCCGCTTTTTTCTCCCCTCACATGCTGTTCACGGACCTTCAAAGAGCCGAAACAGGAGCCGGAATGATTTTCGAGAGGCGAGGAATTGATGGAATATTATCATTAACACACAAGCTTCTTTGTCTTCGTAGCCACGCTAGACTGCGAAGCAAACAATGTGATTGCAAGATAGACTTCTATTGATAGAGGTACTGGGGAGATCTTGTACCGTGAAATTCCACTTGGGAACAAGGATCTAGACAAAGGACAACTCCTCTACCAGTCTAGCAAAGCACTTGGTGAAGGAAACTGTCACTGCGATCTTGTTTCAACACACTCCTGTGAGTCTATGAAGCGCAACTGTGTCACCGTTTGCTTACGGCCAAAGGACATTGCTGAGAGCCGCCGGCCTTTGATGTGCTGAACGAGTCCAAATCCCTGAACCTACCATTGTAGGTCATCGATCGAAAGACAGATTACACCTATCCTAATGCAACGCAGGACAACATGTGTCATCGAAAGAGATACACATGGCCGAAATGCTGGCATAAAGAGACCACCGTCCTCAGAGCATGCAGGGCTCCCAGGACATTGTATGTCTCCTTAACTTCTCCTGGTGACCTCTCCTGACAGTGGCCTAAAGGATGTGTCACCTCAACACAACTATTAAAGAGTAAGCCCAGAAAAATTGAGAGAATAGTAAGAAAGGTCGTGCGTGAAGAGATTCCGCAGCGCAAAAGACTGAGGGTTCTAAAAGAACTCGGTAGAGCTGTACCTGAAACTGATTGACATGCTTGAGTTATCGCAGGGTAGGGGAAACTCAGACTGCAGAGGAACCATAGCAGAGTTCTGCAGCTCGATTTGGTGTATTATCGCTTGTTCCTTCTTTGCTTGTCTAAAGATATAATCAGAGCCGACGCTAATCTACATCCATAGCTATTGGGTAGCAGGAGCATGCCGTTAGTCTCACCTGCCACTCAATATCACAATTCCCGCTGATCTCTTCTGCACAGCAAAATGCGGAAGAATTTCGTCAAAATGCTTCACACCTCTGTTCGCCAACATGGCGAAGGGAGTAAGCCATAATTGGAAGACGGCTATATTGGGTGAGCCGAACGAGGAACGTCAGAATGGGTGGGCCGCGGAGGAATAGCCACGAGCAGATTAGGACGGAATTCAGAGCTAGGATGCTGTAATGCAAATAGTGAATATCAAATGATTGACATGCGCTAGTGATTTCTGGATATCCTCATGTCACTTATAACCTCAAATCCCAGATCGAAATAAATTTTCGTCCGCAGCCTCACCACCCACGATCATACTTCGACCAAACATAGCTTAAAAAGCATTCTAAATAGGCAATATCATACTTGAGTATATCGAGGTATTCATCAACATCATGTCTCCCAAGCTTCATAAACCCAATCTCCCCTCCCCAATCAAAAAGATAATTGCATGGGCCACGGGGTAAATGACCCCCACCTGCTCCATTCTACGCTCAATTCCCAAATATATTGACATAATTTTCAGCCTTTTTAAGCACAAAAACGCCTCGAAGGAGGAAATTGAACCTAGTAGCCCGACCGATCCACCTGCCATTCGCCTGTGTGGACCAGAGGACGAGCTGGAGAGGAAGCGCCGATCGGGTAAGATTTTGGTGATTTAAGCATGGAATGGTCTTCTAACAGGTAGAATAGAGCGGCCAGCAGGGCCATCAAATAGGGGGTCTTATATAGAAATCACCCGGAGAATAGACATGACGAGAGAGGTTTCGGCCAAAGTGAGCTTAAGTGTTACCTGAAATGGCAATATAAGACTGATTATCTTGCGAAAGATTGAATAGCGAGAGAAGAGGTTAAGCATCGAATGGCGTTTTCTTTAGGCAGCATACCTTCCTGTTGGCAGATTAGCCTTGTGGACGGCCCCAAACTTTAGCAATTTCCTACTTAAAGCAAGCAATTCTATTGTCTTCTATGGCGCATTATCCAGTATATCTGGCCCGAGGAACTTAAAGCCAACTCCAATCGAGCCGATCTATGCTTTACCATCACAAAACTGGACTACAGCCCACTTCCCACTCCAAGCCCATTTCCTTGGGCCGTTCACACCTCCTCCTCCTTCCATAGCTTTCAGCCTTTCGTCTTCGCCCTCGGGTAATCCCACCACGGTATCCGCTTTGCAGGTTCGAAGAGCCAAGGTGCGTATACCTGAATTTGTGCCCAGAGGGCCGATGGCTGTTGTGAAAGGAGTCGTGGTGGGCCACATGGCGTCGGCGGCAAGCTTTCTGTAATTGAGATCCCCTTTGAAGATTACAAGCTCGGATTGCTGAAGATCCGAGTAGAGGGCAGGTGCGGAGCCGGGGAGGTGCCAATAGCTATTTGCTGAGGTCCAGAAGATGTTGGGGCGCATTATGAGCTGGCCTTCCGCATGGAGGGTACTCCAGTGTTCGAAGAGGAAAGACAAATCTGCTACTTCATTCTCAGAGAGCGGTTGCTGAGATTTGGACTTGTTCGAGTCTTCAGAAGCAGAGTAGAAGCCTTGAGGATTGGCTAGTGCGCCTAGGAGTGCGGCAAAGTCTGCTGGCAAGACGTCTGATACGAACCATGGAATTGACTTGGGATGGAGCACAATTTGTGTGGCTAGGCCGGCGGCGAGCAGATATCCGGCTAGGATCAGATCGACGAAGAGTTCAAAGCCGGCGTTGTCGAGTATTATGTCTACGCGCCGCTCCTGCTTCCCGTCCTTCTGGGCTTGTTTGAGTGCTCTGTATGCTTGTGGAAGGTCGTTGACCAGAATATTCTTCTCTGCCTTCCTTCTAGCATCACTCCCTTGCAGCTTTTGTATATCTTCATAGGTCAAGCTAGTCAAAAGTGATAGATCCGTCGCATTGCCCCACAAACAAATCTCACACATCTCCATGAACAGCGTTCGCTCGGCATCTTCTAGCTCCGCAGATGCTTTTAAGAGATGGACATCCTTCTCTATTTGGCCTATCAAAGTACTGTATTTGGCTGCCAGTTCGAGGACCGCAGGCCGCGAGGATTTAAACGTGGACAGTTTTTGGCGGCTGAAGATATCATAGATACGCCAGCGGGAGGAGAGAGCAAAGAGAGTGCTCATACGTCTAGTAGAGCCCCTATCAGACAGTTCTGACTAGTAAGATAGGCGAATGACCGTACCTGTACATGTAGCATTCGGAATAAAGCCAAGGCACGTTGAACCAGTTGGGATTGCCTAGCGCATGCAATTGCTCATTGTACTCTTCTATATCCGAGTGCCCGTCATCTTCGAGTAATCTGCGCCCACTTAGCAAACAAGATATTGCCATCAAGGAGGTTTTAGTACGTCATCTGCCTGTCATGTTGTAGCTCGTACTTCAGCTTCGCCAGCCCTTCTAGTATCGTCTTACCCTCCTTCCGCTTCCCGTCATCTTCACAATCTACAATGGCGCGGTGGACATCATCAATGGCTCCTGTCTTGAGCGGTCAGCTCAGAAGGAGAACGGTACTGATGCGGGATATGGGTTCAGGACTGACTACAATGACTGGCCAGCGATCTTTGGCGGAAATGTAGGCGAACGAGTTCTTATCAGAGGTAGCAAAAGGAGGCGCAGGCTCAACTAGCTTTGCACTCATACTGCCTGCCCTCGCGAGGATTGCTGAGGTTATACACAGCTTAGGGAATTTTCAATACTTGAGTTGATGCGCGGGAGAGCCCCAGATCCAATCCCCAATATGAACCCTGCAGCGGCCACTTATCGCGGCAGAGGCGCGATGTTAGGGTTGAATTGGACCCTAAAGTAGCTCGACCCAAGGGGGCTCCAATACGTTGGTCCGTTCATAGCCAATACCGCAGGGAGGCACGCTTAGGGGCAGGGTTAGGCGAGCTGATCAGGGTGTATACGGGTTTATACATATTGAAGCGCCCTCTCAAAAAATGTGTCATAAAGCGAAAGGCGTTATCAATAAGATGTGACTCTTTCAGGGTGCTATTCGATGCTAATTATTGGATTTTCATTGACGCCTGAATAAAGCTTTGTTTCATTGGTTGGCATCTATGACCGCCCTTTATACCATAACATGACCACTATTAATTCTACCAATACTGCCGTCATCAGAGAAAAGCAATGATAACAATGTTCGTGACAGTGATACCGATAACAACAGCGACAGTGACAGTCACACCATGAGGCCATCTACCAATAGACGGACGATTTGCCAATGGACTAAGTTTACTTACCAATGGATAGCCATTCGTGGCCGGACCAGAACAGGCTCCTAATACTAGGACTCCTCGGAGACCCCAACAAGTGATCCCTCGGAGACCCCAACAAGTGATCCCTGTCCGCTTGGCCATCCAAACTCGTCACTAGGTACGAAGAACCACGAGTCAGCGGTCTTCGTCAGCCAGCCGCTTTTCCCTATGGTAGCAGGGTCAATAGGCACATAGACGTAACCATCCCGCCTCAACAGCTCCCAGAGAATCCGATAATCGGGAAGCGACATGGGTCCTAGCAGACCATCGAATGCCCCCAACCGTATCAGCTCCACAAAGTAGGCTGTTTCATGCTCGGCGCCGAACATTTCGTGTTCGCTTAAAGCTGGAAGTGGAGCGCCTGCTCTTTGAAGCTGGTAGTAGAGGACGTTTTCGTTACGGTTGCGTGATTGACGAGCTACTTGGCGATCGTGATCAGTCATATTAGGGGGTTGCAGGGTGGCTCTGTACAACGCTTCTATTCTCTGGTAGTTTGGGTCTTCTTGGTCGGGGTACAAGGTAAAGAAGACATACCTACAGAAAGGGCAGGTATTTTTGCCGTGCTCGTCCGGTGACACCCACTTGCGGATGCAATCGCTGCCTATGAGATGTTGGCATGGTAGGCGTACTAGGGCATCCCTGGCCGGTGCGTGGAGATCAACCTTGCCATACTTCTCCTGACAGATACCGCATTCGTAGTCTTGGGGCACGTCTGCTTCTCCAACCTGCGGTAGACCGCGAAGAAACTCTTCGGCCATGTTGTTAGCCGAGGAAACGGAATTTTTCAGTTGAAGTATTCTCTGGAGAACTAGCAGGAGAATCCATGCTTTTGGCAGATGATTATATACAAGACTCGACAAAGCGATTCCAAAGACACAAATGCTTTGTGTATAGAGTGCTTTGTTCGCAGAACGGCTTTCGATACAAACAAAGGAAATGGCAGTTTGTTGAGTCGAGAACAAGCACGATGCGAAGACACAAGACTCTCGAATGCTTTGACTGTAAGTGACCAGGCTTCCAACTCGGGAACACTCGCCTCAACAGCGCTGGCCATAGAGTCCCATGACAGACCGTCAAGGGTTCTGGTATGATTTCTTATATTACAATCTGAAAATCAATAAAAACAGGACTGTTACTGGTGTAAAAAAGGCGGAGATAATTCCACTGGGTCCATTTTAGCTCAAGGCTTAAAGTAGGTATCGTTTGATGTATCAACTGCGGGCAAGATTCCTCAGTTGATTCTTTTACCAATACCTGTCAGCCATCTTCTGAAACCCATTTTCGATATTGTGAGCAGATATGTCAGAATGATCCAAGTTTGAAATACTACTATCAACAGCTGGGCCCCCAAATCCGTCAGCCCAACCTGCGGTCACTTTTCATCTGCAGTGATGTATCACACGCCGCAACCCTCTCAGTCAGCGTTTTGCAATGTGCCAGCAAGAAGCCGCAAGGCTGCTTTCCCTTACTCATGTCGTTTGTGTTTCATTTGATGCTGACTGCTCTCAATGGGGCCCCATTTTCCTCCGATAATGTGCTGTCTTGATAACAAAGCCTCTTCTCATCTGCCATCTACTTAAAGAGCAGCCCTCCACCAAGAATTCCAGGAACTAAACTGACTCTTGAACTCATCTGTCGGCACTTTATATTTCTTTGATACTGTCCACAATCAATCTACTAACCAGCAGACCTTATCGCCACCCTTTCTTCCTCCAGCAAAAATGCTCCTCCAAGCCCTTACCCTCGTCTCCTCTCTGTCCCTCACAACGTCCACTCTCCTCATAAATTACGCTGCCCCGGCTCCATTCTCAGAGCTCGGTTCCTGCCAGCTCGAAGGCTCCTACCTCGGCGACCAAATCCCATGCCCTGGCAACGACAATGTCTACATCAAGCCCGGCACTGACCCGAAGGGTCAAGCTGCTCTACACTACCACCGCGATCCCGACTTCAGGAGAGCAGAGGTCAAGGGTATGGGGACATACGCGGCAGACAAGACATATTTCGTAGGATATGAGTTCAATCTGGCAAACTATCATGAACATTTGGCCGTCTTTCAATGGTATGGCTGCACTCGTCACGACTCAATCAGGCACTCCTAACAAATGCTAATACCTGCATAGGAAAAATGGCGCTGATGATGCCTCAAACAATCAAGACATAGTGTTCAACCTCCAATGGACCGAAAAACTTCCCACCCGCCTTTCCCTTGGCTACACACCTCCCGGCACCGACGCCAATTATGGCCCCCTCTGGACAGACTCCTCAGACTTCACACTCAATACTACACACAATATCGCCCTGGCCTGGGACACGAAGTCTGGGGGAAACAATAATCTACAGGCCTGGCTTGATGGGGAAAGTGTCTTGAATAAGGGTGGATTGTCGCTTTGGACGGGCGCCGTGTATCCGAAGTTTGGGATCTACAGGGGCGAGGCTGGGGATCATGATACCCCAGGGGAGAGCAACATTTTTGATTTATACGTATATAAGGTGCAGTTGAGCGATGCGAGTTTGGATGAGGTGAGTGGGGCTAGCGGATTGTAGAGAAAGATGTAGATTCATGGGCATCGTTATTCATGGGAATCATGAGATCGTTTCTAGCTTCTCATGCCCTATACAAATATGCAACTCCTATCACCTTGCGCACTTCACCCATTATCCGTTTCAGTCAAAGACCGTCCAAGGGGCGTTGCGTGATTCTAGCAATTCCGAGCAGCGGCATGCCGATTTTATGCAGATTTAGAGCTTATGAAAGTTCCAAAGTAATGAATACTGAGCGACGCAACTGAGCAGTCTCCTCAACAACGTTGCAAACTGTTGGCTATGCTTACTCTAGCACTGCGAGAGTCTGTATAATTGAACACCTGCGCGAGTAGCCGCTTGCGGGGCATCAGTCGGTGGAATTCTAAGTCTTAGTCGAAATTGGATTGGAATGAGCCATACAAATTGCCTTCAAGACGAAGGCGTGCTCAAGTAATTGTATAGTGGGTCCGTCTTCTAGCTGCTCTTCATGCGTGTACAGCAGCCGCCAAGGCTTGACTCCAGGTAGGATGCTGATATCACCCCAGGTAGTGAATGCTGGAGCCGTCATAGAGCTGTTGCTATTGGACGAGCGGTAAGGCATTGCGGAGCCGTAACCCGAGAAAGAAGCAATGCACGCGCAGGCCATTCTAGACCCACTACCAAGGCCGATTCGGCTTATGCGCTGATGGAGGTACGGGCCGCCTTGAAGCCGCAATTTCTGTGTTCCAGTGACTTCAGGAGCTGTCACCCAGCCGTGATCGAAGAAACACATAAACAACTCGCTTTCTGCGAGCTTCGCTGGCTTTCCTAGCCTTACCAGTCAACGTCGATGGGAGTCTTATCATAGCACTAGCGAAGATGAGCGCATATCCATCGTCCACTCCCTTTCGCTTCGTTCGAAGAGGATCGTCTTTGGTCTTCTGTACAGCCTCCATATCATCGAAAGATGTTGCAGTGCCACGCCTCTGCAGCTGTTGTGGTACAGGCACAATTTCGTTAGCAACACGAGAAAGCATGAAGGTGATGAAAGTGAAGGAAACGCTATGAGCGGGTGCCGAGGAGATCGTATCTAGGATCCACAGTCGCTCTTCCTCGTCGTTGATAGTTGTTTTGCTCTTCTCGCGCTCGAGCATACCTTTCTCGAGCTCGGTCCATAATACTTCAGTAACGATTCCGTCTTGCAGACTCTTCAGAAATTCGATGAGTGTTTCCGCCATGGCTTCCAATCTAGGTACCGATCCCGACTCTAGCGCGAAGAGCTCTGTGAAGGGCTTGTTGGTATCCAAAGCCTCCCTCACCCTCTCCCTTAATACGCCTCTCTCCTTCTCCGGCGTGATACACCCAGCGAAAGGCCATCCTGGTGCCTTCTCCCAAGGCGGCTTCCCTTCCTCCCCTTTCATGCCCCACTCCGCAAGCGATCTCTCCACGAGTGACTCTATCGCCTCCGTCAGCCGGAATAATTCGCGTGGAGCCGACCACTTTACCGCATCGTTCTCCTTATCAACATGACGAGTTTGGCTACTAAGGCTACTACCTTCTGGCCTCTGCTGTTGAAGTCTTCTGACTCCTCCCTCCGGTATGCGTACCAATTTCTCAATCGAGCGTCCGAAAACTGATTGAAGCCAGTTTCCACGTATGGGTATGAAATAATCACGACCATTCTGAATGCGTAGGACGAGTACATCTTCAGGATTTTCTTCGCCTTCATTAAGACGGCGCACAAGATCTAGATCCGTGATGTGAACGGTCAATTCAACGTTGACGGCATCACCAGGGTCAAGACTGTATTCCTGCAATGCGCCAGCATTAGCGTTCTGGTGGATACCGGGACGGTCGAACCGTATGCTTAGCCAAGGGGGAGCGACACTTCCAGTTTGGCCATTTTTGGTTGAGCGGTCTACGAAGCCGACGATAGCTAGGACATGGCCAGTATTTGCTATGGTGAGGTTACGAATCTTCAAATGGTCATACTTGACATCGCCAAAGTCAACGCCTTCGTACTTGGACGCCGAGGGGTTCGAGTGGGTGATATCACTGTCACGGTGTTGGTCGACGACAATGGTGACGACAGGGCGTCCTTCGTTCTCTGCTTTGTCAAGCTCGCGCGCCACCTCTTGATGAATACTTGCTTTTAGATCTGGATCCACAGCGTCGTAGTCCAAAGTTAAAACGGCATCTAGCGGCTTATGATCAGATGATATGACTCGTTGATGTGACGTGTAGTAGTCCAGATGAATCCTATCTTCGAATCCTGCCTTCGTTACTACAACTTCTATATCTGGTGCTGGGCCATCAAATTGGTCATCAACGCCGTCAGTCTCAGGGTCATAATCAAACAGAACGTCCTCATCCGTAGCTGCTTCCACAACTCCCCGTAGCTTCATCTCAGTGTCCTTCTTCTCGGATAGTTCTTCCTGTTGTACCCTTGCCTCATAGTCCAATTTGTCTTTTCGCGTCCGATAGAGTATACGATCGCACCAGCTTGGCCCACGTCGCTTTTCGCTTGAGTCAAACATGCCAACGCTTCCAACATCATACTTGTACGTGGGGAGGAAGTCGATTTTTCCTTCCCTCCAGCCATCATGAAAAGCCTGGCGGGTACGCATCTGCGCATGCAGCTGATCGTGTGTGAGCAATGGAGAGAGCGTTGTCTGGAGCGAGGTAGGGTCTGCAGATGGATCAGGTGGTTCTTGACTGATTGAAGTGGGGGTCGAAGCTATAGATTGAACAGCTGAACTATCAACAGCTGTATGAGAAGACGAGCCATCATCTGCCGAGACACGGTTCGCCGCTTCAAGATTGTCTCGAAACGTTGGGGATACAGGATTCGCCAATTCATGCTCAATTTTCTGCTTCGACCGTTGCGGTTTGCCGTATTCATTCCTCGTATGTAGCATGAGAAGTCTTCGTACATCCTCTCCCGGAATGTCTTCCAATCTGTAGTTGAGGTCTCCAAACCAGAAGCCAAAGTCTTCGTCTCCAATCCCTTCCCCAAATTCTTCCATCACGCCGCTACCATCGTGGATAGGATCAAACTTCGTCCGGCTTAGGATCTGTGCAGCATCCGCGTTCCTTTTCTCGAGGCTGCCCTTTTCAGCTCCTGCACTCAGATGGCAGTTTACGAAAACAATACGAGTTGTTTCACCGAGGACAATCCGCGCCGTCACAGCACCTTTGTTACCCATCCAGCCCCCAACACCTGTTCCAACGCTGGTAGTACTGACGGATGATATCGTCGGAGCGATGGCAGGGGAGGCGTAGATGACAAGGTAAAGTCCAATAAGCTGCTGCTCTGCTATTAATTCATAGCCGAATGGCAGAGCTTCTGAAATCGATTGCTTCCACTTTCTTGCAGGATGTGGATCGCTAAATGGTCGTAAAGCCTCGGTGACAGAAGATACGTCGACGATCTCTTGCAACCCCAAGGCATAGATGCCAACCTCCTCACCACCAGGTAAGGAGCCGGTGTCATTTTCAGGAATTGTGGACCTTTTCTTGGATCTTCGGCTCTCCTGTGATTCAACGCTCTCAACAGCTACGTCTGCCTTATAATGATCCTTCTCTAAATCCTCTTTTCCCGCAAGGGACAATCCAGAGAGAGATTCCGAAACACCTTTACCACCAACGAACCATCCTCCAACGTCCTTTTCTGTACCACTAAGCGACGCAACATTCCATGTGCCGATTTTTATTTTGATCCTCTTCGATTTTGTATATTCAGCTTTCCTCTCATGAACGGCCTGGGACAAGCTCAGCTGGGAGGAGACGATAGTAGGTGAATCGCGGGGAGCAGGGCTGGCAGGAAATGCTCCAGGTGTGGTATCTATCCTGGAATTAGGTGGCCTCTGGGTACTGCTATTTGTAGCCATTGTAGGCACTGCACAAATGCTCGTCTCATGTATACAATGTTAACTATGTCCTTGACAAGCCCGAATTGGCTTGGGTAGGTTGCGATCAAGGCTCCATGGCTTTGAAGCTAATAGCGTGTTCTGGACATTTTGATGTCGCCCAGAAACTTATTGAAGCACAGGCCATTTTGCCTTGATGCCGCCGTAGAGCGCAGCAGCGCAAACGACCGCGCCGCCACAGCGAGGTCGATTCTCAACGGCTAGCCGTAGGGCTGACGCTAGCAGGCCTCCATTCGTCCTGAGGTGTATGTTACATCCCTTACTTAAGATATGATAAGCTACCAGCAGTACATCTCAAACCGACTGTCGAAATACTTCTCTCCTCTGCCTCGTCCCAATTTAGACAGACCCACGGTGCATCTATTCTCATCCGGGTCCCTACCCTGGTCAAGCGATCCTTATTTGGTCCCCGTAACACCTTCAAGCACATGAAGAGGGCGAAGAACGTCCAACCTTGAGATCTGATCTTTGCAATTGACTATATGACCCGTACTAGCTTCCTTTGGGTACGATGGGTACCAGGACTACAATCAATGAGACGCTGCCATGGACGGGTTCGCTTCCATTGCTGCTTTTTATGTGCTACTCCTTATACGTGAGAAAGAGCAAGTGAGATAGACCATGTGAGATAGAAAAATGAAAACAGCGCTTGAAGCAGAGACAGATTTTGACGCAGAAGTCATTCATTCTCGTAGTGCTCTTATACAAGAACTCAGCCCCTGCACTATTGATGTGCTTATTCCCTTAACGATGTGCAACATATTAGAAAGGGCTCTGCTCTATTTGATGAATTAGCGTACGCCTTCCTCCTAGAAGCAATGGCTCCTAATTGATAGCTTCCAATTCATAACTGTCGGGGACTCGTAAGCATCATCTTTTCCCCCTGCAACCATACCGAAGATTCCGAACCACTTTAGACCTTCGTCCGTTTTGGAGTTTCTGAAAAGAAAAAGCTCATTACACTCAACGTCGAGCTCCTCGCTACTTCGGTTATTGGACTGGCTGTCCCACAAATGGTTGGACATTTGGCAAGGTCTATACAATCGTAAGTTCAATCCTAGCAGACTAGCATTTCTTTTGAGCTAGAGCTGGCTCGGACCCTCACCACTTTTGCTCGTGTTCTGCTACGACCGCGTTGAAGATGGCCGCAAAACATGCATCATCACCGAAATCCGATAATATCACCCTCAGCTTTGCGTTTGGCGCAGATTTTTTGACCCCCTTGCATATAGCGTCCGTGATCAACAATTCGTACTCGACATACGTGAAATTTTCATGGAATGATCTTTGACCAGGTGTTGAACCCCAGGGAGGGTATTTCCAGCGCGCAGCAGCCAAGTAAATCTCCGAACTCATCGCTTCTATCACCACAGAAGTTAGGGTCGTTGGTAGCTGCGAACAAACCAACCTCCAGTTTAAGTACTTCGTGTACTCGTATTGTGCTCTTGGTCCTGTAAGATTACTTTGAATCGATACAGTGAAAACCAAGCGCCGGAGTTGTTGCTGCTGGTTCGGATTGAGCAATCTCAGGAATGCACGTAGATTTGCTGGGCAGGAGAATGTAAAGCAGCCAGACGTGAGGACACTGTCTCTGTATTCATTCCTTAGGTTCGAGGACGTCTGTTGGAGGTGTAGACTCCTGGAAGTACTACATGAATGTCTGCAGTAGGCATTGTGGACCCTAAAATCGAAGATGTCTGCCGCGTTCTGAAGATTTGTCCAAACGTAAAACTCGGTCGGATCACGGCTATAGATATAGAGATTGCTATGCTCGCTGCATAGATCGAACTGTAATAGCCTGTACATCATGCGGCGTATTTCAAGAGGAATATGACTCAGAGTGCCGAGCCCAACCTCGTTCTGTTGAGCCCTCTAAAAGCGGGCGTTAGATTTGGGATGCCTGTAATGGAGGTCTTCAATAGAAGCGGATAACACACCTTTGACTCCGCATTAGATTCTATCTTTAATTCTGCCATGATCGGCGTTCCAGTTGGAGAAAGTTAGAAGGCTCGTGTGGCAGCGGTTACGCAACAATGTTGTGGTGAGGAAAATGATCTGCATCATGCCGCAACCCATGCAGTGTCCGGATTTGAAGATGAAACAACGTTTGCTGTAATTACTCCGATTCCGTTCTGTTTCCTCGGCTGTTCAATTTTGGTAATTGGAGGGCCCACTTGGGGAATATTTGAAACATAAGCTTTGGGAGACGACGAGGCTTTGACAACAAGAGAAAGCATTGGAGAATCCTCCGGCCTAAAGATCCTACATTCCAATGAGTGGACATGGACATTTCTCCAATTCAAACCACAGTGCTTTTGTTTCAGCTATTTCAAGGTTAATTTCTAAGGCACCGGGCTGAGAGATCCTGTAATTGGGAAATTTGCAGCTCTTTTCTGATGGACAGAAGCGAGTTCAAACAGCCGTGGACAGACAAAGATTGGACCGTCTCGAAGACGACGATACACATCAAGAGACAGTCTTATCTTTAACGCTGGGATATGGAAGTGATATTCCTCGACGCCTGGAGTCGTGAGACGAATGATTCCACTCATAGACCTTTTAAGCATACGCTCTTATTTTTAAATAATGGTTTTACATGTGACAAGCATTAGTGTAACTGTTTAGATGAGGTTACTTGTGGACAAAGTTTGGAATCGGAACGTTAATGTAGACCCGACGTCCAAAAAAGTTACGAGGCTAGTTCTAGTCCGTTACCAAACATACGTATGGAACTGTTAAGAAATACCCCAGCTTTCTTCATGTCCGCACCTATATTCTACCAACCGAGGTACACGACACGCCTCCTCGCTCTCTACGACCTATTACGTACATCAAACCCCTCCTTATCCACAACTGGCCAAGAATGATGACCACCATTCCCCAAATCCATAATTATCATCCCTCCGACTCCGACGCTCCCACCATAACCCTCGATTTCTTCTCTCCCGACCCAGACAATGTTAACAACGCCCTACCACCACCGCCACCTAATACCCGCTCAGACGCTGAACTCAACATATCCGTTCTTCAACGGCACGTCCCTTCCACCCAAGCTATTGAGAGAATTGCTCCTTATGCAGTTGTATACCTCTTTAGCATCGAGCGGGAAGGCTGGGAGAAAAGCGGCGTTGAGGGATCCCTCTTTATTATACGGACCTACGAGGGAGGTAGGGAGGGGTATGCGGTCGTCATACTTAACAGGCGGGGACTGGATAATTTTATCTTTACACTGAAGAGGGAGGAGCAAGTGGAAGTAACAGAGGAGTATATAATCCTGCAAGAAGCTGATAATGAGGGGGAGGGGGAGCAGAAGGCCTATGGGCTGTGGGTCTTCCAGGAGTCGGAGGGGAGTACGAGAGGAACCAGAGCAGAGGTTGGAGAACTAATTACGGAGCTTGCGAGAAGGACGGAGGGAGTTGGGCAGGGCTTCGATGGTGCGCAGCAGGGGCATCTTGGGCAATATGGGATGGAGAATGGAAATGGGCCCGCCAGTCCAGACTTGATGGCTTTGCTTCGGCAGCCGAGGACGCAGGCTGCGCCGGTTGTGCAGCAGGCTGAGACGGATCAGGGCCCAAATGTTTTGGATATGTTGAGGAAGGCAGGGGCGAACGTACATTGAAACCGGGGCCTTTTTCAGGCGTTGAGCATGCCTTGATGCCTGAAAATTCTTGTGATTAGGAGCGTGGAGTTGGGCGGCTGCGAAGATACCCATTTGTCTAACTTCGGTGGAGTCACGGCAAATTTACTGTATCTTATAAGACATTGTGGGTTCACGAGATTAGTCTAGGTCTTCAATAACATATAAGGCAGGTCTGAGCTTTGCTACAACTGTACCTGCATGGATTGTGTAGGCAAGAGAATTGACCACAAATCATGCATATAGAGCTGACACCGGTCAAGTAATCATTACCGATAGCCCTTAAAATCATAATTCTAGAGGTTCCTAACCCAGTATCATACCTAGCTTTCAGTACTTGATAAGCATGCGACTAGAGACATACTGGTCCAGAAGACCTTGTTCAATGTTGACAAGCAACTTTAACAAACACTTCATATGCATGACTTATACTCTATTCTCTTATCATTTCATCGTCTTCTTATTCGAAACCTTTCAGTCGTCAATCCTTCATAATCATCATCATCATCATGCAAGTACATATGGAAACTTATGCAACATAATGCCACCTTCATCAATGGTCAGGCCGCACGAACTCCCTGCGCCCATCCGACCCACCTTTTGATCACCTCGTCCACATTTCTGAGCCCTTCACGATTCGTGTGGATCTCAAACCACTCCCGATGCTCTTTGCCACAACTTTCGCAGCTTCTCTTGACCCTTTGATCAGCAAGCTCGAGGTGTATCAAGCGCTCGACTTTATGAGCGTGAGGGACCTTTTGGGGAGTTGATGAAGCCGGGGTCGTAGAAGTGCTTGGACGCGAGGAAGTAGGAACATAGGGATAGAAGCGGACAAGTGAAAGATTGTAGCCACACTGACGCGTCCATTCGTTCATACGTCGTTGAACATTAGAAGCTCGCCCGATTTTCAACAGTATTGTTGCTGGCTTTGGCTTATTGCTATTGACGCCTGATTGCGCAACATATGCTTGCAGAACATCACTTTCGCGGCGGCCGTTAGGCGCCGAAGGCAACTGGTCGGAAAGTAGTGAGGATGCAGTCCTCGCATCAGGAGTCATTGCTGCAGCATCAGTAAGCCAGAACATGTAAATATAACCCTCCTCGTCGTGCGGGGATACTGGCTTTGCAAGTTCCGCAAGAAGACTAGAAGTTGTTTGGGGCGCGAGCGTGCCAGGTATGAAAGAGAGTAGACTCTGTGTCTGAGATGGTCGGTGTTGTGATATATTTGGCCTGCCCGCCGTATGCTTGTCCAAGCAAGCAGTATGAGAAACTTTCGGACTCCCCGAGGCTGATGGTCTAGCTGTATGGGGCGCTCTTTGCCTCTCTGACATTGGGGGTCCTGGTTGATGTAGAGACAAATGCACCTTGGTACTCTCGGTGTAGGAGTGGTCTCGCGTTTTGGTACGCCTTCGCAAGCGCGGCGGAGGCGCAGAATCCGTGTCTGCTACTCCACCACAGCAGAACAAAGAGAACAAAAGATTCGATGATGTCGTCGACTTATGTTGCCTCTCCCTTTGTCGCACCTTATCCTTCTTGTTGGATACCGCTAGCAATGGTCCATCCACGTCTTGCCACTTCTGAGGAAGTGTCTCTTTCCTTGCTGGCCTTGTATGATTTTTCCTCTTCTTCCCTTGGGCTACAGACCCATCCTCTTCGATATCGAGAACACCGAGACGTTCGGCAAGCGTATCGATGCTTGTCCGTTGTTGCAGTTGTACTAAATCGGCTCTTCTACCACTCTGATCGGCTGACGCAAGAGATTCCCCCTGATCTCGATGCTGCCAGCAGAAGAAAGCTGCGGCGCCATCATGGTATTCATCGCTCGGCTGGAGCACGGCTACGACTCCGTTTTGCGATTTGCGTTTACCTGTGGGCGATGCTTGAGGAGAGGCTCCAAGTGGCCGTCTGCAGGGACGGCCAGCCGAAGTGATACCTTTGCAAGTTGTGGCTGGATTCTTCGAGTCAGATCGCGGTAAGAGGGATTCTGGTGTGTGAGGTACGAAAGGCATGATTAGATGTAGAGCGAAGGACTGGATTGAATTAACTGATTCCGACAAACTGATCTAGTCTATACTTTCCAGGGGAACATGTTGCTATAAAATGAGAGAACGAAACATGCATGCAGTACTAATTTTAAACATGTTCGCCTCGAGGTGTTGGTCACACAGTCACACTTTGAGGTCTGCCGGATGGCTGGAGTCGATTGTGACGAGGATAGATGTGGCTGGGTTCAAGGCTGACGCGCTATCACGTGACGCTACGCGCTAGTCCCTAATGTGTTAGCGGCTTTTTACCGATAAGAGGTCGGTCCTCTAGGATTTTATATTGAGAGGAATCAGTCCTTGTCAAGCAGAATCACTACGATTGAAGTTCCCATGCATCTGATCGACCATCGCTGACAACATTGTTTGATAATTGCCTCTACACCGCCCAACATCCATGGGTACGTTCGCCATTCCGCAAATCCAGCGCGTCGAGCGAGTCCTTTAAGTGAGAACAATATTCCAGACTGCGCTGTTGGTCAGACTCCACTCTGTCTCTTCTCTATGCAAAAAACACAAAAACTCAAGCAGGTGTATAGAACGGACGGCGTTGGGCGCTTCTGTTGCCAATCTCGACGTCGCCATCTTCTTCCCAGGTATTTGCAGCATCCCCATCTGAATAACAACAGTGACATGGATAGCTTTCTGTGCCCGAACCGACTGGTTGGCTGTACAGTCCGTATCCTAAGAGTTTCTCTTACTCATTGCTAATGCCGCTGACCTGGCAGTGTGCATGTCGAATATTCTGTTCTGTGCTTTTGGTGGGCGGCCAGAGATCAACTTCCCTGCCGGGAATGGTGTAACAGAGTCGGCCACCAGCGCCTTGATCTGGATCCGAAATTGATAGATCTCGACGAGCTGGCAGCCGCATTTTGCCAGTATCACACATCCTTGAGCCCGTGCCAGACACCACTAGGTCTATTAGCTTAGCCAGTGACACTAGATAACTGTGTCTGCTTGCATAAATTCCCCATGGCTGTTCAACTGATTGATGCGAGCAGATGCCTGACGTAACGAGCTGTTAAGCAGTCTTCTGGTACAGAAGACAGTACAATATCTTTCCGCGTTTGACCTCCTGCGAATGGATTCATTTTCCCAAGCTTCAAGGACTTCGGAGAGGATGCAGCTGCAGTTCCCCTATGGTACCGTGCGCCATCAAGATCAGAAACTTGTGTTGAGCGTATTTGAGTTCCATATCAAGTCAGAAGGTCCGGTTCCTTGCATCTGCTGTATCCTCATCAGACAATTGGTAGGCCAAGGTACGGCGCCTATCACGAGTCATATCATTCGCCGAAACTGCACAAGAACCGCGAGAGGTAGCGTTCGCTAGCCTAAGTCTCCCTCGATTAGTCAATGCGAGCTAAGATTGTACGATCTTGGGGTTTCATTGATCTCTCACGTCTTTCCACCATATCGGCCGTAGTCGGTGCGTGTTGCGCGTTCTCCTTATCATAACGTCTCCTGATGCCTAAGAGCGGGTACGTGCGGATCCAAAGGGTTGAAATCGAATGACTCGAGCTCTGCAAACATGAACGGCCTGTAAGACGTAGGTCATCGCTGTGGAAAGCCACTAAAACTCTGAGTCTGCTCGTTCTCAGTAGGTCATCAGTCTATGATTCCGCGCTCCCAACGTAGTGCTGCGACGGTTCTTTTGGGTATTATCTAGCTGCTGTGACTATTACCGGAATGTGCATCTGCATCGATTTGTGACGAGAGAACGGAGAATCGCCGAGAGTCATACAAGGTAGAAAGGCCCGTGTGTCCGCATGCTGATCATGCCCGCCAACACCAATCCTTTCGGCTTACCTACCCATGGACATTATTGTCATACCATATCATTTCAATGCCCCTGTTGTGATTCTTGATAAGATCGATAGTCTGGGGGTACTATCCTTGCCCAAGATACGCAGAATGTGTACCACTACCTTATCCTATTTCAGCGTGTCTGCTTTTCTGCCTACCTGCAAGCTCAATCTACCATTGAACAGCTTATCTCAGCGCCTTCTCCACCCCTGCGTTCGAACATCCATTTACCGAAGCCAAGGGCCATGTAATTCATCATCACCAGTTGAAGATCGCAGAGCACTGGCGGCGATACTCTGGGACGAAACGTATCCTACGCATATAGATAATGACCAAATCTTTATATTTCCTGACCAGACGTACACCTCAGAGACCTCGCTCGCCTCACACATTACCGTCATGCCCGCGTTTAATACATACTCCAACGGCTCCAAGGGATCTTCCAGCTTCCATGGTCTTGAGTTGTAAGGGAATCCAAAGCCGAACGGGCGAAGCATTGCAGGAATTTGTCTAGGAAGAGCACCTCCATATCCACAATAACATCATCAGTGCCTAATATCACAAGATACGCATCTCATCATCAGACCAATATGCTCTTCGGTACACTACTGGGCAGTGAGTCCACACGGCGAAAATGATCAAAGGCCCGTACTAATGACCAACCAGATTGCGAGGCGAGGAGCGTCGCTGAAATGACTCCTATTCGATCTGCTGGCGGGAATGCCCAAGTTCCGATCTCCATGGTGTCTCCGTGGCAGTAGACGCTGAAGTTATGTGGGAAGATGCGTCTTCGCCTCGCAGCGTGATCGCCTCGCAGCGTGAGTATCCATTTCATGTGCGCTACGTCCAGATGCTGATATCGATAACAGAAATCTGGGTCATGGGTATGCTGTCCCTCAAGACGCTTAAGACCAAAGCATGAATCCCTTATCAGTGGTCTCGTCTATTGTCCCTTGCAATAAGAAACACGGCTCCTTGATCAGCGGTCTCGTCCATTCCCCCTCAAGACCCTTGCAATAAGAGATACGGCGCCTTTGTTAGCGTTCTCGTTCATTGTCCCATGATTGTCCTTATGCCTAGGCCACCGCTGCCTCGTGGCTTCCTCCTAATGAGTCTTCGCCTCAGTCTCACCAGCCCAGCTTCGCAGGTCAAACGGATCCAAGTGCTACGAGCTGAGATGGTTCAAGGATGCGTCGGCCTATCAGAGAAAGCAGATAGGACGTCTTCGGATTGCGATGTATTAATTTGCGAAGATCGGAGTCGATCCTGAGTCGTCCATCACGTCATGGAACCAATCACCATCGCCATCCGCTGTGATTTCGCTCTATAGCTACCTCAGCTGCTGCTATTGTAACAGCTTCCAGTTGAGTCACCCATGGATCAGGATGGCTATTGCGTGGAGGACTTGCAAATGTTTCACAAAAGTCGGAGGTGCAATTCGAGGGTCTCATAGGACTGAGGGTCGAACAAAGAGTGATCCTGCAGCGCTTTGTTCAAGGACATGGACACTAAAACCCTCCAACCACGTCAGTTCGCCTTCAATACAGCCTGTAATCACTCACATGTTCTCGTGTCGGGTATCCGTTCCCAAATCCATCTACATTTTAGCCATGTGCACAGACTGTTATTGTCTGGAGCACTCGAGAGAATCTTGAGTAGTGTAATCAATCTACAAGGGGAGAGTATGTATCAGGGATCGAGTCAGGAGATGAGGTATTTTGGATCGTGGATTTTGTATCGCTTGGAGGGGACAGGAGGGGCATTAGATAGACCTCAAATAGCAAAGGAAAACTTCCAGATCAGTGATGCTGAAGGAATGATACTGAATGAAAATGCTTCTTTGAGACAGATTGATATCGGCCGCGAACAGCGTTTGACTGGCCTCTTTCTATGCTAGCTACCTCAAGGCAACACATAACATACTGATACACTCATCTAATCCATGATATCAATGGTAGCCACCAATGTGCTCATTCACCGTTTTCGTCCTCAATGCCTGTAACATCAAGAGCCAAGACCAAGCAGTATTTCTAGCACCGTCCAATCCAAGACTCCAAATGCTCCTTTAGAGACCGCAGAGTCTGCAAATCAGCTCAATCTCGTGACCACATCCAGACATCCGTCCAAAGCACCCTCGAGTTCTCCAACGCGGTGCTTCAAGCATCTGTTTTCCTCCTGCATCACGCCCAAAAGACTCCATGCCTCCGATGCTCTTCCACCGTGGCAATTGGTGCAGCTGGATGGAGGAGCCTCTTCCGGTAGATCGTTTCGGTAAGGTGTAGACATGCCCTTGACCGGTTGAGTCATAGGAATCCTCAACCGCGCAGCTCGTGAGGTAGAAGTGGAGCTATGAGCATCAGGAAATTGATAGGCATCCGGCGAATTGGAAGTTGCTACGCTGGACATGGACATCGTGGGTGAATGCACGCCGTCCCGTCCAGAGAAGATGCTCTCTGCCGGACTCTCGTCCTCGGATTCAAAGCCCGAGTCGCTGACTGTGTATGCCCTGCTGACTCGTCCATGGCTAGTGTGTGGCGGCGAGGCTTGTTCAACGAGCCTTAGAGTTCGCTTCCTCGCTTCTTCCTCCTCCCGGCGAGCGAGCTTCTCTTGGGCCAAATCATCAACCAAAGTCATTATAGCTTGATCTTGCTCGGTAAACTTGACCGACAGGTCGTTTAATTGCATCTTTAAATGTTGAGCGCGGGTCTCAGCACCCAAAGCTTCCTCGGCGAGTGCTTCCTTCTCAGCGGCTATCTCACGCACTTGTAGTGTTCGCTCTCGGTATGCAGTTTGCATTCGTAGTAGGAGGCTTTCGGCTTGTTGCTGTAGATTCTTGAGCGCAGCCGGAGAGGATGGGTCGGCCGCGCCTGACGGGAACAACGTTTTGTTTATGTCTATGTCAAGAAGTTCGTCATCAAGATCAGGAGATGGCGATGTTGATTTAGCTAATGAGGTTTTGCTTGGGAAGAACGAGAAACGACGTGCCATCGCTGGCTTGGATGTTGCTTGCGCCGTTGATTTCCGTTGAAGCAGTGTTGATGGCCGGATTACGGAGGATGCACCAGATGTCTCCAAGTTGTCACTCTTCTCCTTCGCTGGAGATGGCAAGAATCCAATATTGATGGGCTCAGATTCACCTCTGAACCAATCTGCCAGCTTTCCAACTTTTTCTTCCTTTCCTTGTGTGGGTTTTTCACCAGAGAATAGGGGTATGGTCAATCGCTTTGACTTCGCTGAGGAGGATTGGAGTGACTGCTGGAGTGAGGCAACAGACTCGTTGCGTTGAACGGTGGTTTCAAGCTCCAAAAGGTCGAGATTAGCTTGGAAGCTTGACTGTGACGGTAAGGTAAACAAAGGTGGAAGGTCTTTATTGGCTCGAACCTGTTCCGTCTCTATCCGTTGGTGGGATCTTAGGGGCTCTGCAACTGAATTGTCGGCGGATGGTCCGAACTGCGTCAATGGTTGTGAGATCAGAGAGTTTGGAGCCATAAGATTGAATTGAAGGCCATCTACGGTTGCGGTGGAAATAGGCGGAGCGTTAAAGGCGGACCGGGAGAATTGCAAGTCCGATAAGGTCGTAGATCGACTTTGAGAGCTTGTTGACTTTTCGTTGTTAGAAAATAATTTGAGCATTAGTGCAGAATGAAAAGAGTCGCTGATGCTCTGTTGTGCTAGGCGTGGAGGATCGCTCTTTCCACCAGATAACTGGTGTGAGGGATGGAATAAAGTTGGTCAAACGATCACTATAGATGGCCACAACGGTAACTCGGAAGTGTTGCACCGTTGCGTGGAGTTGGCAATCTGGAAAAGAGGGGGAGTATAGCCTGAAACAGAGAGCGCTTCAACTTGGTGATCGTGCAAGGGTGACCAGAATCGAGCGTTTGTAGGGAGCAGGTATAGTCAGCGGGCACGTGAAATCAATGTAGAACTTTTATGTGAGCAGCTATACAGCGTGGAATTGAACAAATACGAAGCAGTGGGTCAATGCCTGAAAGACCTCGCTGCTGGTCTACAAAGTAAGCAAGTCGAAATATGTGTGGCGGGGCACGAAAATGGTGGCTGGCACGTGGCTGGAGATGTCAGAACGGCCCGATGCCAGCCTAGCGCCACTGAAGTACTAAAAATTACAGCTGACAGTGAGAGCGGAAGCTTCCGCTGCTGCCAAGACATCACTTGGTCCTGTCCAAAGGACACTTAGAGAAGTGCGCGAGGACAAGGGCTTACAGCCACCGGATGTCCTGTTCTAGAGATCTCCATACACCGTCATTACTTCTGCAGCAAACTTGGCATCCGGTACTCCATCGGTCTGGTCATCGGATTGAATTTTCCATATCTCAGTCTGGAGGGCGATATAATCAAATTTCGCACCCAGCTTCGTTGCTGCCAATCGCTCATTCCAGTCACGTGCATTCCTGTAGTGTATCACCATTGTAGGCTCGTCGCGCGTTTCGCGATGGCAAGTCCAGGCATATACTTTAAGCCTTCTCAGATTGCGGAAAGCTGTCAACGTGTTATCCTCCTCGCCAAAGTCGAGCCCGTGCTGGCCATTTAGCTATTGCTTAGTCAGTACACTAGCAGCTGCTACAAGCCCAATGGTTGAAACGTACCCATGGAGGGTAATCCAACGCCAAAGTAGTCAAATGTAGAAATGTTGCTTGGATATAACTAATTGGGCTCTATTCACTCTCTTTTGGGAGAGTCTGTCTGACAAGTCTCTTGTAAAAGGATTATGATAACATCGAAGCTCCAGAGTTCGCAGTGTAGCGCCGTGGCCCAAAAGCGAAAAGATGAGGCGTCGGTCTCCAACATGACAGGTAATACTCAGCTCACGAAGACTCAAAATATTGGTGAGCAGTTCAGAAAGCGACTGAGTGGCTTCATCCCACTCGGAGTTGTCGAGGCAGAATCCGTCGGTCTTGAATACCTGTAGCTGTGCGAGATGTTTAGTGGGCACTGTGTCCAAGAACTGGAGAATGGGCACTCTTCTGAGCCCCAGAGACGTGAGGTTGGTCCAATTCCAGAAGCTATTGATTATTGGCGGAGAGTGGTCCCAGTCATAATTCTGCAAGCTTAACTCCTCAATAGGCGGCAAGCTATCCAGATCTCCAATATCTGTTTCATCAATCATTGTTCCGTTGTATTTACCGGCTATGTGTAGAGTCTTCAGTTGATTGTTACCCAGAAGCAGAGGGCTAACGTATTGGTAGCTATATTCATCCCATTGGACGAATTTGAGAGATGTAAAAGTGGGTAGGTACGTACGACCGAGACTTTGACTGTAGAGATACCGACCCGAGTATTGTCGTCTCAAAGCGAAGTAGTGGTCGTAATACCGAGGATGCGGGTTGTGCCTGAGTCGTGTGACTCGCCATGCTACAGCTTTGAATGCTTCCACTTGGTATTCAAGGTGGGGTAACTCGTCGCGGATCCCTTGAAATGCTAACAGACTCTCTAGGTCGCTAGCATTGGTCGAGGGCCATTCAATCCATCTGTTGTCTTGCATTAGGACTTTTTAACGCACTGCAAAAATTATACCACAGCAAGAGTATTCAAGGCAATTCCAGACCGTTCACTACTTACAATAGGGATTGTAGATTCTTCAAAGTAGACAGCAATCTATTAACCAAGAGCCAATTGAGCTCTTTCTTGATTATCACCTGTTTCGTGTGGATGGTTCTTTGGACTTGCAGAATTGAATGGTCTGCCCAGCCTTCACGCAGACTATATTCCGCGACGATATCCGGTGTCAGCACCACCTCGCGGCACCAAATAGGGGTAACCAGCTCTTCAAACTGCTTGGAGACCAAGCGTAGGTGTCGAAGGGTCGGTTGGTCCTGGATTACCTCGAATATTGTCAACAGTATCTCTGGCGCAAGCTGTCTTTCCATGTTTGTTTCCAGCGCGGGCAGAGAAGCGAGAGACGATGTAGAATAGTCCATGCCTAGTCGATGTTGGAGAGGGTCGAGGATGGTGATGAAATCCGTATGAGTACGAAGAACAGAGATTAAATTAAAGGGATTGTAGGATTGGGTTTGTTCGCTTTGTCTTGACACTTTATCATTTCTTAGGGCGATGAAAGTCTTATCTAGGTGTGTTGATATGGGAAGATTGGACTCCTTTTGTGAAGTGTGAAGGTCCGGAACATTAGCATCGAACATCTGTCAACACAAAACAGATAACACTAGATAACATACATGGTCACCGCAATTCTCTCCTCTCTTTCTTTCCAAATTCCATCGATCTCCATATCGTTCAATGCCATTCCGAAACCTCGTCCAGCAACACCAACACCTTAGTGGGTAACACCACTGACTACCAATTAGACACGTCAACGCTACGCGCCACTGTTATCAAGCAGCTCAATGCAAGGTGTACCTAGCATCTTTCGATATCCCTACCGTACTCTATCTTTACAGCGTCTCCAACACCGTGATACAGATCTATGTGAACCTAAATCCCCTAGCCGAGACGTGGCATTTTCGGTAAAGTCCACATTGGCTGCAGGCCTACTCTTCGTCCAGGATCGACTTGGTGGCTTACGTGAGAAGCTCCACACGGTGAATTATCATGGCTCTCTGCCTAGCAAACGTCACTGACATTTGAATAGGATACCGTAGGAACACATGTTACCGATCACGAAGTGCATATTGAAATACCCTCCGATACCACTGCTCCCGGATCCAAACCGATAATTGGACTTAACCTTATTTCAAGATTCATTCAAGGCAATATCCAAACGAGGTATGCCTCCGTATCATCCGCTAAGCCAAAATTGTACTCAAGAATACACAGCGTCCTCTTAGGGATTAAGAACGGATTCTCTAGCATTCAACATGCCGTGGACGACACAAGCACCGCTCTAAATGAGACTTTAGCCTCCATCGACGACTCATTCGATATTACTTTGATTGATTCAGCGGAACAAGACCTGCTAGACCAGCAAGTCCTCATCGAGACCCATGATGTGAGAATCCAAACAAATAGCATAGCCCATCTAACGGCTACGGGATCGGAGCTTCAACCAAGGCTGGACAGGCAAGAAGAGAACACTGAAACACATGTTACACTATCTGAGGACAACCACGACATGGATTATCTGGCTCTAATTCGTTATAGTCCGGGTCAGCACAACGACCTGGATCTGGAGCATCTGACCGACGAGCAAGGACGACAGGATGTCTTGCCGGAAAACGATACTAACGTTCTCCACGAAATCAACGAAGAGAATATACGTCTCAGACTACAGCGCGATGATCTTTTGGCTCAGCATGCCGCTCTGGAAAATGACCTTAGTACTTCGTTCATCGAAAAGTTCGATCTCGAAAAGCAGCTCTCGAGCGCAAAACAAACAATTGAGAATGGAAAAGCCTTTTGTAAGCGCAATGAAGCCGATTGGAAGCGAGACATTGCCAAGCTACAATATATGACACGCCTATTCGAGGCGAATACCGAAAATGATAAATGTGCCGAAATGCTACGCCAGCAGGATCATCTCGAGGAAGCGAACGCATGGCTCTCTGACGAACTGCAGATGAGAATCGAAGATCACCGGTTCTTTGCGTGCCAACGACAAGCTGCGTTGGAGGCTTCTTCGTTTCGCCGATATTGTGATATGAACTCGGAGATCCAAATGCTGAGACGATGGTTGTCTACTGTCCAGACACAACTTGCAGATACTGGAAAAGCGAAAACAAAATTAGAAGGAGAGCTTCAGCAAGAGCGGTTCAAGCACCAGGAGACTAGAAATGCGCTTCATCAGTTTCAGTCTGAACTGAAGCTCACAATGAGCTCGCGTTCTTACAACGCACAGCAATCGGCTTATGCAGGAAGCTCTACGCCTCATAAACCGTCGAAGTTCACTCCCACCTATCCTCCAGGACTGCAAACCCCTTTGCCCAAGGCTGCGACTTCTCCACAATTCTCGTCGCACCGAAAGTCCGAATCTGGTTTTGGACCTGTTACATTCTTTGAACCCTGTGCTCCTGGTGCTAGTATCCCTCAGCAATTTGGCACACGATCGAAATCAAAGTTCACATTCGGAGACAATTCTATCTCCCCGAGCACATCCATTGCGACCAGCACTACCACGGGAGCTACGCCGCGAACAGATTTCAATTTTACCTTTGGAGGTACTATGGAGCACCAGAGCTCACTCGGTACTGATGGAAATACCACCGAATCCGTGGGTGCTGATCAACCAACAAGCGCGCCAAGTGTTGATGACTGTAAGATGCCCTTGGTTGAAGCAAAAAACCTACAATCCTTGGATAAGTGCGACCACAGCGAAGGCGAAGAAGCTGAAGAATACATGCAAGCAAAGATGACCGCCGATAACACGGTCGGTTGCGACTCCACAAAGGATACGGGTCTCTATGTCAATCAGACGACGCAGAGCCATGCTCAAAAGCCGTTAGCATCCGATTTCTTCGACACAGATTCGGTCAAGCCTGAAGTCGAAATGAACTCATTGGACGCATTGGCCGCTGAAAAGACTACTGAAGAAAAGACCACCGAGGAAAAGACCACCGAGGAAAAGACCACCGAGGAAAAGACCACCGAGGAAAAGACCACCGAGGAAAAGACCACCGAGGAAAAGACCACCGAGGAAAAGACCACCGAGGAAAAGACTACTGAAGAGAAGACCGCTAAGGAAGAGGTTCCAATCATCTCCGCTGGGGCTGATATCGCCCAAAAAATCCATATCGGAGGCGGCGCTGTCCACAGGGTCATCGTAGGAGGTAGCATTTCAGCTGGGGAGGACAAAGAAACTATGGGAGTCGAGCTAGGTAGCGATCCACCTTCACCTCCTACTACATCCAAAGGAGTTCCAAAACCGCCCAAGAACAAGGGAAAGACTTCTCGCCGCGCATACCTGAGGAAAATCGCTAAGGCACGAAAGCGGGCAGAGATTGGCGGAGCTGATGGTGGAGAAATATCATAGAAGGAGTCTGAGGAGGAGGAGAAGATTTTAGTATCAATTCATGCGATTTCTACAGCAATTGTGAGGGCATCAGAGCATATTGTAGGAGCTTCGGAGGATAATCGAGGGAATGGGAAATGCTAAGGCAGGTGAAATTGGAGGACTTCTACTTCTATCTTGAAAAGGATATTGGGAGGGTATTGGAGGGAATGGGAAATGCGAAGGCAGGCAGAACATGAAGATTTCTGGTATTTCATATTTCATGCGAGATTTACAGCGATTTGGAGCGCACCCAGAGTGTATTCGAGAAGTTCGGGAGGATAGCGAAGGAAATGGGAAATGCTCAGGCAGGTGGACAAGGAGGATGTCTGTTCTTTCATATTTCATGTTTCACTTAAGGACCAAAAATCAGGACAGAATTGTTAGAAGGCACAATCTCATGCGGATGATAGATTAGATTTTGTAGCATACCCGAAGCAGGGATGATTCTATATACGTCTCCACTGGCATTGGAACATGGCATGAGCAAGTACAAGCCTTAAATGATGACAAAAAAGTGGATAAATGTCATGATGGAACGGTCTCAGCGACACTTTCCCAATCGATGCACTTAGCCATGTTCAGGAATGCAGACCTCTCCCTATAGACTTCATAACTTATATTTCCAGGAGCACTCACTGTCACGGAACCCGACGATGTCCCAAATTTTCAATTAAAACGCCGCAGCAATCCCCAGAGCTCCACATGGCCTAGGTAAAGTACAAGCTAAGCCTCTTTGAGGTTCTGAAGAGTTTATGCATTGGACGTCGTGCCCCTGAATTCCAAATAGGAAGGAACGTAGCCAGAAAACAAAGCGATTTTTGGAAACAGGGTTTAAACACGCTCGCGATCAACGTCACGCCGGTTCGATGCCTCTCTTGTGCTGTTACCCTACCACCACGTCGTCATGGGCTGTCAAATATATCGTCAAACCGCGTTGCCACTCCTGTTGAGGGTATAATGATAACGAGCCATTACTCGCAGGTCCTTACTATTGAGAAAGAAGTTAGCTGGTCCATGTTGGGGCTGTTGCTGTAATCTCTGAGAAATGTTTCTGAGAAATCTGCAAACTATCGCATAGGATATTCGTCCTTTTCCAATGTTCACGCTGCTAGATCCTAAGAGCCAATAACTTGTCAAATTAGGACACACCACATCTACTCGGCCTATGTACCAATTCTACCCCTCGGACGAATGTTGGAGCTGTCCTGCGTATATGGGTCCATCATAGGAAGCGCACTAATGTCAATATGCACAACAATACAACCTGGCGTTAAAAGAGTCTGCCTGAACGCTTCTTGGTGGTTCAAGCTCGCGGATCCTGGGGTGATGTTTCAAACGAATGGGTTCAGGGCAATGTTACTGGGCTGAAAATTTTTGAGGAGACTGGGGGACCGAGAGCGAGGTGTACCCCATCTGCAACGCGTAGAGAAAATCTGAACGGAGGAGCCTGAACGGCTACTACTACTCCAGGACTTGACTCTTCACGATTATGCTTGAAGCATTCCCCGCAAAAGGTTGTGATCTTTTGGAACCAGACGCATATGAGCCGGCTCGAGCTGAAAAAGCTGTCTATCATGGGATTTCTTGAATCCGACTCCACCTGCTTTTCTCTTGGAACTCGGGCAGTCCTCTCTCTGAGACAAATGGTAGCAAGCTCAACATTTGACCACGGAAAGAGTATGCACTTTCATCTTCAAGACCCGCGCCCTCAGAAACCCTGAGCATAGAATGTAAATTCAGCAAACCCAAACCCCAATAGCAATATACGGTCCCACTCCTCGCTGCCTCCACCCCCCAAACCACAACGACCACCACTCGCTCGACTGGATATATCTCTCGCCCCCACCCAAATCCTTATCCCTCCTCAATACCTAAACCACCCTATGATATTATAGTTCTACATGAAAATATCCTCCTACACCGCTACTACCATCATAGCAGGCTTTCGCGATCTTCGAAGGCTGACCGTTATGCATACACCCAACGTCGAGCCATCTTGAACGCAGTAGCGTTGCAACTTATCCACACTATAGCATGGAGCCGGCGGAAGTTTGATGCCTCCATAGACAGGGTAGGGAGATTTGAGAGTATCAAGGTCGAATTGCTTGTATAGATTGAGCCTGCGGAGGAGGATGAGGCGCTGTTTAGATTGGGCCGTTGGCGTATCAATGCTCTAGCGATTGTGATCCTGATGTGGCTTTGATTTCATTAGTTGGAAAACTTCGAGGCATAGTTTATGATATTATAATAATAAAAGGGCTTATTTCAAGTTCTTACAATCCTTACGATCATGTGGCCTGAGCCGATCATTTTGTTCACTTAGAAAAGTAATTGCAGTCCTCTATTCATAATCACAGCTCTGCATCAGCTTTTGCGTGCACATAGAAAAAATTCCAGATTGAATATGCCGCAGAGTCCACCACCCATGTACGGCGGGAGTTTACATTTGCTATAAGACTTGAACCACCGCACCGGCTCGATCAGTTACTTGCAAGACTTCAGAACGATGCTGCGCTTTTGTCCACCCCTTTCCCGAGTCCTAATATTCAACCATATCATCATGATCATGAAACTTTATCTGCCAACAGACTTCTCACTTAAGGCTTTGCATCGGTACAAAATTATAGCTTTGAGGTGTAATCTTGTCCTTTATGTATAAGCAGAGTCCGCTATATTGCAATACTTAGCTAAATTGGCAGTTGGGTTTTGTACTTGCTTGGCGAATTGAAGTCAAGTATGCCTTGAATTTGAAAGATCAAGAGCTGGTGATTGCAGAGATTGAAGGGATCTCATTAAGTTCTTGGTCGTTTGTTGAGGCACATTCCAGTCGTTTGGGCTAATTTCTTGGAGATTTGAGCTCGACTGATATCAAATTGTATGCGTCGAGTTTGAAGAAATGTTCCAATTTCACTTGTTTAGAACCATTAAGAGGTATCCATAATCAGGCTTAGGGGGTGCTTTCCAGCATTTGTAGCCATTGACTGGAGAGCATCCCATCAGCTTACCCATGAATGAAAGGCATTTAAGTTCGATCTGTAAGATATGGTGGTCCCAAACTTCTATTTTCATCTCGTCAAGGGGTTATTATCCTAACATAGCGTCCAGGAGCGACATTAGGAGACTTTGTTCTGGCACTGAAGTCATATGCGAAGAGTAGGAGATGGTCTCCGCTAGGAGTCTAGCATCCCTAACATTTGCCACCGGAGACTCGAATTCACTTCTTGGGTGCAATCGCGTAAGATCTGGAGCCAGGACAAATGACAAAGCGTAGCTCGGCTAATCTTGTTTACGCGTGTGTTAAAGATCACTTCGCCTCACCATCTGATATTTTCCTTCGACAACCACCACACGTCTGCGCGCTCCCCGGCTTTTTCTCAATCATTATCATCAATATGTCGGGTTTCATTGCCTTCGTGTCTGCCGTCTGGTGGTTTGTGTCGTGGCCCTTTGTGGAGCTATTCAAGGAACGTGATTGGATAGACGTCCGTGAGTTTCATCCAGATGAGAGTTGGTTGAGTATTTTGCTGATTTTCAATAGCGTGCTACTGGGAAGAGATAGACGAATCCTCGCATGAGGGCGCCGATGCCTCTGCCATTCGTTCTCTTGCTCGTGCGCTTGCCTGGTTTGTGGATGGTCTCTTTGCCCCATTCCACACTAATCTCCCACCTCAGCCGGGTAAGTTATGCATGAAATGAGGGTAACTTTAAGTCATCGCATGCTGATTTTGAACAGAACCATACGACGAAGTCGACGAGCACACGCTCGAGACTGCCGATGTCGCTGCCGTTCGCGCATTCGCTCGTTGGCTCAACTGGTGCCTCGTTGCGCTGTTCGCCCTTCCTTCCACCTCCGCAAGCGGGCCGCTGCCCTCGTTAATGGCAGCATCGACGCAGACAACTCGCCCAGTTCTCACCTTTAGCGGCATCATACCATCTTCCATCATCTCCATCCCGCCATCCGAGCCCGCCAAAACCGCCGTCACGGGGCCGCTGCCCTCCTCAATGGCAGCAAAGTTTAGCATGAGCGGCCCGATACAGTCGTCAATTGTTTCAATCTCACCAACCACCCCTCCTAAACCCGTGAGTACGGGGCAGGTGCCCTCCTTAATGGTACCAACCTCCTCCACCACCCGCCGTCCGACCACCATTCCGGGGCCGGTACCCTCCTTAATGGTACCAAAACCCTCCACCATCCCCCGTCCAACCACCTCTTCGGGCCCGGCCCCCTCGTCAATGGGGTCAATCAACGAGGCTGCAGCCGCCCCCGCCCGCAGCTATAAGCGCGGTTTTCGATTTGGTCCTGCCAAACCGCCTTCGCCAGCCCGCCCAAACATTCCCGTTGCCCCGCCCCCATCCGCCACCAGCTTCCAATTTGGAAGCAATGTGAGCCCGCTGCCCCCGCCTCCATCGCCCCTCAACCCGGCCGAGCTTTCGTTTGGAGCGGGGTTCTTGGCCGATGCGGCCGAAACATCAAGAGCGCTAAATGCGCGAGCTGCTAGGCCTGTGCCCCCTGTTTCCGCGGGGGAGAAGGAGAAAGAGCCAGAGCTGGAGAAGGAGAAGGAGGAAGAAACCGGGGAAGGGGAGGAGTCGGGGGGTAATAGCCCCAGAGAGAGTCGACAGGCGAGGAGGGCGAGGGAGAAGAGTGAGAGGAAGGAGAGGAAGAGAGAGGAGGAGAAGGGGAAGACACCGCCCAAGGGGCCAAGTGTGCGAGAGGTGTTGGAGGGGGGAGCTTGAGGGGGAAGAAGGGGAGGGGACGGGGGGGGAGGAGAGGGTTATGCGTAGGTAGTGAAGGGGGAGGCGGAAGGGCTGGGACATGGACGGGTTGTCATTCTGACAACCTCGAACTTGGACTGGCGGGGCTGCTCATGAGCGATCTGTTTAGAATCACTTGGCATCTGCTTTGGCGGTGCTCGGAGATCTAAACACTTTTGTAATTGAGCTAGCTCTTGTTCGATAGCACTTGGTATGCCTTTTGGCTACTCGGGGCTTCGAATACCTTCTTGGGGATTTGGAGGGCTGCTTTGGGCTGGAGCTACTCTTTGTAGCTACCTACCTGGAATGGCGGGGCTGGTTCAATGGGTGGGCTGTTTGAAGCCACTAGTATCCGCTTCGGTGGTGCTGGAGGACTCAACAGTTCTGCACTTGGGCTCGCTCTTGTTTGATCCACTTGGTATACCTGTAAGGTTACTGGGAGGGTCAAACACCTTCACCTCCCCACTTCCCCAACGTCAGCGTTTTGTCATTTTTCTTAGTTTAGTTTTCAGTCGCGCGGAGGCTTTGGCCCTTTTCAATATCGCCCCGAGCGTTTTCCATTCCCAAATTGTTCGATTGTGTGCAAGCAGTGATAGCGTAGTGTAATAACACTAGAGCATACTCTTACAGGAGTACACATTGTGCTCAAGCAGCATTTCAACGTTTCGTTTTGTTATCAACTTATGCTGGGCTCCTACACAGGCATCACAGGCAACAGGCAGCTCGACTAACCAATCACATCATCCCCAACAAACTACTTAGCTTACGCGTCGAGATTTGACTGTCTGTGTAACTCAATAAGGTGCCTATGCTTACTGTGACGAGTCCCTTATCATATTCATTTTCCTCCTTCCACTGGCTCTGTGGTACCTAGCGCCGATTCATCTTGGATCGTTGCGGTCCTCCGTCACATCAGCAAGGCTAGGCAATACTGCTGAGCCTTGCATTAGGCATGATAAGTTTCCATCTAACGACGAAGCAGAAGGAGAGATCACAGCCACTGGCAGTCACTTGGCGCCGTTAGACTGCGGGAAACTAGTCTCGTTAGCGGCAGATGACGCAGCTGATCGGGATCACAGCCACAAGCAGGTTTTGATAGACGCGACTTGCTTGGAGGGACACAACCCCACCACTTGTCCTTGACCATGTAACGAATTTTGCAACTCACGATTGAGCTAAAATCCACACACTCTCTTCCACTATCCTGACTCTGCTCTGACCCTCCCTCATTACTTACAAGAACTCTCCCCCCACCAACTACAACAAACAACAGCCTCACCAAACATGGCAGAAGCTGTCAGTGGCTTGACAGGCACTCTCCAGGGAACATTGGGTGGCATAGGCAACAAAGTTCAAGCATTTGTCGATAGCATCTTCCCACCAGAGAAGCGTAATGAGCTCTTTGCAAAGATAGCAAAGTTCGCAAATGAGAGACCTATGCTTGCTGTAAGGAATACTGAACTGGGCTCAATGTCAACTCCATTCATAAGACCTATGCTCACGAAACCCACAGTCCTTCATAGCCTCCCATATCGCTCTTACAGGTTTCCCTCTCGGCCTCTTCATTGTCATGACCATCAGCGTTGTCATCTTCGCCGTCCTAGCCGGCCTCATAATCGGCCTCGTAGGCGCCGTCCTCTTCATCGTAACTTGCGTTGGCTTCGCCCTCATCATCCTCCTTCCCACGCTCTTCATGACAACGGCAATAGCAACATTCATCTGGCTGTGGGGTATGGGAACATACTATATCCTAAAGAGGTTCAATCAGAAAGACATACCTGGTATTCATACACCTTTCAAGGAGGGCATGAGTAATGAGCTCAAGGGGCAGCTGGGGAGTATTACAGGCGATGATGGGCCACAGGGAGATCCTAGTGGGGAGCCTAAAGAGGAGGGCGACGGTGAACACAAAGGGCATGCGAATGGCAAGCCGAAAGAAGGGAAGAAGGAGAACAAAGGCGCGAATGGCGTTGCCGATAAAGTCAACAGTGCCGGGAAGAGTACGGGAGTTGACGTTGGCAATCCAAAAGAGGCAGCAGATGTAGGGAAGCATGCTGGGAAGGTCACAAATACTGCTTCAGGGGCTACGAATGCCGCTGGGGGTGCTAAAGGAGCTGTCTCCGGGACAGTAGGTGTATGATGGTGACGAACGAAGATTTTTCCAAGGGTTGCCCAAGAGTGTTCCTTATTTTCTCATTGTCAAAGGCATCGGGGATACGGTGTCCATAGCAAGGCGTTTGGGCTAGGGTTTTGCCACAAGATGTGTCCGAGAGTGATCTGGTGCGTTTTCAAGCGCCATTATTGTACAATAGAAAACTTGCACGAAAATTTCAGGGACGCTCACAGATCTTGCGTCTCTTATAGCTCCCTGAGTCAATAGGGAATGAATAGTCCTCCGGGTGTCTAAAATCCATACAGTATAACCTTGTCACGGCTGCGCCAACTAAGATCACCGAAGGCTCGATATAGGGCCAGTGGGAATCTGGAGCTGTTGCCCGATAGAGCCATCATCTCGGCAGCCGTGGTCTTTCATTGACTGCCCAAACTAACCGTCGACTTTCTCCAAATCCTCACATCTCTACTCTCTTCTGATATTACTGCTCCCAATTAACAACCAGCAGCTTCAGCCTAATCCCAAACCCTATAGAAGAATAAAGCCTCAATCTACGCCGCGGACGGGCAGGGAATATCAAGTCAAGTCAAGTTGGTTAGGTTGCTCTCGGATTTTTGTCCAATACTAACGAGAAATTCAATTACAATAGACCATCCCTCTTGCCGGATGGGACGTCGCTTTGCTATCCTTTGACGGCTCGCCCTAGACTTTCAATTGGACAATCCAGGTATATGGATCATGGATTGTCAAATAGCATAGCATGCGAATGATCTGGACTGGCGCTACAGATTCCGGAAGGGGGTCACAGGGTGAATTTTTCTCCGGCATTTATTTCGTGGAAGAGAAGGACCGTGTCTGCAGATTGGCTTACGTGGAATAATCTGCGTGGTAATTGGTTTGATCCGCATGACCTTTAGGACGATTCAGGTATTTGAGGGAAGGAAGACGGGGAAAGAGGGGATGGTGTTGTTGCCTTATTTGATTTTCTCGTTTTCTCTTCCCCTTTCAGTGATTTGGATCTCTTTCCAATTTTCTCCGTTTTCCTCCTGGCTCAATATACTAGGATCCATATCAGCATGCCCTATTGTCTAAGCGTCTCACACTCCGCTCCCAAATGGTGTCATCACCATCATCATAGCCATCATGAACATGTCCGCTTTTCCTTCATCTACGCGATTTAATGTGGTCTTTCTTTGTATATTGTGACCTTTGTCTCTATTCATTAGGTATATCGGCGTCTCTATAGCATGGCTCGACAAATGAAACAATCACGCTCATTTATAGAAAATCGTATCTGTCAAAATGTCAATTTGCTTGGGTGATATACGTGCCTAATTCTCTAGGTAATTGATAGGCGTTCGCAGCAGCAGAAGTTGTTGGGGAAGAAGCTGTGTAAATAGAATCCTAATCCTACCTGCCTATCCTCTTCCTTCTCTCCTTGCTACACTAGATCTACTATCCCCACAGCACCTCTCGCCATAGACATCCCCCCCTTCCCCCCTTCCCAACACCGTCACTCCCCCCTCTCCACCAAAAACCCTCCCAACCACCTCCTCAAACCCTCCACGTCTCCCAAACCCCCCACCCACCCAACATGCTGATCCGGCCTCACACCCACCAAACACCCCTTCTCCCTATCAATACCCAGCTTCTGATACGCGCTTCCACACTCAGGATCATGAGCCGCTACAACATCCACGAAAATCCTATCGTAATCCCATCCTAGTAACTCATCGTAGGGACCGCGGAAGAAGGGAGGGAAGTTGAAGATGGTGACGGATGTGCGGGGGGAGGAGTGGATTGTGAGGATGTCGAGGATGGATTCAGGTTTAGGGGTGTTTCGAGTAGTGTACTTTTGGATGAGAGGCGGGAGGGTGGTGCTGAGGTCTTAGATAAGGGAGGCTTGGGTGGGGGAGAGGATGTTGCAGGCGAAGATGAGCATGCGGAAACGGGTGTCGCTGGGGAGGAGGGAGGCGAGGTGGAGAGGGCGGGCGGAGGCTTGGTTGAGGATTTTGTGGGAGGGGAGACGGGCGCCGAGGGGGATATGGAGGGCGTGGGGAGAGGTGGTGAGGGAGGCGGTGAGGATGCTGGGGGGGTAGGTGATGCCGACGCCGGCGAGGAAGGCGTGGAGATTTTCGCGGATGAGTTTGAAGTTCGGGGTGGGGGTGGTGTCGGGTTCGATTCCCCGAGTTGGAACAGGATCAGCAGAGGTTTTATTGACGTTGCGGGCGTAGAAGTGGGCAACTTCTCTGTCTGCGTTGAGGAGCTCTAGGGCTACTTGTCGACGTTCGGTCTCGTAGGTGGAGAGGATGGAAGGTTTGGCTGTTCCGGTCAGGATGGCACCAAGCTTCCAGCCGATGCTGTAGGCGTCTTGCATGGAGACGTTCATGCCTTGACCCAGCTTGGGTGAGTGGGTATGGACAGCGTCGCCGGCTAGGAAGATCCGGTTCGAGACACTGAATTTAGGTAATTTTCGTTGACCGATCTTGTACAAAGACCACCAGTCACAGTATTTGTAGTCTATGGTGTAAGGTGCCATGATCTTCCGTGCTGTTTCGATCATTGTTTGGGGGTTAATATTTGCACGATTGTTGCTGTTGTCCTCGAGGCCTAGTTGAAAGTGCAACCGATTAATTCGGTCTTCTCGTGGGATATTGAGGATACTGCTGGCCGGACTGGAGTGGATTGCGCATGCTGTTCGGATATCAGGAAAGTCGGTGAGCGGTATGATATCTATAACACCCCATACATAGTCTGTCTGTTCCCCTTCCATCGCCAATCCAAGCTGTCGTCGGGACCAGCTGTGTGCTCCGTCACAAGCTAAGAGATACTTGGCATTAATGCTCTCCATAGCCTCTGCGTTGCCATTTTCCTGTTCTTTGGCTGCATCTGAATCTTCATCCTCTTTTATCTGGACGTGAGATCTTGTATCTCGTCCAGTCCCATTCGGTGCTCTGACTCGGCTCGGGTTGTGAAGATGTCGGACTTTTATGTTGATCGGATAGCAATCTTTATCTTCCGGATGTGATTCGATCATGGAAAGACTCTCGGGCAGCATGTTTCTTTCGACATGAAATCGCCCCTTTTGAGAAACCAAATCTAAAAACGTCTGTTCAATAACGGCCTGATTTATGGCTACTGATATGTATCTGCTAATGCCTACTTTTTGCAACAGGACTCTTTGAGATCTACGAATGCCGTTCTCGCCATCGGATAGCTGAAGATTCGTCAGTGTTGGCTCTTGATATTTCTTAGACGCACTTACCCATGTACACATTTCAGAATCATGATAGCCTCGGTTCCAAACCTCATCGACCACTCCAAAACTGTCGAAGATCTCCAATGTCCGCACTTGCAGGCCATCTGCTTGTCATTTGCTGATTCTGGCATGGTTCTTGTCGATACTCCGCGTTTTGATGTTATATTGACTGGCCCAAGCTGCGGCCATCACACCTGAAGGTCCAGCGCCAATGATAAGTAGATCAGTGTGAGAGATCTTCGGAGACGCCATGCTAAGGATATTGCGAGCTGAGAGCTTTGTCTACCGCCTTCTCCTTGGTCTCGCCAGGTCTCTAAGTTTTAGCAACCACGTGTGGGATTACAAGTGTATGCACATGCAAATTCTGACCGTTGAGATATACCTGACGGACTCCAATAATTGACTAGCAACACCAAAAGACGACAAAATGTCTGAAGTATGGATTCACTTTTTATATGAGGAGACAGCATCGGCTTTAGTCTTGTTGGTGCACAGTCGCAATGGAATGGACGGTGACGATCTAACTCTTTGGAGCCGAGCCTGCGATGGAGGACCAGAATCCAAGTCCAGAGAGCCTGCATGATGAGGGACCTTGGAGATGTTAACATCGCTCCATGGGTCTCTCGAATGTCCCGCCATAGGGAACAGCATCTGCGAGTACTAGGACTTTCCTAACCCTGAAAAGCTCGCCAAATCTCCACTCACTCGACTATTTTGCAACTTTCCTAGTCCTCTCCTTGCGCTTTCGTAACGGCGGACGCGGGTGGGATGTATGGCCAAGTGAATATTGGACTAGAGCATGTGTTGCAGAGCGTGATCTTGCCTTGCACGAGGATGTCCCTGTGCACTGATTTGTTACGCACGGAAATGGCAGGTATCGCGCATGATAGGCTGTCAACTGATGTTGATGATGTTGATGCAGAGAACAGTCGCCATGTATTCATACTCCGTAGCGTGGCTCGCTATAATAGATTACTAGCGCTCGCACGGATCCTTGAGTGTCAAGTTTCAATTGGCGATCCGCCCCGAACCTTAATGCGAGGCGCGCCTTACCTCATCCGTGCATGCCTTTCTTTCCACTTGTCGAAACCGAACAAGCCGGAGAATGCCTGAGAACGCTTTCGTCTGATAGAGCTACACTAGAACTACGCCGTTCACCGCCACACGTATGTACGCGTGTACATTTTGTGTATTGCCATGTCTCACTGTCCAAAGCCCGAGCAAATGTTTGCAGCTCATGCCATCGCTCGGTGACAGCGAGCACAAGGGCATCTTAAATCCAGCCACACACCTTCGAGAGTCTACGCTACCCGGTGGAAGTCCATTTCGCTGAGAGTGATATGGCATTGGAGCGTTTTAACGGGTGCCCCAATGAAAAGCCCCGCGACAACATCTTTCCCTGTTGAGCATGCTCGTTTCATCCCGCCATACCTTACTGGCGTGGTGCCTCTAAGCGGCAGACATGGCACTTTCCCGATTCGATTGGAAGGAATTTTGACAGTTCTTGGACGAAAAATTCCTTAAGCGAAGCGCTGCGTGTCACAGCCATGTTGACTACTAAGGAATCACTAAGGAGCCTGGATTTGAACTGAATGCTCGCAAATCTCTACCTTTGCGCCTTATGGGAAGCGAGAAAAGTCAAGGGTATGTCTAAAGGAAACGGGATTCCTTCTACATGGGACTCGCCATGACCAGCCCGATCGACTCTGAGAGGACAACTTGTGATTTGTGTCGGGGGGAACGAATTCAATCTCCGCTGAGATTAAGCATACTTCGTACCTCAAGATAAGGTTAACCAAGCTTAAAGATATGGTCTTTCTCGATATCAGAGGTCCATCTAAGAATGGCGTTGATCTGAGTCCGCTAGTTGGTCTTGAAAGGACTCATTCGGCTGTCCTGGGTTTGGTCACTAAGATTGGGACAATCTTACGTCAGTCAGATATTCCCTCTCGGCGCAATGCTGAAATCTCCAAGATCAATTTCTGACTATCGGGTATTGTTCTTCTTCAAATATGAATGGGGATAACCGTAGTCGCAATGGAGATCTCAAAGGCAATTCTATTGAATATTGCAACCACGAGCATGGCAGAACGGCTTCCAAACCTGATTATCAGTCTTATGGGGCCACTGATTCCCGGATATCGAGTCCAGGTACTGCGGACGATGATTATGAGTCTAAGCTGCCACGAACAGATCGTGGATGGTCTGCCTGGCTATTCCTAGCTGGTTGTTTCTGGCTTGAGGGTCTAGTCTGGGGTAAATTTCGTCAATGACCCGAGAATTGATCAGAAATCGCTAACCTTCATTGTCTAAAGGTCTGCCTTACTCCTACGGAGTGTGTGAGAATTACTATTCGAACCTCGAGCCGTTGAATTCAGAAGTTGGAATTGCGGCCATTGGAAATACGGGATTAGTAAGTACAATGTCATACAGGTGTGAACGGCAGTAATTCGGGCCTCTTGCAGGGTTTTGCCTACCTCCTAGCTCCCGTATGCGTCTCTGTTCTTGAACGATGGTAAGTATCTATCTCTTGAGCCACCCTTCAAACAACTATCTAGGTGCTGAGATGTTCACCGAATTGCAGGCCTGCTCAGAGAAAGAAACTCTCTATAATAGGTTTGTGCACACTTACCACCGGGCTAGTAACTGCATCTTTCGCCACTCATGTTATCCATCTTATTCTCACGCAAGGCCTCCTTTATGGCGTAGGAGGGGCCTTGCTTTACAATCCATTCATCTTCTACCTTGATGAGTGGTTCGTGAAACGGAAAGGTCTTGCCTACGGCATTTTCTGGGCTAGGACCGGTGTATTCAGTTCTGTGACGCCTTTTATCATCCATTGGGCATTGAACGAATACGGGTTTCGGACAACATTGAGAGTATGGGCGGTATTTGTGGTGCGTGATTGCCACCATCTACCAACGCTGATTAGTTTGCCTGATGACAACATAGTTCTTGACTTTAGGGACTTTGATATACTTTGTCAGGCCACGTAAGCCGCTTCCTGCTAAAAGCGTAGCACACGGAGTGGAGCTTGAATTCTTGAAGGCTTGGTTGTTCTGGGCCTTTCAGGCTGGCAACATCATCGAAGGCTTCAAATCTACTTGCCAAGTATGCACACCACTCTGGGCTTCAATTATGATCACAGCTGATATCCTGCTCTCTACATCCAGGCTTCGCCGGAGAAATGAAACTTTCCCCTCTAGCACCACCGCTAAGCGTCGCTGTGCTCAACATCTCCTCGACGGTTGGCCTCGTCCTTATGGGCTTCCTCATCGACCGCTACCACATATCAACAGTCCTTCTACTCTCAGCCATCACGTCGACCCTTTGCGTATTCTTGATCTGAGGCTTCGCTACAACTGAGTCGATGCTCTATCTTTTTGCAATACTTTTCGGCCTTTTTGCAGGTGGCTATTCGGCAACATGGACAGGGTGTGCGACCGAAGTCAAAAAACAGAAACCGAGTGCAGCCATCGCTGTCATCATGGGCACTATGGCGGCAGGAAGAGGCGTTGGATGTATCGTAAGTGGGCCAGTGAGTGAGGCGTTGCTCAGCTTGCCGAGATGGCAAGCACAAGGAGTCTATGGCACGCGTTTCGGGTGGCTAATCCTCTTTACTGGGGTCTCGTCCCTGCTGGGTAGATTTGGGTTATTTGGTCGATGGGGTTTGCGAACGCAGAAGAGAGGTCCAAAGGATGTGGAGACTCGGTCGGTCGCTGGTGAGAGTGAGCCGCTTGTTCAGTAATTGAGAGCTGGGGGTTTGTAGCTTTTAAGACTAGTTGGAGTCTCCATGTGAAGAGTGGACGCGAGTTGTGGGATCTCTACCGGTAGGAGATCAGCTACAGAACCCCAACAGACGTTGAAGGCTCTTCTGAGCGACAACACAACCTTTCAGGGACCAAACCTTTATTTGCATGCCCGAGCGTTTCCATCCAACTGCTGCTCCCAACCTAGAGCATACTCGGGTAAATATAAGTCAGAGGCGCGTCGAGTAGAGTTCATTGCTTTAGTGGGGTAGTGGGGTGTAGTTCCCATTGGAAGGTATGTGCATTTCCCGCAAGGCACATGGTGCGGGGGCTTTAGCTACATATATGCAGGGGACTTCCCACTCTTTCGATCCATTGGAAAGCTATAACATGTCAGCTCGGCTACGAAGATGCATAAAACATATGCACTAAGGATGCACACTATAATATGTGTATATCGCTTCAGCCGCAATCTTTATCAACTGTTGGCTCTATCCGTCGAGCAACTCACACGTCTAATGCTGCTACGGGACCAAGAACATGGTCAGCGTTGGGAGCGACTCGTCTCTCATCTCTCCCGACCATATCCAAGCTCGTTGGACTCTGCTGCAATGCCACTAAGGTCAGAATGTTCATGAAGTGAGCATGTTGCCGTGTCTGCCGCAATGATTGCCCCTGCACAAGTATCAAGTCATGGCTTCAGAACCGAAGCCGCTCTCGTGGCTAGCTACATATTTTTAGCATTTAACGCATCTGTGTAAGATCTCATAAACCTTCTGAAAGTCACAAATGTACCTCAGATTATTTACTCGGATTCTAACCTCTTCAAGTTCTGCATCTTAGGCAGCTAATATTTTGTTGACTATGACATAAGACAGTAGCCCACGGCAAATGAGGAATACCACAGTCCACAATGGCATCGATAAGAGTCCCAGACAGTCTCCTCGTCAACGAAAGTTGGAATTATACAACGGGGTCAATTGCCACGGGAACAACGGATTTCATGGCGAGAAGCTCGAAATTGAGCAATGTGATCTCAGCCGCAGTTGCGCTGATGTCAAGATATTCGACGATAGCTATGCTTCTAGGGTCCACGGAGGAAACTTGGAAATGCGTGGGTGCAAGGTTAGAGCGCAAATGGACACAGTGCAAGTGAATGGGTCCAACGGCAACAATGTCAAAACCGCTGATACTGTCCATTGTGCGACCAATATTAACGGCGTTTGTACCAACAGCAATGCGAGTGAGCTTCTCGATATCAGAAAGGATCGGTCTGAGCTGTGCCTTATGCAACGGGTGAGAGAGAGCCTATGCGATCCGAAGCCGAGCCTCTCATCTTCGATGCTTTGGGACGACCGAGGCCTGCAACTCTTCGAGGAAATTACTCAGCTACCAGACTACTATATTAGCGGTTTGGAGAAGCAGATACTCGAGTAGCACTGCGAAGACATTGCAAGAAAAATTCAGCCAGGATCAATGATTGTCGATCTAGGTTGTGGGTAAGTGATGAGATCAGAATGCCCCTGATTTACGAATGTAGTTCTAATTCTCGTATTCTAGGAGTGCGGATAAAGTGAAACCCATACTCCAAGCTCTTTACCGCATGGACCGCAAAGCAGATTACTACGCACTTGATCCTTCTCCTGTTTGAGTTCGTCGCAGCGTCGACACGATATCTTCAATTCCATTCAAGAATATCCGGTGTTACGGCGTGTTAGGAACCTACGAAGACGCACGGGATTGGTTGCAATCGTCAGAGAACCGTGACACCCCAAATTTATTCTATCGCTCGGGGCCTCAATTGGGAATTTGATGGATACGGAAGCGGTTGAATTCCTTAAAAACTTTGCGGGGCCACTCCACTACAACGATAAATCATGTGAGGACCAACATACTGCCGTCGACAGTCCGATGTCGACCCTATTCCTGGGGCTTGATACCTGCAGTTCAGAGCAACAGGTCCGCGCGGCTTATGTTGACCCTTGCGGTGCCGATTCCAGATTCTTGCTGAATGCCCTTGAACATATCAACGCGTTATTAGAATACAGGGCCTTCCAGCCAGAGCAATGGGCGGTGTATAGGGAGTGGGACAATCTATGCTTCAAACAGTATCCTGTACCAATGGAAGACGTCATATTCGAAGGAACCCTCTTGAGGGCTGGAACAAGGGTACTAGTAATCCAAAGTCAGAAGTTCGATAGCGAGCAAAGGGCCAAGCTCTGGGATGGTGCAGGTGTCAGATAGTTGTTGAATTTACGTTGTCAAGTCTCTGGTGAGAGCAATTACACCCTACGAACAATTCCGATATGGCTCTAGCACCGTTGCAAACACATCGATAACATCGTTCAATATACCAAGAGTTGCTGAGCCCCAGCTCCCTTTCCAATGCCTCCAAACCTTCCAGAACCTCATTCCTGCCGTAAGCAAACGAGCTCAATCCCCACGACCAAATCCTTCACCCCTCACACCTCCCTATAGGACCTCAACAAGATGGCCCCCGCTACCACAAACGGAGACTAACCTTACATAGTCGAACAAGACCCCCGCTGGACCTCCGTCGACGCCTTCCAATTTCCCCACCTCTTTCCCCCAACCCGTCCCCACCACAACATCATAGACCATGCCTTCACCAACTCCGTCGCCAAGGGCCTCGAAGACATCTGCGTTGCCCCTTCCCAAGGAAAATCCCTCTCCATCCAATGCCAGATCATCAGCGCCAAACACGTCCTCGAGATCGGAACCCTAGGCGCTTACTCCACAATCTGGATGGCGAGCGCGAATCCAGACACCAAGATCGTGACCATAGGAATCGATCCCGCCATCGCCAAAATCGCTCGCGAGAACATCCGCTACGCGAAGATGGAAGATAGGATCGAACTTATCGTCGGCGCGGCGTTAGATGTTTTACCTCTCCTCGCTTCAGACGTATCAGCAGGGCGACGAACACTATTCGATTTCTCCTTTATCGATGCAGATAAAGTGAATGCGCTGAATGATTTCGATTGGGCGGTGGGAATGACTGGGAAGAGGGGGGTGGTCTATGTGGATGATATGGTGAGGAAAGAGTTGCTTGCTGATAAAGCATTGGCGGAGACGGATGAGAATGTGAGGGGGATTAGGGAGGCAGTAGAGGGGGTGGGGAGGGATGAGAGGGTGGAGGCTGTTGTGTTGCAGACGGTGGGGGAGACGAATTATGATGGGTTTTTGATGGCGGTTGTTAAGTAGGGGAGGATGGATGTGGGTATGTGCGTTGATAGAGGGAACCATGACGGTGATCCGAGGATGGTCAGGGACATGATTTGATAGGTTTTATGTACTGAGATCTGAAATCTTGCTAAGTGGTCTATGAACAATCTAGGGGAAAAGTGTCAAATTCTACCTCGTTAAAGGCCAACTCTCATTGTAATTGTTTGATTTCGTCGTACTGTCAAACTTCGTCCGCTGATACGGCGGACGATAGTTGACAATACGACATAATCGAACCAACACTTCTTGGACCAGCCACCTTTCCCGTTTATTTTCAAGTGCTAGACACTACTCTATGAATATAGTAAGCAAAAGATGTCTCAAGGGGTATTCTCCTTGCAAGAATGCAGCATTTTACCTCCAAATATGTCAGAAATGCAACAGTTGGTGAAAGAGTCAAGCAGGTAATGAACAAGATATTCAAGAGCAGTATTATGTTGGCTTTCCAATTTCCTTCACCATTGCTAACAATGCTTTTGAGTCTATCTTTGAGGAATTGACGAATTAGGAAATGAAAACTCTATCTGTCTACGCTTTTGATAAAGCAACGCATGCATTACCATTCCCTCAATCTCCCCAAAAACACCAAGTCTATCCCGAAACACAACCACAATTCCTCCACAACCGGCCATTGCCTAACCCTAAAGCATCTAGCATCACAAAAGTACCCTCCCATTCCTCCATCCCTATCAATATCCCTCCCACTGCCTCCTCTACAACCTCAGAACATTCCTCTTCACCTGCTTCCCCGCCTTCTCCTTCTTCGCCTTCCTTTCATTCGCCCGTCGCTCCTGCCTACTCTCCTTCTTCCCAAATTTCCCACCTTCCTCCTCTTCATTCCGAGCATCCACCTTCTTGTTCTTGCTGGCAATGGTTTCAGCTTGTGCCTTGATGGCAGCTTCACGACGCTGGGCGCGTGTTAGTCGTGCTTTGGTGCCAGCGACGAAGGGTTGGGATGTATTGCCGAAGGAGATGTCGACTGGAGACGTAGGAGATGCTGGTAGGGGGTCTTCGGCTTGAGGGGTGAAAATGGGGGTTGCCTCCGGGGTCTTTGATGTGGTCTTCTTTTGCTCCAGCTCGGTGGAGGCGGTGGAAGCTGTTTCTTCCGGTTCGATTTGTACTATGACTTCCTCTTTGAAGTCTTTGGATGTATCTGCGAAAGATACGTCAATTGCTAGGGGCGTGGGACTGGCCAATGTAGAAGGCGTGGTATGGTCTTCTGGCTTTGCTTCGAAAGTAGGGGCTGAATCTGGTAGCGTGGCGTCTGTATGCTCTTGAGCTTGCTCGATAGAAGCTGGGGAAGTCGAGTTTCCCTGGTGTTCGTCTTGCTGAGAGTACTGTGGGTAGAATAGTTCCTCTGGCTCGGGATTGTACCCTAGCAGCCATTGTAGACTTGGACCCTCAGTTTCCGGAGAACCTTCCGATAGTATTGCATGAGTAACCTGCTCTGGTGATGACTCGACCTTGCTTGCTTCTTGCAGGTACTGAGGGTAGAATGACTCCTCAGGGTTTGGATTATATCCCAATAACAATCCTAGTCCCCGACCCTCAGTAGCTGAATGACCCTCTACCTTCGGCCTATAGTCTGAGTCTGCACCGGAGTCCTCGCACATGCTCGATTCCAGTTCCGTTTCATTGGAAGTTGCCGAATCTGGTCGTCCTTCTTCGCTATTGGACTGGGTATTGGGAGATCGAGGTGACGCCTCCGAATCTGAACGATTATTTGATTTCAGTGTCGATTTCTCAGGAGTCGTGGGTCCGAGAGAACCACAGTCCTCAACCACCCTAGTCTCTTGAGTTGCAGAATGGGTAAATTGCTCCATCCCAGAAGCTGAAAAGCTCGAAAATTCAGCGGTCTTGTCCATTTTTGGTGGTGCTTGGATAGCGAGCCCAAATGTGCCATATGCTGCCTTTTTCTCCTCAGGGAAGTCATAATTCGCGTTCAACTCCATGAATGCCTTGTGTAGCCCTTCCTGCGTGGTCACCGAGGCCTCATCTAGTTGAAGATATGTGGCAGCTCTCGCTTTAATTATCCTATCGTTCTCTCCCCAAAAGAATCTCCGACACTCGTGCGCAAGCAACGCTTCCAGGTATGTCATACGGAAGAAGAGGTCGACTCCGAGTTGACGGTGAGTATGATAGATCTTCATTGCCTCTTCGCAATCGATCTTGTATCTGACTTTCCAATCAAAAAGCTCCTCGTGCTTCTTATCTAAAGCTTCCTTGATTGTATCAAGCGACGTGTTGAGTTCTGAATTACGACGCTCTAGGTCGTTGATCTCAGCATTATTGTCGATAATCGCCACCTTGGCGATCTTGAGGTCCTGACTCTTCGTTCGCGCCTTCTCTTCGGCTTTATGACAGCGCTTCTGTGTGTCGATTATCGCTGCCTCGAGTTTTGCAACCTTGTTGAGAGCAATCTGGAGGGAAGACTCCGCGGTCTGAAGCTGAGCTTCGTGAATACAGATCGATTCGTACTTGGCGGGAACACCTGGCTTTGTCCCGAGCGAGATTTCCTCCTCGTCGGTGTCATCGGGCTTGTATAAGTCGCACTTCAAGGAAGCCTCTTTGACGCCATTCGATTCGAGCCTCTCTTCAACGGCGCTGTTTTGTCCAGGTTTCGAAGAATTATCATGCGTGCCACGGTGACCACCAGTCGATGCTTGTAGAGGTGCTTCGTGGTGATCCTCGCTAACATCTGGCAGAGTGGAGTATAACTAAATCCATCAGTGCAAGTCCTGATCCACATGATACCTAGGCATACATACGCGTTGAACATTGGCAACTGCTTCTCTCCCTCTATCCAGCTCTGCTGTTATTTGTTTCAATATGGGAAGAACATGTTCTCGAGACATCGTCATGGTGTTGATGGGTGTTCAGAGCCACCAGATACTGTTTGGAGTAAGATGCTATGCTGACGAGGATGGACTGGGCTTCTTTAGCTTACTCTTGGTGTTATGTTCCTTTGATCGATGTGTTTTCCTTTTAGGAGTGTTGGCGAATTCTCGTGATAAGGATTTCTCTGCGGCCCTGTGATGTAGAAAAACAACAAGGAAGGACGGTCTGATGGATTTATATGTTGATTGCAGCCGAAGGACAGTGTCGCAAGGAAGTGTCGAAGAAAAGTGATGGAACAGAACTGTCATCCACTTCGACAGCACATGACAGTCGCGGAGAAGAGTGTTCTCAGAGAGGTGTTCTCAGAAATGTGTTCTCAGAAAGGTGGAGAGCGTTGCTAAGGGTGGGCTTGATTGTTTATCACCTTTGAGCACCTCCTAGCAGAAAGCGCGACGTGCGGCAGGTGTTCTCAGTTCTGTCGGAATACTCCATGTATATATGTAGATACATATACACGTAAAACACATATAGCGATGCAAGCGTATGCTACAGAAAAATCAGAACAAGTCGCTAGGGTTGTTACCGAACGATGGAACCAAGGTTACGGGGTCATCATAAAGAAATTTCTACGATATCTATGAGCGGACGGGAGCTTATTCTACCTGTCAGGAGAAAATTCTGAGCCCCAGCGCTACATGTTAGACGGTAGTGCAGTCGAGAGGCCATCCCTATGCTGTTCGTAGTTTTCATACACAACGAACGATCACAAACAAAACAAAGTCAATAGTAACCCGTCAACATAGGTAATTCCTGCGAGGGAGATCAAGTGGAGTACGCGTGTTTGGTGCTATCTAATTTCAGGACAGTCTACCTGAGTGGACCGGAGACAACTTCTAGAAAAATGCAGGTTTGAATTGAAGACGACCTTCATTGAATGTTCTATTTCAAGCCTGTCCCAATTGAACAAACAATTGTTCAAAAAGGTTTTTTGGAAATATGCTCTTGAATCGGCAGAGTTCCGTCATAGTTATAGCTCAATCGAGCAACTTGGCTTTGGAATCCATGAGGGCGGCCGCCTGGAGCATTGTAGAAGATCTGAAGCCGTAACCAGATGTTCTCGATTTTTACACCCTCCTTGCGTTCCACCAGACGAGCTAACCATGCCTCTGCTCGAATTTTGGTCTCCCTTAGCATGGATTCCTTAGAATGAACTTTGAGGATGTCGCACGAGGGCATCCAGATTGTTAACCGGCGAAGATTACGGAAGCCTGCGAGGATGGTTGCGTAGTCCATATCAGCAGTACTTCCCATCTCGGATGGCGAGCTGAGATATAGCTTTCAAGACATTAGCATTAAGTTTTTCCAGTGCTCTCAGGTTGTGCTTACCATCTTCTCCACCTGGAGCGTTTGGTTATCCAGCGTTAGCTCCACTAGATTAGCGAGCCAAAATCCTAGCTCAGCCACATAGTTCATCTTCGTTGGATTTGATCGCGTGTGTCGAAGGCGTGTATTGAAGTTCTCTCCTTCCCCAAATGTGAGATATCTTAGACTCCTCCCGTGGCCTGATATCGCGCCTACCAACTGTTCTTTCCACTTCTCATCCACACCCCTCCAACATAAGCATAATTCTAGGTTCTCAAGGGCTTTAATCCCATACAAGAGCTCACAAAGCAAGGAGCACACTTGGTTCCAGACAGGAGGGCCGCCACGACAGTAACCATCCGTTTTAAACGTTCGAAGGTTTATTAGATGCTCGGACTTGACTGTTTCCAAGAAAGGTACCATAGACACTCTGCGCAAATTCAGGTGAGTTATTTTCGTCCAGTTCCAAAATTGCACGGCAGTCACTGGGGAGTGGATCCAGTTGTATCCACAGAGATATAACTCCTTCACAGCAGGCATGCGTTCAGAGGATTTGATCTGGCTGTCACGTACCGAAACTTCCTGGCCTGCGCACTCCAGATGAAGGGTTTCAAGGTTCTCTTTTCCCAGTAGTAACTGTTTCAATGATGACCTGGAGTCCGTCCGGTCCTCGTTGTATCTCGAGATCTTGCAAGAGACCAGTTGAAGAGGGTTTAAACTCGACAGTTGCAGTGCAGTTGCCATACTCAGCTCTAGTTCAACGATAGACAAGCGGATATTCGGCTGGTAATGGAGCAGATCTAGTAGGGATGATGGCCATACCGGTCGAGGCCGGCCATACCTGATAGTCTTAGCTTAGGACCTCATCAAAGTAATTAAGGTCAAATAGGAATGTTCTTGACTTACGTGACTAATCGAAGATGTTTTAGGGAATCAAACGCGCTTTTTAAGTGCTCTGCAGGTAACTCTCCCTTCAGGGTGACGTGTTGAGTGAAGCTACGTATGTTGCAAGCGATCTGGACCTTGTCGGGGGCCAGGGTGGCCGCGCTGGACACGAGCAACATGATAATACGACCGTTCAGAACGATATGGCGGTAAAAGAGCGGCGTGATGACAGCGTTGAACTGCTTCGACACAAGCCTCAGAGGAGCGAAAGTCTTCATTGGGGTTTTTCCAGCCAGTAGTAATTCCATGACCATATGTAGGATTTCTACCAAAAATTTAGATCCAGACATAGCTGCAGTCTGTGCAACGGGAAGTGAGATCTGGTCAATGGGAGCACTTGGATCGGTCAAGGGTTGGTATTGATCCATATTAATGGATCGGCGAAGAGAAGAGTAGCTGCGTAGAATAAGTGTCTTCCAGGAATTTTGGTGGATGGACGAAGCGGTGTGGGTAAATTACGGCAATTTTGACCAATATCGAGGTTTCACAACAAAATGTTCCTCGTCACATGAGGTCTGATTACTGCTGATTTTCTATCATTCATATTTGGAACCCCATAACGCTCCCCTACAGCTCAAAGTTATTTCAAAGCGCCGTTTACTGCTTTCCATGCTTGTCCAAGTTTCAATTGACTTTATAGAGCAGCGCCTTTACAATTCCACCGACCACTTCGTGTCCTAAGCAGGCTACAATAGGCGTAGCCAACCCCCGGTCAGCTTTTCGTCGATTCCCTGTATCGAGTCAAGGCTTCTACAGCCATTGAAACGCTCTAGATTGATGCGATGAACTACAGCCTTGCCCGTTGTGTGCTATTGCGGACCATATGAAACATTCCCAGTTGAGAATATTGGAGCGTCCATCCCGTGCGCCAGCACAGGCGCTGTATCTCTTCGACGGTAGCCCCATGATAATGCATCTATCTCACTGAATGTTATGCCTCCTACATTTGGTAAGGTCAGAGGTAGAGGCCATCCTTGATCAAGTTGCCCTCCTAGCGAGGCCTTGCGGCTCCTGCCTAAATCTGCTGAGCGTTCTTCGATGACTGTACGCTTAGAGCTGTCTAGTAGATCATTCTCACCGCTCCCACGCGAAGTTAGTCCACCATTTTGCTCATGTTCTCGATCCTTGATCACGAGATGCCTGTAGAAATGGATGATCCGCGTCTCATTGCCACATTCGTAATGCAGGTTACCCATGGTGTAGTAAAGATAGCTAGCGGACATATCAGCTGATGGACCGAATGACTGGTGAATAGACTGGCCTCCTGATGAAACAGACGTTGGAAAAGGCTTATAGTTGCGAGATATGTGGGTTGAGGAACCGGATACTGGCGAGAATGGTTGGTTGATCGAGCGGAGACTGGCGGGAATGGCTGGTTGCTTCGGTGAACAATGGTGAGAATGCTTGATGGGATAAGTGATTACCGATGAAAAGGTTGGTCGAATACCTGGATGCTGATGAGAATGGTTGTCGATCACACATTGTAGAAGTGGTTGAAGGAGAAGATACAGCGAGAAGGTCGAGCCAGAGTCTGGTGAGCCTTGGGCCTGGCTTTGTTCCCTGTGGCTAGGATGGTAAATTGTAGGTCTATGTGTAACGACCGCCGGAGAGGTAATGATCGAAAAAGAAAGATGGAGCCCAGATCTGGAGACGCGAAGCTACGGTATTCCTAACCGTCCATATAGATCGAAGCGATATCCCTAATAGGGGATGCCTCTCCAAGGCATTGACATATGCCCGTTCATGTATCCTCTCGATGCTGGGGGATATCATGCCTTACGTTGCGTAAGGTATCCCGCTGGCATGCTGTCTCTCCTTGCTGTGAAGAGGTCTTAGGTATGATAGCAAGAATCGGTCGGGCTGGTGAGTTCGGATTCCTTTTTCGAGGCCGTTTTGCGTGCAAAATAGGCTGAGAAGGTGTTGATATATCTGGTAATTGAGCGTAGGATGGAGCAAAGGGGGGGTTATTTACCCCTTGGCCCACTCGATCATCTTCTTAACTGGCGAGGGGGAGATGGGGTTTCTTGATTGTAGGAGACATGATATTGACGAATATCGATACACTCAAGTTTGATATTGCCTTTTTGAAGTCTTTCTTGAGCGAGGAATGGTTGCAAAATTGCTCTGTATTGGGGTCGGAATATCTGAACGTGTGAGTGACGGGATGCCCGAGTAATGGTGTCCTAGGGTTATTCCTGTCAACCCATGCTGAGGACATTCATATATGATACGGACTCTGGAATAATACAGCAGTATGCTGATCAATAGCTGTCCCCAACCTGGATCTTGTGATCCGTCCAGATGGCATTGACATGGCGGTCATCAATCCAGATCCTTGATATACAATGCGAAGGCTGGAAAGGTTCAAGCTATCCAAACCTAAGATAGAAAGGGCTGATCCTCAGACTGGTATGGGTCTGTCGCAAGGATCGGCGTGATGTTCGAACGGACCCCAAGTCGAAGGCTTTGTTTCAATCAGAACGTGGTCCATCATCGATGAAAGAGTCCTTAGAATCTTCCGTGAAAGATTGCATGAAAGACTCCATGAAAGAGTCGAATTGCGACCGGACGCAAGCACCAGCGCCAGTCCTTTGTCTACAATGACAAGGCTTCGGGATCATCGAACCTTTTCATACTCAATTTTCGAAGCAAAACGATGCTAAAGTATTCCAAGAGGATTTGGGTGTTAAGAAATTGGAATACAATAGCAAAGAAGGCTAGGTACCGAATGACCGAGCACATACATTAACCCGCTGGTCGGAGTTATGTTTTTGCCACTTAATTTGCCCCTATCAATGTCATCATAGGCCATGGCGGCCTGTGGACTTGGAGAAGTTCCCTTGGTCTTTTGTGTATATTGACTGAAGGCATCTTGCTAATCGATTCCAAAGTGCAGACCAATATAACGGTGACTGCGCTCCGCTTTTGCCAAATTTCATAACAGCATCGTGTCCTTTTTGATCTAACCCCGCCAGCTTATCCAAGGACGTTAGCCTCCAAACATCTTGACGGGACTTCCTGCTATCATCCTGTTCTGTCACGCCCTCTACAGGTATCTGTCACCCTAATCACTCCACCAAGCCACCATCCCTCGCCTTCGGGGATCATTCTATAAACCAGACCGTCAAAGTGACCAATAACAATGACATTAATACCAGTTGTAACGCCTGACCTCACCCCACTTTCTGTAATTCCCGCTGCGCCGGGTCCGATGTCTATCTTAGGCAATCCTTCTTGATCCCCACGTACCCGAGACATCCGTTTCTGCTTTATCATAGGCTTTCTCGATTCGGTTTTCTCAGTGCCAACATCGCACACTACTAGCTAGTCCAGAGCAACAACTCATCGTCACTAATGAGAGAACCCACAGCTGATTCTTCATTCGACTCCTCAGAATTGGGTGCTGCGTTCGCACAAGGTGATTCTTCATTCGACTCTTCACCTGGTGATCGGCCCAGGTCCCCTGGTGATTCTTCATTCGACTCCTCACGAGGGTTATCCTGTGTCAGGGACTAGGCGGAACTTGAATGGCTACAGTGCCTCAGTATGGATGGAATTGTATCTATGAAGGTCTAAGCAATGATGGTGCGCAGTGCAAGGTAAGCTTGCAGCTGCGGCGCTAGTCCTCATTATGGCAGCCTGGTGGCGGTGGCAACTGGGCCCCCAGGCTGGATCCATGACATATTGCTCACTCATGTCGTACATCATTGCTGCTAAGTCAGCCACTCTGCAAGCCCTGGTCTGTCCATTCTTGATGCTGCAAGGCTGACTATTGCCAAACAGTCGCAGCAGAAGGAGTATGCCCCACTGCTGGGGTCCGCCCACGGAACACCGCAGACGGGGCAGGTTCCCTCCAACTCTTTAACTTTCTTCTCTTTCTCCTTTTCTTTTGTCTCCCCTTTTGTTCTCTCTTCTCGCTTGGACTTGATTTTTCTAGGCTCTCTATATGGCCATACATTGCGTCCCTTCCAATTATGAAAAGGGTCTTCGTTGTGATTTTAAAGGATAATCAGTCCTGATGATTATTTACAAAAGTTGTAAGTTAAAATCTCCAATGAAATTGCTCATTTCGGGTCTATTCTATGCTGAAAGTTGCAAGGGGTGTCAATTTCTTTGTCGTCTGCGAGACTGGCTGCGTCGCGATGTCTCGTTTCCACTCGGCCACCTCTTCCGGTTGGATTCCATACCTTTCATAGCTGAAGATCTGGACATCGGTGGCATGTATCCCATCAACCCTTGAGGGCAAGTACGTGACCACCCTTCCCTCATCGTGTTGGAAGTAGTAATGGAGGCTGGCAAAGTGGTCCTCCTTGAAATCTCTTCCTTTCACTCCGCCATCTCCTCCTCCTGGGTTCCATCTTCTAAGCTGAATATTTGCACGTTCGTTGATATGAGTAGCTCTGCCCCGATCCTTCTACTCCCCGTTCTCTTCCTCCTGGTTGTCTTACCAGGTCCAGCTAAACATCTGTACGTCTTGTACCTCGATACCACTCGCTCCCACTGGGAGAAATGTTACCATTGTCTCGGGATCATTATGGTAGTAGCGTTGGAGTTCTAAGAAGTCGTCATCCTCTCCAAGATAATAGCATAGACGCGGGGTACCGTCCACCACGGTGATGGATATAAGTCTGAGGATATCGTCAATGTCGGTAATGGTTCCGAACTAGTTTTATTTATCCAAGTTATCACGCTTCTTGAAGCCATGACTTGCTTTGTCCCACACCTCCTGCGGGATTGGGGTTGACACGTATGGCTTGGTCTTCTGCTTTTTATGAAACAAAATTTTGATGAACTTCAATTTTCTCCCCCATTTTCTTTGGATCGCCTGCCTCTCCCATCAAGCTTCTTTCATAAGTCGCTGTATCCCTTGCCGCCATCCCAGGCTTCTTTTGGTATCGGTGTTGTTGTCTTGGGTTGTGGTTCCTCCTTCTTACTGAACAAAGATTTCAGAAACTTGAAAACTTGTTTGTTTGCTTGAAAGCTCCTCAATTGGTGCCTAATCCCGCCACCACATTGAGACAATAACAACCCACTCAGGGGTCACATCATGAAACGGTCCAGGCTCACATCCCACCCGCACCCCCAGGATAGGATTTTGGACGCCGGGTATGGAGTGCCAAAAGGCGAATACATTTCCAGTTCGGCCCAACAAGCTGGTTATATGTGTCGCTATATCTGGCGCCATCCAACGCACGCCCCCTATGATATTGGGGTTGTAACATATGGCTCAGATTTCTCCGGACCAAAATCTCCTTTTCGTCAGGCCAATAGATCAAGACATGGGTGATGGTGACAAAGTATTCCAAGGAGCCTTTGTGAACAAAGAACTCAAGAAATTGATGAACTTGTTCGCCATTTCTCTGCCTCTTCCAACAAGCTTTCTCCACGAGTCGTTATTGCCGGCGCCGCTATCCCACACTTCCTTGGGGATTGGTGTCGTGATTTCGGGCTTGCGCTTCTCCTTCTTCGTGAATGAAGATTTCGTGAAGGTAGAGATTTTGTTTGGCGTTTTTCCTGCCTCCCTCATCAAGTCTTTCCAGCATGCATCTCACGTGTGCTCCTTTGGGAATTTGGCTCTCCTCGTCAAGCCCCACGAGTCGCCACATCCGGCACTATCCCACACCTTTTTGTCTACGGGTGTCGATACGTAGGGTTTGGTCTTCCTCTGGCCACTCGCGTCGTGTTATATCATATATATATATTTAAAAAAAACTCCAGCACAAGACCACGTGGATGCATTCGACCCGCGCCTCCAGAGGGATTGCTGGGTATTAGTGCCATAGGGCGTAAACGTCGGGGTTTTGTCCGAACAAGGTGGGTTCTAGGCGGATTTGGTAGGAGACCTCGCTGAATTGCCCCACAACCGTCCCAGAGAAGTGAGTCGCCGTCGACATCTCACCAGAAGGATGCATCAAAAATTAACCAGCCACGCAGAGTATAGAGAGAGGCCGGCTCCTAAGTACTTGCGCAGCCTCTGCACATAGTTCAAGGCCATTGTTAATTATGAAGGGTGGGGATGTGGAGAATGATAACTTTGGTGACTGGTTAGGTGTTAAGATAGACGACTTTGGGGCCACTGGCCAAGCTTGCCACAAGTATGTTTTGCGGCTTTATATTATGATGGATGAGCCCGTGCAAATGTATATGGCCTAAAACATCGAGAACATCGTGGATAACAATCTCAACTTCTTAGTGGGTAAATCGTTTTTTAAGATCTTGGTGATCAAGAGTTCCTCCTTCGACGCATTCAACTACCACGAACGAGAGTGCTATATTCTGATCGACATAACGTGCGATAGAAGCATGGGATAATGATTGGAAGAACTCAACCTCCCTCTTACGACCTTAAGAAGTCTTAGAAAATTTCTTTATTGCACAGAATTCGCTAGTCTTGTCGTTCATGGCCTTGCTCACAATGGCTTGCCCGCCAGAACCAATCTCCTCTGCAATAATGCGGTAACCAAGCGCCAGGTATGTTCTCCATTGTATGTGTTTCGAACGACAGATGAGTTGGAGGCTAGAATTATGATGGCGGAGGATGCTATGAGCTCCTCGAAGGTGTGTAAAGCGCGTGCTATTCGCCGATATGTTGAGGAACGTTCGATCTTAGCAACACTGATGGTCGAACCATTTGGGAGATGGATGCTGGCGGCGCTGATGAACATGTTGTCGCTTGCCTCCAGAGCTGTTCGGAGTTCTTGGATTTCGTAATTTGCCTTTTGAGATGTTGTGACGATGGTGTTGAGCTTTTCCTGCAGCATTTAAATTTCATTACGTGCACTGTGTCCATGTTGTAACTCAGAGCTGGCATGTGTGAGGTCCTGCTCCAGCCGTCGGACATGTTCTTCTGCCTTGTTTTCACGCAGCCAGCTTACCATATCTCGGCGGGGCTTTCGATGTGGTTCCTGGGGCTTTTGGATCTCATCTTGCTGAAGCTCTCGCTCTCTTCCATGTTCAGGATCACTCAGCGCCTGGACGAGACTTGTTGGACACGATGTCGATCATCTTGAAAATAGGTGCTTGCTAGGTGTGCAGTAATGAAAAACTTCTTTCACACTTTCAGCAACTTCATAGCTTCCACTAGGCTCAGCGGGCGAGGTGGGGATGGAAGATAAGAAGGCGGCGAGATGTATCAACCGGGCAAGAAGTGTTGCAGGAAAAGAGATCTGTTGGTAAGGTGTGTGCGGAAGAGGCAAAGGCGACGGGGAAAAAGGAGTACCAGGAATTGATATAAGCGGGGTGGAGGCATGTTTTGAGTTGCTGGATGCTCCTCGAGAAGGCGTAAAATGGTCCAGACTCGTCGCTCATCAATCCTTCTGCTTCATTAATAATCGTTATCACCTTGACATCGAATTGTAGCGTTGGTGGAAGAGTGGCTCGCTGGCCATTTCGTCAGCAAATCGAACGCCCTAAAAAGGTTTGCAGCGAACTTACTGATGGAACGCTCATGTTCAAGCATCTCAACGCTGGTAAGGTTGATGATTGTGCCATGACTCTCAGCAAGCAGTGGTATGCAAGGGTTCCTGGATATCTGAGGTATGACAGCAGATACCTCTTTGGACAGTCTCCATATTCGGCAAGAGAATAGTATCACCACTGCCGGTTCAGGCTTCCAGTGTTGCTAGCAGGTGATGGAAGTAATATATATATATATATATAGATAATGAAAGAAAGAGAGAAACCTGGAGGGGGAGAAGGGTTCTTATAAGCACAGGAAGGCAAGCTTAGACTCGGCACTGGCGTGTGATGCAACGGGAAAAGTGATATGGTGTCCTTACCCCTAAACCACGAAAAGTGGGGAATGGACACGTGAAGGATGGTCTTTGGCTCATCCTGCAAGCTAAATGCCTGTAGTAACACGCTGTGAGGACGAATTCATGGTAGCTCTGTCCCTCGACGATAGGCTAATGCAACTGCAGTAACACGATGCGAGGACGAATTCATGGTGGCTCTGCCTCTCGACAACAAGCTAATGCAATGGACCTATAATAGCGTGAAGCAGATGTGATAGAACAAGGCTATGAAGGCTATGAGAGGCTCGCAGCTGCAGCACTCGCCCTGCTTTGGGCAGGGCGGAGGCGGTGGCAAGGTAACACGGTGGCTACCAGGCCTGACTTCATCGCACATCTGCAAGCATGACAGGTCTAGTCAGCACTTATTGAGGAGGCGTGACCATTGATGGAGTGATCTGCTGGGCGTCATGACCAACGAGCGGGAATGAAGGGGACACGAAGGCAAAAATCTCCAAGCGTTGCTCACATAATACTTCACAAACCAAGCAAAGGGCTATGCGCGGAAGAAGAGTAAAGGAAATGAAGGGGACACGAGGGCAAATCCAAGCCGCACAAATCAAGCAAATGGCTATGCGCGGAAGAAACATCACCACCATGGGGTACTGCACCATTCGATTTTGACTGCTGTGCTTAGGTTCGCTCGTCATCTGGTAGCTTGCTCCACATATTAATTGCATTTTATCTAGCGTACAAGGGCAGGCATAGGTAATGCTGAGTCTAGGTGATACATGATATTAGAGACTCAGCTGATCAAATTGAGCGCTTACCCAACCCGAGACAGTCACAAGCAACACACGATACATACCGCCAATCACGGTGTGAAGCACAGTGACACCGCATCATGTCATGGATAGACTGGTCGTTCAGCCAACAAGTCCGTGATCCACCGCTTTTTGAAGAGTTTCCAACTCAAGCCGTGTCTTCGATCCAACGCTCCACGGAGCGCACGTTCTCCTCGTGATCCTCAATCGAGAAAGAGTGCCTACCAAAGGAGAGCCACTTGTGCTCTTTGTCCTCGTTGAAGCCTGCAGGATGGGATTCCTCCCCAACGAAGCTGCAGTTGTTCTCCATCTCGTCTGGCTCTTGTTCGGCACTTTCCAGATCTTTGAGTAGCTGGGCTTTGAGCTCCTTGAAGTAGTCATTGCTGTCGCCCGTAGGGTCCTTTTGGTAAAGCATGAACCAACTCTTGAAGGTGCTGTTGGGTTCGGCATAGGCTCCTAACATCTCCACGAATCCGCCGAACACCATGTTCTCGGTCAGAGACTGCCAGTGATTGTAGCGCTTGTTTCGAAACTTTAACACGGTGGCAAGGTCTGTGAGGTTGAGGGGACCATGTAGGCCTTCTATAGAATCGTGGAACAAAACGCCGATGATGACAGTCTCCCTGTCCGCCAAAAGTCCAGGTAGGTGATTGTCGTTGTTTTGATCATGGTGGTCGTAGAAGCGTAAGAAAGACGGCATAGATTCTAAGGTCTTGCGATTAGGACGCTGTTTCCATCTACGCTTAGGATAAGGAATTTAGAGCTCACCGGAAGGAATGTCTAGACTTGGGGTGAATACAGGACCATCGGGAGAAGATGCCGCCGATGTGACTGGAGTTGGCGGTGGCACCCTGAATGGGTGAGACAGATACCCATAAGTTGACACAATGTCTGCTACCGAGCTTTGAATTGCTTCGGTTATCGATTCTGCTTGAGACTCTGTTTCAGTCTCTGATGTAGAGCTCACTTCATGGTGGGGGTCTGCATCCACTGAGGTGTCCGCTGAAGAGCCCGCTGAAGAACCCGCTGAGGAGTCCTCAAGGTCGTCCTCCGGTCCTATGTAAAATAATGGCTGAGGCATGATAGTACAATAGACGGTGATATAGACCTAAAGGTGCTAAAGTGATAAATAGTCAAAGAGGTCTCCCAAAGGAAAGCCGAGCGCGCGAGCAATAATAGCGATGGACTTTTCGGGGCGATGACACAAAACGTCTGGTTCGAACAGACTTTGTTATATTATCTTAGGATATCGTAATGGATGGCATTCCGATGGAGGTGGTCTTTTAGTGATTCCACGAACGCCGAAATAAACCCGTCTTGAGCTAGCCGTGTCACTTCTCAAGCCCATCTGACCTCCTGTTCAACACCGAGACTCTGGACGGGCTCGTGTTCCCCCCATCCAAAAAGGTCTTGTTTGTTGATAATAACTTAAGAACGAAGGACTATTGGGCCATGGGGACAAGGCTCACCCCACAAGCCAATTTCTGGGGAAGATCGCACATGATTTCAAGACATCTGCGGAATCGGCTGAGGCACAGTGCGGGGGAACGGCAGCGATCGCGGTTGCTTCTGCGAATAGTATCCACGGACAGGAGGATCATTGACACGTTTTGCACGGAAGCGTTCGGAAGCCATTCAATAGTCCTGTCACCCAGAAGGAGGGCTGGCAATCTGAGACTCTCCAGCGTTGACAGGATCCAGTGTTTGCGCAGACATTGTGAGCCAGGTAATCAGTCAACCTTTATTTTGATAAGGCCCATTGACTACTCTTGAAAGCATATCGGGAGCTTTATTAACTTCATCACAACGACTAAGGGCTGGGGGTATCATATGTTATGAAGCATTAGCAAATGCGAATTGGCGAAAAGTGTCGACACGATTGGGCCTCGTTGACGCATTGGTTTACCATAAGGGCATCAAAGTCAGCTGAACGGCCTTCACGATTAAGCCCCGTTGGCGCATTGGTGTACCATAAGTGTATCAAAGCCACCTGGATGGTCTTCACAGGTGACCACCTCGCCTTGCAACAGAGCAGAAGATTAGTTGCTAGGCCTCCATCTGGAGGGACCATCAAAGTACCACGACAGGAACGCTGTGGACTTGCTACCCATATCGAGAACTTACCGATGGACATGTCCAGAACACTGGTAGCACCAAAAGAAAGTGATTTCGGACCAGTCTTCCCCGTTCAAAACGATCAAAACGAGGAGACTCACCGGTGTCCAGCTCGCACCAAGCTACGGCCGTAGAGTACCAGTTCATGCATGGTCAAGGAGATGCCGAGTTCGGAGCGTCGCATTTGCAGGGAATAGAGGGCGTCATCGAGATGATACTTGCAAAGCAGCTGGTAGGATCATTTGGGAAGAGCATATTGGCAGCTTTCCAGCCATTAGAGGTGCTGGGTCTGTTTCGATAGCAAAGATTCAATCAAGGCAGGGAAAGCTCAGTCTTTTAACCAAATCTCATTTTCAGGCAACCACAGCTCAAACGTATGCTCATTGACGCAGATGACCCTGAGGAGTCATATGCATACATCAAAATTGTCAGACAAAGGAGCTTGTGGTGGCATCCTTCATTTGATGTGCTTGAAGTCTGCTTTTTCGGCAGAGATCTCCGCCACGCCGGATTAATACTAGTACTATTTCGTTAGCTTGGCTTTCGTACCATGTATTTTACAATCTATCGTTACAATGGGTAGTGCCAAATTCATTGAAAAGATCCAATCGCTCAATCATGCTTAGCATATCACGTGGGCACAATACCTTAAGAATTCAGCGGTGTAGGCTTGAGGAACCCCCAGTGTATGCTGGTAACGGGGTGATATTCCCTACTACTGTTCTGTATCAGGGTCCTCAACAGTGTCTGGACAACGCGGCGTGCAACCACCATGAGCAAGGATTTTGAAGATCAATGGAATCCAGACCCAGTCAAAACCTGCCAGGCGGGTGTACGGGATCAGCTGACACAGAAAGCGTTGGTAAGATCACCAGGGTAAATGCGCATGAAGATCTTAATTTCCCAGATATTGGGGCTCCACCGAACAACAAGATACCGGAATGTTACGGAATATCGTGGGTGTGGGACCATTACGCAAATAGAAAACAAAGTATTCTAGAGACAATCTTGCGGGAGTTGGTGGGTGTGGTACCGTCACGCTGCTAGAAACGATAGTAGACTGAAGATGCGAATAGCATAGATGACGGCATGCATGCTTGAATGATATTCCATTTAACGACGTAGCTAAGCTAATGATTGACGTTTCTTGAAGTCATGAGCACCAAACGATGATCCAATGCGAACAAATACCAACCTTCTCCCTTCCCCATTCCCACCTATTCCTCGCTCTGTAGAACTGGATTCTGTCTCTTTTCAATCTGTAACACGATCATGACAACCGAAAACTTCAACTCAGAACCCTGCCTACTAGCAAGTAACTGCGCAGTCTTGAGTACATTTTTAATCTCGCGCCCATTCATCTTGTAACCAGCCAGCACATCCAGCTCGTGTTCGTGAAACCCGTGATTCTTTCCCTTTGATGCAGTCAACAAGTTCTCCCAGACGTGGCGTCTGGAAGCGGTGTCCAGCTCGTTATAGTGTAAACTAAGGTGGATGCGAGACTGGAAGGCAGCATCAATATTCTCGACACGATTGGTAGTGAGGAAGAGGATGCCCTCGTAGTACTCGAGGATTCGAAGGAAAATGGAGACGATTTTATTCCGCTCGAGGTCGTGAGAGGAACGTTGCTCGAGGAAGACATCGGCTTCGTCGAGAAGGAGGATAGCATTCCACTTAGTCGCCATCTCGAGGACGTTGGACAGCGATGACTCGACTTCAGAAGAGTCAAGCCCGAGGTCACCGGCGCTCATTAAGTAGAGTGGTGCTTTCATGGTTTCCGCGACTAGGACACTGGTCAAACACTTCTTTTCCAAGGAGGAGGGACTGGCACTTACCAGACTCTGCAGTCAATGTCTTCCCCACGCCAGGAGGTCCAGAGAGTAACATTATCATCCCTTTCCCTTTGCCCTGGATTACATCATCAAATCTCCCCTTGTTCGCTACCTGGCTCTCGGTAAGGGCAAGAATGAGGTCTTTGTGGTCCTCCGGAAGGACTAGGCTATCGAATGCGCCTTCGTTGTATTTGATGTCTTTCACAGAGCCAATAGAAAAGGTGAGCCATTTCTTATTCCTCAATGAGTAGCCTTTGAGTGTAGAACTGCAGAGAAGTAATTCGTCTGCATTCAACTTCTCCTGGCGAGGATTGTTTCGAGCAGACGTAAGGCTCTCCTCTGATGAGCTTTCGCTGTACGGGTCCTCGTAACCTTCCTCGTCGGCTTGCTCTTCTTCAGTCTCATTAACTTCTATCTCGGGGACATTCGTGATGACCGTCTTCTCTTTTGGTTTAACCAAAGCATTGAGTGAGACCTGACGATTTGGATTAAAGCGGTTCCATCCGTAGGTATCGATAACGATACGGCTGTCTACCTATTGTCATTGTCAGTACTGAGGAAGAAAACTAGATTATCACCAAAACTGCAAAGCAACTTACGTTGTATTTGATAGGCCCCCATGGACCTACTCCGATTGCCACTCCCTGATATGCCTTGTAGTGGTAACCACTCAGCTCCTCAAAGAGCTTGCCTCTAGCGATAAGCTCACGTTTAACTCCATCCAGGTAACGATGATAAATCAATGGAAATACAGGGAGTTGTGTGATCTTCATGGTCCCTTCAAATTCCGCGATCTTTAATGACTCGTCTCCGAGTCCAAATCTCTCGCCGTCCCAATCGACAATCTGGCATTGAAGAGTATAGCAATTGCCGCGTTGGGTCTTCTGATAGTTGCCGCTCGTGAACTTGGCGGCACATTTCTCTCCGTTCTTAACAGAGAATACCATAATACCCGGTTCAAATATCATCCAAAGGGTGGAGTAAGTAATGACGCCATTGAGAATGAAATCATCCCGAGCCTTGAGGTCGTCTCGAAGCTCTTCTTCGAGTGTGCAATAGAGTATCCTAAGGTGAGCACGTGGCACGGAATTTTGCTCGCTCGCAAGTGCCTGAACGAGGTTGGTCCAGCGATGAACAAAAGGCTGAAACGGCGCGGTGAAGGTCAGACGGTCCAGACTGGTGGTGATCCCAGGATAGTCTTTGAGAATTTTCCCAAGTGCTTTCTTTAAAAGCGGTGATTGGACGATGATGGAGTTGATTTGTAACTTCTTACGGCCATCGTAACATTTGCAAAAGCGGACGAGCAAGGCGTAACGAGCAGTTTGTGCATTCTCGGCTGCTTCCTCGAGGTCATCAGGATACTTGTCGACCCATGTCGTTCTTCCTCGATTGTCAGGCTTTGACTGGTAGAGGTTCTTGATGTCTGCTATCATTCCAGGCTCCTTTTCTAATGCTTCATCGTTACCATTGACCGTTGTGTCACAAGACTTGGTGGCAGCGTCCATCATGGTATCCTTGAGGTCGGGCTCAGGAACAAGCATGTCGAGGAGGGAGGTATGTACGGTCATGTCGCTCTGCCAAATGACAAGAAATGTTCTATCTTAAGAACGGAAGGTGGGTCAGAAAATAAAGTGCAAGCAATGAGTTTTTGTGAACTTCCCACTTGTATATTGCCACAGCCGTACCTAGGTGTGTGGGTGGTAGTGTGCAGGATTTTGTTAGCGCGTTGAGTCACAAGCGGGATATCAGGCATTCATTACAACATTGATGGGTAATTCATGCTATCGAATTTGGGATATGACTTTTTGGGTTTGCTGCCTGTTGCCGGTACTCACTTATGTTTGGTCCGTGTTCTAGGTACTTTGGGATCCTTGACTAGTCTCTACCTTACGGAATTGAATTCCTTGCCACTAAGCCTTTACCTCCATATAATGCATTTGTATGACTCAAATGCCTAGTATCGCTACAAAGCTCGATAGGTCTGATGCTCAATACTCCTATCAAGACCTATGTATCAGGGTAGACCAAAAATGCTAATATTGGCCGTTGTTGGTTTGATACAACGCTACATTGGCTTGCAGTCTTCCAAGGTCTTGAAGAACCTCATGGTGAAGCCCCAAAATAACCTCCAAGCGTGAAGCATTCAAGAGCGTCTCGTAGCGGAGGCTACTGGGACAATCATGCGCCACTTGGATGAATGCTACTGGTAGCGATGCAGGACTTACCGGACGGTGACATGGTGTCCTCGCATATCTGATCTCACTTGACTCCCAGTGCTGGCCCAAAAATGTCATCCGCTTCTTTCTCAGACTTTTGCCTCTCCAGCTTCCTCTTTTTAATCAGTTTGTCGTCCAGCCCATCCTCGTGCCCTTCCCTCTTCTGTGCCTTGTTGATTCCGACAAGGTCTATCTTCTCGGGATTTCTACACTTGTATAACTTCTTATCTATTTTCATCAATTCCTTCATCTCGGCTTCGCCAGGATCAGCGGAAGGAGATGACCGAAGAAGATCAGCGCAGCTCTTTAGAATCGTAAAAAGTCTCGGTTGAATTGGGGATGGTGAAGAGAACTTAGAATTGATGTAGAAGCGGGCAAGAGGTTCGTCCATGAGATACAAAGAAGACATCCAGATCTGCGAAGGAGTGTAGAGGAAATAGGCGTCTGTGAGGAGAGCTGCGGTCTTGAGGATATCTTTAGCTTTGCCGTGAGCGGTCTGTATGCGCCGAACAACGTCCTCTGCAGACTTGTTCATCTTATTACCACCTTTTACCGGCTCAAGCTCCATCATCGCCTGTTGAAGCTGGCTTGGCGATCTAGTATTGCTTGAGACAAAATTCTCCTTGCCTCTAGCCAATGCTAAAAGCTCCATGAACCCGCCTTCCAGCCCGCGATGCGGGTGTCGCACATCGAAAGTGAACCTCAAACCCTGCGTCAGAAGGAACTCGGGCGCAATCGCATCTTCTGCAGTGGTTTTCTGCAACTTGGCGACGAAGCTGTTGAGAGAGGTGTAGTGATTCTCTGTCTTGGTTGCCAAGAATATGGCTGAGGGCATCATTTCTTTAGGATGGTAGGTCATGGGAGAATTAGAGAGATAGAACCGTTTGAGATATTGGACGGCTGTAGCCTAACAAGTCGGTGAAATGAGCTTCATGGACTTCTAATATGAGAGTACCCAAGTCATTATACCTTCACATTGGTAGGGAATTCGCAGAAATCCGCGAACTGCATCGTTTTGACGCAGTAGAATCCAACAAGCTTCGACTCCTCTTCTACACTAAGGCAGTCAACTTCCTTCAGATAACTTGTAGGCCCAGTCGCTTCGTCACGACTACTCTGCCCCTCCGACTCTCCTGCCGTTTGCTGGGAGTGGATGCTCTTGATGGCTGCTCTGACGCCATCAGCAGCAGATTGATTAGTCGTGGACCTCAGAGAGGACAGTGACTCCCGAGTAAAGGACCATAGTCGGTATTGCGTTGAGGTACGATAGATATCGTCCTCTGTCAATACAGGCATGGCTAGATTGAGGCGTTCATTGTGGGTACAGGCAACAGAAGCAGTAACGTGAAGCAGCTGGGGAAAGACTCGTGCCTCGGGCCGCTCCTTAGGCATCCATCCGGTGCTATCAGAACGCTGCTCTAACCGGGTGTAGGTAACCCGACTGTAAGCTAGCGTCTAGGTGTTTTAGTAAGGTAGTGGTCTGCGGGCCATAATTTCGGGAGAACTTAATTCCGATCGCATCCTACATATCACCCAAAGTTTCTGCCGAAGATCTAGCTAGGTAATACTCTATATGCGAGTTCTTTACGCTCTTTCCCGGACCACGTGCCAAAGGACTCGTTGATTATCTCTATCATCTCTCAAAGAACCAAGAGCTTTGATCTTTGTCCAGCTATGAACATACCCTTTATTAACATAATCTTTCAAGACCCTCTATCTACCTGGCACATGTATCAACATCGTAGTCATGGCTTTTCCCATTCCTTTGCCGGAGTGGGTTTTGGAGGTCCTTATTTTTCCTTAGCCCCTTCGAGGTACTCTGTCTTCATACGCTCAATATGCTGGCATAATTATCCGGAGCGGTGATAGTCCGATGCCTTCGTTGACGATGGATGAGGGTAAGACAATCACGTAGATGAGGTCTGAGTCATGCTGGCCCGATCGAAAATGGGGCCAGACGACCACCAGCTCAGATGCGTGAGTGGAATACCAGGGATTGTTGGCTTGCTTGGGAGGAGCGCGAGCGTCAGAATCAGAATCGTCTGCCAAGTCTTAGGCGTGGGCGAAAGCTGCAGTCTCTTGAGATATAGCTTTTTGATTGTAATCCCATGGATGATGGTTGAGGTTCTTCGAAAGAGAGGTTGGCGGAGGTATATTGCGTGGTCTTTACCAGCCTTTGTTACCATGCGGTCAGCAATCGCATCAGCAACTCTATAAGGGCAGATGGTAGGAATTAGAATGCGGATGACGAAGAACGGTCATTTTCCTGAAGTGCATACACAAGTGATGCTAGGAACACAGAGTTTCCGTGAAGAGCTATACTGAACATGGAGTACACATGGAGCTATGTAGCGCTACCCATCTATCATAGTACAGTTTCCGAGCGGTGGTATGCCATTTGGAGCAATCGGAAGCCGATTAGTCTCACACATAAATCGTAATACATCGCCGGAGCCGTAGCAGCATATGAAAGCATTAGGAGCCATATGAAGGCGATGCTCGACTCCTCCGTAGCCATACAGCCTCCGGTAGGTCTAGCATCCCTGATCCGAGCCGTTGATGTAGTACCTCCAATAAGTCCATCTCTTCGTCTGCAAAGTATATACAGCTGGGCACAGAGACCCCATCTTTCGTTATCTTGATCACAGGCTCCTCAGCTTCCTCGACAGATTGCGTCTTGGGATTGAGCGACATCTTGCTGCTTGAATTCTCCTCGACGTCATCTGGGTTGTTCTTCCTGCCTACATCCGCTGGCGTCCACCAATACGTAGGATATTGACGTTGTATGTTGTTCAGGAGAAGCGATGTTACCAAGATAAGGGCTGTACTGAGCAGGACTAGAGGCAGCAAGTACCAGCCCAGCGGCTCTACCTGTGGATCAACAGCTGCAAGTAATGCCGTGGCTCCAGCCGGAGGATGTATTGTTTTCGTAAGGCTCATAGCAGCAGAGGCCAGTCCGCAGGCTAATGCTCCAGCCACCCATCGCAGGTTCTCGAAATTAGGATTGATCGAGAAGAGTTTAGTGGTACTGACACCAATGACGGCGGAGAGAAAATGTCCAATAACAATATTGCGCGGTTGGGCAAGAGGAGATTCGATGGTGTTATACTCCAAGATAGCCGCAGCGCCCTGATAAGTATCAGCAATAAGCCTATTAACGTAATTTATTGAATGGCCTACAAAGCTTCCAATAACGATTGGGACGCCATGGTCATGTATTACAGGTATCAAGAAGACTGCCTCAATGGTGATGATTCCAACGAATGCCCCGAAGAAGGCCCATCCTGCAATGAGCACGTTGCCAATATCTCGCCTCGGACCATCTCGATACCCTAAGAACCGTGCTATTGGCTTCGGTAGCGTGCGGACGAAGTTTGAGGGAATGTATGCATTCAGATGACGGTCAATATCAAACGAAAAATGCTTCGCCTCCGTGGAACACATATTTCACGTCCAAAACAGCATTTAGCCATCTTCCCGTCGGCAAAGCAAGAAACGAGATGGTGCGATTAGACGGCAACATCACGTAGCGATGAGGCGGCAACATTATGGATGCACCCAAACACCAAATCTCTGAGCTGGCGCACAGGCCAATGCGGAGCCGCTGGACCGCAGTCCGCGGAGCACAGGAATCGCAAATGAAGCGTCATGCATGCAAAAGGATGTTTAAACAAGCTGTTGCCAAAAATGGGTAGTAACAGGACGCGATGACAAAGAGATATAGGGAGAGGTTGTTTTTCGATTTCTTGAGCGTAATAGATTAGTCAGCAGCCAAGAGCTTATGGCGGGAAAAAGCATAAGGTACAGGGTCCTTGTAGAAGCTCTTCGAGACAGTAGACATCTACATCATCCAAGTTTATGGTGAAATCAAAATATTATCTCTGCCAATATTTTAAGATAAAACAGAAAATAAGACCCAGAAATACCCTAGGAGGACAAAAATTTCAATTGTCCGGAGTGAGGGTCGAACTCACGACCTTCGGATAGCCACTCGTGACGAGCAGTCATAAATCAATATGAGACCGACGCTTTAACCAACTAAGCCATCCAGACGACTATAATTTTGAAAGTGGGCTTATTTGCTTATATGTTAAAGCGCAAACAAAGCGATGAGTATGACGATAGAACTGCGAAGCCTCAGCAAGGCTACCTCTGCGGACAGCTCCATCAGTATCAATGTTTCCAAAGTGCAGATGATGCTGAGAATTTACGGACGCTTATTTGTCAAGTCATCGATTCTGACTTTAAAATCATCCTAAAACATAGAGAGTAGCATTGCAATTTAGTGGTTCAGTTACGGACAGCAAGGAAGTCCAGCCAATAGCTCCTGGGAAAGAATATCCACCACTCAAATACCTCGCTAAGCTGATTCATGAGGCTGCCTTGATGGCTGAGATTCAGTGAATCGTTCAAGTCAGGGTGTTCTAGGGTTTGAAATAAGGATGTGAGACCAGGAGGAGAAGCATAGCCTAGCACCATCCGGCAATATCCTGTATTGGGAGTAGGCGGCGTGATGTCACAAATTCTATACATGGTATATTTGCAACCAGAGTACGCTGGGCGATATCACATCTCAAGTTCTCTAGACGACTGTGCTGTCCCCCGAATTTGGAGAGTAGATGGAACTTGCTGATGATATATGATCATTACTTTCAGGGTCTGAAGCCCGAGACGAGATGCTTGTTCTCTGTGAGTGGTTGCAACGACCGGAATAGAATACTGGAGAATACTACCACCACTCGAGGTAATGTCCTTTTAATTGATATAGGCTGGCTACACCTGGCACGTTCACTTGCGCGTAGCCTTCGGGACAGCAGGGAAGGCACATTTGGCATACGCAAGGCACCTATCAGCATGGCAACAGTCACCCAGCTGTTCAGACTCTTGTGATGAGATTCGATAAATGGCAAGGAATTGACTATCGTATTAGGTCTTTCGCATTCCAATTGAACAAGTCATCACGGTGTAGGAGATTGGAGCATGAGTCATGCATAAAATATTGAGTAATCATTCGTGAAGTTGCAGCTGGGGAGTTCTCCTTTATGGGGGTTAGTAACCCTCGGCGAGAAGAGTCCAACGCTTGAGGAAACCTCGACAACTCTCGTTCTTTGCTTGGAGAAATTTGCCTCTTTACAGATTTGTCAGTGCTACAACCGTATATGCATGGCTTGTGCTTCGTTCTCTTACGTAGCAGGGAGGCAGAGCGAGGAAAATACTTGTCTCAGTGGCGGCGGCGCAGCCTCTTGGTAGATACGGTCCACCGTAGTGTAGCTTTTGCATGACTCTAAGCGAAAGAAAATTGTGAAGGCTTCATCTCTGATATTCGGTCACTCGTGAGAACTATCGCGAATAGAACGGAGAGATAACTACAATTTCTTTGTCTTACGCCCACCTCAAATATTCAGGACTCCTACGACTGTGGTCTCTAATTGCATTGATACCGCCCCACCCCGTCTCGGGGCTTCAGCCAATCGATAAGCCGAGCCCCACAGCCCACCAACATTCCTAGGCCGACTCTCCATACTCTCCTCACCCTTCAATCCAACATCACCATGGTTTCCGCTTCCAAAGCAGCCCGTCAGGCTAAGCGTGCAGAGGATGGAAAAGACAAGAAGAAGACTATGGCGTCCAAAGTATCTTCAAAGGCCGCCTCAAAGACTGGATCATCAGCCTCATCGGTCAACGGTGACGAGACACCACCACTTCTCGATGGCGATGGCAACGCTCTACCCGATGATGAACAGCCTGCAACTACAACCGAGAAAATGTCCGCTGTCAAGAAGTTGACGGACCAACTGGATAAGCATGGCTTGTCGGACAGAGTTACAACAGGAGTCCTGGCTTCACTACAAGCCAGCAGAGACGTCAAGATCAACTCAGCATCATTAGTGTTTCATGGCAAGGTTCTCATTCAAGATACCACACTCGAGCTCAACTACGGCCGAAGATATGGACTGCTTGGGGAAAATGGCTGCGGAAAATCAACATTATTGAAAGCTATTGATAAACGAGAATATCCGATACCAGAGCATGTTGATCTTTACTTGTTGAATGAGGGCGCTCCACCTAGTGATCTAGGTGCTCTTGCGTGGGTAGTAAGGGAGGCAGAAAAGGAGATGGAGCGGATGGACAAGCAAGCAGAAGAAATCCTGGAACAGAACGGCCCTGAAGACCCCTTACTTGAAGATCTCTATGAGGTGAGCGGAAATATTATTCCTTCCCCCGGCAATGCTAACGCCATCAGCGCATGGAAACGATGGACCCTTCGACTTTTCAAACCCGCGCGTCTCTCATCCTCACGGGTCTCGGCTTCAACAAGAAAACGATCAACAAGATGACCAAAGACATGTCTGGTGGATGGCGAATGCGTGTCGCATTAGCCAAAGCACTTTTCGTGAAACCGTCTCTCCTTCTACTCGATGATCCCACCGCCCATTTAGATCTTGAAGCCTGTGTGTGGTTAGAAGAGTATCTGAAAAAGTGGGATCGTACTCTGATCTTGGTTTCACACAGTATGGATTTCCTCAACGGGGTTTGCACCAACATGATAGATATGAGGGGGAATAAGCTCATCTACTACGGCGGTAACTACGATTCATATGTGAAGACTCGCACAGAACAAGAAACAAACCACATGAAGGCATATGCCAAACAGCAAGAGGAGATACAACACATTAAGAAGTTCATTGCTTCAGCAGGTACATATGCCAACTTGGTCCGACAAGCGAAGTCAAGGCAAAAGATTTTGGATAAAATGGAAGCAGAAGGTTTCCTCCAGCCCGTCCCTCAAGACCGAGTCTTCACCTTTCGCTTTGCCGATGTCGAAAAGCTCCCACCTCCTGTCCTCTCCTTCGACGAAGTCACCTTTTCCTACTCTGGCCAAGCCAAAGACAATCTCTATGAGAACCTGGATCTCGGTGTGGATATGGATAGTAGAACAGCGCTCGTCGGTCCCAACGGTGTTGGGAAGTCCACGTTACTTCGCCTCATGACTGGCAAGCTATCATCTACTAGCGGTGTCATCTCAAGGCACACTCATTTGAAACTCGGCATGTACAGCCAGCATTCAGCGGAACAATTGGATTTGACCAAGTCTGCTCTGGACTTTGTGCGTGACAAGTATTCGGACAAGAGCCAGGACTACCAGTACTGGAGGCAACAGCTCGGTCGATACGGCTTATCAGGAGAGTCACAAACTGCGTTAATGGGAACCCTCTCAGAAGGGCAGAAGAGTAGAATCGTATTTGCACTGTTAGCCATAGACGGACCAAACATGCTGTTACTAGATGAGCCCACCAACGGTTTGGATATCCCAACGATCGATTCTCTAGCGGATGCCATCAATGCATTCAGTGGAGGTGTAGTAGTAGTCTCCCATGATTTCCGGTAAGACAACCCTTCCGTCAACCATACTCAATAAACTAATACATATCTCCACAGCCTCCTCGACAAAATTGCCAAAGACATTATGGTCTGTGAAAACAAAACCATTAGACGATGGGACGGTACAATCGGCGAATACAAGAACTACTTGCGCAAAAAGATGGTCACAATGGGTCAGGTATAGACAGTCAGTCTCAATTACAACAAAAGCATGGGGGATTTGGGCTTGATGTGTGTTCGCGGGGTGCACATCGCGAGCCTTTTATGACATGATGGCGGCCTAGGTTACAACCGGATGTGCATATATGCGCGGCAAAATGCTGCATCAATTATGAGCAGGATGACTTTTAGAGGCGTTTAGACTAATAGGACTTCTCGGTAGTAAGGGCAATAGACAACAATGATGTACCCCCAAGACCCCCTGGTACAATTATTACCATTCCTAAGCCACACTGACTCACAGCAGTGAGAGCAAATCGCAGGGTGTGTAGCTCAATTCATTGACATGCTGCCATATCTATCTATCGTATCAGCCACCCCACGCAAATTAGAGCTGCATATCTAAACACACAAAGAACAACCAATTAATGCACCTCCTCCACGCAATGCACATCTAATAAGCCCATGCATCCCAAAAAGCCAAAACAAATGCCCCCGCTACGCTTTTCACCCCCAACCTAAACAACAAGCAACCCCCCCACCCCCGCCACCACCACAGCCACTAACCCCACAGCAGCCTTCTTCGTCGCGCCCCCCGTAAACGCAACCACACTCCCCGACGCAGTCTTAGAGCCCACCGGCACCACCGTCCCACTCGGCCTCGTTGTCACCACGGACGGCAAGCCAGAGAAGGTAGGTCTAGGAAACCCGGTCGAGGCAGTGGTAGGGGGTTTAGGAAAGCCAGTAGAAGCAACAGGGGTGGGTTTAGGGAAGCCGGAGGAGGGCTTGCTAAACGGCACAGCAGTGACGGTTGAGTAAACAGTTACGGGTGTGCAAACGGGGCAAGTAGATGGACGTCCCGTCGCGAAGGGTGGGAGGCTGTTGGAGTGGTTGCCCGTTCCATAAGGAGCGCCGCTGGTACCAGTCCTGCTGGCGGTCCTGCCGATTTCGAGATCCGAGGCCTCGATACGCAGAGCGGAGTTGTATACATTAGCGATACTGGTCTGGACGGGGAGAGGGATGTTAGAAGCCCATGTTGCGGTTGAAACTAGAACAGATGCCACTAAGCCGAGTTTATTATTGTAGAAGGCGGATTGGACGATTGGTGGAGCGGCGCTGTAGACGGCGTTGAGGAGAGCGGAGCCGGCGGGTTGGGCGGCCGCGGAGGAGATGTAGGCGTTGAAATCTGCGTTGGCTTTGATGGCTGGGGCGACGAGGCTTTCGAATTGGCCAACGACTGAGGTGGGGACGTTGCTGTACCAGCTTGCCGTAGTTGTTGCGCTGGCGATCTGGTTGAAGAGAATGGTTGGGGTGTTTCCTGCTGCTGCTAGGACGGAGGAGGGGGCTACAGATGCTACGGCGTTGACAGCGGCGATCCAGGTTGGATTCGCTGTGACGGCGGCTGCGTCTGCACTAATTCTCGATACCTAAGTTAAAGATGTCAGGTTCACGTATTGCTGCATGGACTAGGTAGAGAAATACCAGGTTCTGGTCAACACCCTTAATCTGCGCAAGGGAGAGGATAGGGAACAGGGCCGCGCTGGCCAGGAGCTTGACTTGCATTATGAAAATGCTGAACAGACTGCCGGCTTTTTAAAATGAGTGTCGAGAGAGAGGACAGAGATTTACTCAAGCAAACACCGCAGAGAATCAAGCTGGCAAGTACGGACCCACTACATAAGGAAGATCAAGCTGCGCTCATAATATATGGATACATAACAGATACAGCATCCACAGAGCTGAATCCCAGCTGAACCTCGAGACAGCGAGGTAGGTGGCCTAACCAACAATGAAAAATATGATGGAAATGAGATGCCTCTGGGTAGGTAGAGATAATTGTACCTGGAACCCAGATATTTGGGTTGTGCATGGATTGCATTATACCATTGTAGGCTACATCGAGTACGTATGAAACACCTGGGCTTGGGATAGTATCTTCCCAACCACATCAGATAGCATAAAGAAAGACTTGGCATCAGGTTAATTTCAGGGAAAGGTAGTGGTGATGCACGCAGTCTTGCCATGAGTGGTGAGGAGTGCTTGTCTGACGAAAGAATGGTATGATCAACACGATGGTGTTGGCGGCGTAGGAAGACGTTCAGATCATCCGCAGCGGCACGCCTGAAGACTGTGCCTTACCTTAGAGCTGACAACAACTTGCCAATTTTTGAGTACCTTACCTTGCAAGGCGACCTATGTCAACCCTCTTGTTCACAAAAGTGTAGATTGGTGATATTTGCCTAAGGAATGAAGAAACAGGAAGTCACCGAGTGCAGTTGGTGTCAGCTTCCATACATCTCGTCGCGATTTTCTACCAGCAACGGCGACGCTAATCATTGCGGGCGCCATACTCAAGCTAGGAAGCCTTGCGAAATCGATGCCAAGAGTCAGTCTCGAGCGAACGAAATTGTCATTGATTCTTCCAACGGCCGTGGAAGTGCCGAAGAGCACACAATGATGTTGTACAGTGTCACCTTCTGAAACAGACTAACAAATCAGGACTTCAATGCTATACATCCTCTGCTTTCAAAGCCTTAACTTCAGCTACGAGGCTCATGAAGAGGATGACGAGTCGTCCAGGGGGATATGTGGTGGCTTCGGTGATGCTCATGATGCCTGCGGAACGAATGGTTTCCAAGGCAGCATCTGGCCGCACGGCTTCGACTGAGCCAACACTTGCTCATGAATCCTTTGTTTCCTATACTGGGGGCCTATAAAAGTCAATCTGCCCAATCCAGGTCGAGTATCAGCGGAAATACAAGCTCCAGGCCTCCAGTTGCCATGAACTCAGCCGCGTTGGTAATCTAACAATATGTGTGAAGCGTAATGCTTCCTTGAGAGCTTTCTGTGCTCCACAAAGAGCGTTGCCAGAATCATTAGGCCTTGCTATTGTCCTTCCACGACGGAATCTGGATCAAACCCGAGAATACTCTGCGGATTCAGCAGCAGTGTCGACGGAAACCATGACCCCATTGGTTCTCTGTGGCTCTCGGGGTATGAGACCGAAGGCTTCCCACGAGCGTCGAGGAACACCTCGTGCGGAGGCAAATTGGCGAGGTTTGTGGCCAGAGACGTGGGTGTCGCATTGGCCCTACTTGCTGCACCTTATCCGCGACGGCAAAGCTGCGATAACTACCTCCTTCAAAGTAAAGCACCTTAACACGGCCTATCAGGCTCTCCACTGGACATGGTCGAAGCATATTGACAAAGTATTCTCTTCCCTGCTCCATAGCTCCTGTCTGCATGAAGTAGTCGAGACCAAATGCGTAGACCAGGACGTTCTCATGGAGAGCAAAGGAGTGTTCGCCTCCATCTATCATATCGATGGTCTTTTGACTGAATGTACTGGCCGCACTATGAGTCCCTCGCTCTTTCTACTTATGCGTAGTCTTCATGCGATCTGAGATGGCTGGCTGCTGTACCTCGATCCAGGGACGGTACCCTTTTAGGCGGAATAACAGCGTGATTGCTCGGTAGGACGAGGTTCGTGATGCCTTGGATGAAGGCTAGCAGTATGAGCCAACTGTAGTTGTCGTAAATCCGAATCTCCCATTGCTGGACTGATGCATATCTTGACAAGGCGGTCTGGCTTGATGTTCGAGGAATTCTTCACCTCACATTCTACACCCAGAGTATTGTCATCACCAGCTCCCCGCTCAAAATTTTGTTACCGAGTGTGGGTGCAACGCAATGATTAACCCTGGTAGCTGGCTGCACAAAACCAGTCTTTTCTCGACTTGGATGGAGGCGAGGTCTTCGATACCGAGCAATTGTGTCCTTCACCCAGAAACCATCACGCCTTCTTCATTCCTTCCAACCATATAGATGTTCAAGCCCTTATAGACCTTTATTGATTGCTTTAGGCTTGCTCTTATGCTTCACAGCACCGGCCTTTGCTGGCCTTCGACATGACCTTTTTTTTGTACCCTTCGAGGATGATCTCCAGCTTCGTGCTTATGAGATCACTTGTCTTAATGTGGGTCGCTATTGACGGTAGAGATTGGTGCACTCTTCGTCATAGCGTTGTGGGTCTGGGCACACCTCATGGCAGGCTTGCGTTGGCTTGGTAGGTTGAAGATTTTCGAGCTATTGGTTGCATGTCTGAACCGTGTAGAGTTCACGGCGATTAACTGAGAATAAAATCGGTAATATACAGAGCTGTCAGCAATGAAACAATACTCTGATCTCCTGACGAAGCGTGCGCTCGATTAGTCAGCACGGAAAATGATGATTTGACGGCAGCGACAAAAGAAATTCTATAGAAATTCTAGAGCAATAATAGAGTCATCAGCACCATCAAACATCATGGCCAAGGCACCGAATTCGTAATGCATAATACATTAGGTTGTCCCGAAAGACATTGTGAGTCTATGGACTGATCTCAAGTACTTTACTCCTGAAGACCATATAAGGCTACCTATGGAACTGGCAAAACCTAAACCTTCTCGACCTCGTACCTTCGAATTACACCGAGCGTCCTTTAATCAATGTTAGCAATGTATGTGGGAGTGTCAGGTTCAGCAAGACTTGCTTCATAATCTTGCACCGGCCCACCATCTTGCGTCACCCAGCACAAAACTCCATCAGCCGCATCGCTGCAATCAGATCCTTCCCGGTTTTGGTGGCGAAGATGGGGATGGTGCCCAACATCCCCGGAAGTTTGATCATCGTTCTCATGTTTCCCACTCTTCCCTTCCTCAATTCTGTCAGAGTCAGCAGCATCGAGGCCGTGGCTCGTCCTATATTGCTGGTAATGGGCAACGGATTCGGCTTCAGCTGCTGCGTCACGGCCGTGGCTTGTCCTATATTGTTGGTAATAGGCAGCCGATTCAGGTTCAGCCGCTGCATCGAGGCCGTGACTTGTCATATGTTGCTGGTAATGGGCAGCCGATTCAGCTTCAGCCGCTGTGTTGAGACCGCGTTCACTCATAACCTGTTGAGAATCGGCAACCGAGCCCGATCCTGAGACAGTTCCGGATTCAGGGAAGGGGGGCTTCGCAAAGCCAGAGGAGGAAGGATAGGGAGTTCCGTTATCACGAGGATCCTCGCAATGATCATGGACTTCAGACATTTTGGAATGGACGGGAGAGTCAGGAGGTTTGTAGACAGGTGGGAGGCCGGCCTCTATCGTGGTTGCTGAAGGAACAGCATTTGAGAACGGAATTGGGCTCGCGTTAACAATGCTGGTCGCCAGGGCTGAGAACAAGACGACCGTGAAAGCCATCATGGCGACTTAGGGTGGAATCTGCTATTAGAGTCGGGTTTGCTCTTGGTCTCGACTTCCTGGATTGATCCTCTGAGTTCATGTGAGTATAAGGCGATTTCTTGGACAATGAGAATTATTGCACAACGCGTGATAATTATATGCGCACCACCGTCGTCACATATTGACATTATCCAAAGACAGACAAAGTGGAGAGTTTCTGCAAATGCATTGGCCAGCCATGCTATCCTGGAAGAGCAAAGCCGTTTTGGAGTTTTCTCGTCCATTCGCAGACACATGAGTCGAGAGCTGCGGGGTAAATCCTTCATGCAGCCAGCAGAGTGTTGGCAAAAGCAGGGCCGTGGCATGGAGCTCTTACCGTATCGGGCTAGTCATGCAAAGCTTGTTTGCTGAAGAGACGCCTGAAGACACATGACTGGATGACACTTGACGGTGGTCCTGGATCAATCAACTACTACGAAATCCTACACCAACGTATGCTGACGGTGTTTCAAGGACGTCGTCTTCAATGTTGATGTCTCGTCACGTCCCAACGACAGCAGCAACGGCTACCGGTATAGCCTGATTCCTGCTTTCTGTTTTTGTCGAGTACGACTGGAAGAAGCTTGGCAAGCTTCAATTGATCAGTGTCGCATATACCAGTTACAACTCGTAACAACAGCACGCACATTGATGACCAGCATAACGCCATCAAGACCTCTTTGGACCTGAAGTCCTCTTTATGGTGAATAGCCTATCAGGCCATTGATGATGCAATTCACCCAAAATTAATGGGCTTTTTGTCTACAGTTTAACAAACGAAAACATCCAGCCACCTGTACCACGCAAGCTGACTTAAATACCTCTTCGAGCTATGCTTACCTTCCCCAATTCGGCCAAAACAGCCTCACAAAAATGGTCATCGGCGATGGATAAGGAATCTTTAAACACTACACAGTTAGGAAAAGGCATGGCACTAATCCAGCGGCCACCCTGATAGCCCTGGGCCCGAGTGACAGTGGCTGCATTAGCAGCTGAGTCCTTGGGATCCCCAAAATCACAATAGCGCTGGGCACCGGGAGTCTGGGCTGCCGCGAAGGGGTCGATTCAGCTGGACATAAAGACTGTGGCGATTACGCTCAGGGCAGCTGGCGCGCAAGGGGAGATACACATGGCAATCAGAAAGATACACCAAGCCAGCACACGAGATTGTGACATGGCCATCTATTTCCGTAATGGCACTGGGCTGGCGCTCCATTCTGTGCTGTGATTGATAGCGTTGGCCGCCGTCACTGTCAACATTCCCCTCATCGAGGTAGGGAGTATGTTTGGTGGAGCTGAGCAATTCCATTACTGAGCATGGGCAAAGTCAACGCCTAGGAATACGGTGTGGAAATGTGGTGGTTGGTTCTGTCTACGCCTACGCTGGTGGGCGCGCTTGGAGATTAGCCATGAATGTCCGCGGTATGGCGACGTTCGAAATGGTTCTGGAATTTGGTACCCTTGTACACAATTTCGCTTCTCCTTTCGGCCAGCAGAGCCTCAACCCTCAACGCCCACCTACCCTAAAAGAGAAGGATGAGGCTGACTGAGGAGCGAAAATCCTCATTTTGTTTTAGCGCCTCGGACCGTGAAATTTCCCTGGCTGAGCGGCTATATCACCGGAGTACTGGTAAATTATGACTCTGGGGACGGGCCTCTGGGGATGGGCCTCTGGGGATGGGCCATAAGGCATGGGTATTATTGGGGGCCGATAGCCTATCTCTTGAAGGATTCCTCGATATCTTGCGCAATACGCAATCGAGAGTTCAGTCGACAAGATAATCGCAGAACCAGCGATACCTTGCACGCTTCTCACCGCCAGTAGCTCTAGGTGTACTTTATTCCTTCTCCCGTTGAATCCCGGCGTGACTGTGCTAAACGGTGCACTTGGTGTTTTAGCTGGCGATCTAGCGATCTTCTAAGCCATCCCAACCTAGCGATCCACGCCCGATTGCTGAGCTCTTGGAGAGACAAGCATGAACAGCCGACTTGGCCCTCCCCAACCATTCCTGGCCATAAGGCTAGAGGCGTGCGCAGAATGCACCAACGAAAATTTTCCGATAAGATACCGACTCCTGCGAAGAGATTCTAGTTATCTGTAGGTATCCCTGGCTTCACGTTGGGAACCGGAAGATGAAGGATGGGACGGATGCACAGGCACATATGACGGGCGTACTAGCAGGAAAATCCATCCTAACAGCTATATGAGTACGCAGTAGCCACGATATACAGATCCTCTGAGGGATAAGGAATCACCAATCAACCGAATCGCTCCAGATACTCTCGCCGACATACGGTGTACTCGCACAAATGTCCACATCACCAGGTGCTCCCTGTAACAAGAATGCCTTGTCCATAATAAACTCTTCAATACGCGACAGCCACAGTCATCCAGCCAACGCCTTGACGCTTCAACGCTCGGTGCTGACAATACAATCTATCGAGCCCAGCGCCTCAGCCAGTTCCAGACCAATACCGCCAGCTGTAAACTTCAAAGCCCAAGCCTCCGCTCACTCCGAGGGCGCTGGAGCAAGAATCGTCTTCGATAATCAATAGTGTAATTAAAGTTTTTCTAAAAACGACTTAGCTGCATCTCTCAACACGAGTTCCCCCTACCAAGGGAAAAATCGATAGTTCCACTAGCTCCCATTCCTCCCTTATTTAGTGCATCCCTCGTGTCCCACCCCTGCTGTACTCGGCTAAAATAGAACACCACCCTGGTCCCCAACTACAGGGGCACAGCAGCAGACCGGACAGGGGACAGGGGCCCCCCGAAGACCCTAAGGGAAGCACGGATGCACTAAAACAGACTACTTCTACAGAAAAACCGTCGGCAAGGTCCAGCCGATAACCCCTTTTTGCCGAGAGGGTGCACCGTGCCCCCGGGAGGGAGTGGTTGATTGGGCCCTGGGGTGTGCTTTGCCTCCCCCCGGGTCGCAGGGCCGGGGCCAAAAACCCCACGACGACGCTGCGCAGGCGCGCCTCTCCCACGCGGTACCTGAGACAGATCTGCTGCGTGTAGGGGAGCCGGGGGACGCAAGGCACGGCCATGTGGGAATTTTTGGGTAATGGGGGATGTGTGAGGTTTATGTATGGATGTAAGGGAGGCTCGATGTGGCAGGGCGGTGAGAGGTGATGGGTGACGTGACGGATGGGAAGGCATATGAATTTTACGTTGAGCTGTCATCACGGTGGAGCAAATGCACCGTGCGAAGAAAAAAGAGGCAGTTCAGGGTTGTTCAATGGGGAGCATTCCATTAAGTCCACTACCACTGAGCTGAAGCGAATGTCGTTGTCGTAGACGTCTAGTAGTAGTAGGTATGCCATGCCTCCTCCGCCTCAGCAATGCCCACGGCCCAAAGAAAAATTACAGCTGCCCAGCTCCCCAGCCCACGACAGCACTCCCATCCCCCAGTAAAATCCTCCCCCACAGCTGCTGCAAAAAGCATCATCAATTGTCGTTAGATTTAGCAAAGCTCACGAAGAGCTACTCCCTTCAACGAACCCAATGATCATCCCCATATTCCCTTCCCGTTTGTCCCAGCGCCCGGTCTATGTCGCAAAATAGATGTGATTAAAGCCAGCCAGGTGTAAATGCCGCCGTAAAGCAAGAACAGGCTGATTAAAGGAGTGTATATTAACAATTAACAATTAAAAATCAAACGCCAAAAGCCAATGTAAGGCTACTAGTGATGGCGAGCCTGGTATCCCATGAGCGAGTCCGATTGTAGATGATGATGATGATGGTGTAATAGGATGTAGAGTAGTTGATTATCACGGGAACAATAACATATACCCCCAGCTCAACCCATAGGGGAGCTACAGCAGCGCTGGCCACTTGAGATAAAGATTATAGTGTGCTGATTGTGTGGTAATTATTCGGAGGGTAGTGTGTTTGCTGTTAGGCCTTCTTGTTCGCCGAAAACTTCTTCTTCCAATCTTTCTCGTACTTGTAGTGGTCGTGTGCAAAGGCATATGGTTCAGACCGGTAGATGAAGTTGTAGTTACTCGCTGTGGGATCGACTGGTAAACCTCGTTTGACTGGTGTAACTGGATTCCGGGCTGGTGTGGGAAGCTTTGGCTCGTTGTCCCAATATGAGCGTGGAAAGATTGGATGCACTGGAGGGACAAAGCGTGATACTAAGTCTCGTCCCTCTACTTTGATCATTGGTGAGGGTGCAACTTGTGGGCTGTGATGAGGCTGTCAGTCTATCATGTTGTTGTTGAGTCTGAAGGTCGAGGAGCTATAGACATACCACAGTAACGAGAAGAGGACCGCACATGCAGCGAAGATGGTGGTCGAGCACTTCATGGTGGATGTAGGGTATTAGGGAACGTACTGAGCGACTGTGGGAGTATAGTCGAAGAGGAAAGAGGGAGGATTAAGAGATGGTTGAGCCTCTAGTCCAGAGCAAAAAGCAAATAGCTGAGGAAGGGTAGACTATATTAGGAGAGGCGTGGAGCGAGAGTGAGGGTGAACTCAAGATCCGTGATGGACAATGTGTATGAGTTGGCAGGAGGCTTGCAGGAGCGGACGTACTGCCCTTATGAAGCTCCCTTATCTCAGCTTTGGGTAGCTTGAGTCATGGTCACTCGTGTGTACGCCTCGGGAAGTCTCTGCTAGATGCATATTCACATCCACCCTTCTGGGAAGCTTGTGACGATCCTAAGCCCACTAGCCAGACTCGGAACTTGCATGGGCAGTACAGGGTGGATGGGAGTGACAGGATATCCACCCTGCGGATGAAGCGAGGGACGGACGGGTATTGGTCGATAAAGCTCCTAAGGGTCTGCTGCATTGGGAGCTTGCTGTGGAGTCCGTGTGCTGTTATCCTTAGCTGTCCGACGGCGATTCTGCTTACGGCGACATTCTCGCCTAGATGCATATTGCTCGATACGAGGTCCTTGCTAAGTACCGAGTAGGCCTGGCCACGGTGGCAGCGAGACCCAGAGAGAACACCCGTTCTTGGCGATACGCTGTTGATCTAGTATCCCGATTCGGAAAAATTGACGCCAGAGCTAGCTTATTTACCTAATCCTTATGCGACATTTCTTGCCCAAAATTTCCACTATCACACCCTATTATCTTACACGTAGAAGTAAGATGATAGCCCAGCCCAGCCAAGTCACCAGCTAGGAAAGGGCTGTGGCCTTTGGCTGCGAACGGCCAAGCAGCCAGGGTCGGAGGGTGTGCGTGTCGCGATGGAAAGTCCAATGGAGGTACCATTGCGTACCTTTCAATTGGCGACCAAGTATTTGGAGCATTACATTGCATCCCAACAGATGCACTGTCCCTGCTGCGCGACATTACTGACAGCTGACCCAGACCAGCGAGAGTGAGCGAACACTCATATGCAGGTTCCATGCACCACGGAGGAATATTCGGGAATCGGAGGAGAATTTGGGTACCGTAGGAGATACAAGTACAGCATTGCAAGGGTGATGACAAAAACACTGGGAAATTGTGGACCCGTGAGTGGATCGTGGGCCAGCGTCCCGACGATTGGTTGACGCGTGAAGCCTTCTTGGGTGGTGGGACCGGACAGCAGACAGGGATGCTGGATCAATTTAAAAGAGAGCCATTCGTACGCAGCGAAAGATAAGAGGCGACAAGCGCGGTATAGCTAGTGGACGATTATACAGCGGGAACCGCCTTGACTAGCCGGGGGATCGCATCGTCGCTAAGTCGTCATGGGCCTGGCGCACAGCTGCCGGACCAGGGGTCATGGCTGAAAGGGGGCAGCCGCTCTTTCGGGAGGGGATAGATCAGAGCAAAGGAACAGGGATAGCCCCAACATCAACAGGGCGGCGACCAAGACCGATCTCCTCTTAGTAAAAGCCATCCGCTTTTGGACGCATGAGCCTACTTGTAGCCGCATATGCATGTCGTATTAAGCTTACCCTGCCCTGCCCCGTGTCACCAGCAAATCATTCCCAACCATCACAAAAGGACACAATAATAGCCCTCTCGGCTGAATCGAATTCCTCATATAGAATATTAAGCCGTGTTCGAGGTAGGATCTGTCAAACAATTGCCTCTGTTGTCCGACGTCGTCGTCATTGAGAGCGTGCTGGGTGTCCAATACACTCTTCACAATTGGAAATACTTGTTGGTAACTGCTCCTTTGATTCTGGATCCCGGGCAGGCATCCATGCGGCAACCGTTACCAATCGACAGGGATAAACCGTTATGCTTTTGGGTGTCCCACTTTCACACCCTCTGCTTCCGAACGCAGATGCAATGGCGATCCCGTGGACCCAGAAATACAAATAGCCAATACTTTGGTAGAGTAATTATTGCCTGGTTTTACTCACCATGCAGCTGCAGCTACTGAGTGTACCTAAATTGCGGATGCCGATACCCTAAAGCTCCTTCGTCGCCCTCTGCTAACCTATACGCTCGATCGCCCCGGGCGCGCTTTTTGTTCTCCCATCTCGCATATAGCATTGTCGTGGTCGTTAAGATCAAAGAGAGTACAAGAAAGCCCATGTTGATGGAATGTCCGGCAATGTAGCGAGGACTGGAAAATGGGTGTGGCCTTATCAGTATGTGTTCCTCCGAGGTGGAGCGGGATAAGGATAAGGTGGAGCGGGATAAAGTGGGGTGGCAAGGTGGGACTCACGCATCCGCTTGTAGATAGGTAAAGGTAGCGATGAACGCAGCACAATTCGCAATCGCAATCTGCAAGCCTGTGCCTGTCGCTCGAACATAGTGCGGTGCTAGGTTGTTAGCAAGCCTTGACAATGCCCATCAGCTTCGAAACGGGAAACAGGAAAAAGTGGGTCTTTCCTACCAGCCCATGACAGCTGGAGAGCTTGGGAAAACGCCTGAAGTATGATAATGAGCTTAAAAGTCCTCCCTCGGTTCCCCACGAGTGTACAAGGTACGAGCTGGACTTACCTGCCGCTACAAAGAACGTGCTATCCTGCAAGTCAATAAATGTTTCGGATTATCATTCCTGACTGAATCCTTCACTCACCCTCCGTAATGCACTAGCGGCTTTGCAGGCACTAGCAGCAAAATATAGCCAATGATAGCAAGCGAACAGCCGACTATCATTATGGGTCCTCGCATCTTTATCTTGTCAGACACAAAAGTGCCGATAATCACCATGAAAAAGCCGCCCATGTTGGGAGGAACGGTGAAAAGCTGTGCTATGACGCTGCTGTATCCCAAACTGGAAATAATTGTGGGTAGGAAAAGTGAGAAACTGTAGATCGGCGTGATAATGGCAAAGAAGTTCAGGCTCAGCAGGATTGTATTCCAGTTGAGCACCGCCATCCGGGCCCACTTCCACGAGAACTGCTCCGCTTCCACGTTGGATTTGTTGCTTGCCCCGTGAGCATCAAGCTTCATCCGGGCAACAGCTGCAACCCTTTCTTCCTCGGTTAAACATTTGGCCTGCATAGGCGTATTGGGAAGGAAAAATATGGTGATGATGCCATACAACACTGTGATGGCACCCTCCACAAAGAATATCCATGGCCAACGATTGTAGCCGTGAAAGCGGATCTCCGCCAGGCCAGTAGCCAAGAGACCTCCAAAGGCTCCGCTCAGTGGAGCAGCACAATAGAACAAGCCGAGCCTAAACAGCAGATTCTGCCTCCGATAGAACATGGACAGGTAGAGGACCATGCCGCCGAGGAGGCCTCCTTCACATAGCCCCAGGAAGAATCTGGCCGCAATAAGGCCACCATATGTTTTCACTGCTCCCATGCACGTTCCTACAATTCCCCATCCGATAAGCAGTCCGGGTAGATAATATCCTGCTCCAACATACTTCAGAACCCAGTTGCTAGGCACATCGATAAGGATGTAGGGAACGTAGAAGATCGTCAGAGCGATATTGAATTTGTCTCCCGTGAGCTTGAGGTCTGCTGGCAAACCATCAATGCGGGCATTGCCGATGTTGCTTCTATCGATGAAAGCAAAAAGCCATAGCCCAAAGAGCCAGGGCACAATGGTGGTGTCGAATTTCCTAGTGATTCGTCTATCGAGCGCAGGGTCGATGTCGAGCGGGATGTCCAAAGTCTCTTTATGCTTAAGTGTTTCATGGTGGTCTCCATGCAGTATTTTCTCGTCTATGGTAGCATCGTGGTTGGCTGCTTGATTATAGTCCCTATTTGGAATCTGCTCGTCAGCCATTGTGCAGGTTGTTGGCAGACGTTTTTGGCAGGGTTTGTCTTAGGTATTAGGTGCTTTTTCGGTCAAATGGGTCACCTAGAACCATGCTTTAGCTGGATATAGTCAACAACGGCTGAACAATACAATATTTTCACCACTGAGGTGTTGCTGAGAATTGAGAAAGTAGTAATAAGATATCGTGCGACAGCGTGTCGTCTTCATAAGCCTATGGAGTATCCTTGCTTTTGGTGCATCAGTCTCCGCACGCCCGCAGTGTGGCCCTTGTCTGGTTGTCCGTGGGGGAGGTAAGTTTTGACCCCCGATGACCCAGGAGAGAGGCTCTGGGGTCGCTGGGGGTCGCGGGGGATTTGCGGGAGGGGTCGCTGGGGTCACTCGCCAAGGCGCCCGGCCTGGGCAGCGTCATACTAGTATACATAAGAATCAAGTATTGCTGCGTCGCTGATCATCAAGGCATTGAAGTCTTTGCAGTACTTTAGGTACTCACTCTCTGACAGCACCAAACCTTCTCGCGGTTGTCACGGCTCACAGGGTGTCTCCTCCGCTTCTCAATCAGGCTTCAATGCAATGCTTCTTTCATTCCAAATCACCACGTGCTAATGTAGGTACAATGGTCGCAATAGGTACTTTTTGGTGACATTGATCGGCTTGAGCTTGCTTACAAGGCCTATCCTCTTCTGTAGTGGCCATGTCTGTGCTTCCTGCGCCAATATGTTCTGATTCGAGGTGATGTCTGCACGGATGTAGGATGTACAGGATCTTTGCAGGGATCCCACCTTTGGACCAATTCATTTGCAACGCGTCTTGAACGCTGCAGAGGATTGCCGATAACCGCCTGCATGGTAATCTTACGTGCATTCTCTGCCTACAAAATACTTCGTACAATATACATCGAGGGAACTGTGCACCTGTCAAATAAATGCGAAATGAGCTCAATGCTGCCCGAACTGGACCGACACTTGAGTCTAGAACTACCATGAAAATAAACACTCCCTATCTCTTGAACTTGAATTTGAAATCCCTTTGTGTCACCTAACACCATACATCATGCGCGCATAAGCCATCGACGCCGCTCCCTTCTGCCATTACTGCGGCTATGGTTCTCCCAGAAGCCTCGCTGTGATATCGCCGTTGTAGGCCTCTTCCAGCTCATACTCTTCACCATCGTTCGGATCAATCCCTACATATTCAAAGGCCGACACAACCCGGTCGAGGTCGAAGCCCATCCAAACGAAGCGATTAATCATTTGCTCGTTATAGCCACCGTACCTGCAGATGTCAGACATAACAGTTCATCATATTCGATATGCAAAGCAAAACTCACATTGCCGCCCTCTCGGCTGCCTCTTCTTCCTTCGAGCGTTTCTGCTTTTGCTCTTTTGTCTCTGCCTTGGCACCACCACTGCCCTCAGCCGAGTCCTTCTTGGGCGCACCAGCATATCTGACAGCCCACTCGTGAGCCACACGTTCGAATTCCTTTGGATTCCGCGTTAACATGCCCGCCACCTCTGCATCTTGTGGATCCTTTGGTTCTGGCGTGCTGAGAAGAGACTGTAGAGACAATAGAGCGGATTTGATTGTGAGAACAGGAGACCAAGCAGAGGAGAGGGTGTCAAGACAAATGGCGCCCTAGAATATTATTGCATTAGCTACCTTGTTTGTGACAGAATAGGTCGAAGGTCTTCACTTACTGTCTGGCTACTAACATTGGGGTGCCACACTTTGGTATCAAATTTCATTATCGGTGGACGAAAAGGATATTCATTAGGTATCTTGACGTCAATGATGTAGTTCCCTCCCTCATATGGCGTGCCAGGAGGTCCTTGGAATGAGCCCTTGAGATGCGTGAGATCATCTCCATTCCCTACGGGACTGGCCTTTATGTGTGAGGTATCGTCATTGTGAATATCGGCCACTTCTTTCGCAATCCGACGGGTTCGGGCTGAAGTCATGGTCAGAAGCAACGGAGGATAACGGAAGGTGATCTTGAGTTGGTTGGAGTGTAGAACGGGTGGATTCGAAGATGGGTTCAATGATAACCGCACGATTCACAGAAAGCCCCCAGAAGTGAGGATTCGTCTCCGGCCTCTTACTCCAAGCGCTTTTGCTCCAACGAGATGCCTTATAGAGCCTAAGCCACTGCTACCCTTCAGTAGCAGAGGGGTCAGCAGTTGTATAGCCTTAGCTGCTCGTCGCGGATCGATAAGACGGGTACGGTTTGTTGCACTTCACTAGGTCAGAGAAGAATTCGAAGTTCTCACTTGAGTATGATGAGCGGGACAAATGAAACTTCCACCGTGTGTATAGATGATGAATGTAATAAAGGAAGGCGCTGTGACTCTAATCGTCAGTCATGGTGGCCTTGCTGATCGGCGGAACTTCGGAGCAGAGCTCTCCGACCAATGAGAGACTTGTAATATCCCAGTACTTAGCTCCGCGAAGAAGCCGCATGGGAAGAAAGCTTCATCACCAACCTTTCATTCTCTCTTATTCAGCGCATCATTATTGCCCCACCGCCTTACCGCCTCGTTCCTCTCTAGTTCCGCTCTCCCATCCTTGTTTGCTCCTACTGACTGCCGCGGGACTGGACTGAACGACTATGGTATGCCTGACGTGGCGGTAGTATAAACACTTGCTGACGGCATTCATCTATAGGGCAACAATACATCTGGACTTGGCGGTAATGCACCTGGTGGTGATGGCAAGGATGAGAAGGATAAAAAGGTACCATAGCTTGGAAACTGTGGATAGCCATTTGTTGATGCGAGGCTCTTATAGAAGGACAAGCCGAAGTACGAACAACCACCTCCTCCTACCACACGTATCGGGCGAAGAAAGCGTAAGGCGGCAGGACCAAATGCATCTACAAAACTACCGGTAATTTATCCTACATCACGATGCAAGCTCAAGTACCTACGCATGCAACGTGTGCACGACCATCTACTGCTTGAAGAGGAATACGTGGAGAACCAGGAGCGGATACGCAAAGCCAAGGCTCAGAATACCCAAACACCAGCCTCAGCTGGTGGAGACTCTGATGCGTTGGATAGAAACGCGGACGAGAGAAGCCGTGTCGATGACATGAGAGGAAGCCCGATGGGGGTTGGTAATCTGGAAGAGATGATCGACGATGACCATGCCATCGTTTCTAGTGCTACTGGACCAGAATACTACGTCTCCATCATGTCTTTCGTCGACAAGGACCTTCTTGAGCCTGGAGCTAGTATCTTACTGCATCATAAATCTGTGTCTGTGGTAGGTGTGCTTACCGATGATGCGGATCCTTTGGTGTCAGTCATGAAATTGGATAAGGCACCAACAGAATCATACGCAGATATTGGTGGGCTTGAAGCGCAGATTCAAGAAGTTCGAGAGGCTGTGGAGTTGCCATTACTACATCCCGAGCTCTATGAAGAGATGGGGATTAAACCTCCGAAAGGTGTCATACTGTATGGCGGACCTGGCACAGGCAAGACGTTGCTCGCCAAAGCTGTGGCGAACCAGACAAGCGCTACGTTCCTCCGGATTGTTGGTAGTGAGCTTATCCAGAAGTACCTTGGCGATGGACCACGATTAGTACGGCAGATCTTTCAGGTTGCTGCTGAACACGCACCCTCAATCGTTTTTATCGATGAGATTGATGCCATTGGTACGAAACGGTATGAATCGACCTCTGGCGGTGAGCGTGAGGTACAGCGCACGATGTTGGAGCTGCTCAACCAGCTGGATGGTTTCGATGATAGAGGCGATGTCAAGGTCATCCTTGCTACGAACAAGATTGATACCTTGGACCCTGCGCTGATTCGACCTGGGAGAATCGATCGCAAAATTCTCTTTGAAAACCCTGATCGTAAGTTGATGGGGTAGCCAATTATCTGTTGCCTAGCTAACTTGTGACCTAGAAAATACCAAACGAAAGATCTTCACCCTTCACACTTCGAAAATGTCTCTCAACGACGATGTAGACCTCGACGAATTCATCAATCAGAAAGACGATCTTTCTGGTGCCGACATCAAGGCCATATGCTCCGAAGCAGGATTGATGGCACTCCGCGAGAGAAGGATGAGAGTTCAGATGGCAGATTTTAGGTCGGCAAGAGAGAGGGTGATGAAGACGAAGACGGAAGGTGAGCCGGAGGGCTTGTATTTGTAGGACTGAGGATACTGGACAGTCGGACAGTAAAGATGGTCATGAACTGTCGTGACCCATAACCACCATATTGGCTTTCGACATGTGTGTTAGACTTGCTCAGAAGTTATAGCGGTAATAGAATCCTTGAGTTGTGGCCTCACTTTCAAATTTCTGATACAACACCGCTTAGTGGACTACTTTCTACACCTACATTCTGTTTTCATGCGTTTAACATCAACCATTTGGCCGCATATCTACTCTTAAGCCGCCTGAATACTATTCATACCCAGAGACTGGATTCAGACCCATCCATTCTTTCCGATTTGCGCTTTATTTGGTTCAAACAACGTCAAGCAGAGACCTTGAACCATCAAAAATATCATCAGAGAACAATATGCCCAAAATCGAGGATATGGCATATACATCCGCTGTCGTGTTACGCACGGCTACATGCACACCTTGCCAATTCCATAGCAAGGCAGAGAAAATATGATACGTGTTCCAGCGCTTGTCACCGCAGTGCTAGTGGAGCAGCACCTCTCCCTAAGTCCTTCCGGCGTCTGATTGAGTATGGAAATGTAATCCGCGCACCCCTTCCCTTTCATAAATATAGGCATGGGCGAGGCGGGTTGCTTAAGTATACGTCCTCTGGCGCTCTGAGGCTCTTCCCATCGAAATTCGAATGAGTTTGCCTGGCCCATGATCAAAATATTGAGTCCCAACCAGCCCCATTTTCACAGGTGATGAATGCATGGTCTGCAGTCAAGCAGTCTTGAAATGAGTACTGAATTTATATTAACATTCATTATCTTGCAAGCGATATGAGCTATCATATCCACCGAATGTATCTTTATCCAATAAACCAGAGCTGATTACAAAAGGAGGAACGGCAGTACGTGCAAATTAACGCTGTTATCCACCGGGGGAAAAAAGTGGTTGAAATCAGACTGCGAACGTACGGTATGATCAAGGAAATGCTGGATCTTTGATGAGAACACAAGGTAAGCGTTTCTGGGATCGGATACACTACCCACGGACAAACCCAATCATTCAGATATGGTAGAGACGAGGAAGATGTTCACATCTTTAGGTACTTTGACCCTAACGCAGAATCCAACACCTACAGCTACAATTCTTTATTCCACTCCAGTCAAAACGAAGGCACGCTCGCAAAATACTAATTCGTTCCGAGAATATCGTTTAGACAATTTGGATCTGAGCATGGAAGGGTGATTTGAAAATACAATTGGATGGATGATGGATGTTTATTCTGCTGCTATTAAGTTTGCTTCTCAAGGTTTCATAGGATAAATTTGGATATGTATATCAGTATATTGAAGACAACCGAGATATCTAGCTGTGAGGCTCGGGCTTAGAATGATAGTACTTATGACGATAGGAGTATTATGTGTGGTGGCACTCAAGGAGGGGGATAAGAGGGAAGGTTGGTGAATTCGAAATGCAAGTGATGATGATCGTATCTCAAATGTAAATGTAAAAATCTTGTGGAGTGTCTGTTTAATGTGTTATGGGAGGATGTGGGCGCCGGACAGTAGTATTAAAGGTTGTTGGTCGAGGTTTCGTGCTGGCTGTAGACAGCTGAAGTGGTGCTCTGGGCTCCGTATTATTGACCAGGGAATGTAATTCAGTATGAGTAGGAACCTTCTTCAAAAGAATATATGAATATATCGGCTTCCAAGCCCCTGACGAATATGTACAGACTCCTTCTACCAACAACCGTCCCACAGTCTCATCAACTTTCCTCCCCAAATGGGTAATTAAACTTCAACAGCCCATTCAACCCCCCAACCCATCCTTCATCCCCACTCGCCCCCTCCCTCCCCTGCCCCCTCATCACACACGGCACACCACCCACCCAGCCCTTCCCCTCTTCAACCTTTCTCCCCTCCCTCCTCGCGATATCTTCCGCCCGGCCTACACTCTCACCCCATACCCTCACACCCATGCCGATTCCAACTCCTTGCCGGCCCACGCCGTCGATACTAACGTCCACACCCGCACCGCCTCGATCGCCAGTCACGCGTACATCGACGGTTGCTTCATTGGGAAGCACAAGTGGTCGAAATGAAAGACTCCGTGCGCAGATGGGGGTGATTACTATCCCTTTCACCAAAGGGTGCACGATAGAACCCCCGGCGGAGAGGGAATACGCAGTACTGCCCGTAGGAGTAGAGATGATGAGACCGTCTGCTACCGCTTCGGTAAGTATGCGGCCGGATATGGAGATTGTGAGGTGGGCTAGGTGCGGGGAGGCGCCGCGGTGGAGTATGATTTCGTTGAGGGCGTGTAGATGAGGTGGCGTTATCACTGTGTTGTTCTTGTCTGTTATAGCTATGCGGAGGCGATTTCGAAGGAGAACCCGAGCCATCCGTGTGGGGCCTAGAGAGGCGCCTAGATGAGGGGGCCATTCACCGTTGCCGATGGCGTGGCGGGCATTTTGTGAGACTGGTGGAGGAGGATAGTTGTTCTTGGCGTCTTGAGTTGACATTACTGAGTGTCTGGAGCTAGGCGCGCCAGACATGTAGAGTTCGCGAAAAGCCCGCTTGTGTTCGGGGAATTTCCATTCGTTGAGGAAACCGAGGGTACCCATGCTGAAGGAGAGAATTGGGGGGACTGAGGGCGATCTAGCGAAGAGGGACGAAGCGCGGAGGATGGTGCCGTCGCCACCGAACGTAGCCACTAGGTCGACTTTGGAGGAGAGGCTGGTGGAGGAGGTGATGGTGGGGTGGGGTTTTGTGGGTGCGGTGTAGATGGGGAAAGGGAGGGAGGTGTGGAGTGAGGAGGCGGTGAGATTCTCAAGGATGAGGGATATGGATGGGTAAGTTGAGTGGACATGTCTGGATTTTAATCAGCAACAGACTCACGAGCTGGAAATGGGAATGTTATTACTTTGCAAATTCAATGACAGCTTCGGTGGTTTGAGGAGTATCCTCCTTCTTTACCAAGAGTATATTTCGTAGCGGCGAAGGCCACTGGAGAGACAGCAGGTCATTGTCCTTCGTCTCTGCGAGTGTCAGTAATATATGGGTAGATAATAAGGAGCTTAACAAACCGTGATAGCCAGGATGTATGCAGTCTGAAAGCTCTGATAGAGCTTTAATCTCTCGCCGTTGAGGCGTGCTTGAGAACAGTCTTCGACATATTGAGCTCGTGACCCTCCTACGCGGCACCTTCATATTTGTGTGATTTAAAAGAATTGATTGTATATACACCCTTTCTGCAACAGTACTGTACAGCTTTTCAACCTTGCAAGCGTCATGTTACATTGGAGAAGTACTCAGCGTATAGAGTATAGCGGAGCAAGTTCCGTGATTTAGTGTCATGGTTGGTACCAAGATGGGTACTCCCGGCGCTAGTGGTCATACGCATAAGGTAGTCGATTCTTTCGAACAGGAGCTTCCTCATTCATATTCTACCACCGCATTAATTTCCATGCATCATGCATTAGCATATCAACATTAGCCCAATAACGAATCGTTCATTGGCCCATTGGCAAGTCTTGCATAAGAGGAGTGTTTAGCCGACAATGTGGAGAGAAAGTATCTTGATCACTACAATATGCAAGATGCCGCGAATCGTGGGGGAGATCTTGTCAAGTTGATACGGTGGAGAAGACTAATCTCTAGGTTCTGAGGAGTGTATGTTTTTATTGATTAGCCTTCACCGACTATCAATCTATAAGCTGTGACCGCATTTTACACAAGAATCTGGAAAATTACCACTTTCTCCAAAAAGGGATTCGCAGTTGCTTGACAAATTGAACGTCGCTGATAGTAGGCATGACTAACTTGTTATTATGAGAGGTATGGGGAATACCTGGCCACTCACAGATTATAGCAGACTGAAAAGGGTTTTTGCTGCTCGACAGGGGATCTATGTAAAGATGGCAAAACGAACCGATACAATTCCACCTCGAGATCGGCTAACAGTCTGCGGCACGAGCGTTGACACAGCCGCTCGGAGATATCTTGTAACGTTGATTGTCTATTCGGTAGGAGCTTATGCATCACAAGTCGACCAAACAACGCCGTGCGGCATCTCTATTTCGAGATCTAGCAGTGTGTGAAACCACCAACAATCTTAACGGCTATGTTTCTTCTCTTCGATGCACCCCAATTTACAAACTCTTCAAATAACATTGACCTGAAATCCCTCTTACAGGGGACCAAGCCAGAGCCGATCACCTACTTGGGATACGCACTTTCCTTGCGACCATTCGAGCCACGTTCCGGTCTCTAGTACAACTAAAGGGTTTGTAAAGTCGGATGGTGAACCCTGCTATACTCGAAGCAGAGTGATTATTCGGAATGCTTTCCGAATTGGTTCGATGAAAACCTGCAAAGTCAAAGCTCATGATGGCCGCCTAAGAAGTGTGGCAGCAGTTGCATGATGACCAAAAGAAGCCATTGCCTTCTGCGCATAGCCCTGTATCTGAAGTCTCTAACAGTTTTTTAAGAAACGGTGGGGAACACTCGACACTCCCTTTCAGTGTGATATAAAGGTGCCCTATACGCAAAGGCGTTGTCCTTTATCACGAACTTCTGCAATATTCTGATCACAACCCGCAGTCTCATCACGAGAGCCCCCTTTCCCTTGCTTTTTGTTGTCCTTCGAGGAATTGCGGAAATTGTACCGAATTACCGCTCCTCAGAATCTGTCCTGGGTATTCCCAAAGGACAGTCGGTGAATGACTATGTCATCTACAACCCTGCTGATGTTGAGGGCCGAGTCTACGACTACATTCCCGTTGGAGGTGGGCTTATAGGCTTGGCGGCTGCGTTTCGTCTCACCAAGGAAAAAGACATCCAAGTTCTGATTATTGAGAATGGCTTCTAGGAGTCCGATCGAAGCGCCCATGTCTATGACTTGACGTGGTACCGACGTGTCTTCGAGACTGCTATCGATCATAATTTTGCCACCGAGATTCAGGCTATTGACAAGCGGACTCAGGTTGTCCATTCCGGACATGGGCTTGGTGGTTCGACTCTACTCAATGGTGAAACTTGGAGTGAGTAACTTTTGAGATGATACGTGCTATCATGCTATGGTCCTCAATTTTCTATTCGTGCACCAAATTGGTACTGCGCAAGAGAGCATTTTTAATGGAGTCGCAGAGAAGATTGCTGAGCCTGTTCTAGACGACTATTAAAAAGGGATAGGTAGCTCCATTGTGGGTCGGAAGAAGAAAGCCTGGCAGTAGGAACTTTGAGGACATCTACTGAAGTGGGTCTTCAGGGTTTAGGCGAGGGCGAAGGTCCTGACGTGGAGCTTGCTGCGTTCTCTGATATTGACGTGCAGAGCGTAATGGATGATTGGATCACATGCTTTTTTTAGGGATTCTGCGCTGATTGTTTACCATATTCGACTGTGTTTGTCACCATACGAGACATTGTCCGCAACATACATGATCAATCATTCATGCATAAATATAGTGCTCAGCAGCATCGATTAGAAATGCCTCATGTGATAATGCAAAACTTTTGAACCTTATACACCCCTTAACCGTATAGCCCTGCAGGGCTGATGCCTAGCTAAGAGGGAGCGAAAGGGTCCCTAGAAAAACCCCTTGGTTTGGGGGGGCTTTGGGGACTGATCCTATCGCTTAGGCGACCAATTCTTTACCAGTGGGGTATCTTTAGGGGGTTTACATCAGCCCCATAGGGCGGTACGGTTGAGGGCGTTTCTGTTGATAGGTGAGTCCCACCATAGTACTTCTAAATCTCAATGAAGCCTCTCGCCGCTGCCAACGGATTCCCTAGAGGCTGAGCTTTAGCAAAGTGCAGCTCGACATAGCTTCGATGCCTCCTTTCGTTGTGCTGACTCGCCCTGTAGTGCCTCTCTCGATGCACGATCTCTTTTCCCGTGCACCACCACCGGTGACGTGAGTCACGCGCTCAACAGAACTCCTGCTATGATAACCTCCTATTCCGGGCTACTCCCAAGCAAAGACAGATAAACTACCTCAAAAGGTGCTGAAACCTGCAACTCACACTACAGCTGCTTGTGCCAGCCACATCTTTGTCAACATGACAACGAAACGCGTTAACTCTGGCTCGAGCCAGTCCATCCCAGAACCTCTCCCAGATCTCGGTGCCGGTACCAAAGGGAAAGCTGCACATCCTCATCCAGCAGGCCATATAAAGCATGGCTTCTCTGTCCAAGCCTTTAGGATGCTTTTGTTTGCAACGTGGTTTCATACCGTCGTCTTCACTACACATGTGACACAAATTCTTGGATCGCCTTTGTACTTCATCAATAGAGACTATTACTATGCATACATGGCTCTCACGAAGCAATCCTTTGGTCTCCTTATCACCACAATAACAGCCTGGTTCAGCCCCACCGTCATTAGGGTCAGCGGAGACAAGAGCGTTCGAGGACAGCTTTTGCAGATAAAGGATGGGCGCTTACAGTCAGACTTTCCAGAAAGATTGATAATGATGGCGAACCATCAAATCTACACCGACTGGCTGTACCTTTGGTGGGTGGCATACACAAATAAAATGCATGGACACATCTATATCATTTTGAAGGAGTCATTGAAGTACATACCTATCGTCGGGCCGGGCATGATGTTTTACGGTTTCATTTTCATGGCAAGAAACTGGGCGAAGGACAAGTCACGACTAAAGCACCGGCTTCAGGTCCTCAATAAAAGTAGTCATGGCGGCCCATTATCTGGGTCTCAAGGACTGGATCCAATGTGGTTGTTGATCTTCCCTGAGGGGACTAACTTGTCCGCAAACACAAGAAACGGCAGCAAGAAGTGGGCTGATAAGCAAGGCATTCAAGATATGCGGCATCAGCTCCTACCCCGGAGTACTGGTCTTCAATTTTGTTTACAGGAATTAAAGGGTACCATTGACTGGGTATATGACTGCACCGTTGCATATGAAGGTGTACCGTAGGTATTGTCCAACGGTCCGATTGCACAAGCTAATGAGTAAGCAGTCGTGGCATGTATGGTCAAGACCTCTTTACTCTTCGCTCCACGTACTTTCAAGGTCGTCCGCCAAAATCCGTCAATATGTATTGGCGGAGATTTGCTGTGTCATCCATCCCTATCGATGATCCTAAACAATTTGAACAATGGCTGATAGGGCAGTGGCGAGAAAAAGACGCTTTGCTCGAGCAGTATATGCAAAGCGGCCGCTTTCCAGCAGACGATGGCCACGACTCCGAAGGGGAGCCAGCATTGAATGGTAATCCTGGTTCACAGATGGTGAAGGGAGCAGGTTTCATTGAAACGGAAGTCAAATTGGCGCACTGGTACGAGGTTGGGCAAATCTTTGTAGTGCTCGCTGCTTTCGGCCTTGTTTTCAACGTTTTGGCGAAGATGTGGAACCTTCTGTTTTATGGTAGTCTAGAAGGGTGCGGCTGATGGTCAGAGTCGCTCGAAAGCACCTCGCAGCAGATGCTCTGAGTTTATCATTGGTGTGTCGGGGAATCTCCGGATGTGTGAAAGCTCTTGCTAACACAAAAGGAGACTAGCGGCCGCTCACTTTTGTCTCGATCAATTCTCAAGCTTGACATAGCTGTTATTCTCTTTTCGTACCCACCTCTCCTTCCTTCCTCCTTTCTCTCTTCATGTCGGCCTGTGTTATCTGTACTCGGTCGTTTTATGAGCGTTGACTGGCGTCAGAACCAAGGCCTGCATGAGGCAGGTCAATCGATGCGCAGAAAAGGCCTGACCGGATCCGAACCACCACTCCCCGTGGACAGCGTCTCTCACCTATACGCCAGATCTTGACCATGGCACCCTTTCTCAATGGCTACCAAAATGGCGCGCGACAACTTCCCACCGAGCCTCCTACTGCAGACCTGCGCTTTTCAGACATACCTTCCGCCCTCGATATCCAGGTTTCGGGCGGTGACGACGGAGAAGCGGTGGAAATAAGCTTGGAAGATCTACTTGACGACCCAACAGAACTATGTACACTGCTGGAGAATGAGAATGCCGAAAAGCGGGTTTGGATGATCATTGCCTTGGCATACGCCAGGCAAGGCAAGGTGGACCTTGCCATAGATATTTTGCATAAGGGACTAAATTCGCTGAGTCGAGGAAGTAACAAGGAGAAGCTGGGACCACTAGGCTTGCTCTGTTGGATGTATTTGGGGAAGAGCAGGGGCGCACCGAGGGTGTTGCCCGAAGTGCAAATGAATTCCGAGACCAAGATCAAGGACCATTGGCTACAACTTGCTACCTCAATACTCAACGATGCTGCACGCATCAATCCAGCCTTTCCTCCATTGTACCTGGCGCGCGGTGTGCTATACCTACTTCGCGCCTCCTTGCAGCCTCCTTCGAAACCGCTAGCACCAGGCGTACAAGATCACTCGGAGCGAATGGAGTCATTGAAGCAAGCACAGAAGTGCTTCGAGGAGGCGGCTCGGGTGTCAAGTGGGCGAAACATGATGGCGGTTATGGGTACGGCTAGAGCCCACTTCTCCATGGGAAAGTGGAAGGAGGCTTTGGATGGTTACCAGGAAGTGCTATCAAAAATGCCACACCTCCAAGATCCAGATCCGCGTATCGGCATTGGGTGCTGTCTATGGCAGCTAGGTTATCGAGATGAGGCTCGCGAGGCATGGGAGAGAGCACTGGAGTTGGTGAGTAAATTTCTGTCAGAATGATGAAGCTGCCAGCTAAGCTAGCCTACAGAATCCAGACTCGAAGTACGCGACGATCCTACTCGGCCTCTACTACCTCAACGATAGCTCAAATTACTCCACCAAGGATCCAGCGTTCGCTCCAATCTACAAGAAAGCAATGACAGAATACACACAGAAAGCTTTCAAGTTGGATAAGGACTTGCCGCTCACATGCGCAACATTCGGCGGCTACTTTCTGCTTCGAAGGACTTGGCCAACAGTAGAAACACTGGCCCGAAAAGCGATCGAATTGACTGATGTCAACGCCATTGCTAGTGACGGATGGTATCTCCTTGCAAGGAAAGAACACTCCCAGGATTCGCCTGATTACTCTAAGGTCATCGACTCCTACGGTAGAGCCGATGCTGCGAGGGGAGGTGGCGACAAAGGCTACCTTCCAGCAAGATTTGGACTCGCTCAAATGCAAGTTCTGCAGCAAGACGTGGATGGAGCAAAGTTCAGACTCGAAAAGATCATCCAAAATTCAAAGAGTACCGAGGCAATGATGCTCCTCGGGGCCTTGTACGCGGAAGAAGTTTTTGCGAACCAAGCAAATGGTAACAAAGAAGATAAATCTACCGATGTGAAAAAAGCGACAGCGTTGCTAGAGACTGTCCGAATGGCGTGGAAAGATCCCACCAAAAAGCTCCAGCCAGATCTTTCCGTATTAGTCTACCTAGCTCGACTCTACGAAGTCGATCAACCGGACAAGGCCATGCAGTGTCTCCAGCAGGTCGAGAAACTCAGCATCGAGGATATGCTCGAGAAGAAGCAAATGCCGAAGGATTCAGAGCTTGACGAATCGACGATGACGGCGCTTCGAGAAGAACTACCCCCACAGCTGCTGAACAACCTTGGTTGCTTCCAGTATCAAGCAGAGAAGTACGACTTGGCCAGAGACCTCTTCCAGACAGCCTTGAACGCGTTAGTCAAGTTTGGGGAGAGAGACGAGACGATTGATACGGATGCCTTAGTCACGACCATCAGCTACAACCTCGCTCGGACGTATGAAGCAGCGAACCTGTTAGACGATGCTAGAACCGTGTATGAGGGCTTACTGGCAAGGCACGAGGATTACACTGATGCACGAACTCGCCTTGCATACATTGAGCTTCGCCAGAACCCTACAGAGGATGGTCCCAAAGCGATAGCAGCGCTCAGTGAAACAGATGGGTCAGATCTTGAGGTGAGAGCGCTGTTAGGATGGTATCTTAGCAGGTCTAAGAAGCGTGCTACCAATGTTGCCGAAGATCAAGAGCAGAGGCATTACAAACACACGCTGCAGCTTCATGAAAAGCATGATCGGTACTCTTTGACTGGCATGGGGAATGCGTACTCTACGTATGCGCGTGAGATGCGGAGGACAACAGACAAAGAGAAGGAGAAGCGAAGTGCTGAGTATTTGAAAGCTGTTGGATACTTCGACAAGGCACTGCAATTAGACCCTAAGAACGCCTACGCTGCTCAGGGTATAGCTATCGCACTGGTCGAAGACAAGAAGGACCTCAGTTCCGCTCTTCAAATCTTCTCGAAAGTTAAAGACACTGTGCGGGACTCCAGCGTATACGTCAACCTAGGACATGCCCTCTGCGAGCTGAAACAGTACAACAGATCTATTGAAAGCGTAAGTACATAATCAAGCAGGCAGTGACCGGTACTGACGGACCACTTCCATCTTTAGTATGAAGCCGCCCTACACAAAGACCGTGCCTCCGATCCTCAAGTTCTTGCATGCCTCGGTCGAGTCTATTTACTCAAAGGCAAACAAGAAAAAGACATTGCAGCCATGAAAGCCTCCCTCGACTACTCCCGCCGTGCCCTCGCAATCGCCCCCTCTCAAATCCATTTCAAATTCAACATCGCCTTTGTCCAAATTCAACTCGCCCAACTCATGTACACGCTTAGCGAAAACCAACGTACTCTCGCCGACGTCCAGTCCGCATCGGAAGGTCTGGATGACGCAATAGAATCGTTCACTGAAATTGCCCAAGCTAAGAACCCTCCTTACCCCAAACACGACATCGAACAACGCGCCAACATGGGTAGAAATACAATGCGTCGTCAATTGGAACGTGCCATACAGTCCCAGCGTGAGCATGAAGAGAAGAACGCAGCCCGTCTCATGGAATCCCGCGCAAAGAAAGAAGCAGAGATTAAGCAGCGCGAAGAAGAACGCATCAAAGCCGAAGAGCTTGCCGCAGAAGAAAAGCGTAAGATTGCAGAGGAGCGGTATAAGATGCTTGAGACCAGTCGCAAGCTGGCCGAGCAGCGTGCAGAGGAAGAGCGACGCAAGGAAGAAGCGGAATACACCGAAGACTCAGAAACTGGCGAACGCGTCAAGCGGAAAAAGAAGCCTCGTGCTGGTGGCAAGCGTAAGAAGAAGGGCGAAGACTCCGATACGGATCTGGAAGACGCGGAGCGTCCGCGGAGGAAGAAGGCGCCTAAGAGCATGACTGAAAGCAGTGCTGTTACTTCAGCGGATGACGCGCCGAAACCGAAGAAGAAGAGGAAATTGGCGAGGAAGGGGGGAAGAGAGGATAAGTTTAAGAGCAGTGAAATGGTTGTTGATAGCGATGAGGACGATGACGTTCAAGTCGTAAAAGAGAATGGTGCTGATAGTGCTGCCGACACACCTATGGAGGATGGGCATCCCGTTTCTGGTGGCAGTGACGGCGAGGATGATAGTGGCGAGGAAGAAGAGGAGGAAGAAACAATTACTCGCCCTCGAAAGAAAGCCACCAGGAGAATCGAAGAAAGCGAGGACGAGGATGAGGATGAGGAACCAGCTCACACGACCACAGCCGAGCGAGCTGCCGCCGCCGATGCCGGAGAGAAGCCGCATAAAAACGTCTTCGCTGATTCGGATATCTCGATGGTAGACGAGAGCATTGGCGCAGGGGGCGGGAACAACGATAATTCCACGAGTGTGGCAGCCGAGGCATATGGAGAGGGGAAGACGAACGTAGGGACGGAGAGGGGGTGAAAGAAGGTAAGAAGGGAAAGCGGGGCGTTGCAGGTGCATGCATAGCATTGGCGTTTTCGTTACTTTGCACGGCGCGATGTATGTATGATAGCGACGGTGGGGGCTTTTCTTGCCATCACTCTTTTGATGGATGCATGCAGAAAAACTAACGGTGCTGGGATGAGATCGTGGGCCAGCATATACGTATAGCTACATATTCAAAATCTACGTTGATATCTCTGCTATTACTTCTACATGTTTATACCGCAACCACCGGCACGCATGATGCCAGCCTCGTTTAGGATATCGTCCTGACTACTCTGCTGGGAAGACACAATGACCGGAAAGAGATCAAACGAGTACCAGCCTGGAGATGTAATTGGCGTTCTTGATATACAATCAGCCGTATAACTGGCACCTTGTTCAAGCAAATACCTTACTGTTTGTAGGTTATCTCGACAACTTTTGTAATCTTGTAAATAATACAGGAACACACAACCACCCATCACCAACCAGCCACCCCGACACCTCGAATTCCTATAGCTAATAATGCAATTCATGCTATACATCTACCATTCCTTAACATATTTCATCAATCGTATTCACTCCTAGACGTAATCTTAATGTTTACTGTTTTGTTTACCAAACCCAGCTTCAGGGTTAGGGTTACACACTTCCCTCTCACACCCATCTACGCCACTGCTGCATCTCACATTCGTTTAGGGGACTCATTGCCGCCAAATTTAAGTTATTGTTCAGAGTGGGTCATCAGATTGTGGTTAGGGTTTCTGTTTATTGTGCGGAATGTTGTTGGTGTAGTTCCTGCAATTGGAAACATGCTTTTATATTGCAGATGTGTTCACGCTCAAAGGGTAAGAGATACCACTGTTTCAATTCTACTGCCTACGGAGCTGTGGCTGATTATACGATAAGACATTCAGCGGTGGTGGGAAGGGCGGTGTGCTGGGGTTGCAGTTGGGAGAGGCTTTTGGGTTATGGGGCGGAACGCGTCTCTGGTATCTAGTGGAATGAGCAGTGTATTTTCTGCGTTACGATAGACTTATCATATCTATGTACATGTACGCTTCTTTTTCGTAATCGGTGTGTATGTCCTTGCGGCAGCAATGGCTCTTTGAAAAGTGGGTGGACTTGGGGAATAAATTATGACGCAGTGATGGGCTCTGGTGGAGCTTTGGGAAAAGTTCTAAAGTTTTGATTTATATGCCGAAATCATAGGAGAAGAAGGACAAATCTTGAAGCAAGGTCATTCCAGGTCTCGAAGCAATGGCTTGACACAGTGGACACAGCAGAGATGATGTGGAATCGTAAGACTTTCATCCCCAAAAGAATTACGAGAGAAGCAAAGAAGAAACGGTGTGTGATGAACCCGATCATCACCATCACAAGATCAGCACGTACTGACACTAGATTTGCGACCTCTTCGATGTGAGAGTAGTGAAAGGGAAAACGTTTTACGGTGAACGAGCTTATGCAGGAGCGTTGACGGTCCTCAAACAGCGTGGGGTCTGATGAGGGGGCCAAGCAGAGGATGTTGATCACCGCTCTGTGCTGCAACGTTCCAACTGCCTTAGTGGCGAGTTGCATCGCATGTTGGCTGGTCAGGGCGGAGGACATAGCTGCCAAGACATTACAGATCGTATGGTACAGAGGCGCGACACCTACGAAGAAAGCATGGCTCTCAGCGTATCTCGATATCCCTCTTACAGGGTGTCTGGTGTGCTCTTGCTGCCTGATTTCTGCTGTCCTCACATCGAGAAATTCCCTAAGTCCCAAGGTGTGGTCAACATTTTTCGACCATGGAGCGTGCCTATCGAGCTTGGTTATGCCTAGTCTTGACCGCTTGCTTGAACAATGCTGGTGATTGGTGATCCATTGCTTTTCCAATCTCTCCAGGAAGAATGAGATTTGGCGTCGACACGGAGCATCACCGAACCTGTTTCAGTCATCAATATCACCCGTATTCGGCCATGCATGGTCAACCTCTCTATCGAAAATGAGTTATGCACCTAAGCATAGATCACTGGCAACCTTCTGTCGGCTCATGGGCTCTCTTGAAGACTGACTGGCTCCGACCCCCAACCGTCGAAAGTGTCCAAGTCCACGCTCCAGGTAATATTGACGGCGCGTTTCAGCACTCAATAAACAGCAATGTGGCGGCCGTTTTCGGCCGGCGCTCTCGTTTCCCATTCCCTAAAACAGTGGCCTTGGCTTGCTGAAGGGCTCAATTTTAGGTTTGCGCATACAGATAGATGGTGGCTGCCCCAGATTCAGCTACTGCAGGACATTCTGGGCGTTAGTATGTCGTATTGACAGTGCTGATCTGTTGATCTATTGAACGACCGTTTCGTGGCTGATCTGTCAACGAGCTTGGAACATAAACAATGTTGTCCCAGCCTTAAGCTAGAAATGGTGGTGGTGGCTTTCGAACCTGGATCTGCGCGTATAAAAATACACCACATATAGACTGCTGCATGAAGTCCGCTGGCGTCGACGATCATATTGTCTTGATCTTCAAGGATCTGAGCTGTCAGAGTGACTGGGTTTCCATTATTGCAGTAAGGTTCCCTAGGCTTCTGTCGGAGACCCAGTGCAGTCGCAGGTACGCGCCCTCAAGGATCGCCCCCTACAGCGAACTTGTGCGAGTCGCGCACTGGGTCGAAGGTGGTCAGTACTTTTAGATCGCAGATCGGGAAGTTCCATCCTCATGCGAGATCCTTTTGGGAACATGTGTGATGGCGTGGGACAAGATGCCCGCGCAAGAGGCATGATGATGCGTAGAGATTCCCACCGGGGCCTGATCTCCGAGAAAGGGGACAATGAAACAGACAGAACGCAGGGCACAAAAGACCACAGGAGCAAGAACGCAAGAACCAGCAGAGAATGATTTGGAATGGGGAAGCGTCGCAGGGAGGAAATTCCTGCAACAGCGTCTATCCCCCGACCCACACTGCTTGCTCACATCCCCACTGCGAGATAAAGTGGTGTTCTAGAATTGTGGTATGATGCTCCAATGATGCAATTAGCGTAGAGCGGTAGTGTGCAGGCTGCAGGTGTTTTTCGGTTACAATTGGACTTGGATGAACGGTGAATTAGATACGAATGATGCATCGTCGCTTCCTGTATGCTCAGCGAAAAACACGCGCGCAAAGGTTTCCGAAAATGGAGAGCAGCGGCTGCTCTTTCCCTTGGAAATGGCCTGCTCCTTCTCGCTCGTTATGCGACGAGTATCTTACCTTAGGACACAGTCTTTGTCAATCGCCGTTGTTGCTTTTTTTCGCTGGCAGCATGCTTCATCGATGCGTTATCAACGCTTTATCTTTGAGTGATTTTGCTTTTCCTTTGCCCAGAGTCTACCCAAGTAAAGGCGTCTTTTGGGGCCAGGCTCGGACGTTTTGTGGTGTCAAGGCTTTGGGCGCGGGGGCGATTCTGATGGGAACGCTTATCGGGGACGAATGAGCGACCAGTCCAATCCTTCGGGCTCACTCACCCCTACAAGCTCCCTTACAAGGAACCCCCTGGTATGCATGCCTATGGAGGCACTTACCAGAGCCAAGAGACGCAAAAGAGACTCACGCCAGCGCATGTTATCACCTCTATGACTGGCTTAATCCCTTCTCGGGCGGCATCCAGGGCCTTCCCTTGGTCCCCATGGTCCCCATGGGCCCCATGGGGGGAAGACTGTCCGGCCGGCCGAGGTCAACTATGGGTCGTGTGCATGGATCGCATGCAAGGGACCAGAGTCACCAGGAGCACACCAACAAGAGAATGCCCCTTCGGATTTTCCAGGCTCACATTTCTGCAAGCCTCGACCTAGCCTTGACCACCTACCAAACTAGCCACGAGGCGACGAGGAACAGGCATTCTCCCTACATACTGTGATTCTATCCACTACTGTCTGCTTCGACGCCAGTAGAGGGGAACGGCATTAGCAGGCTTCAAGAGGCATGGGCAGGGACCCCTTACAACAAGTACAATGACGGAAGACTCCACCATTTGGTGACTTTGACTAGACATAAACATACTTAGTACCAAGTGGGTATTGGATATCGTGCTACGAAAAGTAGCCGAAGAAGAATATTGATGCACAATGGGGCCTACTTGGGTACAAAAGTATACTGGCCTGCAGCTATGCAAGAAACAGAAGTGGCAACAGCACATCAAACCACTCTCAGTCTTCCCATCTGAGAGATATTTTTGAGGAGAGATCTCTAATAGGTGTTCTCCGGCCAATCTTGGCAATCTGAGGCCAAAGATGAACCGGCGTTCAAGCGTGCGACGCCAACGCCAGAGAATATTAGTGCCGTTGGTCCCCTTTCTTACCTAACAACTCCATCCTTATTGCCGCGGCGGCAGTACCTGACAGGCTCTCATCATCGAACACTGGTTCGGTTCAGGTCCTTACGCACGGGGAGCCCTGACTGTCACATGGGATCAGCATCGGCCCTGCTGCCACTCCCAATCAAAATCTGGTAAGTGCGCGGGCTGCGTTGCTTGCTCAATGGGAGTTAGAGAAAGACGCGACGTGATTGAAGATCTGAGAGGAATAGATAAACAGCGGATGGTAGCGTTGTTATAATTCTCTCGCTTTTCTGGCTCGACCGTCCCTAATCTACTTATTCTTTTGGCAGATTCCAACAATTTATTAATTCTTTGTTCTAATTGTTCGCCAGATTCGCCATTCTTAGGCATCTCTCGCCTTGATACTGTGCCGCTCCTTCTTTGAAGACGCTCCAAGCGAGCAATCCTTCTCGGCACAATTCTCCCACTTGTAACGTTGCATGAGAGGTCAACCCCTCCCGCCTTCTCCACACGACCCACGGCTCGAGGCTCGTTGAAATTCAGAGTTCTGACACATTTAATCCTCCCAAACGGCTGTCAGACACCACTGTGACGTACTGAGACACCACTCATTACGGCAATACGTCAGGTCTCTATCAAATTACTTAGCGATCCTTTCAGAGGTCTACCCTCTGGCACCCTCCTTAATCAGCTCCAAGAGAATTGGAGTTCGCGACCCTTGTCGCTCATCGATGAGAGTGCTGATCAATACTACGATTATCCTAGCAGCATCTCGTCAATTGATCAATCGCGTTGGTTCCAGCGGTGCTCTAGATTGCCTAACCCAGCGGGCCCGTTCGTGCCTCGTGCTAGCTGCTCCGAACGCTGCAGCAACGAATCTAGCGCGCCCCAGAGGCCATTGTCACCCCTGTCGCTCAATTGCCTTGAACCATTCACCACGCTTCTGCTCGACGGCGTTCCTGCACTAGAGGTACCGTGAAGGAGCCTAGCGATTCAGTCCCAGAAGGAATTTCCCATCCACTCTACCTAACGGTTTCACTGCTCCTCGTCCCTGTATCAGGAACTTTTCCTTCCAAGTCTGCAACATCTACCACACTTGCCCTGCCATGCTCAAAGCCTCCAATTTGCTGAGGGTTTTACTGTCGCTAGATCATAACTTCTCTGCTGGTATCCAGCCATGTTCGAATACAACGGGACCATGGCGGCGGATGCTGCAATTGGAAGAGGTCCAGATTGGAGGTTAACAGATTATCAGAACAACCACCGGAGATCCTTTACACCCAAACCAACCCTCCACCACCGAGCATTGACTGAAGACGTACGACGACCTCACCTCTTGCAAAAACGCTCTCGAAGCAACACATCAATTGCAAGCCTCGCCCCCCTCACACCTCCAGGAGGAAGCTCCTTATCGCCGGCCATATCAATTGACAGGTCTACTTCGAATAGCTCAAGCGATAGGAGGTCTGTGTCGGGAAGCATACATGCAAGAAATAGCAGTACAGACAGCTTTGGAAAGACATTGATGGCAAAGGGATCAAGGCTGTTAAGGAGACAGAACAGCAAGCAAGAGTTGACGTCTCTACACACGCTGGATTGGCTGTCCGCTGTCGATGGACCGAGTCATGCGCAAGAGATGTCTGCCAGGCCCGGTTCAAGACAGAGTCGCATACAGTCAAGAGTTGAAGGTCGGTACACTCGATGGCTATGGCTTAGTCGTATCACTAACACGTGAAGCAGAGAGATCACCGCGATACAATATCTCGGAACCTTTCAATTTCCAACATCTCACGCACACTACCCCTAGTCACGTTAAGCAAATAGAGGAGACAAATTCCAATGACCTTGTCTCCGAATTCTCGGCCATTCGTGCTGCACAGGCGCCTAGACGCGAGTTGCAAGGCATAAAAACAATGGAGATACAGAAAGGGGGCTTCTACTATGAAGCATCTGGATCAGAGACATCGTCGCCACCTCAGACTGGCTACGGACGTTCACCACCAAGTAGCCCCGATAGGTCTCATGACCAAGGTATTGCTAGCTTACATGACGTCCCTTCGCCCACCAGAAGCTTTCATCGCCCCTCCAGGTCTATCGAAAGCTTTTCGCAACCAAGTCCCAGACGTCGCTCACAACTAGCGTCAGGAGCAGCGTCCCCTACCTCTCCCCCTCCTAGATCATCCTCACGCAATGCAACGGCGCCCGACTTCTTCACCTTTCGCCAAGAATCACCCACCCATACCTCCTTCGAACCTCGCATACATGAGCCATTGTCGCAGCCTCTAGTCTATCCTTCAGCTACTTGGAACCAAGGCGACTACGACCCCTCACTACCACACGCTGTCACAACCCCTGACGATTCTGCACACTCACTGAGGCCGCTGCCCTTCTCTATGATTAAGACCGAACTCTCTGGTGTGCCAGAGGAAGACGAGACCTCTGAGGGAAGAAGAAGCTCCATCGTGACATTGGCCCGTTCAACCACACCTACGCTTCGGCATGCAAAATCATTCCCAAGTTCAAGAATGTCGCCACAACGGTGGTCAGGCACCTTACCACCGCCTTGCGAAGAAAGTAAAGAGCCTCGGTCCAGACACAGCACGATGTCCTTTGGCTTGGAACCAACTAAGAGAGAGGAGCATACTGAAGATATACCTGAACGACCACAAGGCCCAAGACGTGTCTCTGCGCGGATGGATGACTCTTGGGAGGAAGTCATCGACTACTGCTATGAGCATCAAGCTGAGGCCGATTGCAATTTCGAGTGGACTCATGTCTCACCACGACGCGATCTAAACAGCGGCCTGACTGTGTCCGTTGAGAGTGCCCTGAATAGTGTCGCTACTGCTACTGCTGGGCCTCCATTCACATTACCCGGGGAATCCTTCGCCCCTCCAAATCCCACCCTAATGGTACACTCCAGAAGCTCATCGAATTATTCTCAGTCCTCGCAGTCGGCAATTTTACCTCTGCAGACTTCACTGCCCGATCTCGAACCTCCGTCAGCCATTTCGACGGAGTCTTCCTTCAGCAGCATCCGGGAAGCTGTCACTCCCTCATACCAAATGGGCCCAGAGTTCTCTACCAACTCCTCCAAAATCTCTAAACCTTGGACCCAATCTTCGAACGCTGTACCATTAGTTGTACCAAGCGAAGAGAGCCCACGTGAAACTATACAGGATGATCTTTACAACCAGATCCTCTCCGGCGAATTTCAGTTAGACAACCATTTTCCTTGGATCTTCGATCGAGTCGCCGGCTCTACAATCAGCAACTCTCCTCGCAGTAGTCGTTCTCAAATTAGCAAGAGTAGCTCCCAAGAAAGCTTTCGGCACTCTCAGGCCCTCTCAATAGCTCAGCAACGTCGTCAACGCAACGCCTCCGACGGCAGCCTCCCAGAACTCGTTTCAAGCAAGAGCAGCCGCGAGAGAGTTGATAGTATTGTCGAGAAGTTGACCGAACATGTTTCCACCCTGGACACTGCAGACTTACCTCTGGTAACAGTCCCATCTACTGTGGCTACTCCTGAGCAGCGCCGTCGTAATTCGAAACTGGCCAAAGAGGTAGCACTAAAGTCGATAATATCAAGGGCTTTGACCGAAGAGGACGTTCCCGAGGTCCCACTGCCTGTGCATCCAGCTTTCAGGCAAAGATTGGATGCGGACTCCTCGCCAATCCCAGTCGATGTATCGGTCCCATTGCCGCCCATTTTGCCGTTGGGTCCGGTCAGACGAAGAATGAGAAGTACGAGTTCGACGAGCAGCTTGAACAGTCCAAGGCATAGCAGGGCAAGCTACAGCTTGTTTCCCATCAACAACATGAAGTGATTGTACGATCCAGGAGCTTCCTTCGTCTTGCTCGAGCTCCTCAAGCTCCATAGATGTGCAATATTCATGCACATTTTCACCAGCCTCACCAGCAGGCTGCACGTTACCCGCCTCCCTGGCTCATTGTGGCCAATCATTCCATTGTATCTACACGAGCCTTTACCGCTATTTCGCGACACATACCTTGCAACACATGTACCCGTCAAAAGCCATCCTTCAACATTTTCTAATGATGTAATATGACTCATGTTCTGATGTCTGTTTCTTTTCCAGGAGAGGAGGAATGGGGACAGGACCCTAACTGTATCACCTACTGTATCTATCTAATGTGAAAATCGGTGTCTGGGAAAAATGCTTGCTAGGCAGCTATGGACTGGCGAATTGGGGGATAGGAAGGACATTGTATGGATTGGGACAGCCTGGTGTTGGAGGCAAATGGGAGGAGCAAGGGAGGTGATGGCGTACCTTGATTGTACACATAATCATATCATCATTTAAGGATTTGAGAATCTATGTGATGCATCTCATGTTATCCCCTTGAACGAATGGAATGTGACTGTTGAATAACTTCTAGCGTTACCCTTGCCCCCTTCCCAATCGATGATTCCAGTTAAATGTGATACGCTCCACCTCCTCTCCTCCTATATCCTCGCCTAACGACTCCCAGCTCAACCCTCAATTTCCCCACTGGGTTTCTCTCCTCTCCTCCCCGCAAAACAGCCCACGTCCTGAAAAAGCCCCGGCTCTCCCTGAGCCCGCCACAATACCTACCCATTTCCCATTTCCCATCCAAATCAGTCGCTCCTGTAATGCCTTCAACATTCACATATCATCTCTGGGCCTTTCTTTTCCAATCAAAATAGCGGTGGTCGAGCCTGCTTTATGTATGCGTATATGGACTTGGGTTGCTTATTCATCCGCTTTGCATTAAGTTATGGGATGAGATGTATCGCTCTCCTGATACTCGGTCTTATGAATTTCGTCTTTGTTGTTTCTTCTTGACGGATGACGGAGGGAGGAGGGTAAGGGAGGTAAGGCGTCATGAGATGATGAGGAGGGACTGGAAGGGACGCTTGAGTCTGTGACGCCGTGGAAGGTCCTTGAGTTGATGTCTTTGCTGACTATATTGGACTTTTCACTTGGTTGGTTGGTTGTGTTTATTTTGCACGTGCTGTGTAGGATCCTTTTGATACAGACAGAACCAGCTCTTGAATATGCTGTTGGGTTCATCATAGGCCCCTAACATCTCCACGAATCCGCCGAACACCATATTCTCAGTTAAAGACTGCTAGTGATCGTAGCGCTTATTTCGAAACTTGAGTATGGTGGCAAGGTTGCGTATTCGGTGCGTACCTGTATGAATTTCACGCTTGAGGAATTTATGGCTGGTGGGTTTTCATGTTGGATGCTGGATGAATGGATGGCTTGAACGGGCGGCGCTTTATGTACAGTCCATTTCCCTGACCTGTGGTTATGTGAGACCTGCAATCGTCCATGGTCTAGGAGTTGGCTGGTTGAGAGGAGTTTGAGCTTAGTGTAGGACGGTAATTTGGGGCTTTATGCGTAATGGGGGAGGGGGGATGAGGAGAGAATGGAAGGGAAGAGGTGATCTTTTGGATGGCCGTGTTGGTAATGTTGCTCTATGATCTGGAGGATGGCGTTCGATGGGGATGATCACTGTGTGGGGATCTGGTCTTTGCGGGTAGCTTGGACTTAGTGATTGCAAAAAGTTCGTGGCTTTGATAGTGAGTGCGTCGATACGCTGATGGGCGACATGACACAAGGGTGCGGAGGTTGGGGCTTGTATCCTGCGGTACACCTGCTCGATCAATTGTGGGATGAAGTGGGAATGGTTGGACCGTGGTAGTGAAGTACGCCACGAAGCTTGATGTTATGTTTGGGTTTCGGATATAATATAAACAGAATTGCGCCGAACCAGGGGATAAAAATAGGCCTGCATCATTGTACACGTCAAGCAGAGCTGGTACATGAGCTGAATGGATTCCCGTTTACTATATACCACCGACGAATTCCACACTTCAGACTTTACAACCACCAGATCATGGATGCCCTCTTGGCCAGCCCAGTATAAGACTAAAGACGCCTAAGTCTCCGAATTGGCAAAGCTAGTATGAGACTCTTATTCAAGACTGCCGCAAGCCCACGAATGATGTCTGGCAATATACTGTAGCGCACAAGGGCGAATGTGCATGGCGATTGAGGATAGACAGAAAATCCATTTCAATGGCAAGTGCTTTGACTAAGGACAAGTGGAATAGAAAATTTTGGGTGTAAGACATTCTGCAGCGTAGAACTAGGTATTACGATGGCCGTTGTTTGATCAAGCTTCCGGCAAAACCCATAGTTTGCTGCGCCAGCTTTCTTATCCGGAGCCTTACTAACAACGCCCTTCTTCGACTTCATTTGCAAAATTTGGCAATATTGGCATACTCGTAAGTGCACGCAGTGGGACGTAGTGACAGCTCTGAATGACTTGCTCTATAGGTCCGCTTGTATACCAGTATAAGGCCTAGTGACTCTATGTTTGCAAGACTCTTTAGTCTGCAATGGTGAGGCATTGCTTTGACGTATAAGTATTAAGTATTAAGTCTTCCTCTAGGTACCTTACGTATGTCCCGTGTTCCGAAGTTTGCCATGCTACTTCCTAACAAACCATTAATTCCCGCAGCTGTCACATCCTGCACGGTAATTTCCTCCAGTCCTTGCTCTCTTTCACTTTTGGAAAGGCTCAACATTTTGGCTCCTAGGTTGGCTCATCGTGGAGCTCTGTATGAGGCTTTGCAGCAACGCTGTCCTCATAAGTGTAGCTCTTGAATTCATGTTGCGAGAGTAGAGGACTGCATTCATCGAGAGACGTTGAACTCGAGGACGATAGCACCGGACTCTGCACTTGAGAACTCGATTCAGAAGAGCTCGGAGAAATATTAAGAGCCTTCTTGTCGTCCTCCACGCTCTTCTCATGCTTTTCTTCCTGCTCTTCAGGGCAACAATCATCAACCCAGTCGCACTGAAGGGCTAGAAGATCCATTGGTTTTAGATCAATTATTATATTCATAAGTATAACGTGAAATTGCTGCAGCAGCCGATGAGTGTACTCTGGAATAAATGGCTCTATGCGTAATGAGAGAAGCTTAGTATAGGGAGAAGGCATTTGTAAAGAGTACATTAAACACATACCCATGAATTCCAATGAATAGGAAGAAGACATAAGGTTTAAGGCGATCAAGTCCGAGTAGAGCCTTGCTTGGTAGATAGGCTATTCTTCAGGGTTATCTGAATCTAGATAGTAACAAGTATCGAGTAGTTGGGAACAGCATATAGAAAGAAATCCATATAGGTGGGCATAGGCCTCGATATATGTGCCCAAGCCGCAGAAAACTTTCCCAACCAATAACTAGATAGTTCCCATAGTGGCTCAAAAGCTTTATCCTTACACTTCCCCACAGGTGGATTGGCATACGATTTGGATAAGCCTGTTGCACAATTTAGCACCTTGGCAAATTTCTTGTTTTAACTTTTCATGTGTAAAAGATGGCTGGCTTTTCCTCCTTAAGACCTTCACATGTTCTCTATCTATCAACGATTTTCCTTAGTAAATAGTAGCTGCTACAATGACAACTTTTCCGTTCGTCGCCATAAACACCATCAGATGGCAGAGCTCAGAATCGTGACTCTTGAGAGATTTCCCCCCGCGAGCGAACACTGGAAGTTTAGAAAACGCGCTAAATCTGAACTCACTCAGCGCACGTCCGAATACTGGACCTTCCGTCTGCCTCGAGGAAAAACATGGGGATTTCCGATCTCGATCTCCCCCTTGTCCTCATCAATGCACCTGTAGACTATGTCTCGGATGCAGGCGGAAATCATATAATTCGAACGCGGTTATGAAAGACTGGGGTGAAGCTTCTTTTCACATCTGACATGCCGGCTCGGAGCGGTGCGGAACAGGAAAGATGGAGATAGAGGGAGGCTGAGGAGGCTGGAGAGGCCGAATAGATGGATTTCGTCATTGGAAGGAGATGTGTTGTGATGTACTTCCTAGTTGTAATGACTATCATCAGCTTGAGCTTCCTTTGCTATGGAGTTAGGGATAGGCTGACACACTTGGGTGTAATACGCTGCCTTCTTGTCAGTGGTATTTGTCATGGCTTTTGTATATTTGGTAGATAATTGAAGTCCAAGCGTTGTTCTTTGCGTGGACAATTTCCGTCACCTGCAAGAGGGATCAACAATCACGCATATTAAAAGCAGGACTCGAGTGAATTTGCTTCATTGAATGGCTTGAAAAAGTCAGCCTTTTGTCTAAGAGTAGGTACATCTCATCTCATCCCAGTATCCACCAATCTGTCATCATATCTGGCCCAATGCAAGCTATGTGAACAAGTAAAGGAACCTGACCGACATAGTCCATCCTGTGATCAAGCAGCCGCCGTGATTCCATTTCCTTCCCACCCTCGCCGTACTGCCATGATATGCAACCATAAGAAACGATTCGCTGTCATTGGATTTCGAAAATTCGTAAGAGCGTAGCGGACATAAAGATGTCCACGCTCAGGTATCATGATGATGAAAAAAAAAAAAAGATCCCCGGGTATCATGGTGTAAGAACGTTCCACCCAGATCATTGGTCTAAAAGTTGAGTCCGCGTTGAGCACTCCTCTCCCAAGGTGGCTGTAGAGGCTTTGATGATCGTTGCGCCGGATTCCGTGGTCTAGAATTTTGTCATACGTTAAAATAGAGGCATGCAAGAACAAGAGTCGGTGAACGCAAAGACATTCTATTGCTTTAAAGCTGTGCGGAACTTGAGCAAATCAACTAGACTTGCCAAGCTGCATCCGCCGCGTTTGAGGAAGTCGGTTTTCAGAATCTCTTCAGCAGTAGCCCGATTTTTGACATCAACACACAAGCAGAAGCTTAAGAAACCCTTGAGCTCGCGGCTGAGCTTGTCTGGGTTCTTGAGAGTAGGTGTGCCGTTGGTGGCGATTAAGAAAAGAGCTTTAAGGGGTTCTTCGTTGAGGTACGGCGGCTCAGATTCAATCATCTCAATGGCCATGATACCGAGAGACCACATATCCACTTTGCTGCCATATTCCTTTTGTTTAACTACCTCTGGAGCCATCCAGTAGGGGGTGCCAACCATCGTGGCACGCTTAGACTTCTGATCGGTCAGTTTGGCGCAGAAGCCGAAATCAGCTGGCAGAGAGATTAATATCAGCGCTATGGGGTTTTGGAAAGGATTGCAGAAGCAGGAGAGCATACTAATCTTAACATTCCCACGTGCGTCAAGTAGGACATTATCCGATTTGATATCGCGATGGATGATGTTCTGGCTATGCAAATGAGCAAGTCCCTTGCAGGTCTTGGAATAGTGTTAGCCTATGCATGAACAGCGTTGGAAACTACAAACCTCGTTGCAGATAGTCGAGATTTGTGCCTCTGTGATATGAGGATTGTTGTCGATCACGTCCGTTAATGCTCCACCCTCCATAAACTCCATAACAACCCATAGCTCATTATTACCCTCCTGCAAGAACGAGTCCAGGAAATTAACGATGTTGGGATGAGAGCTCTCCTTCATCACGATTATCTCATTGACAATGAGTTCTTTACGTGGCTGATTGCGTAGATCCATCTGCTTGATTGCAACCTGAGCCTTTCCTCCCATGGTTTTGTAGATTCTCTGGGCTACAGGTGAAATTGCATTCTCTTGAATCTTAGCAACATAGACTGACCCCGAAGCACCCTGACCAATCTTCTTCTGCTTGCTGTACGAAAGCTGCGGATCATCCTTCGAAACCACCTGCTTCAATTTCTCCATGACCTGGCTCTCAGTCATGCTAGACATACGGACCTCCTTCTGACGAGTGGGGGCAGGTGCCTTGGCCGTAAGGGCCATTTCCGTTTGCTGATGAGGAGTAAGTGCAGAGGGTCCGTTAGTGGGTGCTCCTGTGGGATCACGAATGTTTAGCGGAGCTGGCTGTTGGGCTGGGGCTGGAAGCCGGGTCGGGGGTTGTGCTCGAACCGAGCTGGCGTTCCCAGCTGTACCATTTGCACGCACATGACTCTGATTGGCCTGGTTACGGTCGCTAGGATTCACTGGGGGACGAGCGCTGGGTGAGTGTTGGCGTTGTTGCTGTCCAGGCTTGGGTGGCGCCCGCAATGACTGTTGTGCCCCCGATGGAGATTGAGAGCGCAAAGTTGGTTGTTGTTGAGCGTATAGCGGACGAGGCATAGCTTCTGCATTTTGGCCCGCTCCGTTGGGTGCCTGGGGAGCGTGACGTTGGGCGGTAGGCCCTCTTAAGGAGCCTTGCGGCTGTTGACGAGTGCGGTCAACGCCTGGAGTGGGTGGGGCAGTTCTTGTAGGGTTATAGCGACTACTAGAATTGTCCTCAGGTGCTCTACTATAGTTGGTGATTTCTTGATTCGCCATAGGTGGGCGCGACTTTGGGATCGCTGCATTATATGCTTCCTGATCTCGACGGTTTTGTTCTTCTTCAGCTCTGGCACGATCACGCTCTCGCTGTTCCTTGACCACCTTAATCTTACGAGCCTCTTCCTCCATAAGACGACGCATCTCATTGTCCATACCCATTTTCGCTGCATCGGGGTTGGACGCATTGCGTGAACTTAGAGTTGTTGGAGTACCGGTGCGAGAATTTGGCGAGCCATTCTGCGGAGACCCCCTAGACTGTGAATAGTTCGTGCCCGGTGGTTGAGGTCTTGGTGGGGCAATTGCAGTTCCCACTCCACCATGCCCAAGCTGCATATTGTGCATCGTTGAAACGGGAGGTGTCGGAGTCAAGCTAGGGTACATGTTTGGATTCTCCCCACGCTTCGTGATATCCGAATAGAATTCGAGCACTTCAATGACTGCTTGAGGATTCTTCTTGTAATCATCCTTGGTGATCGCCGATGTCTTGAGAAGTCTCTCCCATTCTGTAGGGAGACCAACGAATTGCCCATTCATGGGATCAAAGCCGACATGAACGCGATGGGAGAAATTGGTGGGGTTACTGACACCACCCATCCCCGGACAGCGGTTGTAGATAGCATCAATCCATTCATAGATCTCATCGTCGGTCTCTAATTGGCATATGGTTGTCTTTTGAGGCATATCTCGTTTCATAGCCATGGTGGCGGCCGGATTGTCAGTCCCGTTCGCAACTCGCGTAATTTCAAATGAAAGGCGCGTATTTTCACTTCGAGCGACACTCGTGACATCTTTCAGAGCAATGGTGTTGCTAACCTTTCCGTCACGACCTTTTAAGAAGTCAAGTTGAAATTGGCGGAGCATGAGGTATCGCTGCTTCCATAATAAGCCTTCTTTGCATCTAGCGTTGCCCTCTTTAATTATCGCCACGCCACCAGTACCATTATCATTGTTGTTGTTGTTGATTGTGGTGGAACGGGAAAGGGGCGGAGTTGTATTGCTGACTGAGCGGATCGAAGGAGAGTATGAGGAGAATGGTGACATATTCCCGGGTACTCCAGCAGTTGAAGGCATTAGATTTAATCGTGCACGGTCTGTGGGGGGCCTTGGGGCGGGGCCAGGGTTCATAAAATCGCCAGGGGCATAGAGACTATAAGATCGTTGCAGTGGTAAGCAATCAGTTTCACAGCAAAGTTCATGGCTCTGATCTCACGTGGAGTGACTGGGAAGAACGCATCTTGCGATACCAACTATTTAAACGATGGCATCATGGGTGATGTGTTTGGTAATACTTACTGTGATGTCTGAGAAGCCATGTTTGTGGAATATGATAGTACTCTCGGCACACAGGACTAAGTCGTTGCTTGGTTGGGGGATCACATCGATCGAGAGTGAAAGTGAGCTTTCAATGCTGCAATACAATCAGAAAGCTGCTGAAAAGACGGATGATTTCGACGTACAGCAGACGACAGCAGACGAGCCCAAAGGCTTATGTTACGTGTCTTGCTGCTAGAGGACCTACAGCCAAACATGAGTACTAGTCGCGAGGCGGGGGTTGGTGAGTGCGCACTGTGAACGCCTCAGGAGGGGCCTTTCTGCCTCGTTAGAGGCTGAATCAATGCCAAGGGTCAAGATATTTGGGTAAAGCAGAAGGAAAAGGGGTTCTCGCCAGCTACAAGGTAGCTGACGCCGGTAAGTCTGGGGTAGTAGAGGTGGGCAGCAAGTGAGGTGGTGGACGTCGAGTCGACTGAGACGTGTTTGGGCTGATGCGACAAGGAGACGCTAGGGAGGCTCCGGTCGCCCTACGAGGCTGCCAATACCTTCAGACCCATCAACGTTCATAGACAACCTCAGTCAATTGCGGGGATTATCTCAGCCTGTCAATTTGTTCATGTCCATGTAGCTCAGTATTGTCACTGGAGAAAAATAGATACGCTGAAGGCTAGGTGGTTTTATGATGCCTTTGCTCCACGTGCCTCACTTAAGATTAAGGACAATCATCAGTGCTGCGACCTTCAGAAATCACGGAAACAACATGTTCTAAGCCACTACGCCTACTATCATGCTTCCGCCCCTCTTTGGATACTAACGGTGTGGATTGTGGAATCTCGCCGACGCTCGTTGTCCGCTATGGAGACTTTCACCTACTTAGTCCCTTGACATGTTCTCCTATTAAGGTCCCAAAGTATGCAGACTTGAGCATAGCAAGGCATGAGCGTGTTCTCTGTGGCGGTCCTATTGCTTCAGGCTTTCTGGGGGGCTAACTTAGTAACAGGATGGTGCACAAGTCATGCGTGAATGGTAAATCCCTCATGAAACGCTGCTCCACAATCTTTAAAATAATAACCCTTATACAGCTTCATGGTTCCTAATGAAAGCCTCCAGTGCTTGATGAACGGTTGAGAGTCTACTTGGAATTCGAGCCGACCATGGACATATTGTTGCGCAGAGAGTGAACATATTTCATCTCCAGAGCATTAAATCGCCCTCTATGAATTTTGCTCCACTCTTGCCAAAAGGGGAGCAAGATCGTCTTCATTCCTAAGCTTCAGCCGATATTCGCTGGAAGCCCCCCTCTATCTCTCCTCTCATGGCCAACGATCTTGACTTCGCTTGCTTATCATTCGCTTTGGCATTTGCGGTTTAATCTAGAGTTGAAAGATGGGACCTTCTTTGCCATGACAGAACCAGCCTCGACGTTGCAAAGCTAGTATGCATGGAAGATGGCGGTAGCGGATCTTTGCAACACTGTCAAACTACGATTTTGCCAGCAAACGCTGCCTTTCTTAGCTACCTGATAACCACACTAATTGAGCTACAGGGTGTAAGCACCTTTCAAGAGCCGCATATCTCTCTTCATCTTTCAAAGCCTTGTGCACAGATTGAGACCTCCCATTGACCTCTGAGGCGGTAATTCAACTTGTTTCGAACCGACCCCTCTTCACGGAAAGCCTACATCTCGCCAGTAGCTCTACGGTTACCCTTGGATAATTCACGACCTAGCATCGTGCTAGACGTGTGTACAAGGGAATTTCAATTACTGGCAGTAAAGAATAATAAACCGCTGTTATCTGAGGATGAAATGTTCGATTGAATGGGCTTCGGCGTCGCTATGGCGTCCGGAAACCCTGGGGTTCTCCGAGGCTTAGCTATATGAAACGAGTTGTAAGCTTAAGGGACGTAGCCTCGGAGGAATCATGCAATCCAACCCTCAAGACTATCCGGAATGCTTGATAGTCGAGAATTGAATTCTACCTTGGACAGAGGTCCCTGACGCTGAGGACCCGTGTACTGGTCCCTCTTAATCACCCTCCCTGGAGACGGGCTTTACGGTCATGAAAGAGGCTCAAGTCGGAGCAATATCATCGCTGGATGTCAAGATATTGGTATTGTGCTCCTGGCCATGCTGCTGTTCCATTGGCCGAGCAACCTGGTCTTCCGCCGTGGAGTGAGAGGCAATTAGGTTCTGCGTGCGTTTAGTATTGGCAATGGATACAGGCGAGCCTCATGCCAGTCCACGAATCATCTCTCTGAACAATCAGCACCACTGAAGATTATAGATAGTTCAAATCTCATAACAATTCTGGAGTCCGAGGGGTACCGGATCAATGGTTTGGGCTGTATGTAGGAGCCTCGGCAATTTAATTGACGCCACGATTTACTCCCGAGTATGACGCCCGAGACCCCTCAATAGATACAATCGGTGCAGCTCACGATTTCACCGATGTTGCTCTTGCTCACAAATTTGATTTTACGGCGAATAGCATTATATATACATATCGATACATTACAATGTCTCTTCAGAGCGATTTCGCTTTCAACGTTTCGAAGCTCAGGCCAGAATCCGTGAGCGAATCGGAAAAGCAACTGACTGACACGTTGGTAGCTTTAACAGCAAAAGGACCTCGATGGTATGATGTCTGTACAAGAACTTAAGCTGGACAGATGCCATAGATCTGGGGCTGATGGTGTCTCCAGGTCGGTGCCGCCAAGTACCGCCAAATGCGAGAAAATGGAGAGACAGCATTGCCCAAACCAATTCGTCTGGAAGAAGCAAAAGATTTTCATATCCCTTCTCGAGAAAACGGAAGGGATATTCATTGCCGGATTATGACGCCTGAGCACGGTGGTAAAGTACATGGCGTGTTCATGCATATACATGGAGGTGGCTGGGTCTTGATGAGCGAGAAAGAGTGCGTTTCGGCCGTCTCAACCCTATACTTCATGCGTTTGCTTGTAAGCTGAGATGGAATAGCCAAGATGTTCTCATGAAAAGAATCGCCGAGGGTGCAAACCTTGCTGTAATCTCAGTCGGGTATAGGCTAGCTCCAGAACATCCTTTCCCCCAAGGACCAGAAGATTGTTACGACGCTGCTGATTGGCTTGTCGATAACTCACAGGCCAAGTTTGGCGCCCCATTGAAGTTCGCAGGTGGGGAAGTATGTCAAAAGTCCCCCCAAAACAAAACGGATTCTTCCTGACCCCTCTAGTCTGCCGGAGCACACCTCACAGCCCTTGCAGTCTTCCACCTCCTAAAAAGCCGCCCATCCTTCGCCTTCTCCGGCCTCCTTCTCAACTTCGGGGCCTATGACCTCTCAATGCTGCCTCATCTTCGCAACATATCTAAGCCCCTTGGTGTCCTCACCCCCGAAATAACCCGTGAGTTCATTAACGCTTTTCTTCCCAACACCACTCCGGAAGAGCGACGGGATCCTTCCATCTCCCCCTTCTACGCGGATCTGAGCAATATGAAGCTACCCCCGGCCCTATTCACTTGCGGTACGGAGGATTGTCTCCTAGAGGATACGGTCATGATGGCCGTGCGGTGGCAGATGGCGGGGGGTGAAGCGGTGACGAAGTTGTTTCCTGGGGCGGCTCATGGATTTATTGCTTTTGAGAAGGCGGAGAGTGCGGCGGAGGGGAGCAAGTGTATCGAGCAGTTCCTGAAGGAGAAGCTGGGGTTCTGATGTAAAGGCTTCCGCGTGTTCGATAGAACCATGTAGAGAATATCATCACTGCGTATCCCGCACGGGATCATAATAAGCTGACCCTGGCTTCGAAGTACTCGACGAAGGTGAAGGCGTTGCAGCTTTCGAGGACATTGTGGGGGTCTGAGCGGATTGTTCTAGCACGATTAGTTCCCTCAGACTTATTTAGGGCAAGGCTGACAGCCTACCAGGCTTCGATTTCTTCATCTCCGCCCTCCTGTTCCTCTGCAATTGATACAATCTCCATTCCAGCGCCGGCTCCACATCCTGATCCCTAAAGACACCCTTTTGCCGGCAATAGGCGCCAAGTTGTGCCCGAATGCGCTGTTTGATTTCGGGTTTTAGGACGGTCCACGACGTGTTACTGGTGTCCGGCGGTAGCGTTTCGTAGAATTCTTTAGACACTCGCTGCCAAGATCCACCGGTCAGAAATAATAGTCTCCCCGAGGAAGTGCATTGCATTGCAGAGGAATAAACATATACAAACTCACAAGGAATAATTGCCAGATGTCCCTGTCATGCAAACTATTCGTCAGTCCCAGACTTTCCTGGATCTTACTCGCCGGCACGCTTATAATCGTCCCTTCCCACTGATCCATGGATCTCTCTATCAAACCCCCCAAAAAATACACAAAGTGGGGAAAAATCAGCGAAAAAAAAAAATTTGAATTCAGACTTCTGATATTTCATTACATATTTGGTTTACATATCTTACATGCCCAAGAAAAGGGGCAAAGGGTGTGGTTCTACGGCCAACCAACCCCCAAGAGACGGCCATAGTTCATCAGCGAGTTAGGAAGGTGTAAGCGGAACATGTTCCGCGCGGATTGCAGGTTGGTCGGTGCTTTCCCGTCGGGATCAATTTTCCGACAAACGCGGGATTGGGGGTGAGTATATGAGAGGATGGAGGACGAGTAGTGCTGACGGGTTGTTGCTGTTGCCTGAAGCTCTGTGGGATGGCTAATCCTGTTGTGAGACGTGGGGCAGCGGGATGGGGGAGGATCAGCGAGTCCTGCCTACGTGCCCTCCGCACTACCGAGTACCGTACGACGAGTTGAACAAGTTGATACTGGGACATGGGGAGATGATCCTGGGGTGCTCAGCAGATCGAGATGTCACAATGTCGCTGCAAGAGTTGAATGGATGGTCTGGGATGGGATCAGTTGATATACAAGAGCTAGATACATGGGGATGGAGGAAATGCTTCTCCTGGGGACAACTTCAAACACATAAGGAGCAATTTAATACAAGATAGACCCCCACGCTGCAGCACAGCATATCAGGCGATCCCTTTACGCGCGCCTATCGCCGTTATAATTCAACGCCCCCAATGCTTGGAGGATGTCAGGCTAGTCCAACGTGGGAACACGTATTGCAGATCACTGCCCTCAAAAAACCCGATGAACCCTCGTTCTGGCGCAAGTTTAGCTTCGTGTCGAGGCGTTGCATGCATTTGGCTGTGCGAGAGTAATGATACTGTCCAGCAGGGCGGAATCGCATGGTGTGGAGACCCTCTTTTCTGAGGCCTTAGTGCGTTGTTAAAGCTGGGCATGCCGTCGGTATCTCCTTGAAATTAGCTCTACCAGTAACGTTAGCTTGCTTGGGATTTCTTCTTGTTAGCTTTGGCTTCCTGGAGGCTTATCATCTCCACTGCTGGCCTCGGAAATTGATTGAAATTTCTGTAATTGGTTTTCGGCCGTATGCTCTCAGAAAAGGAGGAAATGCTGCAGCCCGAGTCTGTTAGCATCGGCAGGAAGAGGAATATTCATCAACTCGTGGATTTTGCGAATAAAAGCTGTTCGTATTCTCTCGAAACTAATGAGCAACCGCTACGTTAAATGCTGGAATTTGAAGTTAAAAATCCTAAGACTGCGGATGCGTCGGCATATCGAAGGCCAGAATTAGATTCCATTAATTTTATCTTGAGGGGCACGTCATCAAGTATACTTGGGTTCTCTTATTGCCCGGTGTGTAAGTCAATCTCGCAAGTTGGAAAAGGGTTGGAAAATGAGTGGGTAAGGAGGGGCGGTGTCTCGAAGATCTGTATCGGAGGCGTTGGTTTGTGACATGAATCAATGATTATGTCTGGGTAGCTAACATCTTGGAATTGCCCTGCTAATATACATGATGAAGTAACACTGTTGGTGGCAAGCAACAGGGGTACTAGACCCTAGAATAATGACGCTGAGTATGCTAATTGGTCCAATCTGTCTTGGCCTTCGGTACTGGGTCTTGAAAGTTTAGAAGCAGGCGTTGCCGTATCCATCACACCAGTGATACTCGAACACCAGCTCAGGCCCTCTCTGGTTCGGGACTTTCGCTTGGAGGTAGTGCTGGCGTCCTTGGTCGTGCCAGAAGGCCATGTCGAGTCTTGAAGATGTTTGATGCATCTTGTTTTGCGCTGCTTGTTGAGGTATGTATCCTGACAGGCCTTGATGTACCTTGGGCATCGCCCTGTATTGCTTCTTCGTCCTGCCGTCGCCGTCGAGCCTCACCACTTCTGTACAACGGTTAGTTCCTTGAAGATACGCCTTGCGACAGCGCTTACAGGTCAGAAAATCCTCCGGGGATGATGAGGGGAGGTTGCGGAGTGAATGCGATGGTGTCCACTCGAGGAGTCTTGAAGATATTTGATGCATCTTGTTTTCCGCTGCTTGCTGAGGAGGTTCTGGAGATGGTGAGGGGAGGTTGCGGAGTGAAGGTGACGGTCTTCGATATCGAACTGCGATAGCGATGATGGCTGTTGACTATAGTAAGACCATTTTCGGCAGCAACGGGGCATTGGGGCTATAATCATTGGTTGTAGCAGGGGTGTCGAATGTACTGGCCGACTTGGCTTTTTGATGAGGTTGAATCTTGAGTAGAGCCCCGAATATCGTTCCTTGGTTGAGCCTGGCCGGGGATAGTTGGCTGTATGCTGTTGACCAAAGAGACCGGACACCAAGGAGCGCTGAGAATCTGCATTTATAGGCACCATCGATTACTACGTGTTGCATACACACGCTGGAGATGGGTTTACCTGGAAGAATGTTCGTATTTGGAAAAATTCGAGGTTGAAGGATGTGAGAGCGGAGTATGAGATAGCAGCATTGGCAGTGATCCGGCCCTTGAGAGCTTTCGCTCGGGTTGGTGCGTGCCGTTCTGCGGAGGTCTCAGTCAAAGCTGCTGAGACGAAACGATGTGCCTGAGTCTGGTTCCGGACGAGCTGGTGGATGCCGAATTACCCCATCTGTTTTGTAGAAGTGTTTTCGGTGGGCGTTGGAAGGTGCAAACAAAGACCCCCTAGGTTGGAGATCGGAATCGCTGGACTCAGTCGTGCTCAGCTCTTGGGAATAGAGAGTCCCTGCAACAGCGCCACTCCCTTCCTGCGTAAAAGAATCAGTTATGATTTCTATCTAATGCTTTATGCTTTTCACGACGGGCTTGATTGTGGAAAACATGACGGCTCAACGTTTGACTTGTTATTGACACTCAGCTTTGTGAGCTCAACAGCTTCCACAAGGGCCGCCTTCAACTCAGAGAGAACGATTTCCTCTCGCCGTGTAATAGAGTGGGAATGTGGCATGGGAAATGATTGCTGGGGCGGTTCCGAACGTACCTAATGATACCGTGACTTGCAACATTGAAGCTCTCGACGTTGTCCTCGGGAGAGAACCTGATGATACCGTGACTTGCAACTCTAGAGAGCTCCCTACGTTGTCCTCAGGAGAGAACGCTGAGATCTTGGTGGTAGGAATCCCATGAAAGGCTCCAGACGTTTCAAAGGAACTCCGACTTGCCTGTGCTTCATAGTCACCAAACTGTGACTAAGGGAGTTATTGCTGGGTACTTCTGACGCACCTTATGATACCGTGACTTGCAACTTTGAAGCTCTCGACGTTGTCCTCAGGAGAGAACGCTGAGATCTTCGTGGCAGGAGTTCCACGACTTCCGACCTGCCTGTGCTTCACAGTCACCAGTCAATCATTCAAAGCACATCCTCATCTAGGTGTGACGTACCTGATGATACCGTGACTTGCAACTTTGAAGCTCTCGACGTTGTCCTCAGGAGAGAACGCTGAGATCTTCGTGGTAGGATTTCCAAGGACAACGTCGAGAGCTTCAAAAAATCCAAATTTTTCCAACGATCCGACTCGCCTGTGTTCAAAGTCATCAGTCAATCATCCAAAGCACACCTGTATCTATGGGAGAGATCAGATGTAAAGTGCTTGTGATCTTGGATGTGTGGGCGACTCGTGTTACCTTCTTCTCACTCTCGGTGATCTTCAATCTGGAGTCATTCGGACTCAGTGTCTGATCGAAGAGGAGGTTTGGTCATTAAGAATGCAGCTGGTAGACGTACCTGAATCTTTTTTTTTGTTATTTTGTTTTTTTTTTTTTGGATGATGAAGAGTAGGGTGGGGGCGAGTTGGGTGTTGTAAGATTCATCACAAATATCAACAGCGCGTCTTGGTAGGGCTGGACTGGGCTTGCATGGGCGACCATCCTCACGATAATTACGATCACCAGGATCACCCCCAAAGTCTACAGCTTCTTTCAAGGTGATCTTTTGCTGGAGGCTCGCCTCCAATTACGCTTGCTTACTTGCAGCAATCTAAGGTTCAGAGCGGGTGGCATTTTAATTACGCTGGGCACGCGATGTTTCCAAATTGCGGTTTTCATTATACTAAATACTCTCACGCTTCGCTATGGCCATCGAAGTAAAACCCGTGCTATAATAGCAATAGATGGATGGAGGCAACAGCCTTCTCGTGCTGCGCGCTAGGACTTCTCCCCTCTTGTTGTTACAACCTCCTGACTGCTCCTGGCAGTGTTATCCTCGTTGTAGCCCCCCGGGCACTGTTATCCTCATTGTAGCCGAGACTGAATTTTCCACGAGCCCCGCACCGTTCCTGGCGGTGTTGTCCTCGTTGTGGCCGAGACTGAATCTTCCACGATTGCCGAAGCAATGAATGGGTGCCCTAAGCTGCTCTAGCAATGCCGCTAGGTGGGCCTCGAAGGCCCGAAGCCAAGTATGGACTCAGAGCTGATCGTTCCTCGCACGAATATCATTCTGAACTGCTGGGATGTCTCGGGGCTGTGTAGGTATCGAGCTGAGCGGACGGCGACAATGCCGACCCTGGAAGCAACAGACGATCAGAGGAGGTTTAGTCATGGAGAACGAGAAGAAGAGAAACTTTAGGGAGGAGGTTGGTGCTGTTGAGGGTGCAGAGAAGAAGCGAGTCCGGTTTTTCGAGCTGCCCCAGACATAGCCAGAACCACAATATCAAGTTCGTGGCACATGACTCATGTAACGCGGCGGTGCAGTCGCTCAAGGAAGCTGTCAAAGGCATCAAACACAGGCGTAGATTGGTGGAGAGCCAGCAGTGGGCACAACCAGCTTTGTATATTAGTTGTTCGATGTGAGAAGGAAAGGCCCCTTTGTAATACTATTGGATTGAGCCAACTGATGGTCAAACCAAATGAGTCGGCTTTCGGATATTTTCCGATGGGACCAGCACGTATCCGTTGGTAGAAAGCTCGTTGTCTAGGTGTGCCAGCTGCTCTGAGGTGTTCTCGTTCTCAACTTCTGCCGCGATGTTCGCGATGTGGTGAACGTGGATATCCTCAAATATGCTCGTCCAACCTTGGGCATGAATGTGATGGCTTGGAATAGGAATGAGATGACCAGTGCTGCTGGAATATGCGATGCTCGTAGCAGGGGTGAAGGCTGAAGCGTCAGGTGACAGCTTAGACACCCCACCGGAGGGCTGCGTTACATTGTTTGAGAGTGGGACAGAGACGAACGGATCTTGGAATCCCGAGGAGGTGTTTCCGCCAACTTTACCTGGAGCTCCGCCGGGGCTATTTTCTTCGCCCCGGCATCATCGCCCCCCTTGCTTTAGCAGCGCGCTTCTCTTCCCGTTCAAGCTGCTTGCGAAGCGGGGCTTCGCACAGGGTTATTTTCTTCACCCTGGCATCATCGCCCTCTCCGCTTTAGCAGCGCGCTCCCCTTCCCGTTCAAGTTGCTTGCGGAGCTCCGCCAGGGCTATTTTCTTCGCCCCGGCATCATCGCCCCTCCCTGTTCAAGCTGCTTGCGAAGCCTCTCCACCAGGGCTATGTCCTTCGCCGCCGAGCTGAAGCGAGTGGATTTGGTTCGAGGAGGTACGAGGGGATATGGTAGGTGTGGAGTCGCTTCACGGGCTTTGCGGATCGAAAATTTGATTGGAATTGGACTAGAAGGAATGAATTCGAAGGCCGGTTACGCATTAAGGGACAGCTACTGAGGTCTTGAATGGGATGCAGGAGATGGAGGAGGTGTCCTCCTTGTTGGTGAAGGTGGCGGGCTGGGAGGACGGTCGATTGGACTTGGACTAGACGAACTGAATTCGAAGGTGTCGATGTCCATGGACAGTTTTCAAGATGGCTGATGATCCTTGTGCACTGTCTTGACAACCCCGATACCGGAATGGTCGAGAGTGAGGTCGGTAACGCATTAAGGGACAGCTGCTGAGGTCTTGAACGTGATGTAGGACGTCGAGATCCAGTGACTTGATTGGGCTTGGACTGGACGGACTGAATTCGAAGGCCTGTAACGCATTAAGGGACAACTGCTGAGGTCTTGAACGTGATGTAGGACAACGAGATCCAGTGACAACCAGGTTAGAGGAAGACCTTGCCATGAGCGTGTGCCTCACTCGTGATATCAGATGGGACTGGGAAGACAAATGGCGGGTTCGACAGAGGGGTAGTAGAGCTGTGGTTTCTTGTCGTATCCATGCCCAAATGTGATTGCGTAGGTAAGACTGCCGCCATTTTGATCCGTGTGTTACGGCTTTATTGCGGCGATGAGGGCTATTTTCTTCGCCCCCATGCCCAGGTTAGAGGAAGACCTGCCATGAGCGTGTGCCTCACTCATAATGTCAGATGGGACTGGGAAGACAAATGGCGGGTTCGGCAGAGGGATAGTAGAGCTGTGGTTTCTCGTCGTATCCATGCCCAACTGTGGGCGAGGGGGGCTATTTTCTTCGCCCCCATGCCTAAATGTGATTGCGTGGCTAAGACTTCCGCCATGTTGGTCCGTGTCTTACGGTTTTATTGCGGCGATGTCAAGGCTGGAGGAGGGCTATTTTCTTCGCCCTCGTCCACCTTTAATTGTCATGTCGAGGTTAAAAGCAGTTACAGTCTCACTCATCTTTCAAGCTATCGTCTCGGATTTGTTTTCGGATGGCGCTCACGTCTTTCTCCCGATTGTACCAATAGAGAGGTACCTTTAGAGACCCACGGCTGTTCACCGACCGGCAAAGAATAATGACTCTGCACTTATGGCCTCGAGTGATATGACTGATGGCACGACTTGCGAGTTCTAGGGGAATTTGTTGTCCAAAGTTGGTAGGGTGATTTGCAACATATTCTAGCAACTTTAAATTAGCCTGCAATTATACGACTGGTAGATGTGTGCTTACCGGCATGTTCTTTTTGCACTAGGTCTGGATCAGATGAAAAGTTTCACCCCAAAGATCACCGGTGCTCTTGGAAGAGATCTCTCAACACCAACGAATGAGTGATCGAGTGGACCTGAAGAACATTGAGAGGTCTGTGCTTCAGCTTCGCTGTCAGTATGGAGACATACATGTTGTCAAAGAGTTGTGCTTACCTCAGAAGATCACCAGTCCGTTTAACGTTCTGAGAAGCGACATTCCTGGCAAGTTCGTGTGATGTGGGCTGAGAATCAACAAGGTCATAAGAAATGGGTCGTGATTCGGTGAACTGTACTTCGGTATCTGTCAGCGTGCTCACACTCGGTCGGCTTGGGTTGGAAGATGATGGAAAAACAAAAGAGCTCAAAGTTGCACGGGACAAGCAGAACTTACAAGAATGTTGTTTTCTCAGATGAAGACGTCTCGAGACCGTGGTAAATGATAAGAGCATGTTAGAAGAGGGGCCACTCAGTGATTCTTCAATGTTTGAGGACGGTCCGTTCTCCACTATCCGTTTACGATGATAGTAATGAGATGCAAGATGAGTCCGAAAATATAAGTGTCCATTATTCCAGGTGGATATGGAACAGGTAGATATGGAAGACGTGGAAGTCGAAGAGGTGGATGTGGAAGGCAAAGGTAAGGTGGCAGTGAACGCGGAGTTGAAACAATTGTTCTTGTTGTGTGAATCGAGAGATTAGCGTATTTTCGACATCACGGGATTGGCTTTTATCTCTCGGCTATTCTTAGGCTCTTCCTGGCTATCGTATCTCTATTGTTCATGCTAGAAGGTTTCCTAGGACTGTGACGGCAAAAATGTCCTTCATCTCCATCCTGGACCGAAAGGGGCGTTTTCCACCATGGTCTCATGCTTCATAGTCCCGTTTCCGACTTTCCCACGCCTTCAGCATTCAATCTGTTCGACGCAGCTAACCGCTCCTCCCTTCTCATCTTGCAACTTCGCTAGACATGATGACAGATCTACACCAGAAGATTCTGGATTGGGAGCTAAGAGGGGTAGAAAGGAGCTTTTACTGCTATGAACAGAACTCAGGCGATATGTTTTGGTTCAAGATTGAATTGTTGTGTGCATTATATCTATCTATCCATACCACAGTCTCTCCAAGCGCAGGAACAAGATACGCTTCCTCGTTGCGTACCAGGGGACCAGATGACCTCCCGCAGAGAACAGCATACAGACATCTGTACATGGGGATGTCTATCAATGTCCTGGTCGCCAGCTCCTTCCATTTCTCTGGGCGTTGAAAAATTGGAGCTTCTCCGTAGTCGATGTAAAGGTAGCCTACCGGCAGCGGAGACCATGCATGCGAAGGATGAGGGGGGTTCACATTCCATATCGTATGATGGTATATGAGAATACCTTGGCCCATCCACCCAACGAGACAATCGCCCTGGACACCGGTACCCGTCTTGTCGCCAATCATCGAGCTAGCAGCAGATCCTTCGAAGCCATGCTCCGCCCTGCTATCCCTCTCACCACAGACGACCATCTTGAATTGCCAGCCACCGAAATCAGCTCCTCGATGGAAATACGCCCCATGTCAATCTTGAACCACCTTGAGACCAGTCTGCATCTCTTATCAAGGCTGAAAGTGTCGAGTGAGAGAGGACCGATCCTGGAACTGGAACTGGGAAATTGTGTTGGGGCGAGTAGGTCTCGTCACTAAGTAGGGTGGGTGGCGAAGAACGTAAACAGTGAAGGACGCGGTGAGTCCGCACAGTCAGACAATGAAGGGAAAGTACGATAATCATGCTCTGCTCTGAAACGCACGGAACGCCAATTGAAGATCCAGGCATGGGTATTATCTCGGTATTGCAATCGTGCTCGCCTGGCGTAGCAAAGGTGTCGTTTGGAGAGCGTTGCAGAACTTGCTCTTCGCCTTGAATGCCTACTTAATCACATCCTTTGAAGCTATATTAATCGTGTGGTTATACGCGGCTCTGGCACCAACATACTCCATGCGCATGTCAATGTCATCCCAGGTCAGCCGAGGATCTAGACGCATAATGAACGGTACCATTATACCCGCCTCGCGGGGACCCAGGCAGGCACGGTCGGAATGTCTGATTTGTCGCCGTTTTTCGATTATCACCGGGAAGAAATGGTCCTGGCAAAGGGTGAACATAGCTGATAATTGGGTGAACCATAGCAGCTGTGTGCTTAGAAGTGTGTCGAAACGTGCTAAAGTGCTCCTCTTTTCGCCCTGATCTTAACCCTTGAATGGTAACACTTGTCCCAAAAGCTGTTCTTCTCCCAAGCCTAGCACAGCTCTTGGGACTTAAGTTTGCGAGATTCGAAGGCTTGTGCGGTAAACATTAAGTTTGATTTTGCCTGTTTGGAATGCGTTCTCAGCCGAATTTGTGTACCCGGATGCTTAAAGGCTCTCGAAAGTAGGCTGGTGAGAGTCTGGATGACGCAGAAGTGTACCGCGGCAGAGTTAAAGGCGACTTTGAATCGGAAAAAGACGGTGTTCTGGAAGTGAAAGGTGGTCTCAATGACAGGCTTTGCCGTATGGTTTGGCGTGATTGAGGGAAATGTTAAGTCCTCAGAGCCATGTTTATGGTCGCTCGTGAGCAACGATGTGCTTCGTTCAGGGGAAGTTTAAGTGGGGAAAGGCCTGAAATTGTCGCTATTGACTGGCTCCGAACGCTATGTGACGCGTTGTTATATAAAGGAACTAAGGATTCGGAAAATAAAGCGAAGCAAGAAGTGTTCAATCACGATGCATTAGGAAACGAAAGAGGGGTATTAAGTAGCATGACAGCCATTACAATGGTGGAATAAGCTTCAGAAGCCCTAAAGTGCTCGAGAGAGTTTCGAAATAAGCTGTGTTGTGCTGCTGTGTCTGAGTTGGGAAGTCTGAGTAAGAGGGGGGATTGGCCTGTTAATATAGAAGAGGATGCCAATCTAGTGACGCAGTGAAAGCTTCGGCCATCCTGTTAGCCATGCAGGTCTGGACAGTGAAAGGGGCTGTGTTATACAGAAATTCACGAGTGGTGAAGACTGGAGAGGCTTTTCCCCTCCTCAGTGCACTCGGCCTTCACAAGCCGCGTGTTCCCTACAGCAACACAGCGTTACAGACGCAGGGATGAGTGACAGATACCCACGTCATTGTCGATCGTCCTTTGTTGCCAGCCAATAGTGACGTGTTGACCCCCTGAATACTAACTGATCCGCAGGGAGTAATACGAGAGGAAAGAGGGGAAAGAGACTTAGACACGGCATGAAAACAACTTCACTGCCTCAGTCTACAGGGTCACAAGGTCTTTGAAAGCATCTCGGGGCATCAGAACCCGGCATATCGTGCATAAGTGTGCCACACTTGTAGGAGGAGGACACGTTACGAAGGTGAAATGGGCCAGGGGAAATGAATGTGACGGCTATTACTGCACCATTGGGTCACCCGCAGAGCTGGTACTACGCTTCGATTGGCTTTTTGGGAGTGAGGCGAGGCATCTGGACCCTCACATGGCCTGTCTAACCGGCGATGAGGTGAGGAAAGCTTCATCTCGCATTCAAGCGCCGATATGTAATTGGTGCATATTGCAAGAAAGCTGACATGGCTTATTCCGCTTCATTTTCTTATCCTGGTAAAGTGGGGTCTACAACCCAGCAGTTTTGTTGCCAGGACATCGAGGTAGGCGGCTATCACATGTACACCGATCTTCAGGGCTATTCACGATTAGGACTGATGATCTTGGACGCGTCATGCCAGATATTTGGGACCAGTCACAGGATTCGTACTCAGCATTTTGGCTTTGGGAGAAGGAAAGTGAAGGAGCTTGGCAGCATCTAAGATATCACCGTAGAAATGGTTCCATTACTGGCTGCAAAAGATCCTTTTGAGGGGGATTATTCTTACTCCGATGGCAGTTACTTGGGATATGGTCAGGGGATTCTGGAAGGGGGATTCTGTCACATTGATGAAGCACAGCGTTAAAATATAAAAAAATGTGCATTGTGTGATTATTCAAGAAGAAAGTCTGCTTTCGCCCTCCACGCCCTCCTTTCCAGAGGAACCTGATTGGGGCATTGTGATATCGATCTCCGTAGAAGTACACTGGTGCTGGAAGGTGGACGCTTGTTCGCCCAACAGTCCAAATGAACCACATCCCATCCCTTTCCCTCCTCCCTCCTTTCCAGATTGGGCAACGTGGCCAATTTGCACCACCGTTCCAGTCTGAATTTAACGGTTGCAAGGACCGTCAAGCATAGTGCGGGGAAATCTATGAGCCATAGGAGGAGACAATCTGGACTAATTTGATTATCGAATTCTTTCATCATTTTGACTTCGGCTGCAATGTCGAGGGACTCATCAGTCGCCATAGTCAAAAGTGGAGACGGTGGCATGAAAGACTCCGCATCGGTTCCAATATGAGAAAGCCAAGGATCTTCCTCTTCAAAGTTGTCCAGGGCGGGAAGCATGTCTTCAAGATACAGTTCGGCGCCAGACTTGAAGGTTTTGTGCATAAGCCCGAAGGCTTGCCACATGGTTGGCGAAACGGACTTAGCCGAGAATGTGCAACTGACTTCGAAACCAGAAGGCGAAGCCCACACCAAAGGCACCGAGTCTCCTTTCCGGAGGAACCTGATTTAGAAGTCGACGCGACCCACGGTGCACGTTTCGCAGCTTTAATTTGGCTTGTTGCACCGTCTTAGGTGTTTGTTTGTGCCCGAGGCATCCGATGCAGGTCAGATGGCTCTGTCGTCCCCTGGTAGGCGAGAGATATCTAGCAGAATGTCCCGCGCCAACGCTGACGCATCAATCCATGTTTGGAAATCATCGATCATGCTCCTTAATTGTCCATTTGCCTCTTGGGCGATTGTTATTACCTCCACATCATGAGGTGCCAATGTTGAACGAAGGGATTCCGTCACGTCCATAATGCCTCCGTTGGTGGAAGGGGGCCTGGCTTGCCATTTCGTCAGCAAATCGAACGCCGTAACAGAATTGCAGCGAATTCACTGATGGAATGCTCATGTTGGAGCATCTCTTCGCTCGCAGAGGGTGCAGACAAAGGCCTTAGAAGGATCATCGGTGAGAGACTGCTTGCGGCCACGACGAGCGACAGGCTGCACAGAGGTAGCAGTTGTGTCCGTGCTCGATGTAACGGCGTTGCCATCGGAGGGAGCAGCGGTACTATCCCGGGTCGACGCAGACTCCTGAGCATTGGCGTCTTGCTCCGCGTTTGAGTCATTGGCATGCGCGCGTTCCTCATGCTTCACGCTGGGATCAGAATCCGACATGTTGGCATTCTCTTGCATGCCAAAGCCACCAGCTCACCCGGTCGTCAAATGTAAGATTCCATAAAAATGAAGGACTGCTCCGCCTCCGACTGACTGCTTATCCTTGCATCGTTCTCAGCTACGGCATGGTGCTGGAAGGTGGCCACTATTCCGCCACCAGCCGAAATGAACCACATCTCGTCCCAAATGGCTCAAGAGAATCCATGAGCCACAGGAAGAGACAGTCTTGACTGATTTGATCATGAGATTTTTCCGTCCTCCCTCCCTTCCCATCATCTCCTTCCCCGCCCCCCTTCCCAGAGGAACCTGATTGTGGCATGATGATGGCGATCTCCGCAGAAGTACGCTGGTGCTGGAAGCTTCGTCGTCATGAGCCGGAATGAACCACATCTCGTCCATTCCATCCTCCCTCCCTTCCCATCATCTCCTTCCCAAATAAATTCCACCGCCTCCATCGTCCTAAGCGACTGCCATATTCCAAAGTGATTCAAGTAAATGTGTATCAAGTGTACTCTTGAAATGAGAGACCTCAAGCGAGTAATTCCTGTTGGCATGCGCACCGAAATCCTCTATCTTTGCTAGCGGTATAGTCTGGTATCCATCTCCCTCAGTGGTGGCTGTTGGTTGATGAACATATCTTCACCATGGATCCAAGCATGTCGTACAGTCTCTGCACCATTGAGGACAAGTCTCTCCAGTCGACTGATGCTCGGCGTTCATTAGCCAAGTGCTAGGAGAGTCCGATGTCCCGGGTACTGTAGCAATCTCCCCGTCATTCTCGCTTTGTCATAGGCTCTTGCCCTCGTAGTCACACAAAGCCTCGACCCTTTCCAATTTCTTCGCCCCTCACTATCCAAGCCTTCAATCTTCGTCACCGTTACCACAACTTGTTGTAGAGATTGTCATACGGAGAAGTCCTGAAGATATTTGATGCATCGTGTTTTGCGCTGCTTGCTGAGGAGATTCTGGAGATGGTGAGGAGAGGTTGCGGAGAGAAGGCGACGGCGTCCATTCAAGGAGTCGACGCCGATCTTGCAATAGGGAGCCCAAACCAGCTGGCTGACCTAACACTTCAGCTCCCGGGCTTTGTCCTACTGACGGCGAGGTGCCAGAGTCTGGTTCCGTACGGGCTGGTAGGATGCCGAAGTAGCCCTTCTATTTTATAGAAGTATCTTCGGGAGGCGGTACAACAGCAGACGTCTACTTGAACAAGCTGTTAGACGAGGAGGACGAAGAGTGTAGTGAGGCTTGAGATATTTTGGGACAGCCAAGCCCGCTCAATCTCTCGTTCCTCCCATCTTCCTAGAATGACCAATTCGTATGCAGCTTCCTATTCCACGCAGCTCTTCGATGCGGTTGGCGAGCTTCCGTTTCTCGGTTGAGAATATCGCTTCTATTATTCTCGGCGGTCGGAATCTCATTATCCTGGTGTGCCGGCTGCTCTGAGGTGTTCTCGTCCACGTCTTCATTCGTAATTTTCCTAAGATCAATGTCGTCTACCCTCCTCCCTCCCTTCCCATTATCTCTTTCCCCGTAAACTTCATTGCGAGGAGCGGGAGATGCATAGGCTCAGCTGTGGACTTCTTTCTGCGTCTGAAGAAAGACGAGGGCTTCTTTACAAGCGGTGGTGGAACAGGCTCTGACCCTGGTGACGGATGGTATATCTCATCTGGAGGGGTCTTGGACAGCTTGTGAGGCGCTGAATAGCCCTCACGACTGCTTACCCGTGTGCCACCTTTGGAGGATGGTATTGGCATTTGGGGTGATCGTGGGGCCATCAGGTAGCGGGTCTTCCAATGCCTAAAGAAGCATGGCTTCACTCCAACCTTTTACAAGCTCTTCGTTCCTAGTAGATGCTTGAACTGGGGCCTGTTTAAAAAAAAAAAAAAAAAAAAACCTCTTGTTCCCGCTGGATTCCATACCACGCAAAGCTGTAGATCTGTACATCGGTGGAATACAACCCATGCATCCCTGAGGGCAAGTTCGTAACAATCCTTCCCGTCCAAGCTGTCTTCGCTTAGAAACTCTTCTTCGTCAAATGAAGTGAGGTCAAGTCGCTGCCTCTTGTTACTGAGGTAGACGGTGTTTGCCGATGGTGAGAACCTGGCTAGATTGATAGTAAACTCGTTCCCAGAGTCGAGATCAGAGAATGTGTCGAAACCTGGCAGACCCTTTTCTGTCACGCCTCCTAGAGGTATTTGTCACCCTAATCACTCCACCAAGCCACCACCCAGTGTAGAAGCCGATAGAGACTCAAATGAGTTTATTGAAATGTGACTCGTGTTTAATCAGGCTGAGATCACCTCCAGAGATCAATTTGTATTCTTCGTCATCCCCTGAACATAAGGTGGGCAACGTTGGAAATCATCATGCTGCAAGTAGCAATAGAGGCTAGCAAAGTGATCCCACTCCAACTCACGAGCAATAGACCTTACATAGGCCAAGCAGGCGACCGACCCCCTGGAACATCCAAATCTATCCCCCGATGACTCAAAGACTCTTCTAAAAAAGCCTGGTCGATCTCTCGCAGGATCTTTGGGCGGGTGGGCATCCATTCTTTGTGATATTAATGGGTCCGAATATTGCCTCGTTGGGCTTCCGTTCTTCGATCTCAAGTGAGTTGGCATTGGTTGGACCTGCTTCGAGCCAGGCCTGCCGCTCCATGGATTTGCTGTCACAGGCGTAGGAGCATCCCATCCAACAGTTGCTCATATCGTTGGCTTGGCCGCGTGACTTTGATCAGCTGGTGTCTGATCCGCGACACCATTATTGTTCCCTCAAGACGGCAACAAGACATCACTTTCAATCTTGAACCCCGTAGGGCGGGCTTTATCGAGGGAGAAGAGGGTTGGGTATGGACATTTTGCTGTGGTGTACCAGGGGTTTGAGGATACGGAAACGAGTGAAAGTATTCCTCAGTGTGTCGACTCATACAGCGTTCGCATGCATGGTGACATGCTGACCCGGAAGTAAATTGCGGATTGGTAGCCATTACTGGCTGAACGACATCCTAAGCTCCACAGCCAAACCACCATCTGAAATAATCTCCTCGCCGACACAAATCGGATTCGTAGCCTTTGTCCCCTTCACGTGCGTTTCATGTCTCCACTTTGATGCCTGTGGACGATGAGTTTCCGTGGGGTCGTCGAGCCGGTTGAATGTGTTGTCATCGCTGCGAGAGCGCCAGACTATGTTCATCCGGGAGGAGCTACTACTGGTGTCTTGGGGGGAGGATTTGCTGTGGCCTGTACCGAGGCCGCTATGCAGCGTACTCATGCAATCATACGTCGCAATCTCTCAAGCCTTTTCCGCGTCCGCGTAACCACTCAGTGTATATAGCTATCGTCGGTTCGTCGGATCATAAAGAGCTGGACAATATTCCTGAATTTTTCGATGATATGCATTGCTTCAGCGGCGGAAACTGCGTCGTGAAGAGGTTGGGATACGGAACGAGGGAACAATGAACTTCAGTGGTTGCAAATGAAACGCCGTACACGGCGAGCTGCCTGCGAGCGTCGAGTCCCATTCGCAGTTATACAATGTAGCAGCCCAGGAGGTGCGGGTCAGGATATCTTCATCTTTAGGGTTACCGCAAATGTCGTAGCTGGCAATCTCAACGAAGCTTGGAGGCCACGTCGAAGTGATGCACAAGATTAGCCATAGCAATCTTGTATGTAGCCTCATGGATAGATCTGTCAATTTCGTGCTTTTGATCCTTGACCTCTTTGATGAATCTTCTCGCATCCTCCACTGGCCAATTAAATGCCGGTCATGTACTGTGCTTACATACAGGGCGCTAGCCGGATGAGAATGACGAATTGGGTGGGATCATGTAGCCAAGAGGAGCCTTGTGCTGATGCCGCCATGAAGAAAAGCATATGTCGCTGGTGTATGCATTCCCAGACCCTGCCGAGGTCGATCTTCGTTTGACATCCGGTGAGACGGAACTCCTAGTTGAGGCAAACGAGAAGTCTTGGTCTAATAGTGGAAGTTTGTCGGAGACGATGAGACGCCAGTATTCCCCCTTTCACTTTCGCCTATCTAGGCTGAGGCGCTGAATGGACACTCAGAATTGAATTGTTCCAGCTCCGAGACACGTTCGATCCTGCGAAGGAGTCATTGTTGTGGATGAGGCGGTACTTGTATAGGGTCTTCTGTTCAAACCTTCTAGGACCCATGGCGCCTGTCGTAAGACCCAATCGCAGATTCAGTATTCGATTTTCGTACGCAAAGGCTCCCACGAGGGAAGTCTTTCTCCTATCGAAACATTTTGCGACCTGTAGGCTTCAACGGCCCTGGTGGGATCTTCTTCAGCGTGGCACTAATTGCAAATTCTTTTATCTGAGGAGTAGTGCGGGATTTGTCGATTGTGTTCTCGTTTGATACATGCAACACCCAGGACGAGACACTATAGAGAGTTGTCAGATGAAGCACCTCGCTTGTCGATTCCCAGTTAGCCGAAGGTAAATCGCGTGCTGCTTGTCGGAGAATCAGCTATCCTCTTGACTGACCGCCTGTCTTCCCTCTAGACGAGTGCAATACTGCGATATTCGAGGAACAGAGAATGAAGCTTTCACCAATCTGGGACCTTCAAGCGGTTAAGGCTTGGGGGTTTGAGCTGAAAGGTATTGGTGTCGGGGTCAAGGAGGTGGGTGCGGATGAGGAAGGTGAAGGAGGCTTTGGGGGTGAGTGTATTGAGGGCGTTAAGGGAGTTGAGGGAGAGCTCGAGGGAGGAGATTGTTGGGGGGATTGTTGGTGGGATTGTTGATCAGAGTTGGGCGAGGGTTTTGGTGGGTGAGGATCTGGGGGGTGGAATGGGTGGACGGTGCATACGTAGTGGGTTCAGGCGAGGGAACTTCAGCCCAATCTCCTTGATAAAAGCCCAGGATGACTGAAAGTCTCTAAGTGAAAAAATCGAATGAAATAGCTCATTGTGGGTACGAGGAGGGAACCGTTGGTAGAGTCGGTACTATTTTGGGATGTTGTAGAGCTGTCCGGACTCTGGGGTTTACTGACTGTACCGGTTCTGTTCAATAGAAGAACCGAAACCGTAAAGGATTGCACCCCGATGGAGGTGGTCTTTTGGTGATTCCACGAACGCGGAAATAAACTTGTCTTGAGCTAGCCCTGTCACTTCTCGAGCCCATCTGACCTCCTGTTCAACAGAAGAACCGTCTAAATTCCGGCTGCCGGTAGCGGAAAAAAGCTAAACTGATCTTGGATGATGGTTGAAACCTGCATCCTGACTGGAATCATGGTCTTGATGCGTTCGGTCGCTCGATCCGAGCATCGAGATAGAGGGTCAAGCAGAGGATATTCAGCGTCTTCGATTCCAGCTCCTCAGACGAGGCAATGCTGTCTTATTATTTCCCAGCTGGATCGGCGTACATGATGGGGGAGGTTGCATCTGGCTCGAGCGGATACATCTTTCTGATCTTTGACGCAAATAATTAGCAAATAGCATAGGTTTTAATACTAGGAGTGAAGCATACCCATGTATTTGGAATTCTGTATACACCAAGCAAAGTGCTGTCACGACGATCTGCTCTGGTCCATATGGAGTGCGACTTTTCGTTACCCACACGAAATGCAAAGCGACATCTTCATCAGAGATGCAACTGGCAATGGTTGGATCAGCTGTAGGAAGAATTCCGAAACCTTGTGCTCGAGGCTCCCTGCCTGCAACATCGAAAATGAGAACCATTTTCATCCAAGATGCCTTCAGAGATTGCCAAATTGAAATTAAAGCTGAAACGCTCAGGTAGCGGCTCAAAAGGAAGTGGTATCGTCGAAATGCTCGAACCCGTTTGAATAAAACATATGGGGCTGGCTTATCATACTCCCATACAGACTCCTCTCGAGCAGCCTATTCCTAGGTCCATACCCAGCTGACAGGAAAGTTTGTCCTATGGCCGGTGCGGACTGCCTGATTGCGAGTACCTCACAATTAGACTGCTCCGTGATAGTGACGAAATTATCGGTAGTCCAGATCACTGAACCTGCATCTGAGCCTGCATTTGAGTCCGTGCCTGTCGTGGTCTGATATTAACGCATATGTCTTCTACACATGTCGGGTTGAGATACTCACTTTGGGCGTATCCGTCTCGAGGTGCTCCTTGATGTTTCCGACGAAATGGTCGACAAGGCCGAGGAATGTACTCGAGGACGTCAGAGAACTCGACCGCTCGAGCTCGTAATTGTTCACTAGTGCTTGAAGAGTCGTCTTCCATCATTGGTGCATGGACCTAAAGATCACAGTTCCTATCAATCATGAAATACCGACTACTCGACGACTGAGTTGTGCGTAAGACCGTCATGATGTGAGTTGTTATGAAGAAGATCACCGATTTGCAACGACGGTCTGTGGTGGGGGTGGTAAGCGAGATAGGCTGCGGCACTAGTCCAGATTAAAATCTATTACCAGAGGAATTGTAGCCGCAAAAGCTCTGTTTGATTTAGTCGGTTGGAATTCATCGAAAATAATAAGCATCTAAAGGTGGGCCATGCCCTTATGTTTATGATTTTCACTTCTCAGGCCATTACTTCTTCTACTTGTCTAAGTCCTCGTTGAATATGAAAGCTCCTTCCTCTAAGAAGTACTCCGTATCGTCATGAACGCTATTCCTCTGCTGTTGCATCCAATCTTCTCAGCTCCTCCTCCCTACTCTGTAGCTCTGTCTCATGAGCTTCCCTATCCGTTGTCGTATTGTTTTCTTCGTTATCATGATCTTAATTTAATATGATGAGTGGTTTGGTTTAGTGAAGAGGGTTGATGCAGCGTTATCTGCGAAAGCGTCGTTATCGTCGTCGGCGGCGAGGAGGGTTGATGAAATGTTATATGCGAAAGCGTCGTCGTTGGCGTCGTTGGCGAGGAGTTCTCTTGCTGTTTCTCTAACAGCGCGATTTGTCTCGGCATTTTCTTTCTCAGCTTATACGCATGCTAAAGGCTCTTTCCAAACACAGAAATCATCAGATAAACCCAGCCCTTTCTGCTGTCACCCTCCACCAGGACTTGTGGACCGCAGGCCACAACCAATTATAAGTCCTCCAAATCGCCTTGACCGCCGTTTCCTCGGCTTCTGCATCCAACTTTCTCAGATCCTCCTCGCTACTCCGTAGCTCTATCTCATGAGCTTCCCTATTTATCGTACTATTAGATTGGGTCTCCGCTAGTAGCCTCTTGACTGTCTGAATGGCTCGGAACAGACGCACCCTCCCGGCGTGGTGCAATAGTCTAGCCAACAAAAGGCCTCTGTTGAAGGCAAAGTCTCGCGAAAAGTCCCCTCGCTCTTCTCCACATACTCCCGGCTCGGCGTTTCATACTCCGCAGTGAAAAAGCGATTCGAGTTCTTGCTGAGCCATTGTGTGAGAATGCTCCCCTCCTCCTCCTCTCACACCCATCGTATCCATCTTCGCCATATTCCGTTTCTGCGCGTCAGTCATATAATAATGAAGCCGCGGAGGTTCAAAACACGTCCCCTTGCCCAAATCACCCCTATTATGTTTGTTTGGGCGATGAGTTCGGGCAGCTTTGTAAGAAGGCGACACAAGTGCTCTGCACCATATACGTCACCGGCAATTTTCTCTTCCCATTCGCCTTGTCCCTCCTCCCACAATTTCTAGACTTCAAGGTACTGCCAGCGCTCGAAGGTGTACAACAATATACGACCAAGACATTTATCAAAATACTCCTCACAACCAGCGACTACTTCCACCAAAGGGTCGGCTTCGGCGGATCTGAGACAGCGTTTGTGCTTCTCCTCTTCGAAGTAGGTGGTCAAGATCTCGTTGACAGGGTGTTCAGCTGGCAAAGGGAGGTGAGACTTGTTCTTGGTAACATATCCAGTCCATGGGTCTGACGAGATGTGGTACCTAAATTTCTCCGGCGCTAGTTAAATCTCGAACTAGGTGTAACTGCGTTTTCGTTGTTGACGAAGTATGAAAGATGGTTGTAGGTAGAACACAATGCTCTCTTCGCCGTCTGGCTCAGGACTTTCGCTTGGAGGAAGTGTGTTTGAATCACTCGATATGAATGTGTAAGAAATCGTCATAAACTCGGACGAAGACCCATACCATTACCACAATTCTCCCACCCCAATTTGCTTCATGTCTTACCAGCGAATTTCGTCAACATTTCCTTCTCAGTCCCTGAAGACTGCCATCGTCTTTAGATCATCAAGGGCTATACCTTTGGAGATGGAGCTCGTTACAGTTGGAAGAGGAATAGGCGACAAATTGATGGTGCTCGTAGCGGTGACAGGATTGCTGGCTGTTGCTGCGACTACAGTCGCGTTGGCGAAGACTGGAAAAGGTGGGTCAGGTGAGATAGCAAAGCGTAAGTAATCGTCATCATTTCGTACAAGGACGAAAGAAAAAAAAATTGTCATAAGAAGAAAGTTGGTGTCTCGAGAAACATCGTCTTGAGTGCTGAGTCTTGAAAGTTTAGAAGCAGGGGTTACCGTCTCCATAACCATCATAGTGCCGGCCTCCTTGGCCATGCCTCTTCCATGAGTCGCCATATCCGGTGCCGCCATCCCATGCCTCTTTCGGTATTGGTGTTGTAATTCGGGGATTGGGTTCCTCCTTCTTACTGAATCGATGGAAATGTCCGGCGAAAGCATGCCGGCGATGCCGGCATCCAGGTATATATATATAAGGGCACACATGCCGCCTCAATTTTCTCCCTCTGAATCCACTCCCAAGTGTGGAAGGTTCTTTGGTAAAATTTTCCTTTCCTACAGGCTACTTGGGCTTCATTACCTCCTCTTCCGGTCCAGCCAGGAGCATATATTCTCTGAGCTCTGCCATTGTCTTTTGTACTCGGCCAGAACTTCCCCAAATAAGTAGCTCATGATCTTTGGTATGTTGAGGTGGGTGGATGAAAGATCCATTTCGAACTCCCAAGTCCTCGAAGTAATCGTACATCTTGCTTCTTGGCATCTCCTCTCACTTGGCCTGTCTGTGTCCTCGACCTCTGTTCCAGTGTCGATTTCTCTTTCCGAAGCCTCTCGTTCTCTTCGTTTGCATGGTTGATACTCAGGTCTTTGCGGATGTGAAGAAAAGTTGAGCAACCGATCTACCAACAACCGTCACCAAGCGATCTTTGGCATGTTGAGGTGGGCGGATCAAAGATCCATGTCGAACTCCCAAGTCCTCGAAGTAATCGTACATCTTGCGGATGTGTGGAAAGATCTCGTACTAGCAACGTCGGTGTGGGACCACAAAGTTAATCAAGAGCAATTCCAAAGTCCTTACATCTATTGTTCGAGATCTTGGAGGTGGGGTCTTTACCCTCTTGGTGTGGTGAGTCGATGGGAATGTTTTTCAGTGCACCGTTGCGTCAACGTGGCTGGCAGCGTCTGGAAAAGCCTGACCACGCCTGGTAGTAATCTCGGCAACCTTTGTTGTACACTAATTGCAATCTGATCCAAATCTAATGGCAGCTGCTGCTTCACAACGACAACAGTGAAATATCTTCCTTGCCCCAGTCCAGGAGTATTGGATCGGCCCCGTGGTAGGATCAGCCACTCTTCTCATATGAATAGTGTCACTGTTCGTAGTACTGAGTTAGCCTTGTCTGTGTAAGCCAGAAAGACGAAGCGTGTGGGAAATGACGGGGCTGTGACGTTGCCATCAAAATCAGAGCCAAAACATGATGGCAGAGAATGGGAAAGGGAAGGCTGGTGCTTCGAAGGTGATTGCAACTTGGAAGCATAATTGAACATTGTTGGAAGCGTGTGCTTACCTTTTGATACTTCGCTTTGCTTCCCAGATCTCCCCTTCGCCCTGCACTATGGCCGCTGTCGCTTTCTGTTCCACTCTGATGGAACCACACTCCTCCTTGGGTTCCTCTTCGATCACTGCAAAGCTTACTTCCGACTCTGTAGCCTTGTGCCCGTTGAAGACTCCTATGATCTTTATTAGGAGCCCTTGTACATCAGGCTTTAAAAGCTTCTCTTGCCTCTTAATTGTGATCGTTCACTCCTGAGTCTGCCTCCTGGAACTCTTTTAGTCACCCTCCAAGCTCCAGATGTACCCCGAGGTCGAGATCTTGTTTGTCCTGGTGGTGATTGGAGCCTAGACTGACAGAGTGCCTCGTCAGCCTCTGCGAAGATTTGAGTGATCTTAAGGTGGCAGGCCGGACTCTCATACCACGTGCTGTAACTTTCTCCTGGGCGTCGTAGAATCGGAAGAGGCGGAGGTGGGCTTTGTACATACAACTGGCAGCGTATCAATACACTGGAAGGATGTGATGAACGCTGTCAAGGTCGTAGCAGCGGCAGGAACGTGTCAAGTAGGTGTCGGTTGAGTAAGCGGCCGCTAGGTAAGCAAGAAGGCTGGGGCGCTAGTCCTAATTCGGACGGAGTGGCCAATTGACACAAAATGCTGTGATGGAATGCTGCAGGTGTTAAACTGCAGGATAGCCTCAGATATATATATAGAGTTTAAGGTTCTAAAGCTCTTGAGTCGAGTCTAATATACATGATAGGCTAACATGATAACACCTGATGGAGGCAAGCTAATGGTGGGGCAGGGCTATCCTCCAACATGGAGGCTTCCCAGAGACCCACGAACCTGAAGCGACCCACCTTGACTGGGTTATTCTTGACCAAGCCTATCGATACGAGAGGAGGATGTCGCTGTTCTCCGCAGGATTGAGACATGGACTGTGTACTTCTTGCGTCCTTGAAACCGGCGATTTGTACGGAGAATCCATGGTCCATCACAGTTTTCAGGCATAGTGTACATCACAATCCCATGCTTTGGCACCACGAGCTCACAACACCAGACCTTCGAACTGGTTCATTGAGGCTCTACCTTCTGGCTACATACTGCTACAGTGATACATATCGCCATGAATCCGGCACACGCTTTCCTTCCGGTCTCATGTTCAGGATACGAGTATCCTCGTAGCTTGCACCACTGCTTGCAGTGCCTTCCACTTTATCTATACTTGCAAGAGCAAAGTGTCGTCCAAGTCTGATGTGTTCTACACCCGTCCCCAAATTCTGCCTCGGTCCTTCAGACCCAGGCCAAATTACCATACAAGATCTGCGAGGGAAGTGCATTCCGCTGATGGACTTTGTACCCGCTTTCGAATCGACTGATCTTCAATGCCTCGACGCGAGCAAGGTATGGCCGCCTGGTAAACCGTGGATAGTTGGGAAGTGATGGACTGAGGTGATGCTGATGCAGATGTGGATGGAGCTGGAAGGAGATTGGGTGGGAAAGTAGATCGGGAGGTATTTGGTTGTTATTTGTAGAAGCTGTCCGATTGGTACTTCGATGGACCATAGATATAAACAGGACTCTATCTAAACCGTGTCATTAGCGAAGACAATAGCCCCTGTCCTTACATGAGTCGTACTTCGACCTGGAAAATCAATAGCTGTGGCATGGAAAATTTGCCTTCCAGCCTCGTTTGACGTCTGTAGTCTTATCTTGTCATAATCACTACCGGTGTCTCTTGTATTGTCTTCCCAACTGTTGCTCCTCATCTGCCATCTCCTCCTCATCCTTGAACAATTGATGGGCTTTTGCATCAGCTTGTAGCTTAGGCATTCGGTGGACAGGTTTAACCGATCACCCTGAAGTTCTGGAGACTTGACGAGCGCGTCGAGGCTCAGATTCTGTTCCCTTGACGTTCCTCGCCCGTAGTAGCGGTCACGGCCATATTGCTTTGGCAACCCTTCACCAGACTGTCTCCCAGAGTAGAGGACCGCCATGGACCAGACTCTCATGGAGTGCATCAGGCCTGGACTAGGCGGTGGATATGCATTTGTGATGGAATCCTGTGTATGAGGACTCCGGGAAGATGCACAGCAGCGGTCATATCGTTGCAAATAGGGCAGGATCCGTCAAAAGAAGGTTGTGAATGTTGAAATTGTCTGAAGGCTTCACCCTGAGGGTCGGATCTTCCAGCGAGCTACTCGTGTCGACCGTCAAAGCCTGCTTCGTGGTTGGGGAGCCTGGTAGAAGATTCGCTGGGAGTACATGGCATATTGCAATGCTTTCTTGATAGGATAGAGGCGTACTGGCTAAGAGAATGGTGACCAAATGACCAGGCTCCGCTAAAAAAGCAGCGATTCGAAATTAAGTCGAAGTTGAAAGCCTTACCCTTTCGTTGCTTCCTAAAAATGGTTATCTTCTTGGCTAACCACTGGTTCAAATTGTAGGCATGTGGCTCTGAATAAAGTGACATTTGTTTTCGTGCCGAGAGTTGTTATTGAAAAGCTTCTACTTCTGGTTTCAAAGTGCCGTAAAGGTGGATCTTACTGCCTTAACCAGGGGATGATTCGTGGGGGGGGAACCCGCAGAGACACATCCACTGTCATGATTGCAGAATTAGCTAGACTTCAGCAATCTCCTCATGAAACTGAGAAGAGTAAAGGTAGGGACTGACCACAGCTCCCTGGCACTGCTTGCATCTCCGATCCCCGGTGTAACTGAGAAGTACTCTGACTTCTAGCTCTGAGATCACGATGCTACCCACAATGTCACGACCCATAAGACATGCGTTATTCCGAGAAGGGTCCAGTGTGCGTTGTTGTAGTCCTACAAGGAATTCCCAAGCCCAAGTGGTAATGCTTATCTCTTTTACATTCTTCGGTAGCTTTGTGTATGCGCTAGAAATTGCTTAGATCAACAGCTCATGAATCACGATTTTCATACTGAGTGCAAAGTATTGGTGCAAGATTTGAGGACTGGAGCGAGTTTGGTAGTGAGCTGTATGATGTAGCCACTACGCTACCTATCTATACTTTACGCACTCCACCTCCCACCAGTACTGCTTACACCAAACTATGGAGATCATTCTTGCTCGAGTAAGACCAAAATCATCAACAAACTTTTCAGTTTGGACTCCAGTGCTGCCTCCAATGAAGTTCCTATGAGCAGAGACTTCTCAGCATCATTCCAGAACGTTGGCAGCAAAGTCTGCTTTGGCAGGTATCGAACATATTCTGTGAAAGGGTTGAGAACTCCTATCTTGCCCTTCGTCTAGGATTGGTTAATCGCAACAGAATGAAGATCAGGATGGCTCCCCTGGCTGTCTGACAAACATTTCCAGATTTTCATCTCGCCTCTGAGGCCTATTTGTGTTGTGGCTGCGTGTTGGCTGCTGCCTCGTCGGCTTCCTCCTCCTTTTCCTCCTCCTCCCCAATCGCCATCGCAGGATCGCTGCCCAAGCGTGGGAACCCAAACCTTGAACGGTCAATAGCATCCAATTCTGGTGCGCTTTCTCCACCTCATCAACCCAACCCGTGATGGCGGCTTCAGGCCGCTTGAGCGCTTCCTGCGCGTTTTCTGTTCCTCCGGTAATCAGGAGTGCACTTCCACGCCGTCTGGCCTGAGTCTGTCCCCAGGCCCACGTATGTCTTGGCTCAGTCCCTCTGTTTAGTTTGAGGAGCTGCGGATGTGTGCTTTTCTTTGCGTTCTTTGGGGTTTGGGAACAAAGCAAATGAACGAACGAAGGGGGGCAAGTGGGCTTTGTTTTGGGTGGCTTTCACCATCCGCTATCTGGGAATAGTCAGTGATGCTGGCATGATTTGGGGTTCTGATTTTGACTGACCGTTCGGGGTCAGGATTCGCTGCCCAGAAGTGTTTGAAACATCTACATCGGAATCGCTTGATGGAGGGGAGTGACTGTGTTTCTAGAAATGAGATACGCGTAAGTCAATGGTGTTCTGATTTTCGTGTCCGGACATGGATCGTACGAGCCTCACTTTTTTGCTAGAGGTGGACGGTGTTGCTGCTTACTAGGTAAAACTTCTTTTCTCTTGGAGTCGGGCGAGGAATCGCTGGGCATGTGATAGGTGGGTGTATGCAGATGTGATGGAATATTATCTTTGTCATGGAATGTGCGAGATAAGCTCGGCAGCTGCGGCGCTAGCCCTGCTTCGGGCAGCCAGATGACGGTGACAAGGTGATGATTAGGGCTGGCTCCATTACAAGCCGAATCATCTAATCTCCTTATTCCCCAGAGATCGCTGAATTAAAAAAGTGCCCATTCATGGGTCACAGAGCCAGATTAAGGACCCCCTCCGCAAGCCCCTCGATGCAGATCACGGACTGGTGCTTCAAGCGAAGACGCTTTTGCTGGCTTGGAGGCTACCTCCCGGAGACTTGGTGCGATGGAAAGTTGTCAAATGCTTCGGCGCCGTAGGCAAAGATAAGGTATAGTGATCATCCCCCAGTCTCCAGAGGTTCGTAAAATTAACACAGGAGACAGTCTTAGTCAATGGCTTATTGAGATGTGGTTTCGTTGACCTTCTACGCCCAAGCAATACCTCGCCTAAGCCCATTGGAACATTTTCGATACCTGTCATCCTCTGCAGCAGCCTAACGCTTTCGTCAACCCTGTCAACAAGATCATCAAGGTCACGCATGGCCTTCAGAGTATCACGGACTACTTGAACGGGTTGAAGCATACTGTCAAATTGGGGCAAATCATGTTGGAAAATTGTTGTTCTAGAAAAACAAGAGTAATTACGAGACCCTCCCAATTAGACTTCAATAAGAAGGTTACTGTCTAGTCTCTCAAATAGCGTTAAATGGGGTTCCAGTACAGTATGACATTAGGAGGAACTCGTTTCCTGGGCGAAAGGATTTCGAAGGCTGAATATCTGTTAAAGCTTGGGGATTTCACGAGCAGATGTGGGAGGAATCCCATCAGACGAAATTGTTCTGAGGGTTGTGCAGGGCAAAGTGTAGAATATGGACGATCTTATTTAGCGTATCCTCAAGACTCCCTTGTGATGAGATCTCGCAGTCAGATGATCGTGGGAACGCGTATAGATGCTCATGGCCTTGGCGGCTTCTAGGAGAAAGGCATTGTGCCAGCAAAGAAAGATATCCATTCCAGGGTAAAATCAAAACTGCTTGACGAGAGAAAAAACTTGTCCAAGCTCTGTAGGTCTGTTCTACAATAGAGATTGTACGGTCTTCAATTTGTAGCAACGTTGATCAAGATTGTCCGAGTAGAAAGAGGAGCGTAGCAGAGGGAGCTGGAGAAGGGGATGTTCTTGTCATTTACAGTCTTTTGCATGGGTACAACGAGAGGGGGAAGCAGTTGCCTCCATACGAAGTAGTATGAGATGCTTGTAGCTAGCTGGAGAGGTGATAGCGAGAGTATGGTGGACGCACTTGCTGAAGATTTCGTATTACCAAGTTCTACGTCAAGGATGTCAGCATCGGAAGCGATCCCGAGGATAATGTAGGAGCTGAATCAGATAGGCTGGCTGGATATGCGATTCAAGGTGTGGTTCATGGCAGTTCTGGGCGTCTGCCATCACGATAGATCATGAGACGGTATAGAGATTACTAACGAGCTGGCCATCGGGCTAATGGTTGCTTCAGCGGCTTTAGATGGGTCCGAGCGCTTGAGAGGAGGGATGGGGGCTCCAACTAGCACGATGGGCACCGAGCATATAGTGCAGCAAAGTAGCAAAGAGTACATTATCTGGATGACTGATAGCCGGGCAATGTAGAAATGCCATCGAGGGAGAGGAATGGAGAAAGGAACGGGGCCGGCTTCAAGATCTTGAAGGGGATTCTTTGAGCCTTGGCAAGAAGAACGGCACCTGACCAAGTGCGGCTTAGCGTATCTTGGCAAAAGCAGGCTTCAGAGTCGCGTCGCTCTTTTCAATTTTGCCATCATACACGGAATACAAATTCTCACCCTCTCGATAAATCAGCAGATGAATCAGTGGGATAAATTTGGAGGCTGCTACCTTGATTCTTGTGCTCGCGACTCTCTTCAACCACCTTGATTGGTATTTGTTCATCTGTGCTCTGCGAATTCCAGCACTCCTGGGCCCCAAGTCGTCATGATCATACTATCAACACATGTGCACATATAACCCTGATCTCGCTTGTTCCGGAACCCACAGCTACTAGTATACATAGACCATCTAAGCAGCCAGAGAAATGCCACCGAAGAACGCAAATCTGCGGCCCATTACGGTGGCTTCTGTGCCCTCCTTGTTCAGTAGCTCTACGTGTCCCTATTAAATGCCGCCTGAGACTCATCGGGAAGGTTCCTCACACAGGCAGTAGTGCTAGACAGCTTGGGCGACTCAGGCCCAGGAGGTGGAAGCCCAAGTCCAAGTCTTTCCCTTTCAGAGGCATCTGCGCATTGGACTACAAAGTCACTGAAGGACTCAGAGGTCAGGTAGCTGCTCCAGATAATGGATGTATGTGGCCTTCACCAACCACGCGAAGCTCGAGCCAGCACTCGGTACTGCAATCGTTCTACCATGGGCATGCAGCTCTATACTTTGACAACATGAAGCATGATTGATTGATTCATCGTTGCCTGAGAAGCTCAACCCCTTAAAGATGGCCCTCGACATGGTTCTCGGACCAATGACTATCGGCTCGATGCCTGCCAGAACATGCATCGTACATACGTTGAGAATATCCTACATACGACGAGCAGGGCAATGGGTAGATCTATTTCACGAGCGGCTCGTCAGGCAGCTTCACTGTTGTGTATCTTCCGGCTGCAGTTGTTTTTCATGCCATCCACCTCTCGCAACTAACGCCATTTGTTGTACTTCCCAGCCGCCCGCACCTTGCGTGAATAATAGCTCGTAGATCTGGATATTGATAATCAGTCACTCGTGTATCGGATCGTGGTAGGCTCCAGACTGATACTGAGGAAATGTTAGTAGGCCGGAGAATGTTTCAGTTCAACACGACGTACTGTTTCCCTTGATAGGTGCCGCTTCATCCACGCTGCGCAGATGTCACTACTGGATAATATGCTGCTTTATCAGCGATCAAAGATTTAGCCTTTGCGTGCAAGCTTGCACAGCATAAACCTCGCCCAGACGTCCAGGTTCTGATACATCGCACTGCCATTCGACTGAGCTCATCCTGGTAGTTGAGAATCACAAGGAGAGGCGTGGATCAGAGCTTGATAACAGGTGAATAGATGCAGCTACTAGAAGGAGTCTTAACCACCGAATATCATGCAGCTGCAGAGGTGGAAGAACAGTTAGGCCTCAGAAGCGAATATGGGGAATGCATTCACGCATACCAGGGGAAGGCCTGTACAATCTAAGCCTCTTTGAGGTTCTGAAGGATTTATGCATTGAACATCGTGCCCCTGAATTACAAATAGGCAGGAACGTGGCCAGAAAACAAAGCCCGAGGTAAAGTACAAGCTAAGCCTTTCTGAGGTTCTGAAGAGTTTATGCATTGAACGTCGTGCCCCTGAACTCTAAATAGGAAGGAACGTGGCTGGAAAATAAAGCTTTCGTAAGCATGGTTGTTAAGTCGGAGGACTGGTGAATGCTTCTTCACCTATAAAGCAATTTGGAAGTCCCCAACAGGGGCCAGCTGTATGTCGAAGGCTATTGCCTTCTAGGTAGTCCAAAGATCGGATCGTTGCGAAGGCTCTTCAAGACTACGTGGTTGTCGCAGGAGATGTGCATGCTCTAGAGCCATCACATCAAAGCTCAGCTCACACTCTGAGGTAGGACCGGCTATCAGGGTTGTGAATAAATATGTCTCGTGTCTCGATATGCCTGTCTCTTCGCCTTCACATTGCAAAACGGCATGCTGACAACAGGAGCAACGGGTCTCGATTGGAGATCGCATGTAGACTAGCAGGCGTCGTCAGCTGTGCATATGCCAGCGTTTCCTGCTTCACCTCATACCATTAATGATTACACTGACGCAGAAGATAGCTCTTCATTTAGTCAGATGATGTACCGCGTGACATAGAAGAGAGAATGAGTTCATCACACGGGATTGGCCGCATTTGCCACAAGGTGAAGAACGGATTGTAATACGGCGTTAATTTTATATAAGCTTCGACCCCCCCCTTGAGAATCGTGCTCTCCAGATTTTCTCTATACATATATAACACATCTCTTTGCAATCTTCTCTCAGCGCTTTCTTCTCTCTTTACACATACACATACACATATATATATGTTCTCCGCTTGTGCCCAGCCCCTAGGCTATTATTTACTTGCACGAGCTACCCCTCCTCCACGACTCTCACCCCGACTTCGGATTACACTGTCATGCCCGCACCACCTCACTTAATTGAGAAAGCTCGACAAAAGAAATGACTTCTGATCACACGCTTTTGGTTTGGGTTCAATGAGCGAATTGATGCACGTGTGGTCCAGCATGGCTGGGGTGCTTCATCCTCTTTCGAACCCTGTTTCACCGCCTTCCTCTTGTTTCATTCATATATCCGCAGATGAATACCTAAGATCGGGTTCCATTCCTAGGGCAAACGAGCATTCCAAGGTTCCCATATCAGATGGGTAAGGTCGCCGCTTCCTACATCCAACAAGCTGCCACTTGGAGCTAGGCCAGGGCTGAGAAAGCAATTCCACCAGCTGGTCACCCCTCGGTCTCGCAATCCCAATCCCAGGGCCTATCATCTTATCTCCCCGCTGGCGGACTCATCAGTATCGTGTGCTTCAGCGTCGCCCTCGCGGGCGCGTTTGTTAGGGCGCGCACACGCATACGTCTTACCCGTACAGTACAGCTTGGATTTTGTTATTATTAGATTTACTTCGCGTTTCTGATCAAGATCGTTAATGCGATACTCCAAATATTGCAGACGTGTCACCTTGACAGAGCAGGAGTCTACGGGGTGGAAGCAAGAGATGTCCAAATCTACATCTGAGAATGGTATGTGATCCATGAGGAAGCGGAGGGATTAGGATGATGACTGCTGACATGCGTACAGAAATCCACTTGCATCTAGCTCAGGAGCCGGACGAACACGAGGGGCAAATGCTACTGGACAGGGACTTTCGACAGTCTCACGACAGCATGACACAACTGCTCAACACTATGCAAAGCCTGGTATGCATGCTTTTCACGTGCATCTCGCTCATGTCCTGTTACCTATTAAGGCGACCAAGCTTTTACACAGACGAGTTAACATCACTGCAACACCTCAAAGTCCAATCACCCAAGAGACTTCTCGGCCACTCTGAACAGCCATCTGCAAGCCGAAAAACTCCATCTCGACTAGTCATGTCCTGTTACTCGCGTCCCTTGCGCGGACCCTAGCTAGAAGATCTGTGCATGTATTCGCATCTATCAGCAATGCCCGAGTTGAAGGACGTTCCCAACCACCAACCCGTCGGTATCGCTACAACACGCTCAAAAACAACAGCAACGAGGACTCCACTTTGGTCAACCTGCCAAAGTCATGCGCTGCTAAGCTGTGTAGCAAGTTTCGACATCATCGCCACTTGAAATGAGATAAGATTAGAGGGCCGGGCCTGCAAACATAGCCTTCGATACCGCAAAGGATATCTCTACACAAGCGATAAAAGGAACCACGACCATTTCGGCCAAGTCAGACTGCACAAAGGGCATTGGATCGTCTGATATAAACCTCCACTGTCACCATTAGCGAGTTTCGCTTCATCAGCAGCGTCCAATACCAAACCAGAGCGACTAGAAAGACCACTGTTACCAATAGAACTTGAATATCCCTTGCAAGGGCGTTTGGAGGTTGCGATTGCCAAGCACCTTGATACAGCGGCGTCGATGGAGAAGGTGCAGATGCGTGAGACTACGTTATTGGCTCGTTGGAAGGTTCTATCTACACATCTGAATTTCCTACAGGTGGGGAGATCCATGGGCTTTAGGCGCCAAGACTCGGGTTCACTCACTTGCAAGCCACCTAGCCGAGGGTGTTACTACCGACAACGCCTATCTTCCTATCTATCGAAATCGACTGTCCTTGCTATGCCTGATGTCCTTGCTATGCCTGATTACCTTTGCTCTGAATGAGGAATGGCTGGCCGACTTCATTGGTGAAGACCGAAAGAAAGGTGGGCAATTTCCACCAGCAGCTTGTCCACCTAGGATTTGCGTCTGAATTCTACGTCAAGGCTAGCCAAGAAGACATGAATGGCAATGTGATGGCAGAGGGGATGAGGAGCGGTACTGTCGGCGGTGGTTTGAGATTTGCTGACTCATAGAAGACGAAGGGTATAGAGCTGGTCTATAAAATCTTCTGACAGAATAACGCAACACTTTCATCCGTCGTCCTACTATATTCGTCAAACACTACCGCTCGAATTTACCTCGTATAAGATGATTGGATGGCTTTGGTGGTTACAAGTACTCGGCAGCTTTGGAAGTTGAGAGTATACCTCGTGTATGTTACTATGGGGTTACATCTGTGAGGCTTGAAGTTCTCTCACCATGACCGTCAAGAAGTGCTCAACACGAAGAGATACTATAATACATAGCGTTCAAAGATCGCCTATGAACACGGCTATCCCCTTGGCCGGTAGGAACTCACAGCTTCATCCAGGACGACAGCTTCATCCAGTTTGACATGGAGGTCGCCGAGGTATTTCATCGAACCCTCGACACCGATCTTGTCTGGTTCTTCTTTCGGGTTGTCTGGCAGAATTCACGATCATTCATAGCTGACAGGTCAGCTTCATTCGGTATCATAACATTAATAACGGCTTCCTTTATCGCCTAGCAGCACGCACGAGTTCATGGCAAAGGGCACTGCTTGAACGAGACAACGGCCAAGGGTATTCTACTTACGTAGGGTGGATTGATCAGCATTGATCACACCTATTTGACACGATGCCGGCGGGTAGACATGACGAGGGAAGTTCCGACAAAGGTGGGCTTAATCATGATCTAGAATGGCAATATAAAGACTGACAACATCGTAGAAGATAGCATAGCGAGAACAGGCAATAAGCATCGATCAGCGTTTGTTTTAAGACCGGATACCTTCCTGTTGGCTGATTAGCATTGTTGGCGGCCCCAATCCTTTGCAATTCCCTACTTAAAAGCAAGCTTTTCTATCAATTTCTATGGCGCATTATCCAGTATATCTGGCCTGAGACATCGATCATTCGACGGATGGGTAGATTGAGACCCAGGAGATATGAGCATGGATCGAGAGACGGAGGATATATATGATGCCGTCCTACGGCGATTCAATGTTGGCAACTATGGTGTTTTGAGCGCAGGCTTTTTGGTCATGACATGAGAGTTGAGGACAAGGGGCAGCTCTCATATCAGGCAGTATCATGCATAGACTCAGAGTTTCCAAGAGTATTGAGTTTAGATTTCAGATTTGTTAAAATGAATGATTAGGTACATGAAAGTACATGGCCGTGCGCCGCCGAAATGAAATCCTATTTAGCATCAGTCTCTCCCAATCGTACACCTGGACGTCAATGATAGACGACGTACTTAGCCATCATGGGATTCTTTCTGGCTCATCTTGGGCCTGCTGGTCGAAATCAGGTCGGCGTGATACTTGGGTGCAGGTACATTCGCGGGAATCCATCCATGTTAAAGCCATAGAGCGTTCCTGACTTCTTCTGATCACGCGAGGGAGGGTGGAGAGATTTTCGATAGGTGTAGAATAATGCAGCAAAACACCTTCAGGCTCTTGAGCTCCGTCAGCGTCCTTGCCTGGTATTCCTTTGTCTCTGTCAGTACCCCAACTGGCTGATATTTGCTCTCTGGGAACTTACCAACTTTTAGCCCCGTCCGGAGGATATCTTGTCAGATATGTCTCTTATCCTCAACTTGATTCGTGCAATTCTTGTCTGCCCATGATTAGCCAGTGACTCTAGTCATCATAGCTTCACGTAAAGCATTACCTCGGTGGGGTCATGCATTTCGATGAATTGCAGGTTGGGTAGATGGGCCATGATATCAAGCCACTTATCAGAACGCGGTCTGCCACATAGGCGTATGGTTGGTCATTAGAGCCCTGACTACAATCGGTAGGGTCATGCATTTCGATGAATTGCAGGTTGGGTAGATGGGCCATGATATCGGGCCACTTTTCGGTGAAACTCGCTCTTGCGGCGGTTGGCGACAACAAAGTCAACGATAACCATTTCTGCTTCGATTCCACGCAAGTGCGTCTGGAGTCGTTGATTGCATGATGTAGTCCGGGGGTTCATCACCATAGCGGTGATGTTGGGATGGTGTTCCAATCCCGCCATTGCTGAACCATTGGAAGAACAGGCGAACACACGAACGGAATTTTCGGCGAGGACTGCGTCATCCGCGACGTCGCTCTGAGTGCGTCTGGAGTCGTTGATTGCATGATGTAGTCTGGGGCTGCGTCAAAAGGAAGCCCATCGAGCTTAAGAGTTGGCGAAGTCATCATAGCTCTCTCATGCGGAAGATAGAGGTGATGTCCACTTTATCAGTGTAAGTGGGTAGCACGGATAGGTAAGAAAAATGAAGTGCTCTTCCAAGATGACACAATACCATGGCATTGTCATTAAGGGTTGTGTGATGTCGATGTGGGGGACGTTGAGATGAGTTTCAGGCAAGACGATTATCTTTGAGCGGTTGAAGGAACCTTGTGATGAAAATTTGTGTGTTAATCTTCGGTTATTATAGCGCGTGTTGTTTATCAATCCTTAATCCGAGGAATGTGCAGCAAGGGGTTAGCGGAATGCAACGACGCAAGGGAGACGATATCCCGACCAAGCCAACGATTGCAATTCCCGTTATACGATCCTATTGTACTTTGACAGCTGAAGTATGCCACGGGCGCAGGCCAGGCGTCTCTCTTGAAAATGGCTTGGTCCAAGGTCAATAAGCACAGTTGGTAAGCCTATGAGTTGTCCAACCAAGTACCTACTGCTCCATAGAGACTAATTTTGGTCGCTAATCAGCGCCTTGTACCAGAATTCGAGACCGAAGAGCCCGAATCTACAATACCACAAACATTACAGTTCCATGAATACCCAAATTACGAGCACAGAAGCCCCCTCTCCAAATACCTCACCCAGTATCCTGGGGGTAGAAGAGTATTCTGCTGGGTCTGTCATTTGGATAGGCCAGTATGGCCGCTGCTGTATCTCGAGAGAAATACGGATCTAGTGTAACAGAACCATAGGAATATTCTACTCGCTTCCAATAGATCGACACCTCCAGAAATTCGAAGGCACAGCGCCATAGCTCTGCTCTTTCCTATGCAATAACAATGTGGCCTCGAACTGACAACCCTTCTTTGGCTCCTTCTTGGACGGAATTATCTCCTTCTATTCGGTTTCTACTGTGCCTAGCTCAGACAGCTCAACACCTATCAGCTCCATACCTCGCGGTAGCTGGACTTTGCCTCTCCCATGAAACCACAACACAGAGACAGCAAGACGACGAGCAATCGATAATACTCGCCCCGACATATAACGCTACTCTTGGCAATTCAGGTGTCAAGGAAACTCGACAATTCCAAGTCTCGCAGACAGTATTGCCATGAAGCATTCTCTGACTTTCAGTAATGAGGAACTGTCGACGGTTCTACCGGAAAACGATAACCGGGCTTCGAATGTGTCTCTTGCCAACGGTGAGCAATGATCCACCCGCTGTTTCAGCATATGCAAACCCGAATCGGCACGAGGGTCCACGAAGTGACCGGGCTTCGATATCCAGGGTCTCCGTCCAACTCGTCTCTGTCACGGATCTACGTCCAGCAGCTCAAGCAATTCAGCTCTGCCAAATACCTCAATCTACACTAAATCCATCAGCGGGAATTGCGGTTTATGGAGTTAGAAATAATGCTGCGGCACGAGTGGGAATCGAAAAAGATCCAGCAGAGTATACAGGATGCTTTCAATTTGGATCAAACCTGCTGGATGGAAGAGCGATTCAGGGAGTTAAGAGACATGCAAAGCTCTTGGAAACGACCATAGTTCCAAATGTGTGATGTCGAATGTTATGCTAATGGAACGATTTAAGGAGCGAATGGAAGGAACGGTCGCTGGTAATAGAATAGCTAAGACGTCCATCAGTAAGATGGAACCCTAAGAAATTCACATTGATACCAACTATGAATCATAAAGTACATAAGATCTAGAAGCAATGCAGCACTCTGAGTATGATTGTACCGAGAATGGTTGGCAACTATTGTAACTCGTAGCCCACGGATCTCTAATACCGAACCTACCCTCTTAATCTGCCCTCGATATGCAACAGGCCCAGTACCAGCAACAACGGTACGGCACCATATGCCGTAGGGACAATGCCTTGCCATCCCTCTAAGAGAACCCAACATCAAGACCCCCTAGACTTTCACCCCCATGAGTAACAATTGCAGGAGCTGCCATCAGGACGAAGCGACACGGATAATAGTAGAAAATGTCAATTCAGGCAGAGTCGATCCTCTCCGTGTTTGCTGGTCAGATGGGTATGAAGCTTAGCCTATAGATATTAGCTACATGAAGATGATTATCGGAAGGTTTCTGTGGAATTGGTACCTGGAGTATCCCATGGCTATGGGGCGAGAAAAGGCTGAGCTCTTTGATGTAGCAATGTCCAAGAGCTGACAAGGCGAATTGGTATCCTTCAAACCATATTTTCATCTTTGCAATTCTTCCAGGACGCTTGAGCAGATTCCGGAACTGTGCAGATCATAGCAAGCTCCAACATCAAGGTCTGGACTGGTGTAGCCCAGGCTTTCGTGTCTCTCCAACTCCTTCTCAATTCTCCGAGAGTAATGCGCAATTCGAATGCATGAGGCGGTTTCTGGGATTGGGAGACGGATCCTAGGAGGTCAATATTGAAGCCTGTCCATCATGTGGGCCACAAACTTAGGAGCATGATTGTAGCGGGACCAAATATAATCTCTTTCTGGCTCTCGACCTCGGTGATTTGTTTTACCATCGCCGACGTCGTCGCCGCTTGCGGTAAACCAAACGCCAATGACTCGAAAGCGCAAGCAGATCACACGGAACAAAGAAACGAGAGTACCTAGTCAATCGAATCGTGATCTTGGGGCCTGGGACCTCCCAAAGGACGAGGTCTGTTCTGTGAGCCAGGCGGAGAGGCTACATGTCTACATGCTAGTCCTTAGAGGCTTCTTTGGGAGCAATTTTCGCTTTCTATACAGTGGCTCGCCGATCTTTGACCCCTCGATCCAAGATTGAATCCTAGAGGACAAATACTACAGATCGATGCTTTGACGGAGTCAGATTAGGCTCCACTGTTAATCGCTGTACACCAAATACCCACGAAGAAAAGCAAGATTTAGCTCAACTTCGATAAAGACCTAATAGCGGTATACTAGGCTCCCATCCAAGTGCTCACCCCTCGATGTTGTTCTATTGCAGCATCCATTCGCATTCGTCAGGACTGATGTTGACCATAATGGCGCTGATTAACACGGTAACAGGGGCTGGTGGCTCCTGTCCCATTGCTAGACTTCATGCTCTTGTCTCAATGGAAGAACAATGGGTTGGTACGCTGGGTCGATTTCAATTTGGAGGAAGACTGACAAATTCTATGATAGGCTACGATCAGCAATATAAATCAAATTGAGTCTGTTATCCCTCGCACAATCGGCCTCGCTCACTGCTCCTCTGGTCAGGGTGGAAATCGGAAAAAGACGAGGCTATGTAGGAGCTTATTGGTTGGCCGTCATTGTCATCAGCCGCACCAGGCAGCAGAAGTCCATCGCGGGGATCCTTCCAACTCATGACTGGAGGCCTAGGCCGTAGTGGCTGAGCTGGTGTAGCTAATTAGTTAGTGGGTGCGTTGGCCGAGCGCACAGCTCAGTCCTCAACGAGGTGCTAAGCAGTGGTGGCAGTAAGATGGTTCGCAGAGACAAGAAGCCTTGGGAAGCAGGAACAGGTGGTGGCTTCTACTAAGAGGACTGCATCGATTGCAACTTCCCCAGCATGTCGGCGAGGCTACTGGTTGGTGCCGGCCACAGTGCCAATGAGCACTAAATCCTCTACATGATTGATACCATCAGATACAACCGCAACTCCAACGGGCGTCAAAGGAGTGCGCTAGCGGATCAGCCGATCGTATAAGACGGAACCATTCGCCATGGAGTGTTCTATTGAAGACCTTGAGGACATATTCGCCATGGTGCATGATTATATACAATGCATGATAGCCTTCCAAGGCCTGTAGAAGGAGAATTGAGGGATAATGATGCATTTCATTCGACCAAAAGACAGTATCTGAAATCTTGGGGCTTTCCTCGATTGTTGCTACTAATTTGTAGTTCAATGAGTTACGGGGACTCGAACTTGTCCGTAACATGAGCTATTTCATGTAGAATGCAGGAGAGGTTTTATCCCTTTTGACTCCTGGATGGACATCAGGCCCCAAATACTTAGTGACAATATGTTAAGTCAGTTTTAGGTATTTTACAACTTCCTCCCTCGGGTCTCAAGAAACCAACTTTACAAAGGAGAGAAAGCTTAATTGGTATATGTCCTGGCCGTCATGATCAACCCATACTCCTTCCATGTTTTGGATAAGTCACCTCTTGCTCTTCGGGAAACAGGTCTCTGGAAGGCTAAGAGATGTGGTCTTTAGAAGTGAGGGTCGAGGGCCTTGTTCTATCAGAATACGTAGGACCGCAACTGGTAGGCCTGGGCATGGGGGTAAACTGCCAACTGGCTTCAACATCAGATGGGATACGCTAAGCCTCCTTGAGGTTTCGAAGTGTTTATGCGTTGAACTTCGTGCTCGAAAGTTTGGTACACTAGTTAAAACGTGCATGACTTGGTAGGGACGACAAGGATATTATTGGTTATGGCCATCCTCTTCAAACGGCGGGGGAGACAGGCTAAGCCTCCTTGAGGTTCTCAAGTGTTTATGCGTTGAACTTCGTGCTCCAAAGTTTGGTACGCTAGCAAAACTCTGCATGATTAGGGCAGTAAGGTGGTTACTTGGTATGGGCACCCTTATGCGACCACTGGTGGTCCAAAGAGAGCTTCTTCGAGGTTTCGATGGATATACCTATCAAAAATCTTGCAGACTATTACGCAATGAGACGCAGGGACTGTCGAGAACAAGGGATGCTTCCTGCCTTGGAGTACGGAGTGTATGGATATGATACTGTTCCAGCAAAACAAGCCTCCTATGAGTTTTCGAGGGGTCGGTCTGGCGAACACTGTACCCTTGACTCTGGAAAGAAATGGAAATGAAGGGCACGATTTTCAACCATGGCTAGGACGTCTTCTACCCAGGCAAGTGGGTGTTTCGTATGACTCTTTCGGTACAACCTTCGCACCAACAAAGGCCGCAAGACATTCGATTTGGAGAACTCCCCCAGCGTTCATTGCACATGAAGCTCCATATTCAATTTCATAGTTGCTTGCGTCGCATACTGAATCACTACTGAGAAGCAAAGTTGGATCCATTGTGAGCCCCTGAGGTGACTCTGACAATTGAGATTCCTTCGTACATAATTGTCCTCGATAATTATGAATTATAGCCCACCTGGCCTACTTCAGTGCTTGTGGTATAGATGTGGGTGTCAGATCTTTTTATCTGCACTGACAAACGTGCCAGAGATATCTTCAAGACGCTCATAAGGAAATCACACTCCCACCAGGCCATTGCTCAGTGATAGGAATCTTCGCGACGTCATCACGATCACAGGAGAATACATACTCGGACAACGAACAGAATCCACTTTTTCGGATACGAAGATTCATGCCGCTGTCAAGGTGAGTGCATATCATCCTTTACCAGAATAAAATCTTACTGATCGTTAGTCAGCCCTCCATTGACAACCTAGGAAGCATCGATGCTGTCAAGAGTGTCGCCGGCGATAATGCAGTCCTTATGAGCTTCCTACCGAACAGTTAGTCCGCACCGATACAAATTTTTATTCGCAGAGTGGAATCGATAGCGCTACGGTGTGTAAGGACGGAGTGGTACTCATTGAGGAAATCGTCTAAGAACGATTTACAACCGCAGGTGTGTCCATGCCTACACCGCCGATCGGAATCCTCCTTTTACTGGTATTCTACTCGATCGTCGGTTGTTTCTACCTTGGTAAATTAGTCTTCGAACTTCTACGGCATCGTTGGCTGGGGTAGCCTCAACGTCTCCAGCCTTGTAATCAGCCTTACTTCGATTCCGCAGACTCTGATCGCCCGATTCCTACCCACTCATCTGGTCCACGGTAGCATCATATTCAGACTCTGGCCCCGTGGAGATCCTCTGTATTGGGCGGGTAGGGGCCCTGATCCCCGTGCGCTCAAGAACACAATTGAAGTCCTCAGCGCCTGTCAACAATGGACTGGCACCTCCTCGTGACGCCGGACATCAATGTTCCCTGTTCTTAAATAGCTCTTTGGATAAAATCAGTCATCTACACCTCAAGGGGACGATCGCAGAACACTAGCCCTTCGCCTTGGACATCTCAGGGTCTTTGCCCCCTGCCACCAAGCGATTTAAACTTCAAGTGGAAAAGCCAGTGTAACGACCCCTCTCGTAGATTCAGCCCCTCTCGTGGTTTCAATTTGCTGTGAAGAGGGTAGCAGGCATCAAGTGCATGCAATATGATTTATAATTACCCGTTCCGCTTGAGGAACACCGATTATAGGCGAACAATTAGGTCTAATGCAGTCGAAATATACCTCAGAATCTGGAATTGAGATTGAACGGGTGAAGGGTGATGGCAACCCGGCGAGAGATTGATTGTTGCATATCTATAGAGTTTTCACAGATGTTGCACCGAAAGATAGGCATTGTAGGAGCCTGTGGAGCTTATTATGGCATGCTACAAAGTACAATATCTTAGATGAATAGCTCTCAAGTGCTCTAAGAGCAAGGGAAACAAGAAAATAAGGGGTATCTGCGTACATGGCTTCAGATACATAGACCAATATCACGAGACGCTCCTTTTCCTTCCGGGCTGACTGCAATGCATAAGCTGCTGTAAGAAACCAGTGAGTTCACCGTGAATGCTGCCTCGTAGAGCTCACTTCAGAGTCCAAAATTGAGGGGTTTGGACACGTCAGCGCTAAGATAAAGGGTGATCGCGGAGCATGTTGATCGTTTAGGAATGGGCGGGAAATTAGCGACCCACCATTTCACTCATAAACAAATCTCACCGCTCCCACCATCTCACTCCTCATCGACTACCTCCAAGATGGCATCCTTGGTCCAGGAGGCAATGCCATCTGTGATGCAATCAATATAAATTTTCCATTCATAGGGGATCTTCCCGCTTAGGGAAGATCCCCTATGAACTTAAGAACCAACCCTGGGCGGGAAGATCCCATACGAACTCAAGAACCAAAAAGAGTGGGATCTTCCCGCTCAGGGAAAATCCCATATGAACTTAAGAACCAACCCTGGGCGGGAAGATCCCATATGAACTCAAGAACCAAAAAGAGTGGGATCTTCCCGCTCAGGGGACCCGGACAAGAATAAGCCCGAGTATGAGTCGGATGATGAGTCCAATGAAGCCTACGACGACGATGACGACGAGGATTTTATGGGTCTTTGCTTACCTTTTGCTTCATACTTGATCTGCATCCAGCAGTCGGTTCATGAGAGAGCAAAGAGGATTCCAATGAATCCTACGACGACGAAAACGACAAGGATTTTATCCATATACCTTATGTTTCCGGCGGTACTTTTGAGCACAACCCTGTACTTCAAGATGCTAGCAACGATAGGCCCTCGATGGTAGTCGGAACAAACGGCGTTGTTTTGAGAAAATTCAAAGGAGAAAGCAAAGGCCACGTTGTCGTCGACATCCGCGGTTTGAACAGATCACTGCACCCACCAGGATCTTAGGCAACGGGTTTCAACGTGTGACGCATAGAAAGCCCCAAAGGATACCTCCACGGCCCCGAGACATCCCAGCAGTTCAAAATGATATTCGTGCGAAATCGGCAATCGTGGAAGATTCAGTCTCGGCGACAACGAGGATAATACTACCAGGGCCGCTTATAGAAAGAGGCAGCCTCATTGTGACACGTTCAAGCTTGAACAAGATTGTGATAAGATCTTTCCACACGTCCGCAAGATGTACGATTACTTCGAGGGTTGAGGAGTTCGAAATGGATCATTCATTCGCCCACCCCAAAATGCCAAAGATCATGAGATGATCCTCAACAATGTGGATGACGCAGCCCAGGAAGAGGTGGCCGAGTGAAAGGAAGAGATATCGCGACGGAGCCAGTCTCGCGGAGGACAAAGATATTGGCACCCCTTGCCGGACCACATCATGCAATCAACGACTCCAGACGCACTCAGAGCCGTCTGCACTTGGCGTTTTGGCTTCAAAGGGGGCGCTTCATTTGTATAGCGCGATTATGCACCAATGATGGAAGACGACTCCGCTAGAGAATTATCTGTTTTACCGAAAAGTGGCCCGATATCATGGCCCATCTACCCAACCTGCAATTTATCGAAATGCATGATCCCACCGACTGCAGCCAGGGCTCTAATAACCAACCATACGCCTATGTGGCAGATTGACAATGCGCCGTTGCTGAGTCTAGAAACAAGGTCGCTTCACAAGCAGACCTCGAGTGGCAGACCGCGTTCAGATAGGTGCCTTGGACGCCGACATGCATAAGATCATGAATGAGGGTCCGGGCATAAACAACGAAAAATGGCAAGCTCTGGGTGAGTAGAGGGATACCATCTCCCCGGGGGCACGCATTGGATGGTTTGCGGTCTGGAACGGAGATGTCGAAAGGGCAGGAATAAGTCACAACGGAGAAATGTTACGCAGATTCCAACAAAATCGCACGAGTACAAATCGATATCGTCAATCAGTAAGCTATAAACCCGAGAAGGGATGGAGTACCCTATTGTGAGGGCCATTTAGGCTAACAAGCGTTATGGAGTAGACTTAACATCGCAACAAAATGGAATTCAATATGGGGTCATTTTCAAGTAGCTATCGCAAAAATATGCCATCCGACCTGGTCCCAGAGCAAGAGCTACCCGAAATAACTTTCACAAACCGCCAATTTTTTACCATTACCGACATTGACGATATCCTCAGACTTATATCCATCACCGCGTTGGACGGCACCAAGGGATGGTTTACCTGATGACTTCAAAGCCAGATTGGAGGAGTCGTGCCGCTCTGACGACTTGGAGAGGACTAGTAAGGTTCGTAACATCGTTCAGATGCTTAATGTACTATAATGACTGATAGATGAGTAGGATAGTGAGCATAGGAAGGGCGTAGATGAGGATCAAGTTGTCGCAGCTGGAGCTGATTTTCTGGACCTCATTGATGATGTCCCCAGGATGGACCAGCCTGAGCCGGAACCCGCCAAAAGTCTTATCGTTAAGTTGTCAGCGAAGACGCCAATAAAGCGTATGAGCGTTTTTAGGAGGTGGTTGAGCAAAGGATCCAGCTGAGAGTGCCGAAGTAAGCCCAACAATTGCTGAGGCAAACGATGGTTCGGAATTCATGTTGATAGAGACCTAAAATTCTTGAGAGGTGTAGAGCTTCTGGGGCGAGATGGCTACATCGCGGAGCCACATTTATCACGGTCGGTCATTGTCATAATGTTGTACCTGCAACCAAGTATCACCCCGAATTAGATATGACTAGGTGGCCGAGGTTACTACAGGGCATGATTGTTCCAGACGCTGCCGACAGCATTGAAGAGTGAGTTCAGCAACGTTTGAGTCAGTCGACTTGATCGCTAACACGATGCACAGATCGCGAGGAAGCTACTAAAGAAGGAGATTTCACTCTCAATAATGAGGAAGACGACGAGGAAGACGACAAGGAGTGGGACGGTGAAGTAGAAGCGGTACGGGCCAAATTCTAAGAGCAGATGTTGTTGCATGGAGAAGATTGGATTTTGGATGGTGAAAACATTGTTGAACGGAGAAATCTTGTGCAAATGACTGGGTGTCACCAGCAGACAGTATCAATACATAGAATTCAATCAAGTTACAATTATCCTTCTATCTCAGTTGTGCTTTCGATGCCTTCGTGACTACAACGCTGGGAATGTGGCTAGCCCCCATCAGGCTCTATGCAGCCAATTCTCGCTCAATTTAATACTCTCCATGTAACACTATACGCTCGCTCTTGAATCGTGCATTCAATCGAGTTGATCTTTATGCCTCAAGACCATTATCGCTTGCCGTGATGATTCTCAGGATGTTAGAATTGAATCTGTACCCGGGCCCCATCCATGCTATTCCGCCACCTTCACGCTGACTACCCAAAGGACCCTGGAATTCTCAGATCGCTCCAAAATATAGCGGGATATCGTGGCTACCGTAACAGCGTCTACTCCTGAAGCACACTGGCGTATCCAATTCACAGGCTCCAGAAGGTCAATGATAGCGATAAGTAACGCCTAGCATCCTAATATGACCTGAGGCTAAAGCGATTCAGCTGGAGGATTTCGAGTCTCTCCAGACTTCTCTTGCAAGGCCGAGGTTGGACCGCCCATTGTTCGATCATCTACTGGCCTCACTATTCACCAACACCACGGACAACAGTCACATGAGCCCCTACAACGATAATTCAAAGGAGCATACGATGCTACAGGCGGGGCCATGCCGGTCGTCCCAACAGCGGTGGTCAGAGCCAAAGCAGTGGACTGGACACAAAGGGAAATCGTGGCTACACCGGACGAGCAGATACTGGTCAGGAGGGACAGTCGAACAGCTTCCAGCATTAGGATGGCTAGAATGGATCTACAGACCGTGCTGTTACTTCTCTTCGATCCCCTGTTGGCTAAGAATTCCCGAAACGAGACTGTCATACCAGGGCCGGAGACCCGCAAGGCTCGTCACTTACTTCATCACCATTCCACCAGCTCTTACTCGTACCACCATATGAATCCTCTAGTTCAACAAACGCATCGGTGACAACGATGTTCTTCTTTGAAGAAGCGGCTCGTGCCTGGGTGCATGCCAACAGGTCCACGTCCTCAAGATTTAAGTGCTTTTGGCGCCGAGCGTATCGCATAGGATCCTGTGTATGTTATTCTCTTCATCTTTACACAAAAAGCCATGGGCTAATTGAACAATTTATATTGGGATCTGCATGGAAAAATGCTAATGCCCGCAAGAAGGACAAGATGCCCGGCGGAGTGGTGGTGGCTACGGTCTTGACGAAGAGATGGTCTGGATTCAGTCTCAGCAGCAAACTAGCAGAAGCCACATGATTAACCTGGAATATTCTCGACTGCCATACCCTCAGATGAATACAGACCAGTCACAGACAATATTAATCGAGAATATTAGAAAATATTGTTGTCCAAGCTGTCACGCACGGAATGTCTCCTGAGATAACGGTTCGTTTGTACACTTAGTCATGAGATTCCTTGTAAGCAACGGGCTCATAGCTAACTTTTACAGAGTTTATCTCATGAAGACAGTTATCAAGTCGACCTACAACAGCTCACGACTCCTGCCACGGGCTCTGGGGCTATCTTCCGGCTACTGAGGCCTCTAAAGGGCATTTTCCAAGATTGATGGCTTACCCGTGTATCTTGACCCGAGACCAGACTATCTTGGAGAGCTCCCTCGAGACGCGTGCTCCTGGAGAACTCTTTAGGGTGCTAGGATCGCTCGGCTCGATTACGAAGAATCTCTTCAGAGGAAGATGACTACCAGTTCTACCTCTGTTGTTCCCAGATTGAACCACCTCGTTCACTTCAAAGAGGCATCTCTAGTGCTTAAAGGTAGTCCAAAGCTACGCCAGGTCGTTCAAGAGAGGAAACACGCTATACATGTTACCGCAAGGGTATTGCGGATACCAAATTCATAGGAGTGAGGAATCTGGACATGACCTCTGGTCCTACGCTTGACATCAACGGGTCACTTGACAGGGTTGAACGCTGGCACAAATCGTACAGAACAGCCCTGGAATAAGTCTTGGCCAGCGGAGAATATCATGCTGCTCGATTTAAAGTAGGCAAGAAAGGGTGCAATAGGTCACACGATGTCGTATCTACCTCAGTCAATGAATTCTACGAGAATAATGATTCAATCCCTTGCTTCAAACCTTACTAGCGTTTGAAGTCAATGCCTCATTAATTTCTAGCAAATGTCACTTACAAGCCGCTCATTATCTGGAAGTGGTGCTACACTATCTTAAGAGGCTTCCGTCCGAATCTTTCCCCTACTAATTTGCTTTTGCCCGCAATTTCTGCCAGACTCTGGCTGAAATGGACTATTTACGCTTTGCTAAAAGCTTCCCCAGGTATTAACGTGCAAGGCTAGGCGAGGGTCCCGACGCCGTGGTTCTAGGCTAGATCTGGTGCTGATGGAGGACGACTATGAATGTTCTAAATGAATGTTCTTTCCATGCAGCTTGGGCAGCTGACGCAGTGAAAGGTGAAGTGATTATGTGTGGCCAGCATCGTGTTACTGCATAATGTGAAGCCAATAGCCAATCAAATTGTGATTCTGTCCTTTTTTTATGTGATAAGCAGGGATTCAGCTCGGTTCGTTCACTGAAAACAGCCGGAAAGCATCACACATCTGACCATGTGGACACGCTTTTAAGGTGTCACACTTATCATGCCAATTCACCCACCATAAGATCCTTCCTTATGCTATGCTTCACGTGTTACGGTGTCCTGACAGAGTCATAGACCGATTGCCTATATATTCGACCCCTTCTCCCTCCTTTCCTTCTACCAAACATCTCCTCAACAACTCCAACACATCAGTCAGCCCTATATATATATATATTTATAACATCACAGGGTCAGCTGCAGTTTGCTTCAAGGCCAGCTCACTAAGAAGGCTGGATGCATCGGGATATAACTCCACAAAACATATTATTCCCCCAAAGGCAACCACCCGAAGACGCATACAAAGCTCACTTGCTTTGCTATGCCGCATCTGTTGAAGCAATAAAGTCCAGTCAAGAATCACTGGTATCACGCGTTAATATTTGTGTTGATGCTCTTCTTTGCTGCTGCCCTCGGAACCATTAGCTACAATCACCAAGCTAGCACCCACCATGAAAATCAGGATTCTCCAGCAGAGCAGCCCAGAGACACAGGAACCACATCTCCAAAAAAGGGTCTTCGACAGAAGATCGCTAAGTTAGAGGAAGACGTCCAGGCTGCGAACGACGACTCGACAGCATGGATGGAACGTTACCATGAGCAGGAAGCAAAAGCCCGTAGGCAAAGCCACGAAATTGAGAGAGCATCGACAACTATAGGCTCCCGACTTACGCACCTTGACCTAAAAGCCCAAGTCCAGAGCCTCGAAATCAAATGCAACTACTAGTAACCCAGAGAACCGGACACCACACGCAGCATCTTTCGTCTACAAGTGTCGCTATCGTTCATCAACATCCGATCGTGAGTCAAGTTCAAAAAACATGATTCAACGATTAATCTGTCATAGGCCGTTTTTCCAACGTCCACACCAAATACAATCATTTATACGGGTACCTCCACGCCGAGCTTCGTGACTCAGATCACATCATTGCGATCACGAAAGCAGCAGCACGTGAAGATGTCCGCCCAGATGTTATCTCCGGCATTGAAGATTATGCGTACTCTATTGGGATCGACGAGGAGAGCCATAAAATCATCGCGGGAAGCTCCAATCGCTACAACCAAAGCATCGACATCTGGATGCTTGCTCTTGCTCTGATCCCTGCCTGTTGTGTTCTGTTCGGGTGTTCGCTTGTTCTTCCAATGGTTCAGCAATGGAGAGACTGGAACACCATCCAAACATCACCGCTATGGTGATGAATGGCATCTCGCTGTCGAACATCGATACCGCACCAGAAAATGTCACAACTTGGTTGAATGGAGAATCATTGAAAATGCTCGTCAATGCGGGTATGGTGGGCTTAGAGTTGCCATCATACTATAGCCAAGAAGAGATCGACCAGAGGTACAAGGCACACCTGTTGACCGCACGCAGAAAACTTTATAGAACGAGGAAACATTGAAATCAGAAAATTGTGGGAAGAAGGGGAACGCGAATGAGAGGGAAAAAATGAAAGGCCTTTCTCTACCATGTCCACATCAAATCGCTTTTAGGCCTTTTCGCAGAATGTCCACACTCAATACACTCACCTTCACGGGCACGATAATGAGCCATTGCGACCAAGCCATATTCATTCACATGATTAGGCCAGACGTCGTGGCTGGACTACAAAGATTCTCCTAGGCCTTTTGCTATGGAGAAGGCAGCAAAATTCCCAGGGCTGGGGCTTATGATGGGGAAGGCTTCTATCATACGATACATGGATCACGATACAGCACTCTCATTCGTGGCTGTAGAATGGGTTGAAGGAGGAACGCTTGATCAACAACGTCGTCGTACACAGTTCACGCATCAAGAAGTAGAGACAGTGGTCCACGATGCTCTTAAAGCTTTGACCCACATACATTCGCACGGGGGCGTGCAACACCGAGGTAGTCTAGCACAGAAGTCTGGGTGGTTGTGGTGGGTACCAATGGTGGGTTAGAGGTGTGGGTGGTGGGCAGCACCTGGTTCGCAGTCGGATCGACGCCGAAGGCCTTGTGGTCTTGTGCTGGACATTGTTGTACGAGAGCACCAAATACGGGAAACCTATACTACGACGAGATGGTGAGGGAGGAACAGATGATGTCACCTACGGGATCCCAACTGAAGCTGAAGCGGAAGCTCGCCACCGACGCCACGAAATGCACAGTCACAACCGAGAGCCAGTTTTCACACAGCACCTTTGAATCAATGAATCGCAACCGTGTATTCGGCATCATTCTAGCCATCTACATCCATTAAGAAACAATATAATCAAAAAACTTGAACAATGAAAATCATCAAAATGCTTTCGAAGTGCTATCAATGCTTATCTCGTAGCTTCGTAACCTAGATGCTCCAGTTTCAGTTGGGAGTTAGTGCTCGATGGCACCGTCGCCGGTGGCCACTAGCTCCCACCGGCCTGCTTGGGAAATGAAGATATACTAGTAGGAAGCACCACCCACTTCTGCTCCTTATTCCTTTCCATCTCTGGATCGATTCTTTCTGCACCTCCTTCACAGCACCTTATCAGCCATCAGCTTTTTGAGCCACAGGCTTGCCCCAACCACCTACACCTGCATGAAGATTTCTAGATAGTCAGCCATCACGCTCCAGGTATCCTGTAGCCTAGACAGAGGGGGTCTCGGCGATAGGTCTCCGCTCTCTGTTACGGCCAGTGGCAGCAGCGCCAGCTTGGGCCGATGGAAGCGAGACGGGTGGCGGCCTGGAGCTGCGTTTTCGGCCAGCGAATGAATATTCTGAATAACCTCGTATTCCCAACTTTACACCCTGACTAGATGAGCACTAAGCCATACGTGAGGGGTGAAGAAAGAGCTTCCGGCGCGATTAGAACACTCGTGTGACATGCTGAGCTTCTGCAGGAAGAGATAAGGTAAGAAAATGTGACTGAAGACCCCTGATCATCTGCTTTCCCCTATGACATTGCATTAGAAGCAGTGGGCTCTTGTGCTCCACGGTGAACATCACCTGTTTCGTGCGTACGTGGCTTCATGCGTAGATGTTTTCGTGCATAGACGGTCTCGGGCGTAAATGGTGCAGGAGAATCCAAATGCGAATGCAGCAGCGAACGAGGAAGCGGAGGCGGCGGCCACGCAGGCGGCGAGGAAGAAGGCGAACAGGCTTCGTGCGTAAATGATGATCACTCCCTAAGCAGTAGTGTCACGGCCTTTGTGTCCAGACAATGTGTTAGCCCAAGACAGGCTTCACCTATTCTTGTAACGTGACTCACATGCAGTAACACATCCTTCAGGTATATATCCAGCTCATGATCCTCGCCGTCTTCTTCTTTCTTTTCTCTCCTCACGCAGTCCCTCAACAGATGGCTGCGTCCGAGTGAAGGGCGATGTGAGCAACACACACACGCCCATATATATATATATCACCATTCCTATCTTGGCTCTAATGTTCCCCAACTTGGCACGGTGAAGATACTGGACACTCGTCGAGGGCCTAGACATCCAACCTCTCCGGTTCGACTCCACCCGATGATATCTCAGTGCAATTCGCAGCAGATGATGAGCTTTTGCCTGACTTGCCTCCTCCCAACATAGACCAGGAAGAGATAACGTGGTCCTCGCAGGTTTTGGCACAGCTGGATAAGGACGCCATATTTGCGCGCCAGATTCCAAGTCACTGCCAGCGTTCTAACAGAGCATTGCGACAAACTTATCGCAGACTTGATCGTCCAGCTGCTGTTTCTCATCGCCATGTTCTACCTGGGACATCAAGCGTTGATAACAATCCTTGGGCACCCGTGATCCCCCACCGCTAACAGACACATCGACCAAGAAGCTCCTTCAATCACCCCATACATGCGCATCAGCAAGGCTGCAATTCTTGGACTACTAGAACTGGCGGACAGAATACAGGACCGAATCAGCAGTCTAGAGGCGACAATACCGAATTACCAGTCAACTTGGAATATCTCTATTGCTGCAAGGTCAACCCTAAAGCCCGAAGCTGCAATATACACCCCCAGGCCAGTAGGAGAAAAGCGGCTGGAGTCAACTCTCTCCACTACTAAAACCCCTGTTATGTTGGAAGCAGCAGGCAATAAAGTAATAGAGACTTTGCTAGAATCACGCAAACGAGAGATAGAAGAGGAGGTTGTGAAAATGATGAAGATATCTTACGCGCGACGATATCTTCAGGTACGAGCAGCTTCAACAGGGCGCCCAACCAATGTAGCGGACAAAACCCAGACCATGCCCGGAGCATAGCCGCCCTCACCAGAGCGTCCGGCCTCATCAGAACGTCCGGCCTCACCAGACCGTGTCGTTGACTAGGGGCGTGCACCCGGCGAGCGGGGCGTATTGGAATAATGAAAGGGATGGGATGTGGAGTTGTAATTGGGACGGGGAGGGGGGAGGATGGCAAACCTTCAACACTTGATGAGCAAGGTCTCTTAGAAGAGGAAGAACGTCTCTACTGCCGAGACCCTGCTATGATGGAAGCAGCAGGCAACAAAAGCAATTGCCACCTTCCTCAAACGACACAAACGCGAAACACCCGAGGATACTGTCAAATGGTTCCGGTCGGGTGCCATGGGGGAGGACATCGGAGCTGTCAAAAGGCAGCTAGAACGTCAAGAGGATTCTATGACGACGTCCCTAGCTCGCGACAGCGTTCCTGATGAAGAAAAGTCGAGGGATTCTCTCGGTTCTCGCCTACCAAAACCCATCGGTTATGGTCGACCAAGCACAACTAGAGCCGCCCCAAATACAATCATTTATACGGGTACGATTGAGGGCCGTGCGGGTCCAATCGTGGGCCCTGGGGGTGCAATGATATCGCTTTACCACATCAGTGCAGACAACGTCGAGGGATTCTCACGATATATGTATGCTGTTGGATATAACGTGGACGCTATCCTCCCCTGCTTCGCAACAGTCAACGACACCATTGGGCCCGAAACTAACTCCGATGTCACAGCCACTTCACGACAAAATCGATATCAAGGTGGTGAGGGAGGTCATAGCAAATCGAGGAGATGAGCAAGGACATCAAAGGGATGGGCGTGAGATGGATGTGGGTAGCCGGAGTGCAGGATGTTGAGTGATTGCGCATCGAGAGCTGCAATCGATAAACCAGATCTTATCGATTTCTCTGATCACAATGCAGAGTCAGACAGATAGCCATAGTTATATCAATGAACGCAGAGTCAGAACACAGCATCAGTGCAGACATGGCTTGATTCATTCCTCACAGGTGCACGCTTCATCCAAGGTAAAGAGCGTAATCCAGTACTGTATTGATGTCAGCGGTTACTCAATTCACGACTACCCACAACCCTCCTGCTGTAGTGACTGACCTGCTTGGCTCCAGCACATGACCTTGCTGGTCCAGATGACTATTAGTGTCCGCAAAAGATAAGCTATATCAAGATCTGATTGTTGTCATTGCTGCTGCGTCATTGATCCCCAACTCTGAAGTCCGAGAAAATGAGGCTTGGCATGTCTTGGCCCCCCCTGAATGCCAAGGCTCGCTTATCTAGCGCGCGCACAAATGGCAGGCGCCTTCTCACTGTTGGACTCCGTCCGCGCATAGCGTACGTACTCACCAGAACTGTTATCAGCTCAGATTCAGGCATGAATACAGCAATGGCATGATTGACAGATCTTATGACCGGGAACGATGTAGGCTGTTTCTAGTACGCATTTTCTGTGACACAATGATGGGCGACTACCAAGGTGTCACCTTCCGCTACCTCTTCCTGCTAACATCTGTATGTTCAGCAAGTGTATTAGAGAAGAGGTGGTGGCCACTACCAGCCATATCGTCATCACTTTTAGCATCGTGGCCCCCATTCAGAGAAATATCTAAAACCGTGAAGATTGAACAATCTGTTAGTGTACTACATACATTGCTGCTTTCACTCGATCCATGCTTCTGACCTAGGCATGCCACTTACTTCTATTGTGATCACTATGGGCGAGCGGCCTGCTCGGGTCTTGTTGATAGAGAAGTGGAGGTTGTGACTGGCTGAATTATTTTATGAGCATGGTGTTTCCTTAAAGGAGACTGCCCGCTACAATTCTATGGCAGGTGGTTAAGGCCGTGTGTGCAGAATCTGTAGACGGAATCATTGCGTTTAAACGAACAACTCATCCAACCAACAGCCAGCTTCACAAAAATGCTTTGCCTATGTATACCGCAAATCAATCCCAAGCCGGTGACGCGCGGAGGCATCGGCAGTTACCCAATCTACTGTTGTCAGTGAGGACATGGCAGGCAGATAACATTCTGATCTTGACTGAACTCTTTAGATCTCTGAAGCCAGACGGAGACGTAAACAGACAAGATGCCGAGGAATAACCATTCCCTTACCCGCTGCCGATGGCTCTGTTTTCTCGCTACGTTCCTTCCTATTTGGAATTCAGGGGCACGACATCCAATGCGTAAACACTTCAAAACCTCAAAGAGGCTTAGCTGGTATCTTACTTAGGGTGGCGAGAGTACACCCGGAGACGCACAAACCAGTTCCCAATGCCAAAGCCCAAGGCTGATATCTTCCCAAGACGCTGCAACTTCTAATTTCGCAGTATGAGCTTCCACTTTCGAGCTCCATTGACTGAGTCTCACGCAAGAAAGAAGGTAAGCTAAGAGATGATCTTCAATACATTCTGCAGCTCTAACGCCTAGATCTCAGAGACACCGCAGCTTTATGCTTGATGAGCTGAGCTACTCCTCGATTTATTCCTCTACCGCTCTTATTCTGGCTACCCCCCTCAATCCTCCATTCTCGGCCACTTTGGTGCAATATGGCCATCTATGAGGATTTTCAAAAGGTCGTGTTCCATACAACATAGCCACCCACAAGGCTGGTTTTAGCAACGATTTACTCCAGAGAGCTGAGGATTCATCCTGATGGACGCATGCATACAGCACGGTTTGAGCTGAAACTGCTGTCTACCGCGGGGCATGACTACCCTTTCTGAGCGTCACGGAGGTCAATGAGAGCCCGACCTCGAGTCGTGGATAGGACGTCCAGTCACAGCATTCATCATTCTGTTCCACAACCACGCGCATACACCATTTCCATTTTAGATATCTCAACCCAGCAACCATACCAAACCCTTTCAAGATCTGTGACTCACCATCCAACCATTGGGTGCTTTGCTACAGCTGCCACGGGCATCCCTTACGCATGTGCCAGAACTTTACACGTCAGACTCGAAAGCCGATAGGTAGGAATGGGTGAAAGAGAATGATAGCTATGGCGACGAAGAGAATCATGAAATCGAGGAAGGGTCTGGAGACCTGGGGCTGGCCATGACGCCAATGGACAATTGAGGAGCACGACGAGCGACGATGCCGAAACATGGAGTAATGCGTCAGCCTTGGCGCAGGACATTCTGTGCGATATTTCTCGCCTACCAGGAGATGACAGAGCCCTCTGAAGTACGTATCATAGCTAGTTACTTTCCCGCACCTAAGAAGCCCCAATTTTAGTATAGAGAGCGTGTCCGACACTCTTATTGCGCGATCAATGATACCGAGGGATTGGGGGAGATTGGAGGGAAAGGGGGTGGGTGGGCTTAGACCTCTAGCATGCGTTGCACATAGTTCAGAACCCTTTTCCCACGGGTACTCAAGCACCTGCTTTGTGTTGAAGATCTACCCATGACTTTTCCAGCCAAAGTCCCTAAGTACAGAGCTTCTCTCTACCAAACGGTCTATACGTGTCCAATCATTTTCGCGCCAAGTCAAGAGCTGAGTGAGCAATGCACATCCTGGCCGTCGAGTAAGAAGTCGAAGACCGTCTCAAGCTAACTCGGTCCCTACGAGAGGGTGAAAGAGCTGAGCTGTTACGGTTGTTATTGTTGGATCTCAGGCACCGCATACTAAATGGCACTTCAATACGATGTTTATTCTTGAATTTATTCCCCCACACATAGGAGGTGTATCGTATATTCGCGGCCCTCGTACAATATTTACACTGTTCACGCTAGAAGTTGGGTCTAGACATGTCTGGATAGCGCCTGGCGCTATATTTCCAAAGGCAAAGTCCTCAGAACCTCATTGAAGCTTAGTGCAGTATCAGCTAGTCGAACCCTCAGAGCTACTTTCCATTAGCCCTGTAGGTTACCATGGTACGGGACGCTGTTCAATGCGCCTGGACAATCCCGACCCCATCGACTTGGGCAGTGCTCTCTGCCTGAGCTCTTCTGTCGTGACAGCTATAACCTTTTCTTTGGCCTTGTTTACTTTCAAGCACATGTAGCCTTTACGACGGAAACCATTGAACAGCGCCGTGAGAACCATGAACCGACAAGCATTGATACAAGTTTCAGTGAATGTCCATATATCTTACCAAGAATGGCATTGGGATGTGCGTCACAAACATGATTGGGCGAAATTGTCTCGCGAGCCTCGCTCTATAATAAAGCCTTAATACACATCCAAGGGACACAAAGCTTTCGGCGAAGCGTACGCGAAGTCGAGTTTTTAAGTGCCAATTATGATACATGAGCGTGGTCAAGCCGCCTGGATGCCTCTATTGAAGCTTAAAACATTTCATTATGCGGGAGAAATGTGGTCAGGCGCCCCGAAGCCTTGCACCATCCCCAGAGTCATTCCCTCGTGACATGCCAATGTAGATGTAACCATATACTGAGGGGTGACTTCATCGGGTGTTTTCGCCGTAAGATTTGGCAAAGACTTCGCGTAGGAATCGATTGTCCATGCCCTGTTGTAGCTCGTTCCTTCCCTTGTCCAACGCGACTTCCCAGAAGTGAATCTAGAAGAACTCAAGTAAAATTAGCTTGCTATGCATTAAAAGCAATGGCCCGCTGACCTTTTCGATTCCGGAGCTTTGTAGTTGGTCTCCGCTATCTTTTGCCCCAATTTCTGCATCTCTTGCCTGAGTCTATCGGCCGCCTCTTGGCCTATGTGCCTTAATTTCTCTCTCACTAGTACCGCTCCGTTTGGCGCTACTGGGACCTCGCCAAGGCTGCCAGCTAGATCATCCTTGTTCTCTGCTTATATTAAACGGTTTAATTAGCCTCTTATACTCTTTCGCTGCCCAGGCAAGAGATACTCACCTCTAGAGTCTGCCATCTCGCAGGGTCCAGAACAGTATCTAGGCAAATGTTGATGGTAGACGCAAATTGCGAGTACTTATCGCAGAGTAGGTGTGTACAAGTTCGGGAGTCCTTATTGTTCGTCCACCTGGGGGTTCTTAAAAAGACGATTGGGATGAAATTGCGAGCGATCGGCTAGTCGTTCCGTGCATCGAATTCACACTGTGATTTACCCGCGAAATTGCTTCGATGGCAAGAGGGGAGCAACTCCAGCAGTAGTAAGAAAGGTCAGAATTATGTGGGAGTAAAGGGTAGAGACAACGCACTGGAGGCTTAGACAAGTAGGGTTACCTCACAGCGGGTCACGTCGATGTCAGCCATGTTAAATGAGCGCTGTATGCAAGGAAAGACATATTAATTGAATTGTATTCAATATATCTATATGACTACAAAGTATACAATACTCTGTTCCTCCTATCCACCCTGCAATTCGTTGACCCTTTTCTGTCAAACCGTAGATGGCATTTTTCGTCGGCTGGAATCTTGAAGCGCCAGAGTTCTGATGAGCGTAGACTTTGTCCTCTACAACGGCTCATATCAGCCCATGCTGGGCGAACAGCCCAGCAGTAATCAACATGATCATCACCAGCGGCCCACATCAGCCCATGGTGGACGAACAGCTCAGCAATCTCGTAGACCTCTCTGCGATCCACCGTCGTGCAGCAATCCATGAGCCAGTCAACGGCCGTTCAAGACAAGGGGACCTGTCGTAGGACGAAACAAAAACCAAGCTGGCAGTGTTTGCTGGGATGACTGCCTGTAAACGTGTTGAGTACCACACGGTCCAGAATTTTCCTTTCCTTTGCCATTTTCACTCCTATCAAGCCATTGTAATAATCACTCAAGGAATTGTTGTCCGAAGCTGAGGTGCTGGTCTTCACGTTGGGTCCATCCCCGGCAGAGAGAAACTCCATCCTAGGTGCCGTTCAGTCACGTATTAGACATCATGGTGTCCTGGAAGACTTACGACAGAATACTCGCATCACCTTGCTACCTGCACCATACTAGGAATGCATACCGACACTTCAATGCAAGGGAAGGATGGTAACCCACCCTTCCCTTGACTTTTTCGAATGTGGCTCGCAGTTTCGTCGACTGATACTACATCGCGATCAACCCCGACGGCAAAGCGAACGATGTCGCGAGAAACCCAGACTCCCCTCCGGCGGTGGTTTCGAAGGTGGTTTCTCCCATATATTCTCCGCGGTAGCTGGAAATACATATTCTTCGAGACATTCGTCGAGCTTTGCTTCTTTGACTAGTTCAAAGGCGCGCCTCAATTCGAGATGTATCCCTCTGAATGATGTATCATCTGCTGTATGTCATGCAATCAGTCCCTTGCTGCTTGAACCAGAGATAAGATGAAAAGGGCTCACAAACTTCGCATCTGAATCAGACTCGTACTCTTCCGACTCGGTTTCCTCGCTGGGGGAAGGGGAGAACGCGCAGCTGTCCTTGCGAGACTTCAATTAGCCTTTTGCTTCTTCAACCAGAAATAAGGCGAAAAGGGTTCACCTACTCCGCATCTGAGTCAGACTCGTACTCTTTCGTCTCGGTTTCCTCACTGGGGGGTCGAGCAGCTGTCGCTCGATCTTCAAATGCCGGATGTACGGTTCATTGATCCAACGTCAAGGAAACAGTACTGAGGTCTGGGCTTTCTCCATTTTCCCGAGATAGAAAGAGAATGCTGACTCTGACGTCAAAGACAGAGATGATGAAGAAGGAGGGTCGACAAAGATCACCCGAGGCTTTGTGTGTCATTGTAGCCTCGCTTAACTAGCGCCAAACCTAGTTGCTTTTTGCCACCAGAGGGGCTCGACGTGTCTGTCTTCGCCTCCGAAGAAAGATTCTATTGCCATGATCATTCAATTACAGCCCATTACCCTGGCTATTGTCCAAGAATCAAGCGTCCGACTACAGAACTCTGTTCGCTTCAACCAAGGAAGACGACGACACTGCCCTCCATATTTGCTCTTTCCACGAAAGATACGACTCCTAAACGCAGCAATGAGAAGATACTACCACATACTTGATGAGACTCCCTACGCCGCATACTTGCATTACGATCGGACGGGATGGCCTACGATGTCACTCACGTCGACAAGGGCCGATAAATGTACCTCCCACATGACCCTCGCAAAGCCTCCGACATTGAAAGCTTTTACCGTGACATAGAACTTCAATATCGTGCTACCTTGTCTTCGACCAAAGTGGGGCGTTGTCAGAGCACGCGGCGCCAACCTCCGACTGCTGCACTCTCTATATATCTTCCAGTGCTACGAGAAGAGGAAGCATGGACAGAAAGGGCTTCATTGGTCAAAGAAGTCTGATATTGACTCGTAGATGTAAACGGTGTTCCTAAGTACATGATTTTTGTGATCTTCTCCAACTCAAAACCATACACAAACCGCCTCGAAGACATAATTGTCGAACTCTTCGGCTTCTTCGTATCCTTCCCAAGTAAGAATTCGGACGGGACCATTCTTTAGTCCATCCGTTCACCCCCTGAAACCCATCAGCGACGATGACTATGCGTGAGTTGTTGTGAGGTCAACCCATTTGGCTGCATTACCGTCAGGGGCGACCCCCTTGGGTGCATTGCTATTTGTACCGACTGCTTTCGAAGATCTCCTCTCCAAAAAGATGTCGTGGGCTTGGCTTAGCCCAAGGATCTGCCACCGGAAACGTAGGGTATGTGGCTGAATGTTCTGGTATGTATCGATATTTGATAATCAGGCTGCAACGAAAAGAGCAGGTCATCTGCTCCGAGAAGCGAAAATAAAATTCCACAGCATAAACATAAGGTATATGGATGAAATCCTCGTCGACTTGCCTTTCCAGATGCAACAGGCTCCCCAATAATTCCAAGCATCCATCATGCTCACAAGATTGGTAATAATACATCCGAGAATTAAAGCACACGTGCTTAGACAACAGGCTCCCCGATAACTCCACGCATCCAACCGATGTTTCCCCTACTCTCGCTCCATTACTCCTATCAGGCTCTTTGAAGCCCTTGACAATTCTGACCGCTTCTTCCTATCAACGCGTCCCGCAATGAATCCTCCTCCATCGTCATCGATGGGTTTTGTCCGGTAAATCATGAGGCCAAAATTCTCTCGAATTCTCGGCAGTTTTTCTTTAATTGTAGCTCCGAAACATCAGCGTAAATACAAGCGATTCCGTGGGAATGATCACTTTACCAAATTCTCCCTACTCGACGCGCCTTTGCATTTTCTCGATCGGAGCGGTCACGTGCGTAGTCTTGGGGCTCGTAGTAGTCGTCATCTGAGGAGTCATCGTAGACCGTGGCCTCACTGTTGGAGTCGGCGACGGTATTGGCTGGCTTAGCTGGGAGAGGCTTTACGGAGGTGGGAAGAGAGGCCTTGGCTTCCTCCCTAGTCGTCCTTTTTTTTTAACTGTAGATCCACAATATCAGCGTAAATACAAACAATTCCATGAGGGTGATCACTTTTTAAAATTATACCACAAGAATCCACTCTCTCGTTTCGAGATGTGTTTTCTGGTTGAAAACAAGTCTCCACGCAAGAAAATTAGCTGTTGTACGCCTTTGATAGTCGGACTAATGGTACCCTGAGAAGTGGAGGTCCAAAGACCCATCAACCCGTCGACGTATCCTCTAGTAGAACGTTAGCACTTTGAACGATCAAAAACAGATAGTAAAACATGTACCTCGTGCTATACGGACAGATTGCCTTCGATGGAATGTGAGCGAAATGTGAGACAAGCTGTTTGTTTGATTCCGCTAGCGCGAAAAATCAAGGCATCTTTCCTGGCCACGTTCCTTCCGGCTCCGGATATAAGGGGCACGACGTTCAACGGATAAACTCTTCAGAACCTCAAACAGGCTTAGCTTGTATCTTACCTAGACGCATTTTCCAGTCGCTGATTGCCCCACCAAGCCCTGAATCGGCTATGGAGGAAGCTTTCATCGTTTGGTCCATGATTCTGCTTGGCTTCCCCCTTTTATTCGAGGAGACGTGAGACGCTTACAGAAGAAGCCAGACCTTGCGAGATCGAAGGCGACCTCTCCGTATTAACGATTCACCAAAGTGACCGTTGCTCATTGCATCCTGCTATACCGACAGCCTCTCGAACCTAGGTAGTGCCTTGACGGGGACCTTGTTTATGACTGCCTCAGTAATTTCATGACAACTCCTACGAGCACAGTCTAAGCGACTCAATTATAAAAATACTTACTGATTCACAACAGGCTTGAGTAACAGTGTCAACCAACAAGGATTCGTGAAGAATGATCTCGCAACCCTGCCCGTACACATTCATCGCTTGCTCAGTACAAAAGTCCCTATCATACCATTGAGCGATATTTCTACACGACCTACGACCACGGACCAGGGAACCTTTGACGTCGTGTCGGACAACAAGGATAGAGCAAGCGTACAACTAGATGCTGAAGTGCCTCTCGAAAATTAAGGGCAGGGTGTGAAAAGTCCCCCTGCTTGCTCGCAATGTTGAGTACTGGGGGCTTAGTGCTTGACTGCTCTGGCTCGTGAGAGCGATATACACGTCTGGAAGTCATGGATGTATGGCACTGTAACGGAGCATGGAGAGCCTGGCTGTCAAAATTCGTTCGCGGAGTCTGGTGGAGGGAAAAAATCGGTCGCTCAGAGTCTGCATACATTTTGAGAAGCCTTAGAGCTTCCCTTTGCTCATAAAGCACTTTAGCATACATTAAAATCTATATACGCGAACTCTGTAGTCCTTCGAGTTAGATACAAATCCATTCTATACGAGCTAATGCGTCTCTCCCACAAGGAAGAAGACTTCCTCCCATTCCTTCTCCCAGGTCGTCTCCGATCTCGATAGAATCACCAATCGCAAATCAATGGCTATGATGAAGGCTTTGTGGCGGGGAATGGGGACTGCATGGAAGTAGTTGAAGAGTTTCGCGCCTTTCCCCCTGCCTGATTGATCTTTCCCCTTAGATGTAGCGTGCCATCATGGGTGCCTAAGCCAACAGACTGCACCAATATGCCATGAACAGTACTCAGACACTATAGCGAACTCGCCGGTCAGATTAATGAATAGTCCCGCGTTGATCCCCTACTTCTTGCAGCGGCGACGCGTCCTCATTTTCTTAGTAGAATCTATGAACAGTTTTCCCAGTCGTTTCACAGAGAGCCACACCCTCCAAAGGCCGTGCTATCGCTCGATTCTAGACAAATCTCCAGAAGCAATCGACGAGGCCGAGGATTTGCGTTCTTCCAGCGACATGAAAGGCTTTTGCGCGCCTGGACTCCTAGTCTTTCATGAGTGCCTAGCCCTCAGGATTCTTGCGGTGGATGGACAGAGTGAAACTGACATTTATAGGTTTCTTCGCCCATAGGGTATACAGCACAAGGTCCCTGTCAGATCTTCAGAGGGTTGGCCGGAAGTTCTGCATTTGAAAAAGCCGGTAGAAGATACCATGGGTCTGTGGCTTCGTACTGCAATTCTGCGCCTCCTGTAGCAGGTATTGACTCTCCTTCTCGAAGGAACCCATGAATCGACAGCGTGAGAATAATTTCCTAGACGTCCGTACCTTAGGGCAAGTCAGCTTGGGGCCATCATGCAAGGGACATCGTATGAGTACGGACCTACGACGGGGGGAAAGCCCGAAAACTTGTCCAGAAACCTTGTCCAGAAATACATCAATGATTGTGATTCCGCAATTCTATTATCACATGAAGTAAGTCAGTCAATAGTCCGTACTTCGAAAGAAAGGGTACCTAGACAAGGTTGGGGTCCAATGCCAAGAGCATGTAACAAAGAAAACAACGGGCAGACGCCACCACTTGGCTATTGACAGCCGCTCAACTTGATTAGCCCTCCGTTTTCGCAACCTTTGGACCTTCTACGGACCACATGTCAAGTTCACAGTGGCCACCTTTATACTTCGTCAAGAACGAAAACACACAGTTCCACCTAATTTGTGTTCTTACTATGCAAGGAGACAGCCATAGCATGATGTACACCTGACTAAGGAAGCTTGAGCGGTGAAAGGGGAGTCGAGCGTTACTCATGTGCTCTCCAGCCCAGCTCGCTGTCATGTTATCAACGATGCGAGACCCTTCCATTGACTTTCAAAAAGATCACCAAAAGACGTATGACGGCGCTAATGATGTTCTCGAAGAACCTCACTTACTATCTCGCATGACGAGTATGAGCTGGAGCACTCTGAGTCAACGAATATTCACAGGTTCTTCTACCAGTACTCGTCACTCGGATGCCTGTTATTTCTTAGAACAATACAGCCAACTCGCAGCGAAGCACGGACTCCATCGCATAGCTGAAGCACCAAGTGGTATCTTTAAGAACTCCAACCATTGATAGCCGCTAACTGACCTACTTTGGCGTAATAGGTGACAATAACACGAAGATTACCACTAAGACTCATCAACACACTGATTTCAGTTTGTTAATCCTTTCGATCTCTACGCCAGTTAGCTAATGATCATGGCGTAACTAGAAGTCAGCAAGTGTATCTCTGGACTTCTTGATGAGAGCTTTGCAAGCTCATCCCAGTGTCAAGGAAACTGTGGTAGAGAGATGTCACGACAGAGGACTAGTGAATCCTTTTCCTGCCGCGCCCCATGCTTCTTGACGCATTGGAGAACCCGTTACCTGAACTCAAAAAAATCATTCGTCAGCAACGCCTTGGGAATGGTGGGCCAAAAGCTCCCATTGGTGGTAAGGAAATCAAACGCAAAGGCGCACCATTATTCAAGCATCCTCTAAACCCTCGCGTGGAAGCAGTCGACGATGAAAAGCCTAAGGATCTCTTCTTCCAGCAAGGGAGCAATACCAGCCAGCAGATCAAGAAAGAACCAGGCGACTTGGCCTCCTTCGCCGACATGAGCATTTTCGAGCGCTCCACCGATCTTACGAGATCGAACTCAGTGGCCAAGAGAGAACTCGAACCTGGCGTTCCCCGCTTGGTCACCGTCAAGCGGGTAGTAGACACGCTGACAGATGCCCATAGATCCTCCTTTTCCGGTTTCTTCTTCCCCATGGGTAGCTGGACTTGGTGGCCGAGCTATCTGTCTACGTACAGGCGAGGCTGGCTTGCGGAAGCTCGCAACTTAAGCAACGAAGGGAAGACTAGGCAGAAGACTAGGCAGAAGATGCAGAATGCCCAGCAGAACGAAGAAGACCAGGGAGCAGAAACACGTGGTAGCTCCTAGTAGCAGGACAGCGTCAACTCCAACTTTCACAGCACGCCGGGAATATTGCTGATTTGCTCCAGCGGCATTGCTCTGAATTGCTATGAGGGGACTGCATTTTCGCCTTCGCACTTGAATGCTTCCGAAAGAAGAGAGCCGGGTGCCAAAGGTCCCTTATTCCTGCAGGTAAAGCATGATTCCATATTTATGGTCGCGCCTCAAGCCAAGCCTGCCGAAGAGCAAGTGCTAAGAGAATTTAATGCTGACCACTGTAACCATATAGGTCATTCAAGCAGGACGAACAAGATACAGAACGCATCTGGAAGCGAATACACGAGACATGGGTCTATCCAGAGCTGGGACCGATGAGGCTTATTTTACCAAAGGGGACTCTGGATCAGGAGAACGTAAGAGTGGATTTGAAAGGGTTGAGGCCTTCCTGGAAAGGAAATGGAATCATTGCTGAGAAATCCGCTCGAAAATTGGAGGTGTTGCTACTGAGGCTTTGAGAAAGCGACAAAGCCCAAATGTGTACTTTAGCTTGCTCAGTTCTGAAGGTTGATACCATCAGTTTGGAGATATCTCCTTGGCTATATAGATACCCATCTGCTTTACCCTAACACCATTGAGCGATTGGTCAATGATCTCTGTTCCATAGGTTCTCACCGATTCTCCAACGAGAGAAGCATGTGGCATCGGGAAAACGTATATCAATCAGCCCTCAATTGATTGGTACTTTTATCATGGTCATCCGAAACTACATGGTGAGCTCATTGGGCGCCAAACTGTTCAAAGAGTGCAGGGTTGGCGGAAGGAGCGTTTCAGAGCGACTTCCAATGCATGAATCAGGAATGGTACCTCTGATTAGTGATTATTGTTCTTTTAAAGAATATAATGAATAAAACCTCGTATCATGACGAGTGGTTGAGTAACATGTCCGGTATCATGGTTATGCTCCCAGGGGGAATGCATATGGTCGATCATCATTCAATTGCATGAAACTATACGACAAAACCCCTATCATTACATTATGCACTAGCCAGTGCTCATTACCCCGACGTATAAGATGCCTTCTGGATTTTGTAGAGCCCCTTTTTCTTTTAACGCTCCGCCAATTGAGGGCCCCGATCCCACACAACGAATGAAAGCATACCCTCGCTTGCCTAGGCCAAAGCCAATGCTCAACTTGGCAAGCCGTTTCGTACCGCAAATTCCAGCAACTGATACCTAAGGACTGCCTTCAGGAACGTTGGAGGGAGCATGCGTCTTGCGGTACCATTTGTCGTACAATTCCTCCGCGTCTGCAGTCCAGCGCTCCTTCCGCTCTTCCACCTCCCTCAGAAGTTCGGAGTGTTCTTCTTCCACTTGTGCCTTCATATTACTGCAATCCACTCTCTCAGTATTATGCTTCAGGTCTGTGATGATATCGCTAATGGTTTGGTCGGGGAGGGTAGCGCCGTCGTTGTCCCTATCTGTGACATAGAGCTTCAGGGCTAAGGCTAGCTGAGCGTAGTACTTCGTGAATGCGCAGGCGTTAAAGACGTAGGCTTCGGTGCTATCCCACAGTCCTCCTGGTCTGCATAATAGGTGCGTTATGGGGAACATGGTAGTCGATGATTTGCTGGTTGGAACAGTTAGCTGGAGCGACAGTTTTTTTTGGGTAACAACATACAAGAAAGTCGGGTGATGATGATGCCACGGGCTTTTCAAGATAATCTTTTTGCCCCTAATGAAGCAGTCCCATACAACTGGTCAAGTCTGAGGATCTCATTGCAGCTTCAAGGTGAGTCCAAAGCAATCTGTGTGCGTTGTATGCTAAGATGTTTATGATGTACGCTCGAAATGGTTACACAAATGTCAAACAGGTGTTACACCGCGTTCTCGTTCTGATGTCATCTAACATCAGCCCCTCGGGAAAACGCTGCGAACAACGTTTCACTGTATGCTACGCCTTTCCATCATGTCCTATAGCGTATATCACTCATTGCAGTACCACGTTCTAAATCATGAATATGTGTTCGTAAGTTTATCTATACGAACGGCCCATACTTCTGTTACAACTGTTGACGCACGTCCTCTAGTATGCAGCATCCGCTAGTAGACACTACTCTGTTCGGGTATCCAAGACCACAATGGCTACCAGTAGAAATAGTATCTTTCTGAGAAGACCGCCAGCAAGCTCCTCGAGTCCTCTGGCAGCTCTTCTCCTGGGAGACACGCCGGTTGGCTGCAATAGCACTGCCAGATTCTCTTCCGTCATTGTAGCACTAAATCCCCCCTTTCCTTCCTCCATGATGTTCCGTCTCCATGGGGTGGCCCATGGTTCCGCGATTGAGGTTTTCCACCCTAGGCTTGGTCGATGGTATGACATGAACGTCATGCATCGGTCTCTCAAAAGTAATTGGAACATGGTTGTGCTTGGCCTGGAATGGAGCTTATTGTGACCATTGTCTCCCCTGACCCCCTTCAATTTCTTTGGTTTTGATAAAGAGGCCGTTCATTCGAGAAGTGATTGCTGGAAACCAATCAAATGTCAGAACAAGACCTCACGCGAGGGTCTACCAGTATCCAGGTTTTAGAGCGCAGCTTTCAGATCAAAGGGTGGAGCCTCGAAGGAGATCTATTGAAGATTAGCTGCACAGGATCTATAGTGAGCTTCTAAAATGGCAACAGTGGGTTGAAACTTCACGTACAGATAATTTGATGATGCTCAACGCATTTGAACAGATGCCACTTCTGACCAAGGAAAAATTAACAATGTTTGTAACCGATTTGATTGACTCCTTAGGATGAAAGGGGCCATGTAGCTGGTAGTATAGGCCAGATTGTGTCCATGCATCCTCGAGAACAGGCTGCTCGATGCCCCTACGCCCTCGAAAAGAAGCTGCTCAATGAGCAAATAACCTTGAGGACAAGCTGCTCGATGCCCACATACCTTTGAGAAGAAGCTGCTTGATGTGTCCCGAAGCTTCATCACTTAGCAGACACTTTTAAGGATACTAATATTCGGTAAAGCACTATTCAACACTTTCGAGTGTTCACTAGCTCCTTTAAAAGGATATATCGACGCCTTTTATTTCGAGGCTTCTTCCACCTTCCAACACTCAAGCAGAATCCACTATCAACATTATTGATACTTCCTCTGTCATACGTGGCTTCATCATGTCATCAAACAGTATTCCCAAGTATTCAACTGGTGTTCCATGGCAGGAAGAGCCCGAGTACGTTGCTGCATGTCGTACACAATTACAGCCTGGAGAGCCAAGCACATACAGTGAGTAAAGCAAATAATTCAGCGCTCGTAATTCAAGGCTGATCATTTTAGATCCAGCGCGACTTGCTGGCAGCTCGCCTACAGACGTGACTGGATTCCAGATAGGGTATGCGTAACGCTTTCGGATTTAATCGTCGGTCATCCTGATAAGTAATAGGTCGGCTTACTGGAACATCGACAACCTTCCGAATGTAAGATAACAATGCCACATCCCGTCTTCAAGCTGTCATTGACGAAATATCATAGGTCTGTTACGTTCTTTATCCTCCTGTTGAATGGGTCGTATTCAAGCAAAGCCCTCGTCCAAACCCGAAGCGAGACGAACGTGGTCGGGTAATGTGGGAAACCCATCCCTGGCCAGGAACTCCAGCGAGACCTTTGTTAGACTTTCCCATCCTTCGCAACATTGACAAAGTGCGCGAGACTCCTACCATGACATCTTCAATTGCTAATATACTTTAGATATCCACTCAAGTTGGTTGGGAGTGGCTTGAATTCGTTATGCGTCTAGATCCTAGGCTGACCTGGGACGACATAGACATGCGGATGGAGTATGTTGGTGCTAGATTCGCGTACAACCACACGATTGACATTGATTCAAAGGATGTCGTTAAGCAGGCATTGAAGGCCAAGAGCAAGTTCTGCAACGCCCTCCAAACGAAATGCTCAAGGGGACGTGTAGCTTTCAAAATGCTGTCATGGAGAGAACGCCAGAGGACCGCGAAAAGTCGTGACGACGTACTGAGACAGCTCTCTGCAAATCAGATAGCCAATAACACTACTCGAGGCTCAACGCCAGGCATAATAAACCCCTTGCTGCCAGATACTCCGGCGAATCGTGTGCCTCGTCGGGGAACGCGGAGTCAGCCAACTACCCCTTCAAACGCGCAGTTCGATGTTCAGCCCAATTCACCTACAAGTATGCTCGCGGGTAGACAGCAGGCTTTGCCCTCAAGTACAGATGCAGCAGCTCCTCCTCTGGTGAACAATGATACCAGCAGCATGGATGATAGACCCTCAACCCTGAGAGGAAAACGAGCAAAAAGGAACTTTATCGATTTGACGCAGGACGATGAAACAAATTCGGATGCTGAATCGCTCCCAAGCAATCACGCTTCAACATCGACCCAGCATGCAGTTACAAACATGAATGCAAGCGCTTCCATAAACCGCAGAAGGAGACGCAGGAACAGCACAACATCCACACCTGGAAAGTCGGCTGTCGCGCCTTGGGAAGAGCCTACTGCCCCTATTTCTCCTACCATATTGAATGAGCATAAGCGTGAGCTCATACCCGACGATGGCGAACTTGCTCTTCAAATAAATGCTATGATACCGACCACGAGGCCGAGTAGTAGCCATCCAACTTTCGCGGGACCGAACTTTGTGCACGACACAGTGCTCGACTCGCCTCCAACTGGCATCCTCAACCGACCCCCACCCTCATCCAGCTCCTTCCCCTTTGATCCCGATACTCTTTCGGATGATGAGACCTTTCCTAGCAATCATGCTTCAACATCGACCCCCTACACCGACACGAATATGCGTGCAAGCGGGCCGAATGCAGCAGAACCGAATTTTTGGCACGATACAGTGCACGACTCGCCTCCAACTAGCATCCTCAACCGCACTCCACCCTTACCCAATTCTTTCCCCTTCGATCCTATTCCGACAGCTTCAATACCAACTACAATCACTCAGCCGCTATCAGAGCCTACAGCACCCACGGAGCAGGAAAGTGCTGCTGCGACTGATCCAGGCTTGGATCCAGGGTGGGACGTCTACTACCGCGACGAGGACCTCGCACCATTCACAAATGTCGGAGAAGAGTATCTGGATTCGAGGTATTCAGGTCATGGTTCGTTTCCATGCTGATTCTGAGCCAAAAAAAATCCCTTTGGCCCTCCAAGTAGCCCAATTTCCTCATATATATGGATGAGGAGGACACAACAGCAAGCCAGAGGTTCAGATTCGAATATCGTTGATATATGCCCTGGAGAATAAGCCGCTCGTTATCCATACACACTCGAGTTTCGACGGTGAGATTTCATTTGTACTGAGAACCGTTGAAGGTTCCTTTCAAATAAGGATGATACTTCGGAGGTTGAGAATCACTGTGAGCACTGACGCTATGCAACCTGGCGACCTGCTACGTTTGTATAAAGGGGCTGTTGACGATGGTTGCTAATGATGGGTGTTGATTGAGTGTTAATAGACGGAAGAAGCTGGTGGGTGGACGTTGTCTACATAGCTTAGAGAATAGGCTAGTGAACACCCAAAAGCGCCGAATGGTCTTTCACCAAAGAATAAGATCCCCAAAAGCGTCACTCGCATGATGAACCTCGGCTATATTTGGTTCACAATTAACAGTAGTTGAAGGCCTTCCTCAAAAGACAATTTTACCTACTCGGAGATGAATCAACTAATTCGATGAAGATGGCGGACCATTGGCCAGCCAAGGTCGCAATGCCATTCATCAACGCTCTGAAAATTAAAAGTACATCCGCGATTATGAACCTCCCCTCATCTTACTGCTTCTGAAGTGACTAGTGCGTCGCGATTATTACCAGTTCGTTTGCGTCCAGCTACTATGGAAAACGCTCGTGAAATCTTAAGAACGGAAAGGATTGAGAAAAAAGGAATGCTGTGATGTACAAACAATGAATAACACGAATTAGTTGAACTTAACATCAACGGCGTGGTGGGTTCTGCCTGATGTGGTTGATCTGGCCCCTTAGACGCTGAATGTCTGGGTCTTGCGCAACGGAGTATCTAGCCAGGTCCTCGTCGATGTCCTCGTCGATGTCGTCGCCGCGGTACTCATTCAAAGGGTCGTTAATATCGCCGCTGTGAAGTTGATCTGCTGCGGTAGCTTCCTCGGTGGGCATTCTGCGACGACGCTGAGATAGATAGTCCTGTGTCACTGCTTAGCATCTTCCCATCTTTACACAGATAACCACATACGTCTTGTTCTTCTCCATCATCTTCACGTACCTCATGTTCCTCGTCTTCGTTCTCGGACGAGTCATCGTCATCTTCGTCTTTGCCCTCATTAGCTATATCTTCGTCAACTGTGTCTGCATCTTCTTCCTCGTGTTCACTATGAGGGTCTTGTGCTGCGTTCCGCCTTCTCCTTGCCATATTTGCATTTGGCCCTCGCGGGACACCCATTCTCGAGTTTAGTACTGGACGAGGTATTCGTGGTCCATTTGGCTGATTAGGGTCCACTAAGCCCGGGGTAATCCCCCTGGTAGTATTGAGGTGGAGCGGGATGTTCGCATTGCGAAGTGCATTGAGGACATGGGTCTTGTCAATTGCCTGCTTGTTGAACCAAGATAGTATGTAGTAATGCTTGCCCCAAGTCCGACGCGACATGTTTGATAATCGGTTGTGGATTTTTGAGTCGATTTGTGCGGTGCGTTGGTGAACCTCCATGCGCATGGTGATATCTGGCCAATTTACTCTGGGGTCAACACGGCGCCATGTATGGAACCAATACCAATCTTCAGCCGTTGAGATCTGTACGAGTATTAGCAATAGCTTGGTATATTGTCTTGAAGGGCTTTACATTGTCCGGGAGGACTGCGAAGTCCAATAGAGGCCGTGGCTGCTCACCAACTCGGGGCCACTTCTCCCACATTAGCTGACCATTGTGGTCACGCTTCTGGGGTGGCTTTCGGGTGGCTTTAAATTGTTTCCATGTCTCGGTGGGCTCAAGCATGTACATTATCTTCAGACGCGTTAGTTCCTCCTCGCACAGCCTTGAATTACGCGACACTCACATTTGGCCAATTGTCTATCGTAATTTCTGCTTGTCTGCTTTTCTGTCAATAAAACCATTCAAGTACAATGTTTCAGCTACTGATTCTACCCGTAGACGAAGGTCGTCACATCCGTGGGAGTAGGTCCCACAGGGTGCGGAACAACTATCAAATTGTTAGCCTTTTCCACATGAGATATGATTCTTGACAATACCATAGTCACTCCTTCCGCCCGGGGGGATATCTCTCCTTGTCAAGGTTACGTAGTCATGTGTCAGATGCCATGGAGTCGCTGGCTGTGCCATGGTCGCTAATCTTTCTCAATTAATGTGGTTCAACGCTGTTCTGTGGACTAGGTATTATTCTGAGGTAAGTTCAATATCTAACCGAATTGCTTTTGTTCGGCGAGGAAAGGGGTGAGATATGGGGTCTTGCGCAAGGTCAAAAGCGTTGATGCGGCGCGTTTAATATCTCTGCTGGGTTGCGTATTTTGGGGTAACATGGGACGAAAACGGTTGATATGCACGGACATCGATTTTTGTAAACAGATTAGGGTTTGAGACGGAAGCTCCTACAGTTCGCCTGCTTTGAAATAACGCTATCTCAACGACATACAAAGTCACTCTGGGACTCCGCAGGTATTAAAATGGTAAGAACTGAAGTCTGCTTGAGAACACGCGTTTCAATGTCTAATGTTGGCCGAAAATAGTCCGATTCTTAGCGTGAGCATGAAATTTCTACCCATGGCAAGCTCTTGACAACCGAGTCGACGTGAAGCCTGCAGGCTTGGTCGTATAGACACGAGAATCGGTACTACTAGTTCTGCTGGATCAATGGATTAGGCCGGTCATGGAATTGTTGTTCAAGCCTAGTGGTTTCGAGCTCATCAAGAGGGGTCTGAATAGAGGTTGGCGGTGAGAGATCAGTATCGAGCTTAAAAATTGAAATCTTCCCCGCCAGTACGTGCTTAAAAATCATATCGAATATTGCGGTCAATCTCTTGATGCCGTGGCATGTTCATGAGGGAAAGGTCTATTGGCAGAGTGTTGGAGGATCAGCATGGCCCTGCCCCAATAGCGTCACCATTAGCTTGCCTCTCATATGTTTTATTCCATCATGTATATTGAATACGATTCTAGATCTTGAGACAATGCATCCTAGATCTCATCCATCCTGCAGGTCAACACCTGCGACACAGAGCCGAGATACATGTATACTTTTGGGAGAAACCCTCGAGATGGCCGTTTGCATGGCAGAGATCCGTGACTGGTACGTGTTGCTGTCAGCTCCATGATAAAGTCGTAGCCTCGTTGAGTTTATGGAGTTTAACATCAGGTTATTGAACTAGCTGCGTTGACTTGGCAAATCAGATCCACGAGTTCAATGCAAGGACGAAGACGAATAAAAACGAGGGCATCAAAGCCAGTTCATTTCCAACGCTTCGATACTGGGTCGAGGGTGCGATCCAAGAGCAAGAACGCATGCAACGCAAGCGTTGGTCAATTCGGTAAGGATAAGTCCTTTGGGACTGGACGCAATTCTGAGCGAAGTATGGATCGATTGAATCATGGCGTTGGAGGAGGATGGAAATAAGTTGAGCCCATCAACGTTTTATAATGCGATTTAAGAATTTTTAACGGCCTGTACAATCGCGCCATCCGCACCTTGATCAAGCCCATCGAGTGTAGCCATATCATCTGCACTCAACTCAAAACCATAAATATCAGCATTGGCCTCGATCCTGCTCGGTGTGTCGCTCTTGGGTAAGGACACCCAGCCTTTTTGCAATGAGTAGCGTATCAAAACTTGTGCAGTTGTCTTATCGTGCTTCTTGGCCATCTCTGTCAAGGTTCCGTCGTGAGCTTTCATATTTCGGACAAGAGGGCAGTACGCTTCGATAACAATCTTATGCTTGTTGCAGTAGTCCACTATTGTCCGTTGCTGGCACCACGGGTGTAACTAGGTAGCCACAGAGTCAGCACAGTTCCAAATCGGGCAAGAATCGAATGAGGTCAATGGCAGACCTCGATCTGATTAACGTGTGGCGGCCATATGCTGGCATAACTTTTCATTTCTTCAATATGGCCAACGCCATAGTTACTGACACCAATAGCGCGGGCTTTGCCCTCATTCTCTAATTTTTCCAACGCCTGCCACATTTCCTTTCGTGCCGCAGGTCCTCCACTGGGAGTATGGATAAGGAATAGATCCACATATCCATCATCTCCATCGATCTTCTTTACACTATCAATGCACTTTTTGTACGTAGCCTCCAGACTTCCGCCGGCGCTCATTATTTTCGTCGTCAAGAAGACCTCGTTGCGTGGCATACCCGACTGCCGGACCGCCATACCCATTTCTGCCTCATTGCGGTAAATTTGGGCGCTGTCGATATGGCGGTAACCAGTGCGGAGGGCTGTGAGGCAAGAGTTGATGCAGACATTGGTAGGTGATTGATATATGCCGAAACCCAGGCGGGGGATCTTTACTGTAGAATTGGGAAGAGGGAGGAGGTCGGTTAGGGATAGTCTTGTGGGCGACATGGTGCGTTCTTGGTTGTTATAGAAGGCTTGTGCTTGGGTACGGCCTTTGTCGGTTGTTTGATACTCGGTTGGGAGAGGGCGAGTGTAGGGATGAATATGTCTGGACACGGTCAACCTATGAACACTGGCCTAAGGGTGGTTTTTTGTGCCTTTACTTTTGAGGAGTTTGAGGCATTGCTAGCAATTGACCGGGTGGCTTTGGAGAATTGCTAGTAGGAAAGTTATTGGGGATAGTGTTGGTGACATCAGCAGTGGTTAGGTATTCTATGCTACTGTTAATACTTTAGTTCAAGGTATTTTATTTCCTTGGCGTCTCCGTCACCCAAAAGCCTCTCCTCTAGCCAAATTCTTACTTGCAATATAGTATGATCTCAGTACTTTGATGCTGTCATTCTTCTTCTAAGCGTCTGGCTTATTGCGGAGGACTAGCTAGGACTTAGACTTGGTCTCAATATGGATTCCCTACTCTCCTGCGTAAGCAGGCTTTTTCCTTGTGCTCCCTCACACCCGTCGTTCTCGAGGTATTCATGCCTCTCATGGCTTCTAACGGGGCTACTAATGGTGGTACACCCAAGTATGCTTGGGTAACGCTCCTAACACGCTCATCATATTTGCCAGGTGTTATTACCCTAGCATACAGTCTCTCTACTCATGAATCGGTGTATCCTCTAGTTGTCCTTGTTACACCCTCCCTTCCAGCGTCCAGTGTGCGCGCTCTCGAGCTGGAATCAACGTACAATCCCCTCCTGAGAATCCTGCCCATTGAGCCCCTTTTACCACCGAACAACCAGAAAACTACCCTTATAGCATCGCGTTTTGAAGACACATGGACCAAATTACGTGCTTTCGAACTTACGTCCTACAGTGCCTGTGTGTTCCTCGATGCAGACATTACAGTATACAAGAACATGGATGAGATATTTTCTACAAGGCTGCCCGGAGAAAATTGGATTGCCGCAACTCACGCTTGCGTTTGTAATCTCGACCACGATACCTGGGCACCAGCCAACTGGAAACGGGAGAACTGCGCATATACGCGGTTGCAACATCCGTCGGCATTGGAAAAGGGGGTTTCTGTTCCCCCATCCTCTGATCCTCCGGATACCTACGCTCTTTTGAATGGCGGGGTTTTCCTATACCACCCGTCCAAGGCGCTTTGGCGTGCCATGCACCACAACTTTCTGACATCTCGCAAGCTCTCGTCCTACCAATTCCCAGATCAAGACTTCTTGGCCTCGTTCTTCTGTCACAGATGGCTGTCTCTCCCTTGGAAGTTCAACGCACTCAAGACAATGAAGCAATGGCATACAAATATATGGCGTGACAATGAAGTCAGGGCTCTTCACTATATCGTTGACAAGCCATGGGAAAAAAGAGTTGCAAGTGACGGGATTGCAGGCCATTTAGGGCGGGATGGGGAAACGCATAGATGGTGGTGGAATGTTTGGGAAGATTGGAGAGGACGGAGAAGTCGAGACTTGACTGAGCTCGTGGACAGGTTCGTCGCGGAGCCGCTGGATGATGATGCGGACCGCAAGCAGTGCGAGGAGAACACGAGAAAGGGGTTCCCGATGCCTTTGCCATTAACGCAATGATAAATCATTTGCTCTGGTCACTTCCTTATCCAGCTTCTTTCAGATCTCCAAGCAGCGCATAGAAATACTCCAGGCTTGTGATATATATTTATGCCGTCAATAGGGTCCTGACATGCAGCAGTCTTTCTACCTTACAACGGACCGTGCCCTAGTTGGTGTTTCGCGATATACCCCAAAATTTAATTCGTTGGGACCCGCGGCAGGAAGGATATCGCTACAGCCGAGAGGGCGCATGTATATTGTCTAGATTTAGAGTCCACAACGTGAAACTCTTATCGCGTCTTAAACATCGCTCTCGAAACTCTTCAAATGCCTCGAACCCGCTGCACTGTCTATCCAGAGAGTTCGCTTCTCTCCTGCCTCGCACATCATGAGGAGGTACATTTGCATGTTTGCCTCAGTCCTGCAAGTAATTTTATGTGCTCTCCTTTCTTCAGCGGCTGCGCTTCCAACTCTGAAATTTCCAGTCGTTCCTTCCATACTCCAGACAGCCAGCGCCATACCAAAATCAACCGGTCTTATTCCGCTTGGAACTGCATTGCCCTTCCATTATCAGAACGTTGTATTGGTCTTCACCGAATTCGGCAGGGCAATACCGCAGACTGAAATTGTAGATACTTTAGCCGGAGCGGTCCAAATCGCCGCACATTTTGTGGACATAGAGCCCCAACAAACAATACCTGAAAATCTTTTTTCATTTCACCTGTTGTACGGCAATGTCAATCTTGCTATCGGGGGTCGGGAGGGGAAAGAAATGACATGGCATCAGCTATATCATGTCATACAGGCATTGACCCGTTTTATGCTTCTTGCACCTTTGGGACCCCACGACCAAGAAGTGAATTTTGACATCCAGAGTAGCGACGAGAGAGAGACATTGGGGTTTGGCGTTATATTATATTTACAAATGGATTCAGAGGAGGTGCAAAATGGAACAACAACGACCCCTACGTTGGCGGTCTCTAATGGAAGTCTACTACAAGAAAGAACAGTAACGAACCCTGTATTGACGGTCTCTAACAGCAGTCTGCTAGCTCTCAATAGGTCAGGCAACTTAACATTGGCCCTAAGCTCCGATGACGAGGTTCTCTATCCCGTCCCTGGGACGTCTCTGACCTTAGAGTTCTACTTCCTGAGCCTTGGTCTACCACCCGATCTAGTCGAGGTGAATCTCGCAGATGCATTAGACAAGGCTCGCGAATACTCACCAGGGCCGTTTGAGAATTATACAATAAAAAACAACCACTTCTACCTAATAACGCGTGGAGCGACTTCTACAGTAGCAAGTACGGTTTATCCTTTAAATAATCACCAATTAACCTGGCTCGAGCTATCCTATGTGCTGAGAGGCCTACGACAATTCGTCTTTGGGGCAAATCAGGAAGAGACCCATTTTCAGACGTTGGGGTATCGGGTTCTGGACAATGACAAAGGGAAGATCGGCGTAGGGACTTTATCCTACTACGACCCTAGAACTCCTGCGATAGAGCGCAGAGCAATGCCTGATCGAGAGAGTTCTCTGGGGTCGGCTCTCACGCAAATCGCAAAACCGACGAACCAGTCATTCCCAAGCGTAATTGAAGATATCATACCAGATCGCATACCATATCCTATCCCGGAATCAGAGCTTACCCTCACCTTTACAGTGATGGGCCATGACATACCACTCGCAGATCTCCTCGCTCTTCTAGCAGCAACCCAATTAACGATTGCGGCGAACGTCACCAGCACACCCGATGGACCGATCAACAGCTTCCGTTACGAGAATGTCCCGGGCACTTTGATCATTAGTGTTCTCACATACAAGAACAAGATCGTCACATGGCTAGAATTACATCAAGTTCTGGCTGGCTTGGGGCCCTTCTGTGCCGAAGAAGGCCATAGCCGGGCGTGGGCATTTCAGATCAGTGGTCATGGACAAGGCACGATTGGCTTTGGTATAATTACGCATCATCCTGATCCAACGCTGATACAGAGGCGAGCTTCAGACAGACGCTATATCTCGAGATCCGATTCAAAATCCCTGTCACGTGGAAACACAACTGCAATGAAAGGATTCCCGGTGTACCCTATTCCTGGGACTCCCATTACCCTGGACCTTGCCTACATTGGCTCTGCTGCAATATTACCGATCGATCTTAGCGCGACACTGACATCCGCTCTCAAGGTGATAGAACCTCTCCTCAAGCGTGACGGCGCTCAAGCAATTCCTGAAAACCAGTGGGCGTACGTAGACACGATTACGAATGTCTGTTTCGCTATTGTTGCCCACACAGGACGCACATTGTCGTGGCAGCAATTAAATTGGATACTCATAGGTCTCCTGCATTGGATGACTGGGCCAGGCCTCAGTGACTGCAAGAACCTGGCGTTCGACATTGAAGTCACGGGTCAAGAAGGAATGGTTGGAATGGGCTCGGTATTCCAGTCCCCCCCCCCAATTGCAGTAATGAAGGACCGTGATCCGGCTTCACTATTTAATACCAGTCCATTGGACATCGGAACCGTCGGAAACAGGGATTCAGTGTCTGGAAACTCGCTCGAGAGAAGAGCTGCAGAGTCTCCCAGTCCTGCGGAAGAGGGCATTCTCCCAAAGAGCGTCTTAACGAGTCCATGGTTGAGCCAAGTTGCGACCCACAGCATCTCGTGGTCAGGATTTGGTGAAACCCTGCGGGGTCTGCTATCTTTTGTGACTAGAAAAACAACGCAAACGCTATTCAAGCAAAGTCTTCTGTCCAAAAGAGACATTGACATGGCGGAGCGGTCTACAGCACAAGGACAGCATGGTCATACTGCTTATTTGCCAGAAACGCTAGCAGCTCGCTCTGTTTCATCATCAAACGGAACCAACCTCACAGAACTTGACCCATTTCCCATACCACACACAGATATCGTCCTGCGAATCGAACTCAATTCTCAAGCGATACCCGCTAGTCGACTGGCAGACCTCTTCATCAAAGTCCGTCTAGCACTTGAAACAACCGCTCAACGTTTTCCTCATGCGTATTATAACAAAGATATGTTCCGCCGGCAAGTCAAATATCCCAGTTTCGAGATCGTCGAGATTGAAGTGCACATGCTGAAGGACAAGCATCTGACTTGGCTGGAACTATACCAGAGTATAAACGGACTTCAGAACATCTTAAATGGGGCATTTAGGCAATCCGTCATTTTCTGGATCGAAATCAACCAGGTGATTTTAGCGTTTGGATTGCTGTCTTACTACCCCCCCCAACCGACATCGACTCTCGAAAGTCGCTCCCTACCTCCGCCCAATGCAAATCTCACCATCGTTCCATATCCCATACCAAACACAGTCATCACCCTGCAAATCACACTCTTCTCTCAGGCGATACCCGCTAGTCGACTAACAGACGTCTTCATCAATGCCCGTCTAGCGCTCGAACTACACGTTAGATTTGATCCTGATGAGTATTTTGACAAAGATGTGTTCTCTACCGAGGTCGAATATCCTAATGGAAACCTCATCGCGGTTAACGTGTACCCCCAAGGGAACGAGCATTTGACATGGCTGCAACTATACCAGAGTGTGAATGGACTTCAGCTCTTCGTGGATGGGGCCGGCGGACGGCCACACAGGGAAGCCCTCGTTTTCAAGGTCGAAATCAACGGCGTGTTCGTAGCGTATGGGATGCTGATTTACGTCTCCTCCTCACCGACATCGACTCTCGAAAGTCGCTCCCTACCTCCGCCCAATGCAAATCTCACCGACATCATTCCATACCCTCTCATTGGCACGCCCATCACTCTGGCCTTCACCGCACTCCTGCCTACTCCCATCCCCATCGACCGAGTCCTAGATTTCTTTGGTCTGGCCTTCGACGAGGTCGGAGAAGAGATCAAAGATCATAGGCCCGGGGCGTCCACCCGAGTGAATTGGATATTCCGCTACACCTTCCTTCCGCGTGGCGAGATGTCAATCGCAGTCCACCGCATCGTTGGGAAGACTCTGACGTGGAACTACCTGGCGGTGGTTCTGGAAGGCGTGCTAGATTTTATGGAGGGCAAGTGGCGCCCCAAAGAAAGTCTGCAGGCACTGATTTTCAATATAGAGATTGTTGAACAGGGAGTTGTTGGACGGGGAACGTTGAGTTATGCAGCTGGCTCGTTGGATTTGGGGGACGTGGCTGGGAATAGCTCAATCAGTAAATCTACAAGCCTGAGTTGAGAGGGGAATACCTGGGTATTAGTTCTTCTATGAGCAATTTAGGGTAAATGCCAAAGAGTGGTGCTATGAAGGAACGAAGACTCCATCGAGCTTCTGAAGAACAAGCTCATTGCTCGTTCATGGCATTGGGCAAAACAGACACCGTAGCGAGCTGGAATTTGAGCAAATCACCAAGTGGTTAATGCACATTCTAGCAGAAAGTGCACCCCTGTGGCGTATGTCTTGTATAGGTACCGAGCTGTGAATACCATGTCTGAACCACCAACGCAAAGATGGAGAAGCAACAATGTAGAGCATGGCGTGATAATCTCTGAAGGCGGTGGATAGCTTGGACTCAGGCTGAACCGATCCTCTGTAGGATAGACTTATAACCTCGATATTGAGCCTCATCTGCAGTGAGGTGGTATCAGCGAAACGCTCTCAGAATATGTGTAGATGCAAGGGTAAAAGAAATGCCATACCGTAACTCATCCCTCATTCAGCAAGCACAGCGCGAAGAGAACCTCACTGAACGTCATAACTAGAGCCACAACAACTCTATTCCGTCTTCCCTCTCGCCTTCCCCCTTTCCCAAGCCTTGAGCAAATGCTCCGGGGTATACTCCTCATTAACAGCCTTCAATCCCAACGCTTTCCCCACCATAGCAGCCGACCACATAAAAGCATAAGTAGTCGCTGTCTCCACAGCACCTCTCCACCCACTACCATCCCTAGCTCCTCCCAAATCCAACAGCACCACAAGATTGTCCAATTTCCACATCACAAGCATCATCTGCAACCATATCAAACCCCCTCCCCACCACCGCTCCCTCCACTGCGCTTCTCCAACAGTAGAGAAAATATTTCGAAAGAAGATCTCCTTCTCTCCATCTCTAGGATCCGTCCATTCTTCCGCCACAAGATCCATTTTCCCCAGCTTGGCAATCACATCTTCGCCCTGCTCTTCAATCCATTTCTCCTGAGCCTCGCGCTGTGATCTGTACAGTAGATGAGCGGGTCTGTCGAAACGCATCCACTCGTGCCGTGCATGGCGTGGTATAACAGCGATTCCATCTTCTGCGGTGTATATTTTGGTTTTGTTTGATGCCGTTATAAGGGCGGCCCCGGATACGACTCTGATGTATTCGGTGTGGGTGGCGTGCCAGTGGAGGGAGGTGGTGTAGCTGGAGCCTGGAGGGATCTTTATGATGGTAGAGGGTGTGTCTGAGGAATGGTGATTGGGATTCTGGGGGAAGACGAAGGTGGCCGAGCTGGGAGCAGGACGAGTAAATTCAGGGAGGTGTGAAGTTTTGGTTCGGGTCATGTTTGTCTTCTGTAGAAGAGCTTGTAGAGACTGAAGGAGGGTGGTCGTAGAAGGTGAGGCACTTGTCTTCGGCCTGCAGAGAGACTCTGAGCTGAAGCGCAGCCATGGTTGGACCGGCTTCTTTATAGCTGTGCTAGAGGTCGTGTCGTCTGGAATGAGCAATCAACCATGGTCAAGAGTGCATGGCGTAGGATTGATTACGGGATACTGCTTATGGAAGATGACGCTGGGTGCGGAACGCCAGAGCGGAGTCGCTGCCGATGCCCTTGGATTGGGTTGGTGCGATGGATAGCTTACTGTATGTACCCTAGGTAACTGCATAGCCGATAGACCTGAAGCCTAGAGGACGCGAGAGATAGTCCAATGTTGGGGGCCTAGACCATGTTTTTAGGGGCTTTCGGGGCCGCAGCCTTATCAGCCATGCAGTCCCCATAAGGGGGTAGAGCCGCCAAACGTTAGGCATGTTAGGATCAAATTAGGCGCATAGGCTGGGCATAACCTAAGCATGAACTAAGGTTGCTTAGGGCCAAGTCCCAGGGGCATTGCCCCTACCAGCGTATCGAGCGTTTCTATCTACCTACTATCTATCCTATGCAGTCAGCAGGCTGGATCCCAAAACACCAACAATGTTATATAAGTCTCCTCCAAGTGTTATGCATGTCCCCATGGGGCCGTTCTACACTCAAGAGTCCTCTAGGGGTATGCCATATGATTCCAGTCAGTCTACAGCCAAGATGGCGTGCACAAAACCGTCCCCATTATGTTACAACGGAGACACAGTCCATTAAGACCCTCCTCAACCGGACTCGTTAATATGATGAGCTTTCTGGTCGATGAATGGAGTCAGCTTTCGACGGTTTCTGCTATATAAAACCGCTGTAATCGCCCCCGAAACACAATTATATCAGACACATCGAAACTGATTACTGTACTAGGAGGCTTTACCAATCTTTGCAACATGAGAAGATCGTCTGAGGACAGGAGAGAGGATCTGGTGCATAAATACCTACTCTCCTGCCACTATTCTTCGGAATATTATCATCCCATCACCTCCCAAGAGCCTCGTCTACAGCCAAACCGCCTTTCGACTATCCGAGAATTTCCTCCTAGCCACCAGTCAACCGTGCCAATCTCAAAATGCAATATCCGACCCTCCTCTTCTCCCTCGTCGCCATCTTCCTAGCCGGCAAAGCACTCGCCCAAGAAGCTACCCCTCAAGTAAATTTGTATTGCTCCCTCCCTCCCCTCCCTCCCTTCTTTCCTTAAGCCCAAAACCTCTCATCAGAAATCTCAAACCCCACTGCTAACATCCCCCTTCCTCCATCAGCTACTCCGACACCAACTGCGCCACCTACATCGGCCATGAATACCCCTCCGACGGCGCCGTGACCGGCGGACCAGCAGGTTCCAAAGCCATCATTTGGGTGAACGGCGGACCGCCTGATAATCCATGCTGCGGATGTGAGGTCTCCTATTCTTCCAGTTCCCCCTTTTCATTTACTACTGTAGACGGTGGGACGTGATCGCTGATTCTGACTGCTAGCCAACGAGTATGCATGCAAGGACTCTGACTGCAGTGATTCCGATCAGGTTAATATTGGACAGTGCAGAGCTTTCAAGAGTGGGGTTTGGGCGAAGTATGAGTGTATGGGTGGGTGTGAGTAGGATTGGGGCGCGGTGGGAGGAGAGGTTTTGGGATGTTTGTATTTTTACGGGAGCACCTGTCTTTACATCGAATATCTGTCGAAGTAGGGAGGTGTATTGTAGTCAGGCCCCAGGGAGAAAGTGCGTGTAGGATAGGAATGACCAGTAAGGCTTTGGCTGATTCGTCTGCCTAAAATTCAGCATAATCAGAATATCGAGATCATATTCCCAACTACTCAGCTAATCTGATATTGAAGCTCCGAAGACTCGCTACCTCCTCCCTCATCATGATGACCAGCCAAGCCAAGCAGCTCTGCCATCACAGCTGACGATGCTCCCTTTCGAAAACAAAGTCCCGAAGGCCTGCCCTTAAAACTCAAACAGCGATTCGAGCTCTTCCCAACTCCTATGCTGTGGTTTTCAGCTCTTCTCGAAAACATCTAGCGGAGCTCTATGCATAGTCCCTGCTACCTATCGACCTCGACAACCTGGAGACCATGACGGATCAGTGCCTAACAGACGGAGGAACATGCAACTGTCCGGCATCTATGACGAGGTCTCCCATCGGTCGGCGAACAATACAGCATTGTCATCTCTGTTACTAAAAGCCTGTATTTCCTTTCAGTACCACTCTATCTTCCCTATGTCTTACTATCTCACCCTCTCAATGCCAGCTTCGTCTGTGTGATTCGAACGTATCCTTCTTTTCGAATTGACAACTACAGCATGGAACGACACAGGCGCACTACCAGCTACTGTTTCCTCTCTCCCTCGTCTACATCACGCATGCCGGAGCCGCTGAGCGTTCTCTTTAAAAAAATGACATGATCTTTGGGCAAGGAGGCTGTGGGAACATGGGGCGCGTGTGCGGGCTGAAGAGTTAGACTTCCTGAAAGCTGATGGTATCTTGCGGGAATGAGAGAGCATGACATCGTTGCGGAGATGGAACCGAACGGTCGAGACAAAGGAGTTAGAGGGTCTGGGCACCGTACGAGAAGTCGAGAAACAGGAGAATAGGTGGGAGCTAGACAAAACGTATGTTAGGGAACTTGATCGTAGACCAGATACCGTCAAAGAGCCTTCCAATCTTGAGAGCGCATAGAATAACACCAATGGTAGATGCAATGCGAGACCGCCTGTCCAATGGCCACGATTCCGATCAGCTAGTCCCACGCTTTTCCTTTCACTAGCAGGAGGTACCTACTTCGCGGGCGATGAAAGCGGTCTCTTTGTTCCAACGGGCTATATGAAAGCATACCCAACAAAAATCATTTCCACAGGAACAAAAAATCCATTCTAGCCATACGAATGCATAGCCAACAAAAATACCACCAGGGGAACAATCGATCCTTCCTTGTCCTCATACCCTCGAAGAATAGAATGCTGATGAGCAAGTAAGCTTATGAGTACCTGCATGGTTTCCTCCTTCTTCTTCAACGTACACGCATCCCTCAAGCCCGCAGCAAAAATCCCCTGTTCCCCATCAATTCCACTCAAATTTCCCAAGCTGGTGCAACCCCCCAAATCAAAAATGCACTTTCGCTCCCTCTCCACCCTCCCCATATTCTTCGCTTTCCTCGCTCTTCCCCTCAGCCTCGCCACCCACACTACTGAACCCCCGGCCAAAATTTCCACAATTAATGGAGAGAAAGTTCTCCTAGTTGATGGTATGGTGGGGCATTTTGTTACTCATCCAAAGAGGACTCGAACAGCATAGAGGAAGTGACTATATTTTCCAGTGGGCAGGCATGCTGTAGAAATAATCAGCAAAATTCATATGAATACAGTGCATGGATTACCATTGTAACCCCGGCCTACACGACCAGCCGCATGAAGTGTCTCCTTTGTAGAACCTGTGTCTTGATCCATCATCCATAGCTCGGGTTTCCCCTTTCAGCTCGGAGCCACCTCTTCCGACACCCATATCAGCCGTGTTCGCGCCCTTCACAAATGCTAACCAACCTCTTTCTCTTTCTCGTTCACTTTCTCTCTCTGCCTCGCTCCTACCCACCGCCCCCTATTCCCATCCACTGTCGTACTCACGACCTTCACGGCCAGCTTCTCCAGTCGCACATAACCATGTTTCTGCGGGAATCTGGGGAGAGGAGTGCCTCTAATCTGACTCCACGATCTCAAGATAGTTGTGCGGTTTTGTAGGGAGCCATTCGCAATTCCATCGCTTATGCACGCGTGTTTGCTGCCACAGATTGGGTAAGGATGACTAGGCCGGTGGATTCTCTTTCCCCTCACTTTATCTTTCGCTTCTTTCTCCTCCCTCCCTCCCACCACTCTGTTCCCTACCCCTATCCACTCTCGGACTCATAACCCCGGCACGCGTGTAGCCTTGTCGCTCCCCAGTCCTTCCAAGGGAGGAGCGCTTCTTGTCCGAGTCTGAGGTATAGGAAGAAGTAGGCGTCGTCTTCGATGCAGCAATGCACGGACCCGAGGCGCGTTTGCTGCCCCTCAATTCGACTGCGAGGACCCGGGTTCGAGGGCACGCCGGGCGCGGAGCGAGCGGTGATTATCCCCCAATTCCTCCCTTTTGGTCCTCCTCTAATAAGACAGCCAATTGCGTAGAGTGTAGCTTCGGGCTCCGGGCGAAGGATTGGCCAGTCGACTGTCTCAAAGGAAGACATTCACGGGCTTTGAAGCCTGCCTGCCCTGCCCCACCAGCCTGCTATGCGTCCTCCGACTCATCTCTCCTAGTAAAAGGAGTATCAGGACGATTCAGGAGGTTCCTCGAAGGCATTGCCGATAATAAAGTCGCATTGTAGCCCCTGGGAATGGAGAGAAGAGGGCATCGCTGGGCTCTGGGGAAGGCTGGGCTGTGGTTGTCCCCCTTCCCCCCCACCAGCATCCTCCTCTTAGAAGCCACACAATTCCATAGAACGCGGCTTCGGGCTCCGGGCGAAGGATTAGACGGTCGAATATTTTAAAGGGAGGTATTCAGGGCGTTGAAGCTAGCTAGCTAGCCTGCCTGCCTGCTTGCCTGCTTGCTTGCTATCCGTTCTCTGGATCATTGTTCTGAGTGAAAGGGGTATCAGGGCGATTTAGGAGGTTGTGTGTTCGATGGTGGAGGTGCGTTTGTGATATCTGGCTCGGGGGAGGGATGGGGAAGGGCTTTGGGGAAAAGCGTGGAGGATGCCCGGAGGGGTTGTCCGCCCGGGGGGGTGGGCAGCTTTCTACGACAGAGGAACGAGGCTTTTTCGCATGTTGGAGCCTTTGCTGAGATTAGTCGACAATTCTAAGGGTTGTTGTATCGTCAAGGTGATTATATAGCATGTCTATTAATCATTACGATCTATATGTCGTACCTAAAGTACAGTCTATCGCTGTAGCTACGCTACCCTAAAATTCTATCTGGAGTACAAGAACCACACAAATACATCTCTATCCATTACACCATCCTCTTACACCTTCTCACTCCCCACCTGTCCCTTCTGTTGTCTACCACTCCGATTAAAGACATCCTTCACCGTCTTCCAACCCCCAAGATACAACCAACTGCAGAAGAATACCATCCCAAAATTAAAGGCACAATAGGCCCAAAAGACGCCATAATCCTCCCACTTCAGGCTATAGAAAGTATTCAACCCCTTCGCAAACTCGTCTCCGTTGGCATACTGGCAGAATTCGCACAAGCCATTGGTCCCGTTCTGGACATAGCCGCCCGATGACTGGATGAAGGATTGGGTGTAGGATTGGCAAGTCTCGCCTGGTGGCGGAGTGAAGCGGGCGAATTCGTTTGAGGCGCAGACGACAGCACGGCCGTGGGTGGCTACGGAGAGGAAGCCATTGAGGAGAACGCGAAACGGCGTGAGCCAGTACATCCAGGATTTCCAGAACTATTCATCGTGTTAATGGAAGCGACCCTAACAGCGGGGAGGCATGGGCTTACATAGGGCAATGCAGCGAAGGGCACAACGACGCCGCAGAAGGCCACAACGAAGAGGAAGAATACCGGTACAAGTATTGAAGCAAGCAGTTCGTTAGGCGAGAACGAAGCGATTGCTTGACCGAAGGAGACATAGAAAAGCTCGAAGAGCATGAGAAGCATCCACGTGTATGCGTTATCCAACGTGGTTGAGCCACGGCCAAGTGAACCCCACCACCAGCACATGTAGTAGATTGTGCCAGCGAGGAGAGAGTAAGGAATTTCCACTAGTACAGCGCCAGTTGTGAAAGCGACCCATGAGTACATTTTCGAATTAGCTTCTCGGGATTTGTAGATTTTGCGGAAAGCCAGATACTTAGGTTGAAGTTGTTGAATCAAAGGTGGTGCAATAACGAGCGTCATGAATACAGAAAAGAGACGTGATTGCATGTCGATGATTTCGTTTCCTACATGATAGAAGGTAAAGGTATTGAAAAGACCTGTGACGATGTGTAGCATGAATTTCCCAACCATATAATCCGGGTCGCGCCAGTAGGCTGTGAAGCATCGGTAGACAACTGTGGAGACTTGAGTACTCAGAGGCATTGCGTATTCGCGGTCATCCTTCGTCTTAGAGCTGGTCTCAATATTGCGCCGAGAGCTGATCATTTGGCGGATTTCCTGACTGCGCTCTTCATATTCTGGGGAGGATTCCCAGACGTCACCCCAATCCTTACCATTGTAATTTGGATCACCTGCACCTATGGCTTCGAGCATATATTCAGCTGGGTTGGCACGCGGAGGGCATTTTTCTGCACCATTTTTTTCGAAATAGTCGATCAAAGTTCGTGAATCTTTGCCCAGCTCACCGTGATACACCATACGACCACCAGACTTTAGCAGGATGAGCTCATCAAAGTATTCAAATAAAACAGAGCTGGGCTGATGTATCGTTACCAGCAATGCTTGACCACTGTCTGCTAGCTTGCGTAGGAAACGAATGATATTGAAAGCAGCTCCAGAGTCAAGACCTGATGTAGGTTCATCCAAGAAAATGAGAAGCTCTGGCTTGCTGGCAAGCTCGACGCCGATAGTGACTCGTTTCCGTTGCTCCTGGTTCAAACCACCACCTATCTTGCCGATAGTCGCGCCCGCGATGCTTCTCATCTCCAAAAGGTCGATGATTCTCTCGCAATACTCGTACTTTTCCTCGATAGGAACCTCTTTAGGCTGCCTAAGTAATGCAGAAAAGCGAAGTGCTTCTCGGATGGTAGCTGTAGGCTCATGGACGTCTTGCTGCTCAGCGAAGCCAGTCGCCCTCTGAAACGATTTGGGCAAAGGTCTACCGTCCACCAGGAAATCGCCAGTCACGACTCCAAAGTTGATTCTTTGCGCTAGGGTATTCAGTAGCGTTGTCTTCCCTGCACCAGACGCACCCATGAGAGCAGTCAATTTGCCAGGCCTGACATAGCCTTGGACCTGGTTGAGTAACTTTCTTTCGCCATTGCCAATAGGTATCGTGTAGTTGACGTTTCTGTACGTAAAGATTGACTCATTCCCAGCAATACCATTGACAGCCTTGCCAGAATCTGAACTCGAGGTCTCTTCTAAGAGAATCTTCCCATTGCCTGCATGTGCCATGTTCTTCTCTTCATCTTCTGGTACAGTGCCTTTGTCCATGGCTTGCTCAACAGATTTTGGTGCTTGTCCCCGTTTGAAGATCGTCACAGCCCCACCGCCTGCGTTTGGCTTTTGTAATTCCATGCCAATCATTGTGACGAATACAAAGAAAAGCCAAAAAGCTGTGACAATACCGAAATTGCGCCATAGGTGAGCTCTGGTGTAGGTAAATGCACTTTCGATGTAATCTGCGCCGTTGACTGTGGTCTGTCCTGGTTGGCTACCTCTCAATAGACAAGACTGATGCTGAGAAGACGCATTGGGCCCCGTAGGCACCAGATACGGAGGAACACACTGGACCTGCAAATCATAGAACTCATTTGACATCAGGGCCTCAAAGGCGTACTGTACGGGGTTGATCCAAATTAACCATTTAAAATAGGGGTGCATCTTCTGTGGAGGAATCAAATAACCGGTGTAGACGACCAGGCCTTGTATGGCAACACCTGTGATACGTGTAGCAATGTCCAGAGATTCGCAGAGGGCCCCGACCGCTCTGAAGAACGAATACATCGACAGGGTGATGACCCACAGGAAAAGAAGCGAGATAAAGAATTGAGAGGGTGTTCGGCCGAGGTCTGCCATAAAGTAAACTACCAGGTCGAATATGGAAACTTGGACAAGGACAAGAGGGATATCGACGACCGTTTGCGCAATGGCATAAGCCGCAGGACGGTAGAACGAGCTTTCGTATCGTTAGCCGCGACATATAACTCCTATTGGAAGAGACTCACAAGCTTTTGTGCTTAAGCAAGATAGGTCTGCTTGAGAAAGCAGCTGTCAATTCGGCGAGGGCGAGCAAGGCATTGAAGAGAAGCATAAAGAAGAGCACACCACCGCGCTCAAAGACGCCTGCAGAAGTCTTCGGCATGTTGTAGAACAGGGAACCGACAATCAAAGCCTGAAACAAAACACCACCCCATTTACCTCCCAACGACTGCTTGTCTCCAAGCATGACCAGGACTTGACGTTGGGTACAAGCCCAAACCTGCTTGTGGAAAGGGAGAGTATAATTCTGCTCTTTCGCAGCTTTGGTGCTGACAGCTAATCTTTCCTGTCTGAGTTGCTCGGCTTCCTCCTCGAAAGCCTGAACATCCTGAAGATTAGTCTGGAATATATGACTTTTCTTGAAAGCAGCCTCAAATTGCTCAGCAGATCGTGGGATACGATCCTCCCAGCCCTCTCGTACTTGGCGTTCATGGGGGTCGCTGACGGAAGTCAGGAAGTCAGCTGTTGTCCACCGTGCAGGTCGAATAAATCCAAGGTCTTCGAAGTATGCAACAGCCTTTTCAGACGAACCATAATACAAGCATCTACCCTCATCGATAAGAACGACCTTATCGAATAGGTCATACAGACTTTCTCCAGCCTGGTAGAGGGCAACCGACGTGGAAATATGGGCCATGTTGGTAAGTGATCGTAGGGACTGGACATATTCCAAGGCGGTACTTGCATCCAGACCTCTTGTTGAATTGTCCCAGCATTGTGTGCTTGCCTTTGTGATCATAGCTTCAGCAATACTGACACGCTTCTTTTCCCCTCCAGATACACCACGTACATACTCGTCGCCCACCTTGGTGTTTAAAGTATGCTCGATCCAGAAGAGCTTGGTGACCACGCGTAGAAATTCTTTCACATAGTCTTTTCGGCTCTCGCCTTCGTTGCGGGAAGCTTTGCCTGGGGTCCGTGTCTCAAGCGCAAACTTCAAGGTGTTCTTGACGCTCAAGGTTGCATAGTGCAGGTCGTCTTCGGGGTTATATAGAACCTCTCCACGATAGTGCTTGGCCATGGACTTTGCATCCGTGCCACCGTAAGTGACATCGCCTTGGATGCTTTCGTAGCCAAAGCGTTGGTTTGCTAGTACTTTCAGAAAGGTGGAACAGCCGGATCCGGGGCGGCCAAGCACTAGTAGCATTTCACCAGGTCTCACGCAGCCTGTGAAGTTGTTGAGGATGGTTCTGACAGGCGGTTTTCCACCAACTTTCCTGTGTCCTCCGCTGAATAGACCTTGCAATAGCCGAGGCAGAGCGAGGAAAGGCCCGCTGAGGGTAGGCTGGAGTGCAGCACCCAAGCCCATACCTTTGACAGTAAGGTTCTTGAATACCAAGCCGACGTGTTTGGTCTTTTCATCTTCCGAATTGTTTTGTCTTCTCTTGCCGAACATTCGTGACATCAATTTCTCGATTTCAACCTGCTCCTCTTCCACCTCAGCAGCTTCGCCACTTATGCTTGTCTTTCTCCTGCTCAACGATCTGAAGAGGTCATCCTCAGTCATCGTGGAGTGCATGTCTGGGCCCTTGGTGGATTTGTTGGTCGTCACTGTCTTGATGGGTTCGAAGCTGGCCATCGTACCTAAATCCTCATCATGCTCTATGTCTTTTTCTGCGGACGTCCTAGCAGGATCGAGGGCCATTGGGGCAACGATGTCGTGCTGGGAGTCTGAGGGGGATGGGACGGCCGTCATGTCACCGCTCGAGCCTGGATCCAGTCCATGTCGAGAAGAAAAGGGTCCATCAGAATTGGTTGAGGGGAGGGCGTCATTCGTCACTAAAGCAGGGTCCATCCTCGAGGCGGAATCGTGTAACTCGGGGGATGTCTGCGCTTGAACATCTGGTGGAGCGAGGTCCTGCTCTCTAAAGCTGTTAGCAGAAGTTAAAGGCCATGCTTCAAGTGCTGCACTATGTGGCCGTTCATGTTCGTCTGAAGAAGCCATTCTAAAGCATCATTGCAAGGGACCAAGGGGCTCAGGCTGTATATTAGCAAAAGGTACATCCTTTGCTACAATCCACGCAGTCAAACACCGTGCGGCTCGGAAAAGAAAATATTCCTCTTGTCCGAGGCACGTCAGACAATAGCACAGTCATGGTCGTAAGCCCACCAAGCAAACGAGTCAAATTACCATGCTCCACGGTATTCACAATGGAAGGACGCTTGCAGAGCCGGGTGCTGACAAGGCAGGAGTGCGGGGTCCACACGTTTCCACTCGTCCACTCCTTTTTCTTTTCTCAGCCGTGCATGCCATTGTGGTGTGACTTGACCAGTCAAGGGTGCCTTGGGTGGCGCTTGGTAATCTGAACCTCCTATGAGTTGCTCTACCAAGGGGGTGGTGACAGTGGGTGGAGATGGGTCATCAATCAAGTCTTCTCACGCCGCCAATATCTCGGGCTTCGGTGCTTGAACTCTCCGGGGGGTAGGGGGAACGAGCTGGTGGCTTAGGTACTTAGCCGCAACCAGATCAATTACACGGTATGATCGTGCATAAACCCACGTGAGAATTATGCACGTACTTCTAGAATAGAACTGAATGTAGGCGAGAATAATATCTTCTCTCCTATCCGTAGAATGTAACCATCATCCACAGTACTCCTGAACATTGGCATGATGGAGAAGTGGGCCAGTCACCGACAAAATATCTGTAGAATGATGCGATTGGCCAGTAAAGCACCACGCAAAAGGCGCAAACTGCGAAAGTGAATGGACAGTTGCTTGGCAACGAATGGCGAGTCATGATGTAGCCTCAGGGGCCTCAAAGTTGACATGCCAAGACCATGGATATCGCCAATCCCACAACAATAACGTGCATACGTATGGATTGAGAACGCTACATTCCTGCTACTCACAATGGCCTACTCACATCACTCGGAAGACTACCAAGACCTCAATTACTTCGTCTGCACGTTAGGCGAAGCCGCTATTATCAACAATGGAAATATTCAGCCTTCCAAGACCATCAATGACTTAATCGACCATCTAGCCCGACAATTTCCATACCACCCGGCTGTGGCATTTCCAATTCCCCAGGAGAATGGAGGGGATCAATGGGGTCAGAAATTGTACAGTGAGTCGGCCTGTCCTTTGATGCAGGATATCTTTCTTGGACGCGGACACCTAGCAAAATGCAGCATTCTCTATACCATACATTCAGAGATGCTGGCTATGCTTTATCTCTGCAGTCGTGCTTGATTCTTTTCGCAGCCTGTGATGCTAGCCTGTCCTCGTTCACACACCCGTCGAAATTAGCATTCGACAAAGCCGAGCTATAACAATGATGGAAGCTTACATCGAATGCAGCGTTCGAAGACCTACAGCAAATCTCGATCCGGACAGCCCAGCATATCGTTGCATCAACATTTTCTCCTCCGAAGACCGAACAAAGAACAGTGGCGCTGCTTTGTCCTAGTTCAGCCGACTTTCTTTTCTACTGGCTAGCTTTGATGCGAGCTGGCCTCTCCGTTCTCCTTATAGCGTGCGTCTCAACATTCTATGTGAAATCGTCTTCAAGTCTAACTTCACGCAGACCACAATGCCCACCGTCTGCCATTAGACATCTGTGCAGAGAGTGCGACGTAAAAACGCTATTCTGTGACAATGTTTACCTTGAAGTGGCGAAGGCAGCGCAGTATCATTCAAAGCTTGAATCTAATGAGTGGAAAATCCATTTAGAACCCTTGACCAACGTGGAAAAGATCCTGGACACCACGAATGCTGATTCTGTCCTTCCCAGGGATAGACTCATTGACGCGATTACGATCAAGCCAGTGTCGGAAGGTGACGCGGCGTACCTTCATCATACTTCAGGAACATCTACTGGCGTTCCGAAGCCGATCCCCCAATCCCATCGGGTCGCTGTAGGTGTGCTGCCATGTTTCAGGGACGGTCATAAGAAAGCGACATTTACTACAACGCCTCTCTACCACGGAGGTATAGCGGATTGCTTCCGAGCATGGACGAGCGGTGCCATGATATGGTTGTTTCCTGGGGCAGATGTACCAATCACTGCATCAAATGTGATCAAGTGTCTAAAGTTGCGTCGGAAACGTGGAATGCCAGAAGTTGCGTACTTCTCTTCTGTGCCATACGTTCTACAAATGCTTGCCGAAGAAGAGGAAGGTATAGATTGTCTGAAGGGAATGGAATTAGTCGGTGTTGGTGGTGCTGCACTGCCTGAGTCAGTGGGAAAGCAATTGGTTAAAGAAGGGGTCAATCTAGTGTCACGCTTTGGCAGTGCCGAATGCGGATTCCTCTTATCTTCACATCGATACTATGATACCGACCCAGACTGGCAATACCTCAGAAGCCACGAGTCACCGCATCTGAAATTTGAAGAGCGACAAGAAGGCCTGAAAGAATTGATCGTGTTGCCTACGTGGCCGCATATTGCGAAACCGAACAGAGCCGATGGCTCCTACGCCACATCAGACCTATTTGAGGCTCATCCTTCCATTTCCAATGCATATAGGTATTCGTCCCGTGCAGATTCGCAACTCACTTTGGTCACAGGAAAGAAGTTCGATCCTGCGCCACTAGAATCTGCTATAGCAGTCTCGCCTTTAGTGGACGATGTCCTCTTGTTCGGCAACGGAAGGGCGTACCCAGGTGCACTGATATTTCGATCGTCAACTTCTGCCGACATGGCGGAAGAAGATATCCTGAATGCTTTATGGCCGTCAATAGAGAGCCTGAATACTGAAAGCCAGGGGCACGCAAGGCTCTCATGGTCGATGCTTACAATAATGCCCAAGGGAATTCCTTTGCTCCCTAAAAGTAGCAAGGGGACAACAATGCGTGGCCAAGCTGAAACGACATATGCCCGCAACATCAAACAAGCTTACGGTGCAAAAGCTCAATCACGAGATCGCGAGCCATCTCATGGAGACAGGAAGCCAGTCATATCAGACGAAGATGTCGATATCACTATTTTAAACATCATCAAAGATGTTATGCATACGCAGGAAGTCATATCTGACAATACTGACTTGTTCTCTTTCGGAGTGGACTCGATAGGGTCCATCCAGATAAGGTCGTTGATTCATGACAAGCTCCTACCGGAAAACCCCGATAGTCTTCCACTCAACATCGTTTACGACTGTGGAACTATCAGTAACTTAGCACGATACATCATTGATACTCGTCATGGTAAAGCTACTAGAGCTTCGAATATCACAGATGAGATTAATTTGATGCGTAGCCTAGTCGATCACTACAGCCTTTTTCCCTTAACGAATGAGCTGAACTCGCCACACCAAGCGATCGTTGTCCTTACCGGTGCTACCGGCGCGTTAGGCACACACGTCCTCGCAGGTCTCCTCGATTCCTCGCAAGTCTCCATAGTTCACTGCCTCGTTCGTGCCGCATCACAAACGGCAGCCGAACAACGAGTGGTTAAAGCTCTTCGTGCACGGAAAAAGCTGGGTCTTAACAACGGGTCTCCGAGAGTACGTTGCCACCCATACAAGCTTTCGGAGTCCATGCTTGGACTGGAAGAGGACCTATATAATACCCTGGCATTACATGCAACGGTAGTGATTCACGCTGCGTGGGCTGTTAATTTCAGCATGCGCCTCTCTAGTTTCAAAGACCACCTGGCCGGTCTAGAAAATCTCATCGACTTCGCAAGTTACCCAAAAGCCCCCCCTGCACGGTTCCTATTTTGTTCCTCCACCGCAAGCGTACTAGGTTACGACCCAAAATCCACGATCCCGGAATCCATATCTCATGATCCGCACACTGCATCGCCTCTAGGCTACTCGCGCTCGAAATGGGTAGCAGAAGCCATTTGTGAGAAGGCATACCTCAGGACCTCATTACGAGGCAATATCGCCGTGCTGCGAATTGGTCAACTCTGCGGGGATACTGAAAACGGGATTTGGAATGTCTCGGAGGCATGGCCATTAATGCTTTCGAGCGTGAAGGTCCTGAAAGCTTTACCAGATCTACACCAGACCCTAGACTGGCTACCAGTTGATACTGCTGCGCAAGCTGTGATGGATATCGCTCTGAAAAGGGTCGACAAACTACCAGGCATCACCGAAGATGACATTCCCGTCTATCACATCCTCAACCCCTCAAGATCAACTTCGTGGTCAGATCTCCTTAAATGGATGAAAAAGCTCTTGCCAGATTTTGATGTCATCTCGCCTTCAGCCTGGGTAGGCCGGTTGAAGGACCTCCAGGAAAACCACCCGTGTACAAAGCTGTTAGGTTTATGGATGGAGGCATATAGCGGGGATAAGGAAAGCATGGGAGCCAACGAAGACGTTGTCTTCGACACAGAGAAGACAAAGGAAGTGACCACAGTGATGAGCAATGTAAAATCAATTGACGAAGCGCAGTTTGAGAAGATGTGGAGGTGGATTGAGCAGGAGATGAGTTAGATCACTCACAGAAACATAGGAGAATAGATAATTACAGCAGACGTTTAAGCCTCCGCAGCTAAGATTCTACGTCTTTTTACCCCAATATCCTTCCATACATGCTCGATGTCAAAGGAGATTGGATCATTTCTCACGCATTGATGACGCTGGACATGGCCATTTAGCGCTCAATGAGTACTTGGAAGAACAACATACATGGTATTCTAACCCTTCGACAGAGCATTTCCCAGCTCAGATATCCCATTATCCTGTCCATTCTCTGCTCCATTTCCCCCTCACCCCGATGCCCGGTCCCTCCAACTCGTCGTTTCTCAACCGAATTCCCACTCTAGGAACCCAGCGATATTCCCAATCCATACTCAAGAACACCACTGAATACACAATCCAGCACCCTTCTCTTTCCCAGAAACACCAAATCCCCACTTCCAAAGCCATACATCTCGGTCAAGTACCTCACGGTTCATACCAGAAATCCATCCATCTCTTACTCAACTAACCAAAACCTTACCCTATCCCACGGTTAATCCAACACGTTATCATCCCCTCCTCCCTCTCCACCACCCTTTCTCCCTTCCCAAACTCTTCACCACTTAAGCACGATTCGGTGCAACTCCCCACCATTCCTCGCCGCAATCCATCCATCCCATACTCTCATTCATACACCATTACATCATCCACGCTTAATCCACCGCAATATCATCCCGTTCCCCCTTTCATTGCGTTTCCCGAGTATCCCTATCTACGTCATACCCGTACCATTTCAAGCCACAAAATATGGGAAAATCGTCACGCTAACCCCAATCCAGCTGCCAAGACGCGACCCGGGGCGGGACCAAAATTACACCGACTCGCTTGGCAGGTCTCCTTTCGGCAAGAGAAGGGTACGTAATAGGCAGCGAATGTTGCTGTAGAGGCTATGCAAGGCCGAACGGAGAGACTACGATGGGATGGTAATGGAGAGGGAGATGGATATATAACTCCCCCTTAATCCCCATCGACAGGAAGAAGAACAACTTCAATTCAAACAGCACAGAGGAATAAACCACAAGACAAAACTATCTACCGCAACATTCTGTCATAAATACCCCCTCTGATTCCCTTTGCGAATCCATAACCCTCCACTTGAAATAAACACCACTAGAATTACACAATGTGCCATTCCACCCCCTCCCCTCGCACTCGGTGCGCAACATGTCACCGCCGCTCCACCTGCTCCCATCGCCGGAACTGTCCCGCGAGATATGATAGGCAGCAGGTCCAAGGACAAGGAGGGAATGCTGATTTTCCACCGTCGGCTTATGAGGGGGTAGGAGGGATGGGTGAGAAGGTGGGTGATGATGGGATGGTGGAGAGGAGGAGAGGGGGTTGTTGTGGGCGGGGTGATGGAGCTGGGTATGGGAGAAAGCGTTGTAGAGGGCCTATTAGGGCTTTTGTGGGGTATTTGATCCAGTAAGTACCGTCATTTTATGTCGTTTCCGTCTCTGCGTCCGGTTTATTTCTTGGTTTTCTTCTCTATCTTGTGTTTTTTGCTATTTATTGACGGTCTTCTTTTTTCTGTTTTGAGTTCTTTCTGCTCTTTTGTGAGGAGGGTGTGTGCTGACTTGGAGGTTGTGCAGGAGACATATGGAGAAGAAAGAACAGAAGGAGCGGGGATTGGATGGTGTAGGTGGGGATTTTGAGGGGTTGGGGATGGGGATGGGGAGGAAGCAGGAGGTTGGTGTTGTTGAGGAGGGGGCGGATGAGAAGTATATGGTTCGTGATGGCGGGGAGGGGAAGGATGAGTTCGAGAAGGATGTGAAGGTATTGGAGAGGAGTGTCGGCAGTATGGAGCTTTGAGGCTGGTGCTTGGGGTACTGGGTTTTGATCTCGGCTTTGACGGAGGAATTGGAGGTGGGGATGTGCTGTTGATTAGCTTCGTGTTGTACGGTACGTGATCTTCGAGGTTTTGGCTCTGTAGGTGTATGTGACTGTTTAAATTACTTTGCGCAGCATGTTCTTCCTGTATAAACTCTTCCCATGTGGTATTTTCAGATCTGCGAGAAATGGGCATTGTTCGTGGGCTTGTGAGGACAGTTCTAGGTTGAGGGTTTTGAATGATGAAACATCAGGTCAGTGATCAAGCTCACATTTATCAGTTGCGAGGGGTGTTTGGGCTAATTATTTCTCACGTAAAATCGATCTTGGAAATCAATCCAAGTTATAGATACACTCATAGAAGGTAACGCCCAGTGACCACCAATACACCTCCGTCAGGTACCCCGTCCCAGTGTAGACCATTTGGCTTCGTCGCCTTCGTCTTTCGGATAAAGTCCGCTACCTATGTTTTGTTAATATTTCTTCATGGAATAGAATAAGGATAAGGATCTCAGGTCTTACCGAAAAGTCCGACTTCTTAGACATGACTTAACACTATCAAGGTCTTGCGTCCTCTGGGGCCAACTCCATTCATGTACAGAGGCATTGGCGTGACAGGCAGTCCTTGTGGTCTCGCTAGGCCGAATTTGGACGTCCAATTAGTCAGAAAGCTCTCGTTCTCATCGTTCATCTGCATAATCGTGATGCAGCCGTCGCAGAGAATAGCGAGGTCAGGGAAAGCCAATCCGCTGGTCTCGTTCAATTGCGCTCTCAAGCTCTACATGAGGCATTGGTTGGGATTGTCCTCGTGGACGCAAGTAAGATGATGGCTGCACGAAAGCCTCTTGTGCTGGGGTCGCAACACAAGTTTGGACGACGAGCGACGACATTGACGCGGAAGAGGAACGTCGTGCTGCTCAGTGACTTGACGGAGGATTGGTGACAGGCTGCAGTGGTATGGGTCAGTATCGATGCGGTCCCAGCCAGTCGTCTTTCGTCAAGTACCCTGTCCCAGCGTAGACTGTCACCGAATAACGGCGACTGCTAATCTATTTCGGTGTCTTGATCTTCGTCATCGTATCACCTCCGGAGAAAGGTAGGCAAGAGTCCCAGATTTTGGAAGACAAGAATCGGTATTACCTCCATCCCTCTAAATTACTATCATATCAAATTCTTCCCTCCTATGGCGTACATCATGAAAGAAGATATAACCCCTCAAATTTTCCAACACTCATCCCCTGCCGTAACAACGTGATAATTGAGTTGTGAGATTGGTAGGAGAAGCTTTTTCTAGCATGGCGATACCAGCAGCAACACCGACGGCAGCCACAACGATCTCCTGGCTCCAGGAAAAGAGGGCAGCGGCACCAGTGAGGGCAGCAGTTGGTGCTGGGGAAGTGAAGGTACCTTTGGGGACTGGGGGAACAACACCGGTTGAGGTAATAGTGGTTGGCACTTGGATTTGGCCATCGGTGATCTGGGTGATAGAAGCAACTGAACTTGGGGCAGAAATATACTGTGTAGCTGCTTATCCGGTTTGTGCTTCTCCAGAATGACCAATTGCATTGTATTACGTTGACTATCCAGTACATCCAGCACATGCCTTTGATTGATGCCATTGCGCTGACAGAACCTTGTCAGCACATGCATGCCTTTCGGTGTCAGCTGCCAAACAGCGTTCTTGAGAGGGAAGTTGGGTATTGCTTTAGCATCTGCTGGCTCCACAAAACGAGCGTCCATGAAGCGCTGGCAAACCGATCGTGCCGGCATGGGAGCTGGAGGAGTGTCTGTTGATGCTGCTATTGACGATGAAACCGGCCCTTTGGCAGGACTATCTCCTGCTTGGGCCGACATGCTTCCTCCATGACTGATTATTGGTAGCGCCGCCATCTCGGATTTACTGTGTAGCTGCTTATCCGGTTTGTACTTCGAGGCAACGTTCTGTGAAGCGTCAGTATCCTCACTCGAGCGTGACGGTCGTGAAACATACAAAATCTGCCAAATGCACGTGACCATCCAAATCCAGTAGCAACTTCATCTTGGACAGCTTTGGCAGGATCTCTGTGGGTCGTTGGCGAAGCCATGTGTCCCATAAAATGGGATCGCCTTTGACTCTGGTGCAACCCTACTGGAATGAGGGTGTATGATTTATGGTGGATGAACTGGGGGAAAAGTATTCGCCACACACTGTGTCCTCTTGTACGGCAGGTTCCAGCATGAACGATGTTGAGAGCTGTGGGAGAGATGACGGCGCGTGCCCTGTTGTGGGCTCAGCAAAGACTGATGTCACCTTCTGCAGATATATTAGCGCTGTATGGTCTACAAACCGCCGGATTTGGATAGGCTTGCCTTGGTCAAGTCGCTTCTGCCAGTGGAGAGTACCTTTTGCAGCGGAAACAAGCCCATTACTGCTCGTACTGGACGCAAGCTGAGCGCGGAACCAATTTCCAGCGCTTAATCTCATCCTCGTCTTCTGTAGGATGCAAAGTCTCTACAGCAGCGTTGTCGGCTGGACATGTGCTGGCTCTCTCCATCGCTCCTTGATGTCCTGCTCATCCAAACGCCGGTGTATCAACTTTGACGCGCTCTGCCCGTTCACTTCCTTCTCGATCATCAAACCCCCAACTGTAAATTTGAATGTCTTCCACTTCTAAAACACTCGTTCCTACATTTGGCTGTGGACTCCTCGGATGCGAAGTAGGCTACAAGGCCCAGAATGGCTTGGATGAGGTAGACTCGTTAAGTTGAACTAACGCTCACAATAGCCAGGCAATTAGTCTCGCGCGGAGAGCGGTTCTCTCTGGATTTGGCATTTCAGGTTTGAAGTTCAGATGGGGGTGTATGTGCCGGGGTCGCTGATATGAATGTTTGCTCCACAGCTGCCGAATCGATTTGCATTTGCTCGATTATGGAATTGTCCTTCTTTTGGTTTCGACGACGTTGTGCCTCAAGGCTGGGGTCGCTGATATGGACGTAGTCCGTTGTGCGTTGGCGAGGACCATTTTGCTCTATATCGTCGTTGATCCAGACCTTGACAGGAGCGTAAAAGGCGCTATTTCCTTCAGTCGACTGAGGTTCGGTGTTGGCTATCCCAGTGCTAGGAACGTCCGAAATCTCAGGTACTGTATGAGACTGAAAACGGGTGGGTCACAAAGGAACGAGACGCCAATTTTCTTTCAGAGCTAAGGTAGTATTGTGGGCTCGGCTCGAAACGCTAATCCTCTTTCAGAGCTAAGGTAGTATTGTTGGCTCGGCTAGCCTCGCCTCTTTGAGAGCTGGGAATTGTTCTTTCACGACATCAACCACCTTTGTCGTGTCTTTTCGTTGTTGTAGAAAATATCTCGATTTCTACAGCAAGCCTACGTATTCGCCGACTTCTAGCTGAATCTGACGGCGATCGACTTCGTCGAATTCAAATGTTCATCGCAGCCATAGCAGCATCCGTTCTGAGCTTCTCCCGAAGATAGCTAGCACATAAGTCGACGCATGCCATTCGGAAGGAATCCGACTTTGCCAAACATATCTAATGAATCCGCACAAAGCGAGCTGTCAAATCAATCTAAGGGAAATACTTTATAATGTTACACCTGTAGCGCGCAACATAGAATAGTGCTATTACGAGAATTGGTCCAAGATCAGTCGATTGACCCTTTCCTGGTGGGAGTGATACTAATAGTTTCAGGATAGCTCCAGCTCTAGAGTCCTAGGGGCGCGTTCAACAACTTCAGCCTCAGCCTCAAGGCACCCATAGGAGGGCCCGCTAACCTGGAACTACCTCCGACAGTGACACTTACTAAGGTCAGCAATGAACCACTGGTCGCGTCAACTTGACAGAGCTAGAGTGGATCTTATATCGCTTACGCCAGACCATCAACCCTACTTCTGAACCAAGATATGGTGTTAGCCTCAGCAATTCCGCTCAGTCCGTGGAACAAAAAGCGATAGCCGTTTTACGAGTCGAGAAGCGGCCTGGTTAGTGTCACGAATAACATCGTGGGCAGTCAAGATGAACATAGGAGTTCCGCTTAGTGGCTGGATGACACCAAATAATACCCAAACTCCAACAGCTGGAGGATTTCCGTCCTATCCACGCGCCAGAACAAACCGTTGAGCTCGTGATACCACCGGACGAAGATAGGAGACAAAGAGGACCCGACGGCGATAACGCGAAAGAGAAGTAGCCTCGATGATCCATTATCACCAATTAAGACGGAATACCTCAGTCCCAGGACCGGACAATCGTAGCCACATATCAAAGGCTTATCGAAAGTTTGCGACAGGTATACCTTCGCGGATCGTGGGTGTGATCATTCTATCGTCTCTTCTCAGGAAGATACGTCCGTCTAGGAGATGCACGAACCAGATAAATGACGCCTCAATCTTTCGAGAACTGGTGACAAAGACAATACCAACAAAGCCTTGCCTGGCATGTTGCATTGTTATCTCGATTATGGCCAGCTTCACCGGTACCACCGAACCTGTCGCAAGTTCGACTTAAGTTTTGAATTAGATACTCTGCTACTAGTCGCCTTAACGATCGAAGGCCGCATAGACAGTGGCGGCGTTAGTGAGTACCTTCCTGGCCACGAAGGAGAACTAAGACCGACAGTCACCGCCGTCTTCGTACGCCTCAATGTCATTCTTGCTTTTTGAAAGGACAAATCGAAGTTGGGGCACTAAAAGCGGCTCCAAGATTGGCTCATCCGATATGGCTCGCAACGTTCGACATAGCAATGATGGACAACTTATGCGGCCTTCGCAGCTTCTTTTCGGTTAATGTTATGCTGGCAGTTGCAAGTTGCTGTCAGCCATTGCAGCTCACTCTTGCTCACTAATACCCTAGTGGTTGCATGTACTTACTCGACAGACCCAGTCTACTTGGACTTTATTAAACCAGCCGGTGCAGTTCACCCTTCGTCATCACTACCCGCGATTGCACGTCGATACCCTCTTAGGCTGGAGAATTCACTTGAGGTCACTAGAAAATGACAGTCTTCCACACCAATCCGCCCCTCAGGACCCTTAACCTAACCAGATCATCGAAGCCCACCCCCAACTTCGCTCTTGCTATGGAGAGACATTCGCTCTCCATGCCATTTGCTTCTCCAGATGTCTTATGATGAAATGCGAATGGTTCTTGCTCCGTCGAGCCGCCATGAGGAGCCATCTATATACCGATTTCCGCCGCCCGCAAAGCTGGAAGATTTTCATTTTGTGCACAACATTCGAATGTGATCACGTCGGTCGGTATAACCATGGTATCAGCTTCTGGTCAGCCTCCCCACGCGCTGAAGAACGCTGTCCCCTCTGCAAGCACAGCACTGTCAACGACTGCCTCAGTTGGTCTGAAAGGTTCCGCCCAACGTTTCAAGACACAGAAACGAGAATCAAAAGAGGGCATAAGTGAAAATGGAGGATGAGGAGGATGATATGACATTATTTCAAATCTTGTCTTGGTTGTCATCTTCAACCGCTACACTCGGCTACTAAAAGGAGCGGATCAAGCCATTGCAGACTAGGAATCGGACATAGAATAGAGACCACAACTGATTCCCAATACATCTTTTCAGATGGCAACTTTCAACAAAACAAGGCGAGACCCACGACCAACTAGCACACAGCCATTCTAGGGGCTAGCAGGGCGTGACCAGATATGTTCAACCTTGAGCGACATTCCAGCCGATCTCTAATTCAAAACCAAGAGTCAGCACGATGGTGGAACTTAAGAGAACGTGGATGGGCTCGTGACGATAGACAGGCTCTAGACGATAGTGCATTTACGCGATACAGATGACGATGTCCATTATCTGCTTTTCCTGATAAGGGGCCTTCCTCGCCGGCCTATCGAAGCGTCCCGTTTGCTCGAGACACTCGGATGTTGTGATTTCAATGTCGGGGATCTAAAAAGCACAATATGGGAGTAAGTTGAGAAAAGGGCGATCTATTTATGACCGTTTCTACTAATTCATCTCTTAGCACCTCCTTAACATCCACGTCGCGGCTAAGATCTCCTTTCCTCTCCTTTCTCGGCGATGGCAGTGGGTGAAGCGTGTCAAAGCTATTAAAGTTAGATCTGAACAAGAAGAAAGTGGCCCAAGTATGCTGGGTTAAGAAGCGTCGCACGAATTCCACCGCAGCTCGATTGTATAGCTGCAAATTATCCCCCGATACCAACGAAATCATCTCCTTCTTCAACGCGCGAGGAAAATCGAGCCGGACATGACGAGGGCGGTCGGAGTAATGCATCGAATGATGCCCTACGAGTCAAGATCGATTGTCTTCACCTCGCGAGGCATTAAACACACTAACATGCAGGTGATAGATGATATGTCTGTTTAAAATTGTCTACGAGCCAATCACAAAAATTCCTTTCTACACATACTGTCCTGTCAATCTTATTAAGGTCGCCCAGACAGCCAGCGTTCGGGAGGGGATAATGTATCCGGCTCCACTCAGGCCCGAGATGCGCTTGCGTCCCAAAAAGAACATGACTGCACCGACGCAAAGCTGTCTAGCTACCTCTAATCTGACAATCGCCGTGAGATCCTCGTGTTCATTGTCGACCAGCAGACTTTTCCGATCCAAGAGGAGTTGATACTGATTACGATTCGCTCCGCACGTTTTGCAGAAGTGTGCAATTGAATCTCCTCAGCATGTCACACATTCGATCGAAAGCCCATGTAAGAGCTTGAGCCACTGGAGCGCTGTTCACATAGAAGAGAGCAATGAATAACCTTGGTCGACCGCGAAAGGGACGATGATGTCTCCCGTCAGTCCTCTCGAAGCTGACTCGAATCCTCTTGTCAAATCAATCTACAATTTAGCAACCACTTTCGGCGCCTGCTGGAGCACAATCAGGAACGCGACAATGAGCTCGCACACAGTTCAGCTGTCAACTATACCAATAGTCCTACATATGCAATTACTTCAGCGAATACTCAATTTTCCAACGCTACGACAAGGCACAGTTAAAGCCTTTCCCCTCCTCTTTCCCTTCCACTTACTGTCGGAACTACACCCGTTTGTCTCAAAATGAAGACAAAGACTCTACAAGGGGGAATAACTACGAAATTTTCGGATACGCGAGCTTCAAACTTGCAGCAGGTCTCCGAGGAAGCGCTTGCTACGCTGCAGGAGAGCAATCTCCTCTGCCCGCACTTCCCACGCTGGGTATGATACCGTCGAAGAGGAGAGGTCTCATCGGCAATTGACATACGTTCCCTGAACAGAGCCCGACTTCCTACATGTAGAAGGACTTGGTGAGTGTCCAAGTCCTTCCAGACGCGACTTCTTCGAAATGTGACAGCCCTGCGATGCTGGTACCGACCTCACATGAACAGCAGCGACTTTTGGACTTGCATTATGGCTTCATCAGCTATGCCATACAACTAGCATTGGCCAGGGCCTATATAATTCGACGTACCATGACCCTTCGACCCGCTCATCCTTAAGCACGATCGACATGCTCAATACTCATCCCCCACATGAACGTTCTAAGTAGAGACCTCTTGGATAGCCAGGCCGCTTCGAGGGAATTCCTATGGAACATTGGTCGCTAGGCTAGGCAGTAATTTTGATAAGAGTCGTAGAACGAACTTAGCTCAAGTAGTGACTGTCCCAACATGGTATAATCGAAACCATTGCTGCCGTAATTGAGAGCAACGATTAGGACTGCGCTATGACAGACTTTTTTCGATATTGGGAGGCCACATAATCCCTGCTACGCCACGGAAACCGCTCAGGAAGCCCGGAAAATCCATAGAAGAGCGAAGATGAGCAAAGAAGCTCTGCCCCTTAAATTTCAGGGTCCTATTACGTGCGAATATTGCTTTGAAATCCGGTGAGGGGAAGCCACTAGCTGGTCTTAGCGTCCCGCAAGGTTACAAATAATCCCGCATTCCTGAAAGTGATCTTGTCAACAACACTTCCTTTCCCTTCTTCAGCGAGGAAAGGCCGTCACATACCTACCCTTAGGGGTCTATGGCCTCATAGCTCGAATAAGTGGAGTTGCAGGTGAACGGATTCAAGATCCGCGTGAGCTTCCATCCACCATCAGAACACTGACAGTGAGCTGACCTAGCAGCAGGGGTGCACCTTGATCATATCCTCCTACGAGCCCGAGGTGACGAATTCGACAGGGAAGGTTCCTGGCCCTCTCACAATCGGTCAAGATTTGGCTTCTGTAAGCACAAAAAAAACAGCCGAGATGGCTATTCAGCTCCTCATGATCGAAATGTGCTGACATCGAGCATAGTCTCTTCTACCTCATTCCAGACTCTGGGTTTTTTTTTTTTTTTTTTTTTTTTTTTTAGAAGCTGTCCAAGCCCCCTCCAGAGGGAACCCAGTGTTCCCTCTGGGGGGACAAACATCACTGGCAGTGCTGTAATCCAACATCTCGCAAAGTTGCGTATCCGTATGTTCCCCAGTCTTCTGCACTATGTTCATCAGTGGAGGAAGAAGATATTGACTTGTTGCAACCTAGGAAGGTCCGCTCCACCACCACACTCCTTCATAACACCTGAGAACCGTCGTCATTACCTGTTACACCTACAATCACAACAACTCCGCCAGGACCACCATTCCCCTATTCTTGCACATCACTCTTCGTCACTCTTCGCTGTAATCGCTAGAAGAATCCCCTTGTTTGCATTACAAGACCGCTCTCAAGACCAGTTACCTCGCAGCTGCGCACAATTCTCTAGCGCTCATAGATAGTATTCAATAAAATCTTTAAAACCCACATCAAATGCCATGCATCTTTCTGACACAAATGACTCAATCCCAATCTGTAAGTGGGCCATCAAACGTATAAAATCCTACTACAAGGACATTGCAAAGAAACCCTCTATGCCGTAGACCAGCACACAGGCCATTTGCAAGTTCACCAACTTCTCTCACCTTGCTCACTTCTTGAAACAATATGTAAACGCACCTTAGTGGACGCGTGCATCATAGAAACGCGTAGCTTCATCTTCTACATACCTGTGATGGAGCCAGCCCTATTCGCCACCTCGCCCCCTTTTGCAGACTGCCCGGTCACCACGATCACCACTAGCTCCGCAGCAACATTGTTTACCTTCCAGCAGCCCACTTTCCATAACCCTCATAGCTACTATTCTATCATACCTACATCACCCTATCACAGACCCGTTGTATCTCCCTCGCAATTCTTTTTGCTGAGCTACCCTCCATAGGCACGATCTAAGGGGCTTTGAGGTTAGCAAAATCTGGCAACCTCACCACAATTCTTCGCCTTGCTGACAACCTCCACACCCTCAGACCAGGCATCAAAGCTCTTTCCGTGCCCCTTGCCAACACGGGTCGTGCTACCCAAATCACGATTCTTCTTTCAGTGATACCAGCTTTCACCTTCGCTTGTCGCCCAACGAATCTCAAACCTCTGCAGCCAAGCACGAGCGAAGAAAATCGTTTTTTCGTCTCAGCAGCTTTGACTCAGACTGAGATACGGCTATCGTACTATTAACGATCCTGAGAGTCCGATAGAAATGGGACATGGGAATATTCTTCGACGTTGACAGCCTTTTTCTTCTGTTCACTCACTCACAATTCACTCAATATAAAGGTTACTGCATGTCTACCGGAGACCTTCCCTTCCTTTCGCCACCAAAAAAAAAGAAATTGACATCGAGGTTACCTACTGTGCGTAGAGGCCATCTTCTTCGCTTTCGAGCGCACTTTACCCCGAGATAATAATTCTGCCAATCTGAGAGGTGGCTGACCTTGGAGTCAGCCACCCCTCTTGGCCAATCATTGCAGTGCACTACCAGCAGGCTTAGCTTGCAAACGATTGAAGAGAACATGGAGGACAAGGATATATTGATCATCAAGGATCAAGCTGAGAGTGCCGAAGTAAGCCCAACAGTTGCTGAGGCAAACGATGGTTCGGAGTTCATGATGATCACGGTCGGTCATTGTCATAATGTTGTACCTGCACCCAAGTACCATACGAAATTGGATATGACTAGCAGGCCCAAGATGAGCCAGAAGGAGTTCGAGGAATTCATGATGGACCTTTGACACGGTTTGGGCTCTCATTCCCTTGAACAGACAGGCAATTACTAATGACGCGTTGAAGATGTGCCATCAAAGTGCGAGCCGCCAGATTCAAGCCCCAACTTCAGTTGCTCTCGTCACCCAGATCACCGATGGCCAAATCCAAGTGCCAACCACTGTTGTGCCTCGCAGCGGAAGCACACCGTCTATTTTGGGACATCAATACGGCTTCCCTGGCCATTTTGCACACGACTGGCCTAAATCTAAGCGAGAAGTACTGGTAAGAGTTTTCCCCTAGCACGAGCTCTATTTTTTTCTCTCTGACGAGTGTCAAAGTAAAAGACTTAAAAGACAAGTACATGCAAGAATACTTTCAATGGCTCATGGTCTTCTCCCGACATGGCCAAAATGGTGCAGTTGCCGGTCCAAACCCGAATGGCCAACCAAGCTCGTCGACTAGTGCTATGGGAGGCACGGGCGGCTCTCCAAATCAAATTGGTGCACAAGATCTACCAAGGAGCGAGTTGAAACCTAAGATGATCAAACGCTTAGCACAAAATCACGAAATTCAGATTGGCCTTCGTCTCTCTCGACTAGCGTAGGGCTCCGTCCGCGTCAGAACCAAGCCAACGAAAAGGGTTCTTGCAAATAGCAAACCTGCTCTTCGAGTGATTAAAGTCTTCGCATATTGTGCAGCCAAAGCACACCGTCCAATTTTGGACATTAGGTATATCTCACCCAGACATTTTGCGTTAAAGCTTCGACTCGGGAGCTCAGAACGTTCTTCTGTTTCTCTCTATGAAGGCCAAATACTTGTGGTAGCCAAGTACGACAATGTACATGAACCCTTGGATGTCCGGGGCCGTCGCAGGGCATGTCAAACACTCTGCACGCTCGAGCCAGAGTGCTCAAGATGTTCTTCCTTGCCCATAGATTACCACCGATGACACTGGAGCACGTGTCGCATCCACCGCGAAGCTAGCCATTTCTATTACTCGACCTACACGTTGGACTTTGCGAATCTCCGCTGTCTTGATCAGTCTGGCCAGCAAAGGATCGATAATATTTGCCTGGCAGACCGAAAGTGGATTTATCTCAAGTGACAAGAGCGCGAAGCTTTCCGCTCTATGCAAGCCCAACAACAGCAAACCGAAAGGATCACGTATGCTGCAAGGCTTTATACACCGAGGATTGATAACTGCCAGTTAGCAACCTTATCGAAGTTACCCCGTACCTCGGTCTATTTTTCTGCGAATCACTAATCTCCTGTCACTGTCACTGTGAACATGAACGCTCCAGCCCAACAAGCCGGGGGAGCCTCCAACCCGCCAGATCCTGCACCAAATGAGCAGAATCCTTCCCATCCCATTTTTCGGCGGCAGCGTGCCTCACGCGCCTGCGAGACCTGCGTTTGGGGGAAATGCTGCTACCTTCGGATTTCCATTCACTAACACGTCCTCTTTCTCAGAGAGCTTCATTCCTCATCTGCAGCGAAATGCTGAAGAGGTCGAGCAATGGCAACGCCAGCATAGGATCGATAACATTTGCCTGGCAGAGCGAAAGTGGATTTATCTCAAGTGGCAAGAGCGAAAAGCTTTCCGCTCTATGCAAGCCCAACAACAGCGCCCAGTCCAGGCTCAGGCCAAGGTGGTTCCCAGCCCAGTCCATCCGCTTACTCAGACTTCCATTCATGGCTATCAGGGTGTACTGAACAATACTAGGATCTTCATAAGCTCTGGCACTGTTGCTCGAAGTGCATCTAAACCAATATTCTCCTTGGGAGAGCCAGTTCCTGCAAGCAAGAACGAGGAGCTGCTGCAAAGAGGTGGTCAAAACATTGCCTCGATGAGCCCTACTAGGAAGCCGTTCAACTTTGCTGTTAGGGCTACGGGTAGCCATGCCAGCCGGGAGGAAGTGGACATTTCAGCCCAGTCGATCCGCTTACTCAGACTTCCATTCATGCCTATCAGCGGCATCAGCAGGCTCAGCTACCTAGCTCGGTCTGCACGGCGAATCCAACACAATGGACTCGCGTTGACTTACCTGGCTTCTGGAGGAGCCCCTTGGGCAACACAATTCTTACAGGACCTCGGCAGCGACGTTGAATTGCTAGCACAAGTCAAAGTTGTGCAGAGACTCTATGGCTGGCATACGATCCTTCACAGCGATAGATAAACATATTCACTAAAGCCCATATACGAAAATCTCCGGGGCTGCTACGAGATTCGATTCGGAACCGAGGAGAACAGACTGCGTCGCCAGACATTTTCATCAACTTGGCCTATTGGGACGACCAAGGGGCCCAGCACTACCTCCAGGCTGATGTACCGAACCAGAAAGTACCTAAGCTCTATGTCGCCGATGTGGACATCGATGGAAAGCATGTTGAATTAGCTCTATGGGATACTGCGGGTCAAGAAGATTACGATCGTCTCCGTCCCCTCTCGGTAGTGTTCGATTATCAGCTTGAACATAAATTATGTCAGTCTTCGCATGGAGGGAGCAGTCGGAGCTTTAGGGATGGATAAGTGGGCGGCAGCTGTTTTGTGGGTGCTTGAGGGTACTCTAGATCAAGCTTGAGAAGTATTGATTGTCTGAGGATATCGGGGCTAGAGGTCCTAGACTATTAAGGCTTGGATGATCATTGTTGGTGCGTTAGTACAGAGAGCCATGGAGAATAGGTTACGTCTCCTTACACTTCTAGTGATAACTGACGAGACACATCAGACAAGGCTGCTGCCTCGACTTTACCACCGAACTCTTCGCGATGCCGGGATTATTTTTCAAGCACACCAACGACGTATACAGCACACCAGCTACTCATCCAGCACACCAGCTACCTATCCAGCACAACAGGCTAAGAGCCTTTGGATCAACGGGGGTAGCGTCTGTGGAGGGAGGAGCTTGGTCTCAGCGTGAGCGTCTCGGTTCGGCTGGCGGCCTATTGCTTTGCAAGACAGATAGCTATTCATATTTGCTCCCAATGAATAGGTTCTACATCTACTTACCAAAATGCAACTCTGCCTAACGAGCGCTCAATGGGAGAAATGGGCCCCGTGCCTTCTGTGGCGGGCATGAACTGTCTGTCATGCTGGGTTGCAAGTGGGTTCCGTAAGAATTTTGGCGAAACTCTGTATGTAGAATATCATCTCGTATTATATCCTTTTGAGATTTGCCACCAGAATGATTGTGAAGTGATTTTCCTGAACCGGCTAGCTTCATTGGCCTGTGCATCCTGTTGTAATTGCAACCTCACCAAGCTTATCAAGAAGCATGAACCGAAACCACAGAGCGTGGAGATATTACTCCGAGGCCCTCGTTGGGTCTCTATCAAGAGCAGACTGGAGCCCAGTGACATTCAACAATTGAAAGACCTACCTACCCTACCTCTTGAAGACCGCAGTGCGGAGTCCAGCTCATCCCTCGCTGTCCATGGCGTAGGGCACTATATATCACCACCGCTAGGTGCTTCCTTCCAATCCCTTATCACCATTGCTAAGTTACCAATGATGGTATACAAGTCAGCCCTGTTAGCGATGAGACAACTGACAGCTGTCGAAGATTCTCAAGCAGAACCCCCTCGGCACGCTACTACTCCCTGCCTCCTCAATTCCCGGTGTCGGCTTTCCAGTAACGACAAGACCATCGATAGCACAAACCTCTCCATACTCAGCGGAAGCTCTACCATTCATCAAGGAAAAAGCCATTACCTAGGCATCTACTGGTCGTCACGAGAACCTGGTGACTATCTAGACGCAGGTGAACAGTACCTGGTCCAGTGACTTACTTTCGTGGTCTAAGATACGGATGGTGACTCCGGGCTTGGGAAGACAGGAAGGACAGAAGGAGCAGCCTTTGAAGGTGGCATTGCGCTAGCACCTTGTTGTTAAGGAAACAGCGATGAGCTCTACAGATGGTCAGAGATCTAAGATACAGGGGAGCCGTTGAACACAAGGCTGGCGTATATGATGACGGTCGTCGAATGTGGTTCGAGTGACCCGATTATATGGCTGGCACGTTCCTGTTGGTGCTGACTCCTCTATCCTTCTAAGACCTCGGCGTAGCAGGATCTGGACTCTGGTTTCTGTATCATACTTCCAACTAGGTACCTATCACTCAAATCATTTTCACGTTTAGCGAAGTCAGTATACGGCTAAAATCGCGAAGGCAGTTTGCCCATCCCCAAAGGCCGTCCCTAGTCCAGGAGATAAGGCTGAGATCTCCCGGCACCATTACCCTATCTACGATAAGAACCCCTCCTAACCAAAACGGGGCAATACAAAACGCAGTACCCGGAAGGTTGAGATATCTCCCCGGCGCGAACGCGTCGATTGGGAATTGGTGATCGGCATATGCAAGATAAGCCCCACTACAGAAGAAACGATGCTACAAAAACTCTCGTACGTCGCCATGCATACCGCCCCCAAGCACGGCCTCCACCCGAAATTCGGTTCATATATACAGGAAGAACTATGGCGAGTCGGTTGAAAGGGCGATTTCAATGGCCTGCACTGCGCGTTAAGCAGGTGCCTTCTGCGTTCTCTGGCGCGTTGGGGGTCTCTCGATGGAGTAATATAGGTTTGTCAGCTCCCACCATCTTTTCCGTCTTATGTTCTGGCCTGCTAACAAAGACATCTGACAGATCTTGATCCTATACGCCGCGAAGACCGTAAATGGTCCGTCTGGGCGCTGATAGCCTACTGGTTCAGCGATGCCTTCAATGCTGCAACTTGGGAGTTCGCTGCGTCCATTCTGGCGATTGGACTGAGCTATAAGGACGCCATTGGGATTGTTGCAACGGCTTTCTTGATTGTGTCGACGGTGATTAGTTTGAACGGTGCTACGGGCGTACTGTATCATGCACCGTTCCCTGTGCTGGCTAGAGCTGGGTGGGGATTCTGGGGGAGTTATGGTATGTCGCGTGCTCCAGTATGGTGGCATTTGTGACGTCCGGTAGCTGATCAACGGCTCCGACAGTTGCAATCATCTCTCGAGTGATACTGGCAATGTTCTGGTTCGCTATCCAGACCCTTAATGGCGGGGACGTGGTATACGTGATGATCACAGCGATCTGGCCTAGCTTCGCGGAGCTCCACAATGACATACCTGCGAGTGAGGGCATCACCACTGCGCAGATGGTGTCATTCCTCTTGTGTCAGTCCTCGTCTTCTCCCCGTCGCGTTCCCGTGAGCTGACCGTAAAGTGCAGTCTGGCTCGCTCAAATACCCTTCCTCTACATGCACCCTAACAGCCTCCGTTACCTCTTCATTACCAAATCTATCCTAGTACCAATTTGCTTCCTAGCGATACTCATATGGTCATTCCGCTCGACAGGTGGTACCGGCGGCCCACTGCTATCGTCGTCCGCAAGAGCCACAATTGGCGGTTCCGCATACTCCTATGCGTGGCTATCGTCTCTCACATCTGTCATTGGGAATTATGCCACCCTTTCAGTAAACATGTCTAGAAACAGCTCTTATGGTAGATCATAAGTTAATTCTTGTCTGTCTAGGTCAATATGCCGGATTTCTCTCGCTATAGCAAGGCAAGTGTGAAGTGGCAGTGGCTTTACGTGCCAATGCTGCCAGTGGTATTCACTTTCATCTCCTTCATTGGCATCGCGGCCACGTCTGCCGGCCAAGAGCATTACGGACAGCTTGACTGGAATCCAGCGAATCTGATAGCCAACTGGCCGAATCGATCTTGCAAATTCTTCGCAGCATTTGCATTCTCCCTTGCGGCCTTAGGCGTCAACATCTCCGCTAATAGTCTCTCCGCTGCAAATGATCTTGCGGCGCTTTTCCCTTCGTACATCAACATACGCCGCGGCCAATTGCTTTGTGCTCTTGTTGCGTGGATCATGGTACCTTGGAGGATCTTGGCAACCGCAAGTGGTTTTTTGAATTTTATGTCGGCTTATAGCGTCTTCTTGGGTCCTATTGCTGCTATACTAGTATGGGACTTCTGGTGGATTCATGATATGAAATATGATGTCGTGGCGTTGTATCATCCTGAAGGGTAAGTGAAATCCAGCCCAGTGTTTTGTTGCTGAGCCTGCTGTTGACAACCAATATAGCATCTATCGCTACACCTATGGCATCAATTGGCGTGCCATCACAGCTTTTGTCGTTGGGGTGGCGCCCAACCTTCCAGGCTTCATCAATAGCATCAACCCAGCTATTAACCCTGGCGTTGGCATCCGCCCATACACCTTTGCATGGATCCTCGGTTTCACCATCACTTCTTTGATATACGTCGTGCTCTCGACGATCTTCAAGCCAACTGAAACCATGATCCCGAGAGCCATCTTGCCGGATGAAGTTTACGACGGTGAAGTGGGTGAGAGCGTCACGATCGAAGGGAAGGCGTTTGGCGATGATGTGGAGAGAGGAGGAAGCGGTGAGAACGATTGGAAGAAGGAGGACAGTGAATTGCGCGTCACTTAAGACTAGTGATACCGATACGGTAGTAAAAGCGAGATGCTAGATGAGTATATTAACTCGATATTGTGATATACCGATAGACAAATCCTCAAAACCATTCTACGGCCAATTTTGGAACATAGGCAGCCTAGTTTGATCTGTGAATGAGCAAAAGTCAAGCTTGAAAGTCGCAGGTGGTAGCAAGGAGAAGAGAAGGCTGCAATTATTGACCGATAGTTGTGCCTCGCCAGCTTAATCAGATTGCACTGTATGATAATGCACGCAGAGTTTGTCACTTTTGGCCGGGTGAGGTTCCCGGTATCTAGAAGCTAACCTTCCGAGGTACGGTTTGAAGTCTCTCGGACGAAGCTTAAAGAGCTTCCAGACGCGGGTATGGCAAGAGATAAACTGGTCTAGAGCCAGTATCGATAGCCTCTGGTCCTAGCCACCGGCTCGGAGCACCCTCTGTAGGCATCGTGATAGCCTAATTCACGCACTGCCTTTATGTCTAGTGGAGTGTATCAATTTCTTATATATCATTGCTGTCAGGTTTCTTTAGGCATTAGGAATGCGTTCACGCTTTGGAGGGTAGACCGCGAGGGATTAGCATCAGGCTTTGCCGTCGTTATGTATGTGAGACGGCGACGTATAATAGACTTGTCGATAGCTTTCGAGGTCTCGAGTATGAAATTATCTGCCCAAGCTCTGGTCAGTGAAGGAAGAAGCCAGCCAGCTGAAATGCCTAAAGGGTATGCTAAGGTGTACAGGGTCAACATACTATTATCATCGAAGAATAAACACAGTACTGCCAGGGCCACACCAACAGACAAATCTTTCCCTGTCGAGCAGGCCAACAAAATCTTTGGCGGCTTGCTGGCGATAGTGAGGGATCCGATGAACGGCAGAAGCAGAGGTAAATGAGAACGAAGGGCTCGACTGCCCAATTTGCCATCGCTGCAGAGAAAGTGCAGTATCCTCGTACCGTTCTTCCTCGGGTCCTCTTGCTTCGGACCGGGGTTTGAAGTCGAGACATTGCTGCAAATGATAATGCTATCATAGAGCTCTGGGCTCGAGGTGTTTCTGATGGTGCCGATGTATAGACTGGTTGATCCTAGTCTCACATCATCACTATTTACTGTATCGGGGCAGCTTCTTATCAAGTGCTGTATTAAAGTCGGCATATCCTCTTCAATCGTGCTCAGGAGCTGGTCCTTATGCTTCCAGAATAGTACTGGGGTCAAGCCATGTGACCAGCCTTCGCTGTCATCTCCAGCTCCTTGTATATAGCCGTTCTCTGAAGCCTCGGCGCCGATCACACGTCGAGAAGCTGTGCAGCATATTACAGTATTGTAAGCGGTATTGATATCGCGCTGGGGGGCCGAAGAAAATTCGGGAGTGACCCAGGATGGGCGCAGTGGTTTCTTAAGCATAGATCGCAGGTTGATAAGATCAAGTTCAAGACACTAACCTTCACTGTCAATTGAACGCGACAAAGCAGACCAAGTTGCACGTACTTTAGCACCTCGAACAAAATCATCGAGACGTGCCTCGATCTGAGCGTGCTCAGACCCCCCAACAGCCCACTCCGGCGTCTGCAGATTCTGCATATCCCAATCGTCTTCAAACAGCAGTCTATTGAGCACGGCACACCATATGGGTATCGTCTTGCTCAATGCATCGGACATCCGTTTGCCGCGTCTTGTAGAGTCAACGACGATGCACCTATAGACCGGACCAGCGATCAGCCAGCGATCTCGCAATTCTTTCGCGTAGCTAAACAAATCTATGTCCTTACCCACCCACCATAGCTTCCAATAATCTCTAGCAGATGCAGGTTCAACCGCCTGGTGCTGAAGCCCCACTGCCCCCAATGCCCGTCCGTGCTCTTAAAGTACGCGCTTCTTGCCTTATTCTTCGGAGGAATATACCAACTGCCACAGCGTTCGTTCGCGATAAGAGGCAAGCCATGGCTAGAGGCGATGTCCTCGACAAAGCCTGAATCGTGGACGATCGAGTTCAGTCTGTTGCTTGTAGACAGTGTAGAGCGTTTAAGTGAGGATAGCGTGCGAGAAGGATTTTGCGAGGCTAGAGGCAGAAGGAGGGATGAGGTGGAAGTAGGAAGAGATGAAGCGTCCGCCATTAACAAGCTTCCTCGTAGGTAAATGCTGAAGCTGCATGGGGCAGCCCTCAGCATGAGAAGATGCCAAGCATTGGCCCGAATCGGCTAGCGTATTTCGGCGGCCTAGGTAGTAATCCCCACTTCATTTCACGGGTCATTTGCTCTTTCGAACACGATATGCGCGGAAATAGATATTCCATCGCCGATATGGTATATCATCTCCATTATCATCCTCACTATTTCATATGCAGTTAGAAGTCGCAAAGCATCAGGCACATTAGCCTGCTTCCACGATCAGGCTACTGTCTGCAGATAACGTCCCAGATCCTACACTCAGTCATTTAATTGTGGCTCACAGTGTGTCTCAACGCCCATATTGCTTCGGTCAATGCTTCTTCTAGCCTTTGATCTGCGCAATTGGTCTATTGAGCTTGTCGAAAAATGGCCCCTAGGTCTGACCTACTTGATCACTACAAGCTGGATGCGGATCAGGACGGCGACTCTGTGATACACTACTCATATAGATCCGATCGTGCTCGTGGACTTCGAAAGGTAAAGCTCCAAGAAAGGTGGGATAATGTCAGGGCGATCGGGTACGGATCTTTTGGCGAGGTATGGCAACAAAAACAGAGTAAATCGAATGAGCAGCGAGCTGTCAAAATCCTGCGCAAGCATCAAATGAAGTCTTGGGGCATCGATTATGAAAGAGAGATAGAAGCATTAGCAAGATTCAACAAAGCTCAGGTAAGCTTTTCAATTTTACAAATCCGAGATTGCATACAGTTGTCTCTCGACGCAATCGCGTAGAAAGAGAAAGCCTAATACGTAATTACACAAGTGTTTTTGAAGGCTAATCTAGATCTCCAAAATGTTAGTTTCGACAGGAAGAAGTCGTTGTCCAATTTCTTGGCTGGTGGGAAAGCGGGCATTCGGTCAATCTGGCCATGGAGTACTTTGAGATGGGAGATCTCTCTATCTTCATATCAGATGCTAAAACATCAGAGCAAGATGCAAAAGACATAGCAGAAGACCTTCTCCAAGCTCTGGTAATGATACACTCTCAAGGATTTACACATCGGGATTTGAAGCCACAGGTTTGCACTCCATTCTTAGAGTATTCATTCCCCCACAATTTCCACACCCCAGTATTGAACAAACACGCTTACAATAGTAGAACATATTCGTAGTCCAGACGTCTCCTAGATACTGGGTGAAATTGGGTGACTTTGGTATATCTAAGCGCGTATTAAATCAGTCAACGGCTCTTCGAACCGAGGTAGGCACGCGCGCTTTCTCGGCCCCCGAGACGACCCCAGATGATTATGAGGAGACATTCCAATACACCAATGCCGTAGACATGTGGTCGCTGGGCTGCGTTATCTACAACGTCCTAGCTCACTGTCTCCCATACAAGAATTCCCAAGCTAAGAGCTCGCCGTTTCCCGCTCAGCCACTAAAAGACAGAGTCGACGACCAGGGGATCAATCTCCTGGAATGCCTTCTGAGAGTTGACCCTTCCACCCGTTGGACAGCTCAAAAAGCTGTTGAACATCCGTGGCTTGAAGCATCCAGTAAAGCTTCGTTTGCTGCAGCAGAAGACGCTGTAGTGACTGCAAAATCTGTTGCTCAACCCGAGAGACCTAATGAAAGCCAGGAAAGACCCAATCGCCCCGATGAGCATGTAGACATGCCGATATTCAGCTCAAGCATGGGGAAGACAAGCCCGAAACCGGTATGGCAAACAGGAACGCCCATCAACCAGTCGACACCGCAGTCCTCGGGACACCGTGGAAAGAATGGCTTGATTGACTCAAGCAGCAACAATGATGGCCGTAGAAGAACGACGTCGAATACGTTGATTTCGCCTAGATACAGAAGATCTGATTCTTTTGAAGATCCGGGAACAGCGGCCTTGACGCCTCGCAGAGCTAGGTATCGTTCGCCAAAAGATGCATCACGCGGCTTGCACGAAAGCGACACAATGAATCAGCCAACCCTATCAGCTGTCACGCCCACAATAGTCTCCAGACCTCCTCGACATATAAGCGAATCTGCAAATACCAGGCCGAGTCGGGAAAGAGCATCATCTCCACACTCTACCGATCCATCGTGGGCGGTCATACTAGAGGAAATGAAAAATATGGGAATTACCGAAGATCAAATTGAGGAGAATGCAGACTTCATCAGAGACTATATCCGGCAACGAAATGCAAGTGAGGAGCCATTCTACTCACCTGTCACGCCCACAATAGTCTCAAGACCTACACGACAAATAAGTGAAGTTGCAAATACTTGCCCAAGTCGGGATAGAGCATTATCTCTAGATACTACGGATCCTTCGTGGGCGGGCATACTCGGGGAATTGAGGGATATGGGAATTACCGAAGATCAGATCAAGGAGAATGCGGACTTCATCAGAGACTTTATCCAGCAACAGAGGGCAAGTAAGAAGCCAGACTCACCCGTTACGCCCTCGACAGTCTCAAGACCTTCTAACATTCGGCTCGGGATGTCATCCAGCAGCTCATATGACGTGGATAAAGGCGCAACACAGAAAGAACCCCTGGAGAAATTGCATCACAATTCCGTTGCCGTGCGGCGCCATCAAAGATCGGAAAAGCAAGCCACAGAGAATATGGATCTAGTCACTACCCTTGGAGATATTGAAAGACAAAAGGGCGATCCGGAACAGCATAAGATCGCCAGAGCGCTCGAACTCATACGTAAAGGTGTTGATTTAGAGATGAGACGTAATGGCGAGACGGCCTTACATTTGGCTGTGCGTATTTGTTGTTCTAACAATGTAGGCCATGGTATTCAAATCCTGCATGAATTGCTAGAGAGAGGCGCAGATGCAGACGCACTTGATAAATATGGCGACACCGCTCTGCACACGGCAGTCATATCCAGCACTCCAGGACACCACGAAAACGAGATTGAAGTAGTCAGGCAATTACTAAGATGCAAGCCTGATGTGAATGCTCTGGGTTATTCATCAAGAACTCCGTTACATTACGCCGCATGGCGCTCTTGTGTGGAGTGTATTGACATGCTGCTAGACGCAGGTGCTCGGGTTAACAGGCTTGACGACTTTGGTCATACGGCTCTCCATTTCGCCGCGTTAAAAAAAGAACAGGGAGAAATCATCGCTAGAAAGCTCATCCTAGCTGGAATTGACATCGATGTCATCGATGATTTCGGTGAGACGGCGCTTGACATAGCTCGACGTTACAAAAGCTCTGGTATTATCAAGGTGATTGAAGAAGCCCGAAAACAACGTCGTCGATTTTACGGGGACATAGAAAACCCGTCGTCGATCTCACGGGGACAGCCAAGACTCTCGTAGCTGCCGCCCAATTTGTGAGTATGTCTTCGCAATCGAACATCATTAGGTGGCTAATTATTTATGCAGGTGGAAGTAAAATAGCACAACTATTCTCGGCCTTTTCCCAGCGTACTCAATAGCAATACATAAGACTTTGCTGTCATTCGCCTTACGGAATTGTTAGTTCTTATACCATCTTCTCGAAAGTCAGGACAGCGAACACAACTAGGTACCTCTATACAGATTGCTTCCTCATGAGCAAGTTTCTACCAAGCAAGCCCCACACGAATACCAAGACTCCATCCGCACTGCAAGAACCTCGCACCCAACCACCCACCCCCAAAACGCCCAGCAGCCGCACCTTCCCCTGTTCCTACACCTCAATCCTCCCTCTGCACCCCCACCGTAACATCCACCTTAATCCTCCCCCTCTCCGCCAGCCCCCCATCAAAATACCCTCCCCCACCCCTAATAACAGTCCCCACCCCACTCTTCCCATTCCCACCACCAAACACCTCCCCATCAGCCCCCCCAAAACCACCCATATATCCCTCACTCTTTCCCTCCTCTCCCACGCTCTCGATTCTCCGCAACGGCAACGAATTACTCCCTCCCGAGTCCTCGAGCGGTTTACCGCGTGAGCTGCGCGCCGCGGAGCGGGAACGGATGCTGTCGATGAAGGATTTGAGGGGGGAGTTGTGGTAGAGGGGCGCGTAGCAGGGGAGGTTGGCGCAGAGGGTGGAGGCGCAGGCTTCGATGCCGGACCAGAGGATCATGGATACTACTGCAGCTATAAAGGGGAAGGGGGTTGGTTAGTTGAGTATTTGAGTGGGTGGTTGGGGGATGAAGCAGGTGGGGGGAACTTACAGCCGAAGTTTGCTCCGAAGCTGGTGTCGACGCTGACTTCGACGAGGATTACGGTGTAGACGAGGCGGGCTATGGAGGCGATGATGCAGCTATTTGCGAAGGTTTAGTATGGTACATAAGAGGTCCGCGGGGGAAGAGGGCAAACTCACAATATCCCCAAGCCGAAAATACTGATAACCCCCAACTTCTGACTCGTGCTGATCTGCAGCCTTCTCACGAAACTAGCTGGCAAGCACAGGATTGATATATCCAGCACGATATCCGTAACGCTTGAACAAACATACATGACCGGATAGTTCGTCGATGGGATACAATCTGTCCAGTTGCACCAGATAGGCCAAACCTGAAAGAATGTAGCGAAGAGGAAGGAGATGAGCCAGCCGAGCGTGATGGCTATGAAGACCCAGATGATGCGGGGGAAGCGCCGGGCGGAGAACAGGCGGCCATAGAAGCAGAGGACGGAGAGTTTTACAAGGGCTACGGATATGATGTACCAAAATTGTTCTATGAAGAGGATCTATGGCAGGGTTTAGACTCGTTACAGCAATTCGAGAGAGGTGGGGGCTTTGGCACGCACTTTGAGGAAGAGGACAGCCTCGTCGTCACTGAGTGATGAGAAAGGGACGCCGAATCCACCGATTGCAGCACCAATGATGTTCGTGATCACCAATCCTGCAGAGAAGAGCTTGAAGGCTCATTTCAGCAATACCCACGCGACACTGAGGGTCGGAGGCTTTACCAGGGCTGCTAAGATCAGGTAATCCTCTGCTTGCAGGTAGTGGACCTTTTGCTTCCGGGCGTAAATGCGCATAGCAACTGCAATAGTTGCAAGGCCGAGGAAGAGAGCATTTGTTGCGATCAGAGTCCGGGATTGGGAGGTGGCCATAGCTTCAATGCGAGCGGCTGAGTGTCGCACAATCGCCCAGGTCTATTGACTGAGCGTTCGAGGATCTTCAGATGTGTAAGTTGTGGTCATCAAGGGCTTGTGGTACCTGTTTCAGTATATAGAGGAGCTTGGGTGAAAGAGGAGAGCATGGCAATGCGCGGGCCTCTTGCGCACGAGCCTTACGGCCGCTTTGTACTCTTCACGGGCACAAGACCCCTCCATAACGCCATTGCCCCATATTTGCAATAGCCTGTAAGCACATGCAGTTGCACAACTTAGTCAGGACGTAAACAGGGCGTACTATCGAATCGGCTGGCTCGCTTCTAAGCAGGATGCATGCGCTAAGGAAAACACTTAAGTCCCCGAGCCTATGCACGCAATCGACCCTAAAATCGAGCCAAAACGAGTAGTGCAAATATTCTAGATCCTGTTTTTACTGGAAATAGGTATAGCGGTGAGCCTCTACCGTTCGTAGTAATGAAATGAAGTGTCTGAGGATCTGGCACTTGCTGATCAGCCGTTTTTTATGTCACACCATCTACGCTTCGGGGCGAAAGTCGCCGAGATTAACTAAGCGTGTAGCACGATGAGGTCCTGTGGCTGATACGTACGGCCGTTGAATATCGACCCCAGACTTGGGTGGGAAGACGCGCAAATTGATAACAATTGCGCCATAGACATCGTTGTTTCCCCAGGAATTGACGGGAAGAACGCACACTTTATGCAGCTTTGGAACGCCTCGCATAAGCGAGTGTCTCTCCGCGCTGACGGGTCACACATGGGTATCAGGGCAAACATTCGGACGGCACGACCCCAGACTATGCGCAACTTTAAATGAACCTGCAGTGTGGGGGAAGAAAAGGTCCCGAATCTGCATCAGCTGTTGTCCTCCCAAATTGAGTAGCTAGTGTGGGCGGTAGTGAAGAATGTCATTTGGAGGGCAGCAGTGGCGACGTAGGTCAAGGGACGAGCTAATGCTGGAAACCGGGAGCATTGTATGCTCTCAATAAAGTGATTGATCTCGATGAAGTGTTTGTTGCACATAGGATAGAGCATCCGAGGGTCCGCAGGCGCCTAGCATAACGTTCAACCTGCAGTTTTCCATGATGGTTGAGATAGGAGATGCCGTGGAAATATTCAAGAGCGCTAAATGAATTGGCGCTTTTAGTGTATTCAAAATTACGCGAAATTTACAGGGAAGGTTTAAGCGCGCCAACCGCGGTTAAAGGGTTTTCTTCTCCGGTCAAGTCCTGACGTTGACGGCATCAATGGGAGTTCTGCATTGCTTTTTGTAGGCCATATCGATATATTTTGATTTACAGTACTTGAGTTACCGTCTGCCTTTGATCATTGCTCTAGGAGCGTGCCTCGATTCTCCCTTCTCCGTCATCCCCTTCTACACCATCTCTTTCTCCATCTTACGCTGTGCTTTGGCTGCCTTTTCTTTCGAATCCTTGGGCTCTCCTTCTCTACGCCCTGGCTCTTGATATTTAGGGTCCTATGAATGGAAATAGGTTGCGAACCAGCAAGAACATAGACGACATGGCTGGCGGCCGCCTCGAATTGCTATCAAAGGTCGAAGGTTTCGGTCCGACCTTGTATCGTAACACGTATTTGATTGAATCGAGGCTCCCAGTCTATGCATGATCACCAAGGCAAATCGGAACATTCAATTAGGCCTGGCGAGGAAGCTGTGAACTCGGTTATAGCAGCGTGGGTATACTTGTGCAAAGTGTGTCTCCGCCGATGTCATATAAGGAGAGGGCGACCTGTTTTGAGGGTCGGCCAAGAAAAAGATGATATTGGTGTTGAGTTGTATGGAAATGAAATGTTGCCGCAGGTGCAGTGGAGTTGTTACCTGCCACTGGTTCCCTGAAAGTATATGAGTGTTTGTTATAGGGTCGCAGGTTCAGCGCTGTTAAGGTGGTGTATAGGCCTCTCTGCTCGCCTTCCTGACCGTGTAATTGAACTGTGCCAAGTACCACTAGGTATCTTGGCGTTCCTTCTTCGTCTCGTACTACCGGTGCCCGTCCATTATTCTTGCACGAAGATTGGAAACCGGCCTTGCTAATGAACGTTGTAAGCCACATAGCGTACCTAAGTGATGAGGGTATGGTGTCCTCCTTAACGACCTTGAAAGTCCAGAGCGACGATAGCACGACGAAACATAGAGGCCACGTGTCTTGGTTCTTCGGATCCAAGTCTCGTGACAGTTCATCATACAAGATTCTTGATCCTTGTTCTTTGTCTGTCACGGTCATATCGTCACCTATAGGATCCCCGTTCTTCGTGTGAACGGGCGGAGCCTTTACAGCACCCCCTGTACGTGACCCAGCATCATCTTCCCTAAGTAAGCCAATAATTTTGCTATGGGTGGGCTAACAATGCCTCCCGTATCTGCGCTGCCATGACTGCTCATAATGGACCAAACGTATTCATGGTACTCGTGTGGGGTGTCTTGTATCAGAAATTGTCAGTCTCATCTAATACTTAACTTTCAATGACTGCTAAAACAAACTCACCTGGTGATGGTGGTAGACAGGCGTTCTATCTCGCACATGCATGGCTGACGGCGGGTTTGGCAGGATGTTTCCGGTGGAAGGTAAGTAAGGACTGACAGGCGGTGGTCCCTAACGTCTTCCTAAGGCGCCACTAATCCCTCAACTGTCCCCTTGTCGAATTCTTCGGGGGTCTCGGGCAACCCGCGACGGCGGCCAGTATAGAAGCTGACTCGACATTCCGCCATAGTACGATCGCTAGGCGTAATCACATTCAGAGGAAATAAGCCACCTGAAACTGACGATGGAGATCTGGCCACGTAAATTACAAGCTATGTACTTCACGCACACATGCGTGGCTGGAGATGTGCAAGGGAAATCCATATTCTCTCTAGCAGACTATCAAGGTATAACTGGCGGGCGGTCGTAATAGTGCGGCACCACGATCGGCGCTGCTTCGATCGTCATTACGATCATTCATTGCAAAGAAACAATAGCGACGATTGAGACTGGTGCGTATATCCCGCTGACAACACCCTCCTTTATGCCCAGGTCGGATCGATGAGGCTCTTGTTCCCGTCCGGTTCTTAGTCTACTTCACGAAAGATGAGTTGAGTCGTACGGCTCGCTCAATACAAGATCCTGCGACAGTCGGCTGCTCTGCAAGCAGCTAAGTGGCCAGGCTCGTATTCTAGCTGCTGTGCCAATAGGAGTGAATGGTGCTGGTTCTAGGGATCTCGGTCATGCACCAGGCAAGGTGGACATATCTGGCTTGCGAGGAGGGAAGCGTGTGCATTCCTGTGGCGGATGCAGTAATTCTCCACGGGCCGGGTGCTCATGCTTTGCGATTATTCGTCGCGTTGGTGTCGCAGTGAACAGCGACTCCAGCGACTTTACGGAAGATTGGTGACATGGTGTTGGCTGCTGAGAGAAGAAGACACGAGACACCAAATTCCCAGCGACGAATGCATGCGTTCTTCCCTCCGGGAAGTCCACCTCAAAAGTTCTTCCACCTTCTACAGAAGTACCGTTCAGAACTTCCACCTTCTCCTCCTTCTTTGCCAGATCTTCCTTTAGATTGGCTCATTCCACGGGACTTGTGTCCTTCGCAGCGAGAAGGTTCTTGCGCTCACTGATCTTGCTGTCGGCGCCCACTTTCGCTACCTCTAACAGCCACTCTTTTGCCTTCTCCGCGTTCTTCTCCGTCATGGTAGCCGATGTTGATCTTTCACGCTTCCACCATTTTATCGAGATTATCAGACCTTAGGTGTGATATCGAAGCTGTATCTAGCGCGGTCTTTGTGGTGCAAGGTCGGTCGTATCCAATCGGCTTTGGCAAACGAACAGCCACAGAATGCTATGACACTTCATCATCAGGGAAAGTACCACCAGCTAGGGAAGCCTTCGTGGCCTTGGGGTGATCTCCTATCTGGTTTTTGACTGCATCACCTGCGTAAGTACAACGTTAATGACCATTTTCTCGTTGAGGAAGCGTTGGATGGTTTCAAGCTCAGAGCTCAGGGGATTGCAGGGCTCGTACCAGGAGATGTGTGGGTACGATGGAACAATATACATATATATATATATAGGGAATAATGGAAAAGTCCGCAGCTACAGGGTAAGTGCGATTCTAGTCTTCTTCAATGTAGCCTGGTTGCGGTGGTGAATCGACTGGCTTTATCATAGAAAAGGTACAGAGAGCAACACGCAGCCCTGTTATTTCGGCGTCAAGTAAGTTGCGCCTCCCTTTGTCGAAGGTGTCGGTCCTGGCGCCATTCACCTTGTTCCGCCCTCTCTTTGTGTGGTCCCTTCTTTCTTTGCCGTTTTCGTTGCCGTTCTAGATGGGGGTAAATCTGGGGCGCTTTGTGCTGACTTGGTAACCTTCTTTCAGACCTCTGGATGCGTCATCTTCTTGTGTACACAAAAGACTTATGATACTGCCATGGATAGGCTTGGTAGATGATATCGACATCTTTTTCAGATCACGGGGAGGGTTTCAGTAGCGCGCAAAGGTGTCGGCGGCGTTGAGCTTTGGATCGAAATGTGACTGCATTGCCTACCTGAGGAGCTAGAATCTATGGAAATGGGGCTCCTAATATACATATGATGGAATAACACTGTCGGTGGGAAGGCAAAGGGTAGAAGACACGATAATAGTGACGCTGAGCATGCTGATCTCGGCAATTCACCCCTGAATCAGGACTGTTTGCGTCCCTGCAATGGGCTTCACAATCGGCACATTCAATCCATCTCCATCAATACCCTTAGCTTTCTTTAGGCTTGATGTCGTTCGCCACTGGAATTCTGCTGGGGCGCTGTACGGTACCTTTTGCATCGACATATCCGATCCATACCCCCAACGTTGTCATCACCAAATATACTCGATGCCATGCCAGTAAAGGCTTGATGTAGAATGGATTCTGGTTCCTTGTCCCGGCTGCGTACGAAAGAAAGTTGACCCGAGAGGGAAGTATACTCATCAACTTCGTTAGCTTTTGGCTCGAGTATCACGATTCGAAGCTTCATATGTAGGTCGACTTCATTGAGAGAGGAGGCCACATGTCTCAAGACTCTTGATTGAAAGGAGGGTCCTGACATTGGGCTACCCAAGAAAAGCATTCCTTCTCCAGGTTATGCTGAGCAAAAAGTGTTATTCCCACCGGGTGTTGATTGTGGTATGGTGAATTTGAGTAAAGAATTGATGAAAGGCAAAAGATAGCTTTGAAGTTGAGGCTGCATATGTGAATAGAGGCGATGCTTGGGCTATTATTGGTCGACTCAGGATGCCCACGGAGATTAGATACGGCTCAAGCTTGAAGCACTAGGACACAATGAAATTATTTGTCTGTAGGATGGTGTACTTCTTGAAAATGTGAGTCATGAACATTGTAGATAAGGAAGGAAAGACGAAAGCTTTGCGGCGTTTGGGAGTTGAGCTGCAAAGTGCTCATTTAGGTCATCTTGGGCCGGTCTGGGACGATCAACCTGCGGGGTTCAAAGCCGGAAAGGTAGCATTGGCGGCTCGTCACTGCCCATAGGCGACATGCTTTGGCTATCATATTCGGGAACGGGTCCCTCTAGCCTTCTGGCCATTAAAGCTCCTAGTTGATATGGCGTCCTCATTTGTTCACGAGTAGCTTCTTCGCTGACTCGGAAACTAGCAGGCTGACTTGGCGACGTTCTGAGTCCTTGAGATGTCCTTGGCGGCTGCGTATAAGCATTGAAATGTGGCTGATTGTCGAGCACATGATGAAGGTTGTGGTTCGATTCTAGCCACGCTATTGACCCTTCCTCTGGCTGATAGGATGCCACAGATGGATGTGTGGCAAATTCAAGATCATCTTCTGCGATTTCCACAGGGGCATTGATGATTGATAAGACCGGGCCGTGCCAGAGGCCGAGACCAGCGAGCTCTGGTGGTGGCCCTACTCTTCGTTCTAATCGCCAATAGTAATCCGAAGCTTGTTGGAAGACCGCGCGTTGGTGGTAATAGGAGCGCCAAGGTGATGCTATTGGAGGTGGACGTGCGGTTACACGCCCAAAGGAATTGACAACAGATTCAAAAACCTGCTGTATTCTCATCACTTCATCCCAGTCCTTGGGATCTTTATTCCGAACGTCGTTCTCATCATAAGGATTATGTCTTATCCTCTTAGTTCGCGCTTTAGTAATTTTCGCCTTCTTGGTGATCGCTGACATGGCTGGCGGTCTGGTGTATTTGGCTCTTCTGTGCAATTTCACATGTAAAATGCTCGATTTTCATGGAACACGATGCTGAACAATTTTGCGAAAGCAATCGATGCAAGAAAGGAATATGTTGCATAGAAAATCATGGATCTGTCGCGTCTCTGATGAGTTCTATTCGCTGGATGCCTTTACTCTGTGTTTTCCAAGTGGCCTGCACAACCGGCCTCTGCCGGACAAATATAGCCGTTGCCCCCCGATACGATCACCTGCGACCGAAATTGACATTCTCTTGGTAGAATTGTAGCTCCTTGGAGCTATTTTGATGTGCTAACACAAACTTCGAGCCAAATATTGATATCGGATCTGGATTGCTCCAATGATTGGGCATTATTCGGCAATCCTTTACTTTGCATGTACCCAATGACCGAAATTACCTCACCGACTTGTGGGCCTACTCGATATTGCGAGTGTGTCGTTCGGTCGCTACATACCAGGTTCACCATTTGGTAGACAAGCACGGGAAATCAATTTGGTAGCGATGTAGTAGCAAGAGCCCGTGGACCATGACGGTGAGAGGCTCCTTTGTGTCCTGCGACAAGGATGGCCGGAACAAGAGAAGGCTAGCATAAAGCACCAAGTGCTCTCTACAAGGCGACGTTTTGGTCATGAGGTCTCCTATTACGTCTGAATAGAAAACTACTGACCCGTACTTTCACACCTTAGAGTCCAACACATAGCTTATTGGTACTATAGCTTCCGATCCCTTCTTTTGAAGCCAAATAGCCTACTTCCGGATAGCAACATTTCGACCTACAGCCATACCGACCATCAAGAGGAGGCTTTAGCAAGCTTTTCGGCCTGGGGCCAGTGATAACTTTGCGCTTGTGTGACGAGCTGGGCTCTATTGTGTGGCAGACACTTTGTATCAAAGATCTCACCAAGATCAATGCATAGGGTTCTTTGGTTTCCGCGAAATGGCTGGAGGTGCTATTGGTGCCGCTTAGATGCATCGGTTGGGCTGAGAGTGGGGTCTGTCAACGCTCTCAATAACGGACCAACACGATGTTAATGGTCTTTGATAGCAATCTTGCCCGACTCTGTTATCCTTAGGAGCCGAGAGGGCCTTATTCTGCTCGAGATTCCTTCAGAGCCTATTATCGAGCACAAGACATCTGATGCTACCATCCTACAGTGCCTCCCAAAAAAGGCCCAGTCACGTCGATACTGAGGTACAGGCAAGATCTGCCAGGATTCCAAGGACAATTACACGGGAGAGCCGAGCCTGAGGGTTTACAACTTCTGAGGCTGATACGATCACAGTGGTGGCTTTCCCCTGGGGTACGTTGCTTCGGTGCCAATTTATCGTCAAGAGTTCCAGAAACGAGATCCAGTGCTCGATAGCACCGTCCCCAGCGGTGAATAGCTGCTCCACCGGCATGCTGGGAAAATTCAGATCAACTTAATGGTATTAGGAGGGGTCGTCACCTACTTCTGCTCCTCAGTGCTCTTTGTCACTGGAAATGAGTTCTCTACATCTTCTGTTCACCGCCTCAACTGTGGTTTGAGCTGCGAGCTTTCTCACCACCAGAAATGTGATATCACCATCTTTGCCTCACTGATACTATGTAGGTCCTCATCTACCGATAAGTCCCTGCCTTCAATTTACAGCTCCCTCTCAAGCCAGCGCGATAGCTCATCCAACCTTACCCACCACCCGCATACATACAAACACCAACTCAGAAGAAGCCTACCTCCACCCCACTCAATCCAGCACGAACGGCAGCGATAAAGAAGCTCATCGCCGGACAGGAAGGGAAATTCGGACTGCTTGAGCTCCACAGAGTAGAAGCTGACGCCAACCGCCACATAGCACTAAACTTGCTCGTCACTAGAACGGAAAAGCTCGACTCTGAGCCAGCGGCTGACTCCTACTGCATTGTTTAGTTCATTTGAGATCACTTGTTAGTTTTTGACATGTTTTTTCGTTCCCAACACCACTCTGGGCCTGGTCCGATGAGGAATTCTCAAGACATCGATGGCTTAGACCAGATCTGGGCAGTATTTCCAGGACCCGAGAACCGATCCCTAGTGTCAAATCTTTCCAAGACTCGGGCTTTTATACAACTGTCTGAACCATCTCGCCGCACGTCAAGAGTTCAAATCCTTCATTTTCACCATCATTCGGCTGGTCTAGTCGACTCTTGGCTTTGATTATTCGAAACTCCTATGAAGCCTTCCTAGTCCGAACATCTATCTGACCCACGCTAAGTAGCAACTCAGGTAGATCGTGGCTCATTCAATCATAATCTTTGACCACTCGTTTCATGTCCTGGCGCAGCAAGTGCCCCATTATCTGAGACCACGGGTCAGTACCCGTCGATGCCACGAAAAACTCTGAGGCAAAATCACAAGATAGACTCTTCCCTCCTGAGCAGAATGACGGATGTCGTTTGTACTCTGATGGACCAAAGAGCGACAGCGGCTGTGGACAATTGAAAGTCACATAATTAGGCTTTGAGCGAAGTCCTCGGCTGGGACGGTGTCGTTGAAGGTCCTAAACTTCGAAAGCCATCGCAAGTTATCTTTCATCTACACGATCAAGGGTTGATGGGTTCGGGAATTCTTATTGGGCAAGACAAAGAGGCATCCAAGAATCAAGAGCAGGAATCACAAGGAGTACAAAGCCTCAATGACAAAGACAACCGCGACTTCATGGATCAGGCTCGCCGATTTGGAATAAGGGTAACGACCAGTTAGAGGCTGTGACAGTTATACTTGTCATCATGTTAGTCGCATGGAAAAGCGACGGGGATCACATTGTCCAGCTAACTCCAAGTCTTGCCTATTCATTCAGTCACCTTTTTTGCATCTAATTCTAAGAGATCGCTCGCATGAGTATGAAGCAAGCACAATCAGTAGACTCAAAAGCGTTTCCAATAGAAGTATTTGGCGATCTCATAAATTCCGGAATTGCTTGACTAGTGGACTCATAATCATCAGTACCATCTTTCCCCTGAACTCAATTGTGATTGTAGCAATTGTACTTACCGTCAAACATAAGCTATCTCAGTAGTCCGAATAGTGCAGGAGTGGTTCAGTTAAAGAAGCTTGGCTACACAAGCTCAAATTCCAAGGGTCGTCATGCTTCAGATGCTTAAAATCGATCACCGTACCTCTCCGAATCCAAGCGACTCAGACACGCACCCTTTCACGCGATGTATCCACAGCCAAGAAAGATGGCTGTATTAGGTAAATGTTACGAGACTATCAGCGTAGTTCTGGGGGGTTCTAGCGCCAAGCCAATGTCTTACGGCGTGGCAGCCTGATGTCACCGATAGACGCACACTTCTTTGGCAAGCTTAACAACTCTCGTATCAACTTCTCCCTGGGCTGCAGCGAGCCCGTGGGTGATCAATCAAACGGAGATATTACGAGCACCACTCTCTCTCCTTCCAAGCGTCACTCAGGAGCCTCGCAACTATCGCGTGGCAATGAAAGTCTCCGAAACGCTCTCGCAACAAGTCTGGTCGAGGATCTGATGACTCAAACAAGCAGCAAGCACAGCATTTACACGGCGAAGGCGACGGCGATCGACGGTTTGGAGAAGAGGGGAAGACATTCTACATTGGCTGTCCTCTCATCATCGACAACTTTCTCGTCTGGGACTCTCTTCGAAGCAAGTCTGCTCTCAAGCTTATAAGCCATGAATACCTTTTTTATCATCATGATATCTCGCTGATTTGCTCTTTAGATCCTCCTTCCTCCCTACGACTCCTGCTGCCTGCGCCTTTGCCATCTACCCGAATGCGTGCAAAAACTGGCTTATCGGCGACTTTCTACAGAGTGGAGTCTACGACGGCTGAACAGCATACATGGCCGTCTAATAAGCTTTTACAAGACCTGTTCATGGGCAGAAGAACATTGTCTGGCTATTTGGCAAGGGAAGAGAGCAGCTTGGAGCCAAAGCAAAATTGCTACCGGCAGGAGAGCTCGCTTATTCCCTGTTCTGCAAAAGATACCTGGTTGAGATATGCTACGAAGTTGCCAGCCTGGAATACCACGAAGAGTTGTTCATGGCACCTGCACTCTCCACGGCCAATCAAGAGATCAACACCTGAATCTATACGCCGAAGAAGGCAACAGAAGCTGGGGACAAAGAGCAAAAACCATAAAGGGCGAAATACAGGAATGGGAGGGACTTCTTGGGTCAAGTCTTCGTGATCGATTGCAAAGCAAAGAACATTGCTCCTGTCGTCTAAGCTTTGAAGCTACTGCGGAAAGAAGAAATTGGGAATGGTTCCCTGGGACAAGGCTTCCTGATCGGTTGAAAAGCAAAAATCAGTGGTCGAATCATGTCAGCTTCTGTATGGCAGGACTGCAGCACGTCAATTACATGCATTGGTCATGGGAACAAGAAAAGTGGGCCACACAGCATTCACTAGTTTTAATGTATTCTTTTATTCTCAGACCATTCTCCACTTACACACCACTCATAGATAGAAAATGAACGCCATTATCAGACCGCAATTGCAAGTCCAATCAAACCCAGATTCTAAATTGTGCACTTAGCTTTGTAGAATTTCCGTACACAATACGTACCTCCTCTTCCAATGACTTCCGAGAGTTACCATATTTCTTCCAACGTCGCGTTACTTATACAATCTTTTCCTCATCCTCACATGTTTAAAGAGGCTGTGCAGTTTCACCGTGGTATTCAATAGTCGCAGGAACAGCAGGAAGCCCGTACCCACCCTCGAAGTCGCCCGTGGGAGGGAGTGCAATGGGAGCCATATCAAACCCATCGAAGTTGTCTAACCCAATCAAGTCTATGAGATGCTCGTCAGCGAGGAAACCATATTGCTCGACCATCGTGGGATCTTCGTATCTTAAAACTTGTTCGTCGGCTGAGGCTTGACTGTCGTTGTCTGTGGCTCTCACTGTTTCATTTGCCGACACGATGAGTTGGTTTTCCGGCTCTTCAACGCCTCTTTCCTGCGATTGGAGCCCTTCATTGACCTGAGAATCCTCTGGAATAGTGGCTTCTACGTTCTGTGGGCCCGGAGCTGTAGTTTCTTCACGAAGATGTCCAAGCAGACGTTCGGCGATTTCTTCGGTCAAAGCCGGCATTGGTACTTGGCCGAACGATCCAACCCACTCCCCAAGACCAACCAGTTGTGGAGCCTCGTCTGGGTGCCACCATCTGGACCGGTGAATCGATTGGATCGCCTGATACTGCTCATTATAACTCCCGTCATCGGGTATCAAAGGGGGCATTTCGCCATGATAAAGCTGGAAGTCAGCGATGGTGGGAAACAAAGCCGCTTTGATACTCCATTTCTCGACTAGATTTCGAGGAACGACGTACCGCAGTTCCTCCGGCCCGGAGGCTATTGGGCTGGCTGTGTTGCCTGTATCAAGACCGATATCCGCCGTAGCCCATTGTGTCATATTGCTTCCATCGTCATATCCAAAATCGAAGATTGGGACGTTTAGAGGAGCGCCAGATACCAAATTATCATCATGAAGGCTGGAGTTAGGGACATCAGGGCTGGTTCTCGGGGTCGAAGCCACCCGGAATCGCTTTTGTGCTGGCTCCAGAAGCTGTGGATCCAATACATCGTAAATGCCGTCATCGCGCTTGCGCTTGAGCGGACCTGTGAAGTCTGGTACGGGCTCCGAATATTCATAGCTATTCTGCAATGGTTGGTAGACTGGTATTTGTACCGTTGGTGATTGATTTCGCTCTTGTTCCTGGGCCTCTAGACGTTGGAGTCGTTTCATCTGCTGCTCACCCCTTGCCTCGCGCTCCTCGGCAGGGATCGATCTACCTGCTGCCCTTTCCGGGTTTTTTCCACGACCCTGGAGCCTCCGCCTTTCTATCTCATAATCAGACGGAGGCGGAAGGCCTGCCGTAGACACCGGTGGAGCGCCATAGGCAGCCAGGCGCTGCACAGTATGCTTCTTGAGACCACCCGCCTTCTCTCGTGTTAACCAGGCCGGGCAGTCGTTCCTTTCCCTGAACCTGGAGAGCCTCTGGTTGATGGTCGTAAGTCCGTGGAGAGGTCTTATGCTTCCGCTTTTCATTGCAATAAAGCGAGGCATCCGTGCTCTAAAATCGGGAATTGTCATCCCACAGATGCGACGAAGGCTTTCAATCCTCCCGCCTTCAACCTTAGAGGAAAAGCACCGCGGGATCCCAGGCCAGTCTTTGACCGGGTTATCATCGGGATCGAGCATGACCAAACCCTTGTACATCATGTATCCTGAGCTCTCAGGCTCGGTTTCCCGTACCGGCTTCTCCAGTAGGAATAGAACCTGATTTCCCTTGCTGTCTCGTATGTTTCCCCATGTCGAACGGTCGTCAACGTTCCAATGCTGCTGGCCATATGCTGAAGCGAACGTTGTGATATCACCCTCGGCCTCTCCGTGCTCTGGACGAATGTCGTAGCTGCCAAGCATATTGTCCTCCAAAATGAACTCCCTCCTGTAGTCGTCATGTGGAGCAGCTGGTCGCCAAATTCGGTGTTCTCCATCCCACCACTCAAGACCACTATTCATTCTCCGGGTCTTGCCCTTTGGAGCATCTAAAGCGCCAATACTCCCATGTTCTTCCAGGATCTTCTGACGCTTCTTTGCACGCTTGGACTGTGGGGCATCTCCATTGGAGTTGTCGCTCGGATTAGCTGCTCGTTTGCGCTTTGGCGTGCATATAGTCGAGTAATCTTGCTGTTGATCGAAATGATTGGTAGGCTTGGTTTGAAAAACGTGATCTAGATTGTGAGAGAAAGGCTCGCCGACGCCTAGGTCGTCCCACTGCTGAAAGCCCTCCGGGCCCGTGGCATAGTGTCCGTGACTTTGCTGTGCTTGCTCGTTGAATACAGCTGGCATATCTGGGTAGCCTTCAGCCAGCACATATCCAGTCCGAGCTTTCGAGGGCGGCGTTCGAGTCATAGCGTGAGATAACGGTTAAGGAATTCCGAACGATAGCAGTAGATGATCTCTCCGGGGCTCTCTTGCTTTGATTTGTGTTAGAGCTCCGATGTCTGATCTACGGTGTTAGCTAGATCGATGTGACGAAGTCTAAGGAAAGAATATCCAGAAGCCCCAGACACGAGCTTATTTAAGAAGGGCGTGTCGAACGAAAGTGTTCAGCAATACCACACATTTGTATGTGCAGAGTGTGTTGCCATTACGATAAAAGGACGACACAAGTCAATGACCTCGACACAAGCCAAAAAGACAGAGCGTCGTCGTTACAAGGTATATTGGACATGGCGGTTGGCGAACAATGCCCTTGTGTCCGTTTTCTTTCAAATTACAAAGAGGCTCGATTCCTAACAGCCACGGAAGCTCTCTTCATTGTCCCGTTAACAAAGCATGAGCATCATTGTAGCCTATCCCCGAGGACGTTGATATCTGCTGGTTTGGGGAACCATTGTTCGGACCTAAAGTCGCCCTGGAGTTGTTGCAGGACACGACTAGGGAGCACTCCTTGAGATTATTGGCCTTCGACATCCCTCCGTCATGCATCCACTAATCGTATAACAGTTGTCAGATGACTGAGGAAGCATGTTCGTGGAAAGCAGTATGGGCCGCTATGCTAAGGGTGTCAGTGGGTATCAAGTATATGGGAAATTTCATTTGACTGATGTCCACTTACTTTCCTCGCTAATGCTGGCCATGCAGCTGCTTCTAGCACTTGTGTTGCCGGAATGATACTAGTGATCCTCCAGGTATGCTGATTATATATATATTTATATCCCAAGTAGAGCCAGCCAGCTTCGCGAGGGCCCTTGGGAAGGCGGTACCACATAGCGCGGCATGTCATGGACATCACGGGGGGATAGGCTTGAGGAGGTACGATGCCCTTGCATAACGGACCCCTGGACTTCGAGACTCAGTGAAATGGCGATTTAGGGATAACACAGGCCATCCAGTATTCACCAAAAGGCAGCGGACTGTGCAATCAAGTGCTCGAGCTTGTAACCGTACCGCAAGGTGAATACTCAGGGGGTCACATGAAAGGCGTGAGTCCAGGCCAGCGATAATCTCTTTTAGCAAGCGCATTCTAGGTTCCTATGAATTATCTCATAGCTCCGTATAAGCAAGTCCCGGTGGAGACGCCGACCAAGACCGGCCTGGTGCGAATGGTCGGAGCTTGGTAGGAATGACCGTAGTTGCTTAGCTTGGTACATTGAGCTGCACAAATGTCTATACCAAACAGTGGAGGAGTAGTCACGGTTAGCCTATATTAGCATTAGACCTAAGATGAATTACTAGTTAAGCTCTTAGTGTAGAGGTCACTGTTGGCGGTTCTGGAGGTATCCTGGATAGGTCTATGTTCAGATATATATATCGTGAAAGAGGTAGGTTCCTTCGATTCTGGACAACACTATAGAGTCAGGATAAGCAAGTAGACTAGAAATTTTGGGGCTGATTTTATAACGACGCGTAGGTCACTAAAGCCAAAGTGTGATCCAGTCCATGGTCCCGTTACCGTCTCCGCTCAGGATCCAAGCTCATCACTAGTAGCTGTTAACATGTGTATGAGTAGTCAGAATCAAGGGAGCTGTTATTCAATGATCTGACGCTTGGATAGCTTCGTGAGTCTCCCCCCACTACAGGGAGGGAGCCCGCATCACGCCCGCAAGGTCGCCCAAAGATAATCCAGAGTTGGATCAACGTTCGAGCGCAGCAAAGACATGTCCGAGGGAACTTCCAGCAAACCCCTCTCCCAGGAGAATCAACATCCCACTAAGAAATTAGGACCGCCTCGATTCCCATTGTATCAAGCTAAAGAGATGTTTTGAGACGTTTGTCCTTCGAACATCATTGAGATATGGCGCTATCCAAAAACGTCTAAGCTACTCGGGTTTTACCCGCTTCTTACCTCTTTCGGATTAGCGTCTCTCCAGACATCCAGCGGCACTTCAGCTTTGCACGCGTATTAGTTTTACGATATGATGCGCCGGAGACACCGTTCACTGCGGCAACTAGAATCGAGGACTTTGGCGAAAGCTGCGATAACGAGGTACCGTCATGCGTCCATACTGATAGTTGAAATTTCTGACGAGAGACAAACAATGAACACTGCCAATGAAGTTTCATACTTTGGTATGGAATCATCATACCATGTCATTTCGCAGAGATACTGCTACTCTATCTATTACACTATGTTACATTCATCATCCGCCTCCAATCAGACTCTTGTTGTAACGATGCCACTAGCGATGCTGTTCTCTCCGCGAGAACATGCTGAAAGCAGTTTCTTGCTTAAAGCTTTCTGAGAACAAACCATTCATGGCTGACAGCGGCTTGGATTCGAAGGATCTGGAACTTTATCCTTGGTTCGGTGATGCCTATCTTCTGGGCAAATGGATCTTAATTGATCAGGTAAGCGGCCTGTACGGAGAGCATTTTCGAAAGTTTTGGACCATTCTGAGGAAATTCCCTCGCACAATGACTGAGAATCATGAACGTTTAAGCTGGTCGTGCCGTCTCCCCTGGGTGTCATAGGTTATGTCAAAGGCCAATCCCGGGGGCTTTGCCTCCTTGACGGCAGACGCGGCGGCAGCGCAGCATGTTTTCCCTGCGAATGCGCGCACCGTTAAGTAGGGAATGGCGAAGGAATCTGTTACTAGACCCAGCGACCGCCCTGCGAACTCCCCCCACTAGAATCAAGCTGCTCCCAAAACTCGGCGCTTAAGTCCGGGAAATCACCGTGCGTCGACATGTTTGATGCACTTGAGAGTTTGTCTGAGGTGTGGCTAGAAGTGAGGTTCGGTGGCAACGATGAAATCTAGGCTTCTATCGGCTTCGGGCCAAACGCGTATCTCATATATCTCCAAAGCGTCAGTTGAGAAATGCTATTACTATAGCTGCTCAGACCTGGGTGTTGTAGCATGAACACTCCGTAATACATGAGAATAGCGGCGTGTACAAGACTGATATCATGAACAGTGAGGTAGGAAAGGAGATGATTGGCTGCGGCCAGGTGTATGGATTATGCATTGGTAAGGAAATGAGCGAGCTTTGCGGTGGCATAGGCAATTTCTGGCCTCTATCTTTTTATGGCTGTTGCACAAAGGCTGCGGTGCAGATGGGTCTGAAAGAGTTCCGCAGTATCTGAGATGGTTCGCGAGGTATAGTCTCCAAGTATTTCGATATTCCCATCACGACCTCCGTTGTATCTTCATTACTTCCTCCCAGTCCTTCGGATCCTTGTTACGCACATCGTTCCCGTCATGTGGGTTATGTCGTATGTTTTCAGTCCGCGCTTAAGGATGATAAGATATGAAGGCACTGAAAAGCCCACGATCAGCATGGAGTAATTCTCTCAACTATCACCGGAGTGCGGCGTTCCCATAACAATCCCATTCGTCACCAAGAGTCGAGTCCCTCCGTCAATATGTCAGGATGCCCCCTGCACATTCGATTTCGTTCTCCATTCGAGCATTTGCTTCCAGCGTCGCTGTGAAATTCTTCCTTCATCTCATTCAGTTTAGTCCTTGGTTGAGCTTGGACTCGCATCGTTAGACTCTCGACGTTTTGTTGTTCGCTCCAATGTCCGCCAGATTTAAGCACCAAAACAGCAATCCTAATGCTCGACGTTTTGTTGCTCGCTCCAATGTCCGCCAGATTTAAGCACCAAAACAGCAGTTCTAATGCTCGCCCTGGTATCACTTTACACCCAACGACCACCCTGCCAACTCCTCCCATTACCATCCAGCTGCCACGAAGTCTCGACGTCCAAGTCCGGAGGGTCACCGTAAGTCGCAGAATCCCACGGCAAATTCCACACTACGCGTTCTTCGTTGAACTCATCAATGCGAAGGATAGCGGGGCGGGGCCTCCCGAGACGGTCCATGACACCATGCAGTGCACTTTCGATTTCCTCGACCTGCTCCACGTAGGTAGCAGTTTGGTTCCACTCTGGAATGTGGGAGCCAGTGAGGTCAAAGTAGTGTGCGAGTGTGGGCTGAAGGAGACGCTGTATGCTTTCGATCTCTTGCGGAGTTTCTGGTACCTCGTAAAGGCGATCGTTAAAGTTCTCACTGGACTCGGACTCTGGTTCAAGCGAAGTGTCAATCGCAATGCCGCTTCTTGGTCTCTCTGGTAGTCCGAGGACACCACCGATGGAAGGTAGGTTGGAGATGTTCCTAGAGCTTGAACCACGACCTGAAGCTGGCGGACTGCCTTCCTCTGAAGACACATACTTGCGCTTCGGCCTTCGCCTCGGTGGTGACGTGACAGGAGGAGCAACGCCCTTAGCAAGACTCGATTTAGGACCAAATGATTTGACACCAGGATGCTTGGTATTAGAAGGCTCGCGTGTAGGAGGCATTCGACCACGTTGCCCGGGACCACGAGGTTCAGGACCAGCACTCTCAAGAACACGTCCTCTTGATCCTGCATTGATCTTCAACAGCTCTTGGATTTGTTTATCGGTCAAGTCCTGACATCCGCGCGTGTCATTGCCTCTTCTGCCGGGCCTTTGTTGAGCGTGAACACTGTCGATGTATTCCTTGATCTTATCAGAGGAATTGTCTCGTTTGGTCCACGGGACTGCGCCGGCTTTGTTTCTGAAGAAACGGTTTCGCTTTGCAAGGTTGTTTGCGCTTGTCACCGGACATGGTTCTCCTTGCCTTGAGATGAAGGGTGGCCTATATATATTTTTAAGAATCAGTGGATTGCGTTACGGCCAGCGTAAAGATAGAGAAGAAAGATTGTGGTAGGCAAGAACAATGATGAGATAGATGACAGGTGTGTTGAGGGAGGAGAAGATGAAGAAGAAGAGAAAGGGAAGAGGCAGTTGAGAAAAAAGGCGTACATTCGTTGGCGGAAGTCGGTGTGCTTAATTCTCTTGTTGCCCCGTTGAGTTGGCTCCATAAACTCGCCCTCATACTCCGACGAGAGGACCGGAGGTATGTCTTGGAAGTTCTGCAAAGGCCGCAACCAGTAGTCGATTACGAGCCTTCCATTGTGACGCCATGGGCCAGGAGGTCGACTTGTCCGATCCCTACGCGGCTCGTATTCGAACATAATTGGGGCATAGTGTGCTCGGTCAGTTCCCCAATGGCGCTGGCTTTCAAGAAAGGCGGTTGAATTGCCTGGTTCACGGCCTGATTTGCGCGGAAACACTATTTGGTAAGTTAGCTCAGTGATTGTGTTGGAAGAGCTGGCCTACCATAGCTGCCCCGGCGATTTGCCGCCTCAGCTAACTCTCCACGGATCCAGTGGTGGAAGACTGCAGGCTCTATTGTTATGTTAGAAGTTGTGACTATTTGATAGGATAGGCTACACTTACGCCATCCAGATATCTCAGGGTCATCGCTGTACTGGAGATTGCCCTTCGAGTCAAAGCGAATTCGTCTTTTGCTATCAGCAATGCTCTTCGACTTCCTTTCCTTCTTAGCAGCCTCGGCAAAATTGCGCTCGTCCTGTTCCCGCTTTTGCTTGTCGGTCATGTTTGCCTCATAGATATGAAACTCCCATTGGAATGGATTGTATACAGGGACGTTCGAAGCTCTGATACTTCCTTGTGGGGTCTTCGCTGAGCTCGAGGCGACATAGCTGGGGTCATCTCGTTCCTCTTCTTCTACCTTTTCTTCCTCCTCATCAGAGTACTCGTCGTTATTTGAGTCAGAGTCTGACATGATGCTTCGGCTCGCACAGCCTAGCTAACGGACTGAATCGTGGTGCGAGTCAATGGAAGACTTGAAAACGATTCCACGTTGGAACGACAGAGGGAAGAATATATGAATGAGGTGAGACGTCAATCAGGGACTGGTTGAAGGTGTTAAGAGTGGGCGTAAACGAAAGACAAGACAACTCCGCTGCGAGGGTAATATATATATATTTAGTTGATATATATATTTAGTTGAGAGGGTGAAAGAACGAGAGGCAGAGCCCTTCTTTTATGGTAGATGGATGTGTTACCTTACGGCCTGCCAGTGACACGATACCCCGTGGCGAGGCCTTTCAGTGAAATTCTCCTTCACGTGCAAGCATGACACCAGTCAGCGTGTGTTCCTTCATCCCCAAGCGTGACGCCAGACAGTGTGTGTTCCTTCATTGCAAGCATGACGCCAGACAGCGTGTGTCCTGCCCCCTGGGCCACTCGGTGAATGATATGAGCGAGGTCCATACCACTCAAGGCGCAGCTGATGTGATTCCGGCGAACTTGAAGCCCAAGCTCAGGGGCTCATCCAATCAAGGACAGCCTTTCCCTCATGACATGTGGACAAGGATACGCGTTCGGCCTCAATGGCCCCACATTCATTGGTTTATGCCTCTCCGTGCATACGTAAGTCCGCATGTCGTTGAAGTGACGCATAACATGTGAGGGGGTAATACGAGGAGGCATTGCTATGTTGAAGCAAGCCGGGCTTTGCCGCTGCCTTGGTTTAAGATTACAAATGATTCTACGAGCGGGGTCTCATGCTCATAGACGGTACCCATACAGCTTGCTATTGGTACAGGGCTAAAGTTGTAACAGGAGTCCTGCGAATGGGTGGGCTGCCTCGTCATGGGTCTGGGCAAGACCTTCATCTGCGAATAAAAGCTTGGGGGTTCACCATGTGAATCCTTTGATAGAATGCTTAGGCCGGCAGATCACCTAAGATATGAATGATCTACGCGGAAAGCCGTCACGTGTCTGCTGAATATGACATAGATGAATGAGTATGCAAAGTCTGAGGAGCTAGAATCTACGGAATGAGGCTCCTAAATATACATAATGGAATTTACGCCTGTGTCTGTCAAACAATAGCAGTAGAAGACCCTAGAACGGTGACAAAGAAATAATGATAATGGCAAAGCGCAAACAGCCTACTGATGCTGATTGCCTAACTTACTGATTGCCCAGCAGCCTCACACATTTCACAGTGAACACGTACACAGAGGAAACCGCGACTACTTACCCAATGAAGCAAAGTCCGGGAGGGGAAGAGGCTGTTCATGTGTATTTTAAGTTTGGGATAAACAAGGCTAGAGATCAGCAGTCGGCATCCCAGAGGCATGTTTCAAAGGCCGTGTCATGGATGTACCCAATCAATCTTAATTGAATGAGCCCATACCCCTGAAAGCATCTCCCATTGAAGCGTAAGTAACCGGATTCCTGGAATTAAGATGCCGATCGACAGGGCGATGAGCTGACGTTCTCCGCATCTGCATGCCAATTTTGTATCTGCTAGCTTCACCTAGCTCAAGTTAATGGCCGCATGATCCCTGATACAGGCCCACAATAGTGCCGAATATGTATTTCGTTGATTCATCGGTGACCATAGTGATAGCTAGGCCGCTTGTTGAGGGCGAAAGAGATCGCTATTGGTCCTCTTTACGGAGTGAAATGGATTGTCAGACACCTTGACCGCATGATAACATTGATGAACGGATAGAGCTCAGGTGAGGGTTACTGTTTGTCACTTTGCATTCAGTGATTCTTTGAGGGGGCGAAAGAGCTTCCCATCCTTGATTGGTGAATCGGAAGACCCGTGCTTACCATTACACATTCACTTGGCATTTTAGCCTGCATTACCCGAGTGTGGTGTCAACACCCTTGTGTTGCTCTTTCTATTATTTATACTCCTCTTCCCACCCACTTTTTCTGTCTCCCCCAAGCCTTCGAATCTCCACATATATAGCAGCTGCATGCCTCCAACATGGCTACACGGGCATCAATACGAAAAAGGGTAAACACCACAAATCGATACGTATTCGATACTACAACTCCGACTGTCGCTCCGCACTGCTTGCATTGATCGATAAAATCTTCTCTCGTTATTTACGAAAATCTACTGGCCACGATAATGTGTCAATTCAAGTACACACGCCACTCCTGTGACTATACTTTGCCAAAGCTTGAAGAGAACGATGACCATTCATAAATGTCGACCGATGGATTGTGGGTGAGATTGACAACGTAAGTCGTACCTCCTGGCTCTGATCTGTCTTCTACCTGCGTCAACCTTGGGCAACGAGATCAAGAAGCATACTAAAACAGCCAATACAGCTCAGCGTGCTCGCAATCACATACACTTGCTTCACTACCGTCTACTTGAGGTGGTGACTGACACCCTCACTCTCCCTCCCGGACCAGGAGACAGTACAAACTCACCAACCTCTCCGTATCACCTTACTTACGACCGCTTGTCAAATTCTGTTTATGTCAGGCAGTTCCGATATTCCAAGACGTTCTTGATGAACCCTGCACTCCACGCTCTAAGTCACTTCAACAACTGCTTCTCCGGATCAACTTTAAGCCTCACGTCAGCAATTCTTCCTCTCTGTTGAGTTTTGCCCCCAGCATTTCCCTCCAAAAGTACTCCGCGATCGATGCGGCAGCTGCTCGATGTTAATCATGTCAACATCGTTCTCAACTTAAACTGTTCGGTTTTCAACGACCCGGGTCGTATATTTCCCCATAATCATTCCTTTTCTCACGCTGCCTTAAGGCTATCTCGGCTGTCAAGGGCGCTCTAGGAGGAGGAGGAGACTTTCCATCTTGAGGCGGACAAATACGACCTTGACACTGCCATTATGCAAAGCTCCTCCGTGGAGGCACAATCCGTAACCCTCAGAGTATTGGCCTGGGAGGACATGTTGCCAAGAGAGTAAAATGGACATAGTCTCTGGTTTCCAAGAGATGATGGAGGGGCGATTGGATTATTGAGTCAAACTAACGCCAGCCTTGGACACAGGAGCAATGTGTTTGTGATCAAATTGAGGGTTCTGGAACTAGCAAATTGGCGATTTCTCAGCGTTCTATCCAGCTTCAAAGGGTAGTCAAAAGGGTTTCAGAACCAGCAGATTGGCGATTTCTCAGCGTTCTATCCAACTTCAAAGGGTATTCAAAAGGGTTTCAGAACTAGCAAGTTGGCGATTCTTTAGCGTTCTGTCCTCAAGAACCGGCATAATCATCTCGGGGACACCCGAACCAACGGCTTCATAGTTAGTAGCCTATACCTTACCAAGCTAACTTACGTCCAAACTCCCCATTTTCATCATCCATCAACCCCTTCCTATTGAATGGCCTCTAGATGCTCATTCCGACATCATTTATGATCGCATGTATACATCTGACATAGCCTACAACCATGCCTGGTTCTAGGTATCCTTTCTAGTTCCTTGCGCAGCTCTGTAGTTGATAAAGATGGTAAATAATAAAGAATCGCAACTTCTTGACTGTAGGGTTGATGCTTAAAGGCCCCTAGAGCTCGGCCCCTAGGAAGCAAGATTGGACCTAAAAGCTGCTACCGTTGGGGCTAGTCCCCCCCTAGGCGACTTGACTTTAGGGTCTCTCTAGGGGGCACCCTACTAAACGGCTGATTCCGCTATTTACCCCCGAAAGGTGCATTGCAGCCACTTAAGGGACAGCTGAGAAGGCGGGTCTGGCAAGTTTTCAATTGTACGATGATCCAAAGAGAAAGGGAATGTAGTGTCCGCAGGCCTGTGACCGACCGTTTGAGAGCTTCGAGCTACTAATATCGAAAGGGATTTAAGCCATGAATTCAGGAATTGGAACACATTGTCCTGGGATATGTGGCCTGCAAGGTCTTAAGTTGACTGACCACAAGGTATTGGAGATCCAAATATCTGTCAAGCTTGGTAGGAAATGGAAAGAATGTAGGGACGCCCGGAACATTGGTAGTTCTGTTCTCTTCATGAAAAGGGTATCAAGTCTTGGCGAGGGCACGCGACTCTTGGTAGCGAGCAGCTAATAGCTACCAGCCAGCCTAGCTCTGGAAGCCTACAGATCTATCTGAGCGTAGTTCACACACACACACTTCAATCAGACCTTAGGTTTCGCATGGAATATCGAGATTCAAAGGTCGTAGTGGAATGTGGGCAGGCTTCAGAGGCCGAAATTCAAATTAAGCCTTTACTAGCGGCGGGAAGACTCGGGTAGCGCACTTAGTGGTCCTTCATTTGTGTATCAAGTGGTAAGTGGCTCATATGTGGTAATCGATTACTCTGGTGGTAAAACTGGTGTAAGCCGATGAACTTGATTCCCTTCTGAACCTCCCAGCAGATCACCTCCATCCAGAAACACTCGATGCTTATCCCCAATCTCCTGAACCCGGTGCCAGGAAACCCCCATGAGGTTCTTGCTACATTCAACGACAAATACAATACCTTACTCGCAACCGGAGGATATCAACCCTTCGTCTACCCCTACAATGCCCTGAGTGGATTTCTCCTGATTGCATACCTCCTCTTGCCTCCTTCGAGGTCGAGTCTAGTCTGTTATGCACGTTATCCAGTATTCGCTATCATAATTGTTACGTCTGTACTCGCAATTAGGCAATGTAGAAGTTCCATGGTCACCGTAGGCTACGGCATTGGATTATTGCACGCATGGGCAATACTTTGGAGTGCTACTTTGATAATCTTCAATGATGCGAGAGTGGACTTCAAACGGATCGAGGAGCACCGTTCGAGCCCGGAGGATGCGTCCTCTTCAAACATGGATCAGGGAACATCTACTGATGTAGATACGGCTGATGGCGAAGCGCTGAGGAAACGTGATGTAAATGGAGCTGTCAAGCAGTCATCGCCAGAAGCTGAGCGAGGAGAGCGAACTAAACGCAGTACATATGTATGGCAAAGTCTACCCCGAACGTTTCGCCACCGTCTGGACTGGGTTCTGGACCTTGTGTGCAACTTTCGTGGTGTACGCTGGACATACCAGATCACCGGCCTCGCCCCTCCACCGCAGCACATCCAGTCCTCTCTATCCAATCCAAAACCACCGCCCCCAGCCGAACAATCCTACCTCTCACGCTCAGAAATCCTCCGCCGCGACCTCCCCAGCTTGATAATCTGCTACCTCTCCCTTGACGTACTGAAATACCTAACCCTGAAAGACCCCTACTTCTGGTCCTTCCCTCCCTCGGCACCCTCACCATTCCCTTTTCCAGGCGCCACACGATTAGTCCTCTCCGTCGTCTTTGTCTACGCCTCTCTACTCCAAATCTTCCTCCTCGCGCCTCTTGGCTTCGCTGTCCTCCTCGGTCCCAAGAGAATAGGCCAACATGCCTGGCCGTGGCTCTACTCCTCCTACTTCGGTCCCCTCAGCCAAGCCTGGCATAAGGGCTTAGCGGGTCTCTGGAGCGGATGGTGGCATCAAGTCTTCCGATTTGCATTTGAGCAAGCTGGCGAATTCATGGGCAGATGTACAGGGTGGGAGAAACGGAGTCAGCGTGGGGCGGCTTTGAGGGTGGCAGTTGCATTCGCGTGTAGTGGGATTTTGCATGCTTGCGCTTCTTATACTACGCTCGCAGATACGAGACCGATGCGGTCTTTTGCGTTTTTCATGGTTCAGCCGATTGGGATCATTGGACAGAGGGCGATTACTGGGTGGATGAGGAAGGCTGGGATCAGAGACAAGATGCCAGCGTGGGTAAGGGGTATGGGGAATTCGATAGTCGTAGTGGCCTGGTGCTTCTTGACGGGTCCTCTGATTGCAGACGAGTTCGCTGCAACAGGTATTTGGCTTTACGAGCCTGTGCCGATCAGTCTGTTTAGAGGCCTGACAGGTCAAGGCTGGTGGTGTTGGGGTGGCAGATGGTTCAGGTGGTACACAGCGGATAAGTGGTGGAAGAGCGGCTTAGCATTTTGACGCATTGTCGAGAGAAGGTACCTGAGCGCAGTGTTTATTATTGGGATCTAAGACTGAGGTTTATATAGATCTGCGGTATTTATTCATGTATTATGCTTATAAATCTACCCTGGCAATAGACTGACATTTTCTCAATGGTGCTTGGAATCAGCTGTTTGCTTACCTATGCAAGCTAAATGAAGCCGAATGCGAAGTTAGGCCCGCGCCTACACCCTGCTTCCCACGAGTATCTCAGTATCCTGGCCCTAAACTTGAGCTTCTGAGCGGTTTCATGTCACAAGCAACGCCTATATCAAATTCTTCGCAGATCGCGTCAGCCGAACCCTCTTTGTTGTATCTCAACCAGATGCTCTAGCTTGGCTGTCAGCTAATAGTTATCGCCACCATCGCTTGCTTGGCAACTTCTTCCTCGCTTTCAATGCAGGGCATAGAATCCCGCACCCGACTTCTCTTTCTACCACACCAAGCCACTAAGCAACCTCAGTAGATTCTTGAGAGACTAATCACGGCATAATAAGTCTACCGAGTTCCCACAAGTCTTAAACGCATCGCTGATGTTCCTCCAATTCTGGAACCCTTTTCGAATCCAGCTCCTTGTAATTTTACATCTTGCGGGTCCCAAACTCTTGATCCACTTCTGGATATCCATGCGGAACCCGGCCCTTCAATCCTTACAACACCCTGCTCCAGGTCCTGGCCTTCAGCTCTCCACATAATCCTCTTGAAATCCCCTTCCTAACAGCTCTTCCCGATGGAACTCTGTCGTTGAAGGTGCCACAAGTGACCTTGATGCTCCTCCAGCAGACCGTGTATCATGCTCGACCGCCAGGTTAAGGAAGGACGGAACCTGAATGGATCTTCCAAGAAGAAAGCCATCCTAGAGCCACAGATACATCCTGAATCTGGCACTAGGAACTCCCAGCGAAGAATACAGGCCTTCAAACTACAACAATCCAAGCCTGTTCGAAGCGAGGCCGCGCAAGAACGTCAAGTTTCCAACGCTACGCCCCTACCTACAATTTCAGAAGATGTCACACCGTCTTCATCAGCATTTTACAATCTGATCCGTTCTCCAGCAAGATTACACGACCTCAAACCCCTCCCGAAAGTATTTCGATGATCCTTCCGTGCACCAAGCGAGGTTATTTTGGATATGTACAGGTACTCTTGCCCCTTTGGTGAGGCAGCTAACAGCTGAAGGTGTAGTGGCAGAGTACTACGAGGAATACTGATCGAGGTAACGGTATCGCTTCGATGATGTTTTAAGATGCAGGCAGCATTACTGGGATCAATGAGAAAGGGTTTTAAATCTAGAATTGGACTCGGAACGTTGGGGAGCTATGGAGCCATGGCGAGGTGGATCAAGCTATCTTTTTCCACTTCCTATAGCGAACGCTATCCGGATAGAAAATATGTTCACGAGCAGGAGTGAGGAAGGGGTCATCAGCGTACCCTTGAGGGTGGCTTCTTGCTGAGGGACGCGCTTGGACGCTAATCAGTTTCGACTACTCCAAGAGCACTGGAATGGGCTTGGGATCTTGGGTCCGAATCTTGCCAAGTATGCATTCTAGCCTGCGTTTTATTTTCTACCAATTCCCAGATGCTCCCCTTCTTATCCGTATCCCTATACGATGAATCAAATTCAACCATCATGCTTGTCCATCCGTAAAGCAGAGCCCAACTACCGTCACCGTGGTCCTTCTGATACATTATGGCGGAGACTGCCTAAACGTGGAACGCCTTTACCGCCCCTTCCACGCGAGAATCCACTGCTCTCGGCGTTTACATGATATAGACCTCTCAACAAAGCTGCAGCCAACGTCAAATAGTCCCCTAATCCCACTTCTCAAAGCTGTGATGAGCATGCACATGTAGTCAGCCCATGATAGCTTTTTCCAGTAAGCTTCCAATTAGCAATCATGCCTTGCAGTCTTGGTGTCGAAAGCACTCTACAGTCTGTAGTCTCCCACGTTGAATCCGTATCGTATATAGCTTTACAGCGTGTAGACGTGTAGATGGAGGAAGCCGTATTCGGATCGAAGGTAGACACGTACTGTAGGTTGTGGCTTTGTGAAAGCTAGAAGTAAGGGAACCCTTGGCGATGATAGAAGACCTAATTAGGAGTGTAAAGTCCCTTCCAAGAGTAGGCCTCAGAGAACGAGAGACATGAGCAGAGCTGTAGGGTATTCGAATGGGAAGGGGATGGAATCGATGAAAGGGAGCAAGAGCTAGAATTGAGCATGCGGCTCATACACGATTCGGTTAAGATCCTGACCCAGTATATCTATCCTTTGCAGTACTTTGTTTTGCTTTATGAACCTGGAATATTCGTATATATGCGAATTGTATGCATCAGCAACACAAAGCTCAAACGCCATCGTCTTCTTCCACTTCCTCCTCTCCATCTTCTTCCTCGTCATCTTCTTCATCGCTATCTGGCCCTAGATGTAGAGTGGGCATCTCGAAGTCGCTTTCATCGTCGCTTTCCTGCTGCAAATCGAATTGTGCACCGGCTGCACCAATAGCGTCCGAGATTGAGGACTTAGGAACGGCATCTTCCAAGATACGGGAATCCACAGCGGGCGATACAGTTGACATGGCTGCCGTTGAGCCTTTTTGGGGCCCAAGAACGTGCTCAGAGTGGTCCCGTGTCAGTCGTGCCCGCTTGCCAGGTGTTCCCACTTCTGTTGGCTTTATGCTCCCTCGAGTTGAAACATCTGATCCTCCTGTTGGGTCAAAGGGAGCGTCATCCTGCCAGGTCCTTTTGCTCCGGCCATATGCCGTGGCAGCTTTGGAGTCTAGGAGGTGCCTTGGGGACACCTGAATAAGTGGAGGTGCTTCATCTGGTGGGGGTACCATCTCATGCTCTTGTGACCCTGAGGCTTGCATTATCTCATCTTTAGGCTCCACAGGGATTTTTCGTGTGTGGTCAATGCTGTTAAAGCCGAAGTCATGCTGGTGAACCTCACTAACCTCGTCTTCCGGGCGATGGTGATGACCATAAAACCCTTCGTCCTCATCAGTTAATACTCCCTGTTCAGTCCGGCGAGACTGAAGGAGGGGAAGCTGCGGGCGAAGCAATGCTTCAACGCCCAAATCTTCGGAATGAGCTCTTGCCAGCAACGGTAAAATGCTCGTGATCATCCTCTGCCCCTGTTTGTTTATACCTGTTCTCATCACACTTGCCAGCATTGCATCTCTGTAATTCATCATAACTGATGTGCTGTCGATTTGGATTCGGACGTCCTCCGAAAGGAACCCGTCCGGCAGTCTTGCTAAGGCAAGTGGTATGAGTTCTCGAGCGGCGGCCTGAAGCACTGAAGGAGCACGGGAGACTGCGTGCTGGGGGCTTTTGCGCTTCAGGTATGAGTCTGCGTTCATGGTCGAAGATTCGTGTCCTGGTTGCTTTTCGTTCATAATAGAAGCTTCTCCGCCTTGCGCCAAGTTCTCTTGCAGGGGTATTATGTCTTCACAGGCCAAGGCCAGGCAACGTGCAATTGACTTAGCGAGGGACTTTGGAATTGACGGGCCAAACTTTGTAAGGATGTTGGCCAAAATCCTATAGGCCGCCAATCGAGTCTCATCCACATCATTCTCATCGTCAAGAACCCAGAATATCTGTTCTAATGCAGGGTGTACCAAAGCTGCAGACGCACTGCCCATGCGCAGAACCATCACAGACAAGAGATCCATTGCTGATAGGTGAAGCTGAGGGAGTCCAGCTGCAAGGCCATCACGCTCATCTCGGCCAACCTCAGGTCGAATGCGCGAGTCCTTGGTGTTACTGGGCCGACATGTGGAAAGCACTCTAACCACCAATTCCATTATGCTACTGGCTGGAAATACAACAGATACTGAAGTCTTATTAGCTACGAAGGCTTGCAATGTACGAAGGAGTCCATAGAGTCTTTCGATCCCAGCGTAGATCCCTGTCCAGCTGGGTAAATTCAGAGTTCCAGGCTTATGGTCGCTTGCCATTTCATGCACGGGATTCATATTCCCAGCAACAGTCATTCCTGTTGAAACCTTCCGATCTTCAATGATCGCTCGAAACACCCTGTCAGCGGTCCTTTGTGCCGTGGCTAGCGTACATCCGAAAGATTGCGTCCATTCGTCTCCAGCAGTATTCTTAGGGCTGCACACATGAAGTAGCACAAATAAACGTCGTGCACCATCAGCGACTGATGTAGGCGTTGGGTGAACATTGTTTTCGAGGCTTGCATCAGATGGAGCGTAAGCAATCAGCAAGAGCGTCAGCTTCTGTAATTGCCCCAGGAAGGGACGAAACAACGTCGGATGTAACCCAATAAGCTCGCACAATCCCTGAAGGATGACAAGTCGTAACGCGCCGGGACTTTCTGTTCCTTGTGCTAAACTGATACAGCTTGCAATAAAGCCTGCTAAAGCAGGCGTCGTTATCTCTCGGACTAGAGATTGGTGGTTGTGAGTAAGGAGGAAGATCCGAGTCAAAGTGATCACGCATAATCTTTTCGTGCTGAGAGAGTCCGGCCTCTATATTGTATGTTATTAGCCTTTTTATAATGAGTACTACTATAACATAAGATTTAAGTACAGACACTGGAAAAAGTATCAAGGGAGACTCGTCAGAAATTACGAGGTAGCGCAGTCAAGAGCTACTTACTCCGAGGATTTTGATGAGGCCTTTGATCCAAGGAGCGGTCCCTTGCAGAATTTCATAGCTCCCAGCCTCCACTGTTGCTTTTATCAAGATTACAGCTGCATATCGGGCTTCTGGTGTTCTGTCTTGCAGAAGTGCGGAAAGCTTGGTTTTCAACTTCTGGACGAGGATAGCATTATCTGGACTACCTTTATTCAGCGCACCAACCTGAGGTATGCTCAAAGATTCTCTGCACTCGCTAATGTTGCCTGCCAAGATGGGAGCAACGTGGGCAAGCTGGGTAGCGGGCGTATTCGATAAACGCTGAGTCACCACACGAAGCAAAGTGGAGGAAGAAGTTGCCATGAGAGGTCCAGGTCCCGGTTTACATTTGCAAATCAGAAGAGCCAAAGAAAGGAATTCAAATTCAATGAGTTCATTACCTATTTCACTCTGGGCACTCAAGCCAAGCAGAAATTCGATGATTGTTTTTTAATCTGAGGCTAAGATTTTAATACAATACCGGACGTGCCTCCATCGTAGCCGACGCCAAGCAGCTTCGGCGAAGGTCGTTCTTTCTTAGTGCTGCTGTTTGCGTATAAAATCCACCAGTCGAGGTTATGATTGCAAATTGAATCTCAGAGGAGCAGGCAGGCTTCAAGGCTGCTTGAGGAAGCCATGCTGAACGTAAGACGAGTCTTCTTCTTACGTCACTGTGGCTGAAAAGATGCTTAGCACAAAGAAACAGACAAAGCGCGTCATTATTTAGAGCTTCTCGACGATGCTCGATGCAATTCGCAATGGCAAGAGATCCCGGAGTTGACTAGGAAGGTCGGGAAGCATTCCCCCCAGCGGCAATGTATGTAAACTTGTCTGTTGCATACTGATCTGCATCCTTTTTCAAATAATCACGTCTGTAAACTCAGCTAATGCGAGCAACACTTAGGTCTTATTCTTACAGCAAGAACCGAGCAACGAGTAGCTGAAGCTTCCTCTTCCCGGCCGGTTACTTCTGCTTTGGCGACAGGTCTATCTCAAGCAATACCGTTGCTCCAGACGGCCATTGAAAGAGAGAGCAATTTCCCTGAAGATGCTTTTCAAGCCAGAATATGTATTGCATGGCTACACAGGACTGTTGGAGATCAAGGGCTTGCTCTCTCATGCCTACCGCCGGCTCTAAATCAGGCACCTGAGCGCTTGAAACAAGGGGGCGGAATCGCTGCAAAGTGGACCTATGTTTGTGTAATCAAGGGCGCATACATTCGTGGTAAGTAGGTTCTTAGCATGGGGGAGTGTCTTTCGCTGCTGACGCGCTCAGGTACTGCTTTAGAAAAAGAGAAAGAGGGTAACAATCGTGAGGCAGCTCGGGCTTATGCTTCAATACTGCCCTATCTTTCCGATTTACCTCCCAAGATTGCAAGTGTTCTAGAGCACCAGTTATGGACACAAAAGCTTCTTATCCGCTACGTCTTAATTGCGAGCAAGTACGTAAAGTCACATTCCGACAAGCCCGGCGGACTATTTTCATCTACACCACTGATAGCACCTGATTCCCTATTCTCTTCCTTTCGGGCATACGCTAGTTTTTACGAGGCCAGAGATCCTGCATTCGATCGAACGTTCCCTGACGAGGCGGATGGAAATCCTCACAAGCATACTTGGAAAGCCTATTACGATGCAATTTCCGTTATGGTTCAGCACGACATAGTGCAGCCTGTCTTCAAGTCGAGGTCACAACAAAGTGCCGAGTTAAAAAGAGTCGAGGGAGTGTACCAGGGTCTACTGCTGAAAGAGACCGTGTTTCCTAGAGCAGATCAAGAAAATTACCTACTTGAACTTTGGGTAGACAACGTAATAGCTAATTGGCGGGCAATGTGTGGCCGATCATGGAAAAATGAAGATCTTGGCGACGGAGGCAAAGCCTCTCTAGGTCGTGGTGTTCTGGAGGTATGTGTCTACTTAGGCCCCAAAAGCAACCTGTCTTCCAAGTGCTAAGAATTTGCTATACAGATTCTCTATAAAACGTCCGCCAGAACCTTTCATTCCACTCGAATTCTACGACATCTCTTTACAGTACATATGACTCTTGCTGATTTTCATCTTGCTGGTAAAGCTCTTGATACTTATGTTGAGATATTTAACAAGGGCAAAGCAAGGATAGAGAAGTCTGGAGAGGTTGACATACCTGACCTAAGTCTCGATGACGATGACATCGCCTTAGTCACTGCTGCTGCCGGCATTAAGATGCTCTGTGCGTATGGTCGTCGAAAAGAAGCAGAACAAGCCTTGAGAATAGCCAGCGTAATGCAACAATGGGTTGAGAAAATGCGTCCTGGTTCGCCGTCAAAGACGGTGATTAGTGCTGACGATCTTCCTCGAGACCTCGTGGATCGAAGAATTAAGAGACCTCCCGTCCCTGCCAAAGCTTTAGCCCTTGGTTATCACGCTTTGGGTGTCAGCCAGTCTTGCTGGGCGCGTCTGACCTACGAGACTTCGGCGCGATCAAATTTGCAGGCTCAGGCAATATCGAATTTCCATACTGCTCTTGATCCATATATCGGCGAAGAGTTCAACCTTGAAATACAATATTCCCTTGCTTTCGCGCTTGCTGAAACCAGAGAGCTAGACGCTGCTATCGCTACTGTAAAGGGAGCATTATCCTGGGCTACTGAGCTGCCGAAAATCAATGGTGTCTCTGAAGAGCGTATTCGAAGGGCCTGCCCCGTGAATCCCGACATTCGAGAGCTGCTATTGAAATGTTGGCACCTTCTGGCGTTGCTACTTAGCGCTAGACAAAGCTTTACTACAGCTTTAGCTTCCTGCGAGGCGGCTCTGGAGCTTTATGGAGAAGATCTGAAGGCCTCAGGTCCGGTTGGCACTCTCGAGTTATATGAAAGGAAGAGCATCATGGAGGTCAGGATGACTCAATTAGTGCTGACAGAGATCGTTGACGGCGCTGAAGAGGCCGTAAATGCAAGTGGAGAGCTCTTGAGCCTTTATGCCAAGCTCTTCTCGCACTCCGAGGGGGAATCTCCAAAGGATCAGGTAAAGCATTTGGAGCCAAGCACGAATGGGACGGTTCAAAGTTTCCGAGGTAGTGTTCTTGGATTTCCTCGGAAGACCAGTGGGAGATCTCGAAGTGTCGATGTCAAGGCACAGAATGCGGTTGCGAGCTCCTTGCGTTCATCAGACTCACGCGAAGGAAGTAACAGACCACCAGCCATTTCAGTGACTGACGACGATGCTCCTGTCCTCCAAAACCCAAACCATCATGGCAGTTTCCTTGGCAGACATGAATCCAACAAGCTGCGAAAGCGGAACAGCAAGAGGAGCATAGGAAGCCGAAGGAGAAGCCGGGCTACGAGTCCAACCCGAGCGGGGACTGCGGATGGCCCACATCCTCACTGGCATCTACATTTACCTTTAAGGAGCCGCCAGAGTAGGCCTACAACAGCGGATGGCTTCGTTAAAGACTCCGAATATGATGAGGCTAGCTATGACTCCAACGGCGTTGGTGTAGCTATCTCACATGATTTACCTTCGGTGCCCACAACGCCAGCAGCAACATCGGAGCCGCCTAATCCCCTCCAGGGCATACAATCCACGGCCAAAAACATGAATCATCGCAACCCTAACACCTATCCCGTCCACCCAAAGCCACCACCATCTCAATATAGACGTCCTCGGCCAACGTCTAAATCATTATATCCACCCACCCCTATACCCCGTTTCTCCCTCCCAGACCAGCAACGACACACTCTAACCCTTCTAACCAAAATCTGGCTCCTCATCGCCGCCCTATACCGGCGTGCCGGCATGCCTGTTGACGCCCAAGGCGCTCTTTCGGAAGCCACCACCCATGTCGAAAAAATCGAAACGGCCGTAGCTAATCGTGATGGCAGCAGCGCCGAGAATTTCGCTATGCCAGGCTACGGTGGCCTGAAATCCTGCGGCGAGCTCTGGGCGGATGTCTTTGCTGAACAAGCTGCTCTGCATGTCAACCTGGGCAATCTTGATCCGGCTACTACGGCTTATGAGACGGCTCTTGGGCATTATCCAGAACATGTTGCAGCAACAGTGGGCTTATCTACCATACTTCTCGAAGCCCATTCAAACGCTCCAGCAAATGAGCCAGCACGAATTGCTGAAGGGCCCAAGTCTACACCAACGCTTGGTTCCATCCCTACTGCTCTGACTAAAGATGCCACCAATCCTACCATGGCGTCAGATCTTCTCTCCAGGCTTGCAGCCCGTGATCGTGCATATGGGTTGCTGTCGGCATTGAGCAAATCCGGGACTGGCTGGGATAGCAGCGAGGCGTGGTATGGGCTGGCTACGGCTTATGAAGCGAGTGGACAGATTAAAAAGGCGAAAGAGGCGTTATGGTGGGTTGTGAAGCTGGAAGAAGGAAAAGGGGTACGGACGCTGGACTGTATTGTATGAACATGGAATGATAATTTGAGCAGAGGTAGAAGCGTCTGCTGTTGTGCCTCAGGCATCATAGCATACCCACAAGAAAGTAGACCTTGATGCGTACTCTTCTATGGTCTTGCAGCCACTATTTTGTAGACTGATCGAGCTTCGCACCACGGCGTGGCCAGCAGAACATGTAGCCAATAATGCTAAGACCATTATGGAAAACATGTCATTTTCTGACATGGATGTATCTTATGCTTACCTCCATTAGGCCTCAGGCCGAAGTTTCGTCAGCAGGCTTCTTACAATCGGGGCGACCTTTATTGGCTGGCCTTTATTACTAAGCAGACCTCGGAGACCCCTCGACCAGACAAAGGCGTCATCTTTGGGAAGGGGCTAGACCCATTATGGAGAAGGTCTCTTGTCGCTTTCTCACCGCCCGGAGTTCGAGTACATCTTTCTTCGGTCTACTATCTCATTCTCCTTCTTCTCTATTGAATGAATTGAATGACCGTACAATTCCTAGAAGAAAATACAAAAAGAACCTGATCAATTCGAAGCGCAATGGAGACCCTCCTCAGACAATCTCGCTCCATGTGTCCCTTTCTCAACAAGACCTCCCCGGCCACTCTTCGTTCTCTGTCTACCACCACTCGTCATGTCTCTCCGGGCGGAGGGACCATGTCAAATCTCCAAGTCCTTGCCCGTCGATGTCCTGTAATGGGAAAGGCAATGGCTGTTCAGAGCACGAAGACTAGCAACAACCCTCTCAATGGTGTATTCGGCGGCGTACGAGCCTACGGTGGAAAAGCGAAAATTCATACATCTAGGGCTCGCCATGCGCAAGTTGCACCTGATGTGCTGAAACGTGAAAATAGTCGTATGTCATACCGTCCAGACGAGTCCTTCTAAGACATAGCTTACCATTCGAGCAGTGCCAATCCACCATACTCCAAAACCCGCGACTTCTGTCCACCCTGAAGCTTGCACTTTGGGACCGAAGCCTGCTGCTCCAGCAATAGCCAAATTTGATTATGAAGGCTTCTACAACAACGAGCTTGACAAGAAACACAAGGACAAATCGTATCGCTACTTCAACAACATCAATCGTCTTGCAAAGGACTTTCCCCAAGCTCATATGTCTTCTCGCGACGAAAAAGTCACCGTCTGGTGCTCCAACGACTACCTTGGTATGGGTCGCAACCCAGAAGTACTGAAGGCCATGCATGAGACCCTCGATACTTACGGCTCTGGCGCTGGTGGTACTCGTAATATCTCCGGCCATAACCAGCACGCTGTTGCTCTTGAGGCGACTATTGCACGTCTGCATGCCCAGGAAGCCGCTCTGGTCTTCTCCTCCTGCTATGTTGCCAATGATGCCACCCTCGCTACTTTAGGAAGCAAATTGCCCAATTGCGTTATCCTCTCCGACAGCATGAACCACGCCAGCATGATTCAAGGCATTCGTCACTCTGGCGCCAAGAAAATGGTCTTCAAGCACAATGATCTTGTAGACCTCGAAGCCAAGCTCGCCTCTCTTCCGCCTGAAGTCCCAAAGATCATTGCGTTCGAGTCTGTGTACAGCATGTGCGGTTCAATTGGGCCTATTGCAGAGATTTGTGACCTGGCCGACAAATACGGCGCGATTACCTTTCTCGATGAAGTCCATGCAGTCGGCATGTACGGGCCACATGGTGCAGGTGTGGCTGAACATCTCGATTACGAAGCTCATGCATCTGGCCAAACGAAAGGAACGATCATGGATCGCATTGACATTATTACCGGTACCCTTGGCAAGGCATATGGTTGTGTAGGAGGCTATATTGCCGGATCCGCAAAGATGGTAGACACGATTCGCTCTCTCGCACCGGGATTTATATTTACCACGTCCCTACCTCCAGCGACTATGGCCGGTGCAAAGGCGGCAATTGAATATCAATTGGAGTTTCAGGGCGACAGACGCCTACAGCAATTGCACACGCGCTCTACAAAGGCCGCGTTAATGGAAAAGGACATTCCTGTAATGCCGAACCCTTCACACATCATTCCCGTCCTTGTTGGTAACGCAGAAGTCGCCAAGAAAGCCTCGGATCTTCTTCTAAAAGACTGGGGTATCTACGTCCAAGCAATCAACTATCCTACCGTTCCCGTCGGCGAAGAACGTTTACGTTTCACTCCCACACCTGGTCACGTGGAGAAGTATCAGAAAGAGCTTGTGGTCGCCCTCGATGCTGTTTGGACACAGCTAGGTATCCAGCGCACGTCTGATTGGGCAAAACAAGGAGGCTTTGTGGGTGTAGGCGTAGAGAGCCAGGGTGAAGTTGAACCGCTCTGGACAGATGAGCAGTTAGGCTTGCATGATAGCGTGGAGAGAATTGGATTAAAGGTATTGAAGGAAGAAAAAGCCATGGCTATGGATGAGCTAGATCAGAAAGCTGTACCAATTGCTGCTGCCGCTTAAACAAGTGGGTGGAGTGTGGTGCTTGCATCTGCACACAAAAGCCATCCCATGCATGTTTAACGAAGAAGCTATGGAAATGTCAGTTATGTTTACGATTGTTTAGGAGCTGCTAGTCAATATCACAATCTTGGAAAAGGTGGTCATAGGTGTCTGAAATATGGCCTTCCCAAGTGATCATTTACATGTGCACACTTCTAAATCTTGTCTTGTCAAAAGATTCATTTCCAGAACTCGCAATCCTTCCCTATCCTCAAAACAATTCACTTCCTACACCAAAAGTCATTCAAACCCAACAGCCCCCTCCCAGCAAATCTCCCGTCTTAACTACCCTCAGCCCAAACAAAGCACACCCTCTTCTCACTGTTCACTCCACATCAAAGTCTTCACCACCACCATCTCTGCACAACCGCCCCCCCCCCCCCCCCCCCCAATCCCACGCCCTCCAACCCCCTATTGCCCGCGTCCACCACCTCTCCCACACCCCCCTTCCTTCTACCGCTCTTTCTCCAGCGCTTCCCCACAAGCTGGTATAGCTCATCTAGTATGCTAATGCGAACGGTACTGAGGTTAGAGATGGTGTGGCTGCTTCACTTTCTTCTGCTATCAGAGGAGTGAAGGAAAAGAGCCCAGGATGGGGAGAGGGGGATGGAGGGGGAGGAGGAGAGGGAATGGGGAATGGGGAATGGGGGATGGGGGATGAGGGGGGGGATGAGGGGGGGATGGAAGGCATGGAAGAGAGAATGGAGGGTATGGGTGGTTAGTTGCATAGTCCTTTGCCTATAGACCAGTGATCGAGGTGTTGCAGTACTTGGTCAAATGTATAGGTCGAGGACCGGTTCCTGAGAAGGACTTGTAATTTTTGTAGGGAGGGGGATTGGGGTACGGGGTGGATGGGGTGAAACGGGGAATAGAATGGTGGATTAGGCTGAGGAATATCACATTTTTATTCTTTCTCGTGAGGAGCTATTCTGAACTGCTGTAGATGTGGGCTAAACAGCCAGAAGCAAGTGCATTGTGAAGCTTGCGAGCAAAATGCTACCACCATCTCTGATCATCCCGTCGTGCAATCATCAGGCATATCACCTCTTCTTCCTGGCAACTGGCACTCTCATCCTAGGAAATACCAGCGGTATCCTCAATTTCGCCAGTCGATGCGTTATAGCCTCTGTCTTCTTAATTTTCATAGCCATCTTTTCGGTCTCTGTAGGCAGTGAAACTGTGCAGCCAAGCTCTTGGTAGTATTTCGGGATGTCCTTCGTTTCGAGCTTCAGATCTTCGCGTATATCGTGGGAATCGGTTACGAAGTTGTCTAGGACGAGGGTAAGAGCGAGGATATGCGTGATCAAGTTGTCGTGACACCATTTATTAACGAGTCCTTCCTCGGCGAATCTTTTAGCTAGTCCGTTCACGATGTCGCTACCCCATCCAGCGACGAGGTCGGGCACTTCTTCAAGCTTGGGGATGCGTCGTCCTTGTTTGGTTCCGGGTTTTAAGCTTTTGTACCATTCCACCAGCAAGAGTAGATAACGTAATGTCTTTAATTTCTTCACGTCACCGCTCTCGACTGTTGCCCTTAGTCTTCGCGCAACGAACATACTCTTCGTTTGGACGTCCTGACCGGCCTGCACTTTGTCGATCCACTCCTTCACGCCCACGGCCTGCAGTACAATTACTCCACCAACGAGCTCCTCAACAGGATAGACTTCCGCAGGTATCTCAGCGTCTAAGTGCGGTCTTGGACGGGGTTTTGCTTCGTCAATGTCTGCTTGCATTTCCTCTCGTGTAGGCATAGAGGATGTGGATGCAGCCATTGAGGAGACGACTGCTGACGCGAGGGGGTCGAGAATGGAATTCGACTGGTCTTTGGAACCTGATTTAGAGGGAGAGGCCTTGATTGCATTGGCTGTGAGGGATCTGATGGCTTTTTGGGATTTCTTCGTACCGAAGGCGAGGCCAAGGCTGTTGCGGGCTGAGAGATACTGGTTGAAGTCAGATTAGTGCCGAATATTGGTGAATACTAGCGAAGACTCACGTTGGAAGCACCATTTACAGCATTTTGAGCTTCGGTGTTGGCTGAGATGTCTGCTGAACGCAGCGTGCTCCGAACAACCAACTTCCTTGCTTCTACTAATTGTAGCTTTCCCTTTTCTGGATCATAGACGCCGATATAATGTTTCAAGTGGCTTTCAACTCCATGGGATATTTCCTCACGAGCTGTCCAGTCAAGGCTTGGGTGGGCTGAGGAATGAAGTAGGAAATCTGGACCGGGCACCGACTGTCGCGAGGCATCCGATCGAGCTTTGGTGTAGGGGTTCAAGGATATTTGGGGCGGCAAATGCAGACCAGGTGCAGAAGCTTCTTGTAGTAAGCAAATGAAACTGCAATGATCGTTCAGAAGACCATAATTCAGCTTTACGCACCCAGCACCGGCGGCCATTCGTCACCATCTTCAACTAGGGAGACATTGATAGCTTTTGAAAGGCCCTCTCGAGCCAATTTTTTGTTTGGACGATCAACTGGCAGCTCGCTATGTCGTTTACGTTTCTTTTCGGACATCTTCGTCTCAACATAGTGTGCAAACGTGCTCTAAAGTGGATTATCAAAATCTCAGTCCCAATGCCAAGGCTTAGTTCTAGCCGCCGCTAGCAAAAGACTTGCGATGTTTCGTCAAGAATACAGCATGATCCTTTGCATATTGTATCTGAGATGAATTGGCCAACAACTTTAAGATTCTTCATCGGTCATGCTATCCTCCTCTGAATTTCTATCAAGAAAGTGTATTTGCAAAATGGGTCACCCATCCTTCCATTCTAAAGCTGGGGCCGTTGATCTTGATTCATGCCAGTCAAATGGGCCTACGAATGCATAACAGGATAACAACTACGGGAAGACGACGATTGGGTCAGATCTCTCAGCCTACCTCTGGGCTCACGCAGAACATGGCGTAAAGGCAGCCGAATCCCTCTGTTCGCACGCTCGTTGAACTACAGTGAAAGTTGTCTCAGGCCATTAAAATAGTGAAGAAGTCCCGAATGGCGTGGAGAGCAGAGAGTATCATATGTCATGAATTAGTATACCAGATGGAATCTATCTACTTGCTAAGCCGAGTAAGGTATCATAGAATCAATAATATCATTGCAAGAACTTCTCGACCAATGTTATGCATTGCTTGGAACAGTCACTCTTCTTCCAACCCAAATGCCACTTGTCTCTCTTCTCTTGCAACTGGGAACTCGGCCTTTACTACATCATCGTCAATTTTGAATTCTTGTGTCCAGAGTTCGAGCCATTCCATATTGGTCTTGATTCCCTCCACCAACTCTTCCTGAGAACAATTTGAATGCAAATCCGAATTTTCCATCAACGCAAAAAACTCCTCATCTTCGACCTCATCGCGACAGTACGCACACTTTACCAATTCCCCAGCCTAGAGGCCAGTTTCTCGTTCGGCCATGTTCCCAGAATAAACCGTGCTCTGATCCAAGTATTCGGCGCCCCTTGAGCCTTTGGGCCAGGCTTCTTCCTGTGTATTCTCATCGAGCTCATGCTCAGGAGAGCCCAGATCGAAGTCTTGGGCTGTGTCTATAATTTCCCCTTCTACCTGGTTACTAGTGCAGCTGGTGATAATATTTGCTCTTCCGGCCTCAGGGCAAGTACCTCCACTGATATCCTTCCTCAATGTTAGTCAAACGATCGTAGAAGGTATCTGTGAATGAACACTTTAAGTTCCCTTGCTGTAATTCTCTGCTAGTTGCAGGTCCGTCCTTGCATCTCTCAACGTCGTCTGGCAAATGAGCTCCTGACAACAGCCTTAGTTTGCGGATGATAATTAGTCTGCTTACGGCCACTTCGTTCGACGATATCGAACCAGGGGAAGCAAGGTAAACCTAAAGCTACAATACGGGTTGGATTAAGATGTTAGTTCTTAGATCAAAGACTCAAAGCAGGCGTGCACCTCTCTTTTCAGCAAATGGAAATCATTCTCATTCCTATGCTAAAAGATGCATTTGATCTAAGATGCATATAAAATGCAAAGACAAGCATGCAACAGTTCGCTTGCTAGAAGCAAGCAACGCTCCAGAGGGTATCACAGCGCATAAAGATGTCCACCATCAGAACGCCGAAACAGTATGCTCGCTTGCAGCACTATGTTCATTTTAACTTTTCGACCTTTGTAACCCTAAGATATCGCGGTTCCTGATATCCCATCCCTTACTCCAAAGTAAATCAAAATCATGATCATGAAACTTCGCAGGCAACCCTCTGTAAATCAAATACGGACAGTGTGAACAGCCGGTCATTAAATAGATGACTTGTTGGCTTCCTTTTGCAGGAGGTCCTGAAACTGCTGCTCTGTATGTCCGCTAGGATTTTTGAAATTGGGACCAATAGTGCTTGCACTCTTCGCCTTTTTGGACTGATAACCGTCACCTTGTTGTTCTCCGTACACGAAGTCCTCGAAACCCTCCTTTGGCTCCAGCTCGCCATTCGCCTTCCTCTTATGATTACTGCTTCCACGTGCTTGCACGTTCCCATTATCGGCCTTTGTCATTTGGATTCTTTTTGGAATATCAACACGGGGGCTAATGGCAGTAGATCCAGTGACAAGACGGTGCTCTTCCATCATAGCTTTGACCAGATGCTTCGGCTTGACCTCATCGAGGTCAAGCAATTCCTTCACACCTGCTACAAGCTGACGACACTCAGCTTCATTGCTAGACGTCTCGAATATGATATGGCTTAATTCTTGTGCGTATAATTCCCGCAATGCTTCAGCCAACGCAAAGATAGGGTTTCGAAGGCCCTTTGCCGACATTGCTGTATAGAAGTCCTCCTTGACGATATCTTGCGTCGTCTCGAACATTGCTTTTCTCTCATTTAGAGGTGCATACGGAGACGCATTCGTATGACGCAAAAGGTTTGCTACTGCGTTCTTCAAGGTGTCCAAGACTTCGGCGTCTCCATCCCTAGACACTGCTGACGAATCTGAAACTAGCAATTGTCTGTCCAAGAGTCGTTTATCTAGGCACTCGGGCGCAAGCGCTGGATGGGATGCAGTCCAACCCGAGGGGCCAGCAGAGCTTGAGCGAGTATGCGCGTCCGATGATGATTTAGCAGCGCCACTTGTGGACTTCACATGTAAGGCGGACGCAGGGGTGGAGATAGCACGTTCAAGTCTCAATGCTGGGGCCATATGCGAGTCTGAAGCAGAAGTAGGGGGTGGCATGTTTTCGGCGATTGTGCCTCGCGGAGGAGCGATGGAAGAGGATGCCGTATCTTTCGTAGGAAGATGCGAGGATAAGGGAACGGCGATTGACTGGAGAGGGGAATCTGGACCAGCTACTTTGTCATGCCCGCCGGCTGGCTGCGACCTAGGCGTAGTAGGTAATTGCGTAGCTTGCTGGACTTGATGGACAAGTGCCAGTTTTCTTTGCTCTATCATGGCCAAGTATTTCACTGGGTCTCGGCGCCGTAACTGCTCATCTTTCTGCATCTGCTCAGCCTCTACCCTCTCCTCGGCAGTCAGCTTCTCGTTATCCTCGATGTGAAAGATCTCAGAAGGCGTAATTGATAGTATGTGGCTAAAAGAGGGTTGTTAGCTTTCAAAGCCGTAAAATAGAGTTGTACATACTTGGTTTGATCACTCAGCAGCCGGTCTAATACCAATGGGTCTTTCCCAATGAGTCCTGCCAGATCTTCCTGCTCAACCGGATTTGGTGGAAAGAGATAGGCTCCTGTGCCCTTCATAGCACTACGAGTGGGATTCTTCTTGTCGACCACCCGGGTGGCAAGCTGCTCTTTGAACAAGCCTTGGTTCTGAATGATGCCCTCGAACGTACCTGCCGCCTGCAGACGATAGACGTAAACAGGTTTTTTTTGCCCAATCCGATAAGCTCTCCCAATGGCCTGCTGTTCCCACGTTGGGTTGAAGTTTTCGTCCATGATTACGACGCGATTTGCACCGTAGAAGTTGAGCCCTGTCCCACCAGCTCTTGTCGATATTAGACATATGTTGATCTCACCTGTATTGAAGTCTTTTGAAATCTGTTGCCTCTTATTAGCATATAGCGTGCCATCGATGCGAGCATATCTCTTAGATGCTTTGGCAAGCTGATCCGCAATGTAGTCTAATGTTGCGATCCGATGTGAAAAGACGAGGACCTTGTCATGAGCCGCATCGGCGTAGTCCAATATTTGCATAAGCACCCGCATTTTGTTTGACAGGCACAACGCCTCAAGAGGCTGTGTGAGATTATCAAAGATACTCTTGCTCTCTTCTATAACTTGAGACAGCGCGACCCGAGAAATTGGTTCGTTGAGAAGAGTTGCGTCTTCCTCTGAAGCAAGTATTCCTTGCTCAAATTGGGTGGACTTCGATTTCTTTTTATTGACTCTTGGCTCATGCAGTTTCTCCCAGTAGCATTTCGGATGGTTACAAAGCAATTGTAAGACACTAAGCCATGTCCACAGTGTAGCGAGGTGAGGTTCATTTTCACGACTGGCCATGCGCATATTGCGGACGTAGACATTATAAGCTTTTTCTTGAAGTTCGGTCAGGGCAATCACTACCACGAACTCTGACTTGCCTTGAAGGTCATTTTGAAGGACGGAGACACTGGCTCGATGAACTTTTGGCCCCATCTCCAATTCTAGAGCCCTTAATTTTTTCATACTTGTGCGTTTCTGAGACGGGGTGCTGTCACGGTAGAGGCCCTCTCGGATGGGTTCTTCATAAGTCGCTTTGAACTCTATGCGTGTCCCAAGATAATTGGGAGCAATCCAATCGATCAAGGTGTAGTACTCTTCGAGGTTGTTGTTTAACGGTGACCCAGTTAGAGCGATACGACTCTTGGTTCTGATTTGGTTCATCGCCAGATTTATTGCGGTGCTAGTAGTCTTGAAGTAATGTGCCTCATCAGCTATGACGAGATTTGCACTGCCTATCAAGGCCTCCTTAACCCTGGAGTGCTCAGATTCGTCGAGCGGTGCTTTCTTAACCGATGCCTTCGCAGCTAGTCGCGGTTTATTATTCACTAGGCCTTTAAAAGCGTCATAACCAATCACAAGGACACCCCCCTCTTTGCTCCAGGTATAGATTTGGTCAAGTCGTTCGGTCACTACCAAGGAACTGCTCACTTTCCTTACCTCGCCAATATTCTCGGAAAGTGGTTGCGGCACCCACAGTATGAACTCGTCCCACCAATTCTCCACAAGCGCTGGAGGACACAAGACTAGAGTACGCGACTCACGAAGTGTAGGCGGTACCTGTTCGCATGTATTACGGTTTGGGGAATGCGCCGCCTCGGACAAAGCTACCATTAACGCAATGATCTGCATGGTCTTCCCAAGTCCCATCGTCTGAGCAAGAAGACAGCCTTGAAGGTCATCATGATCCGCAGTGACCTCTCGCCACAGAAATTGCAAGCCTTCCTTCTGATGTGGTCTTAGACGTACACCGTTTCCGAATTTGGGGTTTAAGTAGACAAAATCTTGATGTTCCATTTTTCCAGGGTTCACAACCACCCCCAGTGTATCTTTCTCCTCTTTTTGGACGCCCACAAACCTGTCCTTTAGCTCTTCCCGGCGACGTTCTTCCCGGCGACGACGTTCTCCGTCTGCTTGCAGACGATCTTGAGCAGCTCTCCTTTTCTCCAGAGTGGCTTGGCTTTCCTGTATGTGGTATTTGCGTTTACGCATCGGGCCAATGTGAGAATCCTCAGAATCTTCTTGGACAATCTTTTCGCGCTTCTTTGTATACAAGATTTCGTCTGGAGGATCCTGCACTTTCGTATAGTACTTCATACACTCGCATAAGAAGTCATAGAAGAGTCTATAGCCATCCTTGTCTTCTAGCGTAGCCATAACATGGCGTTTTATGAGCCCTGAACGGTCAGCCTTGATTGGGACTGTCCAGCACACCTGCCATACTGCAATCCCTATGATGCTCTCTGATACTTGTGGGTCCATGCCACGAATACGTTTTTTGTCATCGCGAAGACATTGCAACGCTACCGCTACGTCCCTATGGGACTGGTGAAATGAGGAACGCCTCAAATAGTCGAAGCTATCTTCGCGACGTAGCGTTGGTGTGTGAGCAATCATCCATATTAGCAGACGTTTCCGATCCTTTTGTTGTGCCCGCTTAAAAGGATCCATGGCTCTGATTGCATCAACATCAGTAAATGCTGGCAATGCTCTATGAGCTAGTTCAGTTTCTGCTTCAGTAGAGTCGGTATCAAGGTCAATCACTTGGGAGCTTTCGAGAGCTGATATAGGCTTCCGAAACACAGGTGCCTTCTTGCCTCGACTGCGCCTGAAAACATCACTGTCGTTCTCACTGTCGAAAAGTGGGGGCGTTCTTATGGAATAGTCAATCTTGGGCTTTACGCAAGTGTCGCTTAATTCAATAGGATCAGATTGCTGGGTTAGGTCGATGACATTTGATGTGTTATGTCGCTTTTGTGAGGACTTGTTGTCTTGATGGTTCAACGGGAGAGGCGTTTTATGCTCAAAGAGAACTGATTCGTCCTCGAGTCTCCCTAAGAAACTATCAGGTTCTGTTATATTTTGTTCCGTGAGTCCGAGGCAGTCATCCTTAGCTCTCTGGAACGCATACACAGAATTTTCTTCCGCATGACTTGGAGGGTCATCAAATTTAGAGTCCTCGTCCGCATCAGGCATACTCAGATCATCGTCCCCGAGAACAGCTTCGTTGTGGTCTAGTTCAATCTCATCTTCAACGACAAAATCGTTTAGACTATCATCGTCAGGGCTTTCTGAAGCTTCTCTATCAGTTTCGAGATCCTCTTCATCCTCCTTCAGCTCCTTTGGAGAGTTTGGGAGCCGAGCGGCCTTGGTTTTTTGGGGCATAGGCAAAGGTTTAGCAGGCACTCTCGTGGACCTAAGCAGTGCTATTCTCCATTTGTTGCCCTCCCGATCGAAAAGAGACGGCTGTATAATCTTGCATTGTTTCGCAACTTGATTCGTATTAGACCATATCTCTTTAGCGATTTCCTTTCTCAGGTTGTTAATACGACCATTAAGTTTCTCAGTCTCAAAATCAAGCAGTCGAATTTGGAGACTGGCATCCCCATCGCGTCTGGATTTGACCCAGATCCTCCACGCCTTTTCTTGAAGCTTTGGAAGTCGCTTGAGTGACCAGTCCTGCATCAGCTGCTTCATGACATTATCGATAGCCTCATTGACCTCATCGTCTGTGAGCTTCTGGTGCTTCGATTGTCTAAGTGGTCTTGTCATTGTGCCTCGTTCTTGTTCAATCTCTCTCCACGTGTCTAGCTCATACTCGCCCTCGGAGCCAGAGTCACCATATAGAGGAAGGACTCCATCTTGACCATCCAAATATTTCCATTTCTCTAGTGCGGCCCATTCAGAATCCTTATTCTCATCTTGCGCAAGAACCGGATCCGCCACGTTAAAGCTCTCAATATTGGGATCGGTTGGGGTGGGCGCTGCATGTATCCATTTTGAGCGATTTGATCTTGATGCAGTGATACCGTTGCGTGACTTGGAAAATATCGTGATAGAAAGAGGATAATGTTTCTTGCCGAGACGCTCTGGATATGGGATGATCCCAATATGTTCAATTCCATCACGCTCGAGGACGAGTCTGGGGCTTAGAAGGAAGTGTCTCATTCGATAATTGACATATAAACGCTGGCCATTGCTGCAAGTGCCTTGAGACAAGATCTTAAAATTCTCAAAATCATTTTCCGGGTCTTGTTGAACGGTGCTATTATATTCCCAATTGTGCTCAACCTCTTTTTCAAGGCCCACATCACCGTAGAAAATTCTGTCGACGCCTAGTGAGTCAACCCCGAGGTAAAGCTGGTCCGGCGTCCTCTTCATCTTTCTTCCGTACGATCGTTGCTTTGGATCTTCTCCAGATGCAGGAAAAACAAAGGTAGGTTCTTCAGTGCTGAGGTTAGGCTGGGAGATTGAGATAGGTTTCAACCGCTTTCGCCCTTGTTCGTCAATCACAACGGTACCAGGGTCGGACACTGATACGTGTACTGGAGACTGTGGTACTTGGTCTTGTAAGGTGGAAGGAGATTCGTGGCTATCTATCACGACCTTGGGATCACCCAACAATGGCGGCTTGAGAATAGCAAGTGGGCTGGCCTCGGCAAATTTAACAGAATCACAAGTTCCCGTAGGAGTATTTGGCAGATCAAGATTTTCCTTTGGCAGCCTGTCTGCAGCTTTCTGGAGATTTGCTGGCCCCAAGCTTTCTTGCTGTACTAGAACCAATTTTCGTCGTTTCCTTCCAGTCTCATCGACAACAATAGTTTCGCCTTGGCGCTTGCTTGGCTCATGGAGTGTTCCATCTGATTCTTCCAGTGGGTTGGCGTCAAGAGCCTTGCAGAACGTGTAATGGAGTTTTATTGGTGTCCCCGAAGCCCGGTCATCACTTCGACCATCCACGTCGCTGTCGACCATTGAAATGTGTGAATCTTGCTCAAATTGTGGACTAGTTGAAAGTTGCATGTCTGGCACAGGGACACTTGGTGAGGCTGGCGCTTTAGCCAACACATTGGCCGTATCTTCTGGCGCGATGTTAGGAATAAAGGCCATATCATCGATTCGAGCAGTAGTCTGTAAGACACCGCCGAAATCTAGAGGAGCTTTTAAGAGCCCTCTAGAGGCTGCTCGAGGTACATATTGTTGGGGAGACAGCACGTATGGAGTAGAGAACCGTGAACTGCCACCAAGACTTGACACTCTGCCTGAGGCGACAATGTGATTCTCATATTTCTGTGATTGATCTTGGAGGACTCTGGCTAGATGAAGTATGCTGGCCCGTTGGCTCATAGACTTTATGCCCCACTCCTCGCGAAGTATTTTGTCCTTGACTAACGTAAGCAGCGCAAGTCCGTTAACATCCTGCTCGCGAAGGACGGTGGCTAGTATACTAGCATCTGGCAGAGATAGTGTTCTATTTGAGTCCATCAATGGGCTGTCCGCCTCGGTCAAGGCGTACACCACCTGGTCGACACTCCAGTCCCACGGATCATTTCGTGGTGGTGCTCCTTCGATCGAAGACTGCAGGAAGGGCATATTGGCCCATGGACTACAGACCACGATATTTATGCTAGCATCGAGTCTCACAGGTCCAATTGCCGGGGTGGAACCTCATGAAGGACATACCTCCTGCCTGCTGGGAGGAGGTGTATGTAGGCTGTCGGCTGTGATGGGCAGTGAGCCGAGTGTGATTATTTGCCACACACGAACTTGTGACTCAACACTTCATTTTTATATCAGTCACTCTACCATACCGAGGCCAGTCAAGTTGGACTTACCAGAAGAGTGCTGCCCTACCCGTGTGCGGGAAGCCAGATGGCAATGTCTTGGCAAAGATAATGGAACAAAATCAAATACACACACGGTAGTCTTTGAGGCAATTGCAAGATCTTCGTGGTGATTGGTCTATCATAGAAGGTGGAGGAGCGCGAGGCAGACCTTGAGACAAAGCGCGGCGCGACAGCTACGTAAAATCCGTCGTTAAGTCCGAGGCTTAGTGCTTTTTGATTTTGTATCAATCAGGTCAGTATTCAATCTCTATCAGAACAATAAACGCTCCGAAGCATAGAGAATCGCCATAAGTAAGAGAGGATTCTCAGGACTTTATCCCAACGTATGGCTGCTTCATTGTATCCAGACTACCCGCCCAATCTGTCGGCAGAACAATCGGACTACCTGCTCACTAATCTCAAGGATTGGTCAATTCTCCACGGATTGGCCGTACGACCGTCTTTCTCTTTTGTGTCAGAGACCGTAGATCCGTCACGTTCGCTTGCAGTGACAGCACCGGTCACGCTTTTTCCAAGTCTTTTCCCGAGAGTATGTTTTGAAGAAGCTCGAGCTATTCAAAAGGCGTACAATGAATTATACGCTCTAATTGCAAGGGATGAAGACTGGCTCCAGGAAATTATCGAGGAGTATGCAAACACCTTCCATCTTTGCCGTAATGCATGGTCTCGTGTGTTCTTAGGCAGAAATCTGGCTGAGACCCTATACTTCGTGGGTTTGCTAGATTCTAACGAGTTACTCACTCTTCGGTCTCTAATGAAATTCTCGCTAGGTTGGTGGACGTGGATGATTTTATTGCAAATCTATGGAATATCCATTTGACAGTTAAAAAGGAGGGCTATGTGCAGGTACCCGAAGCTCTGTCCGAATATAGACCGTGGACAAGGCACTGACACAGGACTAAGCCACTGTCTCTTGGTATCTTTCGCTCAGATTACATGGTTCACAAGGATACCTCTCACGCCGACTCCAAGCCCCAAATTAGACAAGTCGAATTCAATACCATTGCCTCCTCGTTTGGCGGACTCGCTGCCAAAGTTTCCGGGCTTCACAGGCAAGGATCTTGCAATCCCCCTAACCTCACTTTGCTTGGCCTAACCATATTCATAGCCATCTACTTTCAATCTCAGCCTATCCGCCGACTGCTCCATGTCTCATCACCAGAGCCTCTCTCCCTCATAATCCGTCTGTTAAATCCATTTCTCGGGGTCTTGTCACAGCACACAAAGCATATGGACTGTCGAAAGCTAAGCCTCAATTACCCCTTTGCATTCTTTTCGTGGTTCAAGACCCTGAAAATAATGTATTCGATCAGCATGCATTGGCAAGCGCAATTCTCGAAGAACACGATGTTCTTACTTTTCGCCTCCCCTTTCATAAAGCCCTTGAACATACAAGAATACCTGGGGATCAGCCATCAAGGCCATTGATATACGAGCCACCACACTCCCCGGGGACAGTTTTTGAAGTCACGACTTTGTACTTCCGCGCTGGCTATGCGCCCACGGAATACACTTCGTCAAAGTCTTGGGAAGCACGACTTCACCTTGAACGCTCGGCAGCTATCAAATGCCCATCAATTCTCACACACCTCGCAGGATCGAAGAAGATACAGCAAATTCTCGCCACGCCCTCCTCACCGCATCTCGACCGCTTTCTAGCCACCACTGCTTCAACGGAATTCATAGAACGCGTACGCGCTACTTTTGCGGCTATCTACCCTTTGGACGACACCCCAGCAGGTCAACATGCCATTGATATTGCTACAGATCCCGATAAGGCAAAAGGATATGTGCTGAAGCCACAAAGAGAAGGTGGAGGAAACAACATTTACGGATTGAAGATACCACCATTCATTAGATCCTTAGGCAATGACAGCAGGAAGTACAGAGGACATATACTTATGGAATTAATCGAACCACCTGCGTTGCGTAACAGTATTTTCAGAAATGGGGAGGTAAGGAGCGGAGAGGTGATTGGGGAGCTAGGTGTATATGGGGTGTGCCTTTGGCAACATGGCCACGATATAGCAGAGCTTAAGACATTGGAGAACTGGGAGGCCGGATATTTGCTAAGGACAAAGGGTCGTGAGAGTGAAGAAGGTGGCGTAGCAGCTGGGTTTGGTGCTGTAGACAGTGTGTGCTTGATCAATGTCTAACATTGGGTCAACATGATGAAGACTGAATAGATTGAGGGCAACTGCAGTCATACACGAATAACATGAAAGTGAGATGAGCCATGGTCCCGGTGTAATTTGCGCCATAATATGGGATCCCCAAAGCTAGATAACTGATACAAGAATCTGCGGGCGTGGAGCTCATTTCCCCGAAATTGACAACGTTCGCCAAAATATACCTTGTTCATTGGAAGCCTGGGGCAACACCCATGTTCATATCCTAACGTCTTCACTTACGTATAGGCATACAGAGCACGAGAGAAAAGCTGTTATTGTTGTCAGCAAGCAAAGCAGAAACATTGAAAGGAAGAACCGTGATTTCCAGCCGCTGGAAGCTGCAGCTAGACCACGCTAATCTTTAGCCCAAATCACTGCTTGATCAATGCTGAAGGCCCCTTCGCAACAACGGCGACTCAGAATGTACACGATTTCTACTTTTCCCCAAAAATACCGGCGCGCAAAGCAAATAGTCAGAACTTTCTCTCCGATGCGATAGGGGAGCCCTCTACATGGGCAGCGCAGACATTCCCTAGGCGAACGTTGCGACGGTCCTCCTGGTCAATCCTACGGAGCTCCAAGTCTCAACCAGCAGGACTCTGGAATCCAGTCAACTCCTCTGCCGTACCTAACGTACCTACAACGAGTCTGCCAAACGACCAAGACAGGCCTGATCAAGTCCCAAGACGTCCGCAACAGTTGGTCCTACGAAATCTAAAACCCCCTGAGACCCAGCACAATATCCAAAGCCAAAGCAGCCTTCAAGTCGAGACCTCGCAGGCCAGTGCTTCTCCCACATCTCCAGACGATATTACCGCTATACCAGGTCCTCCCCCTCCGACTCCAGAGAAGAGGACACCCTTACAGCAACCATCAAACCCCACAATGTCTCCCCAACCCTCCGAGCACTCCGACGCTCCATCGAAGCGTCCTCCAACTCCAGCCAAAGATCTAGAATATGGGATCCCAGATCCCTCCCGAGAACAAGCACGCTCGCGCACACCATCCCGCCACAGCCGCCGCGCATCATCCACGAAATCCGATCTTCCGTGGAATGCCTCACATCCTTGCTATCCCCATCCAAACCCCCACATACCACTTGCCTCACCTCTATACAGTGCAACGCGTATAATTCGTATACCAAGGGATTGGATGGTAGCGGGAGACCTGGCGCCTACTTTTAGTAACACATACCCCGAGATATTGGAGCCATGGATCAGCGAAGCAGATTTCCGGATGTTGGTCAAAGGGATTAATGAACGGCTTGTGGCAGCTTTTTCGCCATATGGATGGAGGGCATGGGTGGACGTAGTATTAGGTTTAGCTACAGGATGGCTCTGGGATGATCTCGGCTTTGCAGGGGTGAAGAAAAAAGTCGAAGATGTCGAGGCTTTCATTGAGCAGTGGAATGGGCAGAGGAGGAATGGACTCGAGAAAGAGGAGGATGCAGAGTTGACGAGAGCTATACCATTAAGGCGAACCGGTTATTTGTCTCTTGACATTCAGATTCCCGATCCACACGTTGGCATGGTGGACGAGACCGAGGAGCCTGGAGAAGGCGACACGGCTGAGGCGGCTGAGCAGGGCAAAACGTGAACTTTCCTTTGAGCGTATTGAGCGAGCATTGCAATTCAATATACCCCGTAATACTGGATCCATTCTATGCGCACGAATAGACAGGCTCTATTAGAGAGACAATTTTTTAAGTCTATTATATACCAGCGCTGCCGCCAAGTTCCCGAAACGATTGGCTGCCGTTCACCGCCAAGCGTTATCTCACGTGATCTCAATTTCGAAGTTTAGGTACTCATCCGTACAAGTACCTTGTCTCTTAGGGAGGCTTATAGTGGTACTGGCCCTATTCTAGGGTGCTGTGATTGATTGTCCGGGGGTTCTATCCCCTAACATAGTGATATCCTGGGTACTACTAGCCCTATAAAACCAATCTCGATGTCGATATGGCGTTTCCTAATTGTCATCTACTTCGTATATTGGGAAATGCGCCAATACGACTTCAAGCCATGTTGCTACCTTATTCCGTACAGCATTCCTATCGAATGACAAATGACAACCGTTTTCACTGCCCGAACAAATGCGCAGAATATCATCAGCATCATTGACAATTCTTCTCTCCACAATGCCCAAAGCTTCTCCACCTCCTTCCCAGACCTACTAACGCTACACCCTGTCCCACCGTAGCCACGTCAGAAGAGTTCAACGCGCCAATTGTCTGGGGCAGCGGTAATACGCTACAAGGACCCTGCTGGTTGTTTGGTTAAGATACTGTTTAGTGTCTTACCACCAGTGATCACCTTTTGGCTTAGTCGTAACAAGGGCAGCTTCCGTCCTCAAACTCCAATTGCCAAGGACCAGACATCATCAGGACGTTCCGGCTCTGCCTTGCGGAGGGAATGCAGCTCAGATAACAAGATGGCTTGATAAGGATGCAGATCTTATGGTCGCTAATGCATGTCTTTTAGAGGACTACTATTTGCAGCATATCATGACGACCGCCACCTGTCCGTGACTGGCCGCGCGCAAAGGGCTTCCGAGAGCAAATACATCTATATACTGTATGAGTGAATCGACGGAAGGCACAGAGAAGTTATTTCTAGACCAGCGACGACGGCAATGGAAAGTGGCATCTCTTCTCCTTTCCCATTGATGTCGACGCCGAAAATAAAATGATCAGCGGAAGATCATTGCCGGCTGCCAGCAGTGGTGGCAGTTAGTGACTTGTTCTAGTCCCAAGGACCAAGAATCTGACAAGTTACTTCTACAACTTCAGCGGCCTAACATCCGTTGACTTTCCTCGCCCCGAGAGCTCCAAAGCCATCCAAACCCTCTTGGGCCTGACGCTTTGCCTCATCGCGTAAATGCAATGTCGGTGGGTTCAGAACTTGGCAGGGGTGAGAAGGCAATGCAAAGCCTAAGTGCCCGTCCCCGAAGCATCAAACCAGCTCCAGTCAATTGCGTGTTGGCTGTTGAATACCTGACAGTGTAGAGCAACAACGTCTGGAGGACTTACTCGGATGGAGGGTCTTGATGAAGCAATTACACGCTCACGGCCCTGCATAGCGAAACGCCTACCGCCCCCATGTTGCGGTGTTGTGGAAATTTGGGTTGTGGGGGATCGACCGGCTTACATGATCTCCAATCAAAAAATCACCAAATCTGGGCTGCAATTTCCCCCTGTCAAACACGACGCTGCAGAAAATGTCCAAATCGGGAACATCATTTCCTCCAACCCTTTTCCCAATACCCATTCTAGCTTTCCCTTCTCCTCCGCATCCTGCACCTACCAATCTCATCTTCAGCCCTGGCTGGAAATGGAGCCTGCTGATTCGACTGACACGCGACATGGGGAGGACGTGTTCAGGGATCTGGTCAATTGCCATGCTCGTACTGCAAGATGCGAGATCCTCCACCAACTATATTTCCTCCTGCTGGAAACGTGCGCTACCATACCCTGGCTCGCTCTAGGTGCACCCTGCCTTAGACTCCCCGATGACCTTAAGCCACTGGTCGTCACCGCTGCGCTGGTTTACAGGCCCACGCTGCGCGGCTCCTAGCATCTCAATAATTCCCGTTCCTCTCTCGTTCTTGTTTTCGTGCTACTAATGTCTTTTTTGCTTGTATCGCCTGAGTTGACATTGTTTTCGAGCTTCAATCGTGTGGAGTCTGCTCCGCTGTAGTTGTTATTATTCGTCTATACTCATTTGCTGAAGCTTCTCACCGGCAAGGCGTTATACTTCGAACTCAATTAATATTTGCGGGTCCACAGATCCAGCAGCTGCATCATCTGCATGAGAAGGGACACCGGCCATAGCCAATGCTACAACCTGGCCCCCCCCAATACTCGTTACACCTCACCCAGCTGCCAGCATGCGCGGACAACAGCTGTACACAGCTGCTTTCATCCTGCTGGTAGCAGTCAATTTCCCAGCAGTTGCAGCAGAACGTTATGCAGTGGTCCCACGTCAAGAACTGACCTCCACGGCACCCGCTGCGGCGTCGAAAACACCAGAAAATAGACCCCAATCTGTCAATGATGTCTCGTCAAGTCTTAGCTCCTCGAGCCTATCGTTGTCAACCAGCGGCAACGATGTCAGTACGTCTTCTGGTACATTTACGAACGGTGTGGCAGCATCGTCGATGACCACCAATGCACCTACCTCACCATCAAGCACCTCCTTAGTAACCGCGGCACCAATTCCCAAAGGCTCGTTGAATATCACGACCACGAACACTACACTTATCGAAGGATTGCCCATTCAACCCGAGATCACACCAGCCTTGTCCGTGGCCGGAGCCCTACTAATACTCACCGGCACCTTCTACACTCTCATAGGCATCAAGACAAAATGGCTGCACATCTTCCTCTCGCCTGCCTACCTTTCAAGCTTAGGCGTCACCATTTTGATCATCTATGTCATGGATCCCCCAATTTCGAATGCCATACAAGGTGCCTACTTTGTGGCTGCATGTGTCACAGGTTTGATTGCCGGAGGAGTAGCGGTTTTGTTCCAAGATATCACAGAAGGGCTTGGATGCTTCTTGGGTGGCTTTTGCTTTAGCATGTGGTTTTTGGTTTTGAAGTCGGGCGGTCTGATCACGTCTACATCAGGAAAGATCATCTTCATCGCCCTTATGACAGTGGGAGCCTTTGCACTATACGTCAGTCGCCATACCCGACCCTATGGTCTGATTGGGTGTACGTCGTTTGCTGGAGCAACGGTGATCGTGATTGGCGTGGATTGTTTCTCCCGGGCTGGCCTGAAGGAGTTCTGGCTTTACATTTGGAGTCAGTCTGCTCCTCAATCTCAAATATGCAAAAGCTAACAGTCGAAATAGATCTAAATGGGAACCTCTTCCCTTTGCATTATTCCCAGCCATATCCTATTACACGCGGTATCCGTGTCGAAATTGCGGCCATCATCCTCATAAGCCTACTGGGCATCATGTCCCAAATGAAGATTTGGAAGATCATTAGAAAAAGGAGAGAAGAGAGGGAGGCAGAGCAAAAGCGGAAGGAGGACCAACGAAATATATCGGACGAAGAACAAGGTCGAAAAATCGAAGAAGGCGCTGCGTTAGACAGAGTCGAGTGGGAAGATAGATATGGTCATAAAGACAAAACACATGTGCAGGAGCGCTATTTGGATTCTGGGGTCGGTACTGATGAGCCCAGCAGCACCCGCAAAGGTTCCTTCAGTGATGCTGAAGGCATAGAGATGCATAATCTGAAAGGTCCTGCCGAGGGATCCAAGAATGAAAGATTAACAATTCATGTCACCCAGGGCGATGACTCCAATCAGCTCAATTCGGCCAATAGTGAGCGAGCAAGAGGCTCAGTACTGAACGCCTCCGGAGGCACGTCAACTCATGGTTCCCCTGGAGAAGCTTATGACGCGACTAGCTCCGGACCTTCCTCGCGGGCAATTGCTGGATTAGACCCGAATCTCACTTTACTGCCCAACGTCATCCATTTGCCATTCAAGATACCAGAAGTCGACGCCCAGAACGATGATAGTCGCTCCTCTGTTGCAGCATCTTTAGCTTCTGAGTATTTACCAGATCGCTTATCGAAGAGGTTGTCTGGTGGCTCGTCCCTTATGAGAAAGCTTTCTAAAAGATCTCGGCGGAGCTATGCTGCTGGTGGTACAGATGAGGAGGCGCTGGTCATACCGCATGCATCGCACGATGATGACGACCAAGACTCTTCTGTAGCAGCAACTATCGATGGAGTATCTAACGATGCAGAACTCGAAGAAGCACTTCAGTCTACGCGGAGAGCCAGTGCTGCGTTTGACAAGCGGGCTTCCCAAGGTTCATTGAACATGCTTCGAGCTCAGATCCATGAGAGCTTAGATCCTGCATTTATACCCGATTTCAGCCCGCAGCCGAGCGTAGTTGATGCCATCTCAACAAAATTTCCAGCATCAAAAACCCCAAGTATTGCAAGCTCGAGGCGATCTTCGACGGGCTCTTTTGGAGGCAAAGGCAAATCCCAGATACTTGATGCTGCGGGCGATGCTTCAGCGAAACCTTTATCTAACTCCGAGGCATCTGAGCAACTTGCTGTTCGTGCTGGTCTTACTGGTAACCTTCCCGAGGGTGCTTCCAAGGTCGTAATGGCTTACAGGACGAATGAATGGGCCAAGCATCTTGACGGTGCGGAGTTGCCTGAGATTGATCCACTCAACGTCAGCAAAAGACAAAGCCAAGAACTACTGCAACACCGCGAAACGGCTGCACCTCTAAATGTTCAAGCACTACAGCAGACACCATTGGATGCGCAGCCTGCTCCGGCCATGTCCCATGCGGATCTGCCCTCAGCAAAACGTAGGTCATCAACCTTCATGGCTAGAAATCCATTCTCCAAACCGAAAGAGTCTCAACAGCCAAGGCCAGTTCCGCACCCTCTGACAATCTCAAAAGACATGCAGAGAATGCCTTCGCAGACGTCATTTGCAAATGCTATGTCAAGGTCATCGTCACAGACATCACTCGACAGCAATAAAGAAAGCTATCGCCCACCGCTGCCGAAGTTCCGAACATCTCAAACATCACTCTCTGGCAGCCGTGGCTTCCGCAGCAGCTCCACCCCCATAACCACCTCACCCCTTGTTGAATCACCAATCGAAGAGGGTATCGAGTCATCCTTCCCAGCCCGTTTCACTCCTCAGCCGAACCATTTAATGTCCCAGCGGGACCGCATAATTACCAGCAAACCCTCGTCTACCTCTCTTTTGCGCACTAGCTACTCGAATGTAGCACTTGATCAACATCCAGCTTATCGAACGATTGAGGAAGATGATGATATCCCGCTTGCGCAGCGCAAATCTATCCTCCAGAAGCAACGCTCATCCTCAGGGCCTTCAGGCGCAGCGACGCCTCTTCAGCGTTCTGGAAGCACTACTCCTCTCCGCCATTCTGGCAGCAGCACACCGGGTATGAATAGCACTGCCACTCTTCAACGAGTGCCTAGTGGTGCCGACAACCCTCAGCGTCTCTCTGCCGGCCCCAATCCCTCGGTGTATCCGATTCGGCCCGTACCTATCCCCCGTGACACAACCACATCTCAGTGGCGTGCTTCGCTGCAACCCAATACAACAGCACACCTCCAACATCAAGAGATGGAGGCACGGCGTGCGGATATGTTGCGGGAGAAGCGAAGAGCAAGCACCACAAAGCAGGAACAGCAGTTCGCCCAGGGGATCAGGGCAAGTGTGCTTGATAAGGGCATGAGACGAGGGAGTATGCTTGATCTGCATAAGGCTGCCATGAGGAAGATGCAGCAAGACGTCAAGCTTTGATAGCCCCAAGCTCTATTCTTTCGCGAGCTCTGATGGTCGGACTCGTCTTCTCTTCCAATCCCGATCCCGCTTCATTGTATCCTTTCTTAGTCTTCTTTTGATTTGGGTTCGTTCGATTGTTGCTGCATTGCATTTCAGGATATACCCACTCCTTTCTACGGATAGGTCGGCGTTGGATGAGCGCCACGGGATGTAAAAAGGCCTGCCATTAGCGGCGGCACCGGAACATGATGAAGCGTACTGGTCTTGCTGCATTGCATGGGAAATACACGGTGGGTTCACGCATCGTCAGTGATTCGGTGAGGAGTGACGAAGCTTTAACGGCCGAGGATTTATCCATATTTACATCGAGTTAATATCTAAAAGTTAATCTAATACCTGACATATATCTGTCCGCTGTATTCTCGTATGCCTAATTACGCAAGACTAATGGTATCATAAAGCGTTGCTGACATAGTTCCACACAATGTAATATCCTTGGCTCTCTCGCAGAGAAAGCGGTTCTTTAGCGTACGAGTTCCCATAACGGAGTTGATTGGCCAATCGGCAGATCCCGAGCGTAAGGCTGCAGATGCACTCAGCTGGATGCAACCCTCTTACAGCTCGGTATTCTCTCCACCTTCATCGATGACTCTCCGACATGGCGGAATCCGCGCCCCAACTCCCTGAGAATGATATTGAGGCTGTAGCGCAGCAACCTGTTCAGGATGAGAATACGCCGGCGGATGGCGATAAACGCTCATCAAGCGACTACGAGCAGCGATTGTACAGATGTGTGGAGGAATATTTAAAAAATTTTATTCCTATGGACGTCCCTTTCTTAAATTTTCACGGCTTGTCACAAATGAATATCTTACACCTAATGAATGAGTTGTCGAAGTATGATCAAGCTATGAGGAAAGATAAGGCAGCTCCGCAAGACATCGAACACGTTGGAGACCTATTGCATCGTTACAGTAAGTGTATGTAGTCTGCAATGGTGACAGTATTTCCACTTATACAGTTGCATCCCAGCTACCGCGGTCCACGACCTCGGATATTGGTCCAAACTCCCCAAGTATGGGGAACCCTGGGGGAGGGTAATTTATAGAAATTTTTATTCAAGTTTTCTCGGTGTCTATGGCGACCGGGAGAAACTTGAGATGGCTCATCTGGGTAAAGAACCAAAGTCAACATCAGGTTCAGTTGATCCTCTGCGCAGTTTTTTAAACAGAGTACTACCCAGGCATCTCACATTGACCGATGAGGAAAAATTCAAGTTTCGCAATACTGAGGGACGTCTTCTGTTGGGCAGGGACCCCGAAGGAATCTCGCCTTTTGTCGACACACTCGCACGCTTCATCGTCGCCATTACCGGCGGCCTCTCCCTCGTCATCCCCATGCTAGTCATGCGCTTAGGCGAGACATTACCCAAGAGTCTAACCACCGTATCCGTGGCGGTCCTCCTCTTCTCAGCTCTAACTTCCCTTATGTTCAAGGCTTCGAATGTGGAAACATTGGGTGCTACGGCGGCTTATGCGGCGGTGCTGGTGGTGTTTGTTGGGACAAGTAGCTGAGGGGGAAAGGGCAAGGGGGGGAAGTAGTGGATACTGGATGGATGTTTTGGATGGATATTCGGGATCAGGTTGGGTAATTTGGGTTGGGAAGGGTGACAATATGACGTACAAGTGTTTCTGATTATGAGATATGAACCGCTTTACTATTTAGTCTTGCTTCAGGTGTTCAAATTATAAGAATGGTACACATACAAAATTCTCCAGACTAATTTAATCTAATACACACCACTAAGCGTCTAAATACAACCATACCAGCAAAAACCCAAGCACACAGAGCTCAGAACGCGGCGTTCACAAGCCTTCCACCCTAACATACACCACCAAGCCTCCAAATCCAATCTTCCGAATTCAAAACCGATCCCACGAACCTCAAATCTGGACACTCACGAGCCTTCCACCGTCATATTCCCAATGACACGATAGAGCTTAGACGCAGAATTTCTTTTGTAGCACCAGGACGGAAACCAAGGAGCTGCTTCTCGCCTTCGACGGTAGGAATGAATTATGGATATACCGAGTCAAACCCTTGTGATAGAACACCTAGTTTTTGGTTAGATAGGGTAGTAGGAGCTGAGTATGGGTGCGAAAGGTACGAAAGAATAAGATAGATGGGTGGGTGAGATGGGGGAATTTGCGTATTAGGGTTAGGGTTTAATCATTTGGTATATGCATAAAGGTTTCAAATCCTTGGCGCTGAAAATCAACTACTTTACCCCCCCCACTCACCAAAGCTCCATACAAATCCAAAAAAAAACCTCGAAATTTTTTTTTTGGCTCAAGCGATTGTAGAGCTATATAAGAGTAGTAAATAACACTAGACTGAAGAAATATTTGGTGGAGAAGAATGCTTCATTGCATGTTTAAATTTGTGTGCGATCTGATCAAAAATTGGTGAGCTGGGGGGAAAGTACCTAGTTGATTTTCAGCGCCAAGGATTTGAAACCTTTATGCATATACCAAACGACTTATTGCTCGGACGCTCCTTCCCTTCCCTTACCTTACTTTTTTCGATCTGGAGAGGAAAATTTGTTTTGTTGTTGATATGGATTTTGCTTGAGTAGTTTAGGCAAGAGTAGTTTGGAATCGATGGAGTTGAAGACGAATGCGTGGTCCTGCGGCTTGCTTGTGGGGCAGCTGCTGGGCCGCGGTGAGTGTGAGATGTTCGAGAGGGATCAATTCCAATCTTGGGTGATTGTGATGCCTGACCTACAATGAGAAGTCATTGCAGAAGATTGGCACGGAAAGAGGTTTTGGGAGTGCTTCTAGAACCGACAAGGGTCGTGTCAGGTTCTGATAAGGCAGGAGTCAGCCTCACCGCAAAGTACCCCGCCGTGGCTGCACTGACCTTCAGCTGGGCGCGTACTTCTACGGTGTTGCCTATAAACCTGACTTCTGCACTCTCATCACAGCTGTTCAATATATCTTTGTTCTTCACAGTATGGCCGAGCCAATGTCTATCATTGCGGGCATTTCGGCCGTGACTAGTCTTGCAGATGTTAGCTGCTCTCTTGCTGGTTCCCTCTATAAGACTTTTCGTGCCATCAAAGACGCGCCTCGTGCTGTGCAGAGACTTTCAAAAGAGCTCGAACAACTCCACAATTTACTCCAGGATGTTGATAATCTTCTGCAACGTTACTCTACGTCACGACTTGTTACGGACGATGGACTGTCCATTGATTCTGTGCAGTCTGTGCTACAAGAATGCCAAACAGAGCTTGAGAGCGTCCAGAAAACTGCTGCAACTTTCGAAAAACAGCCAAGCAAATTCAAGAATACTACAGCGCGACTCAGGTGGGTTGTTGATGAGGGTAAAATCAAGCAACATTGTCAGACGATTGAGCAATTGACGCAACATTTAAATACAGGGCTTTCCGTACTTAGCCAGTATGTCGAATCTCGAAATTGAGAATATGTTATGCACTCATGCCTCACAGCCAATACGATATCAAAGCAAGGGAGAGGGACAAGTCACTCCACTCACAGGTGACGGAAGTACGCAACGTGCTCGATACCTCCGCAACGGAGACAAGGACTCTGGTCTCTTCCGAGTTCAGTACCGTACAAAGTAATGTTGAGCAGGTGGCTGTCAAAGTGGCTATTAGCCAAGAAGAGTTGCAAACAAATATACAGACCAGCCATGACCACCTTTATCAAGAAGTCTCACTTGCAGGAGTACAAACCTCCCACGGGATAAAGAAAATCCAGAATGATCTCCGGGACACCAATCTTCTTGTGCAGCGTAACCGGCAGCATACCATGCAAGAGATTCTTCAACTGAACCAGAGCGTCAAAAACATCGACTCGATGCTGTCGCAGGTCCTTTTGTTATATTCTGAACGCGGGGAAAACCTTCTGGAGTGCAGCCTGGCGCAACATCCTCGTCTTGAAGGAATCATGCTCTCATTACTGATGATGAAATCAAGCCTTGTCTCTGCAATTTCCGAACTGAAGTCAAAGTCATCTTTGGACACAAGCGATGAAGAGATCGATTTCCTGCTCAATGAGTTCGAGAATCTAGTTGCGTTCAGCCACGATGCCTCGGCCTTGCGCATTCGTCAACGGTGCATCAAAGCCGAAGGGGAAGAGCAACCACCTCGTGGGCGTACAAGACACACATCGATGGCAAGTAGTTACGCATTGGACGTGGACAGCTTCTCACGACCAACCGTGACGCGAAGGGAGCCGTTGCGGAGATTGTCTCATGCCGACGCCTTGGGAATACTGAAGTTGAGTTTCGAAAACAGAGCCGGCGACGTTAACGGCCGGTCCGAAAGCATTTTGAACGCTACCTTCTCTTATGTTCCAAATCCCGATATGCATAGGATTGGTGTGTACGCCGCGTTCCGAAAGGAAATCCAAATGGGTTTGAATCCATCTATTAAACGATCTTTGCGCGTGATTCGCGTCTTCGATTATTATGATAGCACATACGACCAATTGAATGACGTACTTAGAGCGGACGATTTGCATGGCTTGCAGCGCATGCTATCCTGTGGTCAGCTCAGGCCGTGGGACCAAGATTGGGATGGTTGGAACTTGCTTACTGTATGTCAATAACTCTTGGCCTACTGTACAAGGCTTTGTACAATGCTGATCATTGCTGGTATTCAGATGGCTATGCATTGGGTAAATTATCCGTCTAGCGAAATTATCGACTATCTACTTGTGGATGCTTGGGACATTGAAAATTCTGATGCACTCCAGTTAGCCCTTTTGCTTTATTTTATGGAAAAGCCTCGGGCTTGGGCCGCAGCTGGAGTTCAGGAGATCTTGAAGTATTTGTTCGGCGTTCCAGACGGATATCTGCATTGGGCCCAGTTATTCCCGCCGAGATAATTCATGATTTTGTCCGGTTTAGCAGATTCTACGAGATTTCAACCCCAGCTGAATTTATTTACGATGATGTCTTCGAATTTCTCATCAACCAAGGAGCGGAAATTGAGTGCAGAGCTAGATTTCGCAAGGAAACCGCGTTACTTGTGACTGCAGAAGTAGATAATATGTTAAGTTTAACAATGATGTCGGTGCTTTTGCGCTTCGATGCAGATTATTCGGCAGTGGACTACAAGGGAAGAGGTCCACTACATCTGGCGCTGAAACCATCCCGGTACTACCATGGGAACAAATCCCTACATTCCCGGACTTTCAAAGAGAAGCTTGTATATCTACTGCAGGCAGGATGCTCAATCCATGCCATCGATAATTATGCACGGACTCCCACTTACGTGGCGCAAAAATGGGGGCGGAGCAAAGTTTGGGAAGCCGCTCTTCAAGAAGTTGGCAAGCTGGGATGTGGGAGATCAGAGTGTCAATGCGAGATTACTGTACGTTACCCTAGGCTCTCCGCCTTTCCGAGTAGAGGTTTACGCTAGTTACGAAAGACTGACAGCACACAAATGATATTTGCAGAAGACAGAGAAGTCCAATTCTTGCAGTGCAACTCTGTCGGAATTCGGTCATGAGCATGGAGAGGATGAGGACGAGGATGAGGACGAGGACTCGGCTGTCTGGTCCGATCGCGTAGGGGACACTGATTCTGACGATGGTGGAACTGTTTCTTCCGAAGACTCTGAAGAGTCTGGGCGAGACGGGGACGATCATGAAGATCCCCGGGTAACCACAGACGACGACGAGAATGGACACCAAGATCTAGACATATATGAAGCCGATAGTGAGGATCAAGGTACCGACATGTACAGAGACGAAGACGAACATCAGCACACCAATTCAAGCGAAGACGAACACGAAACCTCCAATCTGAAGCCAAACTCAGAAAGCTCCCAGGACAGTACTCCTGATGAAAACGACGTCCATAACAACGCCCCTCCCTTACCACAACTCTCCAAATCAGACCCGTCATCAACTCCTGAACCTCATCACGAGACTATCGCGTTAGGCCAGCATCACCTATGGATGATTTGATGCAAGACCGAATTGGTATGCTACACCATGGTGAAGGAGGATTTGTGTGGTATTGCGTTATGAGATTCGCATCATTGGAGTGTGAAAGGGTGAGATGTAGTAGGGCAGGGGCAGCTAGTCAAGGTGGACTGCTCACCTCATCTGTTTGTGGTTGCTCATCTGTGTTACATGCACCTCGAATGCGGGATATGCGCTGCACAGAGTAGTGGGATTTGTGCAGGGTGAGGGAGGCGGTGATGATGAATCGCGGAAGAGGAAGGATATATATTCACAACTTCTTTGATATGATTTCGTATACGCATGATGAGTATTCGTCCAGTGGTGGAAGTAGTATCATTTTAATGAAAACGCTATATATCATCCAAATATATATATGTATTATATACACCCCGAACTTAGGATTGGCAATTACCTTTCCGGGACGGGAAAAGGAGCAAGGCCGCTTCAGAGGGAGCACCAAGAGAGCAAGAGGGAGCATCGAGGGAGCACAAGAGAGCATCGAGGGAGCCAGGGGGAGCACCGGGGGAGCACTGCGGCGCAGCAAGCGAGCAAAAGGGGGCGCAGCAAGAAAGAGGAGGTTCTGGGTCCTCGGAAGCCTAATTTGGCTGCACGGAGTTGACAAAACTTAACCTGAAGGGGGGGGGCCAGAAATGGTCCTTCAGAATGCCAGAATTAAAGGCCAGGGAGCCAAAATTGGAGCCAGGGTGTTTCATAAAGTTTTAATCAAAGAGTATTCAGAGAACAAAATGCGAGTCTCGTAAATGCATTGTTATTCTTCTAGTTCCCTTAAAAATGGCATCTGCAGAACAAAATCACACCATATAGCTCAGGTCGACTGCGATCACAGGATTCGAAATTTCTGAACTCATAGAATTAATCGATAGTTCCAGACAGGATTTGCATTTCTCGGAGTATGCCGCTCTCTCGTAAAGTCTTCATCAAATATTGGCTGACCGCTCTGCCTTTTCAATAATTCCAGCCATGCCGATTTCTCAATTCTTCTAAAGAAAACAAGAACCAAATCTTTTGCTTACCGAATAGTTCTCGCCATTGAAAGTCCAATCATTTACGAAGCTCTTTTGAAAAGGATAGACACCCACTTATTCGAGTTTTTGATACCTGAATAGAGCGCATATTCGTTGTTGAGGGTCGTTCAATATGATATTATATTAGAATCGCCTAGAACTCAGGATTTCATTGGAAATTACCGTTTCGTTCGGGAAAGGGAGCGGGGCCGCTTTGGAGAGGGCACCAGGGGAGCAGGGGGGATTAGCAAGGGGAGCGTCGAGGTAGCAGAGGGGAGCAGAAATATCGTCCTAGGGAGGACCCGCCCTCGCAAATTTCTTAATAGTAAGGGTAATCATTGCCGCTTCAAATAACGTCGAACTATGTGCTATTGATAATGAACCATAGGATATCTGGCCGTTCGTATTCACCCAAACCCAGAACTGAAAAGAAACACGCTCTTCAATTGCTTCCGATACGGTAAAAGGGCTTTAGTCTTTCTTCAGAAATATCTCGTCAATGAGACACTGCACATAAACTACACTTTCCATTACATCGCCGCCTTCTACTATTTCAACATTGGTAAAATATTCATTTGGTTCTTTCATGGTGCAGAGGGCAAATATCCTAACCATCTGAGTTGCCCATGTTTTAGCTGCCTCGAAATCCCAGCCCTGGGTGAGCTTGCCGACAAAAGTAGAAACGGCACTGCTCGGCGCTTTGGGTGGAATCTCGTATGCTGAACCTAGCTTCTCTTTGACCCATTTGGCCAATGCAGCATTGTTTGATGTAACCGTGAAGCTTTGCCCCAGCTGGAAGCAATGATCTGGTCCGAAGAAATTCGCGCTGGTAAGACTAAATTTAATGCCAGAGCAGAACCATATCTGCTTGTCGTCCCCAACCCAGAAGACATAGGGTATCAAGTTCAGCTGGATGGCTGCTGGATTTGTATGTTCGGCCATGTTTTGGTTGACGCCAAGGACGTCAGCCATTTTCTGCTGCTGTGTCCATTTCGTCTTGTTGAAGGTCGAGTACCAAGGTCCCTGACCCGCTCCGCCGGTTCCAACCCAGAATAAGCGCAACAAGGAAGTATTGCCCAACACAAGAGCAGCTGGACTTGTCCCTGGGAGAAAGCCCATTCCCCCGCATTCCTTATTAACAGAGGTCACCGGACCCCCCCATTCGAGATCCTTTTTGACGTAGAAGGATCCATCGTTGTTTCGGCCATTCCAGAACAAATATAGTTGGGAGCCTAATGTAACGGCACAAGGAGTGGTGCCTTTGGCAATGGTGTAATCCTTCACTTTTTCTTGTTTAGTCCATTGTCGAGACATATAATGCCAGGAAGTGAAAAAGATCCCATCGTCCCCACTGCCGTTCCAGAAAAGACAAATGTTGTAATTAGAGTCCATTGCAGCACTAGGCGAAGTTCCCGGATAACACCCCTGCCCATGGATGTGACTGCTGATAGACTCTGCTCGGGTCCAGGTTCTCCCTTTGAAGGTTGTGTACCATGTACCATCGTTGCCAGCTCCATTGTAGAAAAGAAAGATCTCAAGTCCCAAGAGGACAACAGCGCAGGGCGAAGTATTTGGAGCAACACCCATATTCTTGCAGTCGTCGCGGATATTTCGTACTTTGTCCCAGGTAATTCCATCGCGCGTTCTTGTGTAATAAATCCCATCAAGACCTGAACCTAAGTAAAAAAAGTAAAGCCTTTTATCAAAGACCACAAGAGCTGGGGATGAATTTTTAGCTATGCCAATGCTGGCAACCTGGGCATTCAAGCATTGAGGAGGAGAAAAAGACATTGCGAGTGGATGTTATGTGACTGCCTGCAACAACGTAAAGTCTTCTGAGTCAACACTCAGTTTGAGTTATGTTCACAATTAAGAAAGTGGACTCAATATGACGGATAAACAAGCATGAATGCCATTAAATTTTTGAGGACCCTGTCTTTATAAGCAGCGAATTCGGTTCACACGCCACAAAGTGGGACAGACAATTGCAATTACGTAGTAGCTGGCTGTTACTATGTTAGTGATAGCTCAAGCAACGATCTTTCTTAATTCGGAACGTTTCGTTTGTTAGGGTCATTTAACCTTTGACTCGAGCATCCACTAAAGCTTTCATTGGTACAAGAACCCTGTAAGTAAGCGCATTGTCGTGTTGGCTACTGCACCTGCAAATCTGTATCAGAATTTAGTGGGCTGAATGGCGCTGGCCGATTCTCCTCCATCGAGGGAAAGCACTGGGGGAACAAAGGGGAACAGCGAAAAAGCAGCGAAAGAGCAGATGGCCACAATGGGCTTTAGCGCGGGAACAAAGCGGCAACGCTGAGTCAGCAAATTGTCACGTGCTCGCTTATGTCTGGAGATTGCTATATATATATATATATATGTTATATACACCCCGAACTTAGGATTGGGGGATTTCTTTTTCAATCGGGAAAGGGAGCAGGGCCGCTTTAGAGGGAACAGCAAGGGAGCAAGGAAAGGCTGGAGCAAGTGGGCAGTGCAGGGGCGCAGCAAGTGGGAGCCTGAATTGGCTTCTTCGGTCTCGGCTTGACCTGCCCATCCCATGTTAATTGCCAAGCTTTAGACCCGTCTTCTTCTAGTGATAATTCCATATAACGTATATCAGCTGGTATAATCTTCCTAGAACGCCCCCGATCCTCATCTTTTCTAGGGTCATTATGGTATCGATGGGAGCTTGTACCGCTGTAAATATCGTATATCGTGGATAAGGGCATTTCGCGTGAATCAGCGATAGCTTCGTATGTCATATATTGGTCGTAACGACCGGCTCGTACTTTTGCTTGTACTGGAGTACTCCAGTGGCTGTCTTTCCATGAATCACTGGTGACGAGGGAGACATCATTGCATATGGATTTTGGTAGGGCTCTGGTCTATTCTTAACCCGCGAGCCATACTAATTTCTGCAAGGTGAATGCATACGCCCAATGAATAGCGATCCTGCACGTCGAATATCTGTGAAACACACCATGCCAGCTGTCAGATTAGTCCCTACCTCGTTGGCGGCCGCGTGTGACGGGCTCCCGCCTCCTCTTGCCAAGACCTTGCTCGATTTCCTTGAATTTAGGCAGCAAACAAATGCTTTTAGAGCTGGTGAAGCATTTCTCCTCTATCTTGTCCTTGCGATCCTCATGATTGAGTTGGATCCAAGATGGTTCAGATTTGTCGATGTTTGCTTCCATTTGTGATCATATCCTTAGCCTACAGCTTACCATACCCTTTTCCACATTCAGAGAACATCACAGTTTCCGTTCCTCAAAATTCGACGAACCATGGTAATTCGCAATTACTGTGTACGCCTTCAAAATGGACGGATGTCGTCGAATTCTTCATCCTGTACTTTGTTATGCCTGCTGCAACAGTCAAATCTCTGCCAGGACAATCGATTTTCGGAGGATTGTTCGCAATGTGCGCTGCTTTACTCTTCCCGACCGCAAGTGTCACAAAGGGAATCGATGCTGTTCTTCGCTGCGCTGCATTACAAAGCTCTCCTCTTCTGAAGGCTCATAAGGCAGGGGCACTGTGCGAAGTTGTGCGGGCTGATGACTGGGAGCCTCAACATGGAGATTATGTCCGAGGCCTTAGAGACAGCCGGTCACACCTTAGAGACATGCAGTCAAAGGGCCAGCAATCGCTCTGCGCAATACCGTATCCTGAAGAAGATGTGGCCAATGACCAACAGGCGAGCGATTGGCTAAAGGGAAAGGGCCGCGAGGTCGACTGCGTCGAAAATCAAGAGCATATTGCGGAATCATTGGCTTTTAGCACCGCGTGCACAACCCATGCAAGGCTTGCTCTTCAACATTCCATCCGGTCTTTGAGTATTAGCATATGGTGGGCAATAGACCGAAGCGGTAAAGATCTTCGCTTCAAGCTGCATGATCAAAACCTTCTTGCGACCGGCCGCCTGGTCCACGGGGTCTGCCGCTTGCCCCCAGGCTATGAACTGTCAATCGTTGATCCTAACAGCACTGTGTTAGAATTAAAAGATGATTACCAAATCCAACTCGGCTCATCCTACAACCCTGTCAAAGGGCTGGGAGCAATCGCTCACCTTGTGTCCGCTTCAACACTCCTATACAAAATGCGAGGCGATCAGTTCCACCGTTATAGACTTTCATCATTTGCGCTGACAGTCATTCCTTACTTCTTGATGTCTCTCGTCAACTTGATGGGTGCCATTCTCACGCCTGATTATCCCGCCGTCTATATGGTCAGGACGGAAATCATGACAGAGGCAGAACGGCGTGAGGGCGCATGTTTTGAAGGTGTAGTCGGAAGACTGGGCGATTCAGAAACACCTATAAATGCCCGATTCAGATGCATCAAGCAAACAGACAGGCAACACGAGATACCTACATATGACAGCAATAGCCATACGCGGCCTGAAGAAGACGCTGCCCCAGTACGTACGGCTCACGAATACTCTCGTCAAACCGGGGTTTATATACCAGCGAGCCATACTTATCTAGGCAGAGATACTCTTCCAAGAGGCCCAGTCACTCAGTACCTCAGTGGACTACCGTTCAGGCTTGAGGACTTTATTGTCATCGAAATTCCCTTTATACTTCGTTCTTTCTTCTATGATACTGGAATTATCGACAACGAGGTATACTTTAACGAAGCTTTGATGTTGTGTTGGATTCTTGCAAGCCACATAGCCGGAAGACTGCTCCCTGTACTGGATGATTGCATAGAACCACCTTGGAAGGCGATGAGAAACTGGTCATGGAAGACTCTTAGTATAATTCACGCTACTGCATTTGTACTCACCGGTTGCGGGTTTGTCATAAGACAATCCGTCTTTACAGGCCAGATGATAACGGATTATGGGCATTGTGTCTTGGTTGACTAGGGCATCTCACGGACTCGGAATTGTCCATTCTCTAATCATATGCTCGAACCTCCACCTGAATCAGCAGAATCAAAGCCTAATTATCTAAAGGGCTTCAAAGCCTTGTTCCATCGACCCAGATCGCTCAGTACTCCTTCAACAACCCCATTACCTCAGTTGCAAACTTCTACAACTTGGATTTGAAACTTACTCGAGTCCGCACTGAGGGAGCAAAATGGAGCATAGGGAGAGCACGAGTGAGCAGCGAGCGAGCACAGGAGAGCACAAGGGGAGCAGATGAACTAAACGGGCCTTAGCACGCGAGCAAAGTGGCGATATTATTAATCTATCATGGGTTACGTGCTGTTTAGTTTGAAGATTAATATGTACATAGCGCACGATGAATATAGATACTCACAGACACAATAATCTTCTCATCACTCAATCACCTTCATCAGACACAATGAACTAAACCATCTCAAGTTACTTTGACATTTAAAGTTAACGATACAAAAAGGGGGTATCTATTTATGAAGGGGTATCTTGTTTCCATCCTTGAGCGCACAACAATGAACGCACTCCCCACGCGTGACCGGGACGCCCACCACCCATCTAACAAACGTATATGGCTGCCGTGTATCATCGAGCGAGCCTTGATATAGCATATCGTAGCCAAAGGAAGTGTTGTTACTGTAGCAGTCTACATCACCTTCTTGCCCCCCCTCACCACCCCCCTCCTCCTTTCACTTCCACTACTCCCCCTCCCCTCCCCCCTCCCCGCCGTCCTCAACTCCCTCCTAATCTTCCTCCCCATATAGCCCTCCACCTGCCCCACCAACCCCCCAATAACCCGCCCCGGCAACATCACACTCCCCCACGCAAGTCGTATCGGCAGCATAGCCACCGTCGCCACATAATCGAATAATAAACTAATACCAGGTCCGTTTCGCTGGCGGTTAGACTGGGAGGTTCGTTCCGCGGCGGCGGCGAGGGTGATGGCGTCTGTCATGCGTTTTTCGAGGTCGACGAGGCGGGATTCGGTTTGCATGGCTAGAAGGGTGGCTTTTTTTTCGTAGCGGCGGACGGCGCGGTTGAGGGCGTCGAGGTCGGGTTGGAGGTTTTTGCGGATTTGGGAGGTTAGAGTGTCTTGGGAAGGGGGGGGGTTGTTGGAGGTGTTGCCGTTGGCGGTGGTGGTGGTGGTGGTGGTGGTGGTGGTGTCTGCGATGTGGGATTCCAGTTCTGCGAGGCGGGTGGAGAGGTCTGTGAGGGAGGAGGCGGAGGATTGAGGAGGGAGGTGGGGGTTTGTGGCTACGGTGCGTTGGAGGTGGAGGGTGCGGGTTTGGACCATTTTGATGAGGTGGGATAGGGGGCGGAGTTCGGAGGCGAGGAGGAAGATGGTGAGATTGTAGTTGGAGACGAGGCCTTCTGAGGGGCGGGAGAGTTGGTAGCGGATGTGGTGGAGGAGCCAGGCGCCGATGGCGGGGAAGATGAAGCAGGCAGAGAGGGCAAGGAGTTCGTGGACGCGAAGTTCGGCTGCTGCTGCCAGTTGGGATGAGGATGGTCCTTGGGGCTCTTTGGATGCATTTTTGTTTTCGGATTTGGGGGGATCTTGCTGGCTGGACTGCTGCTCCTCCTCTTCACTGCCTTCTTCGATGATGGTATCAGAGTGGTAGTCAGGATACGATTGAACATCCTCCGTTTGGAGTGACTGTGCAGAAATGTACCAGTCCCTGCGAGAACATTAGCCAGAACTCTTTGCGATATGAGATCTGGAGCCTGAGCTTACCATGGCAATCTGACAGACCAATTAAGAAAGATGGCAGCCAACGCCAGTAACGTTAAGTCGGTTACGATAGCGCTTCCATTATTGAAGAAAAGTCCTCCTAAGGCTGGAAACAAAGCCAAGGCAAGAGGGAGAGAGTGCCAGTGGGATGGCTCATGGTTCGTACTGAAGTCAGAGTGCTTTGGCCGTGGGAGAAGGAGATCATCGGTCGAGGACTTTAGAGACTGCCTCGTGCTGTCAACCGAGTCTGAAAAGGTCGAGCTTCGTCGCTGTCGCAAAGGGTGGTAGACATCTGCGAAGGTTGTCGCGCGTCCCAACGGTCTTTGACGAAGAGGTGACAGACTCTGCTTTGCTGTGCCTGTCGCTATCGAACTCGAGCCAATTCTGGGAGGACTCATTGTCCTTTCTTGCTGGGCCATTCTGTTTCACTGTGCAGCCTTCTCTTCTCTTCTCTTTTCTTCTCTTCTCTTGTCATCTCATGTCAGGACTGGTAGCAAGACTCGAAAACCGGTCTGCCAGATCGCTTTTGTTCATTAGCGAGTGTTTTGGTCACCGTCATGGACACCTTCATTGGCCCCTTGCCGTTCCCATGGCCGCCTATTTTCCCTCCAGTGACAACACGTCAAACGCCATCGCGTAACAGGAAATAGTTCGTGTGTCGGTCGACCGGCGCTTCCTTCCCCGACCCCGTCCCGGAGCTTGCAACATCCACCATTTCCATATTAACACCCACACTCCCATGGATGTACAAAGTGCAAGCACCCTGCCTTCTCCTACCCACATAAACCTCTTGGTAGGTCTACAAGTCACAAGGCATTGTTGCCTCGGTAAGCAACATGCAGATTCGCTGCTGTCCGACTTCTACAAAGGATCTGGTGCAGCTGAGTGTGTTTTGCCTGCATGACTGTCACCAGCGCTGCGCTCTTGCTTGCTGTGAAGTAATATATTCCGATCACTGTCCCATGTTGCTAGCCTAGATATCATACGCTGGTTTTCATTTGCGTCGTGATGATTGGCATCTTTCTTAATGTCTTGCCTATTGATACCCGAAAAGGGAAAGGCATATCCATGCTGATGAAAGTGATGTGGGCTGTTCAATAAAGCCTGCCTTCACACATTGGTCCCAACACTCAGGGTCATACCAAGCTTGAGGAAAATCTATTCGTTTCGTTGGATACACTCTATTGAGCGATTGCATACGTTCAGACTAATACCCGTCATGCCTGTTCGCAACCGCAAAACCTATTGACTTATTGACCATGTGGCATATATGTCACTCAGCACTTTACATCTAGAGATGCATCTATCCATAAATATCAGCTCTTTTTCTCTTGCACCGCCTGTCTGCATCTTTCAAATATTCCCAACCTCTTTGCTACGTCTTACAGTCTAGTCTATCCATTCTTATCAAATATCTCATCTCAATCATTTCACTCTTGGTCTTGATCATTCGTATTCTTACCTTCGCTTCATACGCTGTTCAATTGGCTGTCTCCGTGGAGCCCAACGACTGGCATCTTTGGATCCGTCTTGGGTAGACCTCATCCCCCTCTTGCTCTTCATTCTCCCATCCTATTCCCTTTTCTTTACTTCCATGATTCCTTATCGTTAACATATTCAGCCGTCTTCTTACAGCATCTACACCTGATATCTAGGCACATATCATTTACAATGACCAGCACAGTCTTTCCAGTCACCCCTGCCGCGGTTGCACTACCTACAATGGCCTTGGTCATTCTCCTTATCGATACTCCCGCCTTTGTCTGGTACATTAAGTCTCGCAACCTCGCAGCGTCGTCTTTGGTTTTCTGGATTCTCCTTGCCAACATCATGAATTTTATCAACCCGCTTATCTGGCCTACGGACAACGTCGAGGATTGGTGGTATGGGTATGGTCTATGTGACATCGAAGTCAAACTCCAGGTTGCCATGTGGCTCGGGGTTGTGGGATCAGTTGTGTGCATTATGCGAAACCTGGCCCAAGCCTTAGATACGGAGCGTACGACTATGTCTCTAAGTCCAGCCAAACGTCGCAGGCAGATCGCCATCACTTGTTTGTACTGCTTTGGGGGTCCAATTTACGCCATGGCTATCCACTTCATTGTTCAGCCCACTAGGTACTTTATCTTTGCTATCTCGGGTTGTACAGCTTCCTTCGCCCGTAGCTGGCCAAAGCTACCCCTGGTCCTTGTTTGGCCACCTGTTCTTTGTGTTGTGGCTGTCTACTACAGTAGTAGGTTCAGACCCAGCGTTCTTCGATGACCTACTTGTTGACAGCTGTTAGTCCTAGTCATTCTCCGAATGCATCGCTACCGCAAGAACTTCTCGGAAGTACTCCTTTCGGCAAATTCGAACCAGACCAAGGCCCGGTTTCTACGCTTATTCAAAATCTCAATCGTACTCATAATGGTGGTCTTCCCCACCGAAGTTTATGTGCTCTATGAAAGCTCAGTCGTTCCAATGGGACCCTATAGATGGAGTGATGTTCATGGACCAACTTGGTGGGATATCAGTCTAGTACCTTCTGGAGGCACAGTACTTTTCGACCGGTGGATGCAGATTGGTGCTGGGTTGGCTCTCTTCATATTCTTCGGACTTGGTCAGGATGCGAAGGCTATGTATCGCCGGTGGCTTGTCAAGATTGGCTTGGGACGATGCTTCCCATGCCTACGCTCTAGAGCAGCCATCCAACAACAAGGCCCTTCCACCACCACCAGTCAATCTCGATTTTTCGGTAAGAGGTTTTCCAGGCTATCGCGGTTCTCACTGTAAGTATCCCACACCTGCATTATAAGTCAACCTGCTCAGACATTAATCACTTGCTGCATGAAGCCACAGCCGCTCCGTCACAACGTCGGCAACTACATTATCACCAGAACCTCCCAAAGACTTTGAACAACTCCCTACCATCTCCGAAGCCATACAACCAGTCTCGCTTTCCCCAGCGAGTGGGATCACCTCCTCAGACGAGAAGGAAGCTTCGACATCGGTTGAGAACCGTACAATGTCATGGCTCGACCATTTCATTGTCAGGACCCACTTATCAGCAACCAATCGCCAATGGTTTGCTCGACCACAAACCCCTACAGTGCGAGGCCTTGGCATCACTGGTACCAACACAGAGGGCATAGACGAGTATCCACCAAATTCGAGTGCTCCGACTGCCGACGTATGATGTTTCGGGTGGGAGGGCCATAACTGCGGGAAGTGTTGATATATGCATTCTAAAGGGATTCGATATTTACGAGAGACGGCTGTTTTTGCTTTTGCTTTGAATTGAGGGGAGACGGGCTTTTACCTATTCAGGATACAATGGGTTGAATAGGCATCTCTTTGGATCTAGTATTTATCCCCCGAGAAATCATGAAAATTGGAGAGCTGGTTAGGAGGGCAATGATCGCATTTCTTTTTAGCATCTAGAACTTCACGAACATAACATGCATTCATGAATAAAAACCTCCCATCTCTGCTTCTTATTTGCGTGAAAACGAATACCATAGATGCTCTTGAACTCATATTGCGACTGTTGTCTCCTGTCCAAAAGCCAACACCTCAGATTCTAGAACTTGATTGGCCCACGCCCTTCATCGCGCCAAGCCCTCATCAACCGTCGCGACCCAGCCCACATTACACAAACCCCATACCCACCTCCCCCAATAGCCATAACCTCATCGCGCACCCAAATCTCCACTCTCATCTCTATCATACCTCCTCACAAAAAAAATGTCATTCCTCACATCCCTCCGCCCCACCCTCCCTGCCCGAACCCTCTTCCTCACCCGCACCCTCTCCACCCACCCCCAGCATCACCTCGCCCGCATGACCATCGTCGGCCGTCTCGCTGATTCTCCGGAGATTATTGCGACGAGTACTGGACAGGATGTGGTGAGATATGCGCTGGGAACGAGCCATGGGCCGAAGGATAATCGAAGCACGAGTTGGTGGAAGGTGGCGTGTTTTGCGCCAGAGGGGGGACTGCGGGAGGCGGTATTGGGGCTGGGGAAGGGGTGAGTCTGTGGATTCTGTTCGTTTCTTTGATGGGGGGGGTTTTGGGGAAAGGCGATGAGGCTGGGGGCGGAGAAGGGGGGGATGTGCGAAGGGTGGGATGTTGGGCAGAAGATATAGGATATTGGACGTCGTGATTAGGAATGTGCGAATGCTGATTCGTGGTGTCTACAGATCACTTGTCTATGTGGAAGGGGATGCTAGTATGAATAAGTTTACAGCTAAGGATGGGACGGCCCAGAGTGCGTTGAGTATTGTGCAACGTGAGTTCCTCTTCTTTGGCTTTTATGGATAAGAGGGCAGCGCTGACAGGGTATCTACATAGGTAATTTTGAGATTCTTGACCGAAGGGACCCGAGAGCTGAGGGTCAGGGTGAGACTGACGGTGCGTAGGAGATTGAGAGGAGGGATAGGGGAGATGTATAGTATGTGATCAGAGGAGGATTTTGTGGGAGGAACGGCGCTGGAAATACCGCTCTGCTCTATGTGTGTACTATGGGGTGTGTTTGTGTTAGTGGTGGGTGGAAGGAGGGAATTGGAGTGAAGTGTATTATATACCCCTGGATTTCGGATTCTTATGTTGTATTAGCCCGGAGAATGAACATGCTACCTTTTACGAAGTTTGTATGTACTGCGGTATTGGGCGTCTAAAGCATGATCGCTATCATAACTGAAATTTCGTCCTCTCCTTCTCCATCCTTACTTTCCATTCCCATTCTTGCCCACTCGCCCTCTGTAATCCCTTGTCTACCCTTCTTAGCTTCAGGGTAAAACGCGGTCCCAGTTCCTGTAAGCCCGCTCTTATACCCTGAGCGCCCTCCACTTCTTTGCCGTCCGGCCCTACCACATTCTTCTCTGTCGCTCGCTTCTCGCGGAATACGTAGCGATGCCGTCTTAGGAAGATATAGTCTCTCTGATTGTGAAGTGTCACGACCTGTCGTCCCTGCAATTCTGGTTGTGGGGGAAACATTGTCTGGAATGATTTTGCTACTAGCAAACCGAGCGGCGTGCGAAAGTTGTTGAGGATGAGTTCGGGGATGTGGGACGTAGGTCTGCCATGGCCTGGTAATCTCCGCCCTTCGATCCAGTTGCTGATGGAGTAGTGGCATGTAGGTCCAGATGGAAGATGGACTATTGTCAATCCTGTAGGCTTTTTCAAATCCTCCTTCAGTACTAGAACGGCTGTGTAATTTCGATTCGAGGCGAAGGAGGCGATTTCCCTGACGGAGAACTTGTGACCATAGCGGTGAGAAGAGCGGGGGATGTAGACGGAGTGTGGGAAGAGGGTGGTGAGGAGTTGGCCTTCGTTGTGGAGGGTGGAATTTAGGGATGTTGTGATTAAGATCTTTGGTATTGGTGGGGTTTCCGTCGAGAAGAGGTTTGGGAATTTGGCTGCTAGTGCTTCGGGGGTGAAATTGAGGCCTGTGCTTGTGGTCGACTGTACAGGGCTCGTTGCTCGTTCCGTAGCCGTCTTTCTTTTGAGAGATTTTTGAGGCAGAGTGGGCTCTTCGATCTCGTCTTCGCTGGCCGAGTCGATCATGCTATCCCTCTCCTCTTCAGAATCGAGAATACGGGCCTCCTCTTCCTCCAACGCATCCTTCTCCTCTTCCAGCCTCTGCCGTTTCAATCGTTCCACGTCTATAGACAACCCTACTCCATCGCTAGTGTCTCGATCGACTTCGTCCCATACTCTTTTTCTTTCAAGAGTCAAAGGGACATTCGCTTTCAATCTTTCTTCCCGTAGACTAGGATCCTTGTCCTCTTCTCTTCGCCTACGGAAGCGTTCATCTCTTCTGATGCTATCTTGAGCTTTCTTGCGGTTGATGTGCAAGCCCTGACGCTTTTCTTTATTTGCGGTTTTGAACGGTAGGTGGGCTTTGGAGGATAATTTGAGCTTCTTAGACGCCATTGGGAGCGGTTTGCGAATGATGACTTGATCTTAGAAGTCTATCAACATGCCTCCCTGGAATTCTATGCCTATGATCATCCACAAATTGTCGCTGTTACCCGAGTGTTGGGGCCAGAAATTTGTGGAAGTTTTTCCCGAGTCGAGGCCAAGCCCAGAGCAACCAGCTTCTTGACTCAGACCCCCAACTTCATGACTGTTTGGATTGACTCTCAGGAGCTTTGAAGTTATATGCGCTCATTTAATATCATTTCACGCCCCTTCAGCGTTCCCAGAATACGTCAAATCGTCCCAATTGCTTGTGCAAGAAACATCTCTTCAACACTACCTTGTCAAAAGTACCAATCCCACAAAATCGATCCTAATATGGCTACGACTACTACCAAGACTGGTCAACCCCTCGATCGCCCTACCCTAGACTCCCTCCTTCGACGTCGACTCTTCTACACCCCGGCTTTCGAGGTCTACGGTGGTGTAGCCGGTCTCTATGACTATGGCCCGCCAGGCTGCTCACTACAGGCGAATGTAATTGACACATGGCGAAAACACTTTGTACTAGAAGAGGATATGTTGGAAGTTGATTGTACAATGTTGACACCCCACGAAGTGCTGAAAACAAGTGGACACGTCGATAAGTTTGCAGACTGGATGTGCAAAGACCCCAAGACTGGTGAAATCTTCCGAGCAGATCACTTGGTTGAAGAAGTCCTTGAGGGCCGTTTGAAGGGCGACAAAGAAGCTCGTGGTCAGAAGGTAGAAGTTGACGAGGAAAAGGAAGCTAAGAAGAAGAAAAAGACGAAAGATACGAAAGCTGTAAAGCTACCAGACTCTCTAGTTCAAGAGTATGAAGAGACACTTGCCAAGATCGACAACTATGGTGGAGATGAGCTTGGTCTATTAATCAACAAATACGAGATCAGAAATCCTACGACAGGCGGCGAAGTGTTACCGCCCGTGGCTTTCAACCTTATGTTCCAGACTTCCATTGGTCCAAGCAGTAATCTTGCCGGTTACCTTCGTCCAGAGACTGCTCAGGGCCAATTCCTTACTTTCCAAAAGCTTCTCGAGTTCAATCAGCAGTCAATGCCATTCGCCTCCGCCTGTATTGGCAAATCATTCCGTAATGAAATATCGCCAAGATCCGGTCTTCTACGGGTGAGAGAATTCTTGATGGCCGAGATAGAACATTTCGTCGATCCAGAAGGCGGCAAGAAACATCCACGGTTCCACGAGGTCAAAGATGTCAAGATTGGTCTATTAGACCGTAAAGTACAATTATCCGGCCGCACCGAGATTACGTATATGACTATGGGTGAAGCTGTTGCTACACGTACCGTCGATAGTGAGACATTGGGTTATTTCATTGTTAGGATATACTTGTTTCTGATACGGGTTGGTTCGGACCCTAAAAAGATACGATTCAGACAGCATATGGCAAATGAAATGGCACATTATGCAGCTGACTGCTGGGATGCGGAACTTCTTACGAGCTACGGCTGGATAGAATGCGTCGGCTGCGCTGATCGAAGTGCCTACGATCTTACAGTTCATTCAAAGAAAACTGGTGCGCCATTGTGTGTGAGGGAAACACGAGCTGAGCCTCTACATATTGTGGAATGGCAGGTCGACTTGGACAAGAAGAAGTTTGGTCCTAAGTTCAAAAAGGATGGTAAGGCGGTCGAGGCAGCTGTTGAAGCGCTGTCTCAAGACATGCGTGAGAAGCTAGCCATTGAGCTTGAGAAGACTGGAAAGATTGAGGTCGACGTGCCTGATGTCGGTAATGGCAAAGTCGAAATTCGCAGCGACTTGATCAAGATTGAGGAACGAATGCGAGTGGAGCATACCCGAGAATACACGCCAAACGTCATTGAGCCAGCGTTCGGTATCGGCCGGATTCTTTATAGTGTGATGGAACACGTTTATTGGTCGAGGGAGGGCAGCGATGAGCGAGGTGTAAGTCTTCAACTCTACCCAAGCACAAGAGACGCTTATTCTGACTATGGTCAGGTACTTTCTTTTCCGCCCCCAATTGCACCTACAAAAGTGCTGCTAGTTCCTTTGTCGGGCCATCAGGACTTCAAGCCTTTGGTCCAACGCCTCAGTAATAAATTACGCCAACTTGGTATCTCAAATCGGATAGATGACTCTTCGGCGAGCATCGGCAAGCGCTATTCGCGGAACGATGAGCTCGGAACGCCGCTTGGTATTACGGTAGATTTCCAATCTGTCAAAGACGGCACTTTCACTCTTCGGGACCGAGATAGCACGAAACAGGTACGGTCAGATGAAGAGAAAATATGCGCAGCGATTATGAGTATAGTGGAAGGCAAGAAAGCGTGGGCAGACGTGCAGCAGGAACTGCCGGAGTTCACACAGCAGGAAGCTGACTGAAACAATTGTCTGCGAAGGACTGAGAGCTAAGAGCTCAGAAGGGCATTGGAACGCAAGAAGGCATTGCTAACAATATCTACGTACTTTGATGCTATTGAAGACCCATGTCATTCTTCTACACGCCACTCGGAGGAGATCATGCAGAGCGGCGATTGGCAGCGAATTCCTAGAGAGTGCGGACGTTTTCTCGAAAAGGATTGGCCTACAGGAATCCAACGGGGCCACTTGCAGTGGCTGTTTTGGGCACTGACATGAAACAGTTGTCCCTGACCCGACAACCTGGGTGAGCGGTCGGCCTAAGCGATAAGCGCGCAGGAATATTTCTTACGCAAATAGAACAGAAATTTCGAGCCTGCTCATTTTTTGAGATCTGCCCACATTGTCACTTGGTAGAACCCAAAGACACAGACATGTATTTGACTGCTTATCCCAGATCATGTCTTCGCATTCTGCTTGCAAGGAAGCCCGACTTAAAGCCCATTGAAGGGAGAAGCGTGCAGTGGGGTCCGCTACGTAGTTGGGTCTCAACCTAGGCCGGCTCTGTTGGCCGTTCCTGGAGCTACTGCATGCCATGCCACCAGCGTACATGCAGTAGCCGTAGATCGAGACCCAGCAAATTCTCTCCTAACGCGGACCTTCTGATACATATTTCAAGGGGTTTGAAAGGGGAACGCTTTCAGCCATTGAAAATCATTCGCCTTGATCTCCTCTTCATCTGTCTCATAATCTCGCTGGGAGGTGATTTGCTCTGCTTAATCGTTGTATTTTTGTCTCTGCATTCGGACACAATGAATTGCACTGTCGTTACATCGTTTCTACTCGGACTATGACGCTCACTCTGATATATATGTCTATACAATATTGCTTTTCGCCCGTAGCAAATGCCTAATTGTGGGCTTTCCCGTGGTTGTCGATACTATCTACATCTCCCTCCGAGTCTGACTCATCAATTCTGATTACTACGATCCCGCAGACTATAGCCTCAGATCTCCATGTCTCAAAAGCCAATAGAGATAGGCGAACAAGAAGCGCCACCCAACAATGATTGTGTCGAAAACGCAGAAACCCCTCCGAGACCGTCATCTGAGCCTGAACATCACTCAGGTTCAGAAGCCTCGAAGTTAGTCCTCTTGCCGTCCAACCTTACCTCCTTTCGACCGTCCTGACTGAATCAGGAATTCCACCAGATCCCTAAGCGGCAGCTTCAACGAAGAGCACTTCGAAAATGGCAGACGATACTGCAATGAAATATACTACATGCCCAACGACGAAGCCGAGCAGACGCGCCTTTCCATCGCCCACCAAGCCTATCTACCAATTCTAGACGGTCAATTGACTCTCGCTCACATCCCGCAGAGCACTCGAAGGATCCTTGACATCGGCGCAGGTACTGGAGAGTGGGCGATATCGATGGCTGGACTTCACCCGAATGCCGAGATATTAGCCACAGACATCACGACCGTTTTCCAACCCGGTAGTGGACCTCCCAACGTCGAATTTGAGCTTGATGATGGAGAAGATGAATGGACCTATAATGAACCTTTTGATTTTATCCATATGCGTGCGATGTCTGGCGCTTTCGCCGACTGGGACTCTATCTATGCTGAGGTATCGAAGCATCTAAGAATCGGTGGCTCCTTTGAGATCGCGGACCAAGGCATGATACAACTAAAGCGAGAGCCGCCAGACTCCTACGTGAAAGCATTCAATGGTGCTCTACAATCCGCTGCCGAAAGGGCTGGTAGGCCTGTAGGGTTAGACCACTTGAGGAAAGCGAGGCTTGAGAGAGCCGGCCTGAGCGTTACCAAGAACAAAACATTCGAAGTCCCTCTGGGTACATATTCTGCGGACCCAGTAAAGCAAATCGCTGGAAAAATGACTATGATAGCAGCACTGGAAGGCCTGGAAGCAGTGAGCTTACGACTACTAACCAGACATCTGGCATGGAAGGAGGAAGACGTAAGAAACTTGTGTGAAAAGGTGAAAGAGGAGGTAATGAATCCAAGCACACGTGCATGTGTTACTACTCAGTTCGTGGTAGCAAGGAAGTTGATGCTATGACGATGTGCGACGGCCTTTATAACGAATGGATGATTTGACGGCCTTTTTGAGGAGGGTCTAGCGGCGACCGCTGATGAATTACTTTCCAAATTCTCTGAGACATATTTGACAATAAGGGCACTTTCCAATTGTAGCCTACACTTTTTCTAATTCATAACTCAAAGCGCCAACAAGACATGCGGCCCTGTGACCACTTCCAGCTTTGGTTGAGATGTAGTCAGCTCAGGCACGGACTTTCAACAACGAGCACCATGACAAATGTAGAAGGAGACGCATCTTAAAATCTTAGTTCCAAAGCGTTAGTTCAGGCTGTGTTGGTGATTTAACCTTACGCTGTACTCGTAGCCAAGAAACGAGTGGCCAGAAGAAATTTATTTGTAGTGATCCAAGACTAGCACCTCTCCTTCATATATACATCGTACTTCAGGTCGCTTGAACCCTCACCATCTAATGTCTTCTCCGGTAGCCGAGGCCAAGATTAAGCTATCCTACCCCATTTACGCCGCCGACTTTGACCCCTACAATAGCAGCTTCCTCCTCGTAGGTGGTGGCGGAGGAGAAGGTCGAAGCGGAATACCAAACAAGATAGTGAGTGCTCAAGGTCGCGCAAATTCTGGTGAAGTCTAAATTTTATTCCCAGACACTACTCAACGCGTCTAAGAAGAATGAGCTCTCCGAGTTTGTCGACATTGAGCTTTCACGTGACGAGGACTCTGTCACTTCCTTAGCAATCGCACAGTCTACTGAAACATGGGCTACAGCATTCGCAGGCATCAACTCATCGACCAAAGATCAACAGGCGGGAAAGAATGAGCACCTACGATCTTTTCTACTGGAATATCCGCAACGACGGAAGACGGGCACAGAGGTATTGGCCTCGGAGAAGAAGCCAACTACAACATCTACGGAGACACCTAAAGGAGAGACAAAGGCGTTAGGAAAGGCCTCGCTGTTCAAGCCGAGCAAAGCAGCAAAGAAAGAGACATTCCAAAGGGTGTTGAGACTGTCGAAGAAGAAGAAAGAGAATGGCCCCAGGTTGGGGGCCGTGGCTACTGGGTTGGCACCAGCAGGAGAGATTGTGCTATTCGGTGCAGATACTAGCAGGCCAGGATCTAAGGATATTTGGAGTCGGATCCAATTAGATGACAAGGAAGAAGCTGCGGATGTGGACATTACCGAGCTGGAACCTCGTGAAAGTGAAGAGGGCATCAAATTCCGAGTGGCCTATTGCACCGACCACAAAGTCTATATAACCGACGTAGATGATAAGACGAAAGACAACGGATGTCTATGTCAGAACATATACAGTCTTCCGCACTCGGACACCACTTCGTCAAGCAAAACGCGCCCAAAACTTCGCTGCTTACGCTTCATCACGCCACAACTCTTGATCGTCCTCCAAAATAACCCGCAGGGTAAAGGCTCTGAACTCTTCCTACTCGAGATTTCCGGCATTACTACCCTTCGGAAAGTTCTTCACAGGAAGATCAAGTCAGCAACCGCCCTCTCAATCACCCACCTTGATGCTTCTTCACCCTCTGAAATAGATCAGCATGTCATCGCAGTTGCTGGTGCTGACAACTCTATCACAATGCTGACCCTCGACCGCTTCACCTCATCGCCTCGTGGGAAACTCAAGTTTCGCTCGCATACCTTCCTACCCTCCGTGCATTCCACCTCTATAACATCCCTCGCATTCTCAACTTTCATACCACCAACAACCAATTGGAAAGATACGCCTCCACAATATGTCAAGCTAGCTTCTACCTCCATTGCAAATACCTGCGTCGTACACACCCTTCCGCTATCGCCCTATCCAAGTCCCCCAAAACCAGACAGTCCAGCGCGTTATCTACTTGCCCCACCCGGACGCAGCACCATGACCCAGAACACCATATCCCTGCTCGTCGCCCTATTCGCCATCGCCATTGCCGCTTTCTTCCTACAGGCGTTCACAGAGATAAGAGGTGGGACGCCAGAATATTTAGGTGTGAAGCAATGGTTACCGGATACTGTCCATGACTTGATTGCCAGACCTTATATGTTCGAGGATGCGGCATCCACAGCTACAGTATCGCCATTGAGCAAGATCTCAGAGGCCGGTGAAACGCCAATACAAGTGGTCAAATCTGCGGCATCAAAGGCGCAGGAGAAGCTTGGCCTACGTGCGCTCTTATCCCAACGTAATATCGGCAGCGATACCTCTGACAATGGGAACCATGCTATCGTTGTACGGCACGAAGACGAGGAAAACTCCCTGTCTGCCGAGTTGAGACACCCTAGCCAACTAGTGGAGAGTGAACATAGTGCTAAGAAGTGGGAGGAGTTGCAGAAACATGAAAAAGAGGCATGGAAGAAGAGATTAATTGACGCTGGGGAGTGGGCTATCGAGGAAGGCGAGTCTGTATTGAAGGGGATTTTCTTCTCTGGGCTCGGAGCTGCCGTTGGAGCCGCAGCGGGCGGTGGGTGAGGAAAGAGATGGGATTAATTGAGGTGCGTGGAGACGACAAGTATCATATCAGAACCCTGTTTCCTATGTCTACTATATGCTTGGATAAGATCGACAGCTACAACACTGTTTCGCAATAATGCAACTTTTGTTTTGTATGCTTTTTCTGCCGTTGATTTCGCATCCTCACTCGCCTGAATACGCTATCCACGTCCTCTCCCACTCTCATTCCCATGCTATTCATTACCAGCCATCTCTCAAACGGTTATAGAGATAGTTCCGGGTCCCCCAAAATCCCCTCCAGTGGGAATACTCGCTCCATTCTGCTCGCCCACACCGACCGTCCCACCACAGGTCGTGATGATCTGATTGCAGAGATCAGTCGCAGCGCTACCAGAGCCAGACCAATTCTCATTCGCCTGTGTCAAGATCACGGTGATCTCGGGATTTGTGGGGGATTGGGCGAGGAGGGTGGTTGTTCCTGTGATTGTGATGTGGGCGGGGATGGCGGCGCAGGCGCGGGACGCGTCGGCTGTCTCGAAGGTGTTGCCGTCGATGTTGCAGGTTGCGCCGGTGCGGGGGAGGAGAGGAGATGCGAGGGTAAGGGCGGCGGTGAGGAGGGGGAGGAGGATGTGGTGGGCCATTTTGAATGTGCTTGAGAAGATAGATTTGATTTGTAGTAAGTGACGAAGTTGCTTTGAGGGTGCGAGATGAGAAGATCTGGATCTTTGCAAGCTGGTAATGTTTTGCGCTTTCGTCTCAACAGTCTTGGTGATTGGAAGCTCCTTTTATATGTTTCTTGCGAAGGTTTTTCTGGGCTTCAAGTGATCACACGTTGTAATCACCACGTTGCCCAAGACGGCCTCGTTGTTCACAACTGTCTGACTTGCATCGATAGACGATCATGGCGGAAGCATTCGGTCCAGCCATGGTGAGCATTTTGGTGGTATTCCAGGCTCTTGGCTGGTCTTCATAATCCGTGGGGGAAGATGCAATTGAAGACTACGCCGACTGTGGTATAAGGCTTTGAGGTGGTTGCATTGGCACTCTGCTCTGTAAGTATCACCTCAGCGCCTACCTGAAACTATATCCTTGGAATACGGGTCGTGGCTGACCTTGCTTGAATGAGAGCTTACCCTAACCTTCTCTCGTCGCCATACCCTTGGTCACAAACTTGAATGAACCAATATTCCAGCAGCGCAATTCCAAAGAATACATCTGTTTGTCCATCAGATAAAAACCATGGCCAGCCACAAACGCTTAGCCGGCTTCTTGACATGTATCAATCCGAGAACGATGAAGGCCATCTTCTCCAGACACCGGCCGACTTGAACTTCTCAATAGCGTCAAGTGCTGCTGAAAAAGCGTTGAAGCCTTGCCACAGCACTTATGCAAGTCAGACAACAACCCGCGCCGAGGCCTTTGTGCTTGAATATCTGTTTGTCATGATCTCAGCTTACATCTGAAGCTAGTCAAGAATCCTCCTCAACCAGCGACCACTGCCATGTGCAAAGCAAATGGCGCAACCTGAGAATCTCAGCGCATTGCTTCCCAAGCACGATATTCGCTGGCTTCTCAGACTGCGCCACTACATAAGATCTTGAACCAACCGAAATGTGGCGTTCCGGGGAAGTCGTAATATATGGCTTAGAAGTATAGTCCAATAAACAAAAAGCAATTGAATGAGCTCGGTTAGAGAAAAATTTCTAGAAAGGGGAGCTCGGTTACAGGAACTGCTACATCTGCCGCGAGCCCTCCAATCGGATGTCGATCTACGAGCTTCGCTTAGAAGCAGTCAGCACGATTTGGCGCTGTGCGAATAATCACCTGCATGCGACTTACTCATCTAGTCTTGAGATGAACGATTTTGCATTAGTGGACGCTACTGGTGGGGTAAGCTGGTGAGATGGGCAAGGCTTTGGGGGAAGTGGGGGTACGTGAATAATCTGCTGTTTGTCTTTTTGCTGGGGGAATGTTGTGATGCGTGCTTGGATTGTTGCGCAGGACTTCAAAGATTCAGACTGGGGAGAAAGAGTACAAAGAACATTTGTCTACTAAACCGGGATCTTTACGTGCAGAGGATGTTATTCTACCAGGCCGATAACACGTTAACGCAAAAGAATCATCATTGACCGGAATTACCAACGAAGAAGAGAAGCCGAAATCGAAGTTGCCCTGCACGCTCTGTCCTTTGGACATGCACGCTGCATTATTGTCTCCTCTCATGAATTGCGCCTTCAAGGGCCAGCCGGCCTATACAAAGATCCTCAACGTTATCTCCAAATACACAAACGATGAGCTTCTCTCTAAACCAAAACTCTATACAAGTCATCATATATCTTAGCACCGCTCTCTCCCTCTCACCTTCTGTGGTCCCCTCTCCACTGACTCTACTCACTCCCACACACTACAAACTTCCACGCTCAACATTACCCTCCTCCTTACAACCCAACCACAAGCCTCCAACACCCTTCCCCAACCCCCACATCATACACCCCCATCAATTCCCTCATCAACAACTCCCTAACCTCTCATCAATAGCACCCCCCCCCCCCCCCCCCCCCCCCTTCCCACCCCATCCCCCCATCCTCCTCAAAACCCTCACCAACCCCCCCACCCCTCCCCCCAGCACCTCCACGTCAAACCTCCATCCAAAGCATCATATATCCCAATATCATCCATTTCATTAGAACCAAAGAAAGAAGAAAGAAAGAACAAGAAAGAGCAATCAATCATTAATAGAAAACAGAAGAGCCTCTTACACAAACAAGCAAGTGGATTAGGATGCTGAGGGATGATAGGTAAAGAGGTGTGGGAATATTGATACACATATAAATGGTTGCGTTCATGACAAAGACATGGCCGATTTAATATATTATGTTCTGGGCGTTGGTTGCTGTGGATGGGAAGGTATATTTTGGGGGTTAGTTGAGGAAGTTGAGGAAGGGGAGGGGAAGGGAAGAGAGGGGAAGGGAAGGAGGAGGTTAGGGTACCTTTGAAGGGCAGATATAGGTAGTTAAGGCAGTCAATTGCACTCAGAAGCAGAAAGCCACACTAATTGGGTATTCCTTGAAGATGAGTAGTATCTATCCCTACCCTCGTATGCCACAAAAAAGAATCTATAAGAAATGCAAACAAAATGGGTATCCCTCCCTCACAAATAAGATCGCCTCCAATGCATCCACTTTATCCTTATCCAATGCATCCAATGCACCCAATAATAAAATACCTCCAATGCTTCCACAATCAAATCCCCTCTATCTCTTAACCTCCAAAACACCCCCAAAATCCATTCCCTCCACCCCACCTCTGATTCGCCTCCCCCTGCCCCGTCTCAACGCCCCTTCCCCTCCCTCTCCAAGCAACATTTTCCACCTCTCGCCAATACTATCCTTGCCTTTGCCGAGTCGAAGCGCGCAGGCGTCCCAGTCGGATTGTTTGAGGCGGAGTTTGTGGAGGATGAGGGAGATGAGGGCTGCGTCTTCTTCGTTGGTCGGGGATGGGTATGAGGGGGAAGGGGAAGGGGAAAAGGAGGGAGAGGGTTCTGAGATGGGGGTTGGGTGGGTTAAGGGTGTGGTTGGGATGGGAATGTTGGCTGCGATTTCTTGGAGGTCGGAGAAATCGGTGGGGAGAAGGCCGAGGGGTATTGAGGGGGGACAGAGGCGTTGGCGTTTGGGTGTTGAGGGGAGGATGTTTTCTTGGTCGTGGGAAGGGCTGTCGTCGTTATCTTCAGAAACAGATCTGCGGCGTTTTCGAGAGGTGCGTGGTGGTGTCTGTGGCTGCGAAATTCTTTTGGTGTCGCATTGTTGTCGGGTTTGTGGTCGCGATTGTTTTCTGGAATGGGCGCTAGTGCCTGCCGTGAGCGCAATGGGGCTGGCGAGCTGGGGTTGCGTGCGCAATGGTCGCGAGGTAGAGGAGGGTGTTGTGGAGGGGAGGTTTGTGGTTATGAGGGATTGGAGGGAGCGGCATGCGCTGTAGATGTTGCTGGAGACGGGGGAGGCGGGACTCGGACGAGAGGTGGGCGGTGGTGAGAGGAGTGTTGCAGCTGGTGGGTATAAGGAGCGCGATGGGTGCTTGCGTGGTGCGCAGTCGAATGCTGATGGGAGTAGCATGTTGCGCTGTATATCGCGCACTGCGATTGTGCCCTCGGGCTCTTGGTCAAGTTGGCTGTGCTACTGCCTGGTGATGTTGTAAAGCTGGGTTTGCGCCGGGTGGAATGCTGAGCGCGCGCGGGGTAGGTTTGCGATATAAGGGACAGCAATGTGATCGCAATGGTATTTCACAGCTATTGAACAGGGTTTTCAAGCGATTGCGACGCGTTGGTGGTGGAGTTGTAGGAGGTTGGAAAGGTGAAGGATGACAAAAGAGCAGAATCATTTTGCGCCGGGAGGAGATCGTTGAGACATGGGAGGGAAAGGGCGCTAGTTTTCAGACTAGAAAAGTCCCGGCACACGCGTTAGTCTGACCGTCCCTTTAGGTCATTCTTTCCACCATCAAACAGGCCAATCAACTCTTCTTCTGCATGGAATCGACCCATCTCATGCCCGTCGAAGCATCTCTAACAAGAAAAGACTTTGGTACTTACATCAGGACCCTGGGAGAATGAGTCATCCCATCACCATGTTCCCCTGGTCTGACGTATTGTTGTTTGAGCCGTTGATCTACATTGCATTGTGCTGTGTGATGCGAAGCTGTTCCGGCCTGTTAGAAGAGCACATGGCGATCGTGCAGAGGCGCCTCATGCAAGTCACCAGACCCTCGGAATCCTCTCGGGCGTCCACTTGGCTGCAGGAGTGATGCTGCGCATATGGCCATGGCCGTCGCCGCAGCCATGGCCGTGTGCTTGCACGTCGTGCCTTCGTGCCCTGAGCAGTCATCTTCCTGCTGTTTGTCATCTAAGGCGACTGATGATGGCATTCATCATCTTCCCCTGAACCGGATTCCGGCATAGTTGCCATGCAGAAGTGGAGCTCTTTGCTATTAAGGAACAGCAAGAACTGTTACAGTCATTCATGACGTACAAAGCTCTACCATATGGCTGGGGGAAAACCGCATTCTCATCGTCGATGGCCCTCCATGATCACGATCGCTAGAGAGGTTTAAATCACAGGCATTTGGTCATAATCAATGTCATTGTCCGAGACTTGACGCGTTTCGTCGCGTATATTGATTTTAGCGTGTTTTTCGCGTTTGTCTCGGCGGCCGGATAAATGTTCGGCCTGAGTCCGATGGACGTTCGTGGTTCTACTCTACAGATTCTCCTTCATTGGGTGATGCAACCTTACAATCAAGTCTCCTTTACAGAGTAGTCTTCATTCAATATGGCGACCCTTTTCTCACGCTGATGAATGATAAGCAAGATGATGATAGTGACATGCCATTGGCCCTAGGAACCGTGCAGACAGAACAGTGATGTAGTAAAGATCATACTTCATTGAGTTTTGTGACCATTCAATGATTTCTCTATTATCAGACTTGTGACAGTAAAAAGCACATTGTATATTACATATTGGTTCGACACGAAAACATCCTATGCCTTCAGGTATATGATTATGACCGTTCACCAACGGTGCATCCACTCCCGAAAAGAGTTCTTGGAGATAAGGCTGCCGAAACAGACCTTAGTGGAGAACCAGGACAGGGTTCTTTCCAATTCTCGAAATACCAGTCCTGCATCGCCTCGAAGTACTGATCATTGCCGTCACCATAAGTAGCTGACTGGATGTTTTCTTCACGCAGGTCCGATACGACAGCAGTATTCCCTTGGTCAAGCGGACTTCCCAAAGCCCATTGCTCTAACGGCCAAAGCTGGCCCCACGTGGGTATTCCTTCTCCTGATGAGAGGTATTTGTTCTTCCTGTCCGTCAGCATCATCAGTAGTCGACTGGAACTGATCCGCTTGTTGTGCTCTTTCTCGCACGCCGTGAGCATCAGCTCCACTAGTACCGGACTGTAACCTTCAGGTACTCTCGTCAGCGGCTGTCTGGCCTCTGATTTCGTATCCCAAAGATGCTGGTTCTCCGCAGTCTTCTCAACATCCACTGGCAAATTAGCTACTATGATCTCGCGGTGGATCATGTAATGGATTATTGCTCCCAATGACCACACATCTCCTTTGGGAGCCTTCCTTGGTAGTTCAGGTGGTTGCCAAAGAGCAGAGCCCGCTCCGTCGTAGGTGGCGAACTCAAAAGACGCCATCCCGAAATCTGCGAGGACAACGTCCGGGTAGTCGGCCGGATTCTTTGGCAGACGCAAGAAGAGGTTCTCAGGTTTGACATCTCGGTGGACAACGCCAACACGATCACTAATCCGGGGATCAAATCCGCGATGTAGGAAATCTAGGGCTCCAGCAACCCCGAGGAATGTATGCCAGATGAAGAGTTCTGGAACGTCTTTGTTGTGCAAATCATACTGCACCATGAGGTTGAATAAGTCTCCACCTTGACAGTACTCGAAGTAGTAGTTCACGAGAATAGTTCCGGCAACGAATGTCCAGTCATGAAGACGGATAACATTCTTATGGCTATGCTCAAAGAGGATCTCGATCATTGCTTCAATCGGTTTGTGTTCGACCAACTGAGGCTTATAGACAGTCTTAAAGGCAAAAAGCTTTTTGTCGCTTCCACGTTTTACCAAGGAGCAATCTCCTTCACCTCCAGAGCCGATATGCTTCACATGGGTGTATTGGGTATCGGCAGCCGGTGCGGGGGTAGTACTTAAGAATATCGGAACGACATCTGTTGCAGTCGGGATGCAGCTCTTGCTATCGTTGGCAAGCTCTAATCTTGCAAGATGCCTTCCACGTCTTCGGAGTAACGGGGGAATTTGGTCATCAGCTTTCTCAACAACAGCAATCCTTGCGATGGAAAAATCAGAACTAACCTCGATATCGCTCCCTCTAGTCTTTGAGCTGGTTATCGATGACGGGCTACCGTCCTTTGAGTCGATTTCTCTTGCCAGATGTGGTTGCCGAACCTCGACACCTTCTAAAGACATCACATAGGTGTATTGCTGAGGATCGGGGGTTTCGGTGCTATGCTGTTGTGGTTCGTTATTATTTCCGTCCCTAACACTCAGCCCCAACATCTTGGTCACGAGCTTTAGTTTCGGGCTAAAGATGGTCAGAGGCGAACTGGAACGTGAAGACATGCTGTCTCGGATCGTGGTGGAAGCTTGACCTGCAGGCTTTGACGGTTCTTTTTGGTCGCAGAGCGTCAGATGGGTGGTTGGTGAGTTTGGTGAGGGTTGTTCGTGTTGGTCGAGCAAAGAATCTAGAACGAAGGGTTTAGAACCGCCTACTTGAAAACCTGCTGCAAAAGTGTCGAACTTTGGAAGTATAGCGTGGACAAAGGCGGAATACACAATGCTAATTGTCATAACAAAAGAAGTCTCGGCCCAACAGGCAACTTCTTATTGCAGGACAAAGAAGTGAGAGCACGGTCTAGACCCAAGGCGCTCGTTCTTTCTTGGTGACCTTAATGCACTGTGGACATTATCGAAGCGGTCTTTCGAGTGAAGGACAATGAGACTCTCAAGCCTTCGATCAGATCGCCGATCTCCACAATCTAATACTGGGTCTTTGAAATGTCTCAACACTACCGACCAACGGATGCTTCAATTATCGCTGACTCATATATATAAATATTTTTCTGCTCGCTGATGTGACAAAGAGTACTAAGGGCGAATCTATTAAGGACTGGGTATTCGAAATAAGTAAATACCGGAATATCAGGTACTCATTCGGTCACGTAGATGGCTAATCACAGACATAGCCCACTGCATTTTAACACTGATTGGTATTAGGAGGAGGCTGCTGATCAGTACAAAGAGCATTCCCATATCTATCAAGGCCGTTCCTAATCAAGTATCTGCCTGGCACGGCACAGGACCCTCTGCTAATGAGCGGATAATTCTGGCGGCTTTAATAGCTAGCCGTACTCTTTACAGGTTCTCTGTATGTGTGGCAAAGGGATTAGACGAGTGGTCGCACAAAATTCCCGTCCCACCTTCGTGAAGGCGCGCCGACTCTTTCAACCTGTATCTATCTCCGCAAACTCTACAACGCAACGACAGTCTCCCTCTAGTATCAGAATTGCCTATCCTCGAGCACATCTTCCACTACTTTCACTTGAGAGTGGACCAGCAACAACATGTCTGCAGCCAGAGAGCCCAATCGCTTGGATACAATGCCACCCGAACTACTCGATAAGATCTACGGCTATCTGTTCGACCTTGAAGATGCCAAAGTCACCCGGGTCAATCTCAAATGTCCATGGTCTCTTCGAGACCAGCTCACCTACGTTCTTTCAACCGCAATACTTCGCGTTAATCGCGTGATTGGCCAAGGGGCGCAAAGGGTGCTTTACAACAACAACTTATTGGTGCTCTTTCGTCTCATGGACACACGCGGTGACATAGAGACTGCCTTCCGCGACAGATCACAACGCTTCCCGATCATTTTCGTGCCAGATCAATGCTCACTGCCACCATGCCCAGTCATAGTCCACCATCGGCGCTACAAAGCGAAGAAACTTGACCGCCACAGAAGTCTTGCCGTCGTTGTCAGGGCTTTCGACTTTCCCAAGCTTTGCAAGAATCTCAATCGATGTCTACAGCATGACGAGGTTGAGAGAGAATCTTACTCGCTCATGGCCTTGCCTCACGCAGGCTGGCCTCGTGAACAGCTGAGATCAATGATCTGGGAGCCTGTTAAAGCTCTACAGCATGCTATCAACCAGTGGTGTGTCCACAGCAGAACGTCAAGAGCCTACTACAAAATCAAGGCAGTAGACGGTACTGGAACCTTTGAGCACCGGAACACTTCATTAGTCTGGGAGGCTGAGTCACAGCAGGAAAATTCGATCTCTGATGATCCTGAAGCCTACAGCCACGACGAAGATGGTTACGAACGTGATCGAGAATGCTCCACGTGTGGTGGTTGCGGAGTGGACTACGAGACTGAAGATCCCAACTGGAGCAGCGAGGAGAATTCAATCAGTGGAGAGGATCCAGACAGCAGAGAGGATCTAAACAGCAAGGCAGAGTCACACAGTAAAATCCACAAAAACACGTCAGAGATGGAAACCTTAGAAAGAGGCATCTTGAGAATTGATGAAGAAGAACCTTATCTGGGTGATGATGAAGGAGGACTTGGGCTGTGCAGAGGCCATATGAAGCGACGAAAGAAACGATAGCTGATCGTTAATTGACTTTAAAACAGTCGCGAACATTGGATTATTGACGTCAGAAAATTTAATTTTCCTAAGCATGGAATGGCACGAAAGTCATTGTTACAAGCGGGGTCATGGTGTTCCATTTTCATATCCTAAGTTGAGGGGAGGACAGACTGGAAGAATACTCACAATGGCTTTGGAGGGAATCGAAACAACGCAAGGTGCTATTAATGGACGGTTTACTCCTCGCTGCTTGGGTATCTGAACCTGTGACGAAAGCTGATATTCTTACCAAGCTCATACCCGAGCCTCGATTTATCCATACATCGCTGTCGCAGTCGTTTGTTTGCTGTTAAAACCCGAATCCAAAAATTCGAATCCGTGCCAGAGCTTATGCTTGGGGCCAAGTACATCGACGATCATGTGTCTCTCGGGCCACATCAACCACAACAATAAGACCCTCCCCAGTCATCCTCATCCTTTGTTCCACCCGTCTTCTTTGGCCCTCCGCTTTCTCAGCAACAGAACAAGCCCTACAAGACCATCCACAAAGCCAATCACGCAAACCCCTCTCTTCACCACTCCCAACCCCCTTGATATCCCACCAAATCCCACCCTCCCATACAATCTTCATCCAAACCCTCCCTCCGAATCATACACCACCATTGAACCGCCCGCCACCCATCCTGCCACTGTATCCTTATCACCGCTCTCATCTCCCCGTAAAACCTCAACTTTCCCGCCCCACTACCCTCTCCTGCATCACATCGCCTCTATAATCACCACTACGATATCCAATCGTACAGAATCAAGAAAGCAATCATAGAATATGCTGGAATGCTAGAGCAATTAATGAAAGAGGTGTGCGAGCAGATGAAGAGAGAGAGGTTGAGCCAGGGAACTTATGGGGCGTTCGTGGATTGATATACATTACATATAGTCCTACTCAACCATTCTCCATAGAGCTATCCCCAAGCACCCCTCTACCTCGCTCTCCTCCTTCCCTGTTTTCCTTTCCCCCTCTATCTTCCCCCCCACCCCCCCTTATCCCTCAACCAAAATTTCACATCATTTAAACGCCCTTTTCCCCTATCACTTACACACACAAGCCTTCAACACCACCACCATCTCCCTTTCACTTCCTCCAATCCTTCCCGTATCTATTCGTTGTAGATATCCTTCACACCCCTTATATTTCTCCTAGCGTAATAGATGATATCGTCTTTAGAGGACTTGGCAGGGCATTTTCATACCACCACCCACGAATGAATAAATACCTTTCAATTTTGGGGGTGATGATACGATCGGTCTATCCTGTATTTTAGTTTAGAGGGTGAGGAGGGAGATAAGGAGAAAGAAAGAGAAAGGGAGAGATAGGAATGGTATCTTTGAGCTTCCGGTGGCGGGTTTTGGGTTCTGTATGGGAGGGCGATGATGGGTGGGGGCAAGGGTGGTAGTGGGTGAAACGGGGGTGGTGGGTTGGATGGAGGATGAGGATGGGTTATAAGAGAGATGTGATATGTTGAGAGGGTTGGGTGGGGAATGGGTTGTGAGAGTTCGAGAGAGGGGGGGATACGTGCAGGTGTTGCTGGGGCTGGAGAGTTGGGGTGGATTGTGGAGCAGAAATGGAGTTGAATGGCTCACCTGGAAAAGTGGGTGTGAGGGTAAGCCATGGTTTTCTTTCGTGCGAGAAGTGCGAAAGGTGCAAATGCGGTGATAGCATCGTATGTGTATTCGATTCATGTACGATAGCGCGGATTGGGTTTAAATGAGTGTGTCGTGCATCGAGTCAATGGGAAAGGAAAGCCAATAGCATCTGCCGCCCTAAATATTGGGTCCTTTCCATGTAATTTTCCTCCAGCCTTCTTGCACATTCTGTCGACATTAGCAGCTCAGAGGCCTTTCTGAGTGGCTCTGCTGACCTGTGAATCGATGCAGGCGTTGTAGCACTCGTGCGTCTATATGTACGAGTTAGATGCGGAGCTGCTACAGCGGTTTTGAGGATCATAACTCACTTCAATATCGCAAACATCTGCGCATTCAGAGCACTTTTTGGTGCAGGGAGGCAAAGCAACTAAGCGTTGAGAGCTCGCTTTGTCTTGCACGACCATCTGCCAATCGTTAGCATCTATATTTAAAGTCTGAAAAACTCTTTACCAGGCCATTGTTGCTGCTCTTCTCGGATAGGCAACACGTCCAGAACCCCTAATCAAAGGTAAGTCCAGGCACTTATTCATAATTACCATGTTAGGTTACGTACCGTATCACCGACAGGAGCGGGCTCCTATAAAATCATAAGTGATGAGTTCCGCTCTTGTTCTGAAACTTTAGGGTAATACGCACCCAACCGTCGCTACATTTTGGATTAGGTGGAAAGATCACCTTCAAGCAGAGATTACTTGGAGTAGTGAAAGCTTTCTCAAGGCCATTGTTCCCATCGTCAATGGTGATGGTGATATCGACATGGCCTAGGCTATGGAGTGATGGTAGAGCTAAAGCAAAAGGGAGAAATGATAATACTTGAGAGAGCTTCATGGTGCGTTTCTGGAGTATATGTGAGTTACAGATTAATGAGAGAGGCAACACAATCAAGTTGAGGAATTCAGATGGTCTTGGGACAATTTATACATCCAAATTTTCTATCTGTCCCAGCCGCTTGTAATGGACCGAACGTTCCCAGGAGCGGGGTCAAGTATACACGTAATCATATATCCCCAAGAATGATAGCGTGTAGAGAGTTTAGTATAAAGCGGCCGAGAAGGAGAGATGGCAATGCTAAAGGCGAATAGGAGATAGAGATGCATGGAGTAAAAGCCACCACATGAAATCGATTGGCCTGCTTGAAGACCTGCTCCTTATAAAGGACCGAACATTTGCGGCGTGATGTCACGTATAGACGAGTCTATGCATGTGCAGTGACCGCAGAGTGCAGTAGGTCCGATTGAAAGCAGGCTAAGAAGGACGGATCAAGCAATGCTAGAAGCAATAGACGATGGAGATCTATATCCCCGCATTATAACCCCAATTTCGATTAGCTGTTCCATCATCATCATGATCAGATGCACGGTCTAAGAGCCAGCACATGAATTTCATTGGCCTGCTCGTATATCTCGACACGGGACAGCTCAAGGCCGTTTCTGGTGCCGTGGCTGCCCCATAGTCTGCTTCCCCTCACCCTTAGGAACTCAAGTAAGAATCCACCGGGGACCCAAGCATTTATTCCTCCGGAGACTCTGTTTGTCGATAAGATGTCTGAACTCTCGTTAATTGTATCTTATTCAGGTTGGCCCTTTGTCACGAGTTCATGTTGATGTACCGTTGAACAAAGGCTTAGAAAACAAGACCAACAAATTGCCTAGACTCGGTTTTGAAGTTACCCTGGACTTTATCCTGCTCTTCACGTCATTGAGACTGGTGTTATTTTCACAGAAATTCGACTTTCCGTGCCGTTGACAGCGTCGCTTGTGCAGTGGAGATGTTCGGAATTGCAAGAAGCTAAGACTGCAGATGAATGTCAAGGTCTAAGCTGGGGCCACAGCGGCCTAATGCTGTGGTTATAGATAATATGTAGAGTACTAAGGTAGTCATGGATGTAGGGGTCTAAGCTGCCCATGGCGGCCTAATACTGTTTGTGGGACAAAGGCTGAGACTCAAGATGTACACGAGCAGAACCGCGACAATATCGAGGAGTGCCTACCTTACCGCTAGTGCTAGCGGCTAACTTTTCGTAGACTAGCGCCGGCTTCGAAGCCTTCTAACTTATTGCGACTAGCGCTTCTTGCCCGACCATGAAGTATTATCCACGTGCAAATTTAGAAGAAATGACCAGTGGATAGCCGGCTGAATCTCACCAGCCTAGATGTGGCATTCTTTGAAATAGACCTCAGGGGAATACCGAAGCCCCCAGGGACACCTAAAACATAAGACGGCCATGGCAAGGTCTAATGAAGGACAATCCCTATCCAGAAACGTAATAGGACCGGATGTTAAACCAGTGATCGCTACACAAGTTGAAATATGCGGGTATTACGCGGTGGCTCTATCGAATTGCAGAGTCGAAAATTCATTGGCGTGAAATGAAACGACCATGCATTTTCTGATTATGAATGTTGAAAGGTTGTTTGATTGGGTCTTAAGCATTGGGGTCTTAAGCATTGCGAGAGAAGCTCAAGGAGATGGTCTCATTATGTTTTCAGTGTAGTCATTCCAGTATTGGGACACTTGGCCTACACTAACATTCAAGTGTGGCGTGAACACCTGGTGTCTCACCAGCCTCAGCGTATGAGCCAGACTGAATATCTGCGAACAGGCAGACTGAGCATTCGGCGCCCAATATGGCTGCCAGTCTATGGCCATGAGAGCTTCCACCAAATGGCCATTAGGGTTGAGAGTACTCGAAGCACCATACCTTGCAGATGTGGATCAACATCTACTGGCGTTCCAGCAGCCACATATCGAAAGACTTGGCTGGAATTTCTCGATAACGTTATTAGGTGATGATGCTTACATGATGCTTGATCTGGAGAGCATGGAGAGTATCCTTGCAGCAAAGTCCGAAGATATACGCCTTTGATAATGATATATGAGAGGTGAACACATATTTACAGACCTTAGTATTAGGACATGGGCTCTCGACGTTATGTTCTCTACTGTTCATTGGCGAAGGTAATTTCACTCATGATGGCTCGTCCTGGAAGCACTCTCGACAAATGCTACGGCGACCATTGCTACAGATACACTACCAAGATTTCAAAGGCTTCGAAGAGCACATCGATAGTTTTATCACCATATTCTCGGTAGCTGAAGGCATGGTCGACTTCCAACCACATTTCTTCCGCTTTACGTTGGCTTCCACAACCGCACTCACCTTCGTTCAGCCGAGAGCCTAGAAAATGAGACCAAGAGAATGTTCGCGAGCAGCTTTGACCCTGCGTCATGGATGAGTTCTTTGCGAACATGACTTCAAGATCTTTATTAGGCGCATAGTCCGAAATAGTACAGAGCTTCTTGTCGAGCAGTCAAAGCCTTTGCTTGGGGGCTCTTGAAGCAGGCTCTACAGGCAAATGCTGAGAAGTCTGAGGCTAGAAATCGACTAGCTACGCTTTCATTCGAGATCTGTATGATGAAGTCCATGACGCAGTACTCGTGTGTGATCAACTCGTGATTGTCTTGTCAGCTGGTAGAGATACCACAGCTTGCCTTCAATCCTGGATGTTGTCAATGAAGAGCTACATTCGCGTAACCCAGCCGGCCTTCAAACCACTCAGGCAACGCTGACCAATCACGTACCACTTTCCTCCCGATCAGGAATCCCCAGACTCTATCTCGTCTCAGTGCGGAAGTACTGTCTGTAACGGGAGACTGCGAAGACATCTCGAGCCTCTGCGCAGGAAAATGACCTATCTCAAGTGTATCTTGAATAAAAGTATGCGAGCTATCCTTCCCTGTACATGCTCTCCTAACAAACATTCCAATAACCAAATTTTTCTAGCAGCGCTCCGACTATATCCCCCTGTGGCTATCAATATGCGCTTTGCTACGAAATCGACGTACATTTACCGTGGCGGCCTGCTTAACGGTAACTCTCTGGTCCTGGTCCGACATGGTAGGTGGTGTACGTCTGTCCGTATCTCAAAGCTACACCGCAAACCATTTTGCAACCCAAAGCGGAAATGCTACGCATACCCTCAGGACAAGGCGTAAGATACGCACCCTGGTACCTCCAGTGCCGTCGCGACCTTTACGGTCCAGACGCCATAGACTTCCGCCCTAAAAGATAGGAAGATAGGAAACTTACTTTCTAGCACTAATGGAAGCCTCTTGCGGTATCATCCGCATCATTCAAGCGTTCCCGAACATCAGACTAATGCCAGGTCATCATGGCAAGCCAACAGGTCAGGAAAAGCAGAATCTGACAAATTTCCTTTCCAGCACGGAAGGGAGTAAAGTCCTACTCCAATGATCTTGACATGTATGGTAGTGCCGCCCATATCTCTTCCACCAAAGCATTATAGACACCGATCCTAAGCTGCCTTTGGAGGCGAACGATGGACATCTACAAATATCACCATTCGATGTCCTAAGCAGTCTCAAGACAAACATAGATGAATTGTCAACATTGCACGAAGACCATTTATCACAAGCAGAAACATTCATCTTGATATCTACTGACATGATGGTAACGCCGGTTTTCAAGATATTCCGGATCTTGGAACCCATTGATTCGCATCTGAAACATGCACAAATCTCACAAATCACATACCCACAAAGAATCCCTCCATTAGAATCAGGCCCCACACCCCACCTCCTTCCCGGAACTAGATTACCAACATATTGCACTCTCCGCATGTACATAAAGAAAAAAACAAACAAAAAAAGATTACTCATCTAATGAGAGTCAACTCACCACGCCACTTCCCCCTCTTCCCCTTCCCCCCCACCAAATCTTACAACCCCCCAAAGCCCCCAAATCTTAGAAAGTCCCCGCCCGATACTGCCCAGTGCAAAAAAGAAATCACCATTCCCCCCCCCCCCGAACCCGTCCATCCAGCAATCTTCAACCCAGCCCGTCGTCTACGCGCCGTGGCTTTTGCGGCGTCAAAGAGGCAATGCCAGCAAGATTACCTTAGTCCAAAAAATGCAGACAGACAGCGGGACGGCAAAGTTGTAGTTCGGAAGGTTGGTGCTACATAACTAACTTAGTGTTACCGTACCGTGTTGGTGGCATGTTTTAGCGTGGGATTTTGCCATTTAAATCTGCAGGTTAGGAATCCTTCGCGTAGAATTTCTCGGAGAGAGATGGTTTCGGTTTCTGATTGGAAGGGTTTAGCGAAATCTGGTTGCTCGCAAATTGGGTTGTAATTGGGGATCTCGACGGACCTTGATTGCTTTCGTTGCACGTACTCAGGATGTCGCTCGGGGGGCCTGAAAGAGCTACGGATTTGGATTTGTATAATCCCTGTAGCGAATTCTGATACTGTCCGAAAATATAAATTGAAATCAAGGTGTTTCGCTATATAGGTATCTAGGCGCTGTAGCAATGGGATTCGTAACGTCGTTACAACTCCCATCAATCCGTATCCATACACTTACAGGTGTAATAAGTAAACGAACATAATCACGAGATAAATTATGGTCAATGAAAAGTATCCAGCCTTCCCACTGTTCACAGACGGCTTTTTCCATTTCCAACTCCAATTCTCCGACCACCCCCAACCCCAACGCCATCCTGAATCCTTCAGGAATTTGGGATGGGCACACTGGAGCTAGTCCACTGCCCTGCGTCCAGATCTCTCACGAACTCGGTAACATCGGTCCCGTTGGTTTGGTAAAATGCCAGCAGCGAATTACCGCCGGAGGAATCAGGCAGGGCGGTGACGGACAGATGCGTGCCAGGAAGGCCTTTTGCGCCGTTGATAACGAAGGTTTGATCGGCCGGGATCGTGGTGTTCTCGGCTGCCCAGCTGACGTTGAAGCCGCTGATGGTGAGATCTGGATTCTGCGCGTAGAGGTAGTTTGTGTAACCCATCGAGCTGTTCGTGAACACAGGGATAGATACACGACCTAATGGAAATGATAAGTGGGTTTCCTTAGTTGCCCTATTCAGTTGGGGACTTACTCTTTGTCCAAGTATCTATTGGATGAGTAACGTTCCCTACCAATGTTGTGTTCAATTCCTTCCACAGGATGTTGATTTCGTTATCCAGGTTGATGAAGAAGACGTAGGTATCACTACCAGGCCCCCATGAATAACATCCAACACCCGCATGGCCATTGTAGCCATCGAAACTTTGTTGCTGTGTCCATGTAGTGTCTCCATAGGTCCAGCCCACAGAATCGAAGCTCGTGGAATTGGTAGCATACCAAAGATGGATGCCCACAGTCTGGTCCGAGCTACTGCCTGTGGTGGTATTTGTTTGCCCTTGGACTGGACTGTGGTCATACGCGGCGTCCGAGTAGAAGCTGCCGTACCAGCATGCTTCCAATCCTACATTTCGATCATCCATTGCCTGAAGCTGGAGCGCATTGATTGGTCCAGGTGTCCAAACATTAGTAGTATTACTATTGATCACCTCTGTGATTGTGTTGTTGACATTGATATAAAATATGTGCCACTATGCCTGCATTAGTGAAAATTGCTCTCCATACATCTCAGTAAACTCACGGCAGCTGTGTCATTCCTAGCGTATGCTACCGCCGCAATGGGAGTGGCATTCTTCGCGTCCGCAGCCACGATTTGTGTAACGTCTCCCCCTTCCCATTGACCATCGACACTCAGCTGTGCCTGCCGTATCTGTCCACTGTGATGTTGAAAATACAGCACAATGCTTCCATAATCTGCAGCACCGAACGATTCAGATGCAAGCGCAATTCCGGAGCCGTTGAAAGCTCCGACTCGGGAGAGAAATTGATCCGGATTTGGGGTAACGGCTGAAGATGGAGCGGTAGTAGGCTTCGTTGGAGCAGGACTGGAACTGCAAAACGCAAGCGTCAGCAACCTGGATTCAAATGTTGCAAAACTGCGGGTTCACTACCTTTTCCTGGTCAAGCCCACACCTAGTCCAACTGCCAGTCCAATCACTATACAAGTGATACATGCAATAATGAGAAAGATCCAATATCTCTTGTTTCGGCGCTGCTGAGGTTGGTGGTGTACTTCTTTATCATACCCTACAAGGGACTGAGGGACCATTTCCTTCTCTGTCGAGTGCCTAGGTCCATAGGTACGGTAGGTCTGCTTTTCTCCAGACTCCTCGCTCATAACGGACTGCAGTCCAGGCGACGCAAGCCCATCTGAAGCAATACCATTGCTCAGGGGAGATGCCCCCCCTTCAGAGTCGGTGTTGTGCTCCATAAACGTGGAGTGTCTTTCTGGTAATTCAACCCTGTATGACGCATCTATCCCAGGCTTGCTATCTGGGCTTTCCAGATAGGACCCTGTCAAGCGCTGCATCCTTTGCTGAGAGAGTGAGGACATATTAACTACCTTTGAACCTTTGAAGGTCAAGCGGTGCTCAAACGATGACTACACAACCCTGCCAGAGGAGGAGAAATCAAAATGCTTGGATCATCTCTGGGATGAAGGAAGGACGAGAGTCGCAAAAAGGTATGCGAAACGAAGCAGGTGCCCAGCGCATTGGCAAATAGTTAGTGGGGACCCTGTGCCTCCAATCTAGACTCGTCATGGCTGCAGCTGGAGAAGACCAGCCTTACCCAGCTCCGCCGGGCACAGTGATTGATCCCAACATCCCTTGGGAGGGATGTTCAATCTCTGGCGTGTGATCCCATGCAGTCAGCTTTTGGTGGCTGTGAGTTAATGGAGTGATTGGTTAAGAAACAAACCGCCAAGCAGGCTAGGGTTGTTGTACACGAGAAGCTGGAGAGGCGGCCTTATCATTAGGGTAGGTCGCAAGGCGGTCAAGCTGAAGATGGGAGGGTGTCTCCGACGCGAACCATAGTCGCTGCATGGAGTGGTGTGAGTATGCATGGCCAGAGCAGGGTCCAACCAGACCAACACCGGGTGGCTGAGGCATTATCGCAATTGGCTGTGCGCAACTAGTAGCATGGTGAGGGGAAGGTACAAGAGATGATGAGAAGGGCCACATACCTGTAGCTCATATGCAGAAGAGTCAGTAAGGGAGCCATTGATATTGTAATGATAAATGGGAGAATATGGGGGAAAGTCTCAACGAAAGAAGTGTACCAGGACAGCCAGGATCTCCATCCCACTTGCCTCTTCTGTACATAGTGCTCGCTTATACAGGAGAACATGGTTAGTGGATTGATGACTATTCAAGGCGCTAATAAATATCGGGTTCAGCATCAAGCAACCCTGCTTGTAAAAGGCATGAACAACCAACTTGATGCAGACTACTGCTTCTCTGCTGCAGTCAGCATGCATTGGCAAGAATATTAAGCGTATCCAGTTCTTTGGTAACGCTTCCATCCATCTTCCAATCTGTCTTATGAGGCTCTTCATCAAGGTGGTCTGTATCTTCATTAATCATTAATATGGACGGGAAGATCTCAGAGGCTTGACGGCTTGCCAGGCCTCGAAGTCGGTCTTCAAAGCATGATGTGGCTGACTGTTCAGTAAGATGACCTTGTTGTTGAAAAGTGGATCACTGTCAGCGTTGCAGTATTACTCTGTCCTTCCATCCGCTGAAGTCCGTTGGCAACCTGTACGTGTGTCCTGTACCTTCCGTGTGTTCTGTACCTTCTCGTCGTCATTCGGCGTCAGTTGCCACATTCCATCCTTCATGACGTGGTTAAGGAAATCGTGATCAAGGTTTTCCACCAGCAAGATGATGAAGGTTCATCGGAGTCTCGACCGCTACCTTGAGAAGCACGGCAATGCAGAGAATAGTCATTTGTCGAAGGATGAAAGTATCGTTGCATTGCGGTATATACACCAGTACGACTGCCATATCTCGGTCCGTTATCCTCCGGACTCCATACTATGAGGGTTTCGTCTTACGTAACCAGCCCTATGACAACTAGGGAATGTCCGGTCCCTGTGACCGTCGAAGCGAACAACGGCAAGTACCGAAATGCAAGGCAACGCCTCCTAAAGGAACATCTGCCAATCAGATTCCGTGGAAGGCTTCCGAACATAGCATCAAACGTACTTTGTAGGCACACAATACATCAATCCAGCTTCAAGCCACGGATTAGCAAACTTACCTTATAGCAACACCCTCTGAGCTCTTTCGGATTTCTCCGTCTCGTAATCATGCGGGGTGTCTAAGAATGGTCCAGTATCAGCTGTGGCGCATCGGGCTGTGCTCTGATTTTGTTGGTGGAACCAATAAAGAAAGCAATCAAGCAACGGCTATAAAACTCTGCCTATGCGCATGACTGGTATTGTCAAGGACTCTTTACTACTTCGATCGTCGGCTGGAGCCGTCACCTCGCCGTCTATTGACTTGCGTCCTGTTATATTGCGTTGCTGAACTTCAGCTCAGAAGGCTTGAGATTAATAATATGGACACGCCTTTGAAGCTATCGAATACGGGAAAAAACTTGGTGTAGATTTGTACCTTATAAAACGTGAATCGCAATCTTAAATTCCTATAACTTCGTTCCTGCATGGCCTTAGGGGCCGGTCGTTTGCATTTTACTCGTGTATTCTGAGATTGAGATGCATATGCGAAATATGGAGCATATATCGCAGTTTTACCTAGAAGCCCCGAAGCCCCCAAGGTAGAGCTTGATACTGCTATGAGCCCGCCTTGGCAAGGTTATACGGGCATCTTGGTGCATGAAACATCTTAATCGACTCGAAACGACTAGAGAAACGCCGCAGAAGCAAGCGGCACGAGGAATGTGCACCAGTGATGCAACCACACCTAACCGTAATGCTACACAAAATGCCTGAGGCACAATGTCAGCGCATCTCTCGGATTGAAGAATGCAACATGTATTCAGAAAACTTTGTCAACATCTAAAGGACTAATGCGATGAAATGTCACGCCTCCCTAGCCTAAACGTCGCAGCCTCGGATGCAGGTACACGAACAATGTTATGCTCTTGCAGTATAGTTGGGAAAAAGGGGTATCAACCGAGCTCGCCGACTCTACAAGCAGCGGTATCAATTTCCGCGGTATGGTCGAAATAGAATTCTATTGGCAGATGCCTGTTTCGGAAAACAGCACCCATATGATGCGCACATGCTTCTAGTAATAAAAACGGTATATTGTCAGCAATGTGTTCGCAAATTTGCGACCTTTTGGCTGTTTCAAAAACTTTCAGGGTCCACCGCCTAAAGCGGAGCCTATTGAAAGCTAGCGTTTTGGCGTTTTAGCAGTGGTCTGCGGGCTCCTATTGGTAGTATTCTATGAGCGCCCCTTTCTTACGATTCCAAGCTCAACAGCAATGACAACAATGAAATTCCGCGTTGATGGGAGATCTTAATCATCTCTGAATATGGCATTTGAAGCTACTACCATCTGTTGTCCTTAGTGAAGTAATTATTGAATTAAGCATGTTCAAAGGTCTATGTCAAGATTTTAGTTAGTTGATCGTATTTAGTGTACAGAGATAGATATATTTCAATGCTTTCTCGTATCTGCTGAGTGTTAGTTATACGATCTTAGCACACGCTAGCCATAGCGTTACAGGTAATCAAAGCGCAGCCATGTTTAGACCGGATTTGCTAGCCTGATCAGAACTCAACCTCCATTACTCAATACTAACCTTGTGCTTCTTCGAGGCTTTCACGTCCCAGTTCTTGAGAATACTCAGCAATACGGGCTGTATATTCTACATATCGTAATTGTGATGGAGCCAACCCTGGTTGCCACCTCCAGGCTGCCAAAAACCGGGCTAGCGCCGCAGCTGCAGAGCTTACCTCGCAGCTGCCCACCTCTCGTAGTCCTTACTACTAGTATTTCATCATACCTGCATCACCCTATTACAGACCCGTTGCTGACAGTAAGGCTGTCTTTCAGATAGCGCACCCGTGTGCAAATGATCAACAACCCTCAGGCTCCGCAACCTTCGCATGTTGCTCTTGGGCCCGCCCATGATGAAGAGCTACTCACTGGCCCTACTGAACAACCGAGCAGCCCCCAATGTACGTGTTTGGGACTCTGTAAGGGTCCTGGAAATGATCTTTCCAGTTGCTAATGCCAAAAAGTTACACCCGCTGGCTATCTTCGCCAAATAGAGAAGCATTCCGAGAGTTCTGCTCAAGACTCGCTATACCAAGGAGAGAACTTCTTATATCTAGCTGAATTCTTGAAGGAAGGGTCTGAAAATTCTTTATCTATCGATGAGGCCGACGGGTTTGCGACCTTCTACAGGCTTCAAAGCGACGAACGCTCTGCTTCTCCGGCAACGCTGTCCTTGCCTGGCTACCCACGATCCAATGGTGACCATCTCTTGGCGCCCGAGACGGGCATAGTATTCTTGGAAGGATATCCATCCGCGCAGCACCTTATCGACCTTGGTGCTACATACAACATTGACCCCGAATTCTACCAACGCCATCTTCGCTTTCTAATCCCTCGATTTACTAAAAATGAGTCTTTCTTTCCACCTGTGCTACCGAGCTTCCAAACTTCAATACTGCAGATGTCCGTCACTACGGTTGGCCACCACAGAACGCCACAGTACAGATCTGTGGATGAGAAGCGTCTACGCTCTGCGAGCAAGATGGACGAGTACTTGATGAATCTCCGCAATGGCCGGGGTATGGGACGAAATTGGGGGCCGAGAGACTCTGTTGTGCGATCTTTTGCCGTCCACGACGAAAAAGAATTCAGCATACAGCAAATGATTACGATTTGCATAATCAGGATCGCTGGTGGTGATGATTGCTGGAAAGGTAAGAGGACGAATTCTACAAGAAGTCATTTGAAAATACTCTAATACTTATCAAGTCATTGTATGGGTCGATGCTGGGAAACCTCTCAGCTCCAGCCCGGTGGGACCATGGTCCAGCCCAGTAGATGACATCTATCTCGATCCTGTGAGCTTATATAAACCAGGTGTTGCTTTGAAAGATCATCAATATCCCGGCCCCCGTTCCCAGGTTGTGGATGACAACCAGCTCGTACAAAGTTTGTCATTACTACCAGCCGCTTTTGGCAGATCACTACATCCCAAGATCATGCGCCAGGATCCATTCTATGCTCTTTCCGAAATATTTGACTTCGTAGCTGTCTCGGAGTTGCACTTCTTAACGGCAATCGAGAATCGTCTGGACCGCAGGTCCGGGGGACTTCAAGATATCTTCGCAGTGCCATCGCTAAGCGTTCACGCTGATCTACTGTATTTCAAAGATGTATTAGAAGATCACGTCAATAATATAGAGAAGACGAACGGATTCATCAAAAACAGGTATACCTTAAGGTGGCCACGCTCGAATTATGACAAAGCACAAGTGGCTGCACTCAGGATCGAGGTTGATTACGAGGCTTTGCTTACAAAAGCGAAACAGCTTCGAGACAGATGTGAACGGGACATAGGGGTTGTCATTAACAAAGCCGATCTTTCCCGGGCCAAGCTAGGCATATTGAAAACAAAGCAAACCCTGAAGCTTACGGTGCTTGCAACCATATTCTTGCCTGTAACAGCCACCAGTACCATATTTGGTATGGATTTTGTGAATTTTGGGAGCTCGTCAGTGGGCGTTGGCGTTTGGATATTAATAACGATTCCAATGGTTTTGGTGTCTCTCGTGGCCATTGCTTGGGACATGGATATCATGCGAAAAACAAACAAATCTAAATGAGGGCGGTATTATTAGTGTAACGTCCCTCCACACGTAGCGGAAAACCCTCCGTACCGGAAAATTTGTCGGATACTTTGAATTTGAGCCATTATAATTCGACGCACACGTCGTACTTTACATTTATTCGAAAAAGCTTATATACCAGAGCAATTTTGGAGCATTGAAAAGTTGTTTAACCTGAAAGTTACGTTTACATTGTCGCCGCCTCGCCAAATACGCTCAAGGTCTCCTTTTAGTATAAAATAATCTCCCTTCTTTGCTGTATGGCCATAGCCTCTTTACTACTTAGAATATATATGTGAAGACGTTATCCGAGCCTTAGAACCTTGTTACGATGACCAGGAGTTATTATCAACTCTGTGCCTGCGGTCGCACGCCAATTCATACAACATCCTTATGCTGGGAGGTACCTCTGATTGAAGGCTTTACCGATATTGGTTAGTGCCAAACGAACCTTATGACCTTCGCGATAATTACATGTATTTTACATCCGTCATTGGTGTGCCAAGCTTGTGGCTGCAAGGCCATGACTCAAGGTGTGGCTCACTTTCTGGAAACATCTATTTCGGGCGTGTCCCTCTCTTGGCGGGACAAGACATCAAAAATGTATATCTCCTCACCTGGAAGTCGCCTGGTTAGTATTGCCATTGTTGCTAGGGCTAGAGATGAGCAAGGGGTTACGGTATTATCATGGGACCAATTTATCTATGTTGAACTCGAGCAGAGAACTGCATAAACAGAAGAACAAGCATGCAAACAGTAGGATTAATTGTTCTTGAATTTGACTTGAGTTGTCAAAGATACAAGAATCAAGCAGGGTATGCCTTGCAGCAGATATGATACTCTACCAAGGTAAAACCAACGAAGTCGAGATGTAAGTGACCGAATTCTGCTCGCTAGATCGATTCTTCACGTAATGTCTTCAACCTGAATTATTGTACCTAATCCAAGCGAATGAACTCACGACGATTGATCGTTAGCCGAAGACTACCGCAGGTAAATAGGTACGGTCCCTCTCCTGTCTCTTTTGTAGGGAAAACCTAAGCATTTTGTCTTTCCATGGCCTGCGTAAGCGCTTGGACCACTTTTTCGTTCTTTTTGATGGTTGCAGCATTTAATGGCGTCCAGCCAGTGCTCTCAGTCAGCCACGGGTCTGCTCTATGCTCTAATAGTAAACGTGTGACCTCTAAGTGACCGTTCACGGCCGCTGCATGTAATGGTGTACACTGGCTCAAGTCCCTCACGTTTGGGTCTGCAAGGCCTTCTTCAATGAGGACTCGGACTACTTCTTCATGTCCACACATACATGCTAAACAGAGCGGCGTGATTCCTCCTTCCGCTACTGCATGCACATTCACACCATGCATCAGTAGTACAGACGCAATTTTAGGCTGGTTCGCTACTGCAGCTATATGCAGTGCATTTCGTCCGCCTGATCCATTCTCAATCATATTGACGTCTTCAGTGACACAAAGAACATGCTTGAGCGCATCTATACTTGGTGATGCTGCAACGATAAGTAGAGGTGGAAGCGGCTGGGTATCTCTCGGAGACCGAGAGGTTCCCGTGGACTTCTTATAGTCTGTTGTGGTCAGTTTGTAGTCGCTACGCTACGTGTGTAGCATATTTTTTTACTAACCTGTGCTTTGCTGTGTTGTTAGTTCATTTCTTGGTTGATGTAACTCTTGGATCAGAGAATGCATCTTCTCTTCATGCAACTTGAAAATTGTGAGAATTTCCTGGTGGCGAAAACGTGCATCTAAGGAATATATTCGTCAATATTAAGAATCTCAGATACGGACGCAAGTCATAACCTTGAGAATTGAATACTTTACTAATGTCCTTGCATGCAGCGTCTCGACGCCTAATGTCCGACAGAACCACCGACGGATCGTCCAATTTGGGTATCGACCTTAGAAATCTAACTGTACTCAATAATATTAGTTGTAGAAGCACAACAAGAAGGGTTATTGTAACTCATGGTGTTTTTTTGATAATAGCATGCCGCTGTAATCTGATATTTGATTATATATTTGTATAGTGCAACCAGATGAGCTTCAAATTCTTGCTTCAGTGTTGTATCTTCACGCGTGACATATAAGACCTCAATTTCAGTGTACCGCGAAACGATGGTGGATACTTCCTCGGCTCCGACCACCATGGCTGCATACTGGTCGGAGTCGTTGGTAGAGAGCTACAAGTATTTCAGCTGGCTGTCTTTCAATATCAAGGAACATCCTATCACCTGCATGATCAGACAAATGCCTGCCCACGATATTGCTGCGTGGGTCGGATCGAGACCAGCTGCAACACTAGCAAGGTCTTTAAAAATCTTGACGGCTTTCAAAAGCTTCTCTAATTGATCACGGACGACAATTTCTTTTCCCGCAAGCCCAATGCTCCATTGCTTCCTCAACATAGAGTCGTGCGAGCGTTCAGTCGCCCGAATCAGTTGGCTGACTACGTCGCCATCTGTTTCTGCCACTGCTTTCTGCACAGCTACGATTGCGCCTTCAAAAGCATGCTCTTCACTTCTTAGTTCTTCTGCTGCGAGCGACCAATAATCTTTTTTTGATAATTTGTCGTACTCCGCGCCAGTCGAGACAGCGCTTCGGCTTGTAGCTGTGTCGTCGTTGACACAGATCCGATTCGAAGGAATGAAGGACGATTGGATTTGCAGAGAGCTAGAAGGTTCCGGAGAGTCTTGAGCCGGGGAATTGGCATTACCTCGACCTTTTCGAACGAAAATCCGCTTCATTGCCGTATATTTATTTGAATAGGTGACGTTTATACTATGCTGACCTAAGACCCTATTTACCGGTCTTTGTAACAAAAAGATACGAGAGGTAGCCGGCGACGATAAGAACAAGGCACGTCTGGCTGCCTAGAATCGCATCCGTCTCTAACCGTCTCTAACCGTTTATAGATGTTTCTAGAAGTAAGCCACACTTCAAGTCCAATTAGGCATAGCGTAGAACACAATACCAGATTGCTAGTCATATGATACCGAATCTACTTAGGCGCGCTAAATTATCATTGAAACAAGCTGCAGGCCCTTTTGTACGTATAAATCCGGAATTTGAATTCTCAAAGGCTAAGAGCCTCCAAAGCTTGAGATTATCTTCCTGAACTTGCTTAAGCGAGCCTTTAAAGGCTATGAAAAGACCATTGGTTCTGAAAGAGCTGCTGAGTCCGATCGACGATTCTAGAGCTCTACAAATCCTACGGCAAAAGCGAGTCATTCAGAAGACACGTCTGGTTCCCAAGCTGTATCCAAGCAACCATTTCTTTGGTAAAGTATGACTTTGAACGAGCTGATCGTTACCGCCGTGCAGTCGACGGATAGACACTCTACCGCACTGGCTTTAGAGGTCGAATGTCGTCCGAAAGGCCAAGAACTTTATGCCGAAAGCTTCAGGCACTTTCAAGCCCTTCTCAATGTTGCGAGAATTCTGTCAGGCTCATACGCAGGATGATTATGAGGAGTAGGCAATTTTCACAAATCTATCTACAATTCAGGCTGGTCGTCAATACTTAGAAAACAAAAGATTCGAGGGACTTTGAATGCGTTTCCTGGACAGAGCATTGGCCGAGGTGAACTGGGATACAGCCACGTGCCGAACAGCCACAAGCCTAAGCCGAGAATGATATGAGCATTTTATACGGTAAGTTATTTCAGGTGTAATATACAGAGTTTTCAAACTAGCCAGATCGGTAATAGCTTCGACTAGAAGTACCGACCGATGTGGTGATTCTAACGTAATTTTCCGCGCAGTAGCAGTCATAAAGCTGGTGAAAGCTTTCTTCTATCATGGCCGGGTTTTGAAGCTCGAAGAAACTACCAGGCATGTGTTCCTAGGTCTGACGACTTCATACAGGGGCTACAAAGCCTAAAGATGATTTTCCTATAAAACAAGACCCGAAGCGGATAAGGCAAGAAGATGACGATGAGAATGTAATTTTTAGATCATATAAATTCCAGGCATTTTGAAGTAGCCACAGCACACGACGCATGGCCAAACTTAATGCGCTTTACTATACGCGCGGATTTGTGGTCGCACGAAGTCTAAGTAACGTCCGTGCACGAGTGGCGGAAAACCCATCGTGCCGGAAAATCTAAGGGGTACTTTGACTTCACGCGACGATAACTCTACATACACGTTAAGCTTTATTAATATAAGATATTTATTACATACCGTAGCTATTTAAAAGTATTTAAAACTTATTTAATTTAAAAATTATATTTATTTTATTTCTATCTTACTTAATTCATCTAGGTCCTTTTTTTATAATAGAATAATTTATATTCTTTATAATATTACTTTAAAATCTTTATTACTAATAGTATATATATAAAGGTTTAGTTTAAGCCTTAGAATCTTATTATAATAATAGAAAATTATTATTAGCTTTATATTTACTATTATACTCTAATATAAATAATATTATCACGTCGGTTGGTACCTTCAATTGAAGTTATTCCTAAGTTTAGCTAGTATAAAACGACCCTGTATAGCCGTCGTCATAAACACTATATATCTTACTTGTATCGTTACGAAGCCAAGCCTCGTGGCTGTCAGGCTTGCGGCTGTGCGTACGCTCAAAATAAAATGGTCTGACCAATCCTTTGCACCAAAAGCTCCGCCCGCCCGCCGTACCAGATATATCTCATCCACAGGCATGTTTGCGTGGTCTTGGCATGTTCAGCATTCGCCATTTGCTTCCCCACACATTGATGTATAGTGTTGCAAGCATGCCGTAATAGTTGGATGGTTGTCCCCAAGCGCTACCTTATATCCAGCGCACGCTCGTTGATACATCAACTCCGCATCCTTGTAACGCTTGACACGATGCAGCAGATGTGCAAGGCGATACACGCTCATCAGTGTGTCCGGATGCTCTTTGCCCAGCACCGATTCCATCAAGGCCAGTGCTTGTCGGTGCATCTCCTCCGCCTCTTCATACTTGCCCTGACTACCTAAAACCCCGGCTAGGCTATTTATACTCATCAGCATCAATGGATACTTCTCGCCCTAGAGGACTTTCTTCCAGTTTAGTATCTACTTGCTCAAGGCTGTCGCTTTCCCGTAGAGCCCGCACGCCCCTAAATATACCGCACCTCACGTGCTCGCATCTAAGAGCTCAGCGTCTTCAAGCCCATATAGCTTCGCAAAGCCCTCCAGCGATTCGATGTGGCTGATGAACTGACCGCATCGGTGACAGTTTAGGGGTGATCTGCCTCCCTTTTAGTGCCTGCCACTACATTTCCCAACAGCCCTGTACTTTGCTTAGGCCGAATGCCGTTTGAAAAACCTTCATTCAAAAACGACATTTGGATTGATATAGTCTGCAGTGGCAACGTTAACCTTCTGCTGTGACACGATAGTTCTGGTGTTAGCTCATTTCTGAACGCTCTGTCTAACAAGTCACGTGGCTTCATCTACTCTCTCCTCGAATGCTGATAAAAGTAAATACGATTTCCCATCCCCACTTTGCCCAATAAGCCGTAAGTCTCAATTGGAAAATTTATCCTTAAATCTACGCAAGAAACCTGATCGTTTCGATGTTGACCTAGTAGAATTTGCAAAATGGGTACCTTTTCGCCTTCCCCTCTTCCCACTTTCAGCATTATCGCAGTTATACTGCTCATCATGGCTACGTGGACTTTCTTCAGGACTGCATTCTTGCGCCAGCGATGATTGGAAGGAGGTGGCAGGAGTGTAGGTATCATTCATCCTTGATCGATTGCGGCGCAAGGAATTGGAATGTTCGGTAGAACTTATTGCATCGTCACGACCGCTCATTGGACTATTTGTCGACTCAAGGCTTGGATCACCTTCCACAGGCTCTCCATAATCTCCCCACATCCATTTGAATTGGACATTATGGCCAAAAATGACTGCTCCTCCCTGATACAAAGGGATCTTCTTCGAAGAAGGGAGTCGCTTTATCCATTGTGTAGGACAGAGAACCTGCACAGGATCGAAATGCTTTTGAATCTGGCCTTTAGCACATGGGCAAGCATCGAAAGGTGAGGCAGGACTGAACCAGGATATCCCGTCGCAAATCTCTAGCGGAATTGCCGTATCGTTACCGCTTTTTGTATCCATAATGTATTGGAGATCGGATACGCGGGCGGCAAGGTAAAACTTTCCTCTCGGCATTTCTTCCCAGCGAAGGCATCTGGTTTTGTCTGATGATTGAATAATATGTCCAAAGCCTCGTCCGAACAAAGTGACTGCTCCAATTGATCTGACAAAGTCAACCCAACCTTTACCGATAGCTTCTATGGTTTCAATGTAGGGTATTAAAGGGTCTTTATCGGATGCCAGATCTTGAAAATGCCATCCTTCAAAATATCTGCGGAGGTGAGTCTTGATCTTGACCCCTGCCTGACCTGCTTTCTCCTCTTGGTGAGCAATGATCTTTTCAAGAACTTCATATAACTCATCGACTCGATCCTCTAACAGAAAAAACCTCTTCTGTTTTTTCAAAAATTCAGTGGACCCTGAATCATACTCGTCGACATTGCCAGATTCTAGAGTGTCCCTGTCGGCATATATACGCAATTTCATATTCTCTTCGGCCCGTAGGACGTTGAAAGCATACGCTGTATCTGAGTCGCCTGCTTGATTCTTTGACGGCTCTGAAATGTCGTCGCTTTTCAATAAAAGCACCAACTTCATCAACTCGTCCTTCTCATAGTGCTTGAGTGTTGCTCGAACAAGGTGAAGTAGAGCGTCTAGGCCATTGACCAGCCATCCTCGTTTGTCTTCCGTGTCCCAAAAAACAAAGAATTTGTCCCGCAATTGGCGTAATTTTTGAATATATGGCTTTCGCGGTATGTGGACTGGAATATTTTTAACGGCAAGAGCGAAATTCATGCCGGCGGTGACGTATTTTCCAAGACTAATAGAGGCTTTCTCTAGTAGACAGCCGGAACCCACTTTTTCCAGGTTAGATCGGGCTATATTGTAGCTAGCATCTGGTCTGCCTACACACACGATGCATTAAAAACTGCTTTAAACCCGTTGCTTGGATATGAAGCTTACCTGCACATCCTCTTGCACGAGAACACCATCCGACGATGTGCCTGGATGTCTGCAAATCGGTGAAGTTGGTCAGCCTGAGAGTCGACAATCCGCGTTCCGCATACGATATATGGGTGCCATCAGCGTGGAATAGGACGTGCCATATGGTCAAATTATCAGACCGTTTGGTTGAAACGAGCATACTTGAAAATCCCTTTAAAATCATTGTATCATCGAAGACATGTGCACGAGCAGTTCCAACCAGTGCAGCCATGATGTTTAGCGGAATTTCCAGGCCAGTGGAAAAAGAACACCTCTCTAGGATCGGGAAGCCCTGAACGACGACAGGATTTCTAAACAAATCGTGCCAACATTCGCCTTCCTTATACTTTCCGGGATTATTATTTCCTTTGTAAAGGGTGAAGTTGATCTTCAGAATAGGGCTGTTATCTCGCAAATCTCGCAGCTTCAGTCCGTCCTGCTCGTCTCGAGTCAAAGCATGAGTGTCTACATAGGGCGAGCACAATGCAATACCAGCAAATGGTGATGCACGTAAGGTACCGCCGAGCCAGGCTAGCTGTTCACCTGTCTCCACTATGCTGCTTCTTGATCCGCAAACTTCGACGTACACGGCTGACTGGGTTTTCCAAGCATTTATTGTACTCCGATCTCGTCTATCATTGACTATACCTTGGTTAGATCTTGCAGTGTATGTTTTCATAATAGGACAGCACCTCGAATTATATTACCACACTTGGAGTCCATGAGCTTCTGTATCAGGCGCAGAATCTGTTCGCCATTTGTTGGCCACGTTTGGCGCATATACTGTAAACAGGGTAAAGCTTGCGCGCTCCTCAAGGTTCCGGTCAGAGTGATCGCTCTTTCCATTGCCATAGTTCGTTCTTCGCTGTATTCTTGCTCTGAAATGAAAGTTGTCGGATCCCAAAGTAATACATACAGTACTTTGACAGCATCTGCTTGCCTTCTAGTACTTATTTTTGAGATCGGTGGCAGTATCCTACCAACCTCCTTATGGATATTACCTAGGATTTCTTCCTGTTCAACAACAAGAGTAAGCTCCTTACGTATGGCAGAAAGAAGCCAGTGATATGCCGAAGTTCCAGTAGCTAACGTCCGGTATCGATCGACTGAACCTCCAGGGCTTTCACGTAGTAATTCTGGCTCTTCTAAAAGCTCAATGCTTTGCTCCTTTAGTAAGTCGTTATCAGGTTCCTCCTCGTCGAACCAGTTCAAAACTTTGCTTTGCACAGAGATTCTATCAGAGGGCGCTGACACAGAATCTTCCTGATCGTCATGTACGTCTGGTTGTAGTAATTTGAAGTGGTCAACAATGAGCCTGTGTAGAACGTCAATACAGTACAGAATTTGTAAAAATCAGAGCACACCTTCGATTTTGGTGCACGTAGAACATGATTTCTCGCCCTTCTTTTGACTGCATCTCATAGTTGATTCGGAAGGCAAAATGCCGTAGTAAATCTTGAAGGACTTCGCAAAGGCGCATTAGGCGCTTTGGATCAGTCACAGCAGCATCAACAGCAGAAACCAAATCAGCGGCAAAATCCTGCGCGTAAGTATCCATTATAGAATTACTTATTGAAAGGACAGAGTATTCCGACCTCGCATCATCTGTATCTTGCTTTATAGAGTCAGAGTTTTCAGGTCTGCTTGGGTTGTTATCATCCTGTCGACCATGACTTGCTGTTCCGTACGCAGAATCCACGAATTCAAAGGCTTCCGGGTGTACCTCGCCCAGATCTGGTTTCCAATTCTCCAACACTTCCTTTTTCATCTTCTCTGCGTCCTCCATCCGGCCTAGGTCTCCCACGGTAATTTCTAGGCTGCTGATGGCTGAGATTGTATCTGGACCCTTTTTGCCTAGCACCGATTCGCTCAAGGTCAGTGTTCGTCGGAGAATCCGCTCCGCCTCTTCCGTCTTGCCCTGATTGCCTAACACTAGTGCCAGGCTATTCATGCTCGTTAGCGTATCTGGATGCTCCGTACCCAGCATCGATTCCCTCAAGGTCAGTGTTCGCAGGTGCATCCGCTCCGCCTCTTCATACTTACCCTGACGACTCAGCACCCCGGCCAGGTTGTTCATACTTATCAGCGTCGAGGGATGCTGCTTGCCCAGTATCGATTCCCTCAAGGCCAGTGTTCGTCGGAGAATCCGCTCCGCCTCTTCCGTCTTGCCCTGATTGTCTAACACTAGTGCCAGGCTATTCATGCTCGTTAGCGTATCTGGATGCTCCGTGCCCAGTATCGATTCGCTCAAGGTCAGTGTTCGCAGGTGCATCCGCTCCGCCTCTTCATACTTGCCCTGACGACTCAGCACCCCGGCCAGGTTGTTCATGCTTGTCAGCGTCGAGGGATGCTGCTTGCCCAGTATCGATTCCCTCAAGGCCAGTGTTCGTCGGAGAATCCGCTCCGCCTCTTCCGTCTTGCCCTGATTGCCTAACACTAGTGCCAGGCTATTCATGCTCGTTAGCGTATCAGGATGCTCCGTGCCCAGCACCGATTCGCTCAAGGTTAGTGTTCGCCGGTGCATCCGCTCCGCCTCTTTATACTTGCCCTGACTACCTAAGACCCCAGCCAGGTTATTCATACTCGTCAGCGTTGACGGATGCTCCGGACCTAAAAGATTCTTCTTCTGATTCAGTATTCGCTTATTCAAGGCTGCCGCTTTCCCGTAAAGCCCATATACTTCTAAGTATACCGCAGCCCATGTACTCGCATCTAAGATCTTACTATTTTCAAGCCCGTATTGCTCTGCAAAGCCCTCCAGCGATTCGATGTGGCTGATGAACTGACCGCATCGGTTCCAGTTTAGGGGTGATCTGCGGTCGCCAATCGCTTCGAAGCCTTTATATATAATATATATAGCTATCTTAAGCCACTGCCGTCGTTCTATATCCGTCATGAACTTTAACCGTAGCAAGAGGTGAACGAGATCGTGGATCCGTATGACGCGATCGGTCTCCTCCCGTGTCTGAACCGCCAAAGACAGCCGCTGGATCACTTGAATAGCTTTGGAAAGGCGTATACGAGATTGGAACAGGTCCTGAACGGCCGCGAGTTTGTCATCGCTTGGTACATCAACTGTATCCTGCCGACTCTTTCGACGCAAAGCGTCCTGAAGAACATCACATCCTTGCTGGAAGATGCTGATCGGGATGCCTTCGGGGTCACAGAAGCAGAAGAGCCGTAGCAGAGTCATAGCATCCGGGGCAGTATGCTGAATCCGATTCAGAGCCAGTGTGAAGGTGACCATCACCGACTTCTCCTCATGTCGGGAAAGCTCGTTCTCCCACGATAGAATCTGCACCCTCATCAGTTGACCGCTCGCTCCCGAGTGCTTGCTATTTCTCTTACTCACCTCCAGGGCATCATCGCTGTGATATATGTCCAGCATCTCCCGCGGGCTACTCCCAGTTTCCCTCATGTAAGATGCTGCCTGGTCAATCGCTAGTGGGAGGTTTCCGACCGTCTGCACAAGGCGCTCAGCATCTGTATGGCTCCCTTCTGTTCTGCCCTTTCCATCCGCTCCGGCACCGGCTGAGAGCATCGCTACTGCGTCGCCCACCCCGGGGACCTGTAGAGCCAGCTGAGACGGGACTCCCGAGGCGGTGAACATGTCCGCAATCGTCGCCATCCGAGTCGTCATCAAGAGCCTGCCCTCGCCCTCCTTGCGCGGAAGAACATCCCGGAGTATCCCCGCGGTCTCTTGGCTCACATTGTCCAGAACAAGGAGCCAGCTTCTCCCGACGGGCGGGTCTTCCAGCCAGCCCCGCATCGCGGTCAGCTTGCTCGCCTGGTCCATCGTATGCCGTCCAGCGAGACGGACAAGATCGGCCAGCTTGGAGAAATCCTGAGCCACCTTCTCCAGCGATACCGCGGACACCCAGAAGATGTAAGCATGTTGGCCTCTTTGAAACGCAACAGTCGCGAACTTCAGGGCCAGCTGCGTCTTCCCCACCCCTGGCATGCCATGAACGATGCAGCGCCGGCACAGGCCATTAGAGGATGTAGCGAGTATCCGATCAATCTCTTGCAGCTCCTCGTTGCGACCGGTGAAATGGGGGGAGAGGATAAAGTTAGGCAGCTCGCACACGCTCGTCGGAGGCAGCCTGTTGTCTGGCTCTCGTCAGCCGCGTTTGCTATGCACCCAGCTCTCCCTGATCAACACCTACCAGAACTGGAACTGATGTAGATGCGTCCGTCATTTGTATCAAACCTGTCCCCAAGGAGCATCGACCCTCCCTGACTATTGTATTCTCCGACGAAGTTTCCTTCGGCCGTAGCATAGCCTGTCTGCATGTCTGTCCAGTATGCTGTATTCTCGTGGTGGGTACACTTGCACGTGACAGAAGGTAGCCAGCCTTGTCCGCGTCACTTGCAGTAAGGCCGCGTCGTCTTACAGTCTCAAGCTTTACCAGGATGCAGAATTGATGTATCAACGAGCGTGTGCTGGATACAAGGCGACGCTTGGAGACAACCTTCCGACTACTACGGCATGCTTGCAATAAGGAGGCAAATGGCGAAAGCTGAACATGCCAAAACAAGACCGCGCAAAGATGCCCATGGATGAGATGTACTTGGTACGGCGGGCGGGCGGAGCTCTGAGTACGAAGGATTGGTCAGAGCCAGGCCGTTCTGTTTTTGAGCGTATGCACAACCGCAAGCCTGATAGCTATAAGGCTTGGCTTCATAACGACTCAAGTAAAATACGCAGTAATTATAATAAATACTGTATAATGTCGTCTTACACTAGCCAAACTTCAATCGGAAGTATCAACCGGCGTGATAATATCATATATATTAGAGTACGACAGCAGACATAAAGCTGATAATAACCTTCTATTATTATAACAAAGTTCTAAGGCTTAGATAAGACCCTTTTATATATATTATAAGTAATAAAGACTTTAAGGTAGTAGTATAGAGAGTGTAGATTATTTTACTATTAAAAGGGGACCTAAACGAACTAGACGAGATAGTAATAAGATAAATATAATTTCTTAATTAAATAACGTCCATCCCTAGGTCGCGGAAAGCCTACCGTACTTGAAAATATAAGGGGTACTTCAACTTTAAGTGACTATGACCCTGCGTATATGTTGGGATCTACTATAATTATATGTCTATTATATACTATAGCTATTTATAAATATTCGAGACTCCTTCTATTTAAAAATTATATTTATATAGTCGTCCTTATACCTAATTTGCTAAAAGCTTCCTTTTATAATAAAGTATTATTTTATCTTTATAGCACTACTATTAAGCTTTTACTATTTTATTAAATTTATAAATAATCTTATCTAAGCCCTAAAGACTTACTATAATACTAGGAAGCTATTATTAGCCTTATATATATTATAGTGTATAAATTTATATAGGGTTACTACCCTAGTTAATACTTTAAATAAAAGTAGTTACTAACTTTAGCTAGTGTAAAACGGCCCTATATAGCTCACGTAATTAATATAATGTAATTTATTTATATTATCTAGTAAGCTATTATGGCTGTTAGGCTATGGCTATGTGGATCTTAGGAAATATAAAGATCTAACTCTAAACAAATAATTAGTACGCATCTCAAAGCCTGAGTATTTATTAATTGAGGTATCTTGGCAAAGGCTTTCTAATATATAACCCTATAGTACCGTTAAATTTATCTATATATAACAGGACTGTATAGTATAAATCCCTTATTAGTATTAGACTAGCTGGATTTAGTGTCTATCTATTAAATAAGGATATAAGAACCTAATATTTATAATTCTATCTCAGGTATTAATATTACTATTATTTATATATTTCCTTAATAGACTAAATTTATATAGTAATAACCTTATATTAATCTTTATACTTATGACTAACTATATAAGCTTATTTTAAAGTTAAGTGAGAAAATTAGTTAATTATCTTTCAAGGATCTTTAAGTATTAAGTGTAAAATATTTTAATACTTAAAAGCCGTTACTATATATTCTCCGAACTTTGTTTAAAATACTTAAGTATATATATTAAGTGGAAGGTGTTAGGATGTTTCTTGTCTAGCATCCTTTTTCTTACTTCCACTACTTATTTTATTAGTTATAGTGTTTTTTATCTTTCACCCGCCTCGCTATAGTTAATAGTGAGATTGTATATTAAATTAAGGGTGTTAGGATACTTTTTACTTAGCGTCCCCTTTTTTACTTCTACTACCTACTTTATTAACTATAGTGCTTTTTATCTCTTACCCGCCTTATTATAGCTAATAATAAGATTGTGTATTAAGCTAAGGGTATTAGAATACTTCTTATTTAGTATTCTCTTTCTTACTTCTACTACCTGCTTTATTAGTTATAGTGTTTTTTATTTTTCACCCGCCTCGCTATAATTAATAGCGAGATTGTGTATTAAGCTAAGGGTATTAGGATGCTTCTTACCTAATATCCCCTTCCTTATTTCTATTACTTACTTTATTAGTTGTAGTGCTTTTTATTTTTTACCCGCCTTACTATACCTATTAGCGAGACTATGTATTAAGTGGAGGGTATTAGGATACTCCTTGTCTAGTGTTTTTTTCCTTACTTCTACTACCTGCTCTATTAGTTATAGTGCTTTTAGAACTTAACCCGCCTTACTATATATAAGCGCAAAGCTGCTAGCTATCCTCTAACAGTTATTATTAATATCCTTAAGATAGAATATCCCTTCTATTTAAAAGCTTAGATATATATTTATATATAGTATTAGAGTTTGCTAGAACTAATAGTCTATAGTCTAGAATATTTATAGTATTAATATTACTATTACTAAGGTTATCTATATCTAGCCTGTTTCTTCCTTTAATAGATCCAACTGATCTTGTATCTATATATATATAAGTGGATGTATGGAAATCAGATTATTCTTATCTTAAGAGATAAGAGAGAAGGATAGTAGGACTGATATTATTATTTAAAAAAGGTTATTATCCTAGTCCTTAACGGATAGGCGAAGGATTATCTTTAGTAGATAGAAGAGGATTTAGTTAGATTACCTATTATTTTATAAAGTATAATATATCTAGGAGAAGATTTCTTCTAATATACCTTTATAGTGGAGGAAGCTAAAGACTTATAATAACTTAAGAGTATTTTACCTAGCCTTACTTAACATTTTTTTAATTATTTATTAGGAGACCTCCTATATTATATATACTATATATTAATAGTTATTTCCGCCTTAGATCACCTTCTGACTTAGGAGCTTTTTTTAATATTAAGTATAGAGTATATAGTATTCCTCTATTTAATAATAGCCTTACTAAATTATTATTTTAGCTTAGGTAATTATAAGTGCTAAGTATTCTAGGGTTAGAATTACTAGTCTTATAATCTTCTATATAGACTAGCTTAAATACTTATAGATTCTAGCTATCTTTAGTATAAATATTATTACTTTATTTACTTTTATTATACCTAGTTTATATAACTTAATAGTGGAATAAACCGTGTACTTTAGATTCTAACTTGTTATTAGGATTACCCTTTAATTGCCTATAAAAAAATATAAAAAAAGATTTAAATAAGGATTATTTATATTATCTAAGATTAGGGCCTATAATTTTAAGACGTTTAATAGCTATTATTAGATAATAGTTATATAAGCCTTTAACCCGCAGATCTTTACTATTTATAGATACCCTTACTTTAAGCTTTCTATACTATTAATATTTATCTAGAATACTCCTTAAAACCTAATACTTTATTATAGTATAAACCTAAGTAAGAGAGTAAACACCTACTCTTTATAATAATCTTTAATAAATTTAAGGTAGATTTATATTTTACCTAACCTACTTAGCCTATAAATTATATATCTCTTCTACTATCCTTATATATTTAGTGTATTAGATAAAAGGCAGCGCGCTTATAACTATTTATAGATCTTTTCTCATCCTATAAAAGTGGAACTAACATTTTAAGGTATTTCAAAGTATTTATTATAAAATAGGAAAGGAGGGGAGGAAAAGGGATCTATCATCTTATTTCAACTAGTTATATATAGTGGTAGTATACTAAATAGTGAGCATGGTCTACTTACTATTATAGTAGTATTTATCTTTAATTTATACCTAACCCTATTTATCTATTTAGAAGTCCTTTACTTAATGACCTAGGGATAGAATAATAGATACTAGAGTAGTTATAAGAATACTCACTTATATTTAGGAAATTATAGCTTTATTAGTTGAAAAAGAGTAGTTATTAAAATTACGACGCTGTTTAGTATATAGAGGTTCTTATATATAATATTATAGTTGTAAATAAATTATAGATGGTTTATAGTAGCTCAATACACTAGTAGTATTATTAGAAGTAGTATTATTATTTATAAAATAATTAATAGATTATTCTCTCTTAGAGAATAAGATTTTAAGACTACTACTATTTTATAAATAACTTAGCCTTATCCTTACTTAAGCTAATAGTTAGAGCTGTTTAGAGAGATTACTAATTATATTAACCCTTAAGTAATTTATATTCTACCTTCTAGTTTTAAGCGTTCTACAGCTTTTATACGTAATTTATTATATTATAATAGTATTAAGTCTTTGTCTCTATCTCTATTATCTACCACTCATCTACTACTTATCTGCTTGAATTAAGTATATAGGAACTTGTAGAAGGATGTTACCCTTAGGGTAGAAAACTAATATTTTAAGGGATATTAGAAAATCTGCCTTATCTATCTAGGTGTATAATAATAAAGCTTGTTAGGCTAGGGATTAGTATTATAGGTCTAGTAGGTGCCTTTACTATATATTAACTACTTTAAATATATTTAATTTAGGCGCTAGTTTAATTAAGACTATAGAAAGTATTTATTAAAATTAGATATTATAAAGCTTTATATATTACGCTGGGGAGTAGTTATAGGATTTAGTTTAAAGTTATATTTTAAGCTATAGATTTCTATATCTAATAAAGAAATAAGATTAGTGTAAAGTCTTTTAAAGTAGATTCTAGAAAGTTTTAAGGATATTAAGAGAACATCTAAATAATTTAAGAAGTATATTTCTATATAGAATGCTAATTCCAGTGAGTTGTTTATTTATAATACGACTTTTAATATAGACTTTAACTATTAACGCCTTTATCTTATAATGCGCGAGTTTATTAATAAGTGGTAGAAGGGAATAAGTATTTGAAAAAAGGCTGTTTAGATGCTTTTTAAAAAGAAGAGATTTAAAGGGATAATTAAAGATGTGACTAGCTTTATTAGTTACTTAGTAGACTTATTTCTAGTTATATAAGATAATTAAAGAGTACTTTATACTGTTAGAACCTAACAGGCGTGATGTGGGGAACGCTTTATAAACACACATCCTGGAACGGGCTTGGCGGCAAGTCACGTGACGGTTCAGCAGGTTCAGTGACTGAACCAACTAAATCAAGGAGATCCAGTGAGTTCAGTAACTAAATTCACTGAACCAGACAGTCTTAGCAGACTTTCCTATATCTATATAGTCAGGGCTTTCACCCACTTTAGATAGATCTCCTTGTATTCAACTCCACAGTTAAACTAATAGTTACTCCTAGCCTTTGAAGACTTGCTCTTATATTGCCGAGTGACATAAAGTTATACCTAGCTTACCCTATCTACGTTGACCCTTGATTGCTCATCTTTAGAAGACCTATACGACGTTAGTTCATAATACTTTAAATACCCTTAAGTATAAGTTCATCAAATCAACGAAGCATAGCAACCTTAAGTAAGACTGCCTAAGACCGATGTCATAGCCTTGACAAAGGACATCGAGGAAGTATTAAGATTGCCTAACCAGACCTTTATTATAGAGAAAGAAAGAAGCTTAAAGAGTGGTTGTTGTAGGTTTAACTCTACCTTCGCTTCCATAAGGGAACGGTCTAAGATAAATAGCAGACGGCAATCGCTATTACCTTCATGCGCGGAGACGCACAGAAATGGGTGCAACCATATTTGTAGAAGTACCTTGACGATCCAACAGACGTACTAGACGTGATAAGGTGGATAGAGAGTTTTATGCGCTTTAAGGTAGAACTCCGCAAGATATTCGCACCTTCAAACGAAATCAACTAAGCGGTATAGGTAATATAACACATCAAACAAAGGAGGTCTGTAGTAGAATTCACAACTCAGTTCTAGCAGTATACAGTTAAAATAGAATAGGACGATAATACACTTATGACAATATATAGAAGGGGGTTAAAAGAAAACGTCAAGGATGAGCTTATAAGAACTAGAGTAAGCACGGATATACTCGACAAACTCTAGAAGGAAGCCATCAGGATTGACGATAATCTCTTCGAACGGGCTATAGAGAAGAGACATGACGGAGGAATCACCAGAGCGGGTGTCTTAGGATATCACTTTAGTAGGAACTTCGACTCCAACCATAGGAAGAAGGCACACGACCCATATAGACCAATGCCAATGGAAATCGATATAATAAAGAAGAGAACTATATAAAGAAAGCCAAATAAAGGGGTAAATAGGAAAGCACTAAAGTGCTATAGCTGTGGCAAACTAGGCCACTTCGCTAGAGACTGCAGGTTGAAAAACGTGGTGTTAAGACCTCAGATTAACATAATGAAGAGAGTACCCATCAAAAAGGAAGGGACTCCGGAAGATGGTAGACCATCGCCAGTATAAGACAACCCAGAACTTAATGTAATACTAGAGACAGCAAGTGCAATGGGGAAAACAACAGATCGACTGCAAGAAGGCATCGATAGACTGTTGAAGGAACTGGATAACAGCGATAATAAAACCACAAAAGATCCAATGACTATGTCCGACCAATGGGAACGTTACCTACAAGGATTTTCATACGAAACATGGGACAGTACACTCCCACCAGCCATAACGGGGCTCGAAAATCAAGACGAATACAACAAGTATTACAACAGGTTTCAGGAAATACAAAACGAATGACTCAGACTAAGTCATGGTGGAAAGGCTCAGATAGACAAGCAAGATCAGGAAGACGACTCTAACTAGGAGCAAGTGAACCACGAAGAGGAACAAGAACCTGGATCATTCCAAAAGGATCAAGGATGGGGCATGCACGACTATCGAAACGATGCATACTATCCCAGACACGGGGAAATCCACTGGAGTAGATGCGCGGACATATGGTGTCCAAAACACAATACAGCACGAAGGGAGGCATAAGGGTTTGTGTACTCACCGCAATATCTCACAAAAGCATTCGAACAATGCGAGATTGACTACTACTCATGGCACCTGTATAGAAAAAGAGAAATGCATTACTTTCTAGGGAGATCGGACGATTGGCACCAAGTGTTCAGGGAAATGCTAGACAAAGATTATTATTATGAAGATTGTGAAGGGGTACTATAGGAAACATGCCTATACCCTAACTATCACAAATACATGCAAGCCAAGATCTTAGCAGGATTCCACCTAAAGAATAACCTGACTCCTTTATTGAACAATCAGGGAAAAGAGTAATCACCCATGCCAGGGGTAGGCATGAGGAGATTAATACCATGACCCCTAGACAACAGATATGCTTAGCGGAGTATAGTTAGCTTGTCAAAATACCGGTTAAAATCAATGGTCAGGGAACCGTTGCGATGATTGATTCTAGAGTAACAGGGAACTTCATGTCTAACGTCCTCATACAAGTATAAAAAGTGCCGACGGTCGACAAGAAAGAACCTTATTAGCTACAGATGGCCGACGGGTCGAATCTATCATCAGGAGACATTAACAGGGAAACGATCCCGTTAGACGTAGTTTATCAACGACACCACAAGGAGATCACCTTTGATGTGGTTCGGATGGCCAACCACCACATTATATTAGGGGCACCTTGGTTGAGAAAGCAAAACCCAATAATCAATTAGAGAACAGGAGTACTCAGATTTAGAGAGACTGACAACGTCATCAGCTCCAAACATACGCATCGGCAGCGATCGGTGGTGTATAAGAAGATAAATAGAAGAACCACAGCGGAGTACAACGCCGCAACTTCAAATAAAGATAACCTTATAGGAGGATCCGACTCCATAGACACAAGCAAAGGGTCAGCCGGTCAACAGCATAAGAGTAATAAGAGGAAAGACGTACCTCTAGATATCCCTAAAGAGTACCTTAAGTATATACAGCTCTTTTAGGAAGAAGTAGACGCAAGGGCGCTACCTAGACACCAGCCTTAGGATTATAAGATTAAACTTAAACCAGGCAAGGAACCAACATTCGGACCTATATATGCATTATCGGAAAAGGAACTCTAAGTACTATATAGGTACATTAAAGAGAACCTAAAAAAGGGATTTATTCGAGAATCTAAATCATCGGCGGGTTATCCAATACTCTTCACACTAAAGAAGGATGGAAGCTTGCGGCTGTGCGTTAACTATCAAAAGTTAAACGATATCACGATTAAGAATAGGTACCCATTACCAAACATTGGTAAACTTCAGGACTGACTTAGGAAGGCTAAGGTTTTCACAAAGCTGGACCTCAGGGGGGCTTATAACTTGATTCATATAAAAGCGGGAGAAGAATGGAAAACTGCATTCAGGACTTAATATGGACATTATGAGTATCTAGTCATGCTATTTGGACTCACTAACGCACCAGCAACCTATCAAGCGTTAATCAACAACGTGTTGAGGGCACACCTAGATAGGACGGTGGTGGCCTACCTTGATAACATTCTAGTTTATTCGGAAAATGAGGCAGAACATGTCCAACACGTATAAGAAGTACTTAAATGCTTACGCAAAACTAGACTACTCCTTAAACCAGAAAAATGCGAATTCCACAAGACAAAGGTCGACTTCCTAGGATATGATATTAGCACGGAAGGTGTTCAGATGAGCCAAGATAAGATTAGAGACATATAAGAATGGCCAACACTAACAACAGTCAAAGAAATACAAGCATTCTTGGGATTCCTAAACTTCAACAGGCGGTTTGTCGAAGGATTCTTAAAGAAGGCTCTACCTCTAACAAGACTAACTGCTAAGGACAAAGAATTTAAATGGGGAAGAGAATAAGATAATGCGGTCTTACAATTAAAAAAGGCATGCATGGAACCACCAGTGTTATGCACCTTTCAAGTCAATCAACCAGTAAGGATTGAAACCGACGTATTAGATCTAGCTATAGGAGCGTGCCTGTGTCAATAAAAGGACAGCAGGTGGCACCCGGTTGCGTACTATTCAAGAAAGATGACAGCGCTAGAGCAGAACTACAACATCCATGATAAGGAGCTGCTCGCAGTGGTAGAAGCACTCAAACATTAGAGAGTTTATGCTGAAAGCTGTTCAGAACTCGATATCTTCACTGATCATAAGAACCTCTTAAATTTTACAACAACGAAATCACTCAACCAAAGACAAGTTAGATGGGCAGAACTTTTAGGACAATATAAGTTCAAAATCCACTACACCCCAGGAAAAGAAAATGGACGCGCCGACGCTTTAAGTAGACGATCAGACTATATAAATATAAAAGACTTAAACGAGCGAGCTATCCTAAGGTAAGAAAAGGACGGATCATTGGTGCCAAACACACAAACACTTGCAACAACCATGAGGGTTGAAGGACCAAATACGATCAACAGGCTTACGAAAGCATACAACAAAGATGCTAAAGCTAAGGAATTATGTAAGGAACAACCCAACGCAACAGTACTAAGCTATCAAGGCAAGACGTATATACTAGAAGAATGCGTTGAGGAGATGATCCGGGATCATTACGACGACCTGATGCACGGGCACCTAGGAGTTACCAGGACCATGGAACTCATTCGCAGAAACTATGATGCACCACAACTAAAACCAAAGGTAGAACAGTACATTAAAGGATGCATCAAGTGTCAGCAAAACAAATCAGTAAGACATAAACTATACGGGAACATACAGTTTGCACCTGTACCAAAGACACCATGGGATAATATAACAATGGACTTCATCACCAAGTTACCAAAGTCCAGGGATCCAATGACAGCGGAGGTATACAATGCCATCATGGTCATCATAGACAGGCTGACAAAATACACCATCATGCTACCCTTCAAGGAGAAATATAATGCCGAACAATTAGCATTCGTGTTGCTAGACAGGCTTATAAGGGACCATGGCATACCTGAATTAATAACGTCAGATAGAGATAAGCTGTTCACCTCAAACTATTGGAAAACACTGTTGGGAATGATCGGAACGAAGCTAAGGATGTCAACAGCATATCATCCTCAGACAGATGGTCAAACGGAAAGGGCAAACCAGACATTGGAAACGTACCTAAGGCATTATATAAACAAACGACAAAACAATTGGGTAACATTGCTACCAATGGCACAACTGACATACAACGACAAGTTGTCCGGGACAACTGGAATGACACTATTCTTTGCGAATTACGGGAAAAATGCAAACGGCTTTCTGCAACCACGGGAAGGACCCAACGCAGATAAAGCATTGGTCAAAGCTGAAGAACTCAAGGAAGTTCACAAGAAACTAAGGGACATCATCAAAGATTCAAATGAGAAAGTCAGGCTTCAAGCTGACAAGAATTGGAAAGATGGTCCTCAGCTAAAAGAGGGGGATAAAGTATATCTCTTGACCAAAAATATGAAAACGAAGAGACCTAGCAAAAAACTGGATCATGTGAAGGTCGGACCATTTTTGATCGTGGAACGAAGGGGACCAGTTAATTACAAATTGGAACTACCCAAAGGATCGAAATGACACCCAGTCTTCCATGTATCACTCTTGGAACCAGCAGACCCCAGCACACCAGTACAGGACAGTTTTCAGTACGAAACCGAAGAAGAAGATGAATATGAGGTCGAGAAGATTCTGGATCAGAAAGGTCAGAAATACCTCATCAAATGGAAAGATTGCGATGATACCGAGAACACGTGGGAACCACTCAAGAACCTTGGGAACTGCCAGGATCGACTGCGACAGTTTCGGGCACAGAGAACTGGGTCCAGTCAAGGTCAACGGGAAAGGTAGAGGGCGAAAAAGGATCAGGAGGAGGAGGCTCCTCGGAACACTCGTCGGCTTCTAGCTCGAGGATGTTCTGTGCCTCGGTGTCTCCCATCTCCTTCAGCTTCCGGAGATGAAACTTCCTTTGCCGTTCAAGGCGGGCAAGTTTTGTCCTGACCTCCCAGATATCCTCATCAAGCTTTTCAACCACGTCTTGCGCCTTTTCATACTCACGACCAGGGGGGGCCAGGTCGCAACGACGATTTGTTTTATCGCACTCGGTACACCGAACGGACCCTTTGGTCTTGACACAATCCTCAGGCTTGACATGCGCCGCCAAACATGCACCACACGTCCTCATAACGACACGACGAAGTTTCCTTTTACGACGATCAGCGGCTCGAATACGGCGGAGGGTGCTACTGTCTTCAGTACACATGATACCTCATCGGGCGAATGTTTAGGAAGAAGGAATTGAACTTCGGGACGAAGTTCCTGGAGGGGGGACCTAGTGTTAGAACCGGGGCCAGGACGGGCCGGTGACAGGAACTACACGGACAGAGCGGAGTTCCCAGTACGAATGTCTAGGGAGTTCAGTGCCAAGCGTGACTGAACATGCTAGACATATGTTCAGGGGGATCAGCATGTTCAGTGACTGAACATGCTAGACATACTGAACCAGACAGTCTTAGCAGACTTTCCTATGTCTATATAGTCAGGGCTCTCACCCACTTCAGATAGATCTCCTTGTATTCAACTCACATAGTTAACTGATAGTTACTCCTAGCCTTTAAAGACTTGATCTTACATTGCCGAGTGACACCGAGTTATACCTGGCTTACCCTATCTACGTTGCTCTTTGATTACTCATCTTCAGAAGACCCATACGACGTCAGTTCGTAACATAATACTATAAGATTCACGCTCTCTGACTATATAAATATATATATTGGAAATATAAATAAAGGAAAATAATAGGAAAGCTATTTGAGAGTAGAATAGATTAGGAGCGAGATACTATATTTATTAAATAATATTGTAAGACAATTCAGATTTTATTATTGCTTTAAGGTTAATTAGTTAATGATTAGAAATTAGGTTTGTAGTTAGATAGCGTTATTATAATAATATACTATTATTTAAGTAGGGGGTATATAGCTGAAATAAATCTTAGTACTATTATAAAATAATTTATACTATAGTGAGAAGGATAATATTTACTTACTATAAACTAGTCTTAGGTATAGAAATGGTTAAAAAATAGTAATATATTAGTTATAACTTTATAGACTTATATAGAAGAGATTTGAGATATAGAAATAGTAGAGTTATAGTGTAATAGAGTAATTCTCGCGATATAATAGGGGATCTTATAATTTTATCTTTTCTTCCTATATATAACCTGTATAACTTTTATAAATAATTCTTTTAAACTAAGCTTAACACTTTTTTAGTATATTTATGCTACTAGGGCCTTCTATAGCGCTAGAGCTTTTACTAGCTCTAGCACTTTATTATTTATTAGTACTAATAAATCTTCCTTTGGTATAGGATTTTTATGCTTATATCTATATTTTCCTCTATCTTTATCTGTTATAGCTTTCTTTTTTATAGTATACTTTACTTATACCTCTTAAAGGTTTTTATAACTTATTACCTTTACCTTCCCTAAAATTACTAATTTAGTTGATTAATAAACTTTAGCTTTATTATTTATTTTAGATAAGAATTAATTTTAATTTTAAAAGAGGGTCTATTTAGTAAATAATATTTTAGTAGTATTTATAAGCTTTTATATATACCTTTATATATAATCTATATTTAGCTTATTAAGCTCTTATTTAATTAGATTATATAATAATATAAGAGCCTCTATTATAACTAGTATTATAGAGGTTATAGGTATTTATAGTACTTAATCTTATAGATAAGTTAAGACCTTATTACCTTTTAAAACTATAAATTTAGTAGTAAGCTTTAGTATATATTAGAGTACTCTTTTTAAATTAAATAGGAATAAACTAGTTATAGTTTATCTAGCTATAACATTCCTTTTAATTAATAACCTTTTTTTATAGGCTTATATAAAGAGATAAAATGCTTTTTACTAATAGTATTTAAACCTCCTTAATATAGTTATTTAATCTTATTATGATAGGCTGTTTTTAAAGGTGTAAAAACTTTTATATTATAGGGCTAGAACTTATAAGAGGTATAAGAGGAGAGCTAATATAAGAGAATATTATTTATAAAGTAAAACTTTAAGATTTTAAGCGTCTTGTATATTTTAAAGCTGTTATAGATTAGAACCTATAGTCTTTAGTTAGCTAGTCCTTTAATTTAGAAATTAAATATATATATAAGCTATTCTAAGCTAATTTTAGAATTGTTATATCTATTTTTTAAATATATATAATATTATCTAAGGGTTGGGTATATTGTTTAATTACTATAATAAATTAAGGCTAGTTAGATTATAAGAGAGAGTAAAAACCTACTATCTACACTTATATATTTAATAGTAGTTATTATTATCTACTTAATACCCACGCCTCTATAATCTTATAGGTCGTCTTTATTTATAAAGACTTTAATAGAACTAAGTATATTTAATATAACCCCTATCTTATCTGTATTATATATATTTTCTTATAGAATAGCTAGATCTTATATAATTCTTCTAACTACTTTAAACTAGTATATAATCTTTATATATATATTATTTTTATAATATTTCTAATCTATTACCTAAACTCTTCTTACCTTAAATTTAGGATTATATTTTTTAAAGGCTTAAAGCTAATTTTTATTTAAAGGCTTAATTTAATTATCCTTTATAATAAAAGATTACTAGTAGGTGATGTTAAAGGCTAGTAAAAATATATACTTTACTTAAATAAGTTATTTAAAATCAGATATTAATAATAAAAATATAATAAGGGCCTTCTCTTTTTTTAAGGTAAAGTATTACTAGCCTTAAGCCTTCTACTTTATAAACTATTATTTATATATATAATAATAGAGTATAGTTAGAGGGATACTACTCCTTTTTAAAAGAATAGTTTAAGTTCTAAATATATTTAAAGATAGATATTATATTAATACCTAACTAGCTCAGTCTATATACATAATTATAGTAATAGAAAGGATATAGAAGACAGTTAATAATAATAAGAATAAGATATACTTAGCTACCTAAAAATAGCCTTAGTATATAATTATTAATAGATATTTCTAGAAAGTAAGCTATACTTTAAGTTAATTAAGTATAGGGTATAATATAATACTATAAGCTAGGTAATTAATACTATATCTATATAAGGGCGCTAAATTCTTATAGAGATAAGTTGCTAATTTTTTTATATAGATAAATTTAGAGTATATATTTCTAAGGGATAAGTATCTTTAAAGCTTAAAGTTATCTTCTTTTATTATATAATTATTAACTTAATACTCTAAAATTTAATATTTTATAGATTATTATAGTAAAGTAGGGGTATAAAGTAAATATAGTTCTAAATACTTTAAAAGGAATAATTAAGAGGATAATTAAAAATATTATATGTTTTTAGTTGTATAATAGCATCTTAGAGAGGAATATCTTAAAAATAGAACTATATTTTTAATTATTTTATAGAATTATGGGGATAGAGTTTGAGATGCCTAAACAATGGATTTATTCCGGCACAGGTGGTTTTCCGCCACCCATGGAGGGATGTTACCATAGTTCCGGGTTTTACTTCGGCTTATCTGCCATTATACGACCTATTGCAATGGGATACTTATTCTTCTGACTTGAGAAATTGACTGGAAACGCTAGAGCTATTGACAAAGGAGCAGCTTCGGCGCGGTTCTCCGCAACTCAGGAAGATCAGCTATATCCCAGACATGCCTCTAGCTACTGCCATGGGACGTACAGTTTACGAAAAGTAATGGACGATGCCAATATGTGAGATGTTACATTCCCACGATCATCCGCATTCAAATACTTCCATACCAACCCACTCCCCTACGCCTAGGTGAAGCATTACTAGTAGCCGGCACCGTAGCACTGACGGCTTGTGCCATCGCCGACAAGCTCCCAACAGCCACAGAGCCCGAAGCAACAGCAGGCTCCGGCGTACCAGCGCCACACTCCATATCCGCCGTCGACGCATCCTCAGGTCCACTCGTAAATGTAATACATCCCGGCAGCTTCTCAATCATCGGCCCCGTCTGCTCCTGAACCCGCGGAGCCTGCATAGGACACACGTCCGAGAAATTATCAATATCACTCGCCGCCAAGGGTGCACAGTCCTTGATAGCCCCATCAGCAGTATTAGCGCACTGTTCCGTAGCCTGCGTCTGCACATCCATATCCCATCCATTCAAGAAATCACCGTGGAAGCCATACCCCGTAGTATCACCTTGGGAGAAGATGAATTCGCCGCCATCAAGGTTCACATTGTTGACCCCATAGAGGACTTCGTAGAAGAGATGGATAAATTGGACGGGATATCCGGGGGGACAGACGCCATTGTCCATCATGGACATGTACGCTACGTGGCTGTTATCCTCTTTGTAGAGATTCACCCCGTCCCAGCAGGATTGGAAGTGGACTTGTGCTCTTAGTCCGTTGATGCAGTTCGTTTCATTCATGCCAGGTGTCTCGGCGGAGGGGTTAGCTTCGAGGCACGCGAAGGAGACGCGGTCAGCGATGGGGCGGACGTTTTGGTAGGTTAGGTTCTGGGTGTTGTAGGAGCGGGCTGCGGCGTTGCCAGAGAGCATGCGGAAGCCTTCGGGAAAGGGTTTGATATTTGCGGCATTGTTGCCGCGGCCTTCGTAATAGACTGTCATGCCTTGGTTGGGGACTTCTTCGAAGGAGCCGTTGTAGTGGTGGTAATAGAGTTGGGGGGTCCAGTAGGCGGATTTGTCTTTCTGGATTTCGCAGGAGGTGCAGTTGGATTCTTGGAGGGTAGTGTAGGTGGAGTCGAGGCCAATATCTGAGAGGGAGATGAGGTTAGCTTTTTGACATTCTCTTCGTTCTTGCCATTAGGAGTGCGCTTGGGACGGACTTACTCGAGGCACCAGCAATCTTGTGAACGTGGCCAGCAATTTTTCTAGGACTGACGACGGGGTCTATCCGGCCTGTCTGGATTATGCTGCAGGACATACGCCAGAATGCATCCGAGAAATCAGTGAAGGAGCCGAGGCAAACCCAAAGAAAGAACGTCTTAGAAACCATAATGAGCGAGTTTCAGAAAAGGTCAAATGAGTGACTATGAAAGGAAGCTGCGTCGATGTTCGCAGATACAGACAGCAAGACTCAATGAGTGCGTTGCAGCATCGGATATGTAGGTGGTGTGGGGAGATGATCTGTTGGAGCACCACAAAGAAATTCGTGCTAAATTGAAAGGACCCGGCCTGGAGGACAAAGCCATGTCTCCGCCACAAGGAAAAGCCGCTTAGCAAGAGACTTTCGCTCTATATTGGATCTGACCTGTAGATTTAGTGGATCGAGTCCCCGGGGTCTCTGTATTCACGTTTATCGAGCGCTAGGACTCGGCATCATATCTGCGCATAATCGACTGTATACCGTTCTGGTATGATGCACTCTGGTTCCTGGTGTGGAAAATCAGGCACAGCTATGGCGGTCTAGCCGGTAAGAGGCGAGTGCAAGCCACAAACCTGCCTGGTACTATGATGGGCACCCGTTGGCGCTGACATAGATAAAAAGCAAAGGTTGTCTTGTAAGAGGTCCCTTTGTGCCCTTACTAAAGTTAGAACTTGTGGGACACTTACGGCAGTATCCGCACAAACAAAGGGTTTCCACAAGATTAACGCTGGAATGAAACATCATAAAATTGCACAGAATCTAGGATAGGGCAGCAGCCTGGCTTGCATTGTGAACAGCAAAGGCAAGCCCGCCAACCAGACGGCGCCTCGATTAATCGTCGAGCCTACTGATGCAGATGAGCAACAACGTATATGCTTGTACGAGCATAAGCCAAATGGTTAAGCGACCATGAACCTGGCTTAGCCTTTTAACTTCCTCCTCTTGACAATGCTGCGCTCTAAGCTTTTGGCAGATCTGAAGCCTCGCTTCTCCATGCTCGCTTCAGCACGAATTCGTTTTTCCTCTTCATCATCGGAAAGGCTGCTCTCTCTGCATTCCTCCGTTGGCATGGTCTCTGCCTCGGAGCGAACAACATCGAGCCCCCCTGATTCGACACTCTGCACTGATTGTTTAAACAATAGCTGTACTGGTGACGAAGCGCTCTCATGGTGAGAAATTGAAGGAATGGTCTCTTTAGATGGCCAAATGGATTGCCCTTTGTTCCGGTTGTTTCGAGATTGTGACATTCCACCCTTCTTGCCGCGCGTTGTAGTCTGACATAAGTCACTGTTTTCGTTTAAGAAGTAAGGACTTGTCTTCTCATTCGATGCTGCCTGTTTCAATAGCTGAGAGCGAGAACACGGCCTGGGCGGAGGAGGCATCAACTGGGACTGTGCAATGGTCAGCATGGTTAAGTATCTAAAGCATGGAACGCACATCAGTCATCGGCCTGCAAGCGTGTAGGGATGCATCTAAATCTTCTTTAAAGTCAAGCAATGCCCTGCGAGGCATCCATCCTTTGATGATTTGACAATACTTTTCCTCCAAGACCAACCGTCTTTCATAATTTGTGAACCAATCATGCTCCAAGGCTTGACCAACATCGAGCCTAAACTTTTCATCCAACATCAATAATTTCTTGATGAAATCGCGAGATCTGTAATTGACATTCTGCCAGAATGAACTGTGATCGAGCTCGCCGAGGTCACATTTTGCGGCATTGACAAGGACAGCACTGTCCGAAATCTCCGGATCTGCGACAAAGAAAGATCTACCTAGGTAGAGCGCCGTGGTCAAGGCGCCAAGGGACCACATATCTGCAGCGATTGTATAGCCTCTACCTTTGGCAATTGAAGGGTTTCTGCCATGGACTTCACTACAGTAACACATCATCAATTCTAAAAGTTATTGTCTGAAACATTGGTTTCCATCACATACGGTGCAACAAAATCCAGTGTGCCGCAAAGCGTTTTCATCCTCCTTGACAAACCCGTCCGGCTTCTAGAGCAGTTCGTTGATTGCCCAAAGTCGGCGAGAATGACCCTGGCGCTCGCGCCGGTTTTGCTGAGTAATACATTATCTGGTTTGAGATCCCGGTGAGCTATCCCAATCCCATGCAAGTATTCGAGGGCGCGTAGTATCTGATATATAATCATACAAGCCTCTTCATCGGTAATGGTGCTATGTCCTTTTCGATCAATGTATGACATGAGATCACCACCAGTAATCAGATCTTCGATTATGTAGCTGGAAGTGTATCAGTGTTGAGATTTCAGGAAAAGACATGTCTCACATTGTATTCTCAGTGTAGAATACGCGCTCTATATGTATGATATTGGGCTGCAAAACATTAGCTTTAACTGCTATCCGGTTATCGATGCCCATACGTGACTGATATCCTTGAGTAGGTTCACTTCTTGCCAGAGTCTGAAGGCAAAGTCCTTCTGCTGGCCCCACATAAGGGTAGGTTTTCTGAGATTTACGATTTTGCAAGCAACTTGAAGTTGCTTTAAACGGTCAATAGCCATCTGAACCTTGCCGAACGCTCCTGCACCAAGTTCTCTGTCCGTGATTGTGTAGAAGTTCACGAACGACTGCAGCAGGTCAGAGAGGATGCATTTTCAAAATAGCGAGGCAGACCTTTCGCTGCATTTCTTCATGAGGGTCTGTGCCATCTACATCGTTCAGGGGTAGAGCAAGGAGTGCAGAATGAAAGGCGAAGCAAGACCCATCACAGAGCCGAATTTGGTCGCCATCACTAAGGAGAACAGCGTTTTCTTTACCAGTATGAGCTTCACTCCAGTGGCTGCCCCTCTTATACTGCCAGTAAGACCCATTCGTAGATAGGTCTTCAGCATAGACAAAGCCTTGGATGGGGTCAAGGTTGGCTTCATAAATGATAGAATAGATCCGTAAGTGGCGATTCGATATTGTAGGCTCGTTCACAGTGATCTGACTGTTGAGGTCAGCAGACTTGTTCTAGCGGTCAATGAGCAAATTAAGTTACCAGCTCTTAGAATCTCTCCCGATCAAGATGTCCTCCCCGTTATAAATCTCACGGCGGCCTAAGTGGGTTAGACGTACAATGAGTCGGCTACTGGCGTACAGTAAGCTCACTCAGCTCAACTCCACCACTTTCATATAGCCATCCAAGCAGCCTAGGAGTGTTTTGAAAAGACATGACGACAAGCGGAAAGCACATTCAAGCTCCCTTCAACGAAGGGATCGAAGCTTAACAGAGGAAGTTGAAAGCTGAGCCATTGAGTGACGCTATTGATTCACCTGCAGCAGAATAAGCTGGAAGCCGGTCACCCCCTCCTCTAACACAACGCCCACGACGCAGAACATCGGCACACTTAGCACAAGAGCATTAAGTATAGACAATAACACCAAAAGTCTTGACTTACGCTAAGCCACCACCAGCAAGCCCTAACCCTAACATGATAATGGAAAGTCGCGCTTAAGCTCCGGTCGATCATCTTGGCGCGCTAGTGAAGCGAGCACACAAAAGCTTCCCCGCTTGACTTAGGACCTTCCTCCCACTATCATCAGCATCAACCTCATCTCAACAACGAGTAAGTTCTCCCGACCCTGCAATTGCAACTCTAACGATGATTGTACTTCTAAAAGCTTTTATACAAGACTATTGACTTGCTAACAAGGTTCTTCCCTAGTTTCACCTAGTTGTTGACCATGAGAGCGAAGTGGAGGAAGAAGCGCGTTCGACGCCTCAAGCGAAAGAGAAGAAAGACGAGAGCTCGCAGGTAAGTCACTGCCCACTCCAACAATTGGTTGTTCGAAATGGAGCTGTCCAGCTTGCCATTGAAGTATCTCAGTGTGGTACCTTAAACAAGGCACGTGCTAAGCCAACCTCTTCTTACAGCAAGTAAACATACCACCTACTCGATCTACGCTCCTAACCTTCCTCCACACACATCCCATCGCCAAACACACACACATGCATACCTCGAATTAGTTCAATTACCTACCTACGAAGCACGATTACACGAATCCGGAGGCATTGTCAAGGAGAGGTTTGCGGTATGCCAAGGATGGATTGCACGAAGGAGATTGCGGGCGTGTCAATATTATCAGTCGAGCAGATAATGGGTGTTCTTGCATACAGATATGCTGTCATCGAAGCGGACGACCTGCGTACAGGGCTTACAACAGCATAGCAATTGTTATAGCACGCGAATGAAAGGAAATTGAAGCTCTGCTTCAGCTAAGAATGTACTAAGTACTTGCTTGCTATGACTATCTTATGTCTTTGTGACGCATCCTTCGTACAAATGGCGTATGCTGTACCCAAAATGCCACATGCACCTACTTTTTGACTGGATCCACCAACACCACGCTATGCAGACCTCACAATTGACAAAATGGATGCCATATCAAAATCTAGAAGGCTGTCAGCAACCGTGTTGAAGTCAGTGAGTAACTTCAATGTTGCACCTACCTAATCTCATAACTCCCAGCTCTAGTCATATATCTCACCCATTTGACGCTGCCATAATTACTCTTCTCAAACACCTTCAAGTACCTCACCAGCAGCCCCGAGCTTGTAAACATAAGGAGTGAGAAGCTCAAGCTCAGTGGCGGCCTACTCCAAGCTTTCTGATTTGTCATGGATGTTAACGACGCTTCCGCAGAAAGCACATACTCGCTCTGTCCAGTAACCCTTGGGATCTTCCACACAATGTTGTTTTGCTCAGGCTCATATTTGGCCTTGCCCTGAGAAACTCGCTCCGTGATCTTCGCTGCGTTGAGAGGAGTAGGTATTCGCACAACCACATTAGTAGCGAAGAGCTTGCTGCCGTAGTTTGCTTTGATTGCTATGCTGTACTCAACCTTCGACTTCCCAATCTCATTGACGATAGCATGTATTTTGAAGGGTAAATTGACGTTCTCCGTAGCTCGATACCGCATTAGTTCGAATTCCCCATCCGGTGGCACGAAAGAGATAATCCGATCAGCATCAAACTTCCCCAGCTTGACGCACTGATGGAACTGGCAATCCTCAAGCGTTACACTTCCTGCAGCTGCTTTGGTAGCTTTCGTTCCTGCTTGGTTGCCAGAAGGTGTAGAGAGATTGTCTCCATCTAGCAGCAATCGGTCATTGAGGCCGAACTTGCATTCTGGCGTACCAGAGAGATATGCCCGCATTACAATCTGCCCGTTGACGTCTGCTCGTAGAACTGTTCCAGTAGCAGACATAAGGAGGTTCACATCTTCGATTACATCGACGAAAGCTTCATTCTTGCGGTAACGGATATCTGAACGACGCCACGACAAAGCACCAGTGGCTTGCATTGTGATTCTTGAGGAGTCTTCCATTGTCCGCTCTGATTTGACGCCTTCTGTGGTTATGTACATCTTTAGAGTGTCTGTTTCTGTATTTTGAGGGTAACCAAAATCGAGTATTTCTATAGTCCTCGTCAGTCAGCGCTCCTACAAGGCTTCCCTGCCAGCTACACGGATCACACACCATCTAATAGTTCGTAGACCAGCACAAAATTGTTCTTCACGGCCTCCTCATCAAATTTCCCAAAGTATCCCCTTCCAAGCCCCACCAGTCTATACAAGAACTCGAACACAAGCGCCGCATTGGCATTGCTCTTTGTTATTGCGACCAGGTAGATGTTTTCATGCTTGACATGGCTAAAGGTCGTAGAGCCGAGAGTGAGGATCGGAGAGCGGACTTGGGCATTAGAGATGACTTGTATGCGAAATACATCGGCAAGGCGGGGTCGGCAATCGTTTCGAAAGGCACGGAAGATGAGGTTCTCGCCCTTCTGATTGAAGATCAGGATACCGGAGAGCATTTTAGGTGATTGGTCTGCTGCTCCGGTTGGTAAACTCCAGATGTTTGGCCTAGGTATCTAAAGTACCCTTCGTTCTTGGCGCTAGTCCAAGACGGGACTATTGCTTTGATAGTAGAAATATCAGACATTCTAGGGAATTATGAAATGCTAGCCGATATTGAATCTTGTTATCTAATGGGCAAGAGCATTTTTCAAATGATGCGGTGACAGTACAGCCCAAAATGATGAACTGATTGTCTGGCTTCAATACATACATACATAGGTATATCACCTGTTTGGTTCAAAGACACGCAATGGCTAAGTATAACATGAAGGGAGGATGGCTGCGGAGGACCGAAGCTTGTAAAATGGCTGCAAATCACAGTCCAACATGTTCAGATCAGATCCCGCTTCACAAATTCAGCATGCAGAGTCTTGCCCAGAGACGCTGGACTTCGCTCCACAATGACACCTGCCGCCTCTAACGCGGAGATCTTCGAGTCTGCACCTCCCTTGCCTCCGCTCACAATGGCTCCTGTTCGTACAGTAAGTATTTAGATCTGGGATATGGCAAGCATATCGACTAACCTGCGTGACCCATCCTCCTGCCTGGTGGTGCAGATATACCCGCAATAAAGCTGACAGCAGGTTTATTTGATGTATTGTTTTCTTTTAAAAAGTCTGCAGCATCTTCCTCTGCGGAACCTCCGATTTCTCCAATCATAATGATACCATCCGTTTCTTCGTCCTCTAAGAAGACCTTCAGGCAATCAATGAAATTCGTTCCCGAAAATGGGTCGCCTCCAATGCCAACCACAAGCGATTGACCTAGGCCAGCCTGGGTTGTCTGGTTCACAGCTTCGTATGTAAGGGTCCCAGAACGAGAGACGATGCCTATCCGTCCTCGCTTGTGGATGAAGCCCGGCATTATACCAATTTTACATTGTCCAGGGGCAATGATGCCTGGGCAATTGGGTCCTACCAGTCTTGTCTTGCCTTGAGTTTTAAGAATGTCTGTTATTCGGACCATGTCATGCTGAGGAATTCCTTCTGTGATGCAGACCACCAGGCCTATTTCGGCCTCAATGGCTTCCTCGATACCTTTGGCAGCTAATGGCGGTCTGGTTGGTGGTCAGAATTCGATCATGAATGGACGAGGATATTATAGCATAGTTGCTTACGGGACAAAGATCGCGGAAGCCGTTGCGCCTGTCTCTTTCACGGCATCTCTGACATTAGCAAATACTGGTTTTCCTAGGTGTGTTTCCCCAGCTTTCTTGGGATTGGTTCCCCCAACGACATTGGTTCCTGTATATCTTAGCCCAGTGACCTTCCTGTACCATTCGAGTTTAAGATACCGTAATCAATGGCTTGCTGAGCGTGAAAGCTGCAGCACACTTAGCAATTGATAGGAAAAATTAAGGATACAATGCCCTCGTACCTTCCCTGCTTCCCCGTAAATCCCTGGAATATCACCTTTGTATCTTTATTTATGCGGAGGTTCTCTGCCGTTGAGGCATATGTTGCGGTCGCAGTGGAGTATCTCTGCTTTCGAGCAGCAGCTTGCATAAAGCCAGCCGTACGCCGGCTAAATACCTGCATCACTGCACGAAAATGAAAAGGTTTAAATGGGACATGCAAGTATGGGGAGGTTGAGGAATGGCAGACCAACTTCAAGCTCCAACGGTTGCCAGAGACCAAACCAGACCTTAGAACTATTCCCAACCGAGCCTAGGGTGAGCGCTGCCCTACGGTTGCGCTACGAGTACTGCGGAACGGCAACCCGCAGTCCAGGCACAAAAACTGACCCAGACACCCTGGTCCAGCAGAATAATTCGAGTGTCCCTCTAGAGCTTTTGAACAGATGGCGACTACGACCATAACCGCTCCGGCGGCCACGAAGGTCAAGCTATCTAAGAATGAGAAGCTGCCTCCGGAGAATGAGCGATATATGCGTGCCTGTTCAGATATCGCCAGTGCTCTGATCCAAGATTACGAAGCCCAACAAAATGATAACGGGCCAAAAAAAGATCTGAATCTGAATACCTTGATAAGCCAAATGGCAAAGAAGCACAGACTAAGCAACCAGCCACCGTTAACAGCGATCATAGCAGCTGTGCCTGAACACTACAAGAAATATATCTTGCCAAATCTAAGAGCGAAGCCGATACGAACGGCATCGGGAATTTCAGTGGTCGCTGTCATGTGCAAGCCTCATCGGTGTCCTCACATTGCATATACAGGCAATATATGTGTTTATTGTCCGGGTGGTCCAGATTCGGACTTTGAATATTCGACGCAGTCCTACACTGGATATGAACCTACGTCAATGCGAGCTATCCGAGCTCGATATAACCCGTTTGAACAAGCTCGAGGACGAGTGGATCAGCTCAAAGCTTTGGGACATAGCGTGGATAAAGTTGAATATATTATAATGGGAGGGACGTTCATGTCACTGCCGGAAGACTACCGGGACGGATTTATCTCGCAACTACATAATGCATTGAGCGGGTACCAGACAAACGACGTGGATGAGGCTGTGGAAGCCGGTGAGATGAGTAATATTAAATGTGTGGGAATTACCATCGAGACGAGACCGGACTATTGTCTGGATTCGCACTTGAGCAGTATGTTAAGATATGGATGCACGCGGCTGGAGATTGGGGTACAATCGCTTTATGAAGATGTTGCACGAGACACCAATAGAGGCCACACTGTTGCAGCGGTGGCTGAGACTTTTAAATTGGCTAAAGATGCAGGGTTTAAGGTCGTCAGCCACATGATGCCGGATCTCCCAAACGTGGGTATGGAGCGAGATCTTGACCAATTCAGGGAGTACTTTGAAAATCCTGACTTCCGTACTGATGGCCTCAAGATCTATCCGACTTTGGTGATTCGGGGCACTGGCCTCTACGAGCTCTGGCAGTCAAAGAGATACAAGAGTTATACACCAAACGCCTTGATAGATCTGGTTGCCAGGATCCTCGCTCTAGTCCCTCCATGGACCCGTATATACCGGGTACAAAGAGACATTCCAATGCCCCTCGTCACCTCCGGCGTCGATAATGGTAACTTACGAGAACTTGCTCTAAGCCGAATGAAAGACTTTGGGACCACTTGCCGAGACGTACGAACGCGAGAAGTAGGCATTAATGAAATTAAGAACAAGATTCGGCCATCTCAAGTTGAGCTCGTCCGACGAGACTACGCAGCGAATGGCGGCTGGGAGACATTTCTAGCCTATGAAGATCCTAAGCAGGACATACTGATCGCGCTATTGCGGCTCCGAAAGTGTAGTGATACGCATACATTTCGACCGGAGCTCAAATCGCAGGCCACCAGTCTGGTCAGAGAGCTGCATGTGTACGGTTCAGCGGTACCAGTTCATGCGAGAGATCCAAGGAAATTCCAGCATCAGGGGTACGGGACTCTGTTAATGGAAGAGGCTGAAAGAATTGCTAGGAATGAGCATAGGAGCCATAAAATTAGCGTGATTTCTGGTATTGGAGTAAGGTCATATTATGCGAAGCTAGGATATACCCTTGATGGAGTAAGTGCTTCTTTTACACATAATGATGGGAATCACTAACCGGTGACAGCCATACATGAGTAAAAACCTCAGCGATGCGATGGAAGAAGACGAGAGCGATGATGAATGACAATTTATGATCCTTGATCTGGTAATGGGTTCGTCATGAAGCATGCATTATGAAGGCGTGATATTGAATGCACTGGAGGCGCTAGTATATCGCATAACGAGGCGCTTTGAACATTGCACAGTCCAGCACAGGGTGTGACGCATGCAGACCGAAAGAGTTTAGGAGTCTTCGGGTCGAGTATAGTATTCATCAAGAGAAAAGGCTATAATCTGGAATGAATAGCCTGCCCCGTTGAACTGCGACTAAAGAAAGCCGTCCTATACAATCAAGTCCCGTACAGTAGGCAACTCCAGGCTCAAAATCCCACGAAACGCCGTTCTGTAATCTGTAATGCATAATTACCTCAACTCTATAGCCCCCCTCTTACTCTGCCGGACGTGTAGGAAGGCCTGGAAACCGCAGAAGACAAGAAACACCTGCAGAAAGCCATACATCAGCGAAGGCCCGAGAGCGTATTGTTGTCGGTAACACTTACCGCATACACAACCACAGCCGCAAACACTGATCTAGCCACAGCTTTCCCATCCGAAGGATCTTTAGTGCTGCCAGTCATGCTATGGTGGTTTGCCTATATTTTCCCATTCGTATCAGCCATGGCGCCTTAGCACTCGCTTCCCCAAATCTTCGCCGCCGAGAAAGTGGTAGCCTGTTATCAAAGGATCACATACCCTAAACAACCCCCCAATAATCGACAATATTATAATTGCAGCGACGGAAACAACCACACTAATCCACCCGACATCAGTATATCACCCAGACCCCGGCGGGGACGAGCCAGCGACATACCAGCTCCAAGCATTGAGGGCTGAGACTACGGGCTTCATGTTGATGACGAGTCGAAGATCGAGTGTGTGATAAGGGAGTGGCGAGCGCCTTTCAAGATCTTGTAGCAGCTAGAGATGGAAATGTAGCGGGCATGTAGCAGTTCGGGTAGGAGGGGTGGTGAGCTTTGTGCTGGCGTTGGTTCTTTCGTATGGTAGGTAGGTGTCGTTGTCGTCCTGCGTATTCCGCCGGAGTAGCAGGGTCGTAGTGAAGCTGATCTGCTGAGGCTTGGCGCCAAGATCTAGAAGTTGACAAGGACATTTTAGATTATATCGGCTTTACCGATACTACAGTCAGCATAGGGTTTTATCCAATAGTGTAAAAGTATATGTCTCTACCATTGCAACTCCTTGTGTTGTGCAAATGCTTCAAATTCGTGGATGTCTAGCCCAGGTAGGTAGTATTATGCGAGACAACATGAGGTACATTTTCCTTAAGACATTCCGTTGTGCATACTCATCGAATCACGAGATAATAAAGAAACTCTCCTCATTGCTCTTACTGTATGATCTAGTGAGCCTTCAGCCCTGTGCTCATTTCTTATGGGACTCATCCTCTCACTTCAGAATTAAAGTCCATACGAGGTGTAGAGGTAGGTATGTATGGAGACTAATGTGGCAGTTTCAGAAGCCTCGTGGCAAAAAGACTCTCCTGCAGCGTTTTAGAAAATTACTTACCTAGCACTCTCTTGCCGTCAGTTACTTAATTGAATTGAGCGCGTCAGGAGGTAGATTGATGTTTATTCCACTCAATACAATCTTGAAAATCCACAACTCCGCCAAAAATATCCAAGGCGCTCCCAATCGTCAAATCTACTCGACCTTGGCTGAGTTGCTTTACCTTGTCAAGATCCCCAAGACTCTTCCCTCCTCCAGCATAAGTTACTGGTAACGTACTCCACTGGCCCAGCTTTTCCACCAGCTCTTCGTCTATGCCTCTTTGTAAGCCCTCGTTATCAGCGGCATGGATTAAAAATTCTGAGCAATAAGGCTCTAAAAGTTTGATCGATTCTGCTGATGGTGCTTAATATAGAAGAGGGAGCTGAATAGAATGTACTTACTTTGATTTAATTCCATGTCCGTTAATGTCTGCCATTTGTTCATAGCGACAACCCAGCTGGAATCTTGCCGCCGACAACTGAGATCAATGACTAACTTTGTCTTGTCCTGACCAAGGGCATCAAGAACCGCACGCAGACGGTCAAACGAGAATCTTCCATTTGGAAAGAGATATGATGTCACGATAATCTACCAGTCCTTCAGATCCACATTAATAGTTCTTGTTCGAGGTTAAAGCCCACCTTCTCCGCGCCTTTGTCAATCCAGAGCGCTGCGTTTCGTTCGTTGATACCGCCACCCACTTGTAGAGCGCCTGGCCAGGTAGATAAGGCTTCTTGCGCTGCCTGCTCATTTCCAAGTCCAAGCATAATCACGTGAGCTCCTATGAGAGCATTATCTCTATAAAGTTGTGCAAAATGACTTGCTGGCAACTGAGAGACGTAGTTGGTCTTCAAGTCTGAGGACACGGTACTCAAGGTGCCGCCTACTATCTGCTTCACTTGACCAGAATGTAGATCTATACAAGGTCTAAATCGAGTCATTGCGCGAAAAGTCGATAATGTCCATAGATCTGGAGAGAGATGAACAAAGTGGTTGAGTTTCTCGTTTGGAAGAACTTCGGCAACCTCGCTTGCACTTGCCCCATTCGCCATGAACCCAATTTTTATTCTTAGTCCAGGTTCATCAAATATCTTACCTAAGGTAGGTATGGCACTCAAGTTGGGAAAGAGAAAACGCCGCGAGGAGCTTACAGATGAGGATGTCACGCCAGGACAACTGCTGGATAAGAACACTGCGAGCGAAATGCACAATATTCTCCGGCAGCATTTTGAAGCCGCCTTTGAGCCATTAGCAGAGCATCATGCCCTACCTGCAGCTGCTACCAGTATTGACGCAGATAGCTCAGAGCTCGAATCAGGGTCTGACTGGGATGGAATTTCAGAAGGGCAGAGCGATAGCGCAGAGATCATAAACCATGCCAAATCTAGCTTATCAAAAGCAGAGGTTCCAAAAGAAGAACTCAAGACGTTTATGGTGAGTGCTAATAGTATCCGTTCTAATCGACAATCTGATTACAATTGATTTTAGTCCACGAAGCCCCCGTCCGGTGGTGTTGAGCCTGTATCTACTGGGATACGTAAACATGTAGACTCTATTGACTCAGAGGAAGCAAGTACGGACGCCGCCAATCTCAAGAAAGACCTTGCACTACAGCGGCTCTTGAAAGAATCTCATCTGTTAGATTCGCAAAAATCATTGGCCCACTCGGGCCAGAACCGACACAAGGCTCTTGACCTACGTCTTCAGGATCTAGGATCTAGAACTTCTATCTTCAAACAGCAGAATATGCCTTTGACCCAAAGGAGAGGCATTAAGGCTAAGGCGGCCGAAAAAGAAGAGAGTCGACGGCGAACGGCTCAACAGAACGGTATCATCCTCGAGAAAGGCGTGAAAGAAAAGAGAAAAGACCACAGCAAGAGACAGAGAGGCATTGGCGCTCCAAGTGTAGGCAAATTCCAAGGTGGACTGCTGAAGCTGAGTAAGAAGGACATCGCTGAGATCGAAGGGCCTAGAAAGACTTCCAGGGGCCGAAAGTAGGCTACCTATTTGGTCGCATGTTAAATGCCGGTAAACCATGACAAAGACAACTACTTGACACCATTGCTGCGGCTCTTGACTGTTCATGGTCAAAGCTCGGTGGGTCGAAGACATACCAAACAGCTATCCTTCTGGACAAAAACCGCAGCGATGTACTCGTTACCTTAAAGGGCACACTGAATAGGTAACCATCCGTGTCAGAATGTCCATTCAGCAAGCTTGATGAATGGTTTGGTAGAGGCGCATCGGCATAGACCATTTAAAAGTCTAATTGCCTTGTTTTATCGCTTTACGGTCTTCCGGGGATGCTCAGATCCTCCTTTAGCGTCCATCATCGTTCAACATCTATTAGACTTCACGAAAGACTCCATGTATAGCATCTCTATAGTAGAAGCGGGACAGCATGCGTCGAGGAATCTCGAGAAAAGCCATTGCCGGGAACAGTGCAACATGAGTGTTTACGGTGTTACTTTGGAGTTCCAAGTACTATAAACAAGAGAGCATATTATCATGATCGGCGGATTTGTTGGCGCGCCTATGTATGTTGTACGTGTTTCAGAACGTCGATCAAACTGGCACGCCATGTTTTCTTCATCGCAGCAGCTTGACGGCGGGATCTACGAGCTTCTACTTCGTGCCGCTGCGCCGAAGATTTGCAGGCCCGAGCTTCCAGAATACTCAAGCTGGGAAACGATGCAATATCCTTGATCCCAGCTCATGATGTACTCTGCTCTTGCTACTCATGGCATCCGGCCCCAAGCGGAATTGCAAAGTCAAGCTTAAGATGGCGTCCTTCCCGTGTGGCAATACTACTACGACCTCCTGTGAACGTGGCCCAGTAAAGCCTCCTTGCGCTCCTATCCCACAGCTCCTCTTGGGGTATATGGAAATTTATGCTTTTCAGGCAAGTGATGGACGGTGGGAAGTATCGCATCTAGCCACTTGCATGGAAGCCGTCTCTGACTAAGTAGCACACGGCCCCCCAGCATTCGGAAAAGCAGGACAACTGGGACTGAGAGCCATGCCTGTTTGGACGCTACTTGGAGGGTAGAAATTGGCATTAGTAACAAACAGCCTACATAGGGTCGCAAGTAAGCGGTCAGACGCAGGACGAATTATGATTTTAAATCATGAGCAAAGCATGTTCTCGATGGCCCTTTGTTCCCTCGGAGGCGATGATGCTTGGGGAATGACCATACCGTGAAAGGCAGATCCTTCGACCCGCGATAATTCTCCTGAAAGGCGCGTCGGGAGGATGCAGCAAAGTACCTAATTGTATACCTTACTAGTCCCACGTGATCTGAGACAAATTCTTTTGGGTATCTCTCAGTTGCAGACCTTCCGCTCCTCTGGTGATCTCCTGAAAGGCCGTAGGATTCCCGGCCGTAGAATGTTCATATCTTATACCGAGGTATTTGTATGTTGTGCCACGATGGCGCTCACCGAATGATGCCCTAGGTGCACTGGTTCTGAGGTGAGGCCAACCTGAAGCAGGCCAAGGGCAAGTTTCAGGTTCACGAGTCTAAGTCCATTTATAGCAAGGCACCCATTAGCGCTTCGATTAGATCCGTACTGCCAGCCTCCCACCAATCAGGTGCATCGGTCTGCATCCTTCCGCCATTCATTCATTTATCCGTTCATTTATTCATCCACCTTAGCCACTAAGGCACCTAACCGAGCTCACCCTCCCCAACCCCTTCCCTCGAATCCTTTTTGCGTGCCGCTCACCATCCAAAGCCACGAGACCCTTCCGACAGCGGTCGCCCACGATCACACCACACAGAACTACACTGTCAGAAGGGGGTCCATAACATCATTCCCAGAGCATGACGACCTTCCGGTACAATGCAAGGCACCGTACCACACAGCACAACTCTATGGTAATTGCTTTCCAACCAACCTTGCGTGAAGGATCATGTACCGGATACTTCATGCGGTGTAGTGAATGAGCAAGACATGAGTCAAGACAATCATTCATCCTGCGCTGGTATTTACTATTTGGTTCTCTGACTGTGCCTTCGGTGGACATGACGATGATGACCATATTGCTCATCTCCGCACTCACGTTCTAATGATTTAATTACTGTGGGGCGTTAACTGTGGAGAGTGAACTAGTCACATTCACGATAATCCGATAATCCGAGGCCTTGACCACCAGGATGGCAGCAGTCACAAGTCGGCATCTCATTGTGGAAATTATAATAGCATAGCCAAGTAGCACACGGCGGGATGGGCTCGATGGGCAGTAGCCTAGCTTATGCGATTTGATACCAAAAATGGAATGCGGTCAAGATCGGCCCTACATGACCTTCTGAAATAGAAGCAGAAGCCGGGACAAGGATGGCGATTGAAGGTTCGTGGACGTTGGTACGCACTTAGGGGGGACCGTTAGTACGAAAGTACAGCGTACACTACCTTACTTGAGCAAACCAGTAAACCAGTACTTGAGGGCAACGTCTTAAGCAAGCGCCGCCGCGAGACCGCGACAGGGGTGTATCCCCCGGAGCCTATGAGTATTACGGCCACCATTTGTACTTGTGTCATGCCATCTGCTAGCCCCCAAGTAGCCCTTTTCCCCCCAAATTCTAAAACCCTCCAACCGCTTCCTCAAACTTGCCCTCAGAATTCTAAAACACCAGCTTCCCCCCCCCCCCCTTACCGCCTCCCTGGACTTGTACATCCAGAAATCCCACACCTAGCCTACCTTACTCCCTCCTTCTACGTCTCGCTTTCCGTCGCTACAAACTCTCTTACTTTCTCCAAGTACCAGAATAGGTCTTGAAACGACCTCTGGCCATTTCGTTCTCTTTCGTTTCTTCCCAAACTTGCCCTTGGTGCGAAGGTGGAAGCAGCGATTCCTTGTCACAGGCCGGCCCTGCTACTGTTGCGTGTACCACCCGCATCATCGTCTTAGTATCCACCGTTCCTCGAGGCTGGCCTCTACCTACTAAGCCCACTCCTACGTTCACTCAGACTTGTGCTGCTGCCAATTGGAGAGAGTCGCAGTTTCTGTTCCAATCCGTCACCCGCTGGTCGATCCCCAACACTACTCAAGCACTACTCAAGCACTGCCCTTCACCCAGCCTTAGTATCGAATCCTTCCACAAAAGGGAGCCTACAGCACTTTCCTGCCCGCTGCCAGCCTCCCTGTCGTTGCGATGAGCATGTACTCGCAGAACAACACGAGCGCGATGGCGCCTCCACAGAAGCCAGAGACTTTCATGCTCTCCGATTCAGCACAGCAAAATCTCCCTCAAGATGCGCAAGTCGCATTACAACAAGTTGATAATCGTAAGTTACTCCGACCTCTTACACCTGATCGTAAACGTGTCTCAGCGTTCGGCGATGTGCTTCACAATTTGTGTGGCTGGCCTTCGAGAAGTGGCGCTGATGATATTGGCAGTCAAATACTTCCTCATCTCCGCACCTGTGGACTGGACACCTGATCAATACATTCGACGGTTCCTATTGCCCACTGGAGAATACGTTTCTTGTGTCTTATGGTAAGCAGCACTTGTCATGCTCGAGTGTTGACGCATGAGCAATTGGCTAGTACTAAAAGTACTATAGGAACAATCTTTTCCACATCTCTGGCACCGATATCGTGCGATGTCTGTCCTTCCGCTTCCAAGCCTTCGGACGACCTGTGAAGAACTCGAAGAAGTTCGAAGAAGGTATCTTCTCAGACCTGCGCAACCTGAAGTCGGGCACCGACGCATCGCTCGAGGAGCCAAAGAGTCCCTTCTTAGACTTCATGTACAAGAACAACTGCATTCGAACGCAAAAGAAACAGAAGGTGTTCTATTGGTATAGTGTACCACACGATCGACTCTTCCTCGATGCGCTAGAGAGGGACCTCAAGCGAGAAAAGATGAATCAAGAAGCCACTACAATGGCAGTCTCTGAGCCTGCTTTGTCATTCGAATTCGACTCGTCACAATCACTATTCGAACAGCTCACGAAGGCACAACAAGCGAATACTTCGTCCTTCTCTGCGAACGCTTCCTCCGCGTATTCCCAGTCTACCTCTCCCGTATTGCGAGCCACAGACTCAATGCCTCCACCACAGCTTGTCCCTCAGTCAATGCCCACAGTCTCGGAGGACATGACCCAAACAATGGGAGCGTACACTCAAGGTTCTATGCCACCAATCGCAGCCACTAATTTTGTGAAGCGAGAGCAGGATTATGGGCAGTTGCAATATGACCGGAACGGTATTCCTCTCACAAGGGTGCACCAACGACATACGTCTATGCCAACATATATGGAATACTCACCAGCGCCATCATTTGTCTCGTCACAATACGAGGACTATAGCAATCGTGGTCTTTCTTTTGAACCAATCACCCCACCTCAACAGGCACAAGGTCTTGGTGCAGAACCTGCCTACATTGCTAACGAGGACACTGGTCTCTACAGCGCTATTCCTGAGATGAGCTCGTCACAAAACTTCAATACTATGATGCAATTGCCAACCGCGAATCTTTCTGGAGGTGCATATCCTACCAACACCCAGAGATACGCTTCGAATAATGTATACTCGGTCATCGAGGGATCTCCTACGTACAAGCAGCGAAGACGACGGTCCTCCATTCCCCCTGGCACAAACGGCGTTGTTGGAACTACCACGCCAAACCCAATGCCACACGCGCCACATCGACAGAGCGACCTTCGCCGTTCTGTTTCAGCATCGGTGGGACCTGAAGGTGAAGAAGCAGGTTCGCAACGCAACTCACCACCTTCTCAGCTGAATAGCTACGCCAACATGGTTGCACAACAGAAGGAGATGCTAGAACACATGTCCCGTCATGGTACACCTCTCCAAACTTTGGAAGGTAGTCCAGCTCCACATAACAACATGGGCTTAATGCAATCCCAAGAGACGTACTCTGGCTATCAGAACGACAACATCCCCACCCAGTCCTTGAACAATAGCCCGGCAGCCGCCCAGGGGAGTCGTCCAGGCCCCGTGCGAAGAGCTCGGAGCGCCACAATGATGGAATTAGGTCCATATCCCCATAAATCGCACTCCTGCCCCATTCCATCGTGTGGCCGCCTCTTTAAAAGGCTAGAACACTTGAAACGGTATGTCTGGCCCCCAATTTGACCTATTTCTGTGTTTCAGGTGTCCTTAATCTCCACAGCCGCTGACTGTCCCTGGCGGTTAGGCACGTCAGAACCCACACTCAGGAGAGACCCTATGTGTGCCCGCATTGCAGCAAAGCCTTTTCGCGATCAGATAATCTCGCTCAGTAAGTCCATGCTAACGCCCCTAAGATTACCGAGGTGTGCTTACCCCTAATTTAGGCATCGTCGCACCCATGAGGCACGCCCAGACGGCGAGGCGGGGAGCTATAGTGATGAGGACCTTGAAGAAGCTGAAGAGAACGATTTCGGTACCCTCGAGGATGAGATGTCGCCGCCACCCTCAGATCAGGCCTATCTGACAAATGGCATGACAAACGGCATAACAAACGGCGCCATGACTAACATGACGGCTGCCACGATGCGCATGCCTGCAACAGGCATGGGAGTCAGTCATGGCATGGCACCTCCAACCATGATGCCTACCCAACATCTCCTTCAACAACAGATGTAAATCTGCCTTCTCGCCTACTTCGCCTTCAAATGCCTGCCTTTAATAATATAGACCGTCATCACCAATTTCTATTTCAAAAATCTTACACACAAGCGAACCCTACACTACATAAACTTCCTTCACCTTTAACGACCGTTACGAATCTCCTTGGGGCAGCCCGGTCTCAAGACTCCAACATACCTTCCTCTACACATTTCGCCCACTATGTCAGACGAATATGATTCCCGCTCTCGCCATCCGAGCGATTGAGTGGAGCGGAGTTAAATAAAGACCACAGCGAGCGATACCATGCGTCATTTTCAGCTTTTTTCTTTTTCTCAGTTCCGGAATGTACTTACGTATGTCATGCCTCGGAGATGTAGGGAGCGATACAGCTGGCGCAGAAGGACGGGGATATTCCCCTACCACAATTACAATTGATATTTAAGCAAGGGAGAGGGCGGTTCTCCAAATGTTTTTCTTGATGTGGGATTGAGTTGGTTGGATGGGAGGATAGGCCTGAAAGAGATAGAGGGGGGAAAAAGGCCTATAGCGATACCTATCCATTGTTTATAGACTGATGGACTGAACTGGGATTCAATAGGATGAATAAGAAGGATCTTAAAACACGACTCTTCGCGCTCTCTCCTCGCCCATATTTGCTATTGATACCTGAATCCCACCGACGCACCGGACTAGCTGAATGCCTTACGCTCCTATCAATACTTGCACAAACTCTCTCTCTATCCCTCTCTCTCTCCCTCCCTCTCTCTCTCTCTCCCTCTCCCTCTCCCTCTCCCTCTCTCTCTCCCCATCCCCTTCCCTCTCTCCCCCCAATCCACCAACCCTCTCCAACCCCAAAATCCTGCAACCTCTCCCCCCCCCCTGCTCAAACTAACATCTCATCCCCTCTATCTCTCTATCTACATCAATCCCCACCATCAACCTCTCTTAAAATAACAACAGCAACAGCAACAGCAATAAAAACAAACACTCGTAAGGAAATGGCTAGATTTCCTTCTTTCCTTCTTTCCTTCTTTCCTTCTTTCCTTCTTTCCTTCTTTCCCTCTTTCCCTCTTTCCCTCTTTCCTTCTTCCCCCCTACCCTCTTTCCTTCTTCCCTCCTTCCCCCCTACCCTCTTTCCCTCTTTCCTTCTTCCCCCCTTCCCCCCTTTCCCCCTTCCCTCTTTCCTTCTTTTCAGGTTAGTAGTACAGCATGAACGCGAGACAACTATAGTTACAATACTATTCCTGATATGAGGAACGAAGCTAAAATATCCCTTTTTCCAAATTAATGAGAAAATCACTGCATCTGTCTCCTGAGGTTGTGTATCGTTTCCAATTATATTGCTTGGGTCATGTTCATAATGCATAGGAGGATGTATTTACTTTTCAACAAGGGTGTTAGAAACCATTGATTAGTCCCTAAAATTGTTCCTCCACCATCTGTTCGCGCATCTCATCTCTCAGAGCAATGTTTCAGAGGACAGTATGGATGCAAGGGTGCAAGCTTATTTCTAACGAAAGATATTACAAGTCTAAACTAACAGGACGGATTGCTGTTCCAGGCATGCTCCTTCCCCTTTTTCCACAGAACCCCTTCTTCCTCAGTCCGCCGTCCAGCGCCGTCGAAATCCGCAACTTTTCTTATGCTCAGGACACCATGGCTATGATATACAAGTGCAAACGCAAGCCCAGTCAAGGCTTACAAGTTCCAGTAGTACAATCCCGTCTCCCTCAGTCCCATACGCCGAAAATTGCTGGAACCTCGATACACCATGTGTAGCCGTGTTTTCTCTCTATCCTATGATCCATGCATGCAATTGTAATCCTTTCCTTTTCCCTTACGCACCTGACCCATCAGCAATAGCGAGTCTCTGCTTCGCAGTCTTCGCCTTCTTTGATATTCCTTTCCTCTTGCCCGGCACGGCCGGTTCGGGGACTTCCATTGGCGTGGCAGCACCGGAGGGTTTGTTGCTGCCGTCGTCGAAGTGACCTTCGCCTGTAGCACGAGAACTATTAGTCATATGTTCATAGAGCAATTTACGGGCAAACGAGACGTACCCTCATGATACATGTCGTCCAGACTGACGTCCTTCTTCCTCCCGCCAGTCTTCTTCCTCCCTTTCTTGCCCTCTTCGCCCTTAGCAGCGACCTCTTGTTCTTTCTTCTCAATGAGTTCAGCTTGGTCGTCATCTGCAAGCCATAGTGCAATATCTTTGGTGCGGTTCTCCTTGCTTCGGGTGTTGAAGTCCACGCCTGCTCCGCTTCCACCTGAAATGACGACTCTCTGCACCTCTTCCTTCTGCAAAGCTCGCTTACGAATACGCTCTTCGATCGTACCACGTGTGATCATGCGGTACACGGTGACCTGCTTTGTTTGGCCCAAGCGATGTGCGCGATCCATGGCTTGAGAATCGATGGTGGGATTCCAGTCAGAATCGTAGAAAATGACCGTATCAGCAGCTGTCAAATTGATACCCAACCCACCAGCGCGGGTAGAAAGAAGGAAGACAAAGATTTCCGGTTTTGTCTGGAAGTCTGCGACTGTGTCTCTTCGGTCTTCAAGCTTAGTCGAACCGTCAAGTCGAACGTACTTGTAGTTGCGATAGGTGAGATATTCTTCCATCAGGTCAATCATACGAGTCATCTGGAAGTACAGCAGTACACGATGACCACCATTTTTTAGTTGGCGAAGGAGTTCGTCAAGCTTGGCGAGTTTACCAGAGTCGGAGACAAAGCGACGCATCGAAGGGACTTGTATATTCGTGAACCGAGCTTTTTGTGAAAGAGGTTGGGGCAACAAGTTGTTCACAGGGAATCTAGCGGGTTCGAGCTTGGCCTCGAGAAGGGCAGCTTCGTCCTTTTCGGATATGCCATAGAGGGCTTTGCGCAATGGGACGTTGAAGAGCGTGTTTTCTTTCTCAACCCGCGAAACCTGCTCCGAACTAGCAATCTCTATGGGAGGAGCCGAAGCACCTGGCCTAGCACATTGCTCGATGACATTGAGACCCTGAGCCTCAAAGCTTTTCCTAGAGACATCTAACAGATTCTGTAGACGGCTTTCCAAGGTAACATCGGCAAGAGGGCGCCTCTCATTACGCTCCACGATGTTGAATAGTGCGTACGCAGGAGTGTAGCCTGCCTCCTCAGTTTCGTCGTAGACGATAGGAAATCTCGCAAGACGAGGGGCCTTTCTCGTAAGGTTAATGGCGCGTTCAGCCAAACCCTGGTGTGAAGCGGTGTATGCTTCCCCTGCCGATGTGTCTGCAAAGCGCATCCAAGAAAAGGCACTCTGTTCCGCTAAGCTCTTTTGAATGTTCTCTGGCGTCCAAATATTCATCAATTCTTTCAGATATTTGGTTCTGAAACCGGCTTTTGGGTTGGCCGGTCCCGCCATAGCAAGCCTTGCTTCTGGGGCGCAAAGCAATCGAGGAAGATCATACTCGATTATGTTTCTTGTTGAATAGGCCACATTGACGTTATTGCCTTCTCGTAGGAAAGACGCAGTCTCAGCGAAATGTGCTAGAGCACAAGGCGAACTCGTTTCGGCCCTTTCGAAAAGGTCAGGATGGTTGCAAACTTTTCTAAATTGCATAACGAGATTCATCAAAGTTGCAGTATCCTGATCATCACCTACGGCAGCCTTCTCGATAAGATCCATGATGCTGATCCGGTTGCGCAAATTACCATAATAAGCCCGTTGACGGTATGTCAGGTCGCAGAAAACGTCTTCCTCTATCTTGTCTCCCAGTTCTTTCTGAACGTGCTTCTTGATACGCCGCAGCATGAAAGGTTTGAGGATCATATGTAAGCGCTTCAATTGGTCTTCGTTCAACTTGGTGTTGCTTTGAGCATGACTTTCGATATCTTTTGAGAACCAGTCACTGAATTCGTCATGAGAATCAAATAGACTGGGCATGATGAAATGTAACAAAGCCCACAGTTCCTGCATGTTGTTTTGAATTGGGGTCCCAGTAAGCAAGAGACGATTTCGGCAGTGGAAGCCAAGTAAGCTCTTCCATCTTGAACTCGACGAAGACTTGATAGCCTGGGCTTCGTCCAAAATCATGTACTGCCAACGGATCTTCTGGAAGTACTGGGTGTCTTGCACTACCAATTGATACGAGGTAATGAGAACATGGAACGGTGAGTCATTGTTATAGGTGATGTGCTTTCGATCCCAGAACTTCCTTAGCACTTTACGGTCTTTTGCATTTCCCCAGTACGGCAAACACTTAAGCCCCGGAATAAAGCGGGTGATCTCCTGCTGCCAATTGTGCAGGGTCGAGGAAGGAGCAATAACGAGGAAAGGGCCCCAGATGTTGTGCTTCTCAGCGAGGTAAGCCATGACAGATATAGACTGCACCGTCTTGCCAAGGCCCATCTCGTCTGCCAGTATGCCATTAATGCCCTGCTCGTATAGATTGACCAGCCAATTAAGACCCTTAAGCTGATACTCTTTGAGTTGAGCGTTGAGCATCTTTGGCTGTGTCACGTCGATGTCTCCTAAGCCAGTTGGATTTTGGAAGTTCATCTCGCCATCGTCGAATTGCGCCTGTAGCTGACCCTCATCGACATTGTTGAACGCACGAGCCTTGTTTTGGGCTTCTTGAACAGCATTCTGCGCATTGGCCATGGCAGCTTGTCTTAGAGCAGTTTCGTCTTCCGCATCAAAATCAAGGTCTTCAAAATTGGTGACTTTAGATCCGACCTGGCCCATATTGTCAGGCAAGGTGATTGTATGGGAGCCAGCTTTGCCGCCTACTACGGTCGTCGAGGACATTGCAACATCGGTGCTATCTGTGGAACGTTCCACCTCGTCGGTCTTCACCTTCTTACCGATGAAATGTGAGTATAGCTCAGTCTGCGATATCAAGAAGTTGAGTTTCCGCTTTTGTCTATTGGACTCGCGGTCGGCTTCAGCCTTTTTTGCGTTCTCAAGCTCTTGCTTTTCAGCCACTTTACGTAGATCTCGTTCTGCTCGTTCATTGCGTTTCCAGAAAGACATCATCTCTCGCATGCTCCTCTTGGCTCGGGCTTGGACGTCTTTCATGCCTTTGTTAGTCCGCAGCTGCCATCTCCGAGCTTCCTTACATGCCAGCTGAGCGGTCTTCCTCAGGTTAGATTGTTTTGTAGAGAGCGACTCGTTCTTGATCCTGTAGACTTTTGGCACGTCCTTGCGCGCAATATCCTTCCAAATCTGATCGTAGATTTGCTGGTACCCTTTCGAAGCATAATTGGTGAGAATCGGTGCAGCTGGTGAAGCCTCCTTTGTGAGTTCTCGTGACTGTTTCACCTCTTTTGTTTCCCTCATCAAGGTTTCGCGTCGATTCTCGTCTTTCGGCGCAATCAGGACCAAGTCATCTGAATCGCGCTGTACGCTAGACCATCCAAGAGCCCATCCCGCCTCAGCAGCATCTTTCTCAGCTTGTTTCTTCTCCTTTGATTTTTTGGGACGTACTGCAGGTCCTTTGATCTTCTTCTTTGGCGGTTCGGGTGAGACAAGGCTTGCACTCTGGAACGTGCTCATGGTGCCACCTTCGAGATTCGGAGCCATAGGCGTGACCTCACGAATTTCTTCGGGGGCGTCGCCTTGCTCCAGAATCCGTCGAGTCGTCTTCACCTTCTTCTCCGCCTTCTGAGCCTCCCTTAAGAATTTTTCACGCTCCGTCTCATCGTCCGCCATCTTGACTCGCTCAAGAAGTTCCTTCTGGATCTGTGACTGCGTCTGTATTGTCTTTTCGCGGCGCCGCTTGCGTTGCATGTCCTTTTTACGTTCTTTCTCATCTTGCACCTCTTTCCGCTGAACCTCTTCAAGAGCGGAGGCTTCGTAGATGTTTCGGAATCGCTGCTTGCCCTGATCGGCAAACACGCCAAGTTGGAGTGAGATGGTTTTGGATGTTGCGGTACGGCGACGCTGAAATTATCCTGTCAGCATAGCTCAATACCTCGATACAATATGACTAGGGAGTTACCTTTCGCTTGATGTTTTCAGCGGCCTCAACATCTCGCTGTCGCTTCTCAGATGACTCACGATACCTCTGTTTGGCAGTCTCCCAATCTGGTGATTCAATGTCACTAAGCTCCATTGCATCTATGCGTGCCATCTCTTTCTTCACCTTCTCATTCTCCTTGTCTGATGTTACTGAGCTCGGCTTAGGTCTACTGATGCTCAAGCTCTTCACAACGGGGACATCGGCTTCTGCCTTCATTGAACGTTTGAGTGGCGTTGCATACTCTCTTGGTGAAGCGGTTGGCCTAGATAGGGATTTTCTGGGAGCTGCAGGGAGCGGCTTGCTGTCTCCATTAACTGCATGAGAAGCTCCTTTGGATTGCTTTGAGGTAGCCGTGGCGCGTGATGGTGCTTTGGGTGGATCAGGGACATTGCTCGACAAGATGCTTGAAAATGACATCGGATCCTTCGTCCTCGTGACTCTCGTTTCTTCGGGACTCCCCACACCGACATGCCCTAGGTCTTCATCGATAGTGCTTTGCGAGTGCGGGCGGTCCATAGATCCGTTGGCTCGTGAGGAATAGCCGTAGCTGGCTTGCGGTAGTACAGGCGATTCGAAACTATTTTTTACAGGAGACTGTGCTACTGAGCTGCGTCTGCTAGCAGGGTGCCCGTGGGGTGTGGGGAATGTCGGTGAATGCTGAGAGAAATGTGGCCTCGTCGGTGATTGGTAGGTAATCGGCGAATTGTTGTGTTCCGAGTACTGACTAGCATAGGTGGCGGAGTCTCGAGTCTGTAAGACAGTAGAGATTAGTACTGGTGTTAGACTGAAATAATCCAGCAAGACGGATTTCCACATGTTACTTTGACATACCTCCTTTGGTGAACGTGTATGATATTGCGACTGCCCCCAATTCGACTGACTCTCACGGTGTTCTGATATTGGGTCGTAGCGCGTAGAGCCACTAGACTCCCTTTGAGGATACACGGACCCGTTTGGTAGAGGACCATTCGTCTTCGGAGAAGGAGGGGGCCCAACTCGAGGGCTCATGGCGGCCGGCAGTGACATCGCAGCTGATGTCGAAGGTCGAGAGGCAAATTGTTGAAAAGGCGAGGGAGGATGTGTGCCGTTGACAGGATGGCTATGTGTAGGGGATTGTGGATGGAAATCCCTTCGCCGACGGTCATCTTCTTCGGGAGACCTCTCAGTCATTGGCCCTTGGGGGTAGGGCATGGTCATGTTTAAGCGGCGTGTAACGAGGCCATGTGATTATCCTCCCTGGTGATGGTGGTTAGCCTTGTCTGTCAAGTCAAGCTCATATGGACTCACGAGTTTGGAGTGGGGAGGATGGTGATGGTGGATGTGGGTGTTGAGAGTTCCGAGGCGAGAGTGAGTAGAATGGTCGGTGTGGTCAATGTAGGCACATCTGACGCAGATCCTTTATCCCTCAGTAGCGCGGGATGGCAAGGTGGCCAGGCGGAGGATGACTTGTCATAGGAGGGAATAGGTGGTGGGATGAGGGCGACGAGGAGGTAGTTCGTCGCGGTGGAAAGTGTTGATGGGTTGGGGGATGGATGATGGTGGAAGAGATTGGCGGAAGGCGCTCCATTATTCTACTTTGTAAGGCGTGGTAGGCTTTCTTGACCCAAAGCCGGACGCGACCAGAAATTATTCCGTGAGGTGCGAGGTGGACGATGAAATTTCCTTTACTCTACGTAATTTTGGGCTACGTGGATGATGATATTCAACGCAATTTATGATCTTGATTGACTATTGGTATATTGTAAATGCTACTTTTTGCTTGTTGCTTGAGTCTGGCAGAGATGTTTCTTTGTGTGTGTTGTTGATCGGGCGCATGCTGTTTCATGGGCAGCGTTACTTATCCCTTGGACCTCGATCAAGTAGCTGATTTATCATGAACGGCTAGTCTTAGCGTCCTGTCCATTTCGGGCTCTTTCCGCGCCCAATCGCTCCTCCAAACTACCTCGCCCTCGCCCATGACAGGAAGCCTCGGGTGACCACCCCTGGAACTCTCATTCTACAACCACAATGAAGTAGATCATTGATTTTCATACATAACGGTGATGGAGTTACAGACGGCTGGCTGCCTATGTTGATACCCCATAACATCATCCAACTCTTGTTTTAGATGTAAAGGTCAAAGACGTGTGTCCAACTCCTCGTGACACCCGCGAGACTATTCCACACGATGCGATACTTTGCCACCCGCTCTATCCTTGGACAAGCTGGAATTCGTCAGCATTGAGGGTTAATATCCAATAGAGCCAATCAATCGACCTACGCCTTTAATGGTATATCGTGAATGTCGGATTAGGGACATAATACAAAGTCAATCATGTGTACGAATTACTTGGCATATTCATATTGTACGCCATCCCAGCTATTCAGAAACCGCAGAGATCTATAAATCACCTTTGCGATGCGGCCACCCCATGTAGTAAGCCATCCTTCCAAACGCCTCCCGGTGCAGTGCATCTAATGTACCGACCAAGTGTATCATGTTACCAAGAATAAACCCTGAGTAATCAAACACCGCCGCCATGACCACCACCTTTTCTGTTCTGATCCAGTAACAGTTTCGGTTTGATGAAGCCTTCATCCAGCTGCGTAAACCAAGCCGCCTGTTCATCCGATGTGCCGGAAAAGAGCTGACTGATGGCTTCAGTAGCTGTCAGATGAACATCGCTCAGGGCATGACTTGCACCAGCATTCGAGGATTCTACAGCACCAACTCGGCTAGGTGGAGATGGCTTTCTTTTCGGGGCATGTGTCCTGGCTGCTGGTGGCAGATCGCTGTCCGAATAGAGTTCCTCTTCCTCGCTATGCGCATCACTGCGTGACAATAGCGATTGTTGTGCTTGAAATGCATCTCTATCCCGCTGGCCCACCGTGGAGTTGTTCCGTGATGTAGGCCTATTTGGAGGACTAATGCTTGGCGTCCCACTGCTATAGCTGCTGTGGGCAGACTCGTCATTGACGTGGAGTGCATTCCTTTCCCGATGACGATCGCTGTTCTTGCGCTGTGGTATATAGCCAAGAGCGTTCCCAGCACTTTTGTAGTAGGTTCCGTTCGTAGCTGTCTCAATATCAAACTCATCGTCCGAATCGATTTCCTCAACGACGCCCGTCCTAATGCCCATGATTTCCAACATCCGTGCCGTAGTGCCACCGAATATGATGACAGTGAGCACAACTACGACAAGAACTGTTGCCTGCAGAGTGGGCTTATTCTGCCCGGTCAGGCCGGCCGCCAGGGCAACCCCGACAGCTCCCCGCAGCCCAGCCCAGAAAAGCATGACCTGGTAAGAATAAGGGAGCTCATCAGCCACATCCTTGCCTCTCCGTTTGGCACGCCAGCGGATGAACCAATTAATGGCTTTCGAGAGAGGAAATACAGCACACCATCTTGCCGCGCATATACCAACAATGGCAATTAGTATGAACAGTGGCTTAAAGTATAAAGTCGTCTCGGTGAACAATGTCAGGCCAAGGTAGATGAATATGAAATTTTCAGACAGTTGTGCCAATGCCGAGAACATGTATTTAGTAGTCAGTTGTGTCCGCCGTGACATGTTGTAATAGGCGTAGTGCTTGAGTGTAATGCCACAGAATAAAAGACTGACGATTCCTGAAAGAGTATCAGTAAGGCAGTCAATAGGGGCAAACGTACCTTTACGAACCAGACATCATTGCTCCGTTGGCAAAATAATAGCTGGCATATGCAATCAAAATGATCAAACAGCTCTCAATCTTTGGATATCTTCGGACGAGGGTGAACTTTAGTAGAAGCGCAGTCCCAACGCCGACGACAATACCAATGAAAAGACTGCCAAAGAAGACCAGGAAGAAAATGCCTATAGCTTCAAAAGCGCTTGTGATCGTCAATGATTGACCCCTGCTGCTATCTGGTCTGTACCGCTGGGCAGTGTCGAAAATGACAATAGCAATCGCATCGTTTAATATGGACTCCCCGAAAATGACCGTATATAGCTTGGGATCCACTTTGTAGGTGTTGAAGATCGCTAGGATTGTCACTGGATCCGTGGCAGACAAAGTTGCTCCTACTGATATAGCCTCAACGAATGATATCTTAAATCCATCCAGCGGTATTCTCGTCCACAGCCACAGAAATAAGCCTAGTACGAATGCAGAAATGAATGTTCCAGCGAACGCAAATGTAAGGATTGTACCAATATTTCTGAAGAAGTTGGCTTGATGTAGCTCATATCCAGAAGCCAAGATAATAGGAGGTAGGAGAAGGTTGAAGAAGAATTGATAGTCGAAGCTGACCGTGTTCTGGATGAAGGTTCCCTCAGTAAATTTTATGACAAGCCCAGCAGCCATACCTGTACGAAGTCAGTACTTTCTTGCTAGCAAAGAGATCGTGGATGATGGGAAGCGTTACCTGCAAATATCGATAAGACGGTTTCGTGCACGGCCTGTATCTTCTTATGCTGGAGCATGTAACTCGTGAAAAGGGCGACAATAAGCAGCATTATTAATATAAACAATGCCCATGATGAGAAGATCTCCTTCTGCCCTGCCTCGGGCTCTGCACAATTACTGTATTAGCCATTCTGCTTTCCTCCATTGCTGTAGGCAGACACGCACCACCATCTTCCGGGTCATCAGCATCTTCGGTCTCTCGCTCTGCAAAAAAAAAGTCTTGTCAGCGGGAATGGAGATCAAATTTGGAAGACTTGACATACTCAAGAGCTCGAATATGGTATTCCCTATAAGAGAAGCCATGCGCGCCAGGCAGCAGAGATTTGTCGATTCCTGGGATGGTAGATGTAAAGACCCGCATCAGTCATGAAGAGAATCTAAAGAGGGAAGTATTGACAGCATTGAGAACGGTCGAAATGGTCAATGCAGGGATCGTGGAAGAGTAGGTATCAGGGAGCTTTGCGGCGGGTTAGGGTCGTAACGAAAGGCGCTCAATCTGAGAAACATAAAATACGCTAGACTGGTGTCGCGAAAACGGCAGCCTCAAAACGGGGAGCATGCCGCATCGTGTAGGTCTCTATTGGTCCCGTATAATTTACCGTGGGCTCCCAAATCTACGAGATGCATCGACGTAGAACAAAACCTTTCTGCCGCTTTTTCTCTACTTGTATTGAATTAACATCTGCAAATTGGTCCATGTAGTGATCTACAATTAGTGTCCACTGCCCATGTATCCTTGGCGCCAAGCTTCCATCCCGCAATCCAACGTCAGACAGGCAGGATGGCAGTTCTGTTGAATGTCCTTTCTAACGCCTGTCTTCTAAAACGATTTCGCCTACAACGCATTGCACAATTCACCAAAGCAGCTCCTACGTCTTGCTAAGGACTATCCACTTACACAACGAACAGATTACGGCTATCAGATCTACGCACAAGCTCGGGTCAGGCCCACCTGACCCTGCATCCCAGTCCTACTACTGGAAGGGCAACAGCTGACGATGGACGCGTTCCTAATACCATAAGAGCGCCAGCAATCCATTGCTCCTTCCCAGATGAATCGTCTTCTCTTCCAATCCTGCTCCACATTTCCAACAGAGCCATTTTATATGCTACGCATCTTAATTCCTTGGGGTGTCGCATATTATCTGCAGCAAATATCTCTGGGGTTTCATGGCATATGACCGACCAAAGTCAAGGTCGATTTCCAGGTCGTCCAGCTTCAATGCCTCGGACCAAGAAAACATTCAGATACACCCCCGAGCTTCCTTGGCTTCTTCCAGAGAAGCGAAACGCAGAGCAGATTCTCCTGACTTGAATGAAGACTCGCCTTTACTGTCACCCGTGCGCCCAGCTAGCGCTCGTGATCTCGATGACCATGATACTCCCTCAGGCCTATTGGACTGGAATGATGGGCAGGACGAAGAACACTCGAAGAGTGTCTTCTATCTATTCATTTTGACTTTGAGCATCGGAGGTTTACAAATAGCGTGGGCAACAGAGTTGTCGAACGGATCACCTTACCTCCTTTCATTGGGCATGAGCAAGTCATTACTCGCTTTTGTATGGATAGCTGGACCTCTTACTGGAGTCCTCGTCCAGCCGTACGTTGGCATACGCAGTGACAACTCCCGTAGTAAATGGGGCAAGAGGATACCTTTCATGCTCGCGGGTGCCTTCGCCACAGCGGTATCGTTCATCGCTTTAGCATGGGCAAGAGAAATAGTGCATGGCGTCCTCGGACTCTTCGGTGCGGATCCCACTTCGCATGGTGTACAAGTCTGCACGATCATCTGGGCAGTCATTTTCGTTTATGTATTGGACTTTGCGATTAACGCGGGTGAGATAAGTAATGCACACCTTGCGCGGCTCTTTGCTGACAATCACTAAGTTCAAGCAGCAATCCGTGCCTTCATAGTCGATAATGCACCAACTCACCAGCAAGAGGATGCAAATGCATGGGCCGGCAGGATAACAGGCGTTGGCAATATCCTAGCTTTTGTCTCCGGTTACGTAAACCTGCCAGAAATCTTCCCTTGGCTAGGGAAGACCCAATTTCAAGTACTCAGCGTGATCGCCGCCTTCTCCCTTTGCGGTACAGTCCTCATATCCTCCCTCTACATCCGTGAACGCGACCCCCGTCTCGAAGGTCCACCTTCGAATGCTTCCCCAGGTCTTCTGTCCTTCTTCCGCCAAGTCTTCAACGCTATCCTCCGCCTGCCCCCTCAAATCCGCAAAGTCTGCGAAGCCCAATTCTTTAACTGGATGGGCTGGTTTGGCTTCCTCTTCTACATGACCACCTACATCGGCCAACTCTACTGCAATCCCTACTTCGCCTCCCACCCAGACCTCACACCTGAAAAAATCGAAAAAGAATGGGAAGAAGCTACCCGAATCGGCACGTTCGCCTTCCTCATCTACGCCATCGTCTCCTTCACCGCCAACATCCTCCTCCCATTCTTCATCATCCCCTCCTACAGCCCCCCCGAACCTTCCATCAAAACGCCCCTATCCACCCACGACCATCACGAACCCCACCTCTCCGCCTCCCTCTCAGCAACCTACTTTCCCCCGGCCCCCAGTCCCTCACCCACCCTCCACGCCCGCCTCACCCGCCTCCTCTCCCTCCTCCAAATCCCCTGGCTCACCCTCCGCCGCGCCTGGCTCCTCTCCCACCTCCTCTTCTTTCTCTGTATGCTCCTCACCTTCTTCATCCGCACCCCCACCCAAGCTATCGTCCTCACCGGCATCGTCGGTATCTCCTGGGCTCTCTCCCTCTGGGCCCCCTTCGCCCTCATCTCCGCCGAAATATCCAAACGCGATACCGAGGCGCGCCACCAAGCGCTCCGAAACCGCGGCCGCCCTGACGGAGAAGTCAGTCATCAAGAAGACCAAGCCGGCGTAATCCTCGGTCTCCATAACGTCGCCGTCTCCGCTCCCCAAATCATTGCGACTTTAGTCTCAAGCGCTATTTTCAAACTAGCGCAGAAACCGCGAGGTGTGCCTTATGATGATAGTGTAGGGTGGGTGTTAAGGTTTGGTGGCTTAGCGGCGTTGGCGGCTGCGTTTTTTACGTGGAGGATTGATGAGGAGGGGGATGGGAGGAGGAAGTATCAGCGCGTTAGGAAGGATGGGGGAGAGGGGACGGTGGAGGAAGGCGAGGGATTGAGGGATAGTGAGGCTGTTGTAAGATGAGCGGTAGGACGACGCTGCTTTTCATTGTTGGCATCAATGAATTCGATTCTGATTGGCGATGAAGCTTGCGGACGTCATCGCAACGGAGTATCATAGTTAGTTGTCTTTTGAGAGTCTTTGATACCCAGGGTAGTAGCTTACCCTTCTATGAAGCAGGTCTGGAACTAGTTTGAGAACCATCGAGGTGCTATGAAGGGGAGGCGTTGAGGGATGGTGGGGAGACTGTGTGAGATGAGCCTGGTGGTTTGGACGGGGGATGTAGTGGTGCATTATCGGCTGGCATTGATGAATTAGAATTGATGGGTGATACAGCTTGCGGGCATCATTGCAGAGGAGTATGCCATTATAGGCAGTTTGTCTTCCGAGAGTCTTTGATACCCAGGGCAGTAGCTTGCTTGCCCTTTTATGAAGCGGATTTGGAATCTGTTTGAGAAAGCATCGACGTGCTCTGAGATCATCCGCAGTATAGAGATAGCATTTGTAATGATTGCTCATATGATCAATAATATGTATTACACCCTATTGTATACAAATATCCAATTATATGCAAATCCAAACCCTATATGCAAGACACAGCCCCCACATCCAAAAAGGAAGCCCGCAATCATATCCTCCCGCCGTTTACCACCGCTCTAAGTCGAACTCAACGCCTTCTGCCCCATCGTCTGTCTGAAAACCTGCAACGCCACCGCCGGCTGGTAATATGGCACCTCATGCCCTGCTGCAAAGACCCTTCACTACATGTCAGTTCTGGATCCTAATTCACCAATAGAATTCTCAAATTACCTCAGAAAGCTGAAATTGTCTACCGTCTTAAATGTTCCCCCCTCCGTGCCATTAACAGTATACGGTTCCAGAGGAGCGGCATTGAAGGAGGAAGAGCCGGCGTAGGTGACGGCGTTGGCGGCGGCAAGACCGCCAAACCAGTTGCAGATCCAGTCGGCGTCGCCGGCCCAGACGACGACTTGGATGCCGGATTGTATTACGGTGGAGAGTTGGGAGAGGAAGGAGCGGGAGTCTGTTGAGGGCAGAGGTGGGTTAGTGTGGGTTTTAGGGAGGGAGAGGGGGGAGGGCATACCGTCGCCTGTGGAAGCGAACTTCTCGTAAGGTGCGTCGGGACATTCAGTGTAGGTGGCTTTGGCACCGATTGCACTGGTGACGGATGGTTGGAGGAGGTAGGATGAGTAGGTTTCTGGTGGGTAGGGGTCGTTGCTTGGCTCGCGGATGTCGTAGACGTCGAAGTCGTAGGCTGCAACGCCGCCCTCAGATGCCGTCTCGCTAAGGGGGCCTTCAATGTCGTTGTAGCAGGTATTGTCGGCTGATTCGCAGTTGGCGTTGGAGCCGGAGGAAATACATTTGTTAAGAGCAGGGACGCATTTGCTGTTGTAGGTATTGGTATAGGTAGTGTGCTGGGCCGATGTGATGATAGGTTTGTAGGTGTTGTTGTAGGAAAAGTCTACATAGGCCTTATATTGAAGGGTTGGATCGTACCAGCCGTTGTTGATGCCGAGTGCAATCAAGTCGATCTTCTCGCCGGTTACGGTGCCTTTCGCTATGGCGGCATTTTGAGACTCGAAGTAATCGGCAAACTCAGGGCCGTAATGGCCTCCATAGGATTCTGTGAAGATTCCAAAGTTGCGGTTCTCATACTGAGGGAACTGCGCGTAGAAAGCTTGTAGGAATGTCCAGACGTACGGTGCTGCAGTGACCGTGCTCGTCACGTCGTCTGTGCCATAGGAAAAACCGGTGCCGATAGGTTGGTCCACATACAGCATATTTGCAACTTCATTAAAGCTGTAAGGGTTCAGAGATGGCTGGGAAGCGCCATTGACGAAGTGGCAAGGGCCATTCTCTTGAAATAGGCCTATCATGCTCGAACAACCCGGACCGCCGTTGAACCATGTAGAGAGTGGTGCTGTTGTGGGATTTGTGCGGGCTTCGAAGAACCAGAACCACCTGTGGGCTGTCAGGCAAATATTGATGGTGCATGGCAAGGTACTCACATGTTCATATTGGTCCCCACAGACAGGTACCCAGAATACTGATTCACACCCGGTGTGGTCTCACAGATGCCGGAATTCGTGACGAACTCAAGCTTGGCACCGGTGGCAGCATGCTCAAAGACAGTGACATTGTTCCCATCGCGCTCCACGAAGGACCTCTTGTCCTTCGGGGCCTCTTTGTTAGTAACTGGAGAAGCAAAAGCGAATGAGCTAAGGGCAAGCCCCGCAGAGACAAGTTGGTTGCAGAGACGCATATTCAAGGCCAGAGACAGTAGGAATGCAATGTACAGGTGTACTTGTTCATCATGGAAGACTTCAGCATGTTATATAGAGGGAAGGCAAGACCGTACCACAGAGACCTGCATCCCACCTCCCCAAGGAAGCAGGTCTTGACGGTGGACGGGAGCCATTTCTGAAAGACCCGGAGCAAATCACACAGCTTCTCGGAATGCAGTGCAGCGCTCAGCAGGGAAACGACACAGTAGAAGTGGTGGATGACCGGGTCTTGCTAGTACTACAGGAGGTTGATGTTGGCAGCATCCTGATTGGGGTGGTCAGCCGGTAATGCCAAGATGCAGATACCGGACAGGAAAGAGATGGAAAGCAATATCTTCGCATGATAGGCTCGTGGTGGCAGTATCCTAGGTCTGGCCTATGGTGACTTTGTTTCCCAAATTACTGCAAATAGGGGATGTCAGCAGGTAAGGCCCTTATTGGATGTCTCTAACGCTCGCTCGACAATGGTTGTTTATCTTTGCCACAGCCCCTGAATTTCCTCACCAGACAGATGTTTCACTGGCATTGATAGGACCGCCTACATCTGCACGACCCTCAATTGCCTCGGGACGTTCCATTAGTGTCAACGGAGTGGCTGGCGGAGAGATACGTTACTGTATGTATGCTCGACATGGAGGCAAAGTACGATCTGCCGGCGCGCGGAATTCGCCTTGCTAGCCTCCGCTGGCCGCCCCTGTCCTCCACCCTCCTTCCCCATTCATGATTTAATCCTTCAATGATATGTATAGCCCCCGAACTATTTTTCACACAGCTCAAAGCCCATTCTAGCTATCGCTCTCGTGACTTGGGCCCATCGGTCGAAGCCAGGCTTTTCGATCATGTCCAGCTCCCGTGATGGGTCGAGCAACCCGCAGCCGCCCTACGAGCAATGTTTACTCCGCATCATGACGGTTCGTCTGCGCATCTAATAACGGTCTTTCACCTGCCAGACTTTTGCCAGTCCTATGGGAAGATCTCTCCCTGACTTCCTATACATACTCAAAGGGGAATCGGAAGCTACCGGGGTTTGACAGGTCCTTATCATTGAAAAGCCTTGACACGATGAGCCGCACCATTACATTGTGTCCGTAAGGTAGTTATCATCATCTTCCCTGGAGACCAATCCTAGTTCCACTACACTTGCGTCTCGAAATGATGGCAAGAGACCACTCACAATCACAGAACAAATAAAGACTCTCAATTAAAACACTGCGGGTTACAAGTGCAGCCTGCTGACGAAGTTGACCGTTTCGCTTTCGTTCTGCAATAGAAGCCTGTACACTGATTCTAAATACCTTGTCTCAGCGATTCCACGTCGTGAATTTATTCGCCAACCCTGAATGACGAACCTTTGGGGTATGCGATGTGTTATAGGCACATCAAGGATCTTGAAGAGACATGGAATTCCCTTCATGAATCCATAAATTGGCTCCTCGCTGCTCTAATCACGATTTACCAGAACATCATTCCTTCAAGAGTTATCCTCTACCACATGCACTTTCATCCTTTTTCTTAAAACTAAATGTGGATATAGCGGCTACCGCTACTCCTACGCCTAGTTCTTATTCCACTAACATGATAGATTACGCTACTACGTCTACAGACAAGAAGTACACTGATGCTATTGATCCTCGATTCACCACGCAATACACGTGCGATAAGCCTTCACTCTCCGTCGCTCCCATTCTTACAAATGCTTTAGGCGCATTGAGCGCATTGGCCAGTCAAGATTTAAGAAATGCATCGCACCAACGAGATACAAACTAAAGGATATCTTACAGTTTCGATAGTAACCAACGATACGCCGAATGCAGACACCACAGAGACGCATTTTATCCTCTGGGATATCTGGAAGGGAGTCCGACTATTGATAGTGAAAGACACTTTTCAGAATCTGCTTCAAATGCTAAAATGGAAGGAAGTGGTGGTGGGCTATGTTATACTGGTTCAATATGGCTCCTAACTGGTCATCCCAGGGAGTAACAGAAGTCAGATTCTCTCCGAGAGATCAGAGGATGCTTTCCTCCCTAACATCACAGCGAAATCCACGTACAATGAGACTCTGACCATGACAGACCCCACGGGCAATCAAGATTTGAAAGTCGACCTGCTCTTAACTGGATTTATCTCTACAATCTTCGAAGTCTTTGTGAGTGTATTATCTGCATTAGCTTATACGGTTAAGTGTCCGAAATCCTAGCCAATGCGAGGGGCTGATGCCACCAAGACCTCGTCCTGACTCCGAGGTTGATGGAAATACGCTATTCATTTTGCAAGGCAATTGGCGCCAATGCGTTACCGCACGCTGTTCTCAGACTTATCATAGCTCGGGCCCTCGAAACTATTGACCATCTTTCTCCGGAACTTTTGACACCGCTCATGCTTATTCTATGGCTACCGGGACATCATTTCGGCTTTAGAACAAGGAAGATGTTGGCGAACAGCAAATGGGGTGGTTTTTAACGGGTGTCACTTCAGCGCGTCTTCTTCCCCTATTCAATTACATTATCAAGTCACTAAATGCAATTCCTGGCCCAGAACGAAATAGTTAGAATTTTATTTCCGAAAGTCTGGGAGACGATATGAACAAGAATCCTTATCAAAAATTTGCTTCAACGGCTTTTTCTACATCAGTACACAGGGACCTGCCTATCTAAGGTTCGAGGAACTCGGCACTATTGTTTCAGTGGTCTCATTGGTGCAGTGATGTCATCCCCCTCAATGCCTCACGTTCATTTTCGTTATCTCAACCACGAGTAAGATAAGCGCGACGATCTTGCATACTAGGCATTGCAATCTGCATGTTCGACGTAAGGCAATTGATTATCATCACCATGTCTTTGCACTCCCTTGCTTCTTCACTTCCTTTGTTCTCTACCCTGTTCAATTTCTACGATATATACACACAATGGCTTCGACAACGACAACTCTCCCCGTCGGCGTCGGATATGGCGTCGTTGTGGGCATTGGCTTCTTTTTCGCCTCTGTCATGTGTGGTATAACATACATTCAGGTCTGTATTTACAAACTCGGTGCTTCAATGAGGTCCAACTAACTTGTTCGAGAATCGTTATACGAGATTCTCGACAAAACAAAGCGAAGAATTCAATACTGCCAGTAGAAGCGTGAAGCCTGGATTAATTGCAAGTGGTATCGTCTCAGCATGGACCTGGGCCGCGACACTATTGCAGTCTGGCACAGTCGCCTATGAGTATGGCGTAGCTGGCCCCTTCTGGGTATGCTGCTAGACTGAATCCTTGCGCACGCACTCAATCGGGTCCTAACTTTTGTCTTGTGATCAGTACGCAGCTGGTGCAACGGTGCAGATATTAATGTTTTCGATTCTAGCTTGCAAAGTCAAGCAAAACGCGCCTAGATGCCACACTTACTTGGAAATCATCTACACCCGCTACGGGGTCGTAACCCATTGGATCTATATCTTCTTTGCCCTGCTCACCAACGTGCTTGTGAGCAGCCAGCTTCTTTTGGGAGGCAGTGCGGTCGTCACTTCGCTTACTGGCATGAATGTCTACGCGGCGATATTTCTGATACCCCTCGGAGTCTGCGTCTACGTTGTGCTCGGTGGTCTGCGGGCAACATTTCTCTGTAAGACCCCTCGAACATCCCTGAGCGGCTTAGCAATAATATCATGTAGGTGACTATTCGCATACGCTGATTCTCATGGTAATTATACTTTACTTCATGTTCTCCGTTTATGCAACGAACTCTCAGATAGGCTCCCCAAGTGCCATGTATGACCTCCTCAAGGAAGCAGCCGTCAAACGTCCAGTTGCCGGCAATGAGGGTGGCTCCTATCTGACCATGAAGAGCAACTTTGCCCTGATCTTTGGCGTTATTCAGTTGTGCTCTGGAAGCGGAACAGTTTTCTTGGATCAAGCTTACTGGCAAAGAGCAATTGCAAGTCGTCCGACTACTGCGGTCAGAGCTTACATTCTTGGTGGTCTGGCATGGTACGCCATTCCGTTCGGCTTTGCTACCACGTTAGGTCTTGCAGCAGTCGCCCTTACAGACTCCCCTACATTTCCAACATACCCAAACACCATGACTACGGCACAAGTGACCGCTGGTCTCTCTACTCCATTTGCAGCTACTGCTCTTCTAGGAACCGGAGGGGCGGTTGCTCTCCTTATTGTTCTTTTCATGGCAGTCACTTCGTGCGCCTCAGCAGAATTAATAGCCGTCTCATCGATTCTGACCTTTGACATCTATAAAACTTATCTCAAACCATCTGCCACTCCCGATCAACTCATCTTCGTTGCGCACATCGGAATCGGCATATGGGGTCTAGTCATGGCGCTTTTCGCCTGCATCTGGAACGCCATTGGCATCGACCTCGGCTGGCTCTTCCTAGTCATGGGCCTTCTGATCGGCGGAGCAGTATTCCCAGCCGCCTTCGCAATCACCTGGAAGGGCCAAACGAAAGAAGGAGCAATAGCCGGAGCAGTGACAGGTCTATGTGCCGGGCTCATCGCCTGGCTCGTCACAGCGCACCAGTACTACGGAAGCCTCAGTGTCACAACGACAGGGATGGAATATCCAACCTTGGCCGGCAATCTCGCAGCCATAATGGTTGGCCTGATCGTCTCAGTCAGCGTATCACTAGCAAGACCCACTGAATTCGACTGGGACCAAACCCGCCTCATCAATGCACCCACCCTCTCAACAGCCACAACACCCAGGGCCGACTCCCTCGACGGAGAAGAAAAGACTGAGAAAGAAAAAGAAGCAGAAGCGGTACCAGCAAACTCAATTCCAAATTCCACTCTCCCCACCGTCGTCGACGAAGAAAAAGAAATGCACGAAGACGAAATCGCCATCGAAGAGCCCTCCAAACTCAGGCGCGCCTTCAAAGTCGCCTGCATAGCTTCCTTCACTCTCACATTCATTATGGACTTCCTCGTACCCATTCCCATGTTCCTATCTCATTATATCTTCTCGCAAGGTTTCTTTGTGGCGTGGGTGGTTGTTACATTTGCTTGGGTGTTTTGCTCGACAGCTATTAGTGTTTTGTTACCTATATGGGAGACCGTGGAATTTTTCAAGGATCTGTGGGCGGAAGTTGTTAGGGGGAAGAGGGTAACTCGGTGACGGGGAGGTGGGAGAGACGAAGTTTGGTAGAGGGTTGGTGGTAGGGGATGTTGACGGGTATTGGTGGATGCGAATGTAGAGGGTGTGCATTAGAATATATAACAGCATATTTTACCGCGTCGAAATTAGACTTAGATAGATGAAAGAAGCCTTTAACTTGTAGATATTAAGATCTGAGAAACCATTCGCATCAGCATCCATTCCTAAGACCGTGAGCACTGCAAACATATCTTTTAAAAAAGACCTCCTAAGTCATCCAGCCAACAGTTTAACAGAACTAGAAAACGTACACACACTCAACCTACCTAATCAATTACGAGCCATCCACCTAGAATTTCAGGCTAAGAACCATTCCCAACCATTCCCAGCTCTCTCCCACACCACCAACCTTTCCTCCCCCCGCCCCCCACCTCCCCCCTAACAGCTAAACCAAACCAAACCACACCAAATAGCAGTGATAAGAGAGACTCCTTCACCTCTCCATCCCCTCACCCTGTCAGTAAGCATTCGGTAAGCAGGAAAATTGTCCGTGCAAAGTGCGTCCGTATTTAATCCCTCTCCAACATGTCACAGCGTTGTGGAGAATGATCGGCACGAAGCTATCTCCTACTGTTGCAATATAAACCCACATAGCACTGCCAAAGATGGGCGGCGCGCGTTGCCTTTTTAGTGCAACACCTACTTACTGTAGAGACCCCCTTGCTGTATATTCCTGGAACTAAACAGTGAAGCGGAACCTAAACGACGTCTCCCAAGATCCTCCATGGTTACGTGGGCGACGAATTGGTCCTCGGACCGTCTCAGGGGCCTTTTTCGCCTGCTTCAGGTCCAGCCCTACAGGGCTGTGCAGTAAGGGGTCCACACGGAGTATCTCTTCTACCTCCTAGATGAGAGCTTAGTCAGCCGGAGTATCAAATTCTCATGTCAGCTCCATCGATCACAACAGTCACGAAATTCTATGTATGTCGCTTCTCTGCCGGGGTCAGGGTTACCTCAGGTGAGGCTCTCAGTATTGAAAGAGATTGAAAGACGGCGTGTTCCTCAAAGATGACGACGAACAGCTCTCACCCCTGATCGACGAAAGGGTGGCGTGATAGTAACGCTAGACGTCTCGGTATCGCATTCTTTTGCTGACAAGTACGGAGTAAGAAAGCTTGTCAATATACTATTATAGATGGAAGTTTTCATTTGGGGGCATGAGGAGCAGATGACTCAACGCGAGAGGGGTCCTAAGCCTCTCTACCATTGGATAGGCTCGCCCAACCACCGTCCCCTAGCTAGCAGATTGCAATCCTCTAGAGGATGAGAAGCAATGAACCTATCGGACTACGCACTAAAATGCGAGGACATGGAAGACTTTTACAGATTACGTCATTCTTAGCTACTCGCTGGTTTCAGGTGCTGTCAGGGTCTCGTTGGTACCTTCAGCTGGACCGCACGATGCTGACAAAAAGCACGGCAACCTTCCCTCTATAGGGACTTCTATGATACACCGCCACAGAGTCGATTTTACTATTAATTGTCCGACGACTACGAGATGCAAGCAATGCACATTCAGGAAGTTGATCAGACGACCACCACACGCATAGGCCATTCATCTCTCTAGTGCACCCTTTCGACTCGATAGACTTGACATCGCGAAAGAGCTATGGTGGGTCTTCCAAGAAGCAGGGGTTGCAGACTGTGCGTATCGCGAAGAGTAAAGGTGAGTTATAGAGTGCTGTTGCTCCTCGCTAGGAGTACTGACTTCTTCTTCTAGTGCGACCAAGCTCCGCTTTTCTGTGAGTTTAATCGAAAGGGCATGTTGCAAGCAAATACTGACAATGTTACAAAGGCAATAATTGCAAGAAAGGCAATCGACCATGTCCGGGCTACGAGCTGGACATGAAGTTCCGGGACGAAGGGCCCAAAATTCGACAACGCTACCAACGGAAGCCACTGTCCGATGTTGAAGACGCCTGCCAGCCTGCATCATCCAATTATAAAATTCAAACATTTTCTCCCAGCAAGCCTGTGATCATCGAGCAATCAAACTGGTATCAGAGCAATCTATCTGACGCCTTGGGCCCGGATCCTTATGAAGAGAAGGTAAAAGGCGACTTTGCGACTGTGGAAAATTCTGAGTGCATGCCGGTGTTCGCTCTCGCTGACGTTAATCGAACCCCGGGAGAACGATGTACCAACACGATGGCTCGTTTCATGGAGCTCAAATTATATTCAATACTTCCCTGTCCAGATTTGGAGCAGCAACAGCTGCTTCACATTTTTACATCCTCCATCGCGCCTCCTGCATTAGATCGATCAACAGCTGGAGTGGCAGCTTTGCCAAACCATGGTCGTTGGCTAGCTCGTTTGCCTCCCCTCACTGGCACGAATAGGCTGCTCGACAATGCTGTTCGTGCAGTGGCGCTAGCACACCTAGGTCTTGTCCACGGCTTAAAGAGCTTCCTTATTGAAGCGCGGCCACTTTATGAGAAGGCGATACATTTGCTAAGTTTGGCTCTTGGGAACAGCACCGAAGCTCTATCCGCCGAGACACTTGGCGCTACGATTCTCCTTTCTCTCTACGAGATGTTCGCATCCAGTTCTAGCAAGCCCTGGCTCCGGCATGCTGGAGGTGCATCCGCCCTAATTCGCGTCCGAGGGGCAGCTAGACATCGCTATGGCTTCCATCGTGAATTATACCTCGCATATCGCCATACCTTGGTCACTGAAGCGTGTCGCACTCGCGTCCATTGCTTCCTCGAGGAGCCTGAGTGGCGTAAGCTTGCGGCCCAAATCCATGATGATAGGAAAACTAGTAGCGAAGATGACAAACGACTAGAGAATTTCAATAACGCCGATGCCTTTCATCGCGAATATATACAGGTTGCCGGACTGCTATGTGATGCGAGCAACCTTAAGCTTCATGCAAGTTCGGCATGTGGTACGGGCTCATCGATGAAAAGAGAAATTACACTTCGAGCTGAAAGCATCCGCACCAACGTGAAATGTATTTTTACGCGCTTGTCCTCGACTTTACGAAATCTGGGCCAAGGTCCAATCAGCTATGCAAGCGACGACCCAGTCTTTCCAGTGTACTACAATTATGTCAATATTTCTGTTGCATTATTACATAATATCTACAGAGGTATGTTGATGTTGCTTAACCTTATCCTAATCGAAATGAGTCCATGTGGACCAACTGCCGGCCTTCATATGCTGGAAGCTCGAGAAGCAGCATTAGATTGCTGTCGCAGCGAATCCTTCATGGTGACGTCTGCGTTCCATGGACCCTTCTTTATCGTCCAAACACTTCGCTTTGCGCTGGCAGTACTTGAACCTGCCGCTGAGCGTAACTGGATCCTAGGAAAGCTTTTCATACTCGGAGAGACGAAGATGGCAATGGCGAAGCACGGGACGTATTTAGATCCGGCAAATCCTTTACCAGATATTAGATTCGCGGTGGAAGAGGTCGGAAGAATGGAGGAAATATCACTCCTCGATATGCTGCCCCCTACGACGCTGGCCCTGAGGGTTTAACCTTCAAAGAGTTCTGATTCAAGGTCACTCCGCCATCCAGATGGTCTTCTTAGGGTGATGCTCTCCGGCGAGGGGTCGCTGGCGGTTCCGAGACCATTGTGTAGCCTTCCACGATGGCTCCAGGGCTTGTTCTACCACCACAACATCCATTCCAGTCTCGACCCTCTACTGCCTACGTTAGGTACAAAAACATCTGCGGGAGGGGAAGCCTGGTCAAGCGAAGGGAAGGAACAGGCAAAGCGAGGGAGGCACGACACATGAGGACATCTTATGTATTGTGAACACAAGAAGGCGACGATCAAACCTAGACAAGCCTGCTATGTTGTCACAGTATTAGAAGACGAAGATCTGATGTTAAGTAAAACACTGCATGGCCTGAGGATCTAGGATCTCTTCTATGTAACATGATGCTCTGCAAGTAAGATGCACAATAGTTAAGATAAAAGACGCTATAGAATTCCAATACCATTATAAAAATGAAACTATATTAATAGATCACTACTAAGCCAGCTTAGCGAGGGTGGTAGATGGAATTGGAATGCTCATGTTCTGCAACATATGTGGACGGCTATGGGAAGATACATTAGACATGAGGGGAAATAAATGTACCTAAATTTGATGCAGCTTTGGTGAACCTACAAGCCCGATGCGAAGAAGAAGCGACTATCTCAGCTTCAGACAGGGTGCTGGGGTGCTCAAATTGAGTAGATAAGTCTTAGTAGATCGCATGTACGGTCAAGATATAGATGAATAGGCAGTGCCTATGGCCGCCGAGGTATTGGTTTCAATCTTTTCTCATTTGCTTTCCCCAAAATAATTCAAACTATATCTTACACGCCCTGAAGAAGTTTATCTCTTCGGTGTTCCATCTAAGTATATGATTCGCGTTATAAGTGTTCGGAGTCTCCAGGTGGCTTTTGAAGATGTCCCAATATGCACGCCATACATGTACGCCACCACTCTCCACCACTCCTTTCGTTGCGTATCCAGACTCTTCGTTGCGTATCCAGACTCTTCGTTGCGTATCCAGACTCTTCGTTGCGTATCCAGACTCTTCGTTGCGTATCCAGACTCGCAGTCTACGCCAAGATAGCAGCTCCCTTCGTAACGACCGGATAGACGTACGACCCATCCGATACCTCAGTCGTAGGCGCATAGAGCCTGAAAGTCACAGTAAAGTCGCCTCCACCGGAAGGTGCAGGAAGCCAGTTTGCCGTCCAATTACTTGGCGGTGTGGAACTCGCGTCCTGCACCAGGACCTGGAACGTCCCATCTTTAGTACCGCTACCATAAACCAGGTCGCCGTTGGGAAAAGTGATATTGCTCCGGTCTCCGACGGCAAACTTGTTCTCCGGATTTGATACCAAGTAGCCCGTCTGGTCGTACATGGTGACACTCCAGAAACCAGCATCCGTAACGGGCGGCTTGCCTGAGAAGGTGAAGAGGTACGCCTCGCTGTCTGTCAGACTCAGCTGCGTTGTCCCGAGAGTAGGGTAGAGTGCTTCGTCGGCCGTGTTCCCTAGATAGAGCTCAGTTGCGGTCAGGGCGCGCGGGATGATGGCCGTGCCGGAGTCATAGGTGCCGATGTAGGAGCTGTTTAAAATCGACCAGCCGTTACCGAGGCTGGGGTAACTGGAGGGGGTATCTGTGAATGCGGACGTTGAGGCGTTGACCATAGCGGTCGCAAGAGTGATGTTCGCGGACGCGGGTTTGCTATAGGTGCCGTTGCAGATACCGGCGAGCTCAAGGATCACAGGAACAGCGGCCTGGAAAAGGGCTGTCTCCGGGATAGCGCGAGTTTCCAAGCGAGCGGCGAGTTGGAGAATTGAGATCGCGGTTGTGTTGGAGAGATTGTCAAAATCGGCAGGGGTCAGGGCTGGGTGGGATGGTGTGTGTGGATTTATGCCCGTGAGGGTGCTGTTGTTGAGGTAGGAGTCTACGTAGGCGACGTCCGTGTTGTTGTTCTTGACTTCTACTCGGAACAGGAGCGTTCCAATCGTGGTAGGAGATGTGATACAGCCTTCGTAGCCGACGCAGCTCGAATCTTTAGACTGAAGGAGGTATTTCCCTGCAGCGCTAGACGGCACGCTGCCGAGAGAGGCGAAGTTGTCTCCGTAACTGTTGGAGAATGTTAGGTCTCAGGTGCTTCAAACCTTCACTAATGCTCCTGCTGTAATAGTGAACACAGAGCAGCTGGGGAATTACTGACGGGTCAAAGAATGCGGCCAGATAGAACCGGTCTTCTTCCATAGCGGGCAGGGTAAGAACCAAATCTGTTGCCGAAAGGTCAAATATAGCCTCAGCGTAAACTGTGTCCACATTGGGTCTGACAACAGTATGAGTGGCAGCCGTTGCTGTTGTGTTGTGGCTAAACAAAACATTGCTTCCCCCGTACAACAAGGTTTGATTGGCGATTTGTAAGAAATTAATCAATGGAGTGCCATAGAGTAGAGAGAAGGCAGTCGCGCCAGTTGCGTCGACTGGAAGGTCAAGGCTGCGGAGTAGGTTGCTGCTATCCGAAGGTAGTGGTGTACATTCGATTAAGGAGATGAGAGACGCGAATAGAAGATGGTAGAGATACATGACGGTGAGATCGAAGATAATTCTGACAGGGGAAGGTGCGAAATTGCGTCTCGAAGGATACTGGCAATGAGGGATGAATGTCTTCTGCCATTGTTTATGAGGAAGACACCGAGTTTATATAGTTGGCAACCTCCTTCCGTCAAATCAATCAAGATTCATGAATGAGTTGGCGGTGATTAGGCTGTGTTATGAGTCGAGAACAGCTCCTCTTCTGGTAGAAAGGTGCGAGTCGGGGTCAGCACGGTGATCATGTATAGCTAATGCCTGCAGCACGGTGACGAGGTAATTTGACCGCATAGTTGACAAAGTCCTTTCAACCAGTACTCTACAAGTAAGCAATGCTGTGCCTCGGAGGTTCGCAGCGAAACGCAGGAAGTCGATGTAGGCCTTGCTGACTACAGGCGCGATGGAAGCATGTTGATGAGTGATGAAAACTTATTAGAGGGCACAGTAGTGTCGTAGGTTGATATTTTGTACGTCAGATGTCAGATACCAAATATTCTCGCGATTCGGTCTCTTTTAGACCTAGCATGCCTTGTTAGCCTGATGTCACGAATTCTCAATCCAATTAGCTTCGGGAAGTCCTGAACTTCCGGGCATGGATGTATCCAGATCAACATTTCTCAGGCGGCAGACAGCGCAATCATATCACGGCAATAAGACTTCAAGATTCCTCTGTTACTATCTTTTCAAAGTGCTGGCATCATTCTATCTCATCTAGGACTTCCAAATCCCGATCTAGGTTGCCTGCCAGAAAACACCAAGATACACGGGTGTCAAGCAAGCAAGCAAGCAAATTCAATCGCCTAATAATGCATCACTGTACGCCTCGCCTAACGAACGCCGTAGCTTCGCCGCCTTCGTTATTGGACCCTGCCCAAACCTCATGCTGATAATACATCAAGAAGATTATTCCATTATCAATCAGTCTGCCTAGTCAAGCAGAAATTTTTGTTCCTTTTCATATCAATCCTTTTTCTTTCGTCCTCACTCCTCATCACTAGCACCATTCATATAGATATCTCGACCGCCATTGAAAGTCAGCTTCAATTTTGGGCCCCCGTTTTGCCCACTTGCCATCGGAGTTCCTACGCTTGAAACAGCAGCCGTCGAGCGTCCATCTGGAGGCGTAGAGTCATCAAAGTCTTGCATTTCGGGATGCCTCTCGGTGTCTTGTCTAAGCTTGGCAACAGCAAAAGCCTGCGAGAGAGATTAGTCATTTTATTCCTCATCGGATACTGTTTGACTTGCCTCAATTTTATCGGCATCTTGATATAGCATACTGCCATCTTCGTTGTAGGTCCTAGCGTTGTTGCATAGAAGGCGGATGTCCTCCCGGTACTCCCTCAGACTCTGGTACTCTTCCTTCTTAATCTTCTTTTTAATTTGATCCATGCAAATAGGTCTCTGGATGAGCAGGTAGTAGTCGGGAAATTGTGCTTTTGGCACGGGCTTAAGGAATGGGTCAATAAGGCCCCTTGTGACTGGGCCTTCTTCTTCGTCATCCGAGGGTTGCTCTCCTGGTACTTCTTCTTCGTAATCCATTAGAGCCTCGGCATTGCTATTGAGGATCTTTTGGAGAAGATTGCGTTCTCTAGACGAGAGCGTTTCCCTTCGAGCCCCAGGGCGGTTCTTCTTTGGCGGTGGTTCCTCGTCTACTTCGTCGTCTGCTTTTCGCTTATTGCCAGCCGACTTGCGTTTCCTAGACGAAGGGGCCACCGAGCTGTCTCTGGATGGCTCAGGAGAGCTCTCTGCTCCAGCTGCCTTCTTGGCCCTTTTTTCCTTATTGGAATTGCGCTTGTCGATAGATTTCGCTTTTCTGGCCATGGCATCTTCAATAGTATCCTCATCATCGTCAACAGCCATCAGCCATTGTTCTTCCGTAAGACCATCATCATATTTGACTCGAGTTCTCTCACGTGCACCGCGGCCGGCAATCTCTTCGATTTCCTCAGCAATCGGATTCTCTTCTGACATGTAAATCTCAGGAAGCTCAGATTCGCCCATTAGGCGGGGCAATTTGCCGGGTTCAGGGCCATAGTCTGGATCTCTGGCACGCTCCTGGTCAATCTTCTGGAACATAATCAACTCCTCATCAGATCTGGACGTAATCATATTCAAATCGTCGTCGTCCATTTCTTCCTGGTGAGCCATCTCATCCGCGGCTTCGGCACTATCAAGTAGAGTTCTTAACATGGCATCTCGTTCTTCATTTGTAGACTTATTGTCGAATCTACCGGCCTGGATGACCTTGCCATCCATGTCCAGCTTATATTGTGCTCGCTCAAGGATCTTCTCTTCGACCGAATTCGAGCTAATCAATCTCAAAATGCGGACCTCGTTCTTCTGGCCGATTCGATGAGCACGATCTTGGGCTTGCAAGTCCTGGTGGGGATTCCAGTCTGAGTCGTAGATGATAACGGTGTCGGCGGTTTGTAGATTGAGACCCAGACCTCCAGCACGAGTCGACAACAGGAAGCAAAAGTACGGTGAATTAGGAGCGTTAAATTGTGCCAGCAGTTCTGAGCGATCGTCTGATTTGGTAGAACCGTCCAGACGGAGATACTGCATGTCTCTTAAGCGCAGGAAGTCCTCCATGATATTCATGATTTGGGTCATCTGGAAGAACATCAACACACGATGACCCGTCGCTTTGAATTTTGGCAGTATTCGGTCGAGAAGCTCGAATTTACCAGCCGTACGCCACAACATATCATTATTCATCTTGCTCGGGTTCATTTGATCCTCCACTTGTTCGAATACGAACGGATGATTGCATAGCTTGCGTAGCTGCATGAGCATGTTGCTGAGCCCACGTATACCAGTCTTGCCGCCCTTGCCATCGGTGACGGATATCTTGTTATGTGTGAGGAGCTGATTATACAACTTGGCCTGTAAAGCCGAAAATCTGCATTTAATTACTCTCTCCTGTTTGTCGGGTAGATCTTTCTCCACATCCTTCTTGAGACGACGCAGCAAGAATGGTCGAAGGACCTTGTGAAGTCGACGAATGACAAGAAGCTGCTCTTCCTCTGTCAGTTCCATCTTATCCTGACCTCCCGTATTGGCGAATGGGGTGTTGAACCATTCATCAAACGATTTGACGGATTTGAAGATTGTAGGGAGGACGAAATTAAGCAGTGCCCATAGTTCGGGTAAGTTATTTTGCAGAGGAGTCCCGGTCAAGATGAGTCTGAAGCGGGAATTGTAATACTGAGTCAAGGTGCTGCTGAGCTTTGATTGGGAGTTCTTCATGCGGTGGCCTTCATCAACGATCATGTGCACCCACTTAATTCTGCTGAGGACAGGTTTGTCTTTGATGATGTATTCGTAAGTGGTGAGTAGTACCTGGAAACCACCATAGCGAATTTGTGATTGCTGTTGCTTGCGAGCAAGCGGAGGACCTTTATAGACGATTCTTGATATTGATGGAGCCCATTTCTCGAATTCGAGGTTCCAATTCGTGAGTGTACTTAGTGGGACTATAACGAGGAATGGCCCGTTCTGTTTCTTCTTCTCAATAAGGTAGGTGAGCAAGCTTATGGTCTGGATTGTCTTCCCCAAGCCCATCTCGTCTGCTAAGATCCCGTTGAGATTGTTGTTGTAGAGCGATATCATCCATTGCAAACCCTTGATCTGATATTCCTTTAAGGTTCCACCAACAAGAAGGTCTGGCTGCTTTGAAATCTCTTCTTTGACGCGATGAGCAACCTGATAGTAGTCGACTTTAGGGCCACCCTCCACATCATCCTCACTATCGCTTATGTCCTCATCGGACTGTTCGTCAGGATACTGCTGCACAGCACCACGCTGCTGCTGTTTCACTGAAGCAGCGAGTTGACTCAAGAAACCATCCGTTTGTTTCAGTAGATGGGAGATACGAGAGTCTTTGGCTTGGCCAAGCAGCTTAAGATAAGTTTCTTCGTCGTCATTCTTCAATGCTTGTAAACGTTGCTTGGCAGTTCTCTCGATACGTTTCTGCTCTTCTTTTTCAATGTGCTGATGCTGGGCTAACATCATACGACCAAGTTTCTGCACCCTCGCTTTTTGAGTCTCAGCAGCTTTGCGTATCTCGTCGCCATGTTCCACCACTGCCCTTAGATAATCAACCTGCTTTTTCTTCTCCTTCGTTTCTCGTGCGTCTCGTTGCTGCTTCTCTAACTTTTCTGTCATCCGAGCCTCACGGAGAGACTGTCTCTTGTGTCGTCGGTACATCGAGCGGTTAGCAGTTTGAGCGAGATTGTCGTAGTGGACTAAGTCATGGTGAATTTGTTGTCTGAGGGCGCGCTGCTTGGGTAGTAAACAAAGCATTTTGTATTCGATAAGGGCTTTCCGCTTCAGAGAGTCGTCATCCTGTGGTGTGTCGCTTTTACTTGTATCCCACACCCCAAGATTAGCAGGCAGCCCTTCCAGCTCCGCTTTCCTCGACGTTATACGGTTGTAGGCGATGCGCTCTCGCTCTTCCCGTATACGATCACCGTCAACGCCAGATAGGGCTCCGCCCTGATACAAGTCCAATTTGCGTGACATTAACCGATTTGATATACTTATCTCACGATCGCGGCGAAACTCATCCACATCATAGCCGATGGGCATGAGACCAGTGACCGAGAATCGATTTGACCTGACTGTGTGATTTGCATGGCTGATGGTAGGCTTGATATAGTGGTGTGGGTCGATGAATTTGTCATAGTAGTGCCGCGTTTCTATCTGCTTTCCATTGCTTTGCTGTTTTGCGGGAGAGGGTGCGTCCAAGACCTGACTAGCTGCTGCAAGTGTCTGTGCCATTGTAGGGGGTTGTCTGCTTTGCTGCGATTTGAAGAGCTGCTGTTGTAGGCTTGGAGGGATAGCCGTGTTTTTGCTGAGCATCTTGAATGCCATGATTTGGCTTTGTAGGGTTCGCATTTGATCATTGCTGAGGCTCCCATTGCTCTTAGCTGGACCCTTTTGCGCCGTAGGCGCAGCTTTATCGCCCGATCCTGTTGACTGCGCTGCTGCGGGAGCTTGGGTTGGTGAGGTGGCCATGGTAGAGGTATTTGGAGCATGGCCTGGTGTTTATATAAGTCATGCTCAAGAAGCATAGCAACGGGGACAATACATACCATTAACTCCATTGGTATGGGCGTGTTGTTGTTGGCCTTGCTGTGCCTGTTGTTGCTGAATACCGGCCTGTGTGCGCTGCATGAATCGTCTTTGATCTTGAATGGCGGAGAGTAAGCGGTAACATTTGATGTATTCGGGATCGTCTTGCCGGACTCCTTGAGCCTTAAGTTGATTGAACTTCTAAGCATCTCATTAGCATCGATCTGAATACAATCTTGTGGGGTGCAAGGTGCGATAAAGGCTGTTTGACCCGGTCGAGGTTCAGCTGCACTTACCAACCATAGTTCATTAATCTGGGTGGTATTGAGGTTCGCGGGTATTACTGCTCCACCTTGGGGAAGGTTAGGCGCGCTCTGAACAGAAGCCATGGCGGAGAGGTAGATTAGGGTTATCGTTTGTTGTGTTACTAGTCAGCAGTCGGAGCTGAAGAGGCCGAGGAAACGCGGCGCAAGCGAGTTGATGAACGAGTGATAGGGCGAAAAGGCGCTGACAGTTGAAGCCGCCTCGTGAAAGATGGAGCGAGTGCTCAAGGAGGGGGCGACCCAAGCAAGTGGAGGGGCCCCGTCAACGCGTCCCAAGAGACGTGTTGAGGGTTGTGAAGCCTTTCAAGTAGAAAGCTTGATGGTGGGGTCGCTATAAACGGACTTCGTTGATGGGAGCCTGTACTGCAAGTTGATGACCCTCAGATTCACGAGCGGAGCTGCTAAGAGAATTCACTACTAGTCCATTTTCGGAGTGGTAGCATGAACCACCAAAGAAATGTTCATATTCATGTTATTCTTCCACGCTTCTGATACTACGGTAGAATATTTCATGTCTACTACTCTAATTTACAGTGGCCACAACGTAACATTATTGCTTGGTGGTCAAGCTCAGGCGCTGTTGTAGCCGGGTTCTTAGCTCCTTTCCCCCAAAGTCAAAGTCATCACATACCCAGTCAAAGGTTATCAGGGTCAAAGTAAAACGTCCCAGGTATTGATCATTTGCAATGAACTTTATGTTGAGAATTATTTTCCAAGTAGCCATCCAGAGTGTACAAGCACAGGTCCATGGCCTCAGACACCAATTCTCGCCCAACATAGACGTAAGCTAGCAATACAACGAGGTTTCAAACCGTCGTCGCTTCATAGAAGTACAACGGAATCTAGTAAAGTCGAGTGTTAAGGACTTAGTGAATACAGCTGCCACGAATTGTGCATCAACTTCAACTTCCTATGAGCTCTCGTCACTGAAAGACTGGCTTCTTCGTTCTCGACGGTGGAGGCGGAGGTGGTTTCTTTTTGGCGACTGGCGCCGGGTTACCGTTGGCTGCTGGGGTTAATGTAGAATAACTTGCACTACGAGATGGTGCACTGCCGACGGAAGTGGCTGGAGAGGCCGAGCGTTCCATGTACGACCTATCTGGGCTGCTATTACTATTGAATGTGGAGCCATCAGATGGATCGCTGAAGAGATCGTTTTCTGGAGTGACTCTAGGGAGTGGACGTAGTTGCGCTCGTTGGTTCCGTACCACCAAGTTGTCGCTTGGAACCCGTGAGACACGCTGAGGTGGCGAGTAGTCACGGTTGAGCTGTCTGGGACCTTCAAAAGTTGTAGCTCTGTTCACACCAGGGCGTGACGAGCCAAACTCATGTCCTTGTGTCTCCTTACGAGGTGATTCCGACCGCATATGAGATGATGCTGTACGTGTAGATCGTATAGAGGGACGAGCCTCGGAGACTGGCGCTGGCTCCTCGTCGACCGCATTGTAGCGATCTGAATAGGCATGTGCTGTGTTCGACTTTGAAGGTGCCCGGCGGTTATCTCCACTGTCACCTTCGATTTGGCTGCAGTACCTTTTAGTATACTGACATGGGACACGTGGATATTGTTCCCTTACCCTGCAGGCCAGTTTTGCTTCAACTGTAACAGCACATCGCGGCAGCGGTCGTAGTACTTGAGTTCAGCATCGACAAACGCTCCGAGATCAGCAATGCTGTCCGCTTCGGCTTCTTTGATCTACCTCGTGATTAAGCACCCACGTTAGAGATGATGAGCTGGAAGGTACTCACATCCTGCATTCTACGGTACACATCCTCGCTAGTCTCTTCGTACTTCGCCTTCTGTGAACGCAGTTCCTCCTCGGTTTTGAAATCTTCCTTCTTTGCTTTCTGCGTCTTCGCTAGTGAAGCATCATATGCCAGTCGACGACTCTCTAACTTCTTTCGTGCGGACTTCTAGTTGTCAATACGATGCTTAGAAGACTATACAGCCATCCTGCATACCTGATATTCCTTCATCTGCGCGAGAGACCTTTCCAGAGACTCAAGCCAGCTTGTAGTCGCATTGGCAACGTATGTCTCTTGAATACGACCGATCCTCTCATTGGTCCTACCCATACCTATCCCAGTGTTATTTCAGCGTCGAAAGCGATTGTTGGTGGAACGTACTCATGAGGCATTGGCCGAACTCTGAGTCGTCCTCAAAGTCCTCTCCATGGCTGACCATCGTCGAGCCCAGATATGAGACAGGTAAGATCTTCTCCTTGTCTTCTCCTTCCTGCCGTTTGGAAAGTGTCTTCACATAAGCAGTCATAGATCGTTGGAGGCGTTCCATCCCTGGACGCCGTCAATACAAGGCTCTAAATAACAGCTTTGGAACGGGAATGTGATTACCCTCTTGTCTCAGACTCATCTCTATTTCCAGCGACTTGAAGTCATCAGAGACATTGGTTTTGACTTCCCCACCCATTCTCTCCCCCGCCCATTGCTTGAAACGACCGAGCTTCTTGTTGACATTCATGGTGGAGTTGCAATGTACGGGGTAAAGGTGTTCGGACTCTCCGGAATGTAGGATGCGAGGCCTTGTCGAATACTTGCTACCCTGCCTTTAGCTAGGTGTTATCGTAAGCCGTGATTATTCCGGGCCCAGCCAGAATGTGTTCTGAGCTACAAGCTCTGTGTGCTAACTTAAACGATCGACGAGGTTCAAAGAGTGTGGCAAAGGTTGAAGAATGATGAGGATGGCAATGCCTATTGATTGTTTGGGATGGGGACAATAAAAGGCGATACGGGGCTAACCCCACATGCATCGGTCGTTATTTCCCTCGATCCCGATGGGACTTGGGGGTCAACGAGTCCATTATTAGTAACATGGCGACACGTCTGCTGTTGATAAGGGGCTACGGGATAAACGGGATAAATGCACTCTGATTGGAAACCTTGCTTTGAGAAGCTCGGAAAATGCCTGGAACATACTTGAAACAGTTAAAACGCCAGCACAAGAATTACAGCGCTTGGCTGTTTCGAGCGCGTCCGTCCCTTTTTCGGTCGTTGGCTGTATTGCCTTTCTAACTCTCAACGCCATCCTCTTATCAGCAGTACACGAAATCTCATTGGCAAGTATTATTGGAGCTCATGGGTATTACAGAAGCTGTATGTGACCATTGAGCTAAGCAAACAACCGTTTGTATCGCTGAATCTAAGACACCTGAGATCCTACTAATCCTTCGTCTTCTGTGTGCCACGAAGTAGACCAGTTCTCCTAGCTGCAATAAGACCTGCTTTTTGACCTTGAGCCGCATATCGTGAAATTGTCGAAGCTTTACCAATATGTTGATGATTACCACCTCCGTGAGGCTGTGAGAGAGAGGTGTTAGCTTCAGTCTAAAACGCTGGATCGTACAAGGCAATCTTACATGGTCGACTGGGTTCATTGCAACGCCACGAGTCTTCGGCCACGAGTTACGTTTGACAGCGAACTTATGCTTGGCACGAGACGCCTCTGCAGATCTAATCAGCATGCATCCCGTGTGAAGGCTTCTCTGGGCAAGGCATACTCAGCAGTGGCTTGTCTGTTCTTCCACCGCCGGCAACAATACCGATCATGCCCCTTGCACTGCTCTTTATGACTTTCTTGGCACCACTGGGAAGCTTCACTCTCGTCTTTCCCTCGTCAGGATTGTGGCCAATGACGGTAACGTAGTTGCCAGATGTCCTTCCCAAAACACCACGATCGCCCATCTTCTCTTCCACATTCGTTACCACGGTACCTTCAGGTACTGACCCTAGCGGGAGGACATTTCCAATTGTGAGAGCAGCCTTCTTGCCAGCATAGATGAATTGGCCCGTATACATGCCTTCATTTGCAATGAAGGTTTCTGTGTGTAGCTTGAAACGGTAGGGATCGCGGAATGAGACTTTAGCCAAAGGTGCACCTCGGCCAGGATCATGAATTATGTCTTTGACAACACCTCGAATGTAGCCATGTTTCTCTGCATAGTCGAGAGTTCTGAACTGGGCGGGTGCCTTATTCAGGCGAGTATGCGCCGCTGTTTGCAGAGGTTAGCACATGGACGACTTCTACTCCGTATAGCTTGTGTAAGATGGACATACTGAATATGGATCCGCGACCCTTCCTCTGATTGCGGATCACTCGACCCATCTTGACATACGCTGATAACCGTCAGCTACTATATTATGGCATCGGCAACAGATTCACTCACCAGAGGATGCTGAGGTGTTTTGGTATGAAGGTCGTTGACGTTCAGAACATGGCAGTGTGGGAGGGTTCGCTTCTGCAACGCTAGCGTCGCGCTAATTGGAGCCGCCTAGGCGATCTTCCACCTCATCTCGCTCTTTAGATTTCTACCTCTTCGCCTCCTCATCACACTGATGATATTGTTGAATGTAAGTGCCATACATCATTCTAGTACTACGGTCCTCGTCGGTTTGCATACTTCAATGAATCGACGCTCGCGCCGACGGGTCGCGGCTATGCCTCTTCTGCTCGATTATTTCTTTATATTCAATGTGGATTGTGGTTTACTTTTACCAATCTATAATGTCAAGTTTTTGGCGACATGGAATGTACATTGTTCAATGGGTATTACTGGAATATGAAGGGGCCGTTGGACCTCGCAAAATTTTCAACTGCCATAATTTGCTATTTCCATGTGCTTGGAGCAAATTTCGTTGATAAGCAATATCCAATACACGACTTTTGTTCAAGCTTGTCTGCTCTACGCGCCCTCATTCCTAAGACCTGATTTTTGTATATTGCTTCGTCATTCTGCCAGGTTTTGGCAGTGAATTATAACTGGTATAGTACTATACCTAGCTTCTCTTCAGACAAAGCAAGTGGTCCCTGTCTATTTTGCTGGAAAGCCTTATTTATCCTGCCCGATTTTTGCTTGTGTATAAAGGGACCTCAAAAATCCAGCTCGTTCTGGGGATAATGATCTTTTACGTTTGGGGCAGCTTCTTCGTGATTGTTATTTAGCCGAAGCAGATGCCAGAAGTGAGTTCTTCACATTGCCAAAGGTATTAGACGAGTTATTTACCCTGTGATGTGGGTACATTGGGAGCCCAGCCTGATCGCGGTCGCAAAAAGCCGATCCACCCAATTATCCTTTCAATAATCCAATGGCACCACCACGGCCTAATGAACGAATGACCACTAACGTTACACCATTACGCAACATGAGAAGTCGCATCCAAGATCAGTTGGGCATTGATCGAATCCGGAAACGCGAGTGAAGCTCGATGGTGGAGTGGGCGTTCCCTACGTGGTGGGACCAGACCTTGGGGGCTTGCATGCGGACTCCCTGAAGAACTTTGTTCCTCGCGTTTATGCATCAGTACAAGCCCTTGTTGTGCGGCTTCTAGCACCATAAAGCTATAGAATCTGAGATTGTGGGCAATTTGGTGAATTTGGAAAGAAGACGTAGCAATCCATCGAGTGATAATGCGTCTACTGGTCTAAACGCAAATAGCGCGCTCCCGTAAACTTCTTTAATCTGTGCTAGTAATTTCACGCTTTTTCAACGCAGAAGTTGGGAGCCTTCCATAACCGGTAGACTAGACCTTTCGAGAGGAACATGTCTTCTTCAGACCTCTCGGAACTCTCTTCATCACTATCATCTCATGAGGACGTTACCCCTGTATCAGTGTCTAGAGGCAAACTAGAACATTATTTCAAGCATGGTTCAAGCGCAGCACCAAAGTCGCCGCCGATCAAGAAAAAGCGCACCCCTTCCCCACCGCATGAATACGTGCTTGCGGACAACCCAGACATTGCAGTAAGTTCTATGGGATCTGTATTCATGCAGCCCTGGATTGCACGTATTAGATTCAACAAGAACAGTGCTGACGCTTCTCGGCGCGCAGTTCATTTGCATGTTCCGTTCGCGCTTTAGCGACGCTTTTCCAAAGACCTTTCCCCACTACGGACCTCAAGATATAGAAAGTGGTGTGGTGGACACAATTCCCGGCGACCAAATAGAAAGACTACTGTGTGCTCTACTAGGCCTGGTCCTAAACCGAAAGAAGGACATCGAGTACGTCTCATTTGTCGACACTCAGGGGCCCTGATTCAAACTTCAAGCATTAAGGGGCTTGTTGTCTTAGATGGATTGCTAGCTAATCCTTCTCTCTTTGAATTACAGAAAGGGTCATTACACCCGCGCACTCGAAGAAGCGATTCAAACACACAACGCTCAGTGGCCGCTATCATGGCAGGGCAAGAACCCCCTTCACGGGGGAGGAAGCTTCAACAAAATGTCTCCTGAAGAACGAGTACGTTTGATTTAAAGCCTACTATAAAATTCTGTGGTTGCTGACATACTTTGACTAGCTCGCCCTCCTCAAAGCTCTTGTCATATGGTCACTGGGGTCTTCGGAAGCAGTACAAGCTATTATAAAAGAGTCCTACAAGCGGTCACGGCAGGACGATGATCTGAATCAGCCTCTATCAGTGCAGCCTTGGGGCAGGGATGGGGATAAGCGCAGGTACTGGCTCATCGAGGGACAGGATGACACTCATTTCAGATTGTACAGGGAGAGCAACCCTGTCCTAAGACACAATACCTGGCGAAGTGTTGCAGGGAGCATTGATGAGGTCAAGGAGGTCGCTGACCACCTTGGAGAAGAGAGTAGCCTGCTTTCACGGCGGCTGCGAGACCGTATTATGGCGGCGATTCCTCGCTTTGAAGCCTCCGAAGAGGTTGGTTCTCCTTAGGTAATATGCGGATGGCATACAACTTCTAACTCACCCATAGAAACGAAGACGTCGAGATTACCGTCTGGCTCGAAAGGCCCAATTCACGCGTCCAGAACCTGGATTTTCCCTCTACGAAGGCCGCACCCGTGGGAAGCGTGTAAGATACACTTACTCAGAAGATGAGGGAGGCTCGGACGCTTTATCAACCAGACGGTCGAATCGAAATTCTGGCACATCGACACCAGCAGAGCCGACTGGGCCGACGTTCACTGCAAGTGGTCGGCAAGTCAGGTCCAGACACGGCGGTGCCTATGGCGAATCCATGCTTAGTGGAAGGGTTGATGCTTCGGAAACCCGCAGTAATGGTGGTATGGAGGCAGCCGAAGGTGATGATGAGGATCCACCCGTGTCCCGCGGTCGAGCTCGACGCGCTAGGCAGCAAAATGGAGCTCGACCAAAACCTCCGTTAAGAAAGCACATCGAAGGCTACAATTCGTTAGACTCCATGGATGATGAGAGTGACGCTGCTTCCAGTGGGGGTTGGGATGGCGGAGATGACGATGAATCCGATGATCACGCGGAGAACGATGAAGAGGATGGGGATGTCGAGATGAGCGATGCCGAAGAGAACGATAGTGAAGATGAAGACGACAATGCACATCGAAGCCTTGTGGTCTCTTTGCGGTATCTGAAGAGTCAACTGTCTCCACCAAGAGAGATCCCAGGTGCAAATACCTCCAAAGACCATAGCCCACGATCAAGTATGCCCGCTAATACAAGGAACAACTCCCACGGACTGCAGCCTACGTTCAACGATAACTCGCAGACTATGACTACCGGTTCTAAAACTTACGACGGTCACTCGATGTTGCTTGCCGCAACTGGGACCCAATCAGAAGGGGCTCATTTTGGGTCCAACTCAGTCGAACCAAGTTCCGATGCACGTTTTGCATCACAAGATGCTCCACCGGCAGAACCACCCTTGAATTCCTCAAACCCGATCCCATCTTGCAAGCAGGATGTCGACAATGCTTCAAAACTTCCAATCCAGTCTCCTGCTGGAGTACAAAACACCGTCAACATGGCATATCAGGCACCATCGCTGGGTAGTCGAGATCTGTGATCACGTCATTCTATCCGGACTGATGTCTATGTATACCAACATGTAAAATCAACCTTTTAAGGAGCTTGCTTTTGCTATAGATACCACTTTGCTATGCCAATAGATCATGTGCTTTGGATAGACACGGGGGCTTTAGATATCATCATAGCTTAGCAAACCAAATTCTCTCCAGCTTGTTTCGAACCTCGAATGTCCGAAGCGCTAACATCACTGTCCACAGTCTGCCTAGATACATAGACGCTGCCAGTCCGCATGCCAAAAATTATGACAAACATAGCATCCCGTTTTGCTGCTTCTAGTTTGCAACAGATGCCGAAGATTGCGTGTGCCCAAGGACTGAGTATTCAGAGACTTGGTTCTCGCCCAGCTACGCTGGGAGAGGGTAAATCCCCGTCTTCCTTAGGCCATTTGCCATCTCAACCGCGTCCCTCCTCTTTATTGTCCGAGGAATTATAAAAACCCATTGCTGTACAGATCAATCCCCACCAGTGCTTAATTGTGTGCTATAGTACTGCTCATGATATCAGTCATGTCATCCCGGACTTTCTCAACCAGTAAGGAACACTTACGTCACCAATATGTTCAGCATACTTCTTATCTTTCAATCCAGCAGGTGCAGCAAACCTCTCAGTTGTCGCCCTTCCACCACCTTTGGCACCCTCAGGTATCTCCCAATTATTTACCTTCCACCACCACTTCCTTACCCTAGCCCCAAAGCTCTGTCCCCTAAACGCAGCACCCTTATTCCAATGCCTCCACCCACTCAACACCAACGTCCACAGCATCCCCTGCACGAGCGGCAACATGATCTGATCCCGTCCAGTAATCCATGCAATCTTCCACCACGTCTCCGCACCCTCAAGGCTGGCGAGGTAACTCTGTTCAAACCGTAGATCGGGCAGTGGTGGGAGGTTCGAGCGCCGAGGAATGGGTTTCAGGGCGGAGTATGGTATGCTGGCTTCGGAGCCGGAGATGGAGGTTGTAGGGGAGACGGGGCGTTTCTGGGAGGCGGCTGTGGAGGGATTGAGATCGTGAGCGGGGTCGGGATGTTTCTTGATTGAGGCGTCCTGGATTAGAGATGTTATGTCCGCTGCGGATGACATGGTGGTTATGTTTGCTATAGAGACAATGGACGATCGATATCTGAGGTCAATGTAGCGGGCAAAGGTGACCTAGGTACCTTAGGTACCTAAGGTAACCAGACTAAGGTGGCCTTAAATGCACGCTCGTTCAGCCCTAGAATACCACTAAGGGGGCCGCCCATGCTCCTAGGTACTTTCAACACTAAGAATCAATTTGCATTTTGATCTCTCTGCGGGGAAGTTGCTCGTCAAGAATTCTATACTAGAAAAGGTTTGCAATAGAGTTCTGCTTGGCATGATTTCCTATGTTTCTCCTTCATTCCAGTCCTAAGTTTCAAATTTTCCTTTTGGATGTCCCTAATCGAATGTTAAAATTTGTCAAGCACAGCGCAATATAAGGACCACCACAGTAATATATATATCTATCCTTGGATTTTCACATCGCTCTTACTGTCCTTAAACTCAGAATAGGCAGACTTCGGACCTCGTTTTGTCTCATTCCTTCCCTTGATACTCTTCCACTCCACGGCCAAAGAACCTAGAATCATACAGGCGCTGAGCGCGGTTGCGAGCACGAATATACGGGTCAGCGCGTGGCTGTACGCGTGAATAAAAGCTCTGAGCTGATCTGACAGCACAATGGTAGGAAGAGCCGTCGCACCCGTGTTGACAATGGTTTCGGTATCGAGGCCCGCAATTCCAGACAGACTGTCTGCAAGCCTGGTAGAGAAAATATTTTGACTAACAGCAAGGAAGATGGAGCCACCTAGCTGCTGCATTAAAAACATTAGGGCCATACCAATAGGGACGTCAGCGCGCGGCAAAACGTTCTGGGGGGCCAAATTCGAAGTCTGGAAGCCACAGCCAATACCAAAGCCATAAAGACCCTGGTAGCCAATCCAGGCGTTGCGTCCTGAGCTGGGCGAGAGGGTCGAAAGCAGGCCGCCGCCACCGGAGCAGAGAATTGGGGAAAGCAGCATTGCCGGAACATAATAGCCAATCTTCTGTGTGAAACTGGCAGCAACGATACCCATGACGACCATAGATAAGACCAAAGTGATGGTACTGATACCGGCGTACATCGCGGAGTCGTCCTTGGCCGCTTGGAACCAAACGGAAAGATAGTAGATGACGGACATCAAGCCTTCTGAGAGCAGGAACATAAACGTCATACTGCCAGCAACGGAACGGTTCCGGACGACCGGGTTGGGGCCATTGCGGTCTCTGGCGTTAGAACCTCGACAACGACGAAAGCAATGAACAGGACGGAGAAGGTGACAAGAAGGCCTATGATCTTCGGTGCTGACCAGGAATGGGTGGAGCCGCCCCACTGAAGAGCGAGGATGAGACACACCATAGATGGAATAAACATCAAAATTCCAATGGGGTCAATCCGTTTGATTTGAGCAACAATAGGAAGTATCTCGCGTTTGGGGGATTCGATATGGAGCAATTGGAGCACCGCAAGCAATGTAAAGCCACCAATCGGCAGATTGAGATAAAAGCACCATCGCCATGTCCTAATAGAGTCAGTACAAGCATTGAGTAGACTTCGAGTCGACTTACACACGATCAATAAAAGTGCCGCCAATGAGTGGGCCAAGCACCGATGCTAACCCAAAAGCCATACCGAATATTGAGGTAAAAACCGGGCGCTTACGAACAGGGACGAGTGGAAGTATGATCATCATTCCACCAGAAAAGATACCGGCTGACCCTAAGCCAGCAATGGCACGTCCGATAATGAAAGTGACAGAATCTGGAGCGGCACCGCAAAGCGCCGACCCAGCCTCAAACATCAGAATTGAAAGCAGAAAAACCGATTTGGTCGAGTAAAGCTGATAGATGCGGCCAGTAACGGGAAAAAAACAGGCGGCGGTCAACATGTAGGCACTGCCATACCAACCGATGTCTTGGATAGATTTGAATTCGTCGGTGATGGGTGGAATGGCCGTTGCAATAATAGTTCGATCCTATTGGCATGTAAGCTCAACGTGCAAGTCTGGAGTTGTACGGCGAAACTTATCAACGCGACAAGAAAGATTGACAGATACATGCCAATAAGAATGGTCCAGAATTTAAAGGACTTTGACTGGAAATTCTTTTCGGCATCTTCATATTCGTCGACTGTCTCAACTGGCTGAGCCCGCTCGGTTGGAGGCACTTCTTTGGCGGAGTGTGCAGGAGCTGTGGAAGACATTGTCAGTCTAGGAAGATCGGGTGCAATCTGAGAATGAGGCTTGTCTTACCAAGCAAAGTTGAGCAGCTACGAATTCAATTCCATTATTCATCTTGATTTAGGAGAAATTATAAGTTTGAATTCGCCAAAGGCGTTTCCGGATCTCTATATGGGGACGGTCTAAAACGCGAGTCACTGTTTGGTCGGACAATAATAAATCCGAGCTCTCCTCATCGCTATCTGGTCGGTGGAAATCTGTTCCTCCTACCCCGCCTTAGACACATCGCGGTCTCATTCATACGAGCAGAGTTTTTATCTCTTTGCGCTCCGTCTCGAGTGGCTGACGTTCACGCCCAATCTAGCTCCCCTGCATTTGACCAATGCGCACCGCTTATTATGTCAGCCAATTCTTAAAGGTTACCACCGGATCCTGACTCCCGCGCGGCTATCGCCAATTGAGTGTTCTTTTTGACTGTTTGTTCAGGAGTGCATCTCTTGGCGTTACAGGGTTTTGCCTAGATAACCCACCGCGTACCCCAGATATGTCTCTAGACACGCCTTCCCCGTCTTCCCAACTTTTAAAGCCACAGCGAGTGCTTGCGTGTGTAACCTGTCAGCAGCGCAAGGTGAAGTGTGATCGCAAGTTTCCTTGCGCAAATTGCATCAAGTCCCAGGCGCAATGTATGCCGGCGACGCTGGCTCAGCGCCGACGAAGACGCAGATTGCCAGAGCGAGTGTTGCTGGAACGTCTCCGCAAGTACGAGGACTTGCTCAGCCAGAACAACATCACATTCGAACCACTCCACAAGGGTTCGGTCAGAGAGGAAGAGTCTCTCAATGCGCAGAGCGGTTATGACTCGGACAATGAGCATCCAGACACTATAGAGCCAGATCTGTCAGCTCCCTCGACGCCCGTCAAGTCCGAAAGAGGTTACGAAGCCAAGTATGCGCTGTTCAATGAGCTACTTCAAGATAGCTAAATTTCTTAGGAACATCTGGCACGCCATGAGCCAAGGAGTAGGATTACACCGCGTTAGACTAAAGCTCTACTGACATTCACAACAGTTCCGAGATCCTGATAATGACAGCGATTCCTCACATGACGATGTGCGTGAGAATGTAATCAAGAAGGCATGGGATCAATCAGTCAAGAATGATGACCACCTTCTGTTTGGCTCACATAGAACAAACGTCGACCTTTCTACTTTACACCCCGATCCAGTCCATATCTTCAGGCTTTGGCAGATATATTTGGACAACGTAAACCCGCTGCTCAAGGTCACCCACACTCCCAGCTTGCAAGGACGCATTATAGAAGCTGCCAGTAATGTAACAAGTATTAGTCCCACCCTAGAGGCGCTCATGTTCAGCATCTACTACATGTCCATTCTAAGTCTCATGGTAGAAGATTGCCAGACCATATTTGGCTCTTCAAAGGAAGATCTTTTGATGAGGTATCAGTTCGGCTGCCAGCAAGCGCTGTTGAACTGTGGATTTTTACGGTCCAACGATCGCGACTGCTTAACCGCACTATATCTCTACCTAGTAAGTCTGGCCAGTGGCTAAGTTCTTTCTTCCTTGCTAACGATTACAGGTCTCCGTCAGACCCAGCACAGCTCCCCAGTCTCTATCCTCCATGCTTGGCGTCGCAATTCGCATTGCGCGACGCATGGGTATTCATAGCGAGTCAGCCTTGGCAAAACACACCGCTGTTGAGGCCGAAATGCGCCGAAGACTTTGGTGGTCGCTCGTACTCTTTGATTCCCGCATCGGCGAGATCGCCAACTCTCATACCACAACGCTAGATCCCACTTGGGACTGCAAGATTCCTCTCAATGTAAATGATTCTGACCTCCGGCCAGAGATGACACATCCGCCAGCGATTCAAGGAAGATCCACCGAGGCAATTTTTGCCGTTGTACGTAGCGAGCTAGGTGAATATATTCGTCACACCGTGTTCCACCTCGATTTTACCAATCCGGCTTTGAAGCCCATTGCCAAGCATCTTCCAAGCGGTCCAGCTCCAGAAGGTGGTGAGCTGGCTAAACTGGAGGAAATGATTGAAGACCAATATCTCAAGTCCTGTGACCAAGAGAACCCAATTCATTTCATGACGATCTGGACAACGCGCGCATACCTTGCTAAATGCCGCCTTTTGGAACACCATTCAAGATATTCCAGTCCAGCCGTGCGCCAAACGGAGGCACAGCGCGACGCTGCCACTTCTCATGCGCTTAGGTCGCTGGAATGCAATACGAAGATCATGACCTCACCACTTACCAAAGGATTTCTCTGGCTGAATCAGTTCCACTTCCCATTTCCAGCCTATTTGCAAATCGTCCAAGACTTGAGAAGGCGACCTATTAGTGAGCAAGCTCGACAGGCTTGGGAAGTTATGAGTGACAACTATGAGGCCTGGTTCGATATTTGGTCGAAAGATTATAGTCCTTTCTTGCAGATTTTCATGAAACTTGTCCTTCAAGCGTGGGAGGCTTGGGAAGCAGCATCCAAGCAATTAGGAGAGACTTTGACACCACCAAGGATCATGTCATCCGTCAGACACATACTAGCACAAACAGCGCGACACGATCGGAATACTGACACAGAACAACCGAACATTAATATGGACATGGGAACTGACGAGTTTTCGATGCCGATAGACTTCGCTACCCAGAGCCTTCCGTATAGTATGGGAATGCAGGATGATTACGCAGGGATGAGACCAGATATGTACTCTGACATACCAGGACAAGCTCCATTAGAGGCTTATATGGACCAAGTGGACTGGACTGCATTAGGTGGGCAGCTTGGTTGGGGAGGCTGCTGAGTAAGTAGGCCTATTACTGCAATAGATAGTAAACATCTATGAGCTTCGACCTCGAGGAACGCGGTGGCGTCCAAGTCCGCCGGGTTACTGCTGGCATCGGCCTATGGTAAAATCCCAATGTTCATTGATTGAGTTTGCTCAGGCCTTGAACTTCAACATCGTAAATTTCGATGGTCCCGATAATATAGATAGGCCTGCTGATAACAACAGTTAGGAACGTAGAGCGCGTAAGTGACTTGTATAGGATGTGGTTGAAATTTCCTGTGATTTTTAGAAGATGTGCTAGTCGGCTGTCTAGGATAGAATACTAAAGATACTGTGTGAAGCCGAAAGTAGTTAGTGGTTGGCGGAATGGTCTATTTAGTAGTGGTGATTGCAGCCCATCTAGGTCTTAGCGCTCAGACCTGCTGCGCGGAACCCCTCTAGTTTAAGAATTTAGAGTTCGCCACCAAGCTCATGGGGGCATTCGGCGCGGTTAGGGGCCAGCCTGACTTCTCGGCGGGGCCATGGTTTCTCCAGGGCTGAGTGCTATCATATCAACACCAGCCACTCATACAAACCGTGACGTTGCCATTGCCTCTATACCCGTCAACCTCATAGAGCAATGCCTCGCACATCAAAAGGCAGACCTCGACTCCGCGTGTACCATCGCCGCAAGAATAATCTTTCTCCGTGACCCCCCGAGCCTTGTGTGCTTCGTACCCGCTTACGAATATAAACCCTGCACATACCTGCCTGGAGCGCTATATCAGCGCCGAATGGATCAAACACGAGCGAACATAAGCACGATGAATAGGCTCCTCAGCCGGAAGGACAAGCATCGGCATGGAACTTCACAAGAAAATGTAATGTCTTCTCCAACATCCAAACCTTCTTCAGCGTCTACTTCAATACACGCTTCTTCTACCAGATCAAGACAGAGCTCTGGATCTTCTTTCTCTTCTGTGTCACTGGCTTTCCCAGATTTAAGAGCCAAGCGGTCTCCTCGTCTGCAAGCCACAGACGGAACAGTCGAGTGCTCAAGTACTGACCGTGGGACTTTCCTGCTACAGCCTAAATCCAATGGCGGTCCTTTCAACGGCCTCTTCGTTACCGACGGAGAAAAAAAATCCATTCAGAAGGATGAGGAAAAGAAGGTGCGTCCTCAAGTTATCGGGTCCCTGTGGACAATAGATTAAGACGCAGCTAGATCAGAGCAATTCTACATAGGTTAGGGCGGGCTGGAATAACAACGTTCAAAGAGCAAGATATTTCATACGTCCTGAATGCGGCGTATGCGAGCGGGAACACAGATAAAGCTTACGAGTTGATCGTGCTTCTCAATGACTCGGAAGAAGGCATCATACAAAGTTACGATCCAAACATCAGGCTACTAGGAGCCATCAACCGGGAAGGTGTTACATGCTACCTTGATGCGTTGCTCTTCACGATGTTTGCAAGATTAGGGAGCTTTGAGGCTATGCTGTATAAGAATTTTGAAGACCCACCAAGGAAACGGCTGGCAACTTTACTGAGACTATGGGTAAATACGCTCAGAGCCGGCAAGCTCATTACAACAGACATCGTACATCCTCCCCTTGCACGCAATGAGATGCCCTCAGCGAGCTAATGAGACTTTAGACGAAGCAAATACAACTCCAGTTGGCTAACTGCGGATGGAAAGACGCAGCCGAAGTACGTCAGCAGGATGCCTCGGAAGCCTTCACGTTCATTACCTCAACACTCGCTCTGCCGCTACTGACCCTGAAAATGGACATATTCCACACTGGCAAGGAGGACGTCAGCGATGATCACAAGTTTGTCAATGAGCGGCTACTGGAGCTCGCTATACCGGACACTCCTGAGGATGGGCATGTTATCACTCTGGAAGAGTGTTTAGAATTGTATTTCAACAACAAAATAGAGGTGAAGCGGTATCTCGACTTGCTTGAACGGAGAAATACGTTGAACTCTGTACGCTCACGCCGATCTGTGGATTCGGCGAAAGCCCACGCATCTCATGTTGAAGTCGCAGACCTTGGGGATGCATCAGCATCCTCGTCGCCAACATCAATGCATATACAATCAGACTTACCCATCAGACCACCGTTTCCGCGGCATAGGGCGCCCAGCATCATTCAAGAAAACTATGTTCCCGAGAAAAGGGGTACCGCTGACGGGTATCCAGCCATCGATGATGGCAGCCCTTCCACGGGCCGGGTGCGAAGAGAAGTGATGATGCCTGCGTGGCAGTTCTTCAGTCTGATACCTTGGTATACCAACAATATGCCTATTAATGATGCTCAAGTTGCTGCCCACTTCTCCTCCACGAGGCCCATTCTTGGAATCTGTCTAAAAAGATATTCAATGCTTCCTAACGGCAGGGCTGTTAAACGCCAAACTCATATCGATATTCCCTTGGAGATTGGATTGCCTCATTTCATACAAGATGACAAGATGTCGGAGAATGGCCCTGCATTCGGCAACTTCAAAATCTCGCTGCAATCGGTAGTCTGCCATCGAGGAGTCTCCACTGAGTCCGGTCACTATATCAGCCTGGTTCGCAACCCTGACCCGAATGGAGAAGGCATAGATAGATGGATGCGCTTTGACGACCTGGCCAGTGAAAGAGTAACTGACGCAGATGCTGATAAATTCCTTCATGAAGAGTCCCCATACCTACTGTTCTACCAAGTCATCCCAATTGAGGGCGAGACTGGAAGTGTCACAGATGGTGAGGTTCCGATCAAGGAGGGTGAAAGACCTCCAGCCTATTCCGAGTCAAATGCAAGTGGAGAGTCAAAGGTTGACTCCGGTGTTGGCGGAATCTCGGTAGAGGGTCGAGACAGCTATGCCTCGACCGATGATTCTCGTGCTGGGACTCAGAGGCCCAGTTTCGAGCTTCGCCGGCCTAGTACGGACCCTTCGACTACCAGTGAAGATCGCAGAGGCCGTACAAGCATGACAAGTGAGCGGCGAGGAAGCGCAGTCTTCTTCGATACCAGCGCCAGCAGCCCGACCCGAGCCCATACCGATTACCTTACGGCACCAGTCCTAGACCACTCACAGATCGACGGCATTACCATACCCACAGGTTCTCGAAGAGATTCCAAAACCACAAAGGAAAGCTCGAGGAGTAGACCCAGTAGCCGATCCGACAACAAACGTATAAGCACATCCATTTCTCGACTAGCAAGCCGGCTGTCAAAGGACAAACTCGACAAAAATGTGGTTCCCCCGAGCCAAGCAGCTTCGAAGGAGAGCCTTGATAAACAGCCCTTTCAAGTGAAGGACCCGCCGGGGGGAACTACTGGTCCTCCTGCAGCTCTTGTATCAGAGACCGAAAAGCCATCTGACCGAGCACGTTTAAAGAAGGAAGTAAAGGAGAAATTCAGAACGGCACATCGTGAGCATCAACATCTGAATAAAGTAAGGAGGAAGGAGAATAAACCGGACAGGGAGTGCTCGGTTATGTGAAAAGGCTTTGATGAAATAATGATTTTGAGGCTTGTGATGACTCGTTATGAGATATGAGATATCCATAGCTGTGGCGTTGGTTTATTTCGCAAGCACTCGCCTTGTCGTGGTGTCCACAGAAAAGTGTATGCTTACACAGAAAGAGCAACTAATATATCTGTCTTCGATGGGTCCCTTTCACATGCCATGCAATGTCTTATGCGAGTAACATAATGCAGCCTCATCCACTCCGCGTCCGACTATAACTGTTTCGATATACCATGCCACTAATTTATATGCTTCCCGTAGAATGGTACACCGATCGAGCTCAACAGCAGCCTCGCATCTTTATCATTCGTAGCTGTAGTGCAACACACAATGTCAATACCAGGGATCATCCTCGGTGGATACCTGTTGGAAATGCATCGTCAGCCAACATCTCCATGCAAACTACCACTATAGCACAACCCCATAAACTCGACCCAAAGGAATACAAAGCACTCACGCATCATAATTAATCTCCACCTCCGGAAACCCCCCCACAATCTCCGGACTGAACCCCCAACCAATATCCCCACTGCTATCCCCACTCCGCCCACTCACACCCTTATACTCCTTAATCCTCGGCATCACCACCTCCACCACCTTCGCCAAAAAATGATACATATCCTCCCCCCTCAACTCCACCCCCACCGCGCACGGATTCCCCTCCCTTAAATGAAAATTCGCAATCGAATGTTTCGCTTTAAAAACCTTCGCCCTCGCATTCGTAATCGCTTGAATAACCATACCCGCCACATGCAAATATTGCATATCAACACCCGCCTCTCTCAAGAATGAATGCACATGTATTTTCTCTAGGCGCGGGATGTTTTTGAATGTTATTGGTCGGCGGAGGAGGGGGAGGACGGGGCTGCCTCTGGGGGCGCGTAGGGGCCGGTTTTTGTGGTAGGGGGAGCTACCGTCCCAGGAGCGGAGGCGGGGACCGGAGGGTCCGGGGAGGGTGCCGGGGGGGTGGTGGGTGTACATTAGGGTGAGGAGGTCGGGGGCTAGGGTGCTGTGGTAGGTTTGTTCGAGGCGGGGGAGGGAGAAGGGACCGGGGACGAAGAGGCGGGAGGCGGGGGAGGAGGGAGGGGGCGGTTGGTGTGGGTGGAGGGGACCGCGGTAGTAGCGAGGAGGGCGGAATTGGTAGCTGGGGTTATGTTAGTGTATGATGTGGGAGAAGGGGACGGCGGTGGGAGAGGGTTTGAATGGTGGGTGCTGTAGGCGGAGGGGGATGACTGACCGACTGGGTGGTAATTGGCTTCTCCGTCGTTTGCTTCGTGCTATAGGATTGAATCTCTGGATATGCTCTTCCGAAGGGCCGGATACTTGGAGGGAGGATTCCGGAACCACGTCTTCTGATAGCTCTGTCATGCCATCGAACGTTGAAGCTTTGCGTGTGGAGTGTAGACATTGAAAACATTGGTAGCTTTTTCTTCTCCAGGGCGCAGCTTGAAGCATTGTAGGCACGGCCATGCTGGCTTATATGGATTCTGGTCCTGTCCACAAAAGGGCAAGAGCTTCGGAGCTGCTTACAGGTTCGGATTGCTGATAGTCCACCTGCAAAAGAAAAGTTGCCGTCTTGACATTTTACCTCATTGGGCTTAGTGTGTGACTTTAATACTCAGGTTATCTTCGCGCAATACGAGCTTCCGGGAATTCTCTTTTCATCGAGTTAATGAAAACGCATCAAGTAATTTGACTCTAATTAAAACGAGAGCACATCTAATTGTCATATAGTTTCGGCTGACGACTGCTCATAGGTGAGGAGAGCGGTGTCGATTTCTTGGCTTTTCGAAACATCTTTGTACGCACATAGGGTTCTGTTGATCAGGCGAATACGCGCCGAGAGACCATAGATTTCGTGCTCTTATCTTTATGTGCCATTCCTCTGTTCGCTATGACGCCGTATCACTATCAGCCTCTTGACAATGAGGCTGAGTATATTCGACTCTTATATCTGCTCCCGGCCGAACCCTCGACAGATATCCGCGTGGATCTAGTTCATACGCGCTTAACGAAAGAGGATGTACCCAAATACGAGGCATTGTCGTATGCCTGGGGTGAGAGCGATACTCCAGAGGTCATCAACGTCGGACAGGAGGGAGACGTCACTTTAGCAGTCACTCGAAGTTTATTTCAAGCTTTGCCATACCTCCGTTATAGAGACAAACGGCGGGTGTTGTGGGTCGATGCTATCTGCGTTGATCAGCAGAATTTGAAAGAGCGCAGTCACCAAGTACAGAGAATGGGTGATGTCTTTTGTTTGGCGGACCAAGTCATAGTCTGGCTAGGTGTTGATGATACGACCAGTACGCATGCAATACAGCTCCTACACAGTATAGCTTCTAGGACTGAGGTTGACTGGATCACTTCTACAGTGAAGCCTATATCACGGGACGATGTAGACTGGGCTGACATACTTGATGCTCGCTCTTATAGAGGGCAAGACATGTTTGCTATATATTCTCTGGTCATGCGCCCATGGTTCGAAAGATTATGGGTACAGCAAGAGATACATTCAAAACGCAACGCTATCCTGGTTTGCGGATTCGACACACTATCTTGGCATGATTTTCGCAAAGCCGTCTTCTGCATTGCTTCTAAGTTGGAACCCATTGAAGATGATGAAACCCTTTATCCGGGTATGGCGGCGCGGTTTATGTTGATCCTTAACATGATCAGCGAAGGCGGCTTCTTTACGCTTGGAGCTCTCATCGAGACGACCCAGCAGTGTAAATGCTCTGATCCCAGAGACAGGGTATACGCGGTGCTGAATATGCTCACAACGTTTGAGAGATATGCCAATATAAAGCCTGACTATACGAAAACTGTCGGTCAAGTATACCGAGACGTTGTGCTCAGCATTCTAGAATGTACGGGTAAGATCATCATATTAGGGCATTGTGAGATGCAAGAGCAGCCGTTGGAGTCGTCCGACTCGCTACAAATCCCATCCTGGGTACCAGATTGGAGATTTCCACGTCATACACGACAAATGGGAGCTGAATATGCCAGCTGCGACTCTAGCGCCGAAGCCTCCAATGAGAATGATGTTCTGCGGGTCATGGGGACTTACGTAGCAAGAATAAGCCATGTCGAGAAGATTAGCTGTGATAGCATGCCAAGTTTGATGTCGGCAATACAGGGTTTCAGTCAGAACATTCTTCCAGACGTTACGTCAGCTTCGTACGTTAGTGGTGGGAGTAAACTTGATGCTTATTGTCGAACGCTCTGTGTCAATTTTTTTGCCAGTGAATATCTACCACCTCTCGCTTTGATGTCGGGGTATCAAATGCCGGGGTATCAAGAAAGCAGAGAGTGGTTATCAAGCATTCTCAGTCCTCCAGAAACAGATATGGAAATCGATTCCAACGTTGCTAGCGGCTACGAACCATATCTCCGTTGGGTCGGTTACTATACCAGAGGGATGTCTCTCTTCACAACTGAAGAAGGACACATCGGTCTTGCACCTGCAGCAGCAAAACTCGGTGACCGCGTTTGCGTGCTCCTAGGATCCAGTGCACCTTTTATTTTACGCCCAACAAGAGATAAACAATATGAGGTTGTTGGGCATTGCTACACACACGGAATAATGGGTGGCGAAGCCCTGCTTGGCCCGTTGCCCGGCGATTATCGCCGTGTCCACGGTTTCCACAGCAAAGGCAACTGCTACGCTCCGGCTTTCCATAGTGCTGAAAAAGGCATAATCCAATTCAATGATCCCAGAGTCCCAAACGAACCCGTTTATGAGTATGGGAATTCTGAAGAACTACTCGAATGGGTAGTAAATGAAGAGAGAGCATTGACATCAGAAGCTCTAAAGAAACGGGGCGTCCATATGGAGATGTTCGAGCTTATTTGACATCAACTAGGATCTCAAGATCGTTGTATGACATTTGGAAAGCACAACCTACGCGTCATTCGCCCTTCGCTCAATCGAATAAGAGCATACCGCTCCACCAACCTAGACAACCCAACTTCTCTGCTTCTGGCTCTGCTATTGTGCCCATTGGGTTTTGATAGGCTTAATACAACCGAAGCACCCCCCACACTATCCTGTTCCATTCCCCATCCCGCTTCCAAACGAGCGCGAAGTACCATACCCAGAAACCCAGTCCGACGCGATGATCTGAAGAAGGCGAGCCGAGAAGAACCGTGTAAGACAGGAAATTGAGCTGCTGGTAGTAGGAAGGAGATGCAGAGAAAATTATATTTTGGATACTCACCTAGCGGGGTACCAAATTAGCTGGAGAAGGGGACCACCCGAAGAGGTTTGAGGCGAAGGACTAGAGTGTGGATGCAAGAGAGGTATTCAAGCACTGTTTTGACATGGAGGTTTATCTGAAGGAACGAGGCATGCATACGACCGTATCATCGAGCTTCTCCCATGACGACGGATATATTGTAACGATATAGGAAGCGGAAACAGATCATTCACGTAGGCATTCGCCTTTACGAGAACCAAAAACTCAGCTGGAAAAACAGATGATGTCACCATACGACGAGTATTCAATACACAGCTCCTCTAAGTAATCTCATCTAGAAACTCGCTAGCATCATTCATTCCCACCAACACCATCGCAATGCAGCAAGCAACACAAGGAAACCGCCGCAAAAGCTCGCTCAAACGTCGCTGGATAATATACAAGTTTGATTAATCATGTAGTAACATTGCCATCGCTGTTGTATGCTTGCGTCTCTTTATAGCCGTTACGATCGTGTATCGTTTCAGCAGTGATGTAGCCTTCTTTGTCGTCTCGCTGCCCACTGGGCGTGGCGGGAGAGCTTTTTGTGTGCCGAATGCTGTCATTACCTGCCACCAATGCAGTACCGCTGGATTTGGTGTCCGCTTCAGTTTTAGCGTTGCTGCCGCTATTACTGTTCCGCGAGTCCTCGGAAGTAGGTGTTGGAGGCGAGTGCTCGATATTGGGGCTCTTCGCGCCGTCTCGGGCTACACTTAGCTGTGACACATCTGATTGATCGCGACAATGCGTAAGACTTTTCAAAAGACCGTATCTGGACGATGGCCGTGTGGAAGGGGGGCTTGCGGGCGGGGTTTCGAAGTGTGGAGTATACCGAGATAGATTAGCGGAGGACCTGTTAATGGCATTCTGGACTAGGGGTGGAAGCTCGAGGTAAGTTGCCGATGAGCCTTGACGGGAGAAGATGACGAGCCCTAGGCAGAGGAGGATAAGGATGAATTGCAGAATGGCCATTCGTTTTTGGAAGACTATTTCGTCTGCTAGCAAGGTCAAGCGCGCGGTGAGGGCGAAGACTTCGTGCTGAGATTGCTCGCGTTGGGAAGAGAGCTCGAGGACGGTAGACTGCCAGATCTGGTCGTACTGGCTGCGGAATTCGCGGAGTTCTGTCAAAACGGTGGTATTGAGGGTTTCGAGGAAGGTGCTGGTCTTGGTGAGTTGGCGTTTCTCGACTTTGGAGAAAGCATCACGAAGGATGCGAGATTGTTCCTCGATGTATTGGAGGGAAAGGGTTGAGTTCGATTCCAAGAGTTGGAGGCGCTTGTGAACGGATTTGAAAAAGGATTCTTGCGTGGTGGGATTTGGGATGGGAGGTTGCGTGGACGATGCCTGTATCTTGGCTGTGCTTGTTGATGTCTGATCTGAAAGTCTCGCCGGCTCGGAACCGTTTTGCAATGAACTCCTGCTTGATTCGGCTGAATATATAGCTGCAGAAGGTTCTGGGACATGTGTTGAACTTGCGCCTATAGGCACAGCATTATCGATAGCGGACACTTGGGTAGACAAGGGCGCAATTGATGTCTCCATTGGTCTTATAGTGGTTGATGACTGATGCTCATGGGATGGCACTAATAGAACCTCTCCGATGTACATGGGCTCCTCATCTGTCTTACAAACGCTATCCAGTCCATCAGATGTAAGCAACAAGTTTTCTAGACTTCTCGAGATTGAGAAGTCATATGGAGTTGAGCCTCTAGAAATCACTTCGTGATCAGAATCCGACGGAAGAGGATCACCTGGTCCAAGTGCAACCATATTTGTTGAGTCCTTATTCAAAGCACCAGCCGTAGGATCTGAAAGTGGAGCTGAGCTGGCCCCTTCAGATTTGAGACTGCTTACCAGCTCTTGGTGCAATGCTGCCTCACTTTTCAGGTCAGACACCGCCTCCGTGGTCTCTCCCTCAACTTCCCCCGTCTCACTTTCGGATTCATCTTCTGTCCCTGATCTTTTGAGATCATGGTTGAATTCCTCCATCATTGTAGTGCCATGGACTCTCATTAGACTAATAGGACAGTAATATTCATTGGCAAAATGAGTAAGGATTTCAATCCTGAGATATCGCGCCCATATCAGGGGATTCTCGACCAGAAAAGCTTGCACTTCTCGACTGTTCCGCGCCTCAAATGTGCCTAGTTCTTTCCACTTGTCAAGCTTCACAGGATATCGATCCGAGACACTAACACGAAAGGTCCGGAACATCGAGCTAAAAAACTCGAAATTTGCCAGAACCACGGTGTCGATGAGAATGTCATCGCATAGTTCCACAATGAAAAACTTGTTTTTGGCTGAGCAGAGATTGAGCATGTAGCTGTCCTTGTTCTCGACCAGTACAGCATTGGGTCCCTTGCACTCTGGATTCGTCTTCAATACTGTAGCAGCGCAATCGAAGGAAGCGTAGTTTGAGCGCTCCATACACGTCTTCCCAGCATCTTTGCTCCTTCTGCGGCCATTGGAAGGCTCTTCTAGCGATTTCGCCTCGACAAGACTGTCCGTTTTGACGAAGTCGTAGTTTTCTGCGGTGGCCTTGCTTGGAGGACCCGTGGGCATTGAAGAGGCAGGATTGACAAACCCACCGAAATCTATCTCAATCTCGATATCTTCCCCTAGCGAGTCCAAGGCATTGTTGATACTGCCCGGTCTCCGCCTAGGCTCGTGTGCACCATCACCTGCCCGTACTGCCCAGTGCTCCGCTGACTGCCCGGCTTTTGCCAAGTTCTGCTTTTTCCACTCTTCAAAGGAAAGGAAATTGGCATTGTCCAATGGCGAATCTGAATCCATCTCCGTCTCTTGATCCGTCTGAGCCCCATTCTTGGGCTCCTTCGTGGTTGTGGAAGTAGAACCACTAAACCCCAGCTCGTGCGAATCGGTATCTACCGTTGCATGGGGAGGGGTTGGCTGTGTTGACGGAAGCATTTGAACATTTTCTTTCGAGGTAGTATCCGCGACAACAATTGCATCCTTGCTACCGTGCGAGTCATGGACAGATGTATCTGCTGTTTGTTTTACCTCAAGCGCAGAGGTCTGTTGGACATTCGGCTTGCCTGTCCAGCTCGCTGTGAGGCATTGCTGCGGTAAGTTATGGGTTATGTAGTTGATGCTCCTAGAGGGGCATGTTGCTGGTGGAATTGTAGTCGCTGCGATGCCTCCAATATCCTTCGCAGTCACCTCGACGTGGATGCTCGTAGCTGTGGTAGCGAGCAGGAACAACGCCGTGGCTCTTGAGGCATACCTACAAAACTTGCGCATATTTGACTCATGGTTTTGGCGCAAGTAATGTTCAGTATGACCACTGAGCGATGGAAAAGCTGTTATGGAGGATCAGAACATCAGCTCGAGGTGTTGATACTGGCAACAATAGCCGCTCTGCAAATCATAATATGGTAGTTTTTGCCGAACGTTAACGTAGAATCACTTACTTCTACTTGCACCGTCTAATTCCCAATCACTCTGCAGAACTCTCACAGAATCGTTGCACAGCGACACCTCCATTCCTTCTCTTGTCTCCTACTCTCTCATAATTCAGACACCTTTGCCTCAATTCCAGGATCTTTGGATTGAGACTAAGTCGGCAGAATTGGTAGGAGTTGTGGATGTCGTGGTATTGAAATTGGTTGTGCTCAATGTCCCTTTTCGGATCATCAGATGCAATGTCTCAGTGCTATTTCTCTCTTCTAGTATGTACTTTGCGAGAATGAAGCTGCCATGATGGATATTTACATGCGCATTGCGTTCTCGGCACACCATACTGCGATTCTACTAATCTATGTCGAGTTCCGATATGCTTCCCATTATTCCCATATATTTGAATATATACTGTACCCACATACATATTGATCCGGGGATCTGCTGGGGAAGATCGAGCATTGTACCCTTTCCCGAACTCCATTCACGCATGTCGCGGGAATAGAGGAAGCGCATGCAGCGGCGTTGGCGGCCCCAGCCATGTTTCAAAGCCTGGTTGCGCACATTACAAGCGTATGTCTGGTAGTAAGACATCTACCGTTATCATGTCCAGGAACTACTGATTCAGGACTTCTTTATAAAGACAAGGCAAAGAGATATGATGCTTCAATCACGAATTTCCATTCTTTCCACCCTCCTCATCCCATCATGGGCCATTCTGTCTTTCGCCCCAGGACTACGAAGTACGCATACTCTGGCCCTGCCCTCTGTATCATCGCCCCTAAATCTTTCAACCCTCAACGTATCGGTACCATCGATCCCGCCCCTATCCAACTATCCTTCCAACCTCACAACATGGCCAGCCCTACCCATTCGTTACTATGTAAAAGATACCTGTATCATAGATATCACCGCCCTCGCCATGCCCCCGCCCCAAGCCTATTCCCTGGACGTGCTCTCCAGTATCATAAGCATAAGGGAAGAAATTGAAAAGAAGGCCGACCCTCACGATACCTTCTCACTTGTAGAGGTGTTCGAGCATGGACCAATTAGCATTGTGTTCGTTACTTTCCTACCAAATCACATGCTCAACGGCATAGCCAGCAACATTCTCGATACTGTGTGGGAGCTTTTCTACTATTGGGGTATCGTGGAATTGAAGACAGTCCAACTGTCGACTTTTGGGGAAATTGGTTTCAGTATATTTTCTCTCGAGATTCGGACCGATAGGATCAGTCCTCGGGATCTCTCACCATCAACCAACGCATCGCAACCCTCGCGCTCCCAACAAAGCAACCTCACACTCTGGCCCCGTCTCCCGGTCTTCCGCTTTATTCCTCCCTACACAACCATAAGAATCAACGCCATCTCCGTCGCTGACGGCATGCCCTCAGCCGGCGAGATGTTTCAAGCCCTCAATCGAATGAAAGACTACCTCGACCGCTCGTTTCCGTCTCCACAAGCCTTATTGCCCCCCAATTTCGTTTCGGAAGAGGCGGTATCATTGACGACCGGGATATCAGTGACTTTCTCCTCGAGGCAAGGGAATTGGTATACATGGCCGCTGGCGAGAAGTGTTCTAGTGTCAGTGGCGGCATTGGAGCAGCTTTACGGGTCGGTGCAGTTGGATGAGGTTATCGTGAGTGTGGAGGGGGAGGAGAGTGATAGGACGTTTAGGTTGGAAAAGTTTGATAGGCACCCTAATGCTGGGAATATCACCTTACCGCGCATTCTCCTACCAAGCTCCATACCTACCCTCAGCCTCTCCACCAATGGGACCCTAACCAATACTGGTCTCCAGGAGTGGCCCGCCACCCCTATCAACGTTGAGATCGTACCGGACAGAATTACTCTAGTGATAACCAAGCTCATACCGGTTCACGGCTATCCCACCATCAAGGCAGATATCGAAGCTATGTATGACGAGCTTGAAGCCCAAGGCCAAACCGGGGATAAACTTCCTTCATACGTAGCTCTACGGAAAGGAAGACTCATTGTACTTTTCTATTCGAAGGCCTTGACCAGAAGAAGAGCGCTTGCAGTCTTATTAAAAGTGGGAATTTTGGAGGCAGTACATGGCGCGGCGGAGATCGAGAGGGCGGGGCTTGAAATTGATGGGAACCAGGGCGGGTTTTCTTTGGGGATCTTAGGGGCTGGAGCGGGTGATGAAGATGAAGATGGAGAACCCACCATCTCCCGAAGGTCCCTACCAAGTAACGACAAGGAATCCATCATCTTCAGCCCCTTTTCCCCATCTCAAAATCTCACCATCCACGACCTTCCAGCCAACCTTACAGCCTGGCCGACCCTACCGTTGTATCTCCAAATCGACACCAACCTCTATATTAATGTCACAGCAATCTCTCCGGCCACCCCCCCTTACGACCCCATTATAGCCTCCATCATACACATAATACAAGCCTTAGTGAAGTCCGAAGAGCCTGCGGAAGCACCTATCCCCTTAACCACAATGGTACTCCAATCTGCACGAGTTAGGGCGAGTTTCACTAGAGTGGCCCCATATAGACTTACCGAAAAGATCGCTCTTACGATTATGGATACGGTGCTAGAGTTGGCGCAAGATTATGGGGTACAGCAATTAGATCATGTGGATATTATTGTGAGGAATCAGGTCTGCGGGCGGTTTTCATTGGTGATTTCAGACTCTCCTCCTCCCCGTCCTCCTATTAGTTCTTAGACAAAGATAGAAATAGGGCGACGAAGAGGTACACAGCCTGGCCCACTACACCGATATCCCACAAAATCTCCTGCAATGTCTCTATAATCATGCTCGTAATCTCTTCTAGCACTCCCCCCTACAATACCGTCGTAATATCCCCCAGCACTCGGTGCACCCCACGATACCCTCATTGCCCCCTCCTCACTCTTCAAAACCAACTTGCCCTCTACAAAAACCTTGCAACCCTTCCTCCCAGTCAACACATCCCTAACAACTAGTCATTCTCAAGGTACTTTTTACAAAATTAATACCCCGTCACCTCACAGCCACGATTACCATTGCGGATCACGGAATGTGGTGGTAGAGTTGTAGTTGGGGGGAGTAGTCCGCAACAGTTAAATGATGTAGATATTCTGATGCATAGGAGAGTCCAGGCGCTGTTTTTCGTTGAGGTGCATAGATGAGGCTGGAAGAGATGGGTAGGGATGAAGTGGTGGGATTGGAATGAGGTAGCAAGTGATGTGCATGGGTAGTGAGGGAGTGGGATATTGTAGAGGCTGACAGGGGCTTTTGAGGGTTGGGAGGTAGAAGTAAAGTCGCGAGGCAAATTAGTGACTCCATTCTTCTTAGCTACCCAACTTCAGATCATGGGAGCTCGGAGAATGTCTTGAGAAATAGGAATTTGGTTTATGTCCATCTATGGCTGCTTCTCTATCCATGCCATCGCCATAAGCACCACCCGCTATGCACAACAGCGCGCCCAAGCCACCACATCAACAGGAAAGAGAGCAGTAATCAAGGCATGTACATAGAACTGAAAGAAGGGGAATGAAAAGAAATTTAAACATCAATCAACTTTTTCTTGTCAGCAGCCTTCTTCGCTGCCTCCATCAGGCTCTCCAGTTCGCCACTCATCGCACACATGCCACGGAAAATACCTGCTTCCCTCGATATCAGTTCCCAGGGCGCATCGAACTCAATTAATTTCCCTTTGTCTAGGACGAGCACTTTGTCATAGTCTATGATCGTCTGCAGGCGATGGGCGATCGTGATGATAGTGCTCTCTTTCACTTCTCTCAAGGTATGCTGGATTTTGCTATCAGTGGCGTAGTCGATGGAAGCTGTTGCTTCGTCCATTAGCAAGACTCGTGGCGCCTTGAGCAGAGCACGGGCGAGACATAAGAGTTGGCGTTGCCCTTGAGACAGGTTGGACCCTGATTCAGCGATTGGCGATGATAGGTTCGTGAAGATGTTGGTGTTCTCGTGAGTGTTTGTCATTTCCTTCCCAAGGTCTAAGTCTTCGTCCTCTGATGAGTCGTCATTCGAGCCAGTTTCGGACTGAGAAGAATCTGGAGGAGTAATGATGTTGGGTACGATCGGGGTCGCTGACGAGGATGCACTTTCCGAGGACGGAGACCCTACAAGCTGAACTCGGTGCAGTGTTGCAAATATCTCCTCATCAGTGAAGAGGTCGAAGGGATCGAGATTACTGCGCACGGTACCGGTAAAGAGTGTAGGATCCTGCGGAACAATGGTAATGGCTTCTCTAAGGTCTTGGAGACCGATCAGCCCAATATCAATATCATCGATCACGATTTTGCCCTCCTCAGCCTCGAGTCCCCGAAACAACGCCAAAGCAAGAGAACTTTTGCCTGCACCGGTCCGGCCCACGATGCCGACCGTCTCTCCAGGTTGAATGCTGAAAGTGAGGTTCTTAAGGACAGGCTCAAGATCGTGGCGATATCGTGTGGTATAGTTCATGAACTGGATCGCCCCTTGACTAGGCCAATTTTTGGCAGGGCGAGCTTCCTCAACGATAGCCTTCGCTTCTTGCTCTACATCTATGTACTCTTTGACTCGCTCTACCGAGTTCATGTTTTGTTCATTCATTGAGTAGAGACGAACCAGCCAGAGCACGTTTTCAGTGAACATGACCGCATAGGTCATAGACAAGCCTGCCGACCCTGCATCGATAGATCCCATCCTTAGGATGACAAACACACCAGCGAAAAAGGAGACCAAGGCGCCAGTGAAGTCTACGCGAAGAGCGAGCCAACGATTCGTAGCCCATAGGTAAATGAAAGGTCTATTATGTGTATCGACACGGTTCTGATTGTCTCTTATAAAACGTTTTTCGTCTCCGTAAGCTCGAATGGTAATAATACCGCTTAACGTCTCCCCAAACTGTTGGTAAAGAGGACTTCGCTGGACCGACTCGAGACGTTTTAGGTCTCGGGAGGACTTAAGATAGAACGCTCCAATCGCGAAGTAGATTATGGTGATGAAAAACCCTGCGATGAGGAAGCCAGGAGTGATCACTGAAATGAGGATTACGATGCTGATGATGGAGAAAAGACAGCCAAGGACACCAACAGCCACTGAGGCTACTTCCTGGTCTACGGCTTCGATATCCTTGGAGAATCTGTTCATAAGCTGGCCCAGAGGCGTGGTATCAAAAAATTGAAGTTTTGCTCGAGTGATGGAGTTTAGTAAGCGTTTGTGAAGTTCAGCAGATGCTCTTAATGAGCCCCAGAAGATGTAACCTTCTCTTACAGCAGAAACGAAGATATAGAACAAGGCAAGGACGGCGTAGACAACCAAGTAGTACCAAGCATTAACTTTCTCATCCGAGATCGCCATTGTATTGACCAATGAGGGCGGCTCAGAGGACAACGGCAGGCTCCAAAATGAGGTGCCGCCGGCAAAGGAATTGAAGGTGAGGCTAACAGCGCTAACGTATGCTGTAGGTGTGTTATTTGATTTTACCTCCATGTTATCCACGCGCTGTATGCTTCTCGTATACGCATTCGCCCATTCTCGGATCCAAACGTTGGCAGCCACCGAGCCGACCTGTTGGAGTCCGAAGGCCAGGAAAGCAAACAGCCAGTAGTACCAGGGACCCATAGCAGCGAGATACATTTGAATGACTTTGATATTGACGCTACCAGTAGCTTTGGTTTCAGTCCTGGTGTTGGCATTCTTGTTCGTGGGCTTACTGGCTGGTTCTCCTACTGATCCATTCGCATGGCCATTAGCTTCGGGCATTTTTGCCTTCATGTCATCTTCGGCTTCCTCGGCAAGATTTATTGCTGACAGGTTCCGGGATTGGGACAATGAGCCACTTTTCGAGCCCGGCCTAGATTTGAGAAGTTCATCACCAAGAACGCCAGAAGCCATAACCTCGTCGGGAGAGCCCTGCGTTGCAATTTTACCATTCGACACAGCAACGACGTAGTGCGAACGAGGGACGCAGAGAGCGATGTTATGCGTTACCAAGATGCAGGTTCTGCCAAACATAAGAGGTCCCATTATGCACTGCTCAAAGATATGCTTGGCCGTATGAGAGTCAACGGCACTCAAACAATCATCCAGAAGAACATGTCTCGAGTTGCAATAAAGTGCTCTTGCTAGCGAGATCCGTTGCTTTTGCCCCCCAGATAGAGTGATACCCTTCTCCCCGACGAGCGTAGAGTCACCCTGATCCAAGATTTCAAGATCTCTTTCCAAGGCACAGGCCGCAATGACGGATTTGTAGCGGGACTCATCCATTGGCGATGCGAACAAAATATTCTGCTTAATGGTGTCATTGACGAGCCATGCCTGCTGCGCACAGTAAGCAGTACTCTCTGTGAAGCCTGTCTCCGGATCTGGTCGAAGTTCCTCCCTGCTCTGTCCACGTGGCAGCAATACAGCGCCTTCAATGAGCGTCATCTCTCCTAGCAATGCCATCAGTAAGGACGTCTTGCCAGATCCTGTATGGCCGACAATAATGTTAAGTCGTCCAATCAGAAAGCGGACGTCGAGATTAATCATGCGAAAAGCGGATCGTCCGTCCAATCCACGGGCATCTTTGCCTCCCCAGGTCAGTGTTGCTTTATCGAAACCAATAGTGACTTCTGTGGCTTCGTCTATGCTGCGTTGGGAAAGCTGTTCGTACTTCTCGGTTTCGTCTTCGTTCAAGAATTCTTCGACACGATCGACTGATACTTTAGACTCTTGAACGTGGGCAATCATGTCGGCCAATTGGTCCAGCGGAAATCGGAGGATGCCAAATAAAGAAAGGGAAGTGAAGGCCACAGAGGGTATGAGTGGGCGCTTCTCAACCACTGTATACAGAAAGAAAGAGAAAAAGGTGATGAGTAGTGGCACTCCGAACCATAGCGTCGCAGCAAATACCCATAGTATGTACTTGTAACGGAGTGCTCGCAACTCCGCTGCCCGCTTCTCACCAATAATTCCCCTAAATCGTTGTTCCCAAGCGAAGTATTTGATAATACGGATGTTTTGTAGTACCTCATTCGTCGAATGTATACGAATGTCAGTAGCAGCCATGACCCTTTTCTGTACTTTGCTGAATTGCTTAGCAATGAAAAGATTCAGTGGCATTACCAATATCATCATGATAATACTCGCAAGAGCACTCCAACCTAGTATACGGTAAAGGAGGACAATGCAAAGCACCAGCTGCACGGGAGTGCTACCCCACAAAAAGTGCAAGTAAGCACTTATTTCACTAACTTTGAAGGAGTCAACAGCCATCAGATTGATGATAGTCCCGACATTGACCTGCGAGTCCGTCGGATCTTTGCTCGGCCCAGCCTCTTGTTTCTTCTTCGAGGCCGTGCTCTTGGGTTTGCTCTTTGTAGTGACTTGAACCTCTCCATTGCTGTCAGTAGTCTTCTTGTTTTCTTCGCCTAGGACTGTGTCCGTCCCAGCCGCTGCTTTCCGTCTTAGTGCTTTTGCGTATATATTTCCGATAATGACGGCCCGCAGTCGAATACAGATTTTACGGCCTAGCCAGAGCGCCTGACCGTCCGTTATGGCCTTGACGCAGGAAGATAACCCTAGTAAGAGAATATAAAACCAGGCCGCGTTAACAGGCGTTCCCTCTGGGTTTTCAACGTATTCCAGGAATGCCTTCAAGAGAAGAGTTGGTGCAAAAGTGAAAAGCCCCGAAATGATTGCCCACACCGCTTGGATGACCAGATCACGCTTAAAGTATTTCAGCAAATGCCACGTCAACTTCGATGTTTTCTTGAGTTGTTCAAAATCTGCGAGTATGGCAGCTGCTTTGTCCCTAGCTGCTAGATTCCAAACATCGGGCTGCTCGAATGGTTTCTTGTAACCTTGCCAAACAATAGCATCCACCCATCCAAAAGTCGCCAACGAGACAAGATTTGCTAACGGTTCGTGGGACGGTTCAAGGTCTTCTTCATAGTCCAGAATTACGGTCCTGTTGCCCCTTCGTGAAGTTATGGCAACGAGGGCTAGAAACGTCGCCAAGCTGAAATCCGCGATCATTAGACGCTGAGCACGCGTTGAGCGTGGGTGTATGATGGCAGATCTGAAAAGAAGTGCAACCAAAAACCACTGGATTATGTATAGGAATGCTGTATGGTACCATAGATTTGGGAGTCGGTAGACTTTTCTATTCGATAAAAACAGCCTGCTGACTACCAGTGCGAAGATATAGGTCCATGTAACGAGTCCAGCAATGGCTGCAAGGGTGCCTTCATGCCCCCAGACGTGCGTCAGCAGAGCTGCCAAATTGACACCCAATTCCCCCAACAAAGCGAGAGCTTCAGCTATCACCACCCAAAGCTGTCCACGAGGACGACTGACTTCGATGAGAGACTCATGAGTGTTGCTCTTAGTTAGGTGGAGGGCCAATTGAGCGCTTTCATCATCTTCGATCACATCTTGCAATTGATCTGGGTCATCTGGGTCGTCCTTGTAACGAGAATTGCCATTGATGAAGGCTTGTGTAGGTTCTCTGGGTGTGTAGCCCTCCTTTCGTTTTAATCGAACGTTTCGTTGTGCGACTTGTATTAGAACGTATAGTAGAGAAACGGCGCAGGAGATTAAGGGTAGTAGAGTCTGAAGGTAGCTGTTTTACAGGTTAGAGACTCAATTATCATGAATACTAGAAGCGTAGGAGGACCGACTCTCTCTGAAAACATGCTGCGAAATCATCTCTCCGCCATACCGAGCCGCCACAGTGCCCCAACATAGCTCCTAGAATACCTTAAGCTACTACGGTCAGGGTTTTCGTAACAATGCATTGCACTCCATAATTGAAATGAGACAACAATATATAAGATCCCACAATGTTGAGGTGTGCGCGGTATGACAACCTGGGGTAAGAGTCACCTGCTAAGCTCGTTAAATGCACATTCTCTTATCATGACGCCCCACTGGAGCTTGGCGCCCGCTTTAGCTCAACCACTTGCCCGTTGAGGCTCTAATGTACAACCTTACACCAGCTTATATAGCCTATACCATTGCAGCAGTATCATTGCCAGTATTTTGCAAGCTCTGACTGTCTCTAGTCTAGAAAGGGGGATCCAATGGCCATGCTATCTTGTTGTGCTCCCTCTCCTTTACACCACCACATCGAGGACGTTTCCCGAAAGCGCGGTCCATGAACTTGACCGCCATATTCTACAATAATCGTAGCAAGCATGACTGCATTAGTCTTATCAATTTTACGTCCTGACCCTGGCAAACGCTCTGCAACTTATGACTCTGGTAATAAGTCTCGTTGTGATTCTCAAGCATCTACGTACTCTATCATTGGCGAGTCCCTACTTGCCAGTGGATTTTCTCCTCGTTGAGAACCTACAATATGCATTGCGCGCCATTTTCACGATATTATTTGGGCAGTCGGCAACAGCTATAACGTATGAGGCAGAGGCAGCATTTAATCAGGGCTCGAAAGATCTTGCACCTTAGTCCCGCAAGTGCGTCGGCCATGAGCCTCTATCAACGACGCCTTCATACGCTACGGCGATCCCTCTTGAAATTTGCGAGAACAGCCCGAGTTCCCTGTCTAATCCTGTAGTGTGATCGTCGCAGCAATACTCGGGCTCATGCGCAGCGCCGGCTCAACTTATGGAGAAAAGGCAGATAGCTGAACGAATTGCATGCTTGCACTGTCAGTTCGCAAGAGTTGTGGTGCGATCTCTTGGTCGGAAGTCGCGTGGGGAAGGATGTGGGGTGTCTCGTCTCGATATGCTGCTGCTGCATTGAATACTCTTCGTTTACTTTAGTATTCAATCGAGATCAGCGACCAGCCCCCATGCAGGTGTTGCATTGGCTTGATTGGGGCGTCCTCACCCGGAAGTTCCCCGTAAGCTAGCTCCCTGGGGCGGGCCGAAATTGCTCCTTCCCTTAAGAACTTTACAAATAGTGTACTTCATATGCGCCCCACGGCGAGGTGACAGCGCCTTGAGCAACTAGTCTCGCCGTCCCAGCGCCATTGGAAAAGAACGTCCAATTGCGCAAGTTCCACCTTCCCCGCCAGCTGTCCGACTTACGGATCTACCTTTAGCTTCATCCTGGGAAGGTATGGGACCAACTCGGGTGTACTTGGTTGACACAAAGACGACAGTCTGATGATCCCACAGCGAGATATGATTACTCTTTAATACCTGTCCCGAGCGACTTTCACCGTACTCAGCTCGGTCTTCCTCTCTCAAGACTTTTCTGCTCCCATTTGAACAACTGCCTCTCACATCATCGCTCTCCTCTAATGGCCGCTCCCACACAGCCCGGTGAAATCGCCGTGGAACCCAATCTTGAAGCTACCAATGTTCGCGAGATAGCCAACCCATTTTGATCATGAGGAGGAGCTGACGAAGAATCAATCTTAGTACGACGAGGAGCCTGATTCTGCGTACGGTGATGAAGTGTATGTCATGTCTATGCTCATTCAGTCGGATTGGACAAGGCGTTGACGAAACATTCTATAACCAGAGGCAGCTATACCACCTCTCTGGCGTCCAACGTTACAGATTACAAAGTTGAAAACAATCGGAGATATCATGCGTACAAAGAAGGCAGTATGTGATCAAGCCTTGCAGCCTTTGGCCTCCTATCTCTGCTCATACACATGACCAGGCTACGTGTTGCCCAATGACGAGGTACCTGCACATGGCTACCGCCCAACTTTGCCCATTAGTTTCGTTGACCCTTGCGGCAGAAAGAGAGCGATAGGTTGGACATCATGCATAAATTGACGGAGGTCACCCTTCGGGGGAAGTTGAACCTAGCGCCTATTCCAAAAGACCCTCAACGAATCCTGGATATAGGGACTGGGACTGGAATTTGGGCTATCGAGATGGGTAAAATCTGCCCTGGAGAAAGGCAATGCCAATGAATTGCAAACCCCTGCTAATCGTGAAACGGCTTGCGATAGGCGACAAATATCCCAAAGCAGAGGTATTTCGACCTCTATGACATGTCTGGACGATGCATACTTTTGGTTGGCTCACCTTTTTGTAGATCTTAGGAAACGACCTGAGCCCTATTCAGCCGCGATGGTATGTCGTCCATTCCTACCGCCGTATGATCGTGGACTTGTGAGGAGATACCAAATTGCTTCTATTCCTTCACGCGCTACTTAGCTATCTGTCTGTATCTCGTGAGCTCTAAGGGGCCTCGCTATTGCTACTGCTTGATCCCCTACTACTACTGCATTACATAGGTTACAACAGCTTGCTCCTCCAACCCGGACCTTTGCCTGGGTCACATCTTATTATAGTTGATATTGTCATTAAGATTACTGTTAGCCATATATGTGAGGCACTGGAAAATCGTCTACTGGGACTGACAATGCCGTGCTAATAGGGTACCGCCGAACGTTCGCTTCGAAGTCGACGACGTTGAAAACGAATGGACGTACCATCAAAAATTCGACTACATCCACTGCCGGTTCATGGCCTTTGCAATCAGAGACTGGCCCAAATTGATCCGCCAATGTTTCGAGTAAGCTTTGCTCTCGTCAATTTATTTTCAGCTCCCCTCCTGACTTTCACCATTTCAGAAACACAAAACCAGGAGGTTACGTTGAGTGCATCGACCTTGATATCGAAGTAACCTCCCCAGATGGCACCTTCACCCCCGATAGAGCATTCTACAAATTCAACCGTGAATTCCTCAAAATTTCTAAAGCAATGGGCATGGAGCCATGCCCTGGACCTCTCCTTGAAGGCTGGATGAAAGAGACCGGCTTTGAGGATGTCATCGCTCACAAATTCGTTTGGCCTGTAGGAACTTGGCCTGCTGATAAACATCTGGTAATGCCCCAACCTTAATCCCAATGTCGATTTCTGGCAACTCATGCTTGCTCTCCCAATAGAAAGAAATCGGTGCCTGGAATTACCTGCAGCTTCAAGAAGGTCTCGAAGCATTCTGGTACGCACTCTTCACGCGTCAATTGGGCTATTCGCGAGAGGAGGTCGACGTGCTCTGCGCCAAAGTTAGGGCAGAGATGAAAGATCCAAAAATGCATGCTATGTTCTATATGTAAGCAGGACGAATTCCTTGAAACAGTGAGCAAGATTTACTGAATCTTTGGTAGCTACGTCGCGTACGGAAAGAAGCCTGGAACCAAATAAGCCCAATTCAAGGAAATTGACTACATGACTCTGACGACCGCCGATTATGATTGACGAACAGTTAGATATGAGCAGACCCATATATTACTAATCTTCTAAGGTGTTGTCATACGGCGTGGTATTTGAAATTCGCTCGACGTTCTTCTAGCAACGCCTTCAGTATTCGCATTTGGTTCTCCATGAAGTTCTCTTATGCACGCATGACATCCAAAATTCCATATGCCCGTGAATGAAAGTCTATGCACCAAAGGCAATTGTCCGCTCAGCAATCTCATCATCTATGCTTTCTCTGCCCCTCCATCTCGGTATCAACAATAACAAGCACCCTGTCCCACACAATTATGCATCCTTAAAACCGCAACCCTTCCTCATCTCCACTCCCCTCCCTCTACTCCCCCAGCCTAAGCCCCCCCCTCATTCCCCACCCCCTTCCCCTCTTCCGCTTTCCCACCCAACCCCTCACTCTTCTTCCCAGCCCCCATCTTCGCAAACAAAGATTGTGGTTTCGCCCTACATCCCCAAAAAATCTCTCATCAGTCCATAGCCCACCCCAATCCAATTCAATCCAATCCTCTAGATACACAACTCACTTCATAAAACTCTTGCCCTTATACGCGCTCAATTTCTGCGTGCAGGGGCTCAATACCGCATCTGATGGCGAGACGTAGATTTGTTTGCCCCTTTGCAATTCTTATCAGCCCCCTTTCCCAACAGTCCACAGTATTATATAACCTCTACCGTTCACGGTTTTGTGTTGGAGTGGGGGGAGGGGAAGGGAAAGGAAGACGTACTGATCTTCCGCTAATCTGTTTTGTAGGACTTGTCGGTGATATTCCATGCTCTTGACTGGCTTCTCTGAGCTCTCTTTGGGGTCTGTTTGGGAGGCAAGCTGGGCTTTTGTGGGGGAGGAGGTGTTGATGTCGCGGGTTGCGAGGGGTTTGGTGGGGGATGGGGGGGTGGGGGCGGACATTGTGGGGGTGAGGTGCGATGGTGGAGGGATTGGAGGGGCGGCGTGGAGGGTTTAGAGGGGGGAGTGGAGGAAGTTTTGTGGTGGTGAGAGGTATATAGGGTGGATATTTAGTTGGATTATGTTTAGGGATCGAGATGTGGAAGTTGGTGGGGATGGAGTGGTGTTGGTGGAATGAATGGAGCAATGGATTATTTTCTTTGGGTATTTACTTTGGGCCGTTGTGAGGGACAACGCGGTAGCTACGATGAAGTCATTGACCACTTGCGAAAGCGAGACGCGCCAACATCGTACAATGATTCTGACTCATTGTTGGCCTAGCGATCTGATGCTCTTCATATAGATGTTACATAAGTACTGTATATACGAATGCGTCCGGGCACTCCTGTCAAATGGTTGGACTTTTCACCCTACAACATAGATTTTCCCACCGGCCGCACCCCAGCTTTCCTCACCATCTCGTCTCCAATCTGCCTCTGCCTCTCCAACTTCTCCCTAATTTCCCGTGACCGCTTGTTCTCATTCTTCCCCATTTGCTGCAAGTGTACCTCATCAGGCCCATCGGCAATCCTCAGAGTTCGAATCTGCGCCCACATGTTTGCCAGGGGCGTGTCTTGACATACGCCCGCAGCACCGTAGCTCTGGACTGCTCGATCGATGACCGTCAATGCCATTTGTGGTACAAGTACTTTGGCCTCCGCGATTTCTTTCAGCGCATTCTTGGCGTCTTTCTCATCAATTTTCATTGCTGCATTGAGGACAATAAGGCGAGCGGCATCGATCTCGAGACGTGACTTAGCGATCCATTCGAGGATCACGCCGTGCTCGTTGAGTTGTTTGCCGAAAGTCTTCTTTCTAGGATCATTCACGCGAGCGATCATCCATTCGAGAGCTTTCTCCGCAGCGCCAATTGAGCGCATGGCGTGGTGGATGCGGCCAGGACCTAGACGGCCTTGGATGATCTCGAAACCACGACCCTCACCAAGGACCATGGTAGAAGCAGGGACACGGACGTTTTCAAATTTAATTTGTGCGTGACCGTGAGGAGCATCGTCGTAGCCGTAGACTGAGAGACAGCGCTGAACTGTGACACCTTTGGTGCCCGCTGGGACCAACATCACAGATTGTTGCTTGTAGGTGTCTCTATTGTTAGGGTCAGTTTTGCCCATGACTATATAGATCTTGCATCGAGGGTCTCCAGCGCCACTGCTCCACCATTTCTACAACGACTGATCAGCAGAAGTTCAAGTTACTGCAGTCTTGTTGCTAACGTACCGAGCCATTGAGGACGTATTCATTGCCTTCCTTCTTCATTGTCAATGTGATATTCGTAGCATCACTCGACGCAACATCCGGCTCTGTCATTAGGAAGGCTGATCTGATGTTTCCATTCAACAGCGGAGTGAGCCATTGCTTCTTCTGAGCGTCGGTGCCGTATTTCGCGAGCACTTCCATATTACCTGTGTCTGGTGCAGCGCAATTGCAAGCCTGGAGAACAGTTTTCAGCATAGAGCTTTCCGCTCGCTATCAACATTTGTGCACACCTCAGAAGCTGTCCTACTTTTGCCCATATACTCTGCCATCAATCCATATTCCAAATTTGAGAAGCCCGCTCCTTGTGTGAAATGGTTCCTCGGTAAAAACAGGTTCCATAGACCAAGCTTCTTCGCCTTCGCCTTCAGCTCGTCCATAACTGGTGGGTACGAAGCCCATCTCTTCTCGCCTTCGCCTAGCTGCGAGTGGTAGAGTACGTCTGCTGGAATGCATTCTTCCTCGACGAATTTTTCTACCTGGATGCGCTGGTTAGTAGAGCTTTCAGTAACAGGCAGGTTTTGCTCTGATGAACTGACAAGATTGAGAGCCTTTACTGCTCTTTCACTGACAGCTCCTCGAGCAATGATCGGAATCTTCTCGGCAGCCGTTTGAGGCTTGCCACTACCGGCGAGGAGGTTCTGGCTGAAGTCCGATTTTGACATGATTGCAGAATGACTTGTAGATACTATGTTGGAGACTTCAAGGAGAGGCAAACAGAGATAAAGAATGACAGCAAGGCTCTGCCATTGCTTTCTTCCTATTTTACGAACATAGCACAACGCTCTACTGGTCTACCCCACAGCTAAATTTGTGCCTCGGCAATGGAGGTTTCTCCGGGGCTTGGCACTAGAAAAAGACCGAAATCTCCCCAACTCAGTCAAAGAGCCAGCTGGGTGACGGGGTGATGCGGGGCTCATCCATTACCTTCCTACTCACCTAATCCCCTACACAACTCGAATAGCCAAAAAGGTGTGCGCACCTCCCTGCGATCTCCAGTATAGCCCGGCTAAGAAAGCCTATGAGTCAACTACCTTGATGAATATAATGGGAAGTGGTTACCTGCGGCACTTACTACTAGCCGTAGGCCTTGATGACAATATCTCTTGGCGTGCTCACAATAAGAACGCAAGACATCTAAAAAGCGCTAAACCTTTTAATTACTGAAAAAAGAACAATCAAAAGACTAGCGTCATGTGGATACAACAGAACCTATCTTCTTTGGTGTTAGAATCTCCTAACATGAGGTTTCACCAGACGCGAATTGGGAGCCAAAAATGAGTATTGTCGAGGAATACTCCAACGAGGAGATGCTCGGCGATCGCGAAATCTACCTCAAGATTCGCTGACATGATTTCAACAAAATCCGAGTATCTAGAACTAATAGTGGGCTTGATTCACGCGGCATAGGAGAAAGAATCTAGAGGTGCTTCTCTATCGTCTGGAGCTGACCCTGTCCTCGACATATTGCTAGGTGTTCCTGAGTGGGGTGGAGATCAGTACGTTGCATGAGGCGCTGGCAGGTGCTTAGGACTTCTAGATCGTTTATTGGCAGGCTGGACAATTTATTTCCTTGGTACTTAATTTCTTAGTGAAATAGCGAATCTGATGAAGCAGGTCTTTCAGGACGAGTATTTTTCTGAGAACTCTAGTAATATCAGCTGAGAGAATGGGACTTGTGGAAGGAAAGTCTTAGTTTCGTAACGCTTAACCACCATGCTGCAGAATTGGTAATATTGCCAGGCCCAGATATTAGAGATAAGCTCCAGCCTCACGCCCCACCCAGCCTAGATTAAGCAGTATTTTGATAGAGCACGATGCGAGTGAGGTCGCCCGAGTCTGGGTGACCCTGCTTGACTGCGAACACAGTCATAAAATGAGGCTTTGTGTAAATCAATCCATGTACAGAGAAATTTCACACAAGACCAGTCTTATATCTAAGATTAAATCACGGCTACGCAGATGTTCTTCCTCTTCATCTTAAAATCCCCATAAAACGCAAACCATAGCCTTCTTTCACGACATAGTAATTCACTCTTACCATACAGCGCCGTACCGCCTTTTTAAAGCATTTCGGCATGTTGTCCTACCACATACGCTGGCTCGGCTCTATCCACGGTTTCGGCAGCGGCCAGTCCGAGAAGTACAGGAATCTGGCAGTTCTGGCCACTTCATCGGGATCCTACACCACTTCCTTATCATTTCCCAAGTAATCCTTATGGTCGGGCCCATTCTGAACTCCGGTGAATAGAGGTCATAGACCTTGTGCGGCAGAACCATCACCGTGTCCCGGGATAGGGTGTTCAAAATTTCCATATCATACTCATTTACAACGGCCGAGTCGATAGCACTTTGGCAGCGCTCGGACTGCTGCGTAGAGGGAATGATTAAGAAAAGCTGGGACGAGAGTTTGACATAAGGTTCTTACGGCTTCCACTCGACTGATGACCATGCAACATTCAGGATTTTGACAAGACTCTTTCTTGGCATTGGAAGTCCCACTGCTGTCGATCAGCTCGGCAAGATCTTTACAAACCTCCGGCAGAGTCCAGAGCTGCCGACCCCTCAGGCTGCCAGCAGTTTGCGCCAAGTAATGCAGGCGCTAGACAACTTGAACGTACACGTGTGCGTTGTATCTGTTCTGCGATAATACTTCCTTGTATCGCTGAAATTGTTTCCGAAGTTGCCCTTTACCATACCATCTTTCGGCGTAGTCGAACTCTTCCCGCTACGACGCTTGGGCAAAGTGCTTCGGTTGTTCTGCGCACTATTGACCTTTATGGGGGACAAGAAATGTAATTGTCGCTTTAGCGTTTGGTTTCCAAAGCGAAGCCTTTGGATGCTGTCAATGAATTGAATGGCTTATGCTTAGAACATCCATCACTCAATCACAATATTCGTAGTTGGCACATATGTCAAGTCTACGACTTCACCGTCCATCAGTCCATGTATGTAGCAATCTCCAACGAAGCGAAAGGTGTCACCTTCACGACGGAGGACGAAAGGCGTGGAAGCCCCAGGCAGAACGCAAATTGAGTCTCCTAACTGAGCATTGAATGGTACCAGTCCCACATACTTCTTGCCTGTGGCACAGAATACTCTCCCTCGGCAGGCTGAAGTGAGGGCAACAAGAGGAGATGTACCTAAACCGTGCGTTGCCCCTTCAAGCGACGCTTCATCCTGGCCTTCGGTCCCTAGGTCGGCGTTTGTATCAGAAGCTACGTTATCGGTGATAAAATAAGATAGGATTCCATCTATGAAATTTTCGGCATTGATTTTGAGATCACTCCATAACCATTCGAGAATGGCGGTCATCTCGCGAATTTCCACAATCTTTGGTGCCTCTGAATGTTGCTGAATGTACAACTCGGTGAACCTAGAAATGAGCTCCTGGTACATCTTTTTTGACTCAGGATCATCAAATTCTAGCCAAGATAGAAGGCCTCCAACAAATATCGGAGGGGCTCGCACCAGGTTTGGTGTTGAATCTGCAATAAGAGTGCGAAGCATAGCGTTCGCAACACCTCCACTGCTTGGGTATGGCACGCACGACTTGGCGATATCTACGCATGCAGCGACCCAGTTCTGAAAACGGCCAAGTTCAATACTCGTAGCGGCTGAGCCGAGTTCAGTCGTCAAAAAGGGATGTTCACGAACACCTTCCTCGAGTTTAATGATTGTGTCAACGAGTCTCCCTGTCAGATGTAGAATAGTTCCTCTGATAATACCGGTCTCTAATGCCATTCTACTGCCAGCTTTATATAGAGGTATGCCACACACCTCAGAAGCTTCTTGCGATTTGCTCATGAAACTCTCTATCCTGTTTGGATCATACCATTCGGGGATCCATGAGGGATATGGAGACGGCAGAGGGCGAAGAGTGATACCTTTATATGCCACCACCGTCATCAAGCCATATTGATCAAGTAAAGCTTCTGCAGCACGAACATGCACGTTGCCCCAAAGCTGGTCGTAGTTAGGTACTAAGCCCAGAACTTCCGTGTCTTTAGCTATTCCAAGAAGAGCGAATATGTAGTCTTTCGCGTCGGTCGCTTGAGACGCTTTGCTCAAGCGTAGAAGCTGGCGAAGTCCAGGCTTCTCTCCGTCGATTAAAAACATGTGGCGGAGCTTAAAAAGATTCAAGATCATTGGGATTGGCGGATCCTCTTCCCCCCCATCAACTGTAGCGTCTGCTATTCCTAGACGGAGACATTGGTTGTGGTAGAAAGCAATGCAGCGGACCAACGAGTCCAGTTGAAAACTCCGCGTTCCGCTCCGAAACGTCAGATTTCTGTTTACAATGGCCTCCTGTAAAATCCACATTCGCCTAAACCAAGGGCTCTTCAGGATCGAAGTGAGAAGAACGTCTTTGAACAACATGCATCTGGCCACGGCTCCGTCGATAGCTTGAAATCTCGGAAGAGGGTCCTCAGCCTTGCCTTTGAATCTCTCATCGCATACTTGTAAGCTATGTATATCACTTTCAGTGGCATCATTTTCTTCTCCAAGCCATGCCACTACCTCGCGAGCGTTTCGATAGATGTCTGTCATTAGCCTGACTTGGTCGTTGCGTTCTTCGATTTTCGCTTGATCAATGCAGATAGCATCAACCCAGAGAACTGTTGGAACATCCTTTCGTCGAAGGGCACAAAGTGCACGGTGGAGATTTGGGCGGACAGGTAGCACAACAAACTGATTAAGAACGATCGTGTCTACGGCTACCCCACTACCCCATACGTACGATAGCGCGGTATAAGAGCAAGGGTTTGTCACATCTGTTTCTAGAAATCTGGCAGCCAAGGGTGTGGAGCCATCACCTGCTTCAAGCTCAAGTAGCCTGATAAAGCCCTTAGGAAGATGATTATACTCATGGCTTGTTGCCTCGTTGGGTGATTCGGACATAGCGAGTGGGCAATGGTCAAGAGGATATTGGATCTTTGGGCTTTGAAGTTCGCCGAGCGGGGTGCACGCACAGATGTCGACCAAGATAGTACGGAGAATGACACCATTAATTTACATTAATTATTGGGGGACCCTTTGAGCCCCCTACCTTAGGAGCCCTTTAAGGGACTAGTAGTGGGTTAGGGTTAGGGTTTGCCAATAATAGCTCAATAGCAATCAAGATCAGCCATAACGGTGCAAAGGGCAACTGACTCCGGGCTTATCTAGTCACTGGAAAAGAAACAGTGCTGCTCGATCTCCAAAGTTCCTCCATCAAGCGTTCCAGTGGCACCAGGCCGCTGGTTCCCAGGGTTAGAGTGCAATGGTAGGCGCCAGATCTAGGATGACGGGGCGATCTCGAGAGTGGAAAGCGAGGGAAATCACGATGCATGAGAGTAACTCGGGCGGCAGTAGGATTGGCTGCAGTCCTGAGAAGTTGGAGGATGAGCTGAGTGCCGAATCTAAGAAGCTAGATCGAGAACGGGAGCTCTCGCTATGTGAAGGTCTAGTCCAAGGCTGCGGTCCTGAGACCGAGGATGGCCGAGAACAGATAGCTAATGGGACAGTGGAAGTGTCGAAGAGGAGCGTTTCCCTCTGTTTCTGGCCTTGACTGATTAGGTAGGATGATTAGACGAGGACGAATGTCTTGTCTAGCGTTATCAACACGCGGTCAACGCATTTCCTTGACTTCCTTCATGACGACGTTCGGCTGCGCGAAAAGCTGCTCATGTGGTCTATGATCATAGAGGGTAAACTTGTTGTTCCCGTCTGTACAAGATCGGACCAAGCCCATATGTCAATTATCCCAGGCGTAAAAGAAAGCCAAGTTCCCTGGTGAGATTGATCGTTGATCCATTTGTAGGCATTTCTTATTTCAGCCATTCTCCAGGTTGTGACAAGGGAGCAAGTGGCAAGTGGGATGCTGTTGAGCGTGGAGCCATTGTACACCAGCAAGTGACTCGAGTCAGTGTGAAAGAGAATTTGTCGAATGGCACCTTCAGTAACGTTCATGGTCATCTCGAGCTTGTCATCTATTGTCCATGAGCCTCCACTTCCAAGACTCTGCCGTTCGGTAAAGCCAACATACCTCCGTCGCCACTCCGTACCACTTGCTCAATATAACTCATGAAACTTCTTAATCTCCGCAGCTCAACGACATTGGTACCACTAGTCCCGAAGATCTCTGTGAGTCCGCTCTCTGTGCCATAACAATACATACGACCAATTAGCTGAAGCGCCAACGCAGCCACAGTGTCTATCTTGCCAAACACACCCATAACAACTGTTCCCGACCTATTAGTACGGTCACCAGTATCTTCTGTTGCCTCAGCAAGAATGTCGAAAGCTATCCATAAGCTGATGAACAATCAGAACGTGGCTGCGAGTCACAGCCTTGCAGAAATCCAAGGGGACTTCCCAGTAGATGAAGCTGTACTTAATGGTAGGACGTTTGGATCACCCACTGATCTGTGTTAATATACGATTGTAGCGTTGCCCGAGGGGACGAAAGTGATTTCTGCGGAGGCGTATGGATCCTGTGTATGGACGATTACTGGGAGAATTACCACAATCTTGCCAGATAAAACAACGAAGAGATATTTTCTAAAGGTCAAATCCATATCAATCAGATCACTCACACATGTTCAGACGCGCTGACCAGTGTATGGCAATGCATAGTGTGCCAGCGAAGATCACGGCAAAACCATGATATTTGGGGAATACACGTCGGTGACAAAGACCCATTCGCTCGTTCCAGGCTTGGTACCTGCGCCGCACTGTTGGGGAAAATATACATCTGGTTCTCCCGACACGTACTTCTTCTTGTCCGATTTTGTCGATATGAATACCTCCGCGCCCGACCCAGCGCAATTTACAGCTCGGCTTGCCGAGCTTCACCGCAAGAGTAAGTCGCCGAACGGCATGTTTGGCTTTGAAGTCACTACATGTGATGGTAAACTACCACACACCGTAGCATGGGAGAAAAGCTGGGCAACATTCTTTGGAAAGCTCTTGCGTGGCGTCCTCAAATTGGATATTGAGGCGAATGGCGTGTGGCCTGAGCTTGAAGCTGTGGCAGAGCGAGTCCTCAATAGTGTCATTCCACGATTACTGGGCATTTTACAATCTGATGGCCGCGAGTTAAAGCCAAGCTTGATCCACGGTGACTGCTGGGAAGGTGAGTATCCCACGCTTAGTGGCCAGTGTTCGAGCTGAATTGTTATTAGGTAACGTTGGTACCACGCTCGAGACAGGGGATTTAATCTTGTACGATGCTGGGTCTTACTATGCCCATAATGAGATGGAATTGGGCATATGGAGATGCGCGTGGGGCGAATACTTCCGAGAGCAGGTTTACTCGAGAAGCTATCGGGAGAATTGTGAAGCAGCGGAGCCTGCGCAAGAATGGGATGACCGCAACAGGCTGTATAGCCTGAAGTACAATCTCAACTATTCCGCTGGCCACCCAGCAAATATTACAAGGCAGACGTGAGTGTTATTTAGGGGTATTAGACTGGATAGATGAAGCTAATTGGCGAGTCTGACAGTGCGTACAATGACATGTGCTACCTCTGTGAGACATATGCGCCTCTGGAGGGTCTTGGCAAATATGATAATGAAAAGGATCCCTCGGTCACTGGGGCACGTATCCAGGTTCATGCATAAGCTGATGCCATGTTCCAAACACTGGAGACACCTTTGTTCTATACCAGCATAGAAAGGGCCTGATGAAAGTGGATAAGGATAGAATTGTGAGCACGGAAAGACGTTCCGTGTAGAGATTTGGGCAATAACTTGCTTCGCAAGTGGAAAAATCTATCGTAGCCAGAGCGAAAATAGACTATGAATATTATTTTCTTGCTCAATACATGTATGATATCTAGCAGATATATGTTAACTTAAGCTATAAAAGCTTAAACAGAACCTATTATACAGAGAAAATAGATTATGAATATTATGTCCTAGCTTAATTTATGAATGATATCCAGCAGATATCTACAAAGTTAAGCGTCAATGGAAACCATTATGGAGCAAAAACAGACTATAAGTGTTATTTTCTAGCTCAACACATGTATGAAATCCAGCAGATATATGTGGAATTAAGCCATGGAAACGTCGACAGAAACCACCATGGAGCAAGGATAGACTACGAATAATACTTTCTAGCTCCACATAAACTTATAAACCCCGAAACTTACGTGCAGACTCGACTTCTGACATTGATAACCTGAATTTTACATTTGAGTTGAAGCAGGTTAGATTAACACTTACTGATATCCAGATGAGTGAACTGGTGGGCTGATGTACACAGAGATTAGATTAATCTGTAGCTTAAGGGACACTTTAGAATTCCATGCAATACCTAGCTTGTGCCGTAATCCCTCCGTTCCAAACCACAAGCAAAACGGGAGAAGACCAGGTTCCAGTTCAAGAATCAAAGAGAATTCGGGAACCATAGGCGGAACTAAGTTGCAAATGTGTTATCCTATATGTACAATTGCAAATATCCGATGTAAGTCACGCTTACCTACCCCTTTGACCGATAGTTAATTGACCCTCCACGAGCCTGAAGCTCCATTCCTTCGATGGCTGACCTGCATCCACCTCCACATCATCAGCTGGAAATATACTGCCCAAGGATTGATATAAGTCCCGGATTTAGGCGAAGATTGTGCGCCAGCCATAAGTATAATTTAGCCAGCCTCGCAAGGAAAGTGATCTGATAAAATTGCATTGAACGGCAATGGTGTTACCTTGCAGAGTCGCGGAAGAAACCCTCCATAATGACTATGTCCATAAACTTTGTAAAGGAGTATGTCAATTTACTTTTCAAGAGTGTTAACCTAATTTCTATTAAATTTGATATGTTTGAATTGATTCAAATTAACCTTTATTGTTTATGATTCCGATCTAGGATTCGTTATAATCGATCTGATGACTAGATTCGAACTTGAATCTTTATAAATATTTCATGTAAAGCTTCTCATCCTCAACCCCGATTTTTCTCAAAACCCCGTTGAATAACACATAAAGAGTTAACCTAGACGAATTCAATTCCAAGATGACGTGCGATTTTGACTGCTTTGAGAATGGTTTCCGGAAGGCAAGACTGACTTTGTTGCTTTTGAAGATCACTATGATTCGCTGCCGTGAGTTGAAGTGGCGTCTTTTTCAGCTCGAATCCAATAAGTCAGGCATTCACAAGCGTCACAGCAGGCCCTAATTCAATCTTTGTTGGCACAACCTTGGTCACCGGCTCCTCCACCGCATTTTTAGCCCTCACAGCTTCAAGATCGAACGGACCCTTATTAGCCGGTGCCCACAGGAAAGGTCTTTCATCAACATCATCGCCCCAATTTGCAGAAATGACCGCCGGCTCCGACATCCCAACCGCAGGATATAGTCTGCCTCGAACGTTCTTGTCAAAAGCGACGCCCAAGGGTTCTCCGTCGCGAGTATAAAATATGTGACCATCAATGCCGTTTTGATAGATGATGCCGCAGCCGATAGTAGCGCCTTTGCCGTATGGCTCTGCATAGTCCCGCAGGCTCTTATTGCTATTGGCGAAGATGCGTCCATCGTCGCCGTGAAAAGCCCAGCTTGGCGCTATGGGGTTGTATAAGCCAGGCATTGATTCCGGTTGGGCAGGTATGGTGGCGAAGCCGATGGCATTGTATAGGTCTTTGTCCCTTCCGCGATCTGGCTTGATTTCTACTTCGAAATAGAAACGCTCGATCCCGGCGGGTATGGGATGATTTGCCAAAATTGTGTGGGGATCCGCCTCGGATGCTGCTGATAGTCGGGGTCACCACGACTCTTTTCGGGGTGCTTACGGTTACTCACCTTCGCCGATGAACTCTAGCTCTCCTCCATCTTCGGAGACACGTATCTTTTCCGACTCCGTCACCCATTTACTTGGCCGCGCTCCTACCACAGCGCCGCGCTTCCCTAAAATAGTGGCGGCGTCCGTGCTACCGTACTGCTTGGCGAGTTGGAGAGGTGTCCACCCTTTTCAAAAAGATAAAGTGAGCTGGTATCTTGTGAATGAGCACTGTACAGAAAGAAGGCGAGATACATTGGGTGTTCTTGCAAGTCAAGTCACAGTGGAGAACCAGTCTTACGAACTAGCGATTGAGAATACGTACCGTGTTCGTCTTGCTTGCTAGGGTGAGCTTTTGCATCTAGAAGTCTCTCGATAACCTTTGCTGAATTGCGGATGGCAGCAACGGCCATCAGATCAGTGTCTTGAGCCGCCGTATGTTCATCACGCTCAATCAAGGCAAGGATCATTGGCTCACGACTGAGTGCTTTTGTTTTCGACCAGCTGAGGCCGCCCAGGTTGAGGGCTGTCTTCCCATTGGCATCCTTGATTGTTGCATCAGCCCCACTCTGTAGCAATAATGAGACAACTTCAACACGAGCGTTGTATGCTGCCCAGTGCAAGGCGGTGCGCTTTGGTGCGCCCTCGATAGCATTGACGTCAATATTCGCGTCCGAATGAGCCAAGAGCATCTTTACAATTTCCAAGTGTCCGCGCCCGCAAGCTTTGCTGAATGGAGTTCTGCCATCGTCCATGGCTTGGCGTATGCTGTCATGGTGCCCTTGATCATGAGCAGCGGCGAGCAAGAAACGAGCGGTTTCGAGTTGGTTTCCCGCGCATGCGGAAAAGAATGCTGTTCGTAAGTGTCTGTCACTCTTGATTAAAGACGCCTGTCTTTCTACTAGTAGCTTGACAGGCTCGAGGTGGCCTGCACGTGCAGCAACATGAAGGGCAGTCATGCCGTGAATATCCGCATGATCTATGTCAGCACCATGATCGAGCAGTATACGCGTCCCTTCTACCGAACCTTTGGAGCAAACTTCGTATAGTGGCTGTTGTGATTCCTTGTCAGAGAGATTTACATCGGCACCGCTCTTGATGAACTCATGTAGAAGAGGCAAAGGCAGAGGATCCTGCCACAACAGTTTGTGCAATCCTGTTTCTCCCCATTTATCGATGGCGTTGATCTCACCCCCGTTTGCCAACAATAGTCTAAGTATCTCTACATCACAGCCAAACAAACCGAACCAATGAATCACAGTGTATCCGACGTCATCCTTGGCTTTACAATCACCCTTGAATTCCAGCATGAGCTTAACACCTTCGATATTCGGATTCAACCATAGCAATCTTTGGAATGGATTCGTAACTCGCTTTTCGCTATTCGGACTAGCTCCATTCACTAACAGAAGCCTGAGGAGCTCAATGCTGTGTCCAGCTGCAAAGTACAACGTAGATCGCCCGTCAGCTAGTTCTGCCTTGGCCGAATGGCCACGCTCAATCAAAATCTCACAAAGCCCAGTAAGCCCATATGAAGCTGCGACTTGGAGAGGGTTCAGATCAACAACAAGGTCATCATCGAACAAGTCGTCTTTTGATTCCATATAGTGTCGCTGCCACGTCATGAACGCCCTGGGGCTGTCGCAAAGGAACTTCAGAACATGTGCCCATAGTTCCTTCCAGTCGCTGTTGGTGGATCTCTCATCGCGTGTCCAAAGCTTTTCGGCGGCTTGCAAATGATTCGGCCAGTAGGTCAGCTCGTAGCGTACAGGTCTGACAACTTCGACGCCGTCTGCTGGGGCCCCGGCATTAGAGCTGGAGTCACTGTTTCCTTCATCCTCGGACTCGTCTTCATCATCAGTGGGGGGCTCTTGCTGGGCAGCAGCAGGCTCCAGCTCGTCACCGTCTGTGGCGGGCTTGGCAGGCTTGTCGGAATTCTTGACATCTCCGGTAGTTGCATCGCCACCATCAATGTTCGTGGATTCTCCCACCAAGACTCCATCAGTGTCTGAAAGTGGGACCTTGGCTTGTTGTTCAGGCGGTTCGGATTCCGCGCTACCACTGATCTCCGTGGAAGCCCCGGTCATTGAAGTCGCAGCCTCTTGCGCACCATCGGTAGTGTTTGCTGCCAGTGGCGACTCATTGCTGCCTTGGGTAGCTGGACCGTCAGTATCATCTTTATTTGGAATTACTTCTGCCGAATTTTCAGCTGCAGGGTCTTCAGGCAGATATCTTTTGCGGTACAGAGGTGAATTCAGATGTCTAAAAATCGTGATCGCCATACGAAGATGACCTGCTTTGTCTGTCAAAGTCCAAGATTGATCGTTGATGGCCCTAACTTTGCAGCTTGGGCACAATTTGTCTTCGCAATGATCGCCGGGCTGATCTGTCGACGGCGTGGTCCGTTTGAAGAAGTCGGTAACGGTAGTATGTCGAGTCGTAACTTTGTTGCCGGAGACCTCGAGAAAGGTGGAGCTGCCTGCCTCTCGGATCTGGTCCGGGATCAATCGCTTTGCCTCGTCTGGTAATGTTGGATCTTCTAACTCGTCATAAGGATTGACATCACTGCCCGCATCCTGCGTGTATGCACGGCTGTAATCATCCATGATCTCAGCAATAGTCGGTTTCCTCTTACCTAAGATGCTCCAATGTAAAGCAGTCTTTAGCAGCTCCAGATACTTAGGATCAGTCTGTCGAAGTATTTGTTGGTACGAATTATCAAGCCCATCAGGTAGCCTTTCCAACGCTTTTTCCAAAGGCCGCTGTAGCGGCTTCTTTAGAAAATCGATTGCAGGATCCACGCACCGGAACAAACCCTTAGCCTTTTTCACTATGGCCTCACAAGCTAGCGTTCGCTCTGTGGGCGAAAGCCCCGGCAAGCTATCCAATTTGAACTTCGCTGCATGCTCGAGGTCTGGCGCATTGTGATCTTCCACTTTGATGACCGGTTTGCCTGTAAGATCATCCACCACATCCGGTTCGGGACGACTGCAGATAATTATGTGAAACCGGAAGCCTGGGGGATCTGGGAGGGTAAGCATATCCTGCAACGTCTTCAAAAAGCGTGACTTTTTCCTATCAGTGCATTCATCCAGAGCATCAATAATTAGATATATATTCTTGTCCAAAAGGGTTGCCAACGATGGGTAAACGTCCTCAAAGCTAGTAGCTACCGACTTCTTTTGTTGGGAGCCTCCTTTGGCTTCCGATGAGCCCTGGAAATTTGTCACAAGCTCGTTGGCTTTCTCAAGGATATCAGGTGATTCCTGCGACAGCGAAAGCTTATATAACTGGTATAGAAGCTGGTCTTTTATCCGTGCAACTTCGCGAGTAGCGTCGTCTTCCGCAGAGCATATGACATACTGCAGCGAACAGTCCGGATTATCTTTCATTTCGTTTTGCAGCCGATCAATGACGTTCGACAAAAGAACTTGGGTTGAAATGGTCAGCGCGTCTCGGTTGCAGTGGGAATAGGACTAAGGGGCCCAGGAGAGCCACTAATGGTTCTCTACGTACTTGACTTCCCCATCCCTCCCACACCAGATATCCAAATGATTCCGTTTTCAGATGAAGTGCGCCATAATTTATATTCTTCCAACTCAAAGATCCACTCGCATGTCCCCTCCTCTTTCCTCGATTTACTTCTCTCGAAGGCGATTTCTGATGAATCCGTAGGCCTCAACTTCTTTTCATTCTCTTCAAATTTCTCCTTCGCCTTATCGAGCGGAGTCTTTTTCTTCAAATTCTTCCTCTCCTCTTCGAGCTGCTTAATCTGGTCTGCAAAGATTTTCTGTGTTTCAAGACTGGAATTTAGGGCGTCTTGAATTACAGCGAGGTTCGCCATCATCACCTGTTGATTTTTTAGTCCAAGCTCTGCATAGTGTATCGATAGCTGCTCCGCTGCCTTCCTCGCAAATTCGCTCATGGTTTTTTCACTGGCCTTGATACCATCAATCATGGGTTTGAATTTGTTTGCAGCACTTGATAAAAGTCCTCTTAGGAGTCGAGAACCCATGTTGCGACCCATCTGCTTACTCATCTGATAGCTGAACTCCAATATCTCTGTGTATATACCCGGTATATAGTCGACCACTTTTTGATGTAGCTCTTGGAAGTCTTGAAGTCCTTTTTGTCCACGATCACCACCATACATTTTTCCATAAACACGACAAGAGATGAGGATCCCAATGATATCCGAAGCCGCTCCACAAAAGAGGTTGAACGTAGCAAAGTCATCCTCGACTGAATGCATGCATAGTCGGATCCCCATCCAAGCTAAGCCCACACTCTCCGGAGCCGTCTTCATGGCGACATCGCCGACATTCATGAAAGCCTCCATCTTGCTTAGGACGCCTCCTAGACCGGGCGCGTATTGCTTGCTAGCCCTGTTACTAGCTTCTATACAGCTGGCTTTCGCTTGCTGCGGTGATTCTTGCTGTGTCAAGAAATCAGCCATGGCTTTCTTGTCTTTGTGGCCCCGCTTGTTTTGGAACACGTCTCTTGCTGCTCTCCAGTTCCTAGCCTCGAATTCCATCTCAGCTTTACTAAATTGCTTCATTGAGGAGCCTCCTCGATCAGTTGTGGCTTCCGCAGCAGATGATGCAATGAGGCTGGAAGGGTCTACCGCTGTGGAGCTTTCTCTTAGGGAGAGAGCTCCACTGAACGTGGATGAGAGCATCGAGTCCATCCTTGCAGAACGATCGGCTTCAAAGCCAGGGAACGGCTGTGAGTACGGTGGGGAGAGGAGAGAGGATTGCGACGGGTCGAGATTGAGGCGGGAATCACGGAGCCCGTATGCATTTACATCTTATCATTTTGGCCTGAGGATGCGTTAGCTCAGACCAACGTAGGCTTATCCTCGTATGACCGCATATGCAGTTGAAACATTGCAATCGATGTGGTGGCATCTTTTTTCAGCTGCTGGGGCGCCTAAAATACCCCAACTGACCAATTGCGACACGCATGATGGCTGCTAATCGTAGAAGTACCGAAGGATGACAATGTTCCTCAGGACTTTGCATAATAGATCGGAGCACGCTGAGATGCCGAAGGCCCAATATTGGGATGGAGGATAGTAACATCGAAGGGGCAAGTATCGCAGCAGGAAGGTGTAATGATGAGCTAGCCCTCTAATATATATAATGTAATATACCTTATGGACCGACGCCTGTGTCTAAAAACGGTATGGTTATGGCCGCGCATAGATTGCTCATATCGCTATGGTCAGCGCTTACTAAGATGGTATCATTACCATCTGCAAGTTCAAATCGATGTATTCTATCCACCGTGAAAATTAAAATACTATCAGCGATATGATAGAAATGTTCAAATGTTCTCCAGCAAATTATGATATACCCTCACAAACAATTATAGCCCAATATTTATGTTTGGAGATAAGATAAGATTCTCCGCTTCCTTCGCGTGTCTTCGTCGCCATCCCGGGGGCGACAGCGAGCCGTCTAGGGGTGGCCTAGGGGGTGGGCTAGAGAGTGGTGGCGGGGCATGCTCACGCGGGGGTGTTGTTCACCATGGATGTTTTTAAAACCGCCCTAAAATCTAGAACTTCGCGTTTTCTTGTGAAATTGCTGACCATTTGAGGGTGTTAGGACTATGTAAAATAGAAACCATAAAGTGCCAAAAATCATGTATAGATGGACATCTAGATTCTACCGTTCTATTGCTAGAGGCATGTGCATACCAGGTGAGTGCCGTTTTTGCTCGTTAGGTAGTGGTTTGGGTGGGAATCGCTGCTAAGCCAAATGGCGAGTGGGTCGGCTACAACTATGCACAACGGCAGCGTAAGCCAGATAATGCTGTATCTTGCATTCGCCATTGCTTCCAGAACCGGGTACCCAAAACAGTGTCAAATTAACCTTATGCGGTTGATGATGCCATGGATAATAGGTGGCCAAAGGTTGATGGCATCATCGATGAGAATGACACGTAGACAGAAGGGTGCTCGAATGAGTAGAATTGGCAGGTTGGGATTGCACAGGAGCTTTCAGAACCATTGGCGGTAGCTCCCATCAAAGGGATGTTTATGTCACCATGCGGTTCAAGTGGTAGGTGCTTGGCTCTAACATGGAGGAGAGATAAATAATATCAGTAATCGAATCTTGGAAGTACGTAAGGGTATCTTGAAAGCTTCACGAAGCCAATATCTATAACTCTTTCCAGCGCCGTCGGAATGCAGTCGTGAATATTTCACCAGGAACGAACAAGAGGTCTCGAAGTGTCCATCAAAGCTCTTCGGACGCTTTCTTATTCTTCCTTCGTCCGCCTTTGAAATGTTTCTTTGAATTCATAAGCTTCAGATCTGCAGCATCAATTTTCTTCTCTAGAGCGGTCATTGTTGTCAGTTTTCGGCCACTCAATTGCCTTTTGCCCTGCTCGCTGTATTGGTGATTGAAGGGCATAGTCAGATGTCCCGCGTTGGATTGCCCTGGCCCAAAGAATCTGTTATCGAGTCGGCTAGACTTCTCTCCTTGTAGAGGTACTGCAGGCAATGATTCTACGTCATCCGTTAATGAAGGATTTTCTGAACCTGAAATCGAGGCTTCTGCTTGACCTGCTAACACGGCGCGGCGCTTTTGTGGCAGGTGGTCTATGTCGTAAAGCTCACGGTTGAACTCTCGCGCATCAATGGGCGGATCGTTTGGTGGAGGATGGCAAAATAGGAGCTTGCCGCTGACGTAGTCTTTAAGTATATATCGAGCCGCTCTTGATTCATCAGGTTGACCTTGCCCCGTCTTTGCAAATCCTCTAGCAACAGCATAGGCAGTCAATATTTCCTCGGCAGTTGGAATTCCAGTACCTCCTTCTTCCAGAGGCCGCGTTTGAACCTTGACGCCATACAGGGCCTCGAAGAATGGTTGTGGGATACGCTGCGCGACTAGCCCAGCCGGGCCCGTAAATTCTCGAAGTTGATCTATCGGAAGGATGCCATTGCAAACGAGTTCTGCTTTTGTAGTGGTGAAGTTAGGAAATACTAAGCCAGGACAATCACATAGGATCACATTCGGGCTCAAGTGGATAGTCTGGAAATGCTTGGTTTTGCCTGGTGTCGAAGAAACAGAGACTTTCTTTGCGCCAATCAGCGCATTAATCGTCGATGACTTCCCGACGTTAGGATATCCCACTAAACCGATTGTGGTCTTCCGTGCATGTTCTCCCTCCTTGTCCTCGGATTTGGGGGCATTCTCTAGGAAAAGTGCCTCAAGTTCGTCAACCGTCAAGATTCTTGTTCGCTGATCTACTTCCTCATCAACGTCCTCTTCACTAGCCCATTGCTCGTCATCCTCTTCTGCATCGTGGACATTCATCTTGTGGGTCTCTTCTGCAAGCTTATCATTCTCGCCATCCTTCTTAGCTTCATCTGCTAAGACCGCCTCGTCCTCAGCTGGCTCCTCAACCAAGTCCATTGCCTCGTTCATCTCCTTTGCTAGCGAAGCTGAGAAGAATTTGTAGTTGATCCCTACCTTTTCGAAATAATCTGCCCAAGCTTCCCTCTGCTGGAATGTCATCATATCGGCCTTGTTGACCAGTAGAAGATTGTTTTTCTTTGGGTCTACCTCTTGCACGTATTTCTCCAGGTCATCGGATCGAAAGAGCAAGGGAGATCTAGCATCGACGATTTGCACTACCAAATCTGACCTTTCAATAACCCTCCATAATTGCCTCCAGACTTCCAAATTCCTCTCAAAAGGCGTCATCAAAAGATCATCATTCTCCTGTAGCTCGGCCAAACCCCTCCGCCATTCCAATAAGCTAGCTCTTTCTCTCTGATCAAGGTCTTGTGGTGTGGTGGTCTCGTCCCATGGTGGCCGCCTTGGCACCGTCAAGCGGTTCTTGTTCGCCCTTTGTTTCCTTATAGCCGACCTTTCCTCCGCCGCCGATAAAAGGTAGGGATTCTTTTGATCGTTATGTATTATCTTGACGTTGTTCATCTTCTCTGCCGTGAAATCTGTCCCAGCCAATTCCGCAGTACTCAGAAACTCATCAAGAGCGCCCTGCTCTGTGACACTCCGCATTTTGACCCACGCAGCTTCTTTCGGAGCATTCGTAACGTACTGAAAAGGATGAGTTAGAAGATCTCAGCTCGGGGTCAACACGATGCTCACAGTCTGCCCATCCTGGTCTGTTCTGTGGATCCCCGCAGAGACTTTCTTTCGGTCAGCGCCTTTCCCACGGCCAAATCGGTCGTTCATGAGGCTGTTGCCCAGCCCTACGGCATTCTTTGATTTTGCAAGAACCATCTTTACGGTGAAAGGCTCCTTATTATTAGAGATGTTGTGGGATTATAAGCTTGTTTATAGAGTACAAGAATTGCGGACAAGAAGATTGATAATGCCAAGCCTGCGTCATGCCTCGGGTAAAGTTTCCCGACATCTATTGAAGGCCGCACATAAAGATTCCATATCCTTCATTTTGCAGATTGTCTCACATATTTTCAGTCAAGATGCCACGGCGAAAGGTATTGTAAGTCTCTAGTGTATCTTTATTCTACCCTAATATGCTGACTCCTATGAAGCGACAAGTCCAACTCCACGACCTATCAAGTTGTAAATCGGCCTCAAAATGATCCCAGAATTCACGATGCCTCCTCCAGCTCTGTGGTCTTGCAGGAGCTGGCCCCTTCACAGGGCCACAAAGTTAAAAGTCGACATGATCTAGAGGCAGAGCTTTTCGGTCCTTCAGAGAGCGGCAGTAACGTGCCAGCAACAGTCAGGGACAATGAAGGCGAGGCCGCAGAGCATGGCATTTACTTCGACGATAGCGAATATGACTATATGCAACATGTACGAGACCTTAATTCTGGAAACGGAGATGGCGAAAGCTTCTTTGTGGAAGCAGCCCAGAAGAAGAAGGATGGAAAAGCAAAGAGTAAAATGAGTCTCGAGGAAGCGCTGAGAAACGCATCCCTGGCAGAAGAAAGCCGAAGTACTGGAAGTCGATCAGGAGTATCTTTGATTCTGGATCAGGATTTGTTGCCTTCACAAAACTTAAAGAAGATCACGTATCAAGACCAGCAAGACGTGCCGGACGCGCTGGCCGGGTTTCAGCCGGATATGGATCCTAGGTTACGGGAAGTTTTAGAAGCGTTAGATGATGAAGCTTACGTTGATGATGAGGAAGATTTCTTTGGGGAGATATCGAAGGGCGGAAAGGAAGTCAGCTTGGAGGAGTTTGAAGATACAGACTTCTGGGAAGGTGGGGCCGATGATACTGGATGGGAATCGGATGAGACAGAAAAACCTGGGAAAGAGTACAAGAGCGAAGTCACGTCACTGTCACCTATTCCGAATGGCACAGATATGCCCTTGGAGAATGGCGCAGGCCTGCACAACCTTGGAGGCATGCTGCCACCACCTGGTCCCAACGAAGCCGACGTGGCTATGGAAGATACCCTAGATCATGGTGATGGCGATTGGATGAAGGATTTTAGCAAATTCAAGCAGGGCAAAAGTGCAGGTAAGAAGTATTTAGGGGCTGGAGTCCCTGAGAGCTCAGTCATCACCGGGACCTCTATGATGAGTGGCCGCCGAAGAAAGAGAAAAGGAGCCATGACTGCGAGTACAAATTATTCCATGACGAGCTCGTCTTTGGCTCGAACAGAGGGTCTGACTCTTCTTGATGCACGCTTTGATAAGATTGAAGAAGATTATGCTGAGGATGGAATGGATATGGACGACGGTACTGCATCTGTTCTCACAGGATCTTCGCTGGCTTCCAGTCAAGCGCCACCACTGACCACGAGGTCTGATTTCGACAGTATTATGGATGACTTCCTTGGTGGTTATTCCATGAGTGGCAAGAAGAGAGTTAAGAAAGGAGGATATCAAAGCGGAATTGAGCAACTGGACGAGCTACGAAAGGGACTTGGGCCTGCTCGAATCCCTATATCCAAAGCGGGATGAACTCGTTTTACTGTTGCATTGCACAGGCGTTCATATTTACGAGCTTTGATACCCAGTGACAAAAAGTGAGCCCGTCTAAGCATTGAATTTTACCTTGGCGTCCATAATTTATTAAACTTATGCTCCGAAACCAATAATGAGCCTGCCTTTGCAAGGCTAAGTGAGGGCAAAACCCTAATCCCGGTGGTCAGATAATTATCGCCAGCAAGTTCTTGCTTTGCGCATTTGAATCAACCAGTCTCCTCCGGCAAGAATTCCTGCCATTGATTACGCAGTCTACATCATGGCAACAAATCAGGAATATGCTCTGTTGTGCCTAGAGAACCCACTGTTAGGTAATCGACTGTAGATATAACTTTCAATACTTAAAATGCTAATTCCCATAACAGATATCCAAGGTCAAGGGTAAGATCGCACTGAAACCTTGGAGGAGCCCCCTTTTCTGGAGACATACCGGTTAACTCTCCACTTCCTCTCCCAGAGATGAAGTCATGCTTGAGAAATACGGGCTTAAAGCCAATGACGCCATCCTCGCCGAAGAAAAGCACATGGGCATCTACGAAGACCTACTCCAAAACCGCGATGCAAAGCTCATAGCGGGCGGAGCTGCACAAAACACCGCTCGAGGTGCCCAGGTATGCTCAATTGCCTCCCCGTCTCCCTGCCTCGCCTCACTCTACCCGGCGGGAAAGTCCCTGACTGATTCTTTCACAGTACATCCTTCCTCCGAAATCCGTCATCTTCATCGGCTGCGTCGGCCAAGACAAATATGCCCAGTTACTCCACGAACGCAATGACGCCGCCGGTCTCCGCGCCGAGTACCTGACCTCAACCACACACCCCACCGGCCGCTGCGGAGTCGTCATAACCGGTCATCACCGCTCCATGGTGACCGACCTAGCCGCCGCAAACGAATACAAGATCTCCCATCTCCAGTCCCCAGAGATATGGAAACTCGTCGAACAAGCCCGCGTCTACTTCGTCGGCGGCTACCATCTCACCGTCAGCGTCCCTGCCATCCTCGCCCTCGCCGAAGAAGCCGCAAAAGAAGACAAGATATTCATCATGAGTCTAAGCGCGCCCTTCATCCCGCAGTTTTTCAAAGAGCAGTTGATGCAGACGAGTAAGTATTGGGACTATGTTATTGGAAATGAGACGGAGGCGAGGAGCTGGGCAGAGGGGCAGGGACACGAGACGAGGGATGTGAAGGAGATTGCGAGAATGATGGCGGAGTTGCCGAAGGAGAATGGGAAGAGAAAGAGGGTGGTTGTCTTCACGCAAGGCACGGAGGAGACCGTTGTGGCGGTGCAGGGAGAAAAGGGGGTGAAGGAGTTTGGGATCAAGGCTATTGGTAAGGAGGAGATTTGTGATACTACCGGTGCTGGGTGAGTGGTGTATCTCTTTTGAAGTTGTATATTCTACAAGGTGCTTTAGCGTTGTGTTCGGGGATTCAGCTGACTTGATGACTCTGTAGGGATGCATTTGCTGGTGGCTTCGTTGCCGGTATCGTCGAGGGCAAGCCCCTCGAAAAGTCCATTGACATGGGTCACTGGCTTGCAAGCTTAAGCATTAAGGAATTAGGAGCACAGTATGTATATGACTTCCCATTACCCATTCGCATTGTTGTCTCCATGGATTTCATAGTTTTATCTCAACACCTGCATTGGAACACCCGATATCATTAACCCCTCCAATCCAGCAAATACACTCAAAAGACTTGCACGTTCTGAGGCTAACATCAAATCTCTCCCTCCACAGATATCCCTTCCCCAAACACACCTACAACCCCACTTCATAAAACGAAGCGTAGCATAGCGTCGGCGTTCGGGTTTCAACAACTAAAAGCACTCAACTTGCATATAGGACGCGTGTACGATGACCACGATGCAATGACTGACATGGACTTCATCCTCCACATAGCTAGACTAAGAATTGTCTTAACATAGAGCTTAGATCTCACATGAATCGAAGCAATACTTTTTGCAAGCATTCGCTACTGTAGCGTGATTCTGCGGTCCAGGAGGTTGAGGGAATGTCTCATTTTTTCTGGTAGTGTGATGTCTTTGCACGGTTCGATGAGCTGACATTTTTCTCACCCAGCATCTTGCCCATTTGGTGGCGTCTGTATGTTGGTAGCCATCCGAACTCTACCGCTACCTCCCCAGTCGAGACTTGAGCTATGGAAGTTACTGATGTCCACGGGCCCGTAGGCATCATTTCCATGAGTTGCAGAAGCTCTGCGACCCGCAGTATAATTCGTAGCGGTTGGAACGCTGATGTTTAGATATGGTTGGTTGTGAAAACCTCCGTCCATAGAGTGGTATGGGTTATAGTTACTCGGATCTGGCATGCTGCCAACGGTAGAGTCCACGCTGAGAGCATTGACACTGCATTGCAGGGGAATTCCGCTTTGTGAGTTCTTTTGAGAATGGCTGGGTGTTGTACGCTTAGCAGTACCTGGCCGGGAACAGGGGGTCGCTTCACCTGGTAGAGGGGCAAAAGGCGAGTTCATAATGCTGGGAAGCAGAGGCCGCGGGGATGCCTGAGGCGGGTCTTGCGGCTCTTGAAAGTGCTCCCGTGCGGTTGCAGAACCAATAAGGCCATAACTGGTCCCGTTGCTGAATTCTTTGGATCCAGGCCGGGGCATCAGCGAAGATTCGTTCCTGATCTCGTCCTCGCCCGCAGTTTCCGAATCAACCAGATCATCCACCATGCGCTTTGAGGCTAGATCCATGGATATCGAAGCCGATGCAGGCTGAGAGGCTTCACCGTCCACGGATCTCGATGTGTCAGCAATTGCAGTCTCGCTGATATGAGTCATCTCAGCTTGGCCTGCACTCGCTGAAGATTCGGTAGCTTGGTAGCCTGCATCTGATGGAATGCCTTCGTCCAAGTAGACGAAAGTCACACTGTCAGCCACAAATCGGATTGGAGTGGCCTTCAATTTTGATTAGCAAATTGCTTTCAGCAGACAGAGGGGCGAGAGTACCTCTTGTAGTTGGAGGAACATGCCGTCCGTCAGGAAATCGCGTATTCTTGCATACATTTCCACGTTGGGATGATGCCTTGGAATGCCCCGATCACTATACTTGGGTTTTTGCAACCCTGTGTCAGCGCTGTAGTATCTTCGCCGGGTATGCTCGTTTTCAAACGGCTTGAAGCCTAGGGTGTCTGTATCTTCTTCAAGTAAATACTCAATTGATGGAAGTTCGGCCACAGGAAACGTTGATGCTAAGAGTGTCAGTGTGCTTGCATAGATTTTCCACATTTCTTTGACCTCCACGCTAAGTGAGCTGTCCTCGGCCTGGGCTGATAAAATTGAAGCATTGGACGTCAACCATGAGCTGTATTGTCGCAGGCTAGGGAGAACGCGGCGCGTGACAGCAGTAAGCCTCGCTGACCCCGAGGTAGGTCTTGGATCATCTTCTTGTACATCTTCATTGACAAAACGTTCCAGCTCAGGCGATAAGATCTGGAGAAGAGTGAAAAAGGTCTTGATGTTCAAACGCTGCAGGAAGAAGAATGATTGTCGAATCTCAGTAGACTCAACATCGTCTGGAGCGGCATATTCAACACTTGTCAAAGCCAACGTCATCGAAGCTGGGGGTTCTCACCTGCTAGTCGCATTACGGCAAAGTATTCCGCAGCCACATTGATAAGTACGAACTTGTTCAGCATAGCATCCAGAGACCGCTCTTTCAGATCGACAGCAAGTTGGCCTAATACCTCGCTCTCGAGCTCGTCTTGCTCGAGGAAGTCAACGCCTCTGTAGCATCGAGCATGGAGACGCATAAACCACCCAACCAAGGCTTTTCCCGGTGCTTGAATATCCCGCCCTGGGTCGTTGTGGAGTAGTTCTCCTTTGCGCCAAGCATCTTCTATCTTTTTGTATTCGATCTCGAGGTTGCCCTTTGCACTAGGGTGAGGCTCTTCCGCCGTCAGAGCACGGTAGAGATGGTAGGTTGCTCGTAAGTGATTAAGATCGGCCAGAGCAATTACAGCTAGCTGGTTATGAGACGCCCCTGAAGCTGGATATATCGCACGAGCTAAATCGTAATATCCAACCGCAGGACCCCAATTGCGGTCTTTAGTCACCAATTGCATTTCTCGCCACCGGGACAGGTCTCCCAAACGCACAAGCGTTTGATGGCAGGAAAGAAGGACTGAATTGGCTAAATCGCCAGACACTTGGATTGGTTCGTCTGCCGAAAGTGCTAGTTGTAGCGAAGTCAGTGGGCGGGCTGATGAAGAAGCCTCGCGAAACACATACTGCTCATGGTCATATTGTGGGCAACAATCTCAAGCTGTCGAACACCGTGGTATCGTGACGCTAGCCTCTGTATATACCCACGATAGAATCGCTGCGCTGACTTAATAAAGTCCAAAAATTCTTTCTCCATTTTGCGTTGTTCGACATGCTTTCTTTTCCCAGCCTCTTGGAACTGCCTAAGGCATTAGTCACATGGGAATCCATCAAGGCTAGAAGATGATGACAGACATATTTCAACTCTTTACGAAAACGGTTGTTTGTCCTACCATGCATATCCCACAGTCTGTTCTCAACCCCTTTGCTGACGGCGAATTCAAAGTCCCGTAGGATTAAGTCTTCGCATGCAGAACGGTATCTTACGTAGTCAGAAATGCCTTTCTAGACAACGTGGACTTCATACTGAGCCAGCGAGTGTGCGATATCAGGGAACGATTGTTCTCTCTCCTTCAGCCGAGCCTGTAAGGTCTTTTCTAATTCTTGAGCCTGTCTGCATCCTGTGAGCCACCATGTTGGCCAAGCATCAGCCGCGGACCACTACCTCCATGCTTCCTCCAGCGTCCTGGCCATGGCGATCAGAGCAGCTCTGGTCTTTCATCAAGGTCCCACCATGAGCGACCCCACTAAATTATAGGGTGCAGCTTCACTGGCTGGGCTGCTTTTGTACGGTCCATTGGCAATCTTACCTGCCTTGGGCTCGTGCGATTAATTTCAAGGATACTCCAACAGATGGAGATTCCGGCATGGCCTTCACATGCCTGTTGGAAAGGAAAACATGGCGCGGATTCGCGAGAATTCGTCTTCTAGAACGCGGGCTCTAATTCCGTCGCCTTAACCCCGACGGTCTTCAAAAGCGAGACACCACCAACGCTGCTGCTTCCATTGCTGGTATTCCGCATGAATCGTGTATATAGACTGGCTTTCGGGAGAGGGTTTTGGGATTTCGTTGGTACAGATGCTGTATTGCGATTGAGCATGGGTCTGGCCTAGCCAAAGCCACCTCTGCATTTCTACACCGCTCAAGCCATGCCTAAACGCTCAAGAGACGATTCGTCGAGCTCTTCATCACGTTCTCCAACTCCAGATCCCTCATCTCCTGCCTCCATAGCTACGCCCTCCCACTCGTCGAAGTACCTCCATACCTCCGGCGACGTCACGTACAAAGCAGTGATGAAGTGCTCTCTGCCACCCCATGCTGAGCCGCTATCATTTTCTACCTACGAGGAGTTCGAGATCCATTATGCCAAGATACATGCACATAGATGCTCCGATTGTCGCAGAAATTTCCCCACAGAACACTTCCTGGAGCTTCACATTGGCGAGAATCATGATCCGCTAAATGAAGCAAGAAAAGCGAAGGGGGAGAAAACGGTAAGTGCATATGGGATGAACGCTGGGGCCAGGGTCAGCTGCGTAGTGACTAAATGTTACAGTACCGCTGTTTCCTTGAAGACTGTGATAAGGTCTGCTCCACTCCACAGAAGCGACGGATGCATCTTACAGACAAACACATGTTCCCAAAGGCAAGCAAATAAAGTCTTCCATTAACGCATTAATGGCATTTTCTAACCCGATACATAGAATTACGACTTCCATGTTGTCAATACAGGCATCGACAAGCGTAGCTCCATGCTGCGAACCAGACATCGCAAAACCAGCTCTGCTGCTTCTCGTGCCTTCCATAGAGGACAACACTCCAATGGTGTTGATGCTATCTCAGAGAACGTTGCAAGCAGTTCAGATCCGAATGAACCGTCAGCGAAAGACATTGAAAATACAGGAAACATGGTCTCAACCCAACCACCTTCTTCAGATCCGGATGTAGACGAGCTTGTTTCGACCATGTCATCCCTCAAATTCGTCCCACCAAGCGTGAGATTCGGTCGAGGTGGGCGAAGAGGTGGTCTCAGTCGATCTTGAAGGATTTGAACGTGCCATATTCGTGCCAATTGCATGGTGCTCATCAAGCGCGAAAACGCGCAGGGGACTTCCTCCACATACGTAACTGGGAACTCCATATATGTCTACGGAAGACTCTGCAACGCGTCAATTATCACAGGTCGTCCTGACATTCATTTGTCGGGATTGCATAATTTCACATTGATGCTCCTATGGCCTTTGATCCATGTTAGACAGAACGCCTAGTAGGCTCCGGTCAGCAACAATGGCCCATGCACCAGTCAATCCATATGCTCACTGCGAGATTCGGGTCCTTTAATTAGCTAGTATGGACTTTCATATGACGATGAGGCCGCGGAAGCCAAAATCCAAAATTTTCCTGCGGCGATCCGTCGAGCATTGCCTTCGCGAGAGTGTCACATGTCAAAAACCGTTGGCACAATTTATCCATCCCCCAGAAGTTTACACCATCACCTGGGCACATGACCAGCGTTTTCATGGAACGATACCCATTACCTTTCCACCTCCAAATACACTCAGACCTATGGTCTCTCTCCAAAATACGAGTGCGAAGTTCCAGCTTCGCGGAGATGATTGCCAAATGGGATTGGGCCATCCTTCTCGCCGGGATAGAGCAGATCATGTCTAATAATGCCAAAGCTCACCGACACATCCCGGAGGGTTCTGATAGGGTCCACTGAGCAGAGCGAATTGCTGTAGTCTTTGTTGCGGACATGTACTGCCAAGGCCACACGATGATTGGGGCCACCGTTTTAATGCAATCCTCAGTGACCGGCAGTCTCGCTCGTGGAGTCCATAGAGCTCCGTGGTAGTTATTACTTGCAACCCCGTTTCCATACGTTACCGGCTAGTTTTCGACAGAACGGGCTCGATGATGTGAACACACTGGTCGAAATGGAGATTGCGCACTTCGTTGTAGAACTGGATGCAGGATTTTGACATCGGAGTAAAGTCCTCTTTCTGCATGAAGCCGTAGACCGTGTTGTGCACTGTCCCAGGAACGTCCAATGAGTGGGTGCCTAAGTATCCTAAAATTGGGAACACTGATCTCTGCAGAGCTTGAAACTTGATTGCTGAAAGTCCGCGCACGTTGTCCTCACGCATGATTTTTTCAGCTGTACCAGAGCGCTTAAAGCTTCATTTCCGGGCGCCAGGGTGCCAGATGACTCAATAGTCCGAAGATGCGTGGAATGGTAGGTGTTGCTATTTGCTCGCAATTTCGAGTCGAGAAATATCAGGAACGAGACTTTTCTGCATAATCTGTTAGTAGAAGTCATTTGCCACTACAATGGAATAACGGCCAAGAGACACACTGTGAAATGATGGTCTTCTCAGGCGACGAGTCCTCAACAAATAAAGACAAGCCTCAGACTCACAAAAAGCCCCAGGACTCGAGAAACCAAAGAAATAAAGACCAGAAGAAGCAAAGAAGACAGACCTTGTCGAAGTAACAGCACTGAATGATTGCAACAATAAAATATATTAAAATCATTGTGTGGTGTTGTAGCGATGTAAGACGAGGAAGAGAAGTGACTAGAGGTTTGGAGGTAGAAACAATGATTGTGAGGGACCTGCGTGGAGAGAAAGAAGCAGGATTGACAAGGGCAAGAGCGATCTGGCAGGCACACATCGCCAGATGCATGCAGGAAAGAGCTTACGCTTCTCAAGAATCAGAATCACCTCGTTAGAGATTCCAATAATGTGGTGTAGAGGATCAAGTCGCGCTCAACCAATTCGGAAACCATTAGAGGAACTTTCAGTGAACACGGTCAGGGTGGTCAGCAAGCAGCGCAAGCGCCCAGAAAAAAGACCACCAAGGACTCAGTATAAGAGAATGGACCATAAGTCATATATATATCGGGAATGTTTAAGTTGTGTTCAATACTTATCAAGCTCGTCTACAGCACTAAACATTCTATTCTATGATTGCTAATTACGAAAAAGCTGTAATTGAGAGGTGGATTAAGTTGGGTATGGTAATTATTGAGGTTCTGAGTAGGCTCCCATGTTGCAGAGTAAGCTCAGATCATACTTGAAAGACTGCCTTTTCACCTCTGACTTTCCACATATTTGCCCAAGGCGCTTATTTAGAAGCAAGAGAATGGAGCATAAGTTATGTATATAAAGCTATTAATTAATAAGTTGATCCTGACTATACGTCTAGAACTTGTAGCTCTAAGGGGTTCTAAACCTTATTCATATCTGTTTCGCACTCAAAAAGTTTGCGATGGAGATGTTTGCTGCCTGAGAGGAGTTTAATAAATACTAAAACCAATTTTCACTGCCTCTGAATCGTAGCTTTTTCATGCTTAATAAGTATATAATAAAAGACATCTACTGCCCCAGAAGATCTTGGTAAGTGTTGGACCCAACTTAAACATTGCTACTAAATGCAAAACTTATGCTCTATTCTCTTACTTGCGGTGTCTCCGCACTTAATAAGTATGTGATAAAGACATTTGCTGCTTTAGAGGAGCTCAATAAATACTAAAGCCAATTTTAACTGCCTCTGAATCGTAGCTTTTTCATGCTTAATAAGTGTATAATAAAGGATACCTGCTGCTCCAGAGGACCTTGATAAGTGTTGAACCTAACTTAAACAATCCTTGTATATGCATAAATTATGCTCCATCCTCTTACTTGCGGTGTAGAGTAGGTGGCTCTTTTCATGGTCATACTGTCAGATTGAAGATGTTCAAACGGCTAGAACACAGATTAGAAAAGTCATATCGAGAGATCGCACCAGTCCTCACTTACACCAGTAGAACATCATCTTGGAGTAGTCCTCATCTTTATCATCTGGAGTACCCTCGACTCCAGTGACTTCTTTCCGCATCTTCCACGCTAACTTGTAATGAGTAGACGCTTCAACTGAGCATTCGAGTTTCTCCAAAGCGCGTGCAAGCATTCGAGCGCTCCGTGCGATTGCCGCTCGGGCATCGAAATGTTGTCCTTCCGATTGGTATATTGTAAGAGAACGACGTAGCAAGATCCTAGTAAATACGGTCAGTCGGAGTTGACCGTATACGTGAAGCTCTATTCACTCAGCCTCCTTCAACCTGCCCATCCGAAACAGAGTTTCGCCGACTTTATAAGTCGAATCAGCCACCATATGGTGCTGATCTCCAAATTGCGCAGAATATAAGCGTAGAGCTTCTGAATGGAGGAACAGTCCATCATCGAACCTCCCCTGGCTGATGGCGATGTTGCCCAGCGCATACATCAAAGGTTGTGACTTGCGGTCCACACTGAGAGTCTCCTCGAACGTTCTTTCGGCTTCCTCTACAAGACCTTTCCGAAGGAGCACATAACCCAGATTTAGTTTGACAATTAGAATAGCATCCCCATGTTTCCCAGGGTTGTCGGCGCAGAATTTCATAGCACGTAGCTGTATATCTAAGGCTTCATCGAACATTCCGAGGTGATTCAAGCAATTACCCCAACCTGTGAGTATCCTTGCTAAGCGAGTATCGTCCATGTCCATCTGTTGTGTAGAAATGGCTTCGTCGGCCCAGTGTTTGGCGCTCTTGAAGCATTCTACTGCCCTTAGGGCCTCGTTACTCTCATTGCAAAGTCTTCCTTCGAGACGCCATAAGTCGGAAAGCAACTGAGCGTTGACTGGGTCTACCAGTTGAGCAATCTGTCTTGCCGTTCTTATTATCGCGAGACCTGCATTGTAGCGATTCCTCTCAAAAAGGTAGCTGTAAAGATCGTTATTCATTGTCAAATGGAAAAGCCTGCGGTGCTACATACTTTGAACAATGAAACAGTAGTCGTGCCAACTTCGTTTCAGAGCCTTTGAACGAGGCGGGGCTTTCCAAGAAACGAGACTCCAGGGTCTTGATATGAGGGAGATACCTTTGAGTAGGCTCCCAGCACTGCGGTGACCAGTGTTGCTTCGTGTTGTCCTCTGGTTGCATGTTGCAGAGTAAGCTCAGAGCATACTCGAAAGACCGCCTTCTCACCGCCGGGTTCTCACATATCTGCCGAAAGGCGCTTACCTGAAAATACCGGTGAATGGAGAATGTGTCGCGATAACTGTTCGTTCGGATCAAAGAACGCTGACGAAGAGCCGTAGTGGCGGCGAAGAACTGTAGAGGATTTGAGAGAAATGCCAATGGATCAGAGACGGAGCAATTGGGGTATCCTTTTTGAAAAAGCTCATTAGGAATGCTGTCTGGATCCAAGTACACCAGAATCTCCAAGACTGTTCGAGCGGAAGCATCCAAGGAAGAAAGTGAAAGCTTCCAGACTGTTGAGAGTGTCCATTCATAGCCGGCAACAGGTATTGAATTAAGTGCATCCAAATGCTTGTCATCCTTTATAATTCGAACAAACTCTTCAAGCTGACAGCACCGGGTTCGAATATAAGCAGAGGCCAAACCTAAGGCGAGCGGGAAGCCATGGAAAATCGCACTAATCTGCCGTATCTCGTGATGAGCGTCTTTTGTGATACTGTCCGGCAGTTGAGCTCTGAGAAAATTACAGCCTTCGTCGACTGAGAATTCTGCCACACGCTCGCCAGCTACGGCGAGTTCTTCGGACATGACCGAATCTCGACTAGTGATAAGGACCGAACCATGATCAGATCGTGGCCAGTAGTCCGCGAGTAAATCAACATTGTCGGCATTATCAAAGACGAGAAGATATTCATCATCTGCTTACTAGTAAGCTTGGCCATGTACTTCAGCCGATGAGCCTACCTGAGGCTGAAAGCCAATGGAGGACGTCGCAGCGGGCCTGGTTTGCGTGTAAGGTGTCGTAACTCAGGCCAAGCAGTGCTGCAGCTTCCACAAATCCTTGTTCTATCTTCTCAACACTGTCAGAGACGATCCAAAAAATCGCCTTGAAGTCTTTTAGATGTCGATAAGCATATTCAAGAGCAATTTGCGTCTTTCCCGAGCCACCAATCCCAAAAAGGGCGAAGCTTCGTAATTTGTTTGTTTTTCGTAAGGGTGACAATACCGAGTCGATAAGGGAGAGAACATCTTCTCGTCCATAAAATCTGGCATTCTGGGAGTGTGGGATCATCCGTAGATGCTGGAAAGTCGAGATGGAGCCTGCTCGTGACGGAATAGCCTTGACCAGGCCTCGTATTGTAGAGAATTCTTTCTTCGTGTTGTGCATATAAGCGTATTCGACTTCCAACCTGACACTCTCAGTATGCTTTTGCATACGGCAGACCTGTCGACGAAAGCCAGCTTCAAAGCTTGGGAGGAAAGCTACCCGAAGTAGATTGACTGTCCGTATCAGTATCATTGTCAGGATCCATGAAGTCCTGATATGACTCACCAATTCGGCCTCGCCTGAAGTAATTCACGGCATCGATGCAGAAGTCTATGAGCTCTGAGTAAGCACTCTCAAGCGTAGTGCTCAATTCTGAATACTCCTTGTCTGGGTGCAAGACTGCCCATCGACGGAACAAAGACAGATTTCGGCTTAAGTCTCCGAGCATGTCAATGATTGTCTCGAGAGTCGCACGGGAGCGACACGCCACCTGGGCTGTTGTCAGTAAGGATCATTAGTGTTGCGTCCAGAATGCCAACTGATATTAGGAGGTAAATGCTCCCCCAGAGGAGACTAGAAAAAGTTGGGTCTGCCTGCGAATAGACGCTGATGATTGACGAGAATGACGCGACATGTGAAAGGAATGGGATAACTTTGGCAGACATGGTTTGCAGCCAGCCTTTCTCATATCTCGGTACCAGGTCCTTGATGCTATCCACCAGCGATGTACTTGTATGGACCTTGGATGCATTGTCTGCGAACAGAATGTCAAGATCTCCCGGTGACAGTTGTTTGATTTTTTCATTGAGGGCGCGGCCCCATGGGGAATCATCCAGCACAGCCTGGACCTCACCCAACGTATTAGTTATGGATGCAATGCCTATATTAGGTTCTTGGTACCTTTAATGTCGCCATATCTATGATTCAATGACTTGCAGGATCCGGAAAGCACGCAGGACCTAGCCATGTTGGAAAGCTAGAAGCTCGTTGACGGTAGATGCTGCTCTATCTATGCTTTTCAGCGACCAGAGAGGCTCTGATGCTTGCGTCTTTTGGCCAAGCTAGTAGAAATGAAAGGTTGAATATTTAAAACGACGCTGATTGGACAGAATAGACGAAAGAGGCCGAGTTAGGAACTGTGTTGACACGACGATGGCGACCTTGGTCGCGACAGACGAAGCATATAGAAGATCTTCATACCAACTTAGTCTGCATGACCTACCCTCAGCTATGCGCCATCCAGAGTTGGACTGATCTGCATGAAACCTAGTCGGGGCTGTACGCTCAACGATAAGGAATCTCAAGAGCTGATTTGCCTTATTCTTGCAATCAGGCAAACCAGGCGATATGCCAGCGAGACCCTGCGCATAGGGTGGGGGCACTGCCATGAACTTGCAGCTATCTCTGCATAGCTTGACCAGTGAGCTGCCCTGCGTAACGGCACCATTAGGTGCTTTTGGGCAAAGCGGGACACTTCTGAAATTATAAAGAGCCATGTGTACCCAATCTTTCACAGTCAAATTACTGACAGTTCACCGAGCCTCATTGCAACGATCTTCTGTTGTCGAACAATCGATCATATCCTCCAACGGACGCCAAGGTTCTCAATAAAAAGGGAATAGAAGAAGACGCGATGAGTATCCCAGCATCGCCAATCCACAAAGGACTTGTTCTGGAAGATGAAAGAGAACAGCCATGGAAGAAGTTCTGGCCACCAGCAGCTGAGGAAATGTCGGAGGAAGCACTTGCCAAGTGTCCTTGGTTAACATGGAGTCCTGAACCTGATAAGCCTGATGGCAAACCTTGGTATGATTGGATGAGGCAGGAGTTTGACACGCAAACTCCTGGGGTGGTGTGCCGTAGGGGTGCTGGATAAGAATGGCTAGTAAGTAGTAGTGTTCCCACTCATGCAGCACTGAGCACCAGCTCATTTAGACCAAGGAGTCGAACACAAGGTCGGGTTTCCGAGGGGTCATAGGGCGAGAGGTACCAGTGGTTAGGAATTGCTGGCAGTCCATTTTCCGGGAAAATAATTATCCAATTAAATTTATGATCTCGATTCGTGCAGCCACACCCATTAGTCACCAACTCTGACGTTTGCGAAGGGAGGTACAGTAGCCCCGCATTAGATAGCATACCTTGCGGCCACGCTCGCTTTCTCAGCTCTGAAATCTTTTGGGGGAATTGTGTTAATGCCCAGCGTACTTAGTGACATTCGAAGCTCAAAAGTCTTCAACATGTCTGTTGGTGATAGATCTCCATCAATCTTAGCAACTTTTTGGTACTTGCAAAGGCTACCTTTATGGCAGAGTACCAAGCCTTACTTCATCAACGTCCCCAGGTCCGCCCTGCCAGAGGGTCAAGCTACGACGAATGAGATATCCGAGCCAGTTTCGAACATCAAAGTCAGAGATATAAGAGAGCATCCAGCTAGCCGTGATATCGACCAAAGTGCTTTCACCTTTTTGTGTCATGACTTTTCCACGCCAGAACATGTATTTCAAGATCTCACGTCAGCCCGCAGATCATACGTGCCTGAAGCTGAAGACTGGATATGCAACGAATTAGGGGCCGAATACGTGCATACTCTGGCACTTGAGGTTCAAAATGGCACGCAATGTCTTTGGACCCCAGCTGACCGGTGTAGATTCGAAGACGGGATTCAGAGTTTCCTAAATTCACCTGGGGATCTTCGGGCCAAAAGCAGCCTATCCAGGGCGTCCATGGTGGTAATAATGCGCTTGAATATTACTTGGCCTATACTGAAACTTGCAGACTATACTCCTCGATATGCACGAGACAGTCTAATAGAGGCTTGTGGAGAAGAGAAAGCTAGACAATTTGAGAAGCAGCGTTTTCAGATCGTGAAGTATGCTAACCTGATTCTGCGTGTGCTTGCCTTCAGAAAGGACTGATACATCCAAAAGTCTGTGGCGTCCACTCTTCGGACCACTAAGGGACTGGCCTCTAGGCTTGTGCAATTTCAGAAGCCTTGACCTTGCAAATGATCTCCTCTCCTCTGATAATATATTACCGCACAAAGTTACCGAAACGTACAATGTCGTATATAACGAAAGACACGAGTGGTATTATCTGAAAGATCAGATGCCTGATGAGATTCTTGTCTTCAAATCGTTTGATTCAAAGGAAGGTGTCGCAACTGGTATCGTCACTGCTCCTCCCTATATACCAGGACTTGAGAGGTTCTCTAATTGGTTGTTCAGTATGTCCGCACGCGGCATTTGACCTTTCTCCGACCGTTGGATCTCAGAGGCTTAGAGAAAGCGTAGAATTGCATATGCTAGTTGTGTACCCGGCCGAGAGATCAACGTGAGAATCGCGAGTTGCAGGGGCATTCGGCCATCCAATTGGTGACTTTAGGCGCACGAATTCTGACTGGCAGCGAAGAATAAGCCCATGTAGTATAACTGCGAATTTCAAGGGCCCACCATGCAGTAGAGTGACAAGCGATCCACGTTACATCTCCCGGTTAGCGGGTACATTGTATTTGATGAAGGGTGGCGCTTTGTAATTGCTTTTTTCGTTGTACAGCCTAGGTAGTGCCAGTCCATTCCACGCCTTATCTGTACATAGCCTAGATAGCCCGCGCCTGCCTTGCCTCCAGCTTCTTCATGACTTCATACTTTCCCCAGGCCAGAGATAGTTGAGTGATATAGTGTTGAAGCTCAGCATTCTTGGCATGGCTTTCCGAGCTGCGTTGGATGCTATTTGTTGCTGGCGATCGCCACCTAAAGCTTCAGCAGGCCCCCACCTTCGGTCTTCGGCCACTAAGACAATCATTGTAGGGGGGGGGGCCAGCGGCCTTTGCACAGCATACAACCTCGCAAAGAGATGTCGGGCCAAGGAACAGAATCACTGTGTGATCGTGATCGATAAGCTGGATGACATTTTCGCTGCTGCGTCGCGGTACAACTCTGGTATAATTTCTTACCATTGGTGCTCCGGAGACCTGCGGGATTTTGCGAGATACACATATGCCTGCTATGAGGATATTGCAGAGCAAGATGACAGTTTCCGAAAGACAACGGACTACGGCGATCAATCTAACTTTCGGCTCTGCCGCGGGAGCGTGGAGTCTATTGCGCGAGGCCCTGAGTGGCTCAACGTGCCTACGGCCTGGCATCTAGAGCCTGATCCGGTCGATGGCAGAGCTGCAATTGTGTGAGCAGCTTAATTCTGTGTCCGTACCCTAACCAAAACGCTGACGAATCAGATAGAAATCCTCAAGGCCTGGGGCTGTGGCTTCTGCGACAATGCCAAATTTATGGAGTGAAAATCTACAATCACACAGAAATACTCAGTGTGCATACCTCGCGGTCTGGTATTGTTGAAGGAGTCCAAGTGTCTCGATATGGAAGAGTCCGAGATATATCATGTCACAATTTAGTTCTGGCTGCAGGCGCGTGGACCCCTCGACTATACAAGAAGTTGTTCCCCAGCTCTGACATAAAATTCTACCAAACGACCAACTCTGGGAATTGGGTGATAGTGAAGAGCCCGGCCAAACCATTGATACAGAACCGCTGCGAAGTTATCTTTGACGAGGTCGTGGGGCATCAACTGGAGTTTGTAGGACGGAATGATGGGACCATCTGGATTAGTGGTTTGAATAATACGGTGAAGTGTTTGGGCGAGGTCAAAGGAAGTGAAAAACCTGATGAGGATGCGATCATAAGGTTGATAGAGTATGCACGGCGCTTTTTGCTTGCTTCCGAATCGGGCAGCCTCGGTGTCGTCGCTACTGGCCGGACCTATCGGCCGACAATTGACCGAGAGCTTCCAATCGTTACACGCGTTGATCCAAGAAAACTGTGTTCCAAGCCATCCGATGGCAAACACCCCGTTGCTAATACGCATGGCCCAGCAGGGGGTGTTTTCGTATGTTCAGGGCATGGTACGTCTGGCATCGCCCTTGCGATGGGTAGTGGAAAATTGATGAGCCAAATAATAATGGGTGATCAAACCGATTATGATGTATTAAAGTTGGGGTTACCCGGTTAATGCGGCTATGTTTAGTGATATCTTACAGTAACAGTTTCCCAAATAAGAGACTGTAATACTATGGTATCCATTATCACAGCTCTCTGCTAATGATCTGAAACCCCCCTCCTCAACTCTAGCCCGTGCTAGTAAATAATTAAAAGATTATTATGAAATCGAGCTCGATGGCTGTAAGAGACCTATAATCGGATCGACCAAGAGAAGGCTGCTGCAATTGCATACAAGCACTTAAACAGTCAGCTTTACAAACTCTCAAAACTCTCTCTGGGGAACATACAGCAGTACAAAAGAAGGGTGTACCACGCCAGACGCCCGAAAAACTTAGCGTTGCTGCAAAGACATTTTGTAGTGTCGGCTCGCCGGCTAAAACGCCTAGATTTTCAATGACTGCAACTATCCCATACACTCGGGCAGAGTGCTCTTTATTGACCCAGGATGACAACACGGAAAAGGTGGCGACACGAGCCCCGTATCCAAAGGCAAATATTACAAGTGCTTGCATCTATTAGCACTGGTGATCCCAATAAGCCGAGCAAGAAGCTTACAAGGAATCATAAGGGCAGCCGTTGGAGCAAGACCAATGAGTAATGACCCAATAGCTAGGACCAATAGGCTGACCCGGGCGACTGATAGATCGATTTTTGGCGACGGAATTTTGTACCTGTATTGGAGTAATGAGGTCAAGCCAGGCAGGAAGAAGAGAACGAGGAGCAGGTTGACGCCTGCAACCTCGGACAATAAGGCGTTTGTCTATGTATAAGCAATTAGCGTTTGGCACCTGCTCCGTACTGACCCCCGATTTGCGTACACTTGATAGCTTCCAGCCATACCTCACCGCCGTATATTGGAGCAACACGCTCAATGTTGTCGCTCTGAAGGTCGTTACAAAGAAAATCGGTACCACCAATAATGTGTTCCGGCACCGGAAAATCCACCAAAGGCCATTCTCCACCGGATGGTCAACGGCCGTCTCTGAATATGACTCCCTGAGATATGTCGACTCGTCAAGCTCAACAGGTGCGATCTGAGTGGTTGCATCCGAAAATTTTTGTGTCTCAGGCATCATGTACAACACTGGGAAGCATAACAAAAGTGCGATGATGCCAATTAAGAAGGGAAACAGAAGGTTATTGTCCATTGTTACGGAGGCTATCGATGGTGCGACCAGTTCTGTAAACAGATATACAGAATAGAGGTAGTAAAAGACCCGACTTCTAAAGCAGCCATGTTGTTAGATGACAGGTCTTCTACCGTTCGTTGAAGCTCACCTATCGGCTTCCGAACAAGCATCGGCAGCAATTGCCAGTACCATGATCGATGCAGACCAGTAGCCACCCCCACTCAGGTAGAAAACCGAGGACAACCATAATAATCGGACCGGAAATACTGCGGGGAATGAGCCTGAACGTAGGAGCTCCAGTCATTAGCCTTCTGTATGCGAGTATCGGAGTGATATGTGCGGCGTACAAACGAGGATATACCATGCAGCCCCAGCAAGCATCCCAGATATTATCATAGCCATCACCTTCCTACGCCCAAATCGATCCGCTAGATATCCCGTGGGTATCGCCATGAGTAGCACTTTACGTCGTCAGCAAGTTAACAGTATTGTACGATGAATACTCGCACCTGGGATGCAGTCAAAAAACCCTTTCCATCCTCGTACTATAGCTAGTTCTTGCTGGATGGCTTTTGCTTGACAGCCTTGCCCGGTAACACGCGATCCATCCTGTTGGTAGTGCTGAAAACAAATCGATCTCTGGAACAACGCAATTTGAGGTGTAAGTAGTATCATATCAAATATCTCGATCAGCAGATTCATTATCAGACAGTAAATCGCAATCGTAGGGAAGCTAAGGTAAGGAGCGTGGGGGCGCTGGAGAAGCGTCCTCTTATTCTCATATTGCTCGCCACCATCATACATCAGTGGCTCGTTTCCCCCATCAATCGAATATAGTGTCTCTAGGTCTTGGTCAGTAATGGAAGCTCCAGATCGAGGCGCCATTCCGTTGAGGCGTGCAATGTAATGGTATGTATATATCCAGTGCTGCTCTCTCAAAGGTTGAAAACAACCGTGAGATTTGTTGCGATGATGCTGACTTGCTCAGAGCTTGCATGCTGCTTGTGGAGCAGCTTCAGATGATAGTGTCGATTGTCAGCCCTCCTTGGAAGGCCCAGGTTAGATCGGAGTGCGGCGTAACATTATGCCCGCTCCAGAACCGTCCAATCAGTGCTCACAGCACCAGTACCCCTTCGCATCAAGCTCAAATTCGCAGGCTCATGCCTTGAAGGCAGATCAATTGCCTAGGGGAGACTTTGGACGCCTCCAGAAAGGCGCCCTAGAGAGGCTGCGAAACAATACTCGTCACGCTCTGTCGCCGGCGCGGTGGAGGCGTGTCGTCGTCTACCTGGTCAGCGAAGCTGGGGCAGATTTCAGCGTCTGCTCAGAGGCTTCAGAGGCTTCCACCGGTGCTTGTCAATCGGAACATCGTGCTCATTGGCGCCAGAAGTTGATTTTCACGAGCCAGACCCGTCTAGCCCTCAAAGCCTCCAACAGGCGTGTGGCTCATACTGTGATGCGTCTTCACGTATGGCCTTGCCCTGCTGACTGCCAAATCATAAGCTCTATAACCTAGCTCGCAAGCTTCCTGCCACTTCGCCATTCCTATAATGTCAGTTGGCTCCATCAGCCCTGTTCACACCCACCAAGATGCGCATCGCTGCTAAAATCAAATACCCCAAATTGTCACCAACTTGGCAGGTGAACAGAGATACCGAGAAAGCTGGAAGGGTCCGCTACAAAGCACATAACCGGGGACAGGTAAGGTGTAAAACTGATCATACCGTACTACATGGCTCCAGCATATTCTGACTCGCAGCAAACAATAGGACATCTCGATATACGAATCCAACCGTACCCACGCCTTCTAGAACCATCTCGATTTTCACTCGGTCTTGCCTAGTTCGAAAACAACCTACCATATCCAACGATCCTCGTTTTAGTCGTCTTCAAGGTCTGCCTCTCTTCCATCATAGAACGACGTAATTCCAAGAGTCGTCAGAAGTTCCATGTCACGGTTACGAATCTCCCTAGATCAGCTCCGACATCCCAGACCTTCTGGACATCCCCTGCCTTACCCAGCTCAGGTCTATTATCTCGAGGACTAGATCACCGCCGCTCTACATCCCATCGACGGTCCGGGCGTGGATGGGAGGTAGGCAATGACAGGGACTCTTGTCAAGGGTCGGTACATTACTTCAAAGGACGCAGAATATTGGGACGCGGGTGATGACTCTTTACGGACATAGTCCGGTGGCTGGAGTTGCTATACAAGATAGCTCTGTGTATGCAGTGGGTTTATTGCAAAACGAAGGGATCTTGAATAAGATGTACACAGTAGGAGAAAAGTGTGGTGCGTGATCGGAACTTGGGCAATTTCGGTGAGATGATGTAGCGGACTCGCTAACCGCTTAGCAGCCCTCACAAAAGTATGACTCACCCGCGGGTTCAGTGAAAAGAGTTCGTGCACAGACTTTTGGGAATGCTTGTTTTGAATGTTTTGAATGTTTTACAGCATCAAATGAAATCTCGAGTTACTTCTGACGAAAACCTTGCCTTAGCGCGATCGTAATCGACAAATTGCGAGCAGGACGGGAACCCCCCACCAAGGCCGCCCCTGACAGCTGGTCCCCCACCTGCAGGGCAAACTTCATACCTTATGAATCACAACTTTTTCTCCAGGTTACAGGATCTCCTAAAACTTTCACAAATGCTAAATATTTACTTAGATAACAATATTTACTTTCCAGAATTGAAACAGAGATGGTATTTCCACTTAGAACTACAGCAGTTTGGCAGTAACGCCATTGGTTCTCAGGTTCAATTGACTTCAAATGCAATTGACCACGGACAAATCCTCTATAAAATCTTTCAAACATGGAGATTTCATCAAATTTTTCCGTCAAAGATGGTTTAATAAGGTATTCAAGTGCGTAAAAGACAAGTTTTGCCCTAGAAAATGTCCCCAGCAACTTCCAGGTCGAGTCCTACACTATCTCGCAGGGCACAAAAATATTAGTACCCCTACAGCTTAAAGCCAATGTTCATAAACCTATAAAATCAATCTTTATAACAGAGGTAAACTCATTAATTAACTTAGACTTGTTGAAAAATGATCAAATTTAAAAGTCTTTAAGTAAGAATCATTCAATAAATTTGATTATTATGGGTACATTGTATGCTGAAAAGACTGGCGTTTTGCGAGGGGTGCCAATATTTTTGGACAAGCCGCCCATAAAACATCACCCAGCGAGATTCTTCTAGGGGCTCCCCTCAATCACCTCAACATCCACCGCCAAACTTGTCCATCTAACTGGAACTCATCACCATCATGCCGCGGACAATTCTAACGCCCCAACTCCCCCAAACCAAAGCAAAATCTAACCCCAGGGGAAAATTTTCAACGCCAATCACCCCCTCCGCCGCGCTACTGCACCTAGAAGGATTCACCCCTCAACCGTATAAACCCATCAACCGTATAAGCCCTACGGTAGGGCTGAGCAAGAAATTTTTTTTTTTTCAAAATTGCCACCATTCCATAGATTTGAAGCTATTCAGAACGTCTAAATGTATGCAGTTCTACTAGTGACGTAGATGTATATAGCTATGAAGCTCTACGAGGCTTTCGGACGCGCTGGCCCCTGCCCATTGCCTGAATTGGGTTTAGATCCTCTATCAAATTCCTTTCTCCCAGTCTTCCTGGCCCAATTTTCCTCCACCATCGACCCTGTTCCAGCTCTTGCGTAGTAACCCTGACTCGTAATCGTACTAGTAGCCTCGTGGATCGTTGCGGAGCTTCAGTTGTCCTCCTAGCGCACCGCTGCGGCTTCTGCGGTGAAAGGATCTTCTGCGGCGAAAGGATTGCAGGAATAAGTAGTGATGCCAGCGCGATTTGACGACGTTTTATTGCTGCTTGCGATTCGTCGAAAACATGCGGGCTAATCCTATTTAGGCGGGCCCATTCATCAGTCAAAGCTTCAGTAGCGAAGATATCATCCAGAAGCTCCTGATTCATAACCCTGGCATTGCCACTGACGACATTGCCCTTTTGACGGTCGCCTCGTTTTAATTTGCGACTATTTAAATCCAAAAGACCTTCATTAGTACGTTCCTGTATAGTAGCTTCTGCCATTGCAAGGATTGCAGCTTTGCCCACTTTTTGAATAATTATCTGAGAAAGATCCTCCCTATTATATGCCTGTTTCAGGAGCTTTTGGATTTGTAGAGTATTGCTAGGTGTCATGAGTATGCTACTAGTACCGTCAGGCCCAGAGTAGTCAAGTGTTCCCTCAGAGGGAGTAGTTGGATGAATGGTAACGGTATATTGCTCGACTTTTTCAGAACTCGGTGGAGCTTGAGGTATTGGAAATCCCTGGAGAACTACACTTGGATTAAGTAGTAAAAGTCCTGTTTTCTCCCAAGCTCTCTGAATATTAAGTACGGTGAAAGCTGATGTTCGGGCTTTTCGAAACTGCTCCAAAAAATCGACTTTATCGATTGAGTAGCTGGCCCTAAGGCGGGTGATGCTATGAATGTTCTTCTTATAAGCAGTTGCTAAAGGAGCGAAAAGACCAACATCAAGCGGCTGTAGAAGATGAGTAGTATGCGGAGGAAGGCAAAGAAGGATGATGTTGTTGCGAATAGAAAACTCAATTGCGGCAGTACTAATATGCGAAGCATGGCCATCAAGGATGAGGATACGGTACTGGCCTTTCTGTATATTTGCGGTTTCCTTTGTAAAGTGTTGAAGCTATGAGAGTCCAATCTCATTATCCGTCCATCCGTTTTGACTGACAGCGATGCTTGCTTCTGGAAAGGCATCAAACCAGGCCCTCTTATGAATAGCTGCTTTGAAGATGACGTATGGCCGAAGAAGTCCTCCAACAGCTGAAACACATTTAATAATAGATACCCACTCCCTGTTACTAGGCTGCGTCATATGCTCTTTCTTTTCTTGTCTGGAAATCATGACTCTAAATTTTCCGACAACGCCCTGCATAAAGCCTTTCTCATCTATGTTGTAGACGTCTTGATCCTGGACATTATGTTTTTGCTTGATTTGGTGGTATAGCTCAAACCAGTGGTTGAGAATTGAATAATCCTCAGCTAGAGCACGTTCTTTATCCAAGGGAGGAATATATTTGGACTTAATTTCGGGGTGCCGGCGAAGGAATTTTTGAATCCAGTTTATACCTAGTACTTTGGTATCACCCTTAGCCTTGCAGAGCTCTTGAGCCATCTCTTTAATATGCTCAACACGGCCAGGCCAGCCCCATCTTTGTAGTCGACGAATGTAGTTTTCTAAGACAGTCTCTTCCTTAGGACTTAATCGTTGTCGACTTTGGTTGATCACTTTCGCAGAGCCACCCGCCTTGGTGATACAGTAATGAAGTGTAGAAGCTGTGATTCCATGCTGTCTTGCGATCTTATTGAGCGAAATTGTACCCTTAGCCTTTTCGAAAGCTTCCTGAGCTTGGTCTATGCGTTCAACTTGCGGGACTTCCAGATCTTCGACACTTGATAATGAGGGTGAATTAGGAGGTGAGACTGAGGTTAGAGGGTCGGTAGAGGGTAGGGACATTCTTGTAGATGTTCTAGTATAGATAATGTAGCCGTGTGGTTGATAGAATAAGTAGAAAAGGATGAAAAAGTAGAAGATTGGAAATTTATTTGGTCAGCCCTACTGTAGGGCTTATACGGTTGATGGGTTTATACGGTTGAGGGGTGAATCCTTCTACTATCTACACCATACTACACCATAGCTAAGGTATCTAAGGTGGCCGTGGCGTTCTGGCCCCCTCCCGCCCTCCAACAAACACATCAAGCTGTTCGAAATTTTCTTTTTTACTCCGCTCGCTCACCGCTTTTATGCATAATCTAGAGTAACTTATCTATCTTAGTTGCATGGGCTATGGTAGATTGAAGGGGTAAGGAACCGGGAGTGGATACTGTACCTTTATGCGCGGTGGTTGTTCCTGAGTGGTAGGAACAGGCTAGATTCCGGGCGGTGGACGGGATAGTGTTTTCTACGGTAGGTGGTAGGATGGTAAATGGATTGTTGTTAGGAGGGTTTGGGGGTTTGGCCTCAGGCTGCGACAAGAGGTAATCTAGAGAAGCTGTCTGTCGTGGGGATAGGTCATCTATTATGATGATTTATGTCCAAGAACCATTTTTCTGCTACCGCATGGTGTGTCCGAACATCTGCTCTTCCAAACCGGTCATCGTCTTGATGCCAGCGTATGATCTTACAGTATCCTCTATTCACAACCACCCTCAGCTACATTCTAGCCATCAATTCAAGCGTAAAAGAGAGGGATGGCCAAACGGCAAATTTGGTGATTGGAGATCATTGGTTCGTTGGTGACGTGGAGAGAGGATGGAATTTTTGAAAGAGAGGACTGGGCGACGGCGAGGAGGAGAGTAAAGTGGTTCAAGATGAAGTGCTGGGGCCTCAAGGGTGCATTGTTGCTGGGCTTGTAAGATCGTAGGGGACGTTTCTTTCGGCTCTAGTGAGTGGTGAGTGGTAAGTATTAGTAACTGAGAGAAGTGAATACGGTGATGGCTGTTATCAATTTTATGTTCGCAACGTAGAACACCCATAACCCATGTAAGCTCATTAGTCTTTTTCAAGGAGAGTAACAGTAAGAAAAAGGTAATAGGGGCATTGGGAATCCAAGGAGCCTGATCATCATAGACGATATGGGACTGCTGTTTCGTCTGATGTCCGAGTACAGTGGCGCCCAGCTCGTGTTCGACAGACTGATTGCTTCAACCAGCTTCCGGTATCATAGAATAGCAGATATTGGACAAGGAAATGAGCACGAGGCGCGGGTTCCGGATTTGCAAGCCGATCATTCAATTGATAAGAACCAAAACGAAACACCAAAACTTTACTCTATGCAGACTCCTGCAATCTTCTGAACCGGCATAAGCAGCTTGTCTAAACACGTTTCTCAAGTCACACAAACAATTCCCAAGGAATACTGGACGATATGCCATACGGTATCTGGCATCTGCCAATTAGGAGAGAATCCACGAATGAAACCAAAATTTGCGAATCAGCGATATGAGCATGCAGCATGAATTTCGAGGTCAGCAGCCGAAAGTGATATTCAGTCTTGTTCATCAGGTGTGGATCATCTCCGAGCGCCCATTCCAGTGAGCGGTCAGGTTGAAGACCCTTGTTGATCAACTCGGCTAGATAGGAGAGATGATCGAGGATTGGGGTACTCCCGCATTCATGGCTGCTTGTCGGACACGCAGTTCACCGCCTTCGCTTGGCGAAGGGGCGAGCCGCTCCCAGCATTATTGAGCTCAAGCGTTTTCTCACGGGACGTAATGCAAAACGTGGAGAAAGCGGGGATTTTTTTTGGGATCTCGGATTGACACTTTCGCAGTGCTACCGGAAGTGTACTGCCAATGATCGGCGCCTGGAGCGATTCTAGATGGCGAGTGCAGTTTTTGACTGCACGCGACCACTTATCACAACAGTTCACCATGGTAGTGGCGAAAGTCGCCATTCTCCGTCGGGCAATGTTAAGCACGGTCGAGTCCCATGGGTACGCCAATAGGAAGAGCCTCGTCGTCGCAGACTTGCAGTAAGCCAAAGCATGCTGGAGACCGGCCTGTCAGAAGGTGTTTGATGGTGGCACGAAGGCGGGCAGGGGGCTTGCATAAAGCCGACACAAGCGTTGCATAAGTGTTGTTCGACTAATGTTCGAAGTTGAGGCCGGCAATAGTCCGGTAATCGGAGAATCGATATTAGGTGCTTTACTGGGCATAATTTGAGGATAAGGATAAGGATGTGGCAAAGGTGGCCAGTTGTTGCCAGTGTAGACGTGGCCAGACCTCAACGGACGAAACAAAAGGAGTTGGCCCTGCCGCACATCCTGACGTACTACTCTGATACACTCAGAGTACCTTGTGAATAGTGCAGCGCTAGGGTAGTTAGTAATCGCCAGAGTAAGCTTGAAAAGGATTGGCTGAGGGGCTGAGTGGGTGGTCATGGGGGCACGCAACTTCTGATTAATTTCTATCCGCAGTCATGCGGGCCTCGCAAATACCTCCGGCCTGCGAGCGAAGGAGTACACCAGTAGGGTGATGGAGGGGTAGTGACATGAGGCATGACCAGGGCACGTTACAACAGTCGCCCATAGTCGCCCGGCCTGCTGCAGTAGGAAAGCAATAATTTGGATTTACCTATTCATGAATTGAATGGATGAAACCGTTCACGGTTGCCTGCATGGCCAGGTACCGCAATCCGATCTGAGCCAACGAACTGTGGTGTAGACTGGCCAGGCTAACCGAATGCTGCGATGCCATGTTGGCACTCGTGTCGGAAACAGATGGTCTGAAAATAGGACCCAACACCAGAGCGGTTAGCAAGGCACCGGCTTGGTTGGCTCGAGATCGTCAGTGCTATGATTGCAATCAGGCACTCCCTCTTCAAGGTGCAGGCGTAGCGCTGAGCCAGGGTCGAGTTAGAGGAGTTAGGGGAGTTAGGGGGAGCCAAGGGTCAGCCAAAGGCCTGTCTTTGGATGGTCTCCAAGCGAAGAAGGCAGCCCCCGCTTTTCTTTTTGGCGTTCACTAAGCACCCTTGGCACTTGGCATCAAAGAAACTGCTAGAAATGTCGGGCGGTGTCCAAACACGCCCTACCGCTAATCCCTAATAGTCCTAGCTGTTGACAGGCCACTTTGTTTGGACAACAATCGAAGCCTGCAGACCCCCGAGTGTTGACATAGCGCAATCTCCCGCCCCCAAGCTGTCCTGCCCTCCATAAACCTGCTAATACCCATCGTTCATCCCACCTCTCTCTGACCTTGACCTAAGCATCATCCGCCATCATGATTCTTCTTCAAGTACCCCCATACCAACAATGATCTGATCGTACCTGCCAATTCTCCACGTCAGTCATTATTGTTGCCCTCTGTCTCTGTTCTATCCGTCGCTCCCTTCATTGCATTCCTCGTCGTCGTCATCAAACTCGTCACCTACAGCGAACCCACTCATCCCTCCGACGACCATACGTCTTACGATAACCTCGAGTCATCTAATACTCTACCTACACTCGGTCCTACGCTATATTCAAATCAACTCCGCTTGAGTGTTCCAGCCATTGACCCACTGAGAGCTCATTGGAGCCTTCAACGTCACCAGTGAATGCCCAGAAGGGAACAATCCACCACATCCGAGTGAACCGACATTCAATTTCAGTCGGCCTCGAGATCTCGAGATAACAGTCCATATATACTTCTCTGAACTTCCTTATCTACAACATCCACCTTGTCTGATCAAGCCACGACACTCAATTCCAAGGATTACTTGGCTCTCCGAAGGCGCAGCCTCTAGCCATCCTGAACCCAATCTGTGCCCTTCAGTCAGCCTTCCACACCTTTACGACTCTACGCAGCGAGACATCCTTTCCTCAGTCCGGTCACTGTCGATCTCCCTCGACGTCCTTTCCTTCGCTTCCAACTTTTTGCCTTCGATACTCTCGCTTTCACGATTCTCAACTACCTTTTCAATAATTCGAATGACCGCCTAACGCCTTCTATCATTTCCTCGTACATATCTCAATTGTCTACCGATACCCTCCGCGGAGATTTATTCCTTTGTTTATATCACTCTTCCTTATTCTATGCACATGAGCCTCTGATAGAACGAGAAGGAGTTTTTTTGGTCCATGTGTGGCAGGTGGAGCGGTGTCTTGAGCGTTTGCGTTTCCAGAGTTTATACCGAAGGTCTTTTCCCGCGTTGTTCGATACCCCATCTCTTCGACTTTTCCTAGGTTTCCTTTTCGATACTCTACAGGCCCGGATCTGATCCCCCGGGCTTCACCACCTGACTTCTGGCTCCTCCAAATAGACTTCGAGAAGCCTACTCGTGTACTATCTCCACCAAAAGTCGCCTTAGCATTTCCCGGTTCCTTGTCTTTTGTTGTGGGTTGTCCGTCTGTTCATAAAATTGGTCCGAAGACGGCATGGATTGTATGAGAAATAAATTTGTTGAGGGTGTGGTGCTGGATGGGCGTTATGAGTTGATCTCTCCCCTGAACCATGGATCGTTTGGCATGGTCTTCCTGGCGAAGGATACCATCACTGGGGATTCCGTTGCTATTAAATGCTTGAGCAAGGCTTCTACTACCAAGGACTGCCCTGCGGTTAATGTCGACGAAAATTCGGTGGAGCTTGCTTGCCACGACCTTCTTGGTCATCACCCGAACATCGTTAATTTAATCCACCACTTTGAAACCAAGGCTCACACCTACCTCGTACTGGAATATTGCGCGATGGGAGATCTGTACGAAGCCATTCGCCTTGGTCGAGGGCCGCTTCAGACGGAGAATGTTCGGGACTTCATGCTACAACTCGTTAGTGCCGTCGAATTTATGCACTCCAAGGGCCTCTACCACCGTGATATCAAGCCTGAGAACATCTTTCTCACCAATGACGGGACAATGAAGCTTGGTGATCTTGGACTCGCTACCACGGACGCTTGGTCTTACGAAGCTTGTGTTGGCAGTGACAGGTATATGGCTCCGGAACAATACGATCCGCAAGATCAGGGTTACTCACCCGCAAAGGCTGATACCTGGGCCATTGGCATCTGCCTATTGAACGTTCTGTTCTCACGCAACCCCTTTGTGACGCCAACGGAGTCAGACAAGCTATTTACAGATTTCGCTCGAGATAGCCAAGCTCTCTTCGACATTTTCCCTAACATGTCACAAGATACCTACGAGGTTCTAGTTCATGCAATAGCCATCGATCCGGCCAGAAGATCCTTGTCTGCCGTCCGCTCTGCCCTCGAAAGCGTTGTCAGCTTCACCACGGATGAGGAAGTCCTGGATGACTTTTGCACTGAAGTTCGTGACATTGCTCCTGCTAGTGCAAACAGGGCACCTCTTCGGACTCCATCAATTTCAAGTCCTCAAGTCGATGAAGGTGGTGCTTTCCCATGGTCAAAGGCACTACATACGAGTCCACACCGTCGCCAGCTATCTGCAATCCCAGATACCGAAAGCTACACGGAGGACCTCTTCTCTGATAGAGACAGGAACTCATGGTATTCTATGGCGCAGAACTCTTCAATGACTTCTGGACTAGACTCTGCCTTGGCGGCATCTATCAAATCGATGGCATTGCAGCCACCCGCTCCACGTCCGCCTCCACGCTCGAATCCGGTTCGTGTTCCCTCATCACTGCCCGCTCGCATGACCTCATTCTCCTCGGTATTCGGCAAGAAGAAAGACACGGTGTCGAAAAGCTGGACCGATATTTGGGATGAAGATGAGGAGGAAGGATTCGTTGAGCCGGAAGCCGCCTTGGAGAAACGAAGGGAGCAAAACAGCCGAACTTGGAGCCATGAAAGCAAAGACAAGGATTGCACCACTCGACGTTCTGGACTCTCCGAGATTAACGAATCCTCAGCAAACGCGAGAAATTGGCAGTCGCCGCAAAAGGAACAGCACTTAACAAAAGACAACGCTAGTGATAATGATGTTTTCATTTTTGAAGAGACTACACCCCGCTATTCTCCCCCATCCAAGCGACCAGTGCCGCAAACAGTCACGCCCACTAAGCGATCGATCATGGATAAGTGGGTGGCACTAGGCAACCGTCGCCGTCAGTATAGTGAAGTTAACCAAAGCACGGAGTCACTTCCTACTCCAGGTCGGAAACGACCGACAGCAGGGACTTGGGGCGCTGGATTCGGATTGAAGGTGTTTTCCGGGAATGGGACAAGGAACAAGGGTCGGGATAGGAGTAACAGGAAGGAGAATGTCGCCACTAAAGTTCTCGATTGGCGTCGTGATACCCGAGGAATCTCTCGTGAGAGTCTGCGCAACGAGGATGTTGAGTGGGTTGGGGGTTTTTAAATCTCCTCTTGTAGATCCTAGCTTGCTGTGCTTTCTGAGCTGCAATTCTTGCACTAAACAGGAATATATGGTGAAAGAACGAACGCGAGTTGAGGAATACGTATGCAATGGCATTAGGTTAGCTACGTTGAGTGGTTAGTCGAAAACAAAGCATTTACCCACTCAAAATGACTGCTCCATCTGATTTGTGAGTCTGCAAGATATTGTTTAACACTGACAGTTCTAAAGCCGCTTTTTTGGTAAGATGTCCTTCTTTCACACGCAACCGACTTCCCACTTTGGGCAATGTGTTGACCGAGCTCGACATGACGCACTGCCAGGTATACTATCAATCTCCGGTCTCGGTGCAACCTCGGTGGCGATGTCGAATTCACTTCTTCTCCTCATTCCCCTGGCAATTTGAGGATTTGTCAAAGGGCTTGGCACTGTGGATATAGTTGCCCTTCCTCGCCAGTTTTTGTTTTGATTTCCTACATCCTCCAACCACCACCACCAACAACACTCCCATATATCTTTACCTCTACCGCCGGCGTCGAGGAGGTGAGGTGCTGGGTTTTGAGGTACGGGAATGGGAGATTATGGGTCTTCTGTTCTCGTGCCTTGAGATTGAGCACCGAATTTCCTGGGTTTTCAACACTTCAACACTCTTACACCAATTTTTTTTTACGACTACGATTACGACCACGCTCGCGATCCATTCCTTTCGGTAAGCCTGGCCTTCATTGCACACACGCTTACCCTCACAGATACTAAACCCACCCGCCTTGACCGTACCTCTGACCGACACGCTCACCGCCTGTCACGCCTAATTTCGACCGTCAACACCACATCCACCGACAAAAATCTATCAACCCTCACCACCAGCCGCCCTTCATAACTCTCAACCCCGCATGCCTTACCTTACCTCACCCCTCCCATCCGATCCACAGACCGGCTCCCTCACCGTATACGTATACGCTCACCTCCCCCACCTCCCCCCTCTCACCAATCCCGCATACGCTTCTCACCCCCATCCACCATCCCGCATACGCCCACCTTCACCCTTCCTCCCGCGTACGTATACCCTTACCCCTTCCCTTTCCTTGTCTTCTTTATCTATAGGCCATCTACGCGAATATAATACCATTTATCTTGCTTATGTTTACTTTTTTATTTCTGTGCTATTTTGCTATTTATTTGTGTTTTTATCTGTTTTGGTAGACTGTCTGTTGTAGTGTAGATGTTGTAGGTGAGTTTTGTAGTTGGATGGTAAGTTTTTGTTCTTTTTTGGTTTTTGGTTTTTTGTCTTATTTTTTGCGGGCTCTGTTTGCGCGGGCTCTTTTATTTTTTCTGTCTCCTTTGCTGTTTGTTGTCTTGTTTGCTTGGTTTTTTCTTGTTTTGGTCTGGTAGGTTTTCTTTTGGGTCTTTTGTTTTGCTGTATTCCTTCTCGCGGGCTCTGTCTTCGCGGTCTCCTAACCCTCTCTCTCTCTGTTTGCTTTTGTTTGCTTGTCTTTTCCTTCCTGTCTCCTTTTCTGTCTTCTCTTCTGTCTCTTCTGTCTCTTCTGTCTCTTCTGTCTCTTCTGTCTCTTCTGTCTCTTCTGTCTCTTCTGTCTCTTCTGTCTCTTCTGTCTCTTCTGTCTCTTCTGTCTCTTCTGTCTCTTCTTGCGGGCTCTATCTTCGCGGTCTCCTAACCCTCTCCCTTTCTGTATTTGCTGTTGTTTGCTTGTCTTTTCGCTGTTTCCCTGTCCTATTTGTTGTCTGCTTTTGTTTTCTTCTTGTTCCTTTCTGTCTCCTTTTCTGTCTTTCTGTCTCTTTTTCTGTCTTCTTTTCTGTCTCTTTTTCTGTCTTCTTTTCTGTCTTCTTTTCTGTCTTCTTTTCTGTCTTCTTTTCTGTCTTCTTTTTGGTCTCCTATTCTTTTTTCTGTTCGGTTTCCTGTTCTGTTTCCTGTTCTGTTTCCTGTTCTGTTTCCTGTTCTGTTTCCTGTTCTGTTTCCTGTTCTGTTTCCTGTTCTGTTTCCTGTTCTGTTTCCTGTTCTGTTTCCTGTTCTGTTTCCTGTTCTGTTTCCTGTTCTGTTTCCTGTTCTGTTTCCTGTTCTGTTTCCTGTTCTGTTTCCTGTTCTGTTTCCTGTTCTGTTTCCTGTTCTGTTTCCTGTTCTGTTTCCGGTCTATCTTCTCTTTTATTTCTTTCGTCACTGTGTGGGCCATGTTTCTGTTCTATCCATGTTGATGCTGGGCGGCCCTGACTGTGGCGCCCACGTCTACCTCTCCTTATATTCGATACATTTCCTTTATCAGGTTATGGGCTCTGCGTTTCTCTGTACAATGTTGTTGCTAGGCGGCCCCATCATGACACCCACTATATGTGGGTTTACGAAGGGTTTGGCTTTCGAGTATCCATCCCCCTCCCCACTAGTAGAAGAGATGGTGTGGGAGGTAATGCATCTACATTTTGGAAACGAGAGGGGTTGGCATGTTGGGGTTATGGAGGGGTGGGGGGAGGTAGTGTGTTTGAATAGCATATGGTAAAGGATCGTGAAGGGTTTTATATAGCAACTGGAGCATCGAAGAACACATGATGGAAAGTAGAAAAACTATTCGAGCTAAGACTTCCCCGTCACATTGCAAAGAATTAGAGTATCATTTAAAAAGCAATATACTCAATTACTTTACTTGAACACTAAATAGCCCACTCCTCCCCCCCCTCCATCTCATCAACAAACGGCTCCTCAATCGATTTAATCGCTATATCCCCACAAAGAATACTATTCCCACATCCACATCAGCCACATCAAACCACAAATACCTTCGTCCCAGAATAACATAGAAAACATAGACTCACCATTGTCCAGCAACCAGCGCATCCAACTCCCTCCCCTCTTTCTCTTTCCTCCCTCCCCTCCCTATCTGCGCTTGCAGTTCTCGTATCCGGCCCCTTATAGTTAACCCACTACCTTCTAAGACTTTCTTCCCGAGACAATCGCTATGGAAGCCATGCTGACAGCTAGGGAAGACGAAGAATTGCCGACTTAGGAGGGGGAGGTCGCAGACGCGGCAGCGCTCGCCGGGTTCGACGATGGCGTAGCGGCGGTCTAGGTGTTTGATATCTAGTTTTATGGATTCAGCAGTAGCGGCCGAAGCATCCATTTCCGCTTCTAAGGAGGCGATGGAGCGGGAGTATGATTCGAGGGCTGAGCAGATTTCGTCTTTGAAGTCGTCGATGATGACGAAGTCGGGGAAGAAGGGGATGAGATCTTCGATGCGGAGGAGGTCGCAGCGTTTGAGGAAGTCGATGGCGGTTTTGATGCTGGTGGTGGATTGTTGGGAGATTACCTTTTTGGCGACAGCGAGCCAGAGGCGTTTGCGGAGGGAGGGGTCGGTGGAGGGGGGGCGGTCGGCGACGAGGGAGGCGAGGTCGATTTCGTTGTGTTTGAGGGCGAGGGAGACGGCGGAGGCGTAGGAGCCCATGGAGGTGTAGATGTGTACGGCGGATTGGACGCGGGAGTGTTGGATGCAGAGACGGAAGGCGAAGTCGGTGTCGTAGGGTGGGGGGTTGGCGAGGGAGTGGGTGGAGAGGTAGGAGAGGAGGGCTGTTTCGGAGGGGGAGGGGTGCGAGGCGTAGATTGAGATGAGGGTGTTGTGGACGGCGGATAAAGTTGTGTGGAGGGCGTTGATGCAGAAAAGGAGATATCGGACGGCTTGATTCTGCTGAAGTGGGATGCTGGGGTTTGTCTTGTTGTAATTGAGGAGGGCGGGTATGAGCTTGATCGGGTCAAGGTCAGGATGACGCATAAGGATGTCAACAAGTTCTGTTGGTGCATGGACCATGAGGACGCTGCTATACTTGTAGAAGATTGATGGATCAGTCTGCTTCTTAAGCACGTCAAGCGATTCTTGCCACCGCTCTCGTTGTACCCAGTATGATAGCACATAATTGTAATCATCGATGGCTGTGGCATAGGACAGTAGTTCTTGCTCTCGCCCATGACTGCTGATGATCTCGTAGGTGGTCTGTCGATCCAAGTCTGTTTTGTACCTAGAGACAAAATCCTCAAACTCCTTTCGAATAGTAGCAAGCTCATCTTTGGTCTCGGCCGTGTTGGTATTTTCTGTCAATTGTGCCTTCGTAGTGATAGTATCATCGAGCGAGTTCATTTTCGACATGAAAATTTCAACAAGCCAGCTGGCAATCATTGTTCTTTGCATGATAGACGACCGCTTGTAAGTTGCTATCTTAGTTAGCAGATATCTTCTCAATGCGTCTTGTTCGCCATGGTCGATGAAAGTTAGGGCAACCTGCTCAAATGGCCTGCTGCTCTTCCCATATACATTCGCCGCCTCAAGGTATTGACCTTTGCAAATAAGGTGATCTCCAGAGGCCATCGCCACAGCATCCTTTTGGGCAGGAGTTTTAGCATAATGGGAAGCGAGGCTAAATTGTTGTGATTTGAGCATGATCTTCCATACTTCCCTATCCTCGTCTGTGACTACTATTTCAAAGATATCCTGTGTAGTGAAAAGCCAATAGGTGTTCTTCTTCTGATCCGCCAACAGACAAAGAGCATTTTCACCCGGTTCAAGCACGACTTGATCGTAGATGATGCGATCATCAAGCTTTTGCAGGGCGACGATTCTGCCCTCCACGAGGCAGAGTACGTGCCACTGAGATAGTGCGACACCTGCAATTGGTTCCTGAGTGGGCCTTTTCCGGCCACTAGGGCCTTCTGAAGCAGGTATTTGGGACCTTGGAATCATCTTTGAGCTGTTGAACACAGTGCTACCCAAGCTAGCAGAAGCCGTGGTAGTCCGCAGTCTGCCATGCAGCACGCCTTGTGCAGAAAGCCAAGCATACGTGCGCTCACCATCATCATTATCCACGGGCTGGCTTTCAGTTGAGTCTGGCGAGACGACAAACGTGGAAAGAGAACTTTGTGGGCCTCGATTAACCTCATGCAATGTAGGTGCTTCGGTCTCGAATAGCTTCGTAAAGATTGACCCTGAACCCTCCTGTCCATGTCGACCTATACGCCCCACAAAATGTAGGAGTTTGGTTGGTGAAGCGACGATGACCCTTCTCGTATCCGACCTCCCTGGAATGAGGTCTACCCATAATCCTGCCACTGGCCCCTCGGATATCTTGAAGACGCCCTTGAGATATTTCTCTTGACTTCGGTAGAATTCGCTCGAGGGTTCAATGTAGTCTTCGTACACATTACCATCTGCAGCTCCTATGAGAATTTCTCGGGTAGAAGCGGTAGGCACAGATGGATTCCATGCTATACTCTCTATTACAACCCCCTTCAGACGAGACAATGATTTAGGCTGCCGCGACTGGGTATGTAGGTAGTAATTCTCGCCCAGAGTAGTAGTGATGATAAGATGCGAAGCCGAAGGGTCCAGGAACATGCGACGGATGAGGCCAACTTCGGATGTCTTCTTGGGCAGGTCAATATCTGGTGGGTATGCGTTAGCTCGTATCAAAGCATGCAGCGTGGGGGACTGTATCCACCATCTATATCTGAGGGACTGTCCAGATCGATCCTTAGAATGCGGCCGGTCGAAAGCGCTAGGACCAAAACATTGTTGGCTACCTGAGCTGCCACGAAGTCGGATGAGATGGAGAATTGAAGCTGTACCCTCTCGACCTTGAAGATAGGCAAAGACGCATCGTCAAGTTCCTGCATGTTAGTCATTGCCTCAGGATCAGTCTCTCATGTCTTCTGAAACCCATGTTTCCGCAGTCTATCGAAGCTCCATCATGAGGCCACATTGACTCGGCGTGCAACAGCTTGAAGACGCTTATTGTTGGATTGCTCGGAACATCCCCGTCTCCAAGGCTGCTACATCTACGAAACCGCGACTAATTTCGCGTTTGCTGGCACTCACGGAAGCCATAGCACAATCTCTTCTAATAAGACAATTCTATCGAAGCTATACAATGCACTACGCTACATTTCAAGCGACAAGACGTTAATGTTAAGCGTCCTGGATGGTCATCGGACCGTGGAGATCGGTTTCCAACAATAACGACAGGAAGAACCAGCCTAGAAGGGCTACGGCAGCTTCATCTATGAGTAAGATGTTTTACGCGTACAGGAGTTGTTGCTCTGCATGCTCAGCTTCGTCGAATCCTTCAAGCCGTTTACAACCAGGACGTTACACCGAGAGCTGGGCCACGCATGGACTTCCCTTTCGGGAGATGCCGGCCGGTGGCACAGGCGAGAACAGAATTGCTGTGGCGTTTCTGGCGCAACCCATAAGCGAGTAATCCTTACTGTGTGTTCATGATTAGAGCACATACTGGTTCATGGAACATCCGAAGTGAAGCAAAAAATAGATAGACTGGACAGAATATCCGAGGAGGCTCGGCGTCTGCTTTAATAAGAGTAAGGGAAGGTAGATGGGCAATTCACCATACAATAGTGGAGTAATTCTACTTTACGGTGGCGACCGGTGGGACTCGTTAATTCTCGTTAATGGTTGTCTCAAGATAGCGGCTAATGACGCATTATCATCATTCGAGACAAGCCTGAAACGCCAAAAAATAGGTCATCCTCTCAGGGGTCCCAGACAACAATTGCTGTTGGAGGAGTAGATCACACTCCAGTACTCCGACCTGCTCTGCTACATACTATGTCGCGTGTGCTCTCAACCATCACAACACTGGCCTCACTGGCCTGAAGAGAAGAGAAAAGAGAAAGTCCTTCGCCTTCTTGAAGAAGCAGCTGATTTATCATCCTCTCTTCTCGCCTTCGCCGACCGCAGCTGTGTTGATCTTGTGCTTTGGTTCGGGTGACAATCCTCACCTCGCGCAACTACCGATCCACTTACCTTGCAGCCTTTTTCCCTCACTGTCACCCCATCCACACCACCACTTCGTCAAAGCAACCAATATTGATCCCTCCGATACCCGCTGACGTCGTGCTCTTCATCCGCTCCTCGCCCATCTTCTCCTCATCAGCTTCCCTCGTATTACATACAACCTCCCATCCGACCACTCACACAACGTCTGCTGACTCTCCATACACCTCAAACCGCCGGCTCGGTCTTTTCGAAACGTCAACACGCCATTTCCAACTGTGCCCTACAGTCACTCATTGAACCCTCTGACCAAAAGTCGCAGTCCCTAAGGCGTCACCATATTCAGTATCCTTATCGGCTTTATTGTCTAAATATCCTAATTCATTTCGCCTTTGTCTGAGCACTTACTACATTCAGCGAGCTTGCCAACCCCGCATCCTTTGTCCTTCGACCTCGTCCACCTTTATCAAATGGTCGAATCAATACATACACAGTAGCTGAGCTGCAAAAAGACTGAATAAGGAATGGCAGTTCTGGCCCCCAAGGCTCCATATAGCTCGTCGATGGGTATGGGTCCAGCACAGCCAACAGTCGTGTCGCAATATGCCGTCAATTACCCAAGCCACAAGGCTTCCGCTGGGACAAGTTCACATAATGCTCCCTTCATGAGTCCAACAGAGTCGGAGTTCTCGGAGTCTGGTGATGCGCAGGATTCGATACGGTGAGCACCTATTCCTGTCATCAGTTATTCAAGACAACGATGAACCTTGCTAACATCGATTGCTCCACAGGTCCTGGGATGAAAAACGCGTTGGTGAATGGCTTCGTGCCATCAACTGCGCTCAATATGAACAGCTCTTCAGAGGTCAGTACTCGATCGGACGGGTAGTCCTTCATATGGTTATGCTGTGCAAGTTCAATAAGGCTCTCAATACTAACGCATACCAATAGTCAACAATGTTACTGGCAGTAATCTCATCGAATGTGACCAACTCGTGCTCAAAGAGATGGGCATCAAGAAGATTGGGGATCGTGTTCGCATCTTCGTTGCCATCAAGCAGCTGAGAACCAGAGCCGTCGGCAACCATAGAAAACGCAATCGGGATTCTCTGGCAGCATTGGACAACCGTCAGGTCCACACGCCCTATACTCCCTCCTCATCTTCAAGATCACCAAGGGATTTCAATGCTACAAGAGAGCGTACCCAGCCTGAATATTCAAGGAAACGATGGTCTCAACAAGTTGACCTGACTGCGTTGAGTGAATACCATGCTAATAATGGCAATCCTCGGCCAAGTTCACCGCTTGCCGAAGTAGATGGGGTTAAGAGAGTACAAGCTCAGCGCCACGGCGGCATGAGCCCTCTAGGTACTGCAAGGAAAGACCCATCTCAGGGCTACTTTAATGCTCCAGGCTCTGCCAAGAGTCTCCGACCCGCAACACCAAGCCGCCAGAATCCCATCATGGACTCAACAGTGGGCAAGTTGCCTGCAGGCTCGCCAGTTATCCGGGTCATCTACAGTGGGGGACAGACGAAGGTGTTGGACATCAAGAACTGCAAGACATTGGAAGACATCTTTGCTTGTGTGCTGAGAAAGCTTAGTCTTCCCGAGAACCAGGCTAGGAATCACTGCTTCTGGAACCTGGATGGGTCGGGTCAGGACTTGAATAATACTCACCGCCTCAGTGATAACGAGCTGCTCCGGCTATGTACAGAACCTTATGACAAGAACGAACGTGGACGTCTGATCCTTCGCAAGAGACATGCCGGGGAACCAGATGAGGAGGAATTGCGGAAGGCTTCTAGCATTGCTATGGAGGAACAAAACGAGATGCATGCCAATGCACTCTCTGCGAATAACCCTCGCAGCATTGGCAAGGTACAGAAGTTGACAGGCGAGTCCTGGAACGATGTCTCTTACCCGCTGTCTCCAGCGACTTTCCAGGCACCGCGACCCAGAGACCGAAGCGGCAGTGCGGCTTCCCAGGGATGGGGCGACACACCTGCTCGGTCAGACTCACAGTCGAAGCCCAAGATTAAGGAATTCCTGGGTGGTCGGCCACCAAGTGAATTGATTAGCCAAGAGTTGACAACCTACTTCCCTGATCACCAGAAGGAAACGATCGAGAGAACCGTTCGAATGTCAATACGACGATCTGCTCGACTTAGCAGAGCAGCCAGCCGGATCAGCGTAGCAAGCAATTCTAGCTTTGCGTCGAGTCTCAAAGATGCTCCGCCTCTACCAAACATTGCGGATGCTTGGCTGACAGGAGCTTCGACTGCTCGTGGTCCTCGTCCATTGTCGGTCTCGAGGTTTGCCACCTCGCAGACCGCCTATCGCGACTCCATAGCTTCGAGCTCGCTTCAGCCACTGCAAGAAGAGTCTCCAGTTGAGCCCAATAGGAAGTCGTATGTATCTTTCGACAGCGACATACAGCCGGGCAACAATGGTGGTGACTCAGACACCTCCCATGCTGCCATTAACAGCTATTTCGACGAGTCTGGTAGTAGTGGGCCAGCCACCGAGGCCGGTAGCTCGATCAATGATACCCTTAGTCATGCCATTGCGGCAGACGGTGATGAGCCCGATGAAGAACTCAATCAATTCTTGAAGGCCGACTCTTGGGACAATGTCAAATGGATGCAAGGAGCTCTCATCGGCCAAGGATCATTTGGCAGCGTCTACCTCGCTCTCCACGCCGTCACCGGCGAACTCATGGCAGTCAAACAAGTCGAAGTTCCCTCCAACAGCAATAGCGTCCTCGACAAGAAGAAGGAAAGCATGGTCGCCGCCCTTAAACGCGAGATCGACCTCCTCCGCGATCTCCAACACGAAAACATAGTCCAATATCTCGGCTCCAACTCCGACGCCGAACACTTCAACATCTTCCTCGAATACGTCCCCGGCGGCTCCGTCGCCGCCATGCTCAACTCCTACGGCCAACTTCACGAACCCCTCATTCGAAACTTCGTCCGGCAAATCCTTACGGGGCTCTCATACTTGCACGGCCGCGACATCATCCACCGTGACATTAAAGGCGCCAATGTCCTCGTCGACAACAAAGGCAACATCAAAATCTCCGACTTCGGCATCTCCAAACGCGTCGAAGCCTCCGCTCTACTCCAACCCTCCAAGAACGGCGGCCACATCCACCGCCCCTCCCTCCAAGGCTCCGTCTTCTGGATGGCCCCCGAAGTTGTCAAACAAACCTCCTACACCCGCAAAGCAGACATCTGGTCCCTCGGCTGCCTCATCGTCGAAATGTTCACAGGAACACATCCCTTCCCGAATTGCAGCCAGCTGCAAGCGATTTTCCAGATTGGAAATTCGAGCGCTAAGCCTAATACGCCCGAGGTGGCGAGCGAGGAGGGAAAGGCGTTCTTGAGTAAGACGTTTGAGATTGATCATGAGAAGAGACCCAGTGCGGATGAGTTGTTGTTGAGTCCGTTTTTGAGGCAGATTGCCTAGAGAAGAAGAGAGGAATGAATGGAAAAAGAAAAACGGACGGCATATAACTGGATATTTCCACTCGTCAAGGACACCTACCTGACCATCTACCCTACGTGCATAGCTTCTTGGATGATGATGGTGCCCTTGGCGCGTTTTGTATAACTCTTACATGAAGTCATGATAGATGAATTGAATTTGGCGACCTGCATCGGGTCTTTTTCTGGTTTAATGAAACAACATACCAAGACAAAGACATGTACTCTAACAATTGATATGACAGATGGATGGATGGAGTGAGGGATGGATATCAGACTGTTGGCTTGAATCTGGGGAAGGGGAAGGGGGGGTGTGTGTAAAAATACAAACGAAGTAGTTGGTTGGCTAGTTATTGGCTATCCTGGGGGATATATGCATATGCTCAGACACTCAGACAAAAAGATGAGTAACATGAATGCGAGTATCTTGGCTAGTGTATTCATGGGACTGTCGTGATGCCGTTACATAATCTGTGTATCTAGTGCTAAAACAATGACATTAGATCCGCGTCGCTCTCTATCTATCGATTCATAGCTGTTCCTTCGAAACGCAAAACCCCAACTCCAACTCGCTTTTCTACTAATGGAATTCGTAAATTCTTATCTAGCAAATATATATCCAACTCCTCCTTCGCAAATGCTCTTTCAAGTTACCACGCTGTATCCTCACCAACCCGTTTCGTACCACGCTTTGCGCTCAACTGTGTGTATGTCGATGGCTTTGTGGCTTTAGAATCACTCACGGTCCGTAGTTGTGATATTCATTCATAAGTTGCAAAACACACCATTGTCATATTCAGGGTATCAGCGCTCCATGATACAACGAGCCTTTTTTTTTTTTGTGTTTCCACTACCCGTGAGCCTAAAGGCCTGAAATCGGAATGAAGGAATCTACGACTCTAGGCCAGTGAAGATAATGAATACTGGTGTTTAATTGCAGCCCGCGTTGTCTGTGCCTAAGGTCTTGATTCGAAAGTGTTCCCTTGAGAGCGCCGTCAAAGCGAGTCTGGTCCATTCAACCGACTGGGGGAAGATCCTACCTTGCGGAAGGTCTTGTAGGATGTAATTTCAATATGGACTTCCCACCTCCTGTCGCGTGGGGGAACCGGGCCTCATGAGCTTCAACTACAATGTGCGAAGACTATTCAGTATCTTCTGCGGCTACTGCTTGAAAGAGGCAATTGCTGGCGGCCCCAGCAACACTGGCAGTGGCTCAGCCGGCAATGGGCAAGAAACATTCCTCTGTGATTGTCGTTCGGATCTTGTCGAGTAATCTCTCAGCAAAGCCTGCATCTCCATAACCCACGGATAGAAATCTGGTTCGCCTTGGAATGTCTCTGGTTGCAATGCATTTATCCCTTTTCCCAAGTCTGACGGGTTTGCTCCATGTTGTAAGAGGAGCTCTGCGACCTGCCAAAGATTATTGATCATGGCGTGATACAAGGGTCGATAGCCCTCGGCGTCAATCTGATTGCAATCCGCTCCATATTCCAGCAACATTCGAACTATCTCCACAGACTTGTCCCAGTAGTGAAGGGTAATGGCTAAACTTAACGCAAATTTTTGCCTGCCTTTTTTCACCACGAAGATCATGTTGGGATTGGCGCCGCCTATCAAAAGGGTCTCAACTGTCTCGTAGATGACTTGCCTCGCACGTATGAGATGGAAGCGAGGAGGGAGTTCATAGTTATCGCCTGTAGATAATATATAGCCGAGGGCTGTGGGCCCCTTGTCATCTCCCCCTCTGGCAAGAGGCCCGCCGCGCTCATTCGGATCTGCACATTTTTGGAGTAGCCAATGAACTAATTTTGGAGTTTCTGGAAATGCCGTATGTTGCTGGGAAGCAAAAAAGATGGAGTTCACAGCACTGTGAAGCAATGGCCATCGCCCTGCTGGAGTCCGAGGAAGACGATGTGGAATCTTGTATTGCGCATACGAGAGAATGCCATAGGACAAGCTCACCCATAAGAGCTCATAATATCGATCCCTAGAACATTGCTCGGCCGACGAGGGTGTAACAAAAGCTGCGGGGTACGAGAGAAATTTGTGAAGCCCGTCCCGTGGATCATCCATCGCGTTGGAAACTTCCCAGGGAAAGAATGCACAGCAGCGAGGTTTCTGGACAAGATATTCCAGTAACTCGCCTAGCTCAGATTCTGAAAGTGTTGATGATTCTCTAGCGTACGTAAAAAGGTGCTCCAGTGTCATCAAATTCTTCTCCAAGGTTGGAATCGTAAGCCTAGTAGCAATGTAAATACAGTATTTGAGCATATAGTATGAGCCATCTTTGGCAGGAGATTCTTCAGAGTTGTGAAACATCGAGGTTGCGTGATGTCGGGTTCTGAAGAAAGTTTTGACGGTCTGGTGGAGGAATTGGATCTGATTCGAAGTACTTGTTTCTTCGAGGAGACCTCCGCAGCGGCTTCCTAGTCTTCTTTCCATGGTGGCCCGAGACATAGGCTCAACTTTCCTTTGCAACGCAATGTCCGTCGCTACCAAGAGTGACTCCAACGACTGAGCGTTCTTTGCATATAACACGATCTGTGCCATGACATAGGACTCTAGCGCATATTCAGGCTTTACCTTGGAGACGGCTCTTTGGTACAGGTTCTTCAGCTCTTCTGGCATCGCTGATAAAATGTCTCGTAGCTGAGAGATGGTACTTCCATCTATGAATCTCTCTATTAGCTCCTCAATGACAATCCGAACCCAGATGAATACCCCGTTAGCTCTCTGGGTAATCTCGACGGTAAGTTGGTGCAGCTCTGACATATCTTGATCAACACCCTGATACTGGATACTGGAAGCAATCTGCTGACGCGCATACCATTGCACATCATCCCTCGTATACTCGTGGACCAAAAGGCCGGGACAGGAACCAAAAGCATTCATGAATGCTGGATCTGGTCGGCTTGCTAGGCAAAATTTCACATTCACTTTCGAAGCTCCTCTAGCTATGGACGAGTTCGAGATGACCCTGATGAGGTCCCTATGATTGCCCTCGTGTTCATCGAGAGCATCAATAAATAGCAGTACATTCAGGGGGACTTCGTCCTGTCCTGTGATAGCGGTGAGAGCTTCTTGAAGGTCATCCACTAACCAAGTCTCTGCACTATATGATCCTTGGTGCACATAATCCGGTCCCTTGTTCTCGACATATTGCTGCGGAAGAATGGAAACTTGTGTGGCCGCTGTGTTCCTTTTAAGGCATTGGTGTATCAGTCTAGTGGGTATAAATGCCAAAAGCTTCTCATTCGCTTCAACAAGCCTATAGAGAAGCTCCTGAAGGAGCCCAATAACACTCTTCTGAATCGACGATCCTCGGTCGTGAAAGAAGAATGGTACAAGGTGCCAGGAGCCAGGGTCTGCTAATGCCAGAAGCTCTCGTGTCTTCTTCTCGGCTAACGCATATTTCATCAAGGTTGATTTGCCCGACCCCGGTTTACCTTGGATCCAGAAGAAATCAGGGGTGCCAGCCTGCTGTAGGCAGCTAAGCCAACCCAGAAAACCCACTTTGGGATCGAAGAGCCACTTGAACGTACCCTCATACGGGTTCCCAACTTGGTCCACCCTACGTCGCCGTTCGCTGTTCCCAAGGCTTTCAAGGAAGTCTATTATTGGCACGTCAGGAAATTATGACTCTTCTCAGATCGGGTCGGGTATATACCGTGTCGGAGTACAGCTGCATTGTCTGTGAGCATTTTCAAGTCAGCCTTCAATATTTCTAGTATCCTTATAACTGTAAAAAGCAGAAGGAAAGAAAGCTATAGGATGGTAGGGATTCTCACGCTCACTACGTGTGTTACTAAGTTCCTTCATCCAACGATCCAAGATGTTACAGATACTGAGAAATGCCGGCTCATCCGGTTGCGCGAACTTGGTCATATCTCGATGATCTGCCTGTATGTCGCTAACAGTTTCATTAGGATTGCCGATTATTGACGAAAATCTATCAACGACCTTGACGGAATCAGATACGGCACCAAAGCGTTGTGTTGGCTGAGTCAATACCTACAGCAACTCCGTGATGTTTTTCTGCTTCCCGAAAAGAGCGAATATTGATTTTACAGCGTACATCAATAAGGGTAAGGTTGAAGCTAGACTGCACTCGGTCCAACGTCTCAGCGTCGTATTTTAGGGCCTGAAGAACCCGAAGGTTCGGTGATTTACCCCATAGCTTAGAGATTCGATATATTGTTTCCCCAAGAGCCGCGACTGATGTACCTCTATGTGGCGTGCCTAAAAAACATATTCCGGCAGTGGCAGGTGCTATTGCTTTTTGATGCGTTAGGGCATTCAGAGACTGATTGAGGGCCTTGAAGTCGCAGTCAGGGTTTCTTCTTTTTGAAAGATAACAGTGGTGGTAGAGATGAGTATGGAAGTAATAAAATCATGGGGTGAGGGGCTATAGGTCGCAAGGACTGGGAATAGATGTTGATCATGGTGAATGTGAAAAGGGTAAACTCACGTCTTTTACAACGATACCGCCTAATGAATGCGCGACGAAGAACAGTGGTCTTGATTCGGCCTCACTAGATATCCTGACGTCACTCAGGTCGGAGAGCAGGTTAGCAGCATGTTGAAATACAGTGGCTGTAGAGGTCCCAGAGAAGGCATGATCTATGTCGACATCGTAGCCCCAAGTGAAGATTCGAAAATCTGGAAACCGCCTAGGCAGTAGGTCACGAGGCCAGAATACCTCGAACGGACGGAATGTAGGCTGCTGAAGACCTTCGCTCGCAAGACTTTCCTCAGAAGATGTTCCAGAATCTGATAAGATGTCTCCTTTGTTTCTTGAGAACAATTTTCTCACTAAAGACGCACGGTTCTTCCGAGGCTGTGACGGGGAATCCAAATTCGGATCCGGAGTCCTCTCATGTCGTCCAAGTTTCTTCGTCCAGGTCTGTTGTCTATCACCAAATAGTCCATGAACAAAGACGACGCTACAGAGCGTTATTCGCGTGTGTTATTTCGAGGGTTGGACAGAGTAGAAAGCACCTACTCTGCAGTTATGGTTGTGCCTTCCTTCGGATGGTAAACCTGCAACAAGCCTCGTTCTTTCACCATTCCAATTATTTATTAAATTAAATCGAAGATAACTTGTTCACCACTTAGGAGCTACCGAGATTTGGTAATTTTGATGGTTTATTCTGTGCTTGCCCTCCCGCCAACTGCTCTCGCGTCATAGAGAGCGTGCGCAGTTCGCGCAGATTGCCTGACCCTCGACCGCAGAGCCGCAGGCGGGGTTCTCAGCTGGAAGGCTATCTATCCTTAGTATCGCTAAGCTGCTCAAGCACAGCTCGCCAAACACTACATTAAAGAGACGCTATAGTCAATTGTATAGATGAATATCAACGCAAAAGTTTCACTCCATGTTAGGCACCTGTCATGCTGATCTCAAAACTTCTGGGACATGCAGCTTACTTTATATTTGAGCTTACTTAATATTTCAAATATTAAGTGTCAATGCGGACAACGTTCACCTTGGTTGAAGCTACCACCTTGATTGAAGCTATCCTGCGAGTACAGCAGCATTAAGATCACGATTGTAGGTGTTACGATTCCAAGGACTGAAGACAAGTATTAAGACGATGCATTTGTTGGCCATATCAACATCCGGTAGCGCTGAAGCTTAGATTTGCCCCGAAGACGAGGGTTTTAGTGCTTAAAGACCCGCCCTAATATCACATTACAAGAAGCTTCCGGAAGTAGGTTCGTCGTCTAGGGAACGGGTTCTAAGGCAGCTCTAGGGCCCACGCGGGGTACAAAAATATTGGCAATCCCACAGTCCTTCATAATAGAAAAAAATCGTTAATTAATTTAAACATATTAAGAATTAATGAATTCAAATTTTTCTTAAGTAAAGTTTTGAAATAAATTGCTTATTACGGGTCTACTCTTTGCTGAAAGGACTGTTTGCAAGAGGTGCCAATATTTTGGTCTCCCACGAAGGAGGTTAAGGCACTTTTTATTTTGCTTCCAGGCCTCAACCCCGTTAGCTAGTTACTATAGAGGGTATTTTCAAAAAGAGGACTCATCCTTCCAAGAATTATGACGAATCATCTCCCTCCTTGAAACCAGATTACTCAGACGGTGTAATTGGTCATCCGACATGATCACTGATCCTGAGCCGTGAAGCTTTCGTCACTTAGTATGCGCATGGATTATTCAACATGATTACAAGTTGAAGTATCTATCTTCCGACATATCTCTATTGGAAGCATGCAGATTCAAAGGTTTGTATATAACGTAAGACCAGGACACGAGCTTCCCTAATCCACCTGCTGTTTACCAGTTTTAAGATCTCTTAATTCTTTCTTACCAATAAACCCTCTAAACCTAGTGAATCAGGACAAGCTCCATCCTTACCTCTTCCAATCACATAATGACCACCGAATCAGTCTGTCTCTGCGGTACGAACCGCATCTCCTTCGCCGGATCACCAATAACCAAAGTGCGAACCCCCCTCCTTCTCCCTTCCCAATCCCCCCTCTCCTCCTCCCTTCCCAATCCCCCCCACGAAACCTACTAAACACAAATCAGTTCCGCTGCCACTGCACCGACGAGCGTCGTCTAACCGGCAACGGTTTCAGCAACAATCTCCTCCTCCCCACAGACGCCCTCAAAACCCTTCGCGGCGTGCTCAAAGCCAACGCCCGCAAAGCAAACAGCGGCAACACCATCACAACGCATTTCTGCGGCGAGTGCGGTAGCCTGCTGTATCGGACATCCGATGGATATCCGGGCACGATGGTTGTTAAGGCGGGGTGTATTGATGATGATGGTAAGACTAATGCTGAATATGTGCCTGATGTGGAGATTTTTACGAGATCGAGAGTGCCGTGGATGAAGGCCGTTGAGGGCGCGAGGCAGGAAGTTGCGGATTTTACGGGGTTGTGAGGGGGGGGTATGTGTTAGGATTATTGGAGGGACTCAAGGTAAGATGCGACAATCTGCTTTTCATGTATAAACTTTGGAGGATGTGAGATCATCCTTTATTCCAGTAACCCTCAGCGTTTAGGAGCATAAGTCGTCCACATAACAAGAATGTTTGAGTTAGGTTTGACATTTATTAAGCACCTTTAAAGCAGTAAGTATTTTTACCACACACCTGTTGAGTGCGAAAAAGATATAGAATATCAAGGTCAGAAATTGGTAGGGCTGTAAGTTTTGGGGGTATTATTATAATCAATATATGAAGCATCAGCCCTATATGCATGACTTATACTCTATTCTCTTCCAAATTTCTATCTAATTTGGTATGAAAGCTTTGCCCTGCGAGAATCTTCAAAAATTGCTTCGACAGGGAGAGAATTCGTATTATTTCTAAGTTAGTGCCGTATATATATCAAATAAAGAGTTTTCTGCTGGAGGAATAGTGGTATACCCATGCGCTCCCACATTATCTGCAGTCCTGTTATCTATCACAATTGATCACTCTCAAACCGTTTGTTTCAACGTCTCAAGAAACCCCAAGCCCTTCGGTTTCCATCCTAAGGACTTTGCGTTATCATTCTTTACTAACAAATTGCCCGCAATATACCTTCAGGTACAATCAAAATATCAGTGCCGTCTTTCGAATCTCAAGATGCAACAGAATATGTTGGGAAGGAAAACTTACCCTGCAACCTTGCCCGCCTCCTCAAAACTCACACTCTTAGCAACCGGCTCCGCAATACCACCCCTTCGATGTACCAGATCCGCCAGCCCCAGAGCAACCGATTTACTCGGAAGTTCCTCATCGACAGCCAGGTAAAAGTGCTTATACACATCGTCGGGCGTATACGAATCCCATGTCTCAAGCGCCTTACGAAACACCAGAATCATCAATTCCACCACATCATCCACGTGCACGAACGGGAAAACCGATGTCCCCGGTCCGACATAGGGCGAAAAGCCCTTCGATTCTATGTTCTCCATGTTCCAGAGCAGCCACACGCCCGGAGCTTGCGCCGAAGCTGCTCCGACGGTCAGGCCTAGGTGATTGGCACTGTTGCCGTGGATTGCCCCTGGGCATACGAATAGCGCGTTTACTTCGCCGCGGGCGGCGGCCTGGAGAATAATCTCGTCTGTGGCACCATTGGGAGCGTAGGATGCATCGATTTTCCGGACGTCGTTGGCGTTGGCATCATTGAATGGGTGCGACTGCGGAATGTATTCGCCAGTTTTGCTGTTATCGATGAAATTGCCAGCGCCGCTTAGGTGCAGAAGGATGGGTTTCTTGGGCGCCTGCGTTCGACGGATGCCGCGTAGGATTGCTTCCGTTAAGGGCGGATTGAAGGATGCGGCGCAATTGATAATTATGCTGTGCTTCGAGCTAAGCTCTTCGATTGTGTTGAGTTCTGAGAATGTACCATGGATGATGTTTGTGTTTCCTAGGCCGGTCAGGGCGTCGTCTAGAGCCGTGCTGCGTAGGAAGGCTGTTAAGGTGTATTGCGGATAGTGTTTTCGAAATACGGTGAGGAAGGCTCCTGTTATTCTTTTTCAGTACGTGTGGTTTAAGATAGGCTTGGGAGGTTGAAGATTGGCCTGCGTACCTCCTACTTGGCCTGAGGCCCCGAGGAATAGGATCGATGCGTCGTTATAGGACTTCATGGCTTGATTACAAAGATACTCCACGCTCTTACAAGAAACTCCAGAAAGTAGTTCCTAAGCCTCATTATGTAGGTGTAGGCAATTTTGAGATGCAGTAAGCAAAGAACCCTGATCACAATCTGCATATGTTGGATTTTCCATGCTGTTGGCTTCTGCAATGTGTGCTGGCCGAATCAGTACACTTCAACAACATCAAAGTGATTTGTCACGCGCGCGCATAAGGGTTCAGTAAACAAAAATTATGGCACAACGAATTGTGTTCCTCTTCGAAAGCCACCCTAAGATTAGGAAGGTCAAAGACTCGGGTTTCTTTCGAATGCGATACATCGGATAAAAATGGCTTCATAATCAATAGACGTGATTGATAATGTAGGCACCTTTTACTCAGTGCGAACGTCAAGAAGTTCCGCAAAGTCTTACGTAGCTAATTGGATGGGAGCACGGTCGACGCATGAACAAGCACTAGGGGACCGAAAGCAGTACACAACAGAATAGAAGGGTCTACTCCCTGAGTAGTTGAACGAACTCCCCAGTTGAATAGCCGGTAGAAGAGTTCACCCTCTAGCTGTACAGCCCTGTGGGGCTGGACCTAAAGCTAGCAAAAAGGGCCCTGAAAGACTCCCTAAAGTGATCAACTCTGGGGCTTAATTCTGTTGCTTAGGCGACCAGTTTTAGGGGCTCTTCGGGCAATTTTAGCCAGCTTTAGCTCCAACCCTGTAGGGCCGTACAGTAAGGGGTGAACCCTTCTAACCGAGCCCTCAGTGCTGTCGTCTCAAGTTCTATGTGCAACCACCCGTTTTTGCTTCATGCACTGTTCCGATTTTGCTTTGGCCAATAAATGGGGTGAGCTTAACCAGCAAGCGCGCACGTAAGGAAATTCATAGCCAAAATCACGGTCAGACGTACGACAGATCCTCTGATCATCATTATCAAAGTCGTGTAAAGAGGCTCTGCTCCCTTCCCCGAGTGAGAACGATAATTCCAATGCCAACTTCAAGGTGTATGTAATATGAGTAGACGGGAGAACGAATGATTCCCCACCCCGCAAGTAATCGGATTTGGGTTTTCGACCTCTTATTGGGTGTCTGCCTTGGGTGCCCGTCCCAGGAAGTAGAGTCTCATGCGGGATGCCCCAGGGTCCCTCGCCATGCAGCTCAAGCTTAGCTACTCTAAGGAAGTCGTTATTGAATGCATAGACAATATTAGAGGAGAGATTTTTATCTCCACATTAGATGCACCTGGCAGGCTAATCCCAGAAGTCAAAACCGGAAAAACGCCCTATCTGAGGACCTAAATCATAGACGTTAACGGTCCTAGAAGTCGAAGCATTAGCTATGTACAAAACGGCCCCTGTAGACTAACAATATCTCATAACGACCCCCCCAAAGCCCTAACAAGCCACATTGCAACTCTAACCTTCCAGCTCGCTCTCCTGTCTTTGCCTGCCAGCTCCTCCTCCGTTATCTGCCTAGATGGCTTCGCTAGGATGTCCTCTTCCCTCTTCCATTTACGCATCAATCCCTCATCACTCGTAACCACCATGGCGCCCACTTCAAGGTCAAGGTCATAGCTGCGAGTGGTGTAATTGGACGACCCAATCAGCGTTGCGCTAGGACCTGCAGGCTTGCTTCCGGGCAAAGTTACCCAAAGTCCCTTGGCATGATATGTCCATCCATCCTTCTCGCCCACCATACCACGCTGCCACTCCCGTAGTTGAATCTTCCTGCCACGTGCGGCTTCTAGGAATTTGAGTGAGAGGTGTGAATACGCTGCAGGCAACATGCCCGAGATACCTTTGGAGCCAAAGAAGCCATTGGCCCAAGGCGAGGCGGTGAGGATCGTGCCTGGAGCTGAGTATAGTGGTCCGGACACGGCGAGTAGGGAGGCGATCACAATAGGATGCGGATTGAAATAGCCGGCTGTGAAGGTATAGGAGTTTATAGGGCGATCAAGAAGCGTCGTAAAGGCTGGAAGCTCAGTATTGATGGTAGGCGGGTGACAAAGGAGGGGATATAGGGACGTGTTAGTCGTAGGAGCAGATGGAGAGGACGTGGGTTCGAGGAGGGGCTCCAGGAGACGGGTCGCCGCTGCGATATAGTGCCTAGGAGCTTCTAGTGGATTCGGAGCTCTGTTCTCCTTTGGCCAATCCAGATCGAACTTCGAGGGGTAATCACTTGGTCGGAGGACACAGCTGATACTACAGACCGCATGGTGGATCCGGGCGAAGTAGTCGGTCACTCGCTTGGAGCTGAAGACGTGGTAACGATCTTGTCGATTTGTGAAATAGTCGTTCGACAAGTTCGCGCCTGAGAGTATCACCTCATCATCGATGCCATACAGCTTAATATGTTGTAGTCCCCAGCCTTCGTTGATACGCTTTGGTACGAGCACTTTTCGGAAGCCTGTGAGATTGGGTGTGTGGTACATGCGCACCTCGACTCTGTCCGGAAATTCTGCGACAAGAGAGGCCAGAAGGGAAGCACATGATGGTTCTGGAGCTTCTCGAGTACCGCGCAGTGCGTCGGTCAGGATGGAGACCTTTAGCTCTTCGCCATTATGTAGCAACGCGTGCCGTATTGTCGAGATGAGCTCATCTTCTGTTTTGCCAACATAGAGAGTTGATAGGTATATCCTCCTCTTTGCAGCACGTATCTTTGTCTTCAAGGTCTCATAAAATTCTTTTGGTCCATCCAGGACATCAATTTGATCAGCGTTGATATCAATCCTTGGAGCGAGCCGATCGAGATCTGAGATCAGTGCTGCCACAGGCGAGATGTGGCCTGAAGTTTGCGGCGATCCTCCAGGTACAGCTGTAGAATATTGTTTGTAGTGCAGGTGCTGGCGAGGTTTGTATTTCGAGAGTGAAAGCCATGGCCTCGGAATTACTCGAAGCGTTCGGACCAGCATCTATTGATATGCAGCTCTTTAGTTCGAGTTCAAGGACTTGAAGGATGCATGATTCCAGAATGTAGGCATCCCTTGAAGCGTTATAACAGTGTCTAAGAGCGCGGCTCGTTGGGATATCTAAGTAAGTACATAGCGCACTGGAAAACCCACTTCAACCAAGGCCGAGGTCATTTTACACCCTCGCTACCATAGTTCTCAGTACTAACTTCCCTCACTTATAGGATTGCAATTTCTACGAAATCGAATATTTGTCTCTCATATAACGCTATGAATTCTCCAGTTACGACTTTTTACTGGTTATAGTTGCCCATCTCACTCGACTTTCCAGATACCCTTGCCATGCATCAGGCACCACGCCACAATGACATGGTTTATAGCAGTTGGGTAGAACCTTGTACACTCTACAGAGAAGCTGAGTTCTTCTAAGCCTCTACAGAATCTGCGGCCCTCCACTCTCATCAACAGCACCCCACTTGAAAACGTCAAAGCTTGCTAAAGGTCTTGAAGATCTTCAGCTAGGTTAAGTGACATGTTTCCACCCAGACACGACTCGCTTCCGGCGGGTCCAATGCGCAGCGAAAGCCATCATATGGAGGAGAAACCCTAAATAATTTTATGCATGAATAAGCCCCACCAGGCTACGGGACAAAAGTGCTCTGACCTGTCGGTGCAATTGGATCGAAAAGGTTCTGTAGGCCATGCAAAGAATGAATCCGCCCAGATTTAAAAGACGGCTAGCGCTTGCATACCGTGACGATCCGGACGATGTATCTCAAAATTAATACGATGAATCAGAGGGTCCGGAGGGAGACTGAAGTCCGTGGACCAGGGGACCAAAGTCAACTCCCACCTTCAATGCTTATTGGACGGAGAAATGGACGGCACATTTACTGCTAGAATGCGGGCACAGGTGTCAAGCCCATAAAATTCTGTCGTAAGGTCTCCAAGGTATTGAGGTCGGTAACTGGCATCCATGACAAAAACGGCCGCCTCACATGCAGGCAGCAGCCCAATTTGGCAGCACGGGGTGCGTCCCGTTCAATGTATTTTGGCAATGTTGAAAACCTCGAGCCAGTTAAGGAGAGTGGCTTTTTGAAGATTCGTACCTCATATTGCTGCAAGTTTGTGCGGACGCAACTCATGGGACCAAAAGCTAGACAATCCAGTCTGTGTATTACGTGGGGACGCATCTATGGAGCTTGGCTCCAGGCTCCCCAACGCACTCTCATGTCTCACATGCTCTTCCCATGAAGACCCCTACCTGTCATGCTGGTGCTTTTTCAGTAAGTCGTGATGGACCCTCCACTTCAAGAGTACAAGAATGCAGGACATGCAGAACATTCTCATGAGCTGTGTTTTACTAGAAGGACGTTACGTAGGACCTGGAGCGGTCATCCTCCTCTCTTTGTCTAGCGACTTCGTCTCGGAAAGCGTTTCCGGTTCCGCCAGTGTATGGCTCATCTGAAAATGCATCCTTTTGGGGATAATTGTAGTCTTCAAGTGGAATGCCGCCCTCTTTGCCGACTCCGCCTCTTCTTCGCGCTCTTCTAGCCATGTAATCCCTACCGTGGCCCCTGACATCACGCCATGAACGTTCGTGTTTCTTCATACCACAGACGATAGCGAGAACGATCAACAGAGCAGCAACTAGGCCAATCGGGAGGCCGATCTCCATACCGTACTTATTTGATATCTTTGGCAGAAGGACCGGAGGTAAAGTATGAGGGTTGACGACAAGACTGATCACTGGGCCTTTCACGGGATTTTGGACTCCGGATATCAGATAGAAGGTAATATTCTGACCGGAGGTGCTATCATTTCCAGGAGCTCCCATCAACCATGCCTTGTCCATGTTGACATTGACGTAGCCCTTCCCATTAGGTACTATAGAGGAGTTCCATACAACGTCCTGTGGTTCGTTTTCGTATCTTGCAACAATGAAGTCGCCTGTATTGTTTGAAAATAAAGCCGGGTTCCATGTTACTGGGGCCAATTAGCATTATGTTCCGGCCATAAAACAAGATAGACTTACCTCCGTAGGTATAGCCAACCCACAGGTTCTGCTGGTGCAAGGGCGAACAGAAAGGGCCGTTATCTGGCAAGGTCCCATTGATCTTGCAAAGTGTCAGGTCGTTGTGTGGGATTCCCGGAGCGGTAGCATTTGCTGTAGCTAAATACTCTGCAGCAGTATAGATCGAAGTGCCCGTCTTTGTGTCAGTTGCGTTGACTCCTGACGCCTTGTATGCGGTTGTCTTCGTTGCAGTAAAAGCTGGTGTGCTGACAAAATCAGTGACCGTGACTTCACCACTGGATGGAGGCGGTGTCGATAAAGCTGCTGCTGATAACGCACTTCCAGAACTTGCGGGAGTGGTAATTGAAACATCGGTAATGGAAGCAGTGGTAGTGGATAACGAGGAAGCAGGTGAAGCGGAGTCTGAGAAAGTGGCTGATACTGAGAAAGTCAATTGACGAGCCATACTTTGTCCTGGTCCCCAACGGTTGGCAACTTACTGTCTTGTCGTTCCTCGAGCCGATTGGGAAAGACTTCCCTGTGAGAGCCTGGATATCCCAAAGCTCTACGAAGAAGATCCATCATACCAATCCGTGACGAGATCTCCGCTTGATCAAACTTGACTTCCTAAAGCACTGCTTGGCGGAGCTTCACGGACGTGTAAAATATCCTCTCTCTCAATGCAAATGCTCAATAAATGCAGAATTCAATTATCATAAGACAGAAAAAAACACCTCACCCACCAAAATAAACTCAAACACAAATCAAACGCCTCCCAAACCTCCAACGCCAACACGAAAAATAGCCGCACCAAACCCCGCGTTATCCGCACGCTTATACCGCATAGACGCTAAGGTCCACATACCATCCAAAACCAAACCATCTACTCCAGTCCCAATAGCTCTCTCTCTTCCTCAATCCCTTCTCTCTCACAGCCCATCCAATCCAACCATGTCAACAATCCTCCGCACCCTCCGCAACCTCCGCCAAATAGGCATAAAACAATACGCCCACCAAATGCAATACATCGGCGACACAAAAGCAGGCACATATATCGCAACAGACAAATACGGAAACAAATACTACGAGAACCAGGACGATGAATTACCTCGTACTTCTCCCCCCCCTACCCAAATCCCCCCCCACCACCCTCTCCCTTTCCCCTCTTCCCCCCAACACCCTTCCTTTTTCTCCCAATCAGCCCCCCTCCCACCAATGCCACAACCCCTCGCTAACCCCCCATCCCCCCCATAGTACGAACCCGCTGGATCGACTATGCTCAATCCGAATACGACCCCTCACAAATCGAGCCCGGCTGGCACGCCTGGATGTCGTATATGGTAGACAAACCACCAACGGAGGATGCGGTTTTGAAAACGGGGCAGAGGAAGTGGGAGATACCGGAGCATAGACCGAATCTTACGATGACGAGGGCGGCTTATAAGACTTATTCTACGTGAGTGATGAGGTGTTTTTTTGTTTTGTTTTTTGGGGTGGGTTTTGGGGGGGGACGGGGGGAAGGGGGGAAAGGGGGAAGGGGAGATGGGGAGAGGTTGGGGGGGGAAAGGGAAGGGGTAGAGGGATTGGGCTGGGCTAATGCGTTGTGGGGGTTTAGGACGAAGCCGAAAACGAATGCTTGGGCGCCGGTGGCGAAGGTGAGGGAGTAGGAGGGGTAGGGTGGGGTGGAGAGCATGGCAAGAGGAAGAGGCATTGTATATAGGAAGGGGCATATTCGAGAATGGCGTTCGTAAAGCATCATGGAGCGATTTTGTAGATTCGAGCGTATGGTGGCACAGTGTGCTGGTATAAAAGGGAGTTGCAGTCACAGGAGATAATATCTATCTCATCGTTCAAATATATCCTATGACATCTATATTTCGGAGATGGAATATGTTCAACCCAAACCTGTCTGAAACTTACACTGTCCCCAAGCCACTTCCTCCCACGCCTCCTTCTCCTCTCGCCAGCCTCAATATGTAGCACCAACACTCTGACCTTAATTCCAAGATGACATCGTGGCCTGCGTTCCGGGTGCGATAGAAGTTATGTTGCTATAGTTGGGCATGACTGTGTAGCTGGAAATGGATGCTGATGTTGGCGAAGCAAGGCTGCTGCCCGTAAGTATATTGGTAGCTTGAGTGGAAGCTACGTCGATAGAGCTTTGCCACGGAGTGCTAGTAACCCAAGTGGCAGATCCCTGAGAGGAGTATCCCTTGGTACTTGCCGACATTGCAGGGCTACTGCTCGAAGAGACGGCAGTGGAGTGAACCGAGCCCATCGCGACAGAGGATTGCCATGCAGAGCTACTGCTCAAAGTACTAGTACCGTTCTGGGACGAAGCAACTCCGACAGAAGTTTGCCAGGCAGCCGCGGAAGACCAAGTAGCATTTCCCAGGGAAGACGATCCTTTGATGCTCGTCGACATAGGTGGGCTGCTGCTAAAAGGACCTTGATTGGCGAAAGATAAAACTGATCCGCCAGAGGACTGCCAGACAGGAGTCGAAGACTGAGTGGCAGCTTCTTGAGCAGGTGTTCCTGGGGGGCTCGCCCGTGTTGCAACATCTTCGACGAAATCCGCTGGCGTCTCGCTACCTGACAAGCCTCCCACGCTGGCTACTGCGCTTGCTGAGGCAGCAGCTGTAGCTTCGACGTTTTGGGTGAATGGTGAAGTCGCAGCAGTTGCGGCAATAGATGTCCTACGCTTCGTACGATGTTTGCAAGTGGTCTTGTAGGATTTGCTTGCCATTGCGCTGCTTGAATAAGCGGCCGGAGCTGCTGCTGCACCGCTGGTGATCGCCGCTAGGGCGTTCTCTCCATTGTTGGTTGTGGGCGCTGGAGCCGCTACCACGTTGCTGACAGAAGCAGAATTAGATGCAGCCGCAGCCACGGGCGCTGCACCGCCATTAACAGCTGCCGGAGCTGCTAATGCACCGTTGACAAGATCCGAGTTGGCCGTCCCGGCAGTTACTGTCACGGTAACGGTTTGTTGCGTCGTTACAGTGACTGTTGCTTGCGGGCTGCACACAGTAGGAGCGCCACCTCCAGTCGCAGGTGATCCAATATCTGCGTTTTCATTGCCGCTCTGGCCACTGCCAGCGGCTACTGATGCTGCGGAAGGTTGGGAGCTGACACTCCCACCCATAGGCCCTAACGCTACATACTCATTGGCCACTGGGGCCCCAATGTCGACGGACGGCGCTGCTGATGTGCTGGCAGCCAATACGTTGGGCGCCTGATTAAGTGCGCTGGCAATAGATGACTGCACGGCGGGCTGTGAAGGAATGTTGATGATGCCCGTACTGGGCCTGCATTTGTTGCGTTTTGAAGATGGTTGAGCCAAAGATGACGCTACTGAAAACAGTGCTGCTGATGACAGTGCTACTGAAGACAGTGCTGCTGAGGAAGACACAGCCGAAGATAGTGCTGCTGAAAGCTGTGAGTCGATCGCCGGACCGGGTACTGTGGTGGTATTCACTCCCGGGTAGCCCGAGAGAGTTTCAATAAGATAAATAGATGAATGCTCAGTAGTCGTGGGGCTCGCTAGGAGCCCTGTGGCAGTATCGGTGGAGCTGGTAATTTTTAACATGGAGGGGCCCATTGAGATGGAGGTATTCCATGTGCCTGTCCCGGTTGTAATAGCACCGCCATCAAGGCGAGGCTTCAAGATTGCTGCAGCCTGTGAGTCAATCGAGAGAGCAAATGAACGACGAGTAGTAACGAACGACAAGAAAAAGAGAAAAAAGGAGTGTGTACAAGAGAAAGCCCTCATGTTGGCTACACGGTAACAGTATTCACGGGAAAGGGAGCAATGAAAGAAAAGAAAATGCTCATCCCCACACATAGACCGGACCCCTCTAATAGGAAACCTCATGTATGTTCAGGGGGTTAGTATATATGTTGAAACATACATATACCGAGCCAAACGTCTCGACTAAGCCGTGGCCGGCTGAAGACCGGTGGCTTTTCATGTTACTCGTAAGCAGATTTAAGCGGATCAAGTTAGAAGGAAGCGAGTAATAGAGATTTGTTAAGCAAAAATCACACATTGGGTGGCGAGCAGTATGCGTTTCGCATCAACGGACGAGGGTGGGGTATACAGAATCCAGCAAATGGAGTACGAAGACAAGCGGGCCCAGATCCTGCGGTAACCTCGTTAAGATTGAGTCGAGAGACATTCTGAGTAGTTTGCAGACTGAATTTATTATCCGATACCCCTGGATCCAGCTGTCAAGAGAGTTACGAGCATCAACAGCCGCCCCATTCGCCAACATTGTATAGCGAAGAGGTCAGAAGCGAGACGAGTGGAAAAAGGACCTCGTGGATTAGTCATCCCACCCCTGCCAATCGGCATCATGACGCTCTTGAACGCCGACGCGTTCCTGAATTATGAGACTTGAGGCTGCTGATTCTCAATTAGCCTAGCACTACTTCTACTTCCTAGAGGGAAACGGCCCCTGCGGCTACCGACCTTAACGCAACCGCGTAGGTGCTATTAGACCGCAAGGGAAAGTGAGGCAGTATGGCTTGAAGAAGCTATCATGCCAGCGAAAAGAAAGAGGCAAGAAAATGGAGGAGATGTCGAGAGGAGCGAAGGATTATCCATACGGAAGAGGGTCAGGGCTGGACAATTGAATGGATCAAAAGATGAATCTGAAGACGCAGCAGATCCGCTTACGCCAGTGGAGACCTTGACGCCTACCAAGACTCGCCGTGGCAGACCACCAGGAAGTGGTCAAAAGCGGAAACCGCTTGCCAATGGTGTAGGTTTGGAAGATGATGCGGCGACTCCCTTGAAACCAAAGGGCAAAAAGCTCTTCTCGACGCCTAGCAGGGCTCCCGCAAAGGATGATGACCAGATTGATGGTCCAATCATTCGAAACGTAGACCGTTCAGCACGTCGAAAGAGTGCAAGGACACTTCTCGAGCGAACATCCACAAACGGGCCTAGTGATGAGGATGATTTTGAAGAGGACGACTTGCTTGCAAGAAAGATATGGGATGCAGACGAAGCTGAGAGCGATGACCAGCAGGAAGATCTCGAGGACGAATTGGCAGCAGAATCTGAAGTGCCAGCGACTCCCTCAAAACGCAAACGTGGCCGCCGAAAAAGGTCTCCCACACCTCCCCAGAACCTCCCCCCACATGAGCAGTACTTCTGGCAGAACCGTCCAGGAAAGGTCAAAACTTCAAACAACACACTATCCTCCCTCTCGCTCCTCACGCACGAGCAATATCACAACGCAATCACCGCCTACTCAGACCCGCACTCCTCCTCCTACACCTTCCTCCACACCCTCCACTCCCGCTCCTTCTCCCAGTGGCGCTTCGAACTCTCCCAATCCTTCAACATCTGCCTCTACGGCTACGGCTCCAAACGCAACCTCCTCACCTCCTTCGCCTCCCACCTCCACGCCCTCACACCCTCCATCCCCCCTAAAATCCTACTAGTAAACGGCTACACCCCGACTCTCACCCTCCGCCACCTCCTCACAACCCTCGCAACCCTAATCTACAACCGCCCACCCAGCGGCCTCCCCCCCCTCGGCACCCAACCCCGCGAAATCCTCACCACCCTCATTTCCCACCTAACAACCCACCCCCCTCCCCACCCCTACCACATCTTCATCTCCTCCCTCGACGCCCCTCCCCTCCGCCGCGCCCCTACCCCCTCCCTCCTCGCACTCCTAGCCTCGCACCCCCATATCCACCTCCTCGCCACCTGCGACACCCCCAACTTCCCCCTCCTCTGGCCAACCACCCTCCTCGCGCAATACAATTTCCTCTTCCACGACACCACCACTTTCCTCCCTTATACCACACACGAAATCCCCTCCGCAATCGAGAGCGTGAACGCGCTTCTTGGGCGCAGTGGGCGCAGTATTAAAGGGAAAGAGGGTGTGGGGTTCGTGTTGAGGTCGTTGCCGGAGAATGCGAGGAGTTTGTATCGGGTGTTGGTTAGTGAGATATTAGCTGGAATGGATGATGAGGAGGGAGGAGGGGGAGGGGTGGAGCATAAAGTATTGTATCAGAAGGTGGTGGAGGAATTCATTTGCAGTAATGAGATGGGGTTTCGGGGCTTGTTGAAGGAGTTTTTTGATCATCAGATGGTTGTTAGTAGGAAAGATGGAAGTGGGGGGGAGGTGTTGGGGGTGCCGTTTAGGAGGGAGGAGATGGAGGCGATTTTGGAGGATTTAGTTGGGTAGGGATGATTGTGAGATGGAATTGTGTTTGTGATACCCTCTTTTGCATATCCGAATGTATATGTATATGTGTGCCTAGCTCGAGCAACGCTTGTACAGACGAAATGAACTTCATCCTCCACAAGCAGCATCCTCCTCTTTCCATCTCCACCTATATCTCCTTACACTCCCTCTCCAACCACCTCAACGTCCTCTCATCCCCCTCAAAAAACCCTCTCGTCTTCTCCAAAACCTCCCCATGATACGCATTAATCCACTCCCTCTCCTTCCCACCAAGCAATCCCTCATCAACAAGTTTCCTACACAGCGGCACCATAGTAACACACTCAAACCCCAACCACTTCCCCCCCTCCATCCCCCCCCTCACCTCCACCTCCCGCACCAAAATCACATTCTCAATCCTAACCCCAAACCCCCCATCCTCATAATACCCCGGCTCATCACTAATACAATTCCCCTTCGCCAGCGGCACTTCCGCATACTGCACCCGGTTCCCAATCCCAATTGGACCTTCATGTACGTTGAGGTAGGAGCCGACGCCGTGGCCGGTGCCGTGGCGGTAGTCGAGACCGTGGGACCAGAGGTATTGGCGCGCGAGGGTGTCGAGTGCGAAGCCGGTGGTTCCTTTGGGGAAGATGGCGGTGGAGAGGGCGATGAGGCCTTTGAGGACTAGGGTGTAGGATTTGCGTTGGAGGGGGGTGGGGTGCGTGAGGTGCAGGGTGCGGGTTGTGTCGGTTGTGCCGTCGAGGTATTGGGCGCCGGAGTCGCCTGGGTGTGGTTTAGTGTGGGGTTTGGGGGTTGGTGGGGAGGGAGTGGAAGATGATTTGGGCGTGGAAAGGGTGGGAAGGTGGTTGTGCTCGTACTGAATGTCTCTTTTGGTGGGAGTGTGATGTTGGAAAGGGGCGAAATGTCTAGAAATTACTTACACAGGTATATTGCGTTTGGGTCAATGACAGAGCAATTATCAGCTTGGGGCTTGTAATGGATGACTGCTGCGTTTGGGCCTGTAGAGGAGATGGTGTCGAAAGAAAGGCCGACAAAGTGGAGATTTTTCCTATAGATCGTTATTCTGGTATTGTGCAGAAGTGAAAGACTGCTAACGCACGATCTTATTTGCTCAAGCTTGTCGGCTGCTTGGACTTCGTCGATCTTGGCTCCTTTTTCAATAAGTTCTTCCTCCAGCCAGGCAAAGAATTCGCTCAAAGCAGCCCCGTCCCGTATATGGCAAGCCCGCATACCCTCAAGCTCAGTATCGTTCTTGATCGCCTTCGCGTCCTCTACAGGACTTCGAAGCTCTTCAACCTTCTCTTTCCCTCCTAACTCCAGACTTAGTGCCCATGAAGCTTTCGTTGAGATCAGGAATTTCCGCTTTGGCGGTACGGTTTTGTTTTCTGCAATTTTAGATTCTAGTTCAGGTTCCCCGTCTGCCTTTGAGCTCAGTATCTTGGTGTCTTCCAAGATCGCATCGTATGGTCTGATTTGTACTTTATCCCCAAGGTGTAGCTTTACTTCCGGACTGAGCTTTTCAGAATCCACGTATAATGTAGCCGAGGAAGGCGTGATAATGGCATACGAGAAAAAGACGGGGTTGTATGGGATGCTATTATCCATGAGCAACCGATACTCACGTATCTGCCGACCACGGAAACTTACTCATTCCCTCGAAGGTTAAAGAGCCATGCTACTTCGTCCAGCGTAGCTATTCGTAGACAGTCAGTGATAACTCAGGTAGATGTCAGGATTATCTCACATACAAACAATAAAACCTGCGCTTTTCTTCTTTTCAAGCTCTTTCCTGAGGTCCTCTATTTTTTCTTCAAATCCCTTACCCGCAAATTCCAATGGAAGGGGTTTGACTTTCTCTTTTGGCCGGAGGGGTCGTTTGTCTCCCCAAATCACATCGACTAGATTAGTCTTGACACCTACGAGGGCAGCGCCACCCTTCTTCTTTAACTTTTCTTGTAATTTTCGCGCCTCAGCTGCAATCAATCAGATTTTGAGGTACATAACATCTTATATCTCCCGCTTTACGTACGAGCGGTAATGACTGTCGGATCTACCCCTACGGCTTTATTTCCCTCGGGCTGGTCTGCTGCCCTGAACAGCGTCAGACCTCCGGCCGACAATCTAGGACCGTCCTAGAGACTGACCATTCTTGCCATGTTGGCACGTCTTCTAGGCCTTGCTTCAGAAGTTCCCAGTTGCTGTCAAGCTGTTTTGACGCCTGATTAAAATATCGACCATCTGTAGCCAGGGCAGCTTTGTCTAGAGTGACGACAGCGGTACCAGCAGAGCCTGAGAAGCCGCAAACATATTCTATAATCATCAGCATTTGACGTAGTGAGCTGGAGGCTCTTTCACCTCGGCGAGCATCGCAAGGGGCGATATATTCAGATTGATGGCTGTCTTCGGAAGGGACGACTTAAAGAAGCATCAGATCTGTTTCAAGCTCGACTATCACCGTAACCCCTACTATATACATCAAGCTTATGTTCCATCATAAGCTTTCGTAATCCCTTCAGACGCTCCGTGGTGTTTACGGTCTGCATATCGAGAGGTAAAACTTTGGTAGATAATGATTTCCAAGATACAAATCCCAATGGGATCCTCGTTACCCTGTCGAAACACTTAGAGAGACAACGGCAAGCTAGAGGCTGCACTAGGTACATGAGCACCGGTATCTGGCGTCTGGTAGATGCACCAAAAAAGCCTATGTGCAGAGAGTGAGGACGGGAAAAGCAGACACGTTACGACTAGGCTGACAGGGTGATCACTAGTGGTAAGACACTAAAATGTATATTAAACCACCAGAGGGTTCCTGTAGCGTATTATCGCTCATCTATTGGCTTACGTGCATTGGAGTTGCTGGCTTGATTTGTACTAGCCTTGATACGGCAAGGCGTAATGCAAGGCTTAATTAGCGCACTTTGTGTCAGAACAGAGTACTCCGTAACATCTCATCTTCATGTGTAAAGAGAACAATCGTTGTCATATAGCAAGACCTTCCTCCTTATGGACGGCTATGTTCGTAAATTCTCGGACGTTAGTTGTATGACCAGAAGCATTGCTGTCGATTTCCGGCCTTGTCACGCCTTTGGCACCATCATAAATGACATTTTGATCAGCATATAATTTCCGACACAACAGCATATTCCTACGTATTCAAATCAATTCTCTACTTGTCAAGAAGATGTTAGATCCAATGAATGCCATCAGTCTCGCAAGTTCCATCGTCCAATTCGCGCAACTTGGGACAAAGCTGGTTTTAGAAGGACTTGAACTGTATCAATCTAATGATGGTGCATTGGCAGAAAACAGGGAGCTTGAAACAATCGTCAATGATATCAATCAGCGTAGTAAAATTTTGATTAATACCCCGCAACCCTCCGAAGACGAGGTTGCACTGCAGAAGCTTGCACAATCCTCCGGAAAGATAGCAGACGAGCTTCTCGAACAGCTATCAACATTGAGAATTCCGGTATCTCACAAGCGATTACAGAGCTCCCGTAAAGCTCTGGCGGCTGCATGGAAGAAAGACAAAATAGTCGATCTTGAGCGAAGGCTTGCTCGTTTGCAGAACCAAATTAACCAACGCCTAGTATTCATGATGAGGTTTTTCACCCATTCGACCTGTAAGAAATCGAATATACTGACCATGATATGCAGTAACCAGCAATCGAGCATTGTCAGTACACTCAAAATCCTCGGGAACAAGGATCTAAACGAGATGAAGTCCGAAATATTAAGTGCTATTCAACAATCCCGGTCTAGAAAACCCCCAGAAAATGCATCTGATGACTTGCCAGGGCGGCTAGAGACATTAGCCGCGAAAGTAAAGTCGCTTTCTAAGGAGCAGCATATTCTCAGTGGTCTGCACTTCTGGGCCATGAAGATGAGGGAAGCAAGCATTTCGGAGGCCCATGAAAGGACATTCGAATGGATCTTTGAAGATCAACCAGTCTCAGGTGCGCAGGTCAAGCTCAAGGAATGGCTCAATCATGGGAATGGAATCTACTGGATTGCTGGAAAGGCCGGATCAGGAAGATCCACGTTGATGAAATATTTGGTCTCGGAGCCACGTACTGAGAGTAACCTTCAGGCGTGGGCAGGAAACGAAGCTCTTGTAATTGCGAAGTTCTTCTTCTGGAACGCCGGAAATGACATGCAGAAATCGCAAGAAGGCCTCCTTCAGTCCTTGCTTCATGAAGTTCTTGGTCAACGCCCACAACTGATAGAGAGCGTTTGTCCATCACGATGGCGGAGCTGCGACTTGTATGATACTTATTCTGAGCCGTGGACCAGACAAGAATTGATTGAATCCTTTGATCTATTGTCGCGCGTACCTAATTTGACCTCGAAGTTCTGTTTCTTTATTGATGGTTTGGACGAGTATCAGGGAGACCATTTCGGTCTTATTCAAACAATGCGACGCTTGGCCGCCTCTTCGAGCATTAAGATCTGCCTTTCGAGTCGCCCTTGGGAAGAATTCACGGATGCATTCGGTAGAGATAAAGACCGCACGATCACTCTTCAGGAATTGACACGGCGTGACATACAGCTTTACGTCCACGATGCTCTGAAGCAACATCCTCACTTTGCTAAACTTGAAGAGGCAGATCCAAGGTGGAATGAGCTTGTAGAAGAACTTGAGGATCGTGCACAGGGCGTGTTCCTCTGGGTTACCATAGTCGTTCGTTCGCTTCTACGTGGTCTGACACATGCTGATGACGTTACCGATTTGCAAAGGAGACTTCGAGAATTCCCTGCAGAGCTAAATCCCTTTTTCCAACATATTTTCGACAGCATTGATCCATTTTACCGGGAGCAAACGGCTCAACTATTCTTGGTGAATATAGAAGCATTGACACCCCCATCAGTAATAGCACTCCAATTCATAGAGGAGGAGAGGAGAAGGCCTGATTACATCTTCGAGCTCAATATAAAGCCTTATAGCGACAAAGAGATCGAAGATATCTATGGCACTGTCAAAAGACGCTTGAATGCTCGCTGCAAGGATTTGCTGGAAGTCAACGTCGAGCCTTACTCTCATCCATTTTGTGGATATAGAGTTGGATTTCTACATCGCACGGTCAGAGATTATCTGATAGCACCACAGATGCGCGAGATGCTGAACGGATGGGCCACTAAAGAGTTTGACGTAACGTCATCTTTGTGTAGGGCACACCTTGCTCAAATAATGTCCCTGCCATGGCCTCGCGAAGCGACGCAACGTCCGAGTGTGGTCAAAGAATTCTTTCGACTAGTGAATGGATTCATGTACTATGCATCCAAGCTAGAACATGAAAAAGGGTTGTCGGATGTTGCGCTAATCAACGCACTCGATCATGCAGCCTCATCCTTTTGGGAGAGAAGGAACGATGTCTCTGAATTAAGCTTTTACTCGTCCTCCCCAAAATTGGGGGTATTGCACTGGACCAACTTAGAGTTGAGTGTGAAAAGGAGGGATGATAGTGAGCGGAGAGAGAAAACTTTCCTTGCTAAGACAGTGGAATGTGGTCTGAGGCTTTATGTTACCGCGGTATTGGACGCTCAACCCCAGCTTCTCCGAGCGAAGCGTGGTCGTTCGCTCCTCGATTATGCTCTGCGGCCACGAGTTGTGGAACGCTATTGTAGGGTTATTGGCTCTGTTGATCCTGACATGGTGCGTTTGCTATTGCTTCGCGGGGCGGACCCCAATCAGATGATACGCATCTACAATACAAAAAAGAGTGACCGTATCACTGTCCGGGCTATTTTTCTTTGGAAGATATGGCTAGATGCCAAATTCTGGGAATATTCTCCAGAAAATCCACGTTGGATCGAGGAACTCTTCGCAGTCACGGAAATGTTGTTGAAACGTGGCGCAAATCTTGATTTACAGTTAAAGCATTTATGCTTCCAGGAGGAATCGATTCGTGGAAACGCCCTTAGACCTTTGGCGAAGCTTGCAACACCAGTGGAGATCCTCCACGCTATGTTCCCTTGTTCACATACTGCTGCACTGGAAGCACTACTTGCAAAACGCCGACCATCTGCACTAAAGAAGTGGTTCGGGAAGACTACACAAGAGGTAGACATCAGTCAGTGGTCTTCGTTAAACCGTCCAACGTTTGGTAAACCGGTGTTCCTAGGCCCTTAGGTCAGGCTCTGATTATCGTGCCAGCAAGTCAATACCCAGTCTCTGAAAAGCATCCTTCTAAACATCCACAGCTTTCATGTCCAAGCCAAAGTCTTAGTAATGGTGTAGGGAATGATTATAGTTTCGTTGTTTGGATCAGTCCCCATGAATTGTGAGCAGAGTGAAGTGAGAATGCGGAAGGCAGCATAACGAGATCTCCTTCAATAAGGCACTATGTACAGTAGGACATGTCATGAGTGAGAACCAACTTAAAATATCAGGGAAGGTGCATAGTCTGGTATACCAAGAATTGATTGGAAGCTGTATGCTCAGATTCTTCAGTCTTGGTAGATCTCGTCGTTACCATATCCAATGGTCGCAGGTTCCATGGAATTTTTTACACTCCCGGAACCGGAATCTAGGCTCTCTTCGGACTAGCTTCCGCTGGCTAACCCAATCAATCGCAATATCGAGAATATCAAGTGATTATTCATTGGGCTGAGGGCATGCCTGCCTTAGTGGGCCGCACATGCCATGTCATGGACTCGGATGTAAAGGAGGAGGAGCAACATCTTTCGTAGGTTGCCGAAAGCGCAAAAGCTGGTGATGAGCTGGCCATGCTTTCTCTGTTCGATTCAAAAGGATTGCTTGTGGGAGACACTTCTGTACCCCATGTATTTTAGTCTACACATGGACCTACCAGTCTAGATCCCCGCTATCACCCTCTTGAAAGAATCAAGCCAGAAAACAATCGTTATGGGCCCCGATATGTCACTCAGCAATGCTCCCATCGAGCCCAAGTCTCTAGAAGATGTAGAAAAGGTACGCCGGCGCCTTTTCCCTTCAGCCTTTCTCGTGCTAATACAATCTATGCTCTGTAGCTCATCCAGCAGTTCTACGCACCTGGACAGAGCCAAGAGAGTGGTAGGATCCATACCGCACTACAAAAAGTCCAAAGATCATCAGAAGGCTGGCAGCTTGCTGATGCCCTCTTACGGAGCCAAAACGACAATGTTCGCTTCTTTGGAGCTTTAACTTTTCTCATCAAGATAAACCATGACTGGTAAGGCTTAATATCTACTAAGAGATGACTACAAGAGCTTACGGACTGTTGAGGGATTCTTTGAATGACCACGATGCCACTGTGCTTCTGAACACGCTGATCCAATGGCTTATTCAGCTTTGCAACTTAGGCGCCCCAAAGGTGGTCATCAAAAAGCTGTGCTCCGCATTAGTATCCTACTATCTCCGTCCATCCGGTGTCTGGAAGCAGTGTGTGAGACACCTTGTACTATGTATGAACGACGGCATTGTGATTCCAGTCACTTCAATGGATTATAGGCCTCCAACTTCGACCGTGGTGCCCAGTCTGAGTCTCAACTCCATCTTGGCAGTCTTGTGGTTTGCTAGAAGTCTTGCTGAGGAGGTGGGAAAGGCCTTCTCGGCCAGTCTGCAGACGTATGGATCTAGTATCTGGCATTGAAGCTTTCAAGTGTTGACAATGACAATATAGGCACAAATACTATAATAGAGTATCCACGAATTTGGAAGACGTCATAGCCGTACTCGACTATTCAATGAAGACAACGGGCGCAGCGAACCTAAGAGTTTTTGAAGAGAGTGTATCGTGCTTTCATGTAAGTATTGGTTGCATTTATGGTGTACCCATAAAGAGCTAACATATCTAAAGGACTGGATTGGTTATGCACACCGTGCTTGGGTCGACAAAGCCATACTGGAACTTGGACTTCTCCGTCAACTGACTCCATTGTCAATGATTGCTTTGTATCAAGATGATATGTATGGTGCCGCTATGGAGCTGTTCACCGACGTGCTGACTAATTTCCCTGCTTTCCTTACGAAAGATGACTTCACAACGCTCTCTACACTTCTGACCAATCCGAAAGCGCAGGACATCTTGTCAAGGCTGAAAGAGGGTGATTTCGACGTGGAGGTAATGTCCTTTGCACGGCTCTTGCTAGCATATGGGGATGCAGCCGTCCAAGATCTAGCTCAAAAGATCGATGACGTTCAACTAGGCCAAGTACTGCGGCAACTGCTCGATCTTCTCAGCTGTGATGGGTATCCAGGGGTCGAAGACGAAATTTGTTCAGAAGCCATGGAATTCTGGATAACCTACACGGAATTTTTGATCGATTCGCTCTTCTCAGCCGGAGACCAACAGCCAATCTGGATGCATAGTGCTCGGCAGCATATTGAGGCAGTCATCGAGGCTTGCTGGGTCAAGATTCGTTATCCACCAGAAGAGGTTGTTGTAACCTGGGACTCAGACGCGAAGACGAGCCTGAAGACGTTTCGAGGAGACGTAGAAGACTTGATACAGTCTTCTTATACCCTATTAGGCGTTGACATCTTCGGAAAATTTGCTCAACTTGCTATTGAAACGCTCCAAAGCCATTCTTGGCTCCAATTGGAAGCTACACTTTTTTGCCTCAATGCACTATCGGACTCTGTGGCCGACGAAAAAATGGTTGACCATATATTGTCAAATCTTTTCGGTTCTTCGCTCTTCGTTGACATGACAAATGCCACGGCTTCAATACCGGCCAAAACAAGACAGACAGCAGTGACGATGATTACAAGGTTTACAACATTCTTCGAGCGGCATGTCGAGCACTTACCAGCAATGCTGAACTTCCTTTTTGAGTCGTTGAAGGCGCCGGCATTGGCAACTGTAGCTGCAAGGGCAATATCCTCAACCTGTTCCACGTGCCGCAAGTCTTTGACCTCGGAAGTTGGTGCTTTTATTCAGCAGTATGGACTAATTTTATCTTGGAATAGTGTCAATGATACCTATGTCAAAGAAAAGATTATTGGCGCCATCGCCGCAATCATTCAGGCGATACCTGCAGAAGAGGGCAAACTGGCCCCTCTTTCAATGCTCATCCAATTCGTGGAAGAGGAGTTCGCCAATAGTATGAATTATAAAGAAGAGTCACAGGCAGAGAACTACCAAGAGAGTGCAACCTGTGCTCTGCGATGTTTGGCGAGTATGGGAAAGGCCCTGCAGAAGCCAGATGACGTTGCCATTGATCTCGAAGAAGGCAACGCTCCACAAACACGATTCTGGATAGACGGTGAAGGAGCCTCTTTACAAAAGAAAATCATCCAAATGCTTAAAGAGCTATATGGCCAGATGAGTTGGAACAGCGATGTGGTAGAAGCAAGCTGCCAAATCCTTCGCAGCGGCTACACTGAAAAGTCTGATGGTTTATTCGTGTTTCCACTTTCTGTCACTGTGGATCTGGTCATGGCGAGCTCTACAGACACCTCGCGATTGGACTACCTATTAGACACAGCTGCAATAATGCTCAACCGACAGTCAGCAGATCCAGACTCTGGAATGAGACACGCAGCGTCGTCCTTTCTGATTCACGTTCTTGATCTGATCGAGTCAATGACTAGTAAGGCCGGTTTCATTCCTTAGTGAAGACTTGGAGACTGATTCTAAGAGCACAGTGAATAACGCATTCGATCCTGAAGTTGCTGCTAGTAGTATCGGGCTTGCACAACAGATGATACCTCGCTACCTCCATTGTATAATCAGGGTTCCAAGCATTGAGAAGCTTTTTGAGTTTTCCTTGGATTGCCTTAATGCGCCTGATATTCTGCCAAAGCGGGCAGCGGCATATTTCTGGGTTAGATAGCTCCTCTCTACCTTGAAGCAATTTATCTAACCGCGGAGCAGAGCGCCTTCGTTCAAAAATATGAGCTTCCTGCAGAGGATACTATGAGCATAGAAGTTGCTATGAAACAGTACGGCCCTCGTCTATGCCACATACTAGTACGCCAGATAGGAGGCGAAGCAGCGCGAAGCGAATTGGACGTCTTTGCTGAGCCTCTGAAGAAATTAGTCTTCGGGCAGCTACAAGCGAAACAATGGTTGACCAGTGCGTTAGATAACGACGAATTCCCAAGTAAGAAGGTTGGGCCGACGGAGAAGAGAATGTGGTTGCAGAAGATTATCAAGTACGTACAATCTGGCTGTTTAGAACGCTGCACATACTGACCTAGGCGCACAGTCTGCGGGGAGCCAAAGGAACGAACCAAGCAGTCAAGGATTTTTGGATTGCATGTCGAGGAGCGGAGTTTGCCTACGCATAGTAAGTAGGCTGTGAGATAAGACACATCTGTTTCATGAGACACGAGTTGACGGCCTTGGATTGAGACGACAACTATATCCAGCAGGTTACGAAAGCATAGCCATGGCGCTTGATGTACGTTATCGTTCACCAGCATTCCTCACAATACATAGGATCCATTATTGATTGTTGAACCGCATACACTATCTTCCTCAACGACCCACCTACCACCCCCTCCCAGCCAGCTTCTCCCCCTCCCCCATCCTCCCCACATTCAAGCCGACCATCGCCTCCCCTATCCCACTACTAACCTCCGCCAGCACCTTCGCATCCCTAAAATGCGTTACAGCCTGCACAATCGCCTTCGCCCTCTTGACCGCATCCCCACTCTTGAATATCCCACTCCCCACGAACACACCATCGCACCCCAACTGCATCATCAGCGCCGCATCCGCCGGCGTCGCCACCCCCCCCGCCGCGAAATTCACCACCGGCAGCCTCCCCAAATCAGCCGTCTGTTTCAGCAAATGCAACGGCGCATTCAACTCCTTAGCATAAACCCTCAACTCCTCCTCCCCCATCCCCTTCGCCCTCCTAATCTCCCCCATCACAGTCCTCATATGCCCCACCGCCTCCACCACATCCCCCGTCCCCGCCTCCCCCTTCGTCCTAATCATACACGCCCCCTCCTCAATCCTCCTCAACGCCTCCCCCAAATTCCGACACCCACACACAAACGGCGTCCGAAACCTCCCTTTTTCCACATGAAACACCATATCCGCCGGCGTCAGCACCTCACTCTCATCTATATAGTCTACCCCGATAGCTTCCAGGATCTGACACTCGACAAAGTGTCCGATGCGCGCTTTCGCCATTACGGGGATCGTTACCGCGGACATTATTTCGTGGATCATGGCTGGGTCGGACATGCGGGCTACGCCGCCTTGGGCGCGGATGTCGGCGGGGACGCGCTCGAGTGCCATGACGGCGCAGGCGCCGGATTCTTCGGCGATGCGGGCTTGGGTTGCGTTGACGACGTCCATTATTACGCCGCCTTTGAGCATGCGGGCGAGGCCGGCTTTGATGGTGAAGGAGGGGGGTTGGGAGGAGGAGGAGGTGGTGGTGGGAGGGTTTGTTGAGGAGGTGGGAGGAGGGTGAGGGGCGGTGCCGTTGGCGGTGGTGGTGGTGGTGGTGGTGGAGGGGGAGTCGTTGTTGATTGCCATTGTGAGTGGGTATGTGGTAAGACTGGGGTTTGTTTTTTTGGAGGCCTCGTGAACCAGGTATGAAGCAAGTGTCGAGACTGTTGTTGTGATAAATTCCAACCAATCTCCCTCGCTGCAGAACAAACCAATATCAATACTTTTTGTAGACTTTTCTCTGCGTCAATCCCACACAGATACTTTCGCCAATCTCTTCTCCTTCTGGATTACTAACCAATTAGAAGAAGCTGTCAAGTGTAAATTGCAGTGTAAAGAACGAATGATTTTCTCTATATCAAAAAGTTGTACGAGTACAAAACCAAAAAATCGATGACTCGAGCAACCCACCCGAACCAAATAATTCATCGCCCGACACCGGAAGGCACAAAGAAATCATACGCTAAGATAATGCAAGTTTATCGCTCTTAGCCGAGTCTAGCCGCTAGGAAACTCTAGCCGAGATATATAACTAAACTGATGTCATACCTGGTAGCTACAGCTTCAGCAAAGCTCCAAGGACAACAACAATTCACACCCTCTATCCTCTAACCCTTCCCCAATCTACGCTCTTATTCTTATGGCCTCCCTCCTGCTCCCGCGCCACACCCTCACCCTCGGTCTCGGCCTCGGCATCTCCTCCCTCCTCCTCTCCTCTCGCTTTCGGCGCCCTCTCCTCTGCGATTCCGCACCCGGCTCTACACCTCTAACGACAGTTTCGGAATCATTCAGAACATATAATCGAGATGCGAGGGATGCGAAAGTGCCAGTGTGGAAGGATGGGAGGGTGAATCCGGGGGCGTATAGGCAAATTAGTTCGGGGAGTGTGTTAGGTGCGTGATATTTTTGGGTTTTTGTTGGCTTGTGGGAAGGTGGGATGGTGGGAAAAAAAGGAAAGGGGGGAGGGGAGGTTTGGGAGAGGTGAAGAGCTGATCGTGTTATAGGGTTGATTGGTGGTGTGGCTGTGGGTACGTTTTCGAAGACATTGGCGCTGTTGTTTGGGATGCTGGTTTTTGGGGTGCAGGTGAGTGCTAGTGAAATTTTGATCTGGGAGTAGGAGATTGTGGAATGGCTGATTGGGAGTAGTTTCTGGCTTCGAGAGGATATGATATCGTTCCTACGTCGCGGATACAGAAATATGTGAAGGGAATAGATTTGAGGTCCGCTATAGAAGATAATGTGGCCTTCAAGCTGAGCTTTGGGGCCACGTTTGCGCTGGCATCGTTGGCGGAGTTTTGAGGTTGACTTGTATACATATTGATCGCTACCACTGTTCAATTGGTCTTTCGTCTGGATGACCTCATCGACTCCTCAGTCCCGTGAGCGTTCTTGGCAATGGCAGTAGGGCGTCATGTATCGCAACAAGGTCGATGGAGACTACAGTGCTATTCATCAAGGTCATTGATGCTACGAAAAGATCCTTTTCTCAACTAAATGGCTAAGCCTGTAGATTGGGAAGAAGAGCGGGGGGAAGAGTCCGATCTCAAATCAGATAGAAGACACCCCATACATAGAGCATACGAAGTCAGAAGACGGCTCAAGCCTTGAAATTTTGGATTGTTCAAGATCCGAGCCCTCGAATGGGTTGAGGGTTACTTCGGGCGGTTGCACCATGAGTGAAGACGGGATGTTCAGATCATGACTATTGTACGCCTTTTACATTATAGTATCTTTGAATCGGACAGTTGTTGGGGAAGGCACCCCCCTCGCAGCTGATGCTGACTATCCACTGCTCTATTCGATCATACAAAGAGCATAACTATGTAACGCTAGCTAGTATCCTCGTAGCCGAGGAAGTGTAGAGTATATGGTCTGCGTATAACCGCAGAACTTTTGAAGGACTCAAACTTTTAGTTTCTTTGCGATGTGACATGATGCCTTCCCAATCGCTTATCACAGAGATGGCCTTTCTACCATTCCCAGAGCACATTAACTTGCATGATCCTTCCACTCCTGCCGGTGCCGTATGGCAGCGCGTACTCGTTACTGTAAGTCATGCCCCAGGCTATCGTGGCTCCCACTGGGGCTATCAGCTCGACAAACCTGGGGTTGTATGGTATTTAGTCGGTACGCGTTCGTCATCTCTACTTTTCTAATCTGCGCACAAGAAAAGGTGACCTGCTAGCTGACAAACTGCACAGATTGGGCCTCTATAGAAGCACACACGATCTATGCAACAACCAGAGAGTATGCGGAGCTCAACGAGATCCTGTTTCCTTTCTTTGCCCCCTATCCGCCCGCGCCACCACCATATATGTTTCATGCCCGGTTTCCCCCTGAAACCTCCGTTTGGGACGGAGAGGTAGCGAGAGTCTTCGCTTTCTTCATACCGTTAGGCCGACCTCATGAGGATGTAGAGCAGTCCTGTGCAGCGGCGGTGCGGCGGTTTGAGGCGACAGGCACCAAAGAAGAGGGTATGATCAGTGTGGCGGGCGGATGGGTTGAAGAATCTGTGGCTGGAAGTGTTGAGGTTGAAAACCGCTGTAGGGTCTTCGTGCTTGTTCAAGCATGGTCAGATTTGGAGCAGCTCGAGAGAAAAGTGAATGGAGATGGTGATGGCATTCTGGAAGACGCGGAGAGGCTATTTGTGAAATGTGACAAGAGTATAGTGCAATTCCAGAAAAGTATACTAGAGTCCGCGTAGCATATTGAAGCTCTAGTTGCAGGTAGCTTCCTGAGACAGATGCTGGAGATAAAGTTGTGATCGTTGGCAAACTGTGCTCTCTGCAAACAATTCAGACTTTACATTATATCAGTCTAGTCGATCTTGGCAGTCTATCAGATATCTGCCTCATCTGGATCCTAAGGATCGCTTTCCTTCACCATGTTCCAGGTCTTTTCAAACATTTGCACTATGTCCTCAGCCAAAGGTCCTTTCTTGATATCACTGACGTTCTTTTCCACCTGTGCGGTTCTCGTTGCGCCTAAGATGATGCCATCCTCGTCGCCCAATGCAGAATGATAACACAACCATCTCAAGGATGCTTCGGCCAATGCTATCCCACGATGATGCAGAAAATCGTGTAGATCTTTGACGGCAGAATGTATCGTCTGCTTGTCATACATTCTCCTGTAATGGTCACCTGCGAGGTTGCCTTCTGCAAATCGGGTACCACTTATGTCGTTACCTAGGGAGAGATTTCCGGTAAGGAAGCCACCTGCGAGAGGACTGTATCAATATTCTCATTAGATTTGGCATCATGGGATCTGGTAGCCTGAAGGACGGGGCTTTACCTGAAAGCAACAAAGCTCATTCCATGTTTCCTTAGCATTGGCAGCAAATCGACTTCGCTCTTGCGGCATATGGCGTTGTATTGCCCTTGATAGACCATGGGTTTCACCAAGCCATCCTTATCACACACAGACATAAATTCCAACACCTGCGCAACACTATAATTGGATAGACCAATCTTTCGATGCATCAATCCTTGTGCCAAATATAAATGAGAAAACGCAAAAGGTCCATAATGCTAACCTTTTCACAGTGCCTCCGACTCCAATGTTCGTGCAATGTTGCAGCCGTCTCTTCGATCGGCGTGACAGTATCCGGAATATGACAATACAGCACGTGAACCTGATTCTCGCCTAATGTTTCGAGACTTCGCGAGACGGATTCATTGATTGCATCCTTCGTCAGTGATCCTTGTCCTGGACCGTCGCCTGTCACTTTGACTTTCGTATCAATTACGAAGCCTCTTTCCGCCGCCTTGGCTGCGCCTAAAAGGCGCTCTGATGCACCAGGGATCACGCCAGGATAAACTGGTGCAGTGTCGATGGCTTCGATTTTGCTAGCCTGCAGGACCTCCAGAAGGCTATCTATATCCTCCACAGTGGACAACATGCCATCACCGATTGTACCGCCCCCAAAGATAAGTTTTGGCATTCTCCTGTTATTCTCAATGTTGATAACAATAATATTAATCCTAACGTTGACTCGTCAGAGGAGAAGAGCTGCAATAATGTAGTGTCAGATGGGATCTGGAACAACTAGAACCAAAGGACGCAGGATCGAGGTGGTCACGAATGCATTATGATGTCACCTTACATGCGCCTTTACTTAATTCAGGCCAAAGAATTGACATTACAACTTATACGGTGTACCAAAAAGCTCACAAAGTAGCCCGTGTCCAATAATCGACTATTTGACCCGACTAGCAATGTCCTTCTCTACATAGATCTGGCCGTACAAGTCTGTGACATTTACGAACGTGCGCATGAATCTCATCACTCGCTCATCAGTCAGCGTCTCCAGTTCATTGAGAGTCATTTCGAGACATTTGCGCTCATAGGCTGCTAGATCGAAAAGGCTCGCCTTCAAAACATCTTCGCTGTCCAATTTGTTAGCCTCATGGAAGTCGGGAAAATTCAGACTATTCAAGTTCTGTTCAAGACGATCTCGTGCGAGCGATCCAAAGTCATTGTACATCCTACACAACGTGGCAAGATGTCGACATGCAGCTTGACCAAGGTATTTCTCCTTGCTTGTGGAGAAGAAATCTTGGCCATTGTCCAAAAGACAGGTGGCGAAAGCAAATGAATATGGACAAGAAGTATGGTCGGAAGAAGTGCTCCGAACCCAGTCGAAGAACGTACTTCTGGGGCTTTGAAACACAACGATTCGATCCTTCAAAGATCCTTGTGAGCTGAGTCGTCTATTATCTTCGATCTGTTCCACGTGAGCGAGAAGGAATGTCCGTAGTTCCTGACGAAGGCGGCTTTTATCATGGTCACTCGCGGTCTCAACTAGATGGTGGGAGATCGAATGATTGATGAACCGTTGTAGTGTCTGGTAAATCTCACTATCCTCCTTTGCTGCGTTTTTGGTCTTTGCTATGCCTGTGCCATTCGCTAACCTTCCATTTGTCTGAGACACAGCAGAGCCGTTCGTCTGCTGGCCTATATCGTCTGACGAGATTCGTACATCCCGCAAATCATGCCTGAAGCCATTGTCTTGAGGGTCTTTATTGAGGATCACACCAGGCTCATGTTCTTGAGCGGTCGACAATCCGTGTGCACTAGGACCCCAATCATCAAATAGAGCGTTGATTAGATGCCGAGCTTCAATGTATCGGCCTTCGAAACGCTTGCTGAAAACCGTCTCCATATACTCGTCTGCCTGATAATTCAGAAATGAGAGAGTCATCATTTCGCGCAAGAAAATTGCCGGGAAATACGCCTTCTCGAGATTATTTGATACCGTCCAAGTGAACGGTATGTATTCGAAATACCTATCTTCTTCCATCTCCTCGCGGGGAAAGATGCCTAGCCGAATGCGTTGCAACTGAGGCAGAAACAGATAGCCTTCTATCAACGAGGCCTCCAGAAGCCACGTAGGTGCATGCGCGAAGAGCGGTAGCCTAAGGTAGAATTTCGCGAACTTAGCGATTTTATTTGATGGCAGAGGAAGTGTGTCACAAGTCCGGCCGTGGAAATTGTGGGTTGGAATAGGAGCTTTCAAGGCAGCAAGAATATAGGCTTGATGAAGCATCCTTGATCGATAAGTGACCTTCTCGATCCAGATGTAATCTCCTTGTTGCTCACCGAATTTGTTTGACAGAAATTTGCGGCCCTTCTCGATTGCGGAGTACAAGCAATCCTGGAGTGTACTGGCAACTGGTAGGCAAGCAAGATCGACCAGCGCCAAGGTTGCGTAGGCACTAGGCTCCGCTTGTCCATTCGCCCACGAGCCATCCTCATCTTGATCTTGGAGTAGCCGGCTTAAGGCTTGAAAAAGCATTATGTATAGGTCCTGGATCAGAACATCGTCTCCGGGGAATGACGGTATTATCCCCTGGTCCCACAATCTTAGGAACCTCATCAGAGCTTGAGACATAAGCATTGTTGGATACCAAGGGGTCAAATTCTGTCAACCGTCAATATTCTAGGCACTACTAGGATTCGATTTTGCTGTACCCATTTATCATTGATATACCGTTCTGCGTCCCACCAACTTCTGCATAGGAAACGGAGTGCCTTCTCTATCTGCGGTCTGTAGTCTTGCAAGCGGGACTCCACAGAAAGCAGGGCATTCAGAGCGTTACAATTGGCACTGAAACTTGGGTTCCTCTCGAAAGCATAGGTTTTGAAGTGCTCTTCCGCCTCGTACTCCATGATCATTGAGTCCGCAGATGCAGGTCTGTTTAGCACGTTCAATGTCGTGATCGCTTGAGCAGTGTCGTCCAGATCGGCAACGACACTAGGGGCTTATTGGCAAGGTTCAGTACATGACACTGACGGTTTGAGGAACGCAGATATTCACCGAATCCGAGCAGACCGCCGCCCGATCGCAGCGACGATTCTAAAAGGTTGGCGAACGTTGTACACATTTCCTGACCTAGCTCTTCTTCACTGAAGCCTCCATGGAGGAGGGTTGACAGGACCTTTGTCGCACGTTAGCGTGGATTCCAGGGCTTTAATGGCTGCAATACCCAGGTTATCTCAAAATATGTTGATGGAAAGGCACTGGGGATTCCACCACTCCCTTTGCCCTCTCCCTCGGATTCCACTCGACAAAGATAGTATTCCGCCCTCAGATCCCAGGTTGTACTGTGGATAAGGTATACAGCTGTCGAGGCGGGCGACGCCATCATACTACCCATTTTGACCTGGTGTCTTAGTCGGTCGAAGTCCACCTTACCTATAAATGCTTCGAGCGAATGTAATGCAGACACGGGATTTTCTTGATAAAGCCAAGCGGGATCAAAACGGGACATCTTCTGCTCGTATAGTTTGAGAAGAAGCTGCTGTCCAGGAAACTCGAGGACAAGGCCGACTTCTCGCAGTAGGTTCAGCAATGTCGGAATCACAAGCTCGAACCCGACGTGCATGGTTGCACCAACGTCCCAAGAACAGAGCCGTTCTTGGAGCGCTGTTTCAGCACGTGTAATTCTGGCGTCAACGTCAGGAGGCATCATGTGGCCGAGCTGCAGAGGACGATCACGGTGTCGATATAGTGACAGTAGGGCGGCCATTGTATTCATAATGCCGTCGATGGATGTTGCATATGACTCCCAGGCCCCATCTGGTTGCTGCGAATCCAGAACGTAACGAAAGCAGGAAGGGAACAACCACACCTTACGCTCATCGATCACTGTAGTAATCATGGCTAGCCAAGCTGTGTCGTATACAGTACATGAAAAAGTTCCTCCACCTTCGGCATGATCATGCTCCTTCCTCAAATCTTTTAGTAATCTGACAGCTCCTTCGACTAGATCCAACTTGTCTTCTCCCTGGATAGAAATCTCTTCGAGAGAAGTAACAACTCTGGTGTTTTCCATCGGAATGTGAAAGATAACAAGATCTATCAAGCTTTCGGCATTCCATCAGATATTCCTATTTAATTGGAAAGGAGAGGGATACCAGATTATCTTGAGATACCTATAGGTATCTCAAGACTAGCATATGTTTTGAAGGTCATCAGGCTTCTTATCAGCAAATAGGATGCGTTCGATACGGCACTTACTAGGCATGTGCCATGGCTAGCTTTTCATTGGGCCTTCTTGATGAATATCACCGCGGGTCGGACGTAATGCTTGGGCGTGTAGTATGTGTCCACCGCTTTTTCAGCCTAAGAACTCTCGTGCCGCTCGAAGCATTTAATGCGGCAATGCATACGCACGGTGACATCAAATGATCGATCATAACTTCATCCGCTACCCTCCGCATGATTAAGGGAAAACCAAAGGAAATCAACGGTCCGTATTTGCACAACGCTCTACATACACACAGTGGTCCATTATCAGATTGTAGTATATGTCTTCTGGTATTTAACCGTTACGTTGAAAATTATGAGTCCAGGCGCTCTACTCGACAATTTGATTAATAACTTCCATCTACACGCACTGACACGTAATACCAATGCGTACCTTTGCGCATTGTTGTTCCTCGCCTTTGTCATTTTCGTCCAGTTTTATCCGGTGGTCTTTTCCGAGGCAGCTGTGGATGCTCCAACGGTGGGAAGAAGATCCAGATACGAGCCGTTATTTTGGGTAAGACTACGCTTCTTTCAACAGGCGTGGCCCATTATAAGTGAGGGTTATCAGAAGGTTAGTTGTTCTATTGCAATGACAAGCTTCCCACCAGTCCCTTCTTAATGAGAGGACAGTTCAGCAAAACAAGATTTCGCTTCGTGAGGAATGATGCAGATATAACAGTCATATCCAATAGATATATTGACGAGATCCGATCGCTTCCAGAGAGTGTCATCAGCCCAATACAAGCACACGTCGACGTGAGATCTATTAGTGCGGCTTATGAGAGCCATAACTAAGTCAGACTCAGAATCTGCTCGGCAAATACTCGACGACAGATATACTGCTAGAGAGCAATCTGCACACTCGGATGCTGCAAACCAAGTTGACACCTAACTTGGGAACGTTCATTCCAACTATGAAAGATGAGCTAGAATCAGCGATGAGTACGGAATTCCCAAGATGTAAAGGTTGGTAAAGTCCTGCAGCATATTCTGCTACAATGCTAACCTGCGTGGCGTTTCAGGAGAGTGGACCCTTGTTCAGATCCATCCAATATGTCTAAAGCTTGTTGCGCGCATCTCTGCCAGAATCTTTGTTGGTTTTCCACTCTGTCGGGATGAAAAATGGCTCGAGACTTCCATCCACTATACCGAAAATGTCTTTCGGACCGTCACTACAATGAGGTTATTTCCTCACTTCTTGCAACCCTTTGTTTCCCTCTTCACACCGCCTGCCTGGCGAGTACCTCAGAATTTGCAATTTGCTCAGAAATTGATTGTCCCATTGGTTATCCAGAGGAAGATTGCTCAAGCATCTGGAAATCCGTCATACGAAAAGCCTAATGATCTTCTACAGTGGATGATCGATGCTGCAAACGAAGACGAAGGAGAACCGCAAAAGCTCGCTCATAGACAATTATTGTTGACTCTAGCAGCGATACATACGAGCACTATGGCGGCAACACATGTTTTATTTGACTTATGTGAGCGGCCAGAGTACATCCAACCATTACGAAAGGAAGTTGAACAAGCTGTCAACGAGGATAAGGGCTGGCAGAAGACCACCTTGAACAAAATGCAGAAATTGGACAGTTTTTTGAAAGAGTCACAGAGAGTTTCACCGCCTAGTCTGCGTAAGCTTCGGTCAATTCTGGCTCCTCCTCACCTTGAAACTTGCAAGTCTGAGGTCTGACACACGTTAAACAGTTGCCGTCAATCGCGTCGTCGTCGAGCCTCTAACACTATCTGATGGTTTCCATCTGCCTAAAGGGACCCGCTTCAGCATGCCTTGCGCCGACATACTCCATGATCCAACAATTACTAGCGAGCCGCATATTTTTGATGGATTCCGGTATTACAAACAACGTCAAATTCCAGGCGAAAGTACTCGACACCAATTCGCTACCACGGATGTGAACAATCTGCATTTTGGCCATGGTAAATACTCCTGTCCGGGCCGTTTCTTCGCTTCGAATGAAATCAAGATGATCCTGGCGAATATTCTGCTGAAGTATGAGATCCGATTCCCACCTGGGCATGGGAGGCCGAAGAATTTGACGGCGCACGAGTATATTTTTCCTGATCCTACAGGACTCATACAGTGTAAGGAGAGGAATGATCTTGAAAACAGGACGGTCTAGTTCAACGGGGAGTATTGGAATCCCAATGCTGAAAATGATCGTCGATCGTTGAGCAAACAGATACATAAGCCAATGAAATTGCTTCTTATTTTAGCATCCCGGTAGTGGATGTCGTATCTCGGATGTGATGGTTGTGCAATGCAGGCGAAGTCCGGAAGTTTGCGGTGTGTCGATCACGGGTACGAGCGTCCGCACATTCATTGGTTTAGTCGGACAAGATGCAGACGTTGGCCCGTCTTACATTCCCGAAAGCACACTATCTCTGGGATGCTTCATCAGCTGAAATGCACAACTTGAATCTCAACGAGACGGAGCATACGCCAGGATGGCCCACGTTATAAAGATCGACACAGTGGAGTTATGTCATACAAACGAAGGATGCCCATTTTGGCCACCGTGATGTAATTAAGGCATCCCCAAGCCTGAAGATCTCCGGATCATTTAGCTGCATATCCACTTTGATTTAAGCCAGGCTCATGCAAGGAGAATTAGCTCAAACAGGCTTCAGGCCGAGAGGTAGGCTCGAGGTGATCATCGTCTACGGCCTAGGGCCCCATTGTTACCTATTAATTAGGCTGTAGTATCTACGCCATGAATATCTTCCGTTACTCAAAAGCGAGGGAGGGGTGAACTCCCCCGTTTGTGCAAACTTGAACAAAGATGCAGCCATCCCCCAATAGCTATGCGCTTGTATGCGGAAAGCTCTTCATTTGCATCGGCTATCTATTATCTCATCTTATGCCAATGCTTGGAGCGTCCCCTTTATCAACCCAGATTGAAGCTGCAGCTGCCTTTCATTTTGCCTCAAGCTTGACGAATGATCAGACCATCCAGGGCCGTATCATCTCTGTCGTATACAAATCCTCTAATGCAACAGATGTCTCCCGTGCAAGATTGGCATGCTTAATTAGTGATCTGGTTTTCGATGACTATGAAGATGGCGAACAGGGCTACATCGACAACTCATCTGGATCAGCATATACAAACAGAACAGAAATAAATTGGTATGTCAATGTTGCGAGTCGCATGAAGAACTTCAAGCGGTTGCTTCTGGACATCAGACCAGCCATTCCGTCGTCTACACTTCTATCTAACCAGACTCTCCGCAAAACTAAGAATAGAAGTTAGGTCTGACCTTTGCTGGCTCCCATCATATTGCATCGTTACTCCAAGGTCTACGCAAGAAGTTAGCCAGGTACTGAAGATTATCACATTCAGTCATGTCAGGTTCGCCGTACGCAGTGGGGGTCATAATCCGAATCCTGGGTGGGGAAGTATTGGTAGTCACGGGCTACTCGTAGATTTATATCGACTTAATTCCCTTAGTCTGAGCCAGGACAACAGTACTCTTGCGGTTGGACCCGGTAACCGCTGGGCGAATGTCTATCAATACCTCAACTCAACAGGTCTCTCGGCGGTAGGTGCACGAGTACCAGAAGTTGGCGTAGGTGGCCAGCTCCTTGGAGGTGAGGTGCTCAGAAGAGGTCACATGATCCAGGAGGACTAATTAGCTCGTAGGCGGTTTATCGTATTTTCCTAGTGAATCCGGGTTCTCGTGTGACAGCGTGCAAAACTTCGAGGTGCGTCTCTTATTTGATGTCACGCTCCATCTCAATCCTTGGAAAGGATTGCCTTTTCAACTCACAATCAATGATTCAGGTCGTTTTAGGGAACTCCACGATAATCAATGCCAATGAGCAGAATAACTCTGATCTGTACCTCTCTCTCAAGGGAGGAGGCCCAAATTTTGGTCTGTACCGGTCCGCCTGCACCAGTCATCTGGCTTATTGGTCAATTGTTTAGGGATTGTGACGCGCTTTGACCTGTACACTGCCCATTATGGTCAGATATGGTTCATGTTAAATCAGTACGAAGATTCGCAAATGCCACAATTGCTCGCTGCACTCGTAGACTATGAAGCGGCGGCAGAGCTCGACAGCAAGGCGGGCTTAATCTTCTCCTCGACTCAGAACCTGACAACCGTCGGCCTCCTGTATGCCGCCCCTTTGTTTCGTCCAGAGGTATTTGAAAGCTTCTATCCTATACCTGTTTACCAGGCTGTGGTGCCTCCAACGATCGGCACGGAAGCAGACCTTTCAGCAGCTTTCGCCTCTCCCACCATCGTACCTACGAAGTAAGCTTGTTTTATTTTATGATGTTACTGCAGCCATGGTACTAACTTGCCTATCAGGTTCGATATTGTGGCTTCAACAGTCAAAGTTGATCTAGCCTTATACCAAGACATATACGATACGTTCGTTGCTATTGCCTCGAACTTTTCTAAGTCGACGGCTGGCAACGGCACCATGGAGTTCTCCTTGCAGCCTGTCACAAGTGATGCAGTATTACGCGGTCAGGCCACAGGAGGGAATGCGTTGGGTCTATCGCCTGAGCCTCAATTATGTAAGTGCATGCAACTGCATAGCTTCTGATCTATAGACTTATGAAGTCCAATAATAGGGTTCACATCAGTAGTGCAATGGACCGACGACAAATACGATCAGATTGCGCACAATACCATCACTTTACTAGGTGGGATTGTGACAAAAACGGCGAAGTTAAGGAATTTAAGTCTCCCTTTTCTGAATCCAAATGACGCGACATTTTCACAGCAACCTCTCCAGAGCTTCGGCGCGGTAAGCCTCGCACAGTTGAAAGCAACGAGCGCTAAGTATGATGAGCCTGGGGTGTTTCAAAATCTGCAGAATGGTGGATTCCTTCTGTCTCGGAAAGTGGGCCAGAAGTAGTTAGAGGATTTGCGAACAAAAGAAGATGTGAGAGCGCATATAAGGATTCATAAGCCGTGCAGGAGTCTGAATGGGGGCCAGGTAATACTTTGTGCTGATCAGGTTGGGAACTTCCACGAGTGGTCCTTGCAGTGCAGAAGCACCAAGTGACGGGCCGACTGACTCATCTGACAGGCGACAGGCGCCACATTCCTGCCACCAGTAATACACGCCCCGACGCAACCACTACCATTGACCGTTTGGCCATCCCAGCTGCATGTTCTTTTTGTTATATCCCGCATTTGACTAAGCCATAGTAGCATTGTTCTTGTTCCCGAGAGAGTGGTCGTCTACGCGCTCTTGTGCCCACTCAAATCAGCACACCACCATCGAATGATCATGACTACCTTATGCTTCTAGTGGTGATCTACATCTCCGCCCTCCTTTCCTTCGGTGCTATGCATGATGACAACAGAAATCCTGAGCGCTGGTCGCACCCCACGCTGAAACACTGCTATCTTTGCTCCTGCGTCCACTGATGTCACACACTCCCGGTAAATATGGCTCCAGCTGCCCCGTGGCTTTCTCCGTGAATACGTCTTCATATGCAGATCGACGTTGCAAATACAATACGCTCCAGGCAGCCACTGTGACACAATCATGCATCGTCCATGCATTGTCCTTATCCGCGCAAAGTCTCCGCCTTTGCACTTTGTTGAACTTCAGGAAGGAAGACAATGTTACATCCGTAATCCTTTTATGGCATGATCAACGGCGGCTGGAGTCGCTTACCACAAGATGCCTTTAGCCTTTGAGACGCAGAGTCTTTTGCCTCCAGAAGTCATCACATTGCAAATTGCCACATCTGAATCGTCCTAAAGGTTAGCATTCCGTCTCTTGTTCTACCAATATTGAACGTCTGAACAGCGAAACGCATCATGTCAGTTAGCAGTGCTCTTCAGCCGCCTCCAGGGCAGACCATTAACTATGTCAATTCTCCTGATCATGGCGACAAGCTTGTCAACACCAGCTTGGCCACTACAGCGCTTGCTGCATTTTTCGTTGTGGCTCGAATGTTGGTGAAACTGGGTGTGACCCACGGTACAGGATTGGACGACTGTAAGTGCCTCCATATGCTTTGCGGTCGCTGGCAGAAGCTGATATCGGATCAGACCTCATGATCATAGCACTACTCTTCGCGATAGTCCAAGCCGTGATCAATGTTCTACGTAAGATATCCTTAAATTCATGCAAAAATTAAGCAGTACAGCTTCTGATAAAAGCACAGTGGTGAGACGATGGGGTGTTGGCCACCATTCTTGGGACGTTCCGTTACAGAATTACCAGCCCATGCTCAATGTGAGCCGTTCTCAACTTCGACAACTCACGGTGACTAACATAGCATTAAGGAGATTGAGATTAATACCATCATCTATCTCTTCGCTATCATGTTCATCAAGCTTTCGATATTGACATTTTATTATCGTCTCTTCAGTGTTAATAAGCGCTTTCGCTGGGCCTTATACGGTACAATGGCGCTGGTAGTCGGCTATTGCATTAGCCTCGCTCTTGCAATAATCTTCCAGTGCAATCCCCCGGCGGCGGTGTGGAACCTTGAGCTCCGCGAGCATTCCCATTGTCCGGTATCTCTGATCAAAGTCGACGTGGCTATTGGGGGATTCAATATTCCTACTGATATAATCATATTGATATTACCTTTGCCAATGCTATGGAAGTTGCAAATGCCGCTTGCGAAAAAGCTCGGATTGATGGCTATACTGGCAACAGGCATCTTGTATGAGTTTCACTTGCGGTCCCTTACATATTGATAGACGGCTGATCTCATGCTTTCAGTGTCTGCGTGACAGCCATGGTTCGCCAGGATATAGTAGTAAAAACTCTGCAAAATTCGGATGAGGCTTGGAGCGTGGTCGATTCGATCATCTGGCTGTGAGTAGCTTCCGCGCACTAATATCTGCTTTCACCCTGACTAAAAACCTGCTAACATTTGGCGTGGGCAGGACCCTTGAGACCAATGTGGGCATTATCTGTGGTTGTCTTCCGTCGCTAAATCCCATATTCCGCATTCTACACGACAAGGGCTATTTCTCTACCTCCTTGCGCTCAATCTTCTCGGCCAGCAATCGCAAATCATCCGGCTCAGAAGACGACGAGCGGTCTAAGGATAAGGAGAAGAATACATATCGTGTTCTTGTCGAAAGTGGTCAATCCAAAGGTCGAGAACGCTCCCAAAACTATCTTGAGGATAAAGAATCTGAGAGCGGTCTACCTGACATGCCTCTCGCAGCCCTTCACACCAAGAAGAGCTTGTCTGAGCAACCTCAGCAAGGCGATATCGAACAAGGGCGTATCTGGGTCACGGATCAATTCGGATACCACTGATTTTGTCATCAGATAAGTTGATTCGATTGCGGAAATACGCGATGACATTGTGTTGGAGGACTAGCAGCATGGCCCTGCCCATTAGCGTCACCATCAGCTTGCCACCATCAGGTGTTATTCCACTCATGTATGTTAAATACCAATCCACAGCTTCTAGATCTTGAGACAATGCAGCATTGATCTCATCCATCCTCACCTGCGACACATTGGTAGTCCTTTGATTATCATTAGGCAAGGGAGCTTGGCGATCAAGGATTGCTTGCTAGTACTCCGTACATAGACTGGCTTCCAAATTGGCGGATAAGCGTTGCTTCACTGTTATAAGCAAGCCAAGTATTGGAGTATTATCGCGAGCACGAGTTTGGCAGGTTGTGTTCTAGAAATGTCCCCTGGCTATGATACGAAGGCGGCATTTATTCGCTGTGAACGGAAAAAGTTATGGGTAGGACTGCCCCTAACCGAGCGCCTAACAGGGCTCGGTTTAGGAGCAACTCCGGGGCTACTTTCTAGTCCCGGGTACCCGTTAGTGTAATGATCGCGTGGCATATCGGGGTCATGGTGGACGCTACCAAAGTCTTCTTGCCATTGACATGAATAGAGCTTGCAGTCCCAAGCGCACCTTGTCCAAGTGGCGCTTGGTGTTGTAACATTGATCTGCCTTACGCGTAAGGGATGATCGGGAGCCATGGGCTCTCTCATGTTGCACCTTGATTGTCGGCTAAGGAGGCGAATGCTAGACCCCATCTGAGCCCACCTTTTTCCACTGAAGCGCACTTCTGCCCACTGACAATGAGTCGTAAGCGACTCCCAACCACCCTCTTGACGATTAGGCCCGATACCCCGTCCAATATCTTAAATAATCATATGAAGCCCGCTTCATCTCCGCTTTCTCCAGCAAAGTGCAGACCTCACCCGAGCATAGGAGCAGCCGAACTAGGAGCTACGACGCCATCATTAGCCACAAGTCATCAGAGTGGACGATATAAAGGCCTCTTTATGTTCACTCTCGCTCTTCCCCTGGCCCTTCTTTCGCTATGGGCAAGCAATGTTTGGCCTCTCACCATCAGCAGCAGTGTGGCCAATGGGACAAATGGGGCTAATACGACTAATGTTCCCTTACCAGTGATTGATTTGGGATACACGTTACAGAGGGCCACCAACTATAATGTCAATGGTCTGCCTTCTAAAGATCATATCGCAAAGCTCATCTGTCCATTAGGCTTCCGGTAACTATTACAATTTTTCAAACATCAGATACGGTCAACCACCAACCGGACCGCTTCGCTTTGCAGCTCCAGTCGCTGCTGCCAATGACCGGACTATTCATACTGGATCTACGGATCGAAGATGCTATCAAGGTCCGTCAGTCATTCCTGTAACGAGTTCAAAGACTTACTCTGCGACAGCAAATCCTGGTTGGCTTCAAATAGCAGGCGTTTTCATAGGTCCGTATTTGCAAAATAACACCAGCAAATTTTACCAGCAATACCCTTCCCCAGCTTCTTTCCCTAGTCCGTCTATCCCGCCAGCAGACCCATCGGAGACAGAAGACTGCTTGTTCTTGGATGTTCTAGTGCCAGGACCGATCTTCCAGAAGAGGAAGACTGCCAAGGCTCCTGTCCTGGTCTGGATTTATGGTGGTGGTTTTACAGGTGGATATAAAAATCAATATCCTCCAGCAACACTTCTTGTGCAAAGTTATAATGGTCCCACAGAAGGCGTCATATTTGTTGCCATGAATTACAGAGTAAGTCAATCCTCTGAAAGTCTTCTGAAGCTGCAAGTTAATGGAAAAGCTGGGCGCTTTTGGTTGGCTTGTTGGAGGTGGTGCTCAAGCAAACGCGGGCCTTTTAGACCAGCGGCTAGCTCTCCAATGGGTACAAAAATATATAGGACGATTTGGTGGCGATCCAGGACAAGTCACCGTTCTAGGAGAATCTGCAGGTGCAGGGTCTATTGAATATCACCTTACCGCCAATGGCGTTACTCAATCTGCCGCTCTATTTCAGCGGGCTATACTCCAGAGTCCATTCTTTTTTCCAGACCCTGGACAGGCTCGGAATGAGCAGATATATCAAGAACTCTTACAGCTTGCTCATGTCGATTCTCTTGCCGCAGCGAAAACAGCTACAGCCGAAGATTTAAGATTAGCCAATTATCAAGTCGTTTTGAACGCGCCCTACGGACAATTTAACTTTGGTATGTTTGCTTAGGTAATTTGCTATTGATGTTGAACTCATGGCATTCTAAGGCCCAGTCATCGACCAAAAGTACGTTACGACTACCCCGGCAGTTGCGCTAGCTAGAGGGAACTTCAGAACACCTCTACCTCAGGTCTTAGGCCACAACGCGGCAGAAGTAAGTGGCGTAATTCCCCTAAGGGATTTTGTTTCAATGCTAAGCAAGCTACAAGGGCATCGGATTTACATCACCTTGGGCTGTCAATGACACAGGCTTTGATAATTACCTTAGCAAGTTGCTGCCGTACGCAACTGCATCCACTCTTTCCTATGTCTCAGATTTTATTTACCCTCCTCCTTCTGCGGGAGCCAACCTCCCCTACACAACGGATATAGATCGGGCGGCCCTGCTGACTTCTGAAGTCGTTATTACCTGCAACACTTACTTACTCGCACTTGCCTACAAGAATGCGACCTACAACTACCTCTTCGACGTCCCTCCTGCACTCCATGGTTCTGATTTAGATTACACATTTGGACCTGACTCGTCGACGCAAAGTCAACAGATTCAGCTCGCTATTCAAAACTATGTTACTCAATTCACCGAGGTTGGCAATCCGAACAAGGCTGGACAGCCGGCATTTCAAATGTACGGAAGTTCAAATCAGGTTTTGGATCTAGCGCCTGGTGCAATCGCAATGGTGGACGATCCAGCGGCGTCCAAGCGTTGTCTAATGTTGCAGCAGAGAATACTTTAAATGGCATAGATTGAAAGTTGTCTGGGAATGAGGAAAAGAATTGCGGTCGATCTTATTGAGATTAGATCTACAAGCCTCGTCTGGCTTTAGACAGTCTCCAGTCGGAGAAATCACCTTCTAAAGCTATTGGAAAATGTTACACTATGATGAAAATTGCGCAGAAATCAAGGACGCTTGTCTGCAGGAAGCTAAATATGTAGCACTTGCCCGATTAGCTGTAATGTACGGCTTAGAATTTGGTTGGCCTAATCTCGAGGCCAAGGGGAGAAATGATCAACGAACGATAAACGAGAGTTCTTCTCTTCTCTCCTTCCTCTCTAAGCGCTCTTGCTGTTTTCAACGTCACTAGCGATTGGTTGTCAGAGAAGGCTCCTAGCACCTTCACTGAATGAATTGAAGCACGTGCTTGCTGGAGTAATCATGCAGCAGTAGGGACTACCCGCGCTTACCTAACCAGGTCTACCTAATCTACTGATTGTCTTACGCCGCATGTACATGGACGTGTATAATCCTTCTCTCATACACGTCCTGCCGCCGCAACAGACCCGAAAATGTACAGCCTTACCTCCTTAATAATTACGACTGTTACGATTCCTCTTCTGGTGAATATTGCACTCCGGCCAAAGTACTTTTTCCAACAAGTAGATATTGATATCTCCAATAGTACTTTACATGGTTGATAATCTACAACCTCCATTTCCACCCCTTAGCCAAATACCCAGGTCCCAAATTCTGGGGCCTCAGCCGCGTACCGTACGTCCTCGCCATGCAGCACGGTACTCTTGTCCACCGAATGACTGAAATACACAACCAATATGGCACGATTGTACGGGTCGCTCCAAACGAACTGTCCTTCATTGACGCCGCTGCATGTCGAGATATCTATGCCGCGCGCGCAGGCCAGCCTAGGTTTCCCAAAAATCCGATTTGGATGGGCGAGCGGATACCGCGGGGAAATTCCATCGTTGACGCTGCTGATGAGGACCATGCTCGTATACGAAAAGTCTGGGGCCACGCCTTTACAGAGAAAGCGTTGAGATTGCAGGAGCCGGTGCTGCAGATGTATGTGAGTAAATTTATTGCCCGACTGCGCGAGGTGGAGGCAAGCGGTGCGCTAGATATTGTGCAGTGGTTGAATTTCTTGACGTTTGATCTGACAGGGGATTTGGCCTTTGGAGAGTCATTCGGGTGTTTGGAAGGTAGGACGCTGCATCCGTGGATATCGATGATCTTTGCGCACTTCAAATCTGCGACGTTGCTGGCTTCGATCCGATTTTATCCGTCCTTGTATCGGGTGCTGATATGGTCCCTGCCAGCTTCTGTGTTGCGGAAGCAGCGCGATCATTTTAGAATGGCCAGTGAGAAGGTGCAGCATCGGCTGGATCTGGAAACAGAGAGGACGGACTTTCTGCAGCATGTTGTTCAATATGATGGAGGCGGTAGGGTGGTCACGTTGAGTGAAGAGGAGGTAGAGAAGACCGCTGCCACGATGATTGTTGCGGGTAGTGAGACGACAGGTACATTGTTGTCTGGTATCTTAAACTTTCTGCTCAGGCATCCGAATGTAATGGATCAGCTGGTGAATGAAGTTCGGTCAGCCTTTCCCAGCGAGCATGCAGCGAGCTTGGCTAGCCTGGCTGACCTTCCGTATCTGGGAGCGGTTATTCAAGAGGGATTACGCATTGCTCCTCCTGTGCCAACTGGCATGCCGAGGGTTGTACCACATGGAGGCGCCTATGTCAACGGCCATTGGCTGCCCGAGAACGTAAGTCAGCCCGTTGAATAATCAATACTTCTTGCATCATGATAGCAGATGTTCAGCCCTTAGTGTACATCAAAACATATTGTACATATTAATCTCACCTTTCGCATCATCATCACCTGTACTCACTTCTCTCCCTTTACGCATCTATCTTCACCGTGCTCTAACACTATATGGCCAGACTTTCGTCTCCTACGCGCAATACGCAGCTTACCACTCCCCTCTCAACTTTTCCTCCCCCGAAGCATTTCTCCCGGACCGCTGGCTTCCGTCCAATCAGGACTCCCACCTCGGAAGGTCGAATCCCGACGCGCTGCAACCTTTTTCTATGGGCCCTCGCGGTTGCATTGGACAGAAACTTGCTTGGGCGGAGACCAGACTGGTACTCGCACGGTTGTTGTGGCAATTTGACATTGAAGGAGTGGATGTTGGGGAGTGGGCTGAGCAAAAGACGTTTACGTTGTGGGAAAAGGTGCCATTGTGGATTAGGCTGAAGAGTAGGATGGATGTGTGAGTGAGATAAGGCCTGAGCAATCCTTTCTCTAGAAGGTTCTGAAGCACGGTTTAAGCAGATTTTGACTTGAGGTGTAACTTCTGCTCCATTTACTCGAATTGTTGGCTCCGAATCCTGGGCTTCTCCATACCCATAACGCATGACACTTGTGAGGAGGGCGTATACATAACCATAATGCGGCAAATTACGACTGGGAAATGCTATTCTCCAAATTTAATGCTTTACAGACAGTTCTTTACCTATTCCAAAGACATTCACTAAGTACCAACAACCTATCCCCCAACTCGCGCCTACTCTTAATCTGTACCTCTCGTTGTGCACTTTCTGTTCCCTCTCTATACCACAGCTCCACCAGCGCCTTCAATTCCTCCAAATCAAATCCTTCTAACCCCTCTCCGCCCTTGTCCCTCGCCCTCTCCACAACACTATCTGCTCCTTCCATAAACAGATCAAAGAACCTTGCACTCCGCTCAAGCTCAATGCTATGCTCATCGGCTTTCATTTCGATTGACTTGAGATTCTGAGAGAGTACGAGGATATTGAGTTGCATTCTCCCGCAGCCATGAACGTTCATGCCGCCGGTGATATTTGAGGCATTGGCCACGAGGAAAGTATCTATCAGCAGGGCTAGACCTGTGGTAATGAATGTCTGAGCCGGCGTGAGGAGATGTGTGGATAGTGTGTCAGCGAAGGAAAGGAGATCTGCGTTTAGTTGGAGAACGGACGGGTCAGGGTCCTGGGCTGGTTGAGCAAGGACGTAGGGTGTGTGAAGGGTGCGGGTTAGCATGTGGATTACACCGAGGCGGATGTCGATGTGGAGGGTTAGGAGGGCGGTGGTTGCGAGGGTACGGATGGAGGCTAAGATACTGTCAAAGGCTTCGACCGTTTCTTGGGTCATTGGGAGGTAGATGGGATTGTTCTTGTCTTGGAGACGCGTGTTGTTGAAAAGCGACCATTGCCTATGGTGGGAGGGTCTGGAATCTCGCTGGGTTTGAGACTTTTCTGGAACTACACGCCGGAGCTTGTGGAGTTGGGTTGCTAGCCAATTCTGTTCGAGACAAGGCTTAGTATGGCAGATATTGGGCTTTTGGGCTAGGTTGCATGGCTTACCATGCTGGAATATATCAGACAAAGAGCTGTCACGGAACGGCGGTCTGATATGATATCGAAGGGATCCAGCGGGCTCTCATTGGTTTTGGCGATGAGCACTTTGGCTTCCTACATATTATGAGAAAAGGCATGATGTCTGATTAGTTGTCTATTTACCTTTTCCATGGGATCTTCCGGTGCATTTTCTAGCTCTTCCCGATTCCATATCCCTTCGACAAGATTACGGACCTCTCCAGCATCGGCCATTGCCGCTGCGGTCTTCATGTACCGTACCTCACCCTGTACTTGCGATTTGGCTCTTCTGACCAAGGCTACAGAAGTTCCAATTAGCCATTGATAGACAAGAACTCGACTTTTGTACCTTTATACCAATCACAACACCGGTCGTAATAAGCTACCATTTGTGTAATGACTAATTGCGTAGAAGTCAAATCGGGGGGTATAGTATCGAGCAATTTGCAAAAAGACCGAATCAGTGCGAAAAAATTGGATGTGCCCTAATGATGTCAGTAAAAGCTTGCAGCCTACTGTCTCTGAGCATACTTTAAAAATGGGTCTCGTAGAATGCTGAGACCACTGTGGGTCTTGTTGGAAAGCGTCAGGCTCGAGGAAAGCCCGAGTACACAATTCTGTAACAGTTTCCTCAAGCTGAGGGTGAAATACATTAATGATGAACTCGTCGAGAAAAGAGGTCAGTGTGCTCATGGCGATATCGGAATCATGAGGCACGATGTCCTTAAGGCGCTGAAGAAATGATAGTGAAGGCGGGAGGAGGGAACTGATGTTAAAGACATTGGGCTGAACAAGTAGCTTGTGTCCTGCAGCAGGAGCGTCATGAGTGGTGAGGTTATCAGCACGATTAAGACCGGATGTGCCTTGCGACTTCGAAACCAAGCCAGGGACTGAAGCCTGCAGTATTTGGTCGAGATCATGTTGGTCAGCTGCTAGGTCAGCAGACTTCTGGTCTATCTCGGCCAATTTAAAGACCCGCTTTGAGCAGTCAGCTGGATCAACATATTGATGCCATTTTATTTACCTTATTCCTCTCCCTGTAATTACGATGGAATAAATTCCCGTCCATAGCTTGCTGACGGCCATGTCGATGGGTCTGGTTCGCATCTGTTGCTAGATAGTCGTGAAGCAACGATCGCATCTGGTATTATCAGCATATATTGACATCCGCGGCTAAGAGTACTCATACTTCGCTTTGGTAGAGTTTCCACATCTCCTTAAACCCTCTCGTTAGGCTTTCCGGGTGTCTTAGCCCCTCACGCTTGACTATACCGGCCATCACATCATGTATCGCGCGGTGTCCCTCAGCAATAGCTTCGAACTTAGAGTATAGCGTCCATAGCAGATCATTGAGGACATCATTGCGGGCAGTACTGTCGTCAAGATCGAGATGCAAGGGGCCCTTTTCGGAATTCTGGGGACCTCGTGTGTGTGTTGCATGACGCATGTCGACCTCTTGATTTGTCCTATCAACGATGGCGAAGAGCTCTACCGGAAGACGCTGCTCCATGCGGTCCACAGCTACGTCTAGATGACCTAGGTTATTTAATGATTCGATGAGCATATGCATATAACGAAAGCTGTCTGCCTCTGGGTTCTGAGAGGCATCGTCCTCCATCGGAGAAGAAGTGTCGAGACTATCAATGAATCTATACAAAGGCCTGCCCCAAGTGTTCGCTAACGAAACTCCCCCAGTCTCAGGGGCGCTTATATTTGTTGAGCCTTCAGAGTAGGGTTTCCATCGATCTTGGCAGTAGGGCGATTTGAGATATAGATGATCATGAAGCTCTTCAATTAGTATGTCCGTTAGTGAAGTTTCTTGATTGCTGAAATAAATTTTGAGATCTGTCAGCGCCCCTATATCTTCCATATCGGACTTTCTTATCATTCTTAAGGCGTCTTGTAGTAGGTCAACAGCAGGCAGGAAATGCTTATCAGATATTCTTGCGTCCAGCTGTTCAGGCACTAATTGTAATTTTTCAATTTGTCCCAGAATAGTGAGCATATCGTCGTATTTCTGGGAAGATGCGCCCAACCCCTTCAGCTCTGGTTTTGTGACCATAAGATTTGACTTTGCACCTTGCACAGAATCTCTCAATGCTCGAACACGGCATTGAGAGGCTAGAATGCTGGCTTGAATTTTGTGGAAAGTTCCTATAGAGCTATTGAAGCCTTGGTGATGCTCGTTAACGATTGCTTTGAGGGCTTTTTGCAAATGCCTTTGCGTTCGTTGAAAATCCTGATAGTCGTTACCTCTTCCAAGAGAGCTATAGTCCATCAGTTGCAAGGCGACATGGACAGGCACACAGTCATCTCTCGTCATGATGTCCCAGTTTGCATTTATGTGATCAAGCACGCCTTCAATCTGCTTTCCCCCAGGTCCGTTGCCAGCCAGCCTCGAGGGATCAGGGCCACGTCCACCTCTTTCTCGACTTCTACTCGTGTCATAGCCATCCGTATCTCTTCTCCCGGAGGCAAAGTGCCCAAAGCCCCCACCCGATTCATCCGTGCCCTGCCGTCTGATCGATGGTTGTGTTGGTGGAGGCTCGGAAGCTGTTGGTACGGAGAGGTTGCTCTCGTAGAAGCCTCCATAACCTCCAGCTCGGCGCTGGCGGCTGCCGCCTAGCGACTCATCATCGCGACTGGAATCCTCATAGCGGTTGGTGCCGTAAGTGCCATTTGAGTAGCCATTGCTGTATGACATGATGAGGGGAGTCGTTGGTTTAGATGTATTTGCCTGATCATCGTTGGAAGTCGTCTACTACCCTTGATCAGTTTTCTCGCTGCAGGAAGTACACAAGACAGATTCGAAGTCGCATTGTACTGGTCATCTGCGTCGCGCCTGAAATAGGAAGGGGAGATTCCACACCAGCAACGGGCAGTTTCGAGCTTGAAGGACCCTCGGCTGTGACCCTAATTCAAGGCCGTTAAAGGTGAGGCTCAAGCGCTAAAGGGTCGGCCCGCGGGCTTCGCTTGAGGGCGCGTGGGGCATTGAATTGTCATGGCAAGAAAATGCACATCTCTGACTCCCTGATCTTAATTTTCAGTCCTTCTATTATACTTGTCGCGGATGTTTTGTCTTATATCTGATTAGGTATATGGAACATACATTCACATAGCATGAGCTTCTGCTGGCATCTCAATTGGAGACTCTCGAGTTAAAAAAACGCCGTCTTGCCGCGACTCAAGAGAAGAATCATTGAGATTGGCTTATTGCTGGCCTCGATCTGCAAATATATCAATTGCTTTCCAGCAGCAATAGCTCTCGGCCCTTTCACTAACAAGTATGGCTGCTTTCCGAAACGCATGTCAGTATACTACATACAAGCTCCCTCATCTGGAGATCATGCGATTGACTCATTTTCGCCAGTCTCAATCGCACGTCGAAACATGCCATCATCAGCGCAAACCCGGCTCTACTCAGCTCCAGTTGACGGCTCTATACCCGCAGCCAAACAGAAATATGTACCAACGTTTGGTAATTATCCCAAAGGCTTCCTCGTTTCGGGCACTCATGTTGGAGTCAAACCATCCAACACCCGTTTCCCTGATCTCGCCCTCATCACATCCGAAGTACCAGCCTCCGCAGCTGCAGTCTTCACACAGAACATCTTCCAAGCCGCCCCTGTAACCATAAGTCGAGACACCCTCCAAAAGACTGGCGGCGAAGGCATCCGCTCCATAATCATCAACTCCGGCTGCGCAAACGCCGTAACAGGCAAAGGTGGTCTCGAAGACGCAACCAACATGGCCTCCTCACTCGACAACCTCCTCCCTCCCCCCACCCCCAACAGCACCCTCGTAATGTCGACCGGCGTAATCGGCCAACGTCTCCCCATCCAAAAGATCCTCTCCGCCATCCCCACCGCCATCTCCTCTCTCTCCCCCACCCACACCTCCTGGCTCACCACCGCCCGCTCCATCTGCACAACCGACACCTTCCCCAAACTCCTCTCCACAACATTCACCCTCCCCTCCTCCCCCTCCATCACCTACTCCCTCGCCGGCATGACCAAAGGCGCCGGCATGATCCACCCCAACATGGCCACCCTCCTCTCCATCCTCTGCACCGACGCCCCCATCCCCCCCTCCATCCTCCACCCTCTCCTCACCCACGCCACCGACCGCTCCTTCAACGCCATCTCCATCGACGGCTCCACCTCCACCAACGACACCCTCGCCATCCTCGCCAACGGCGCCGCCGGCGGCCCCCCCATCACCTCCCCCTCTTCAAAAGACGGCCTCGCAATGCAAAAAATCCTCACATCCTTCACCCAATCGCTCTCCCAACTCGTCGTCCGCGACGGCGAAGGCGCCACCAAATTCGTCCGCGTCCGCATCACAAACTCCCCCTCCTTCACCGACACCAAAAAAATCGCTTCTACAATCGCTCGCGATCCTCTCGTTAAAACCGCGCTTTACGGCAAAGATGCGAACTGGGGCCGTATTCTCTGCGCTATAGGTTATACACCCAATCTCTCCTCTCCCGACACCGTCATACCTTCGAAAACGAGCGTGAGTTTCGTGCCCACGGACGGGAGTGAGATGTTGAAATTAGTTGTGAATGGGGAGCCGGAGGCTGTGGATGAGGGACGGGCGGCGGAGATATTGGCGGAGGAGGATTTGGAGATTTTAGTGGATTTGGGGGGGGGGGAGGGGGGGAGAGGGGAGGGAGGAGGGGAGTTATTGGTTTTGTGATTTTAGTCATGAGTATGTGACGATTAATGGGGATTATAGGACGTGAGATGCTGTATTGAAAGGGTAAGGTAACGTATGAAACGCATGTTAGTGGTGCGGCGGAGTTTGAGCTTCGTAGGGATATTGAACATAAGGTAAATAGTATATATATACCCAGGCACGAATCCAAAAGTTAATCTGAATTTTCGAGATACATAGTAGACTTTTGATTTCAAGATTCCACGCTCGATGCAATCATACATATATATACACGGGCATGTAAAGTCATATGCATGCCGGCTTTTCCTCATCTTCTCCCCTTCCTCTCCCCTCCCCTTGGCTGAATAGCCCCCAGGTAATTCGACTCTCCAAGACCTGTCCTCTTACACTAAGGCTCTCAGCCCATGACCATTCCTTTCAATCCAGCCATATCACCCTCCTTAGCGGCAATCTCGAAATAGCCATAGATGATACTGCAAAAGCGTCAATATAGAGTTCTTTTAAAAAACAAGAAGCTGAAATGAAGGAGACTCACGTCACAGCCAACAAGATACCCGTTCCACTCCCCAGAGCGCCCATAAGATCACTAGCAACACTCAAAGCACCAATACAAGCGCCACCAAATGCCGCAGCGGTAGGAATGATTCTTTTCAATTCCTTATACATACTCTGCTCGCGGTGCCCAGCCATGACCAACCCTTGCTCCTTCAGCTGCTTCGCAACATCCCTAGGCGCAGAACCGCTGACTTCAATCCACGTTTTCGAAAAGATAGCGCAAGCGACGAGCATAAAGACGATGTAGATAGCGGTGTGTACGGGATCGAGGAGAGCCTCGGTGAAGTTCAGGGGTGGTGACATGTAATAAGCGATACCAGAAGCGGCATATAATTGGGCGCTGCCTTCACGGGGTTCCCAGACACCGAGAAGACGGACGAGGAGGTTGTCGCTGAAGCGGGAGTACATCATTTGGCTGACGAGGAAGATGTTGGAGCTGAGCGCGGATTGTAACATGATAGGCATGTTGGAGGTGTAGAAAAGGCGGACTGGGTAGCTGCCGCGCATGCCCCGTTGGCGAGAGGATTTGACGGGGATTTCTACGCGGAAGCCTTGGAGGTATATGACCTTTTGCAGGCTTAGTCACCACTGGGACTGGGTAATTGGGACTCTGATCTGGGATTAGGACTTACGGCAGCGAAGACAACCAGTGTAGCAAGCAGATTCATGATGTTAGGAAGGTTCTGGCGGTAGAAGGCCTCTCTGAGCGCCCTCTGCTTGTCTGGCCATGTGAGAAGGAGATGAAAAAGGGCAATGACGGCGCCTTCAAATTCGGGTCCTCGGCCAGTATTTATGGTGGTTGGTGAGAAGGCCTTCCAGATGATAGATTCGCAGATGTTGGTAGCGATGAACAAAGATATTCCAGATCTATAGCATATCAGTATAGATCCTCTGAAGCCCACTTCGAAGTCCTCACCCAAGCCCGTATCCCTTTTGTAGCAGCTCGTCGAGTAGAATAACAATAAGTCCAGCCACAACGAGTTGAACCACCAGAAGAACGCAGACCCCAGCACCGAGATCCTTAGGCTGGCCATACAGGCCCGTAAGGACGAATACCATAGCTTGGCCGAAAGATAGGATGATAGCGAACAGCTTCTGTGCTGTCTGGTATAACTCGCGGTCCGTTTTCAAGTCAAGGTTAACATCAATGAGGTGTGTACCAGCGAGGAGCTGAAAGACCATGCCCGAGGAGATAATTGGAGTAATTCCCAGCTCCATCAACGTCCCCCGATTACTCGCAAGCATCATCCGCAGCCAGTAAAGCGGATCGCTATTATCTGACGAAACAATGCCATACAAGGGCATCTGGCTCCTTTAAACAGTCGCATAAGCACGAGCTCAAAGGGCGCACAGTTGAGGTGGTCTTACATCACCAAAAAAATAAGGAGCGTCAACCCCGTCCACATGAGCTTCTGGTTAAATGGTGTCTTCGCAGTCTCGGGCGCTGCGACCTCGGGCAGCAGGGGAGTGAAGGGTTTTATGAGGTCGAGGAATCGGAGACCGCTCATGCTGGCGGAGGTGCCGCTACGCGGACTTCAACTCTTAAAAAAGGCAGATGAACGCGGAAGCAATGATACTCCAAGCAAGTAACGGATTCAAGGAGTAAATTGAACGGAGAAATCACGAGAGGAGAGTATGGAAGGATATGTATCTGAGCATGGATTTTGGAGTTAAATGCTCGGGAAAGGACACATTTGTTTTGCGCTAACCGAATGAGGCCTCGGCTCTCAGGAGATGCCAAGGAGCCACCTCGCGTGAGAAAGTCAGTGTACATTATCACAAGTTGGAGAAAATAAATATCCAAAAGCTCTCGCTGATTGGGTTAACTGGAGACATTGCGCTTTGAGAGCGGTCACGGTATTGAAGGAAGTGCATCCTTGGAAGTCCTCCAATATCATACGTATCAAATAAGCTATCCAAGCATCGTGGCCTTTGATCTGATAGCTGAAATAACCACTTCTGTACACCGAATGCCAAATATCTGTACAGACTATAATAGTCCTGTCCTCATTGTAGAACCGTCACCAGCTGCAAGTCCTTGATAATGCTCAAAGACTGTGTGGTAGACATGGTGTCGCCAACACCGTAGAAAAAGGTATTACAAAAGCTGTATGACGCTAAAGTCTTCAACATACAGAAAAGAAAGAGGTAGCGATCGCACTAATTCGTGTCATAAGACATGAGCCATTCATATCCACATAAGCAACCGGAGGATCAGCCTAGGCTATCGCGGTCGGAATCGAATGGACGTAGCTGCTACCAGATTGAAACTCGTAATTTGGACGCTGAGGGAGACGACGAGGAGTCCAGTCGAAAAATTGCATTTCCAACCGACTCTTTGCCAACGGTTTCTCAACTGTCGCCATCATCATCTGTACCCCCATCGTCTTTTGGCTCTAATCCTGCGTCCAGACATGTCTTCTTCCAACGCTCAACTTCCTTGTAGGCAGCCGACAAATCGTTCTTGAGCCTCTCAACGCTCGAGCTCAGTTCCGCAATGGCTTGATCAGTGAGCAGCTTCTCTAACGTCCACTTCTCAATATTGCGTTTCTCGTTCTCCTTTAATTGTGTGATATACTGGACGCCCCTCTGTAGTATTGAGCCTTTGTTCTTCTCGCAGTTCGGTACTATTTTTGCAAGTTCGTTGATGCCTTCATTAATGGTCTCTCGCCTTCTCCGTTCCACTGATATTAGGTGAGCGCAATTCTTGAGCGTGGCCAGCAACCTACTAACCTTCCTTGTGATTGTCTCTTCGGACCTTGTGCCATTCATCCGTGCCAACGGCAGGCTTAGCGCCACCTCCCCCGTCAGATGATTGTGCTGGTACAGGTCCGTCTCCCTGATATGCATCGAGATTGTATGGAGTACCTTGCGTGTGATGGTGTTGATGTTGATCCCCATCGGAACCGCCTGCCATGTCGAACGAGGAGTCCATGTGTCGATCCCCATCAGTGCCTGAGCCGCTACTTGGGAAAGAGAGCTCTGTCGGCCGTGGCACTGTCAGTTGCGGCATATTCGCGGCGAGTGCCGCAGCGGCCGTCGTAGTATTTGCGTTTGCAATATGCTGGGCTATCTGCTGGCCAATGGTTGTGAAATCGTTGGAGCTCGAGTCATTTGAGAAAAGGTTGTGCGAGGAGTCTGGCGCATGGCCGTTTTGATGCACATTGTTTGAGGCAGACAGAGGGCGCTGGTTGGTTTTGTTCTTGTTTCCATTCGGGTCAGGAGAGCTACGCTTTCTCTTGTAAGACGTTTTGTGTTGGAGACTTTGCATTGCTTGGTCCATGGATGGATGTGGCCTTTCATGTTCCGAGTAGCTCCTTGTGGCTGACATGATATTGACCAGCTCAATGGACATGTAGGGTCTAAGATGACCGCTTCTCCCAGATGCACAAGATTAATCTAGCGCCAAGGTTAGCAATCTGGGATATAGCAATATGCGATTTTGATAGCATCCGCATACCTCAGGGTAGCTGAGAGAGAAAGCTGTGTGCAGCACTGATATGCGTAACGGCTGCTTAGAATGTACACGTTGGCATATAGGAGCCCACAGGTTCAAGACCAGGTCTTTGTAGCTCGCCGTAGGTTATCCTTGACCCTTTGACTTCCGGCTGCGAGCTCAGGAGGCAATGGCTATCTTGCTGGATGGAAGTGAAGGCACGTTCGTGGTTCCAGTGGGTTCTTGATTCAGGCGCGTTCCTGTTCGAAATGCGCAAACAGCAGTCAAATAGCTTCCGATGGGGCTGTTAACTCAAAGAGGTCAGCAGCCATTCAACACGGTGTCATGTGTATCCATCACGAGTCATGCAAGCATGGGTCTCACAGAAAAGCTGTCCAAGATCGATCGTGTCTTGGGCCACACCCTTAAGAACCGTGGGTCACAAAGGCCACGAGCTAGCCGGAAATACTTCGCAGGTGATACGGCGGTGATGGCGCGTCTCAATGGTTTTGTCTCTGACTGGACTGCTGCTGTAAGAAAATTGCTCCCATTGGGGTCTGAAGGGCGGTGGTAATCGGTGCTTCGGAAATCGGGCGAAGCGAGTCCATTGCACATACATCATGGCCTTCTCAATGCAACAGAAAAGAGAGTTGTTACAAAAAATCGGAAGTACTTACGTGAGATCACGCGCTCGTCGTTGTCTGATATTGACTAAGGGGGGTCACGGGATTAGAGATGGCGGGGTGGAGAATGATGGGGGTCATTGACGGAAGGAACAAGCAAATTACCCCAACACTCTTGACAAAAAAAGACAGCGGCTGCTCAATGACCCCCCCTTCTCCTGTGGAAGGTTGAACTCAACGGACATTGATTACGATTGAGGGAGGTCACATGTGAGCTCCTGAACCTGTGTTTTGATTCTCCAAGCGGAGGCTTCTTGGGTTGTGATTGGTCTAGGGTGAGTTAGGTGCGGGGCCACCCTTTGGGGGTGGGTGTGCTCTAGAGCGACTATACAAACTATCGATAATACACCAAGGATAGTCCGATAAACATCAACGTGATAGCGATTCCGATGGTCTTGCTTTAAGCTGTCTTATGCAAGTCATCCAAGACCTCCGGGCCGTGTCCTCGAGTAAGCGCCTATTCCCGAACATCTCAGGGTCAGAGGTCAGCAAGTCATAGCGTATATCTTCTGAGCACATGCTTCCTTAGACGTCTTTCCTTATCTCCCCGTCTCAGAGTTCGAGGTGCGATAGATTCTGCATGTGATATTGTCTGGATATCATAGCATCAGGTGTGTCATGTTGATAAAGTCACGCGGGGCATGCTTTCCGATTGGAGGCTCGATGAAAGCCACAAGAGCAAAATCTTCATCGAGCAATAGGAGGGCGTCAAAGGATTTTCGCAATGGGAAATTCACGATTTAATCTAGGAGAATTATCAAGTCTTTGGCGTTTAAAGTCGTATTCTTTCTAAAGCGCAGAGCCAATCATGCAAGTTCCAATATCGTCTGAACACCCATGAATCGTCAAACGAACATGCTCGTATGCAATCAGAAACGCGATCGACCCCCCAGCTCCACCTCTCACCGCTCTGTGTTAAGATAGAGCCGCATGAGATTTGTCCGCTGACCCATGGACAGACGACTCTAACGTCATGCCGTAGAAAGCCAGCCAGACGGTGGATATTGGAGCAGGAAAATATCAGGACCTTTTTGACCCCCACAGAACACAAACACGAAAGCTGAGAATCTGCACATATAATCGGTCAATACAAGGATTTATCCAAGAAAATGCCAAGCCAACTGTTGAACTCTGTCGGGCATTCCAAATTTATCATGTGTCCCGCCTCGAACTCTTTAAGCTCAGCTCTCTCAATATTTCGGGCTACGTAATCCATCGCCGAGATTGTGCTGCTCTCGTCATATTTCCCCTTCGCTACGATCGTTCGGACCTTAATCTGAGATAGACGCTGTGCTGCAGGCGGATTCTTCAAATCCTTCTGGGGAATAGCTGAGCCTCCATTCCTAGCGATTTCCTTCGTGGCAATAGTTTTGCACCAGTTGTAGAGCTTTTCTCTAACATCAGCATTGAGCCGGCCTTCAGCTTCCTGAGGTCCATCTCCCCAAATTCTTACGTTCATTCTAGTAGCATTCTCGATATCTTTCTCAGCCATGTATTCGTCTACGGCTCTGAAAAGAGCGTCTTCATCCGCTGTGTTGGCAATATCGAGTCCTCCAACTCCACCAGCACAAAGTACAAGCCCATTGACAAGCTCCGGAGAAGAAATCGCGAAATCAATTGCTATGCAAGCCCCGCAACTTAGTCCGATGACTACGAATTTTCCATTAGACGACCGCCGTCTCTGGCCATCAGAAGCAAGGAATATCTCGGCGATACGTGCAGTGTGATCATGGTGCTTCACAGGAGAACGCGACTCCTTCGACAGGTAGCTTTCACTAGGTATAGATTTGCCATAACCAAGTAGATCATAGCGTAAACAGCACCATCCTCTGTCAGAAAAGTACGCGACTTGTTCATCCCACAAGGTGTGGTCTGCCACACATGCATGAATGAATAGTAATGTAGGCTTCAGAATGTTCTCATCTTTGACGCTGTGTTCCCGAACTATTGGGCTGTCAGATCTCCAGAAGATGCGACCTTCCGCGACTTCATGGAAATCTCTGATGGTTTGCACGCCGTCCTCCTCCTGTAGAAGATAGTATTAGTTATGCAGATAGAGCGAATATTTATCATCTCGCTGCTCAGAGATGTTCCGCTAATATCCCTTAGAGGAGAATCTCAGTACTTGATCAAAACATAAAAGGACATCCTTCGCTACTCAGAGACCTTGACATGTCTCGTATTTCCTGCACTACAATCTTCCTACCTGCAAAGATAATTCTCCGTCCTCTTACCAAAGGAGCATTTCTCTGGGCTTGAGCAATGGCGACGAGCAAATGCTCTATGCTAAATGACTTTCATAACGGAGAATGCACATACAGATAGATCCATCTTTCAATTTGGCTAAGTGACTTAATGATTGTAGGCCAACCGTGACACACTTGACACAATTTTCTTGGTCCCTCGAGATAAGTCCTGCTAAGATTGCGGGCTTAGGGCACCTTCTGGCTTCAACCCTATATTTTCTCAATCAGGCATGTTTTCCGGATTTTGCCGTACGCCATAAGAACATAGGAGCTCGAGATAGTTACCTTAGCAGTCCCTAATTCAATCAAGATCTTACCCTTTGTTACATCATACTGGGCTCAAACCTTCAACGTCTCTCTGATCTTTAAAAGGTTTTAAGCAGACCGCAACGCTTTCCGTTACCCAGCTAGCCTGAACAACCTTATATTACTTGAATCGAAATCCTTTATATCTTAACAGCCCCTAAATCAGAAATTATAAATAACGTGTATATGCTTGAAACTACGAGAATCGGATCTCAAAATCTCGTATAACAAATTTCTCGATATGACCAAGCCTTGCCTCGAGGAGCGTGCTGTGGGTTGTAAATGCAAATGCCAAGACTTTTTTGCGAACTACCTCACGGCGGGACGTTGCGGGCCGTTCCGGCGTGGGAAATCAGAAATGAGATGGACAGTTGCTGCAGCGTTTTGCAATTGGCGCACAATGTTACGGTTCCAACAACCTCGCGACCGTCATGCGTTCCCACGCCTTTTCAAACGCCAATTGAGTCTAGCATATAATTTACATGAGCCTGCAAAGGTGGAGGCAGGTCGTGCCCCGCTAATATTTCTGCATGGTCTTTTTGGCTCCAAGCAGAACAACCGGAGCATCAGTAAGTAAGCCTTTCTCTGCCGTAACTTTAAAGATCATTGGCTGACTGGGTTAGGGCGCTCGCAAGGGACTTGAGGAGGCCAGTGTACGCGCTTGTCAGTCCATCAGAATGCCCTACCAAACGATCATACTCAATGGCTGATCAAAAAAGGATTTGAGGAATCATGGCGATTCACCCCATGACCCTACACATACTTATTCGGCAATGGCTGATGACGTGGAGAATTTCATGTCTAAGCATAAGCTCCATGTGCCGGTCATAATAGGCCATTCCATGTCAGTCTTGGCTTGCTGTCTCGCATGCTGAACGAATGAGTGCGCTAGTCCATACTAAATGTGTCCAAGGGGTGCCAAAGTGGCTATGACTGTTGCATTAAGATCACCGAAAACCGTTTCAGCGCTTATCCCTGTCGATAATGCACCTGTGGATGCCAGTTTGAGCAGCAACTTCCCCAAGTATATACAAGGCATGCGGGAGATTGATGAGGCTGGTGTCAATAAACGATCAGAGGCAGACGCCATTCTGGAGAAATATGAAGAGGTTAGATGATGACCTCAAGATGTTGCAGAGAGAATATATTGACAGCCGCAGGCGCTTCCCATCCGCGAATTCCTTCTCACGAATCTCATTCCATCACCGAATAGAGAACATCTCCATTTCCGCATCCCGATAAAGATACTCGCTGCGAGCCTGGGCTACATGGGCGATTTCCCATTCAAAAATCCGGACGAAGCTCGCTATGATGGGCCAACACTTTTCATACGTGGCACCAAGAGTCATTATGTGGCAGACGATGTGCTGCCTCTGATCGGCCGGTTTTTCCCAAGATTCGAGTTGCGAGATATTGAGAGCGGCCACTGGGTTATTTCGGAGCAGCCAGAGGCTTTCAGACAGGCCGTTGTGGACTTTTTGCAGGAGAAATAATCACGAGATGAGTGAATCAATCCAACGTGACGCAATGCTGCGACAACTGGTTTGGACTATGAACAGTCGTGGCACTTTGCGCCGTTGAGACTATAAATGCTGGAAGGGGAATACGGTCAGGCCTTTTTGGGTTGTCAATCTCGGACTCCCAGCAAAGAGGCTTTTCCCTTATACGGAGTCCTGTTTACATTATGGGAAGAGCCATAAAGGTCTCATTTCTCATTAGAGATAGATGGCCAAGTGGTAATGGACACTACGAGAGGCCCACAACTATGTCATCGAGGTCGGGGAAAGCCAGAACATTTATTGGCAGAGGAAACGACTGTGCATGCTTAAATCATTTTTGTTCTGCGCCAGTGCCTATGAGGACATGTTTCTTCAGAACTGCTATTCAAGCAGCTAGTCTAGCTTAATGAATACTTCAGCCCCTTCCCGCCATTGTTCAAACCTCCTCAAGTACCTGCTCCTTGAATTCCCGCTCCACTTTCTGTCCTTGTTCATCTGTAGTCGATTCGCCATGTAAGTTGAGAAGAGCACCCAGGTCGAATTTGGGTGCCTTTAGGAGCTTGACTTTCCGGATGTGGACCTGCAACAGGTTAAAATGACTATGGTAGCTAGAAATGTAGCAAGCAACGTACGTTTTGAAGTGGGTAGATGCCCTGTGTAGCCTTCTCGATCTCACGACCAATGACTTCGGGAATCAGCTTCGTAGTCAACTGAGAAAGCGTGCAGTTCGACGCTTCGCGTTGGATTATCTCAACCATCTTCTTGCGAATGGCGCGAATCTGCGAGGATGCGGCATATGTAGTCTTTTTGATTTGATTCGGTCGTCGCTTGGTGAACGCGATGGCGAACAGGCGGAGGAGGTAATCATCGGTGGATTTGACGACGACGTTGGCTTCGATGAGAGACTGCCATTTGCGGACCAATGATCGCAGTTTGTCTGACGTGAAGTCGAGACCGTGGAAATTTGTGAGGCAATTCTTGCCTTGGACTTCGTCTACCCTTAGCTTGACCTTTCGGAATGCGTGGTCCTCGTCTTTCTGTAGATCGGCCAGGGAAACCTCGAAGATTCTTCCCTTCAGCGCATCATTGGCGTTCTTGAGACCAGTTGTCCGGTTGACGAGTGTTTTGCCCACGCTTGGAAATATCAGCACCTAGCGTTTTGGAAAGGGAAGGATGTTCGTACTCTCGAACCTGGAAGGTAGATGGTGCCTAGACAAAGTTAGACGGGCAGACAGATCATACCAATGCTACATACCTTGACTGAGTACCAGTCTTTGCGAGTAAAAGGATCTTGGGTCCTCTTCTTGAGACCTTTCTTGCCCTTCGAAAGGCGCTTATTCCTAAGGCGGTCGTTAGCACCTGGCACAACCTGGAATTGCTAGACGTAGGAAGGAATGATGGTACTGACTTTCCGACAGCCATGATTGCGGTTCAAATGCAATCTCGGAGGGGAAGAGCGCAGATGTTGATGTCTTCGATGTGGTGGATTTTGTCAATTTAGATATTAGAGACGCACAAATGCTTAGCGAGACGCTAAGGGTTAGCGCGTCCGCTCTCGATCCCCAGAATTAGTAGATCCTACAGACGATGCCTGTCGCTTCTTAATTTCAATGGAGTATTACTATCTTGGAGGATGCCCTTCATTTGTTCACAATGAGCTCCTCTCATATCCCTGCGGTCAACCCTTTCCACAATTGTCTACTTCGACGGCTTGCCCGCCTAGCCCTACTCTAGGCTACTCGAATGGAGCACAGTGGGCACCTTGTCTCGCAAATTTGTTTGCAAGTAGAGAATCGGATTCAATACCGGTTTCTTCAGGGATCATGAGCTATGGATTTTCGCCTTGAAACATCGAATCAATTTCATCGTAGCTAAATGTGAGGTACAAACTTGCTTGAGCCATTCCACAGCCTCTGTGCTCACAATTATCGATCATTAAGGATGTCTTCATACTGATTGATCTGTCCAGCCCCTTCCCGGCCGCCACAGGGTATCATACAGGATCTCCAGGTAGCCACGAAGAGAGAGTCTTGGTCATGCAGGAAGGACCGAAACATGAATTCCCAATGGACCTAAGAATTCTATTGCACCAGATCCTAAGCACAAAGCTCTACGGATTCTAACCGTTCATCGATAGCATTCTTGGATCCATCTTGTCATAGCTTTGCATATATCGATCCACGCGTTTCAATGGTCAACGTCTTCCCAGGCCCTGCCGTGTACTTCACTGAGTTCTGCTATGTTCATGACTTTTCCGGTTGTGAAGTAGCCGCTGTGAACTTTCGCGTCAATCTCCACCCTACTATCTTCCGGTATGAGTTCGTCGGGTATGGGAATACGTTCGTGAATTGGTATGCCTTGCTCGACAATAGCGTCATATTTCATGTTCGACATGCTGAGCATCCGGTCAATCTTGGTAATGCCTAACCAATGCAGTACATCAGGCATCAAGGCCTGAAAGCGCATATCCTTGACCCCAGCGATGTTCTCTGTTCTTTTGAAATATTCGCTAGCACGGTCCGATCCCCGTTTGCGAGCATTGTACACAAGGTATTTAGTCACCTCCCCCAACGCTCGTCCTTCCTTTCGAAAATAGATGACAACGCCACTCCCCCCCTGCTGTGCCTCTTTGACTGCTTCTTCGACCCCGAATATCAGATACGGACGGCAGGTACAAATGTCAGAACCAAAGACATCACTTCCATTGCACTCGTCATGTACACGGAGCGCTAGCTTAACGCTAGGGTCTGACATCTTGGCGGGATCACCGAAGCAGTAGACAGTTAATCCACCGATCGGGGGGAGAAAAACTTTGATGTCACCCCGAGTGATAAGCTCAGGGAAGGACCCTCCAGTGTTCTCGAAAAGAGATCTCCGCAACGTCCCTTCATCAATACCGAAGCGCTCAGCCACCCCGGGGAGATACCAGCAAGGTTCAACAGCAAATTTAGTAACAGCCAATTCTCCAGTTTCATTGATACATATCTTCCCGTCAGGGATGAGGCGACCCGCACGCACACTTTGCTCAAGCTCGGGCAACTTCATGTGCGCTTTTGTGACGGCGATTGTTGGTCTGATATGTACATGCTGGTCGCGTATGATGTCAGAAAATAACCAAGGAGCCAAGTGACCCAGTGGGTCCATCGAGACAATCTTTTTTGGATCTTGCCATTGCGCGAAAGGCCCAATTGTGACAGCAGGGTCACTATTGGTGAAGTCCGGCTTATGATCGACGTCCAGGTTCTTACTAGCAACAGCCAAGGCATGGTATATGGAATAAGAACCACCGTGTGCACCGATTGCTATTGCAAGGAATTAGAGACATCACGTATGAGAACCGAAAACTCACCATTTCGTCGCCGAATAGTGCTCTGAGTACGTGAAACAACCACCGGACCTCTCTTCTGAGGATTTGGATTTCCCCAATCCATGGGCAGAGGGTCAATGCCTGATTGCCCAGGATAGGTTGTCAATATGATCCTCGATGTGGCAGGACTGGGTCTTCGTAAGGAAAGCGCCTCTTTGTGACTTCCCAGGTCAGGAGCATGAGGGCGGTTAGGTTCATCGATGCTTGTTCGGCCACTAACGGGAAGTTGATGATCTACGACAGGGCGAACAGGTGGACTTCGGTCCCCCTCGCCATCGTGGCCTTGCTTTACTCCAGCAAGACTACTGACCTGTCCTTCGATTGCTTCTACTGCAGCAGAAAGATGTCTATAGTCTTCCTTAATTGACCTGACAGTGGAAAGAATTTGCTTAAGCAAGTCGGATTGATCATTTGGTTGAACGACATGTTCAGATGACATTGTGAAACGGCAGATTGATGTAAACTTAGAGCGTACCTGCGAACTTATAATGCGAGTTATATAGATTTTGAGTATTCATTGAAATGTCAGATGTTTGTGTCAGACCTATAAGCAATTATGGTGTCGTTTGTACCATCCTACTAGCAAACGAACAGAAAGCAAAAGACGCATCGGGGTCCGGTAGCTTCCGCGCTTAGATTAGATTACCGTCCAGACGCTATCTTAGCTTTACGATCATCCTAAGCCACCTGAAAAGGTAGGAACCTTGCATTCTCACACTTTACCCAAAATCACCCTTGCTCAAAGAACCCATCACTATGGTACGTTGACAGCTACAGCAGATGATCAGACCCATAGCACAATACTAATCTCTGCTGGCAGGGTAAACGCAAAAAGTCGTCACGCAAGCCACAAGGCCCCAAAAAGGTCGGGTGCCTAAGTCTAATGTCGTGCGACGGTCGCTGATGAATGCCTCACAGAAAGAGCCCCTTCCAACCGTCTTTCCATGCCTCTTTTGTAACCACGAGAAGTCCGTGTCGGTGAAGCTCGACAAGAAGGCCGGAATCGGTGATCTAGCTTGCAAGATTTGCGGGCAACAGTTCCAGACTGGCATTAACTGTGAGTCCAATACTCGTTTGGCTACGAAGCCACTGGCTTACGTACCATTTATAAGACCTCTCTGCTGGTGTCGATGTCTATTCCGACTGGATCGATGCCTGCGACACAGTAGCGAAAGAAGCTGCTGATACCTCACAAGTCAACGATGGTTTCAACTCATACGAGGATCTAGCAGCGGGGAACGAACGAAGGAACTCGGAGATGAATATTGACCGACATCTGGTGTCAGCTGTTGGTGGTAACGAATATGGAGGAGATTTTATTGATGACGATTAAGGACTGTGAAGACATTTTGCTCGGTTTTACAAGGCGCGCTTGGGTATTTGATGGATTAATGGTGTTCACGGCGTTGGGCCAAGGGGCCATTTCGCATTATCCTTATTTTGAGAACATATATACACAACCAACCTTGCTGGTACATCGTATCACCACTGGCTCCAAGATTTAAGAGTGGCACTCATACTACCTTTGACCCATCCAAAGCAACCACGTTGACACGACTTTTCTCAACAAATACTGCCACGCTAATACCAACGCTATCACGGACAGGGAGTCAGATGGAGCTCCGGCTACATGCACTTTTCGCTTGCTGGGCCCAGGCAGACCAGCCGTGTTGAGGATGTTTACACGCTATGACCTTTACAGTGTATAGAACCGGTCCCCGAAGTCGCCCAGTCCTGGAACGATATAGCTGAAAGCACGGATCAGTTGGATGTTATTGTTTATTTGGTCCAGGGACATACTTCTTTTCGTCTAAACCTTGGTCAACGAACGCTGTGACGACACGCAGCTTGGGGAAACGCGTTGCAAAGCTAGTGACACCTTCGGGACTGGCAATGAGATTGAGGAAAAGGATTCTATCTTCGGGCACTCCTTTGGACTTGAGTACGTCTACAGCCATGGTTGCAGATCCACCTGCACGGCGAGGTTAATGTCCCTCAAGACGTCAGGAGATGCTACACATACCTGTTGCAAACATGGGATCCAAGAGTAAGACCCATCTTTCCGAGATGTCCACCGGCAGTTTATCGTAAAAAAGTTTCGGTTTGCACGTGTCTTCATCTCTCTGAATCAAAATCTTCCCTATTCTGACAGAACGACAGCAGTCGCGAAGGCCTTGTTCCATAGCCTCACCGGCTCGCATAATCGAGACTCCGCATATTTTGCCTTGAAACTTAACGCCGGCATAAGAGCGGCCTACTGGCGTAGTGATTGTATGCTCAACGACGGGGAGATGGTTCAAACCCTCTTCGACGAGAAGACGGATGATACGATTGGAGTAGAAGATGAAGTCTGCCCTTGCTGTATTCCTGTCCCGGATCATCCTGTATGCTTATGACTCAGATATCGCCGTACATTGACTGTTCGAGAGGAGCTTTTGCGTACGTGAGCAGTGCTATTAGCTGCGGGGACTGTGGTAAAATATGAACATTCTCATAGGAGATCTTGGTCGATACTGTTGCTGTAGGCTTTTGCGCATTGGGACGGTAATCAGGTCCGACACAATGCGCTGGTGCAGTGGTACTAGGAGTGAACGACATCTCTGCTGAGGCTACTAAGGCAAACAATACACCACAACACGTTAGGCAGGTAGCAATGAGAACAACGCATTGAGGATTATTGGCGTAGTATAACCCACTCAAAGGAATTGTATGACAGCTGGCACGCCTTGCAAAATGGGAATATCAACGAACGGCTCGATATGCAGATAGCCTAGCGACACAGAGTGTAAAGAACCTCACCAGTTGTTCACTTTTGTGGGGCTTGCCCACGTCGCGGGGCATATAAATGGCGCTCCCACTAGTGCTAGGGTCGTTTTACGGGATAACCTTATCCCAGCTCATCCAGATCCCTGTCCGTTAGCGGCATCAACAATCCCGTCACTGTCGCTCTTCCTGTTGACCTTTCCAAGAGCTCACCTCTTCAACTTCTGGCATCACCACCAACAACACCTGCAGCCACTAGTGAATTCTCGCGCAAAACGCCTACGCTTATACTTCCTCATTAGGGGATTCTGCCCTTTATACCATTGCTAACAAATTGTCCCTATTAAACAGCCAACATTCACCGGTCCATGACTCCTCGGTTACTGTTTGACCCCAAGCAATGATTCGGAGCCTCTCTTTATCTCTACGATGACCCTCATCGCTATGGCTCAGCGGCGGAAACCGACAACCTATGGCAAGGCTTCTCGCAAGCCTATGATTGCCGCTGGCGCTGCGTTCGCCCAGGCAGCTGCAACAGACATCCGGAGACAACACGACCAGCTCGAAGATCAGAGGGACTACGGGGTAGCTACAAGCCACTACCTTGGAGAGGCTGGAGCTAGCAATACATTACCGGAGAAGCTAGGGAAGAGGGCATCCACACCAGGGTCACAAGCAGAGCGTCACAACGATATCATAAGCAAGCATAAGCGTCACTCCTCCCTGAGCCCCAGCGTCTCGTCTACAGGCGACAATATCTTCGATGTACCCTCCTCAGATGACGAAATTAGATCAAAGATCAGCGCAACGGACGGGTTGGCCAGAAAAAAAAGAAAACTTACTCCGAACTTAGCCACAGACGAATCCTCCTCTGTCTTCGATGATGCTAGCCTGCAAAGGCACATTGCTGCTGAAACACAGAGAGAGTCAAGCCCCACTCGTCAATCTCGTAGCAATGCTGCCAGCGCAAAGGGAGACCCATCATTTCAGTCGTTCAGTAATCGTCAAGACAAAGAACGTTCAAGCACCCCGCCAAAGCGAACTTGGGCTCCGAAAGCGGCAGGAAAACTCAAAGAAGGATCAGTTCGTTCAGTTTTGCCGCAAAGCGTCAAAGCAAAGGAGAAGAACACAGCTCGTCCAAGAGCCATAGTCCAGCTACAAGACATCAAACCTTCGAAGCCCCTTCGAAAGACCCAGAAGATCAAGCTACAACCTTCCGATGTTGGTGGACAACATACGGCTGATGCAAGGGGCACAGTCCAGGCAGGAGATACCAAAGTTCCGAAACGCCCCGGAAAGGACCAAAAGGCTGACCAACAACTTTGTGGAGTTGACGTACGCCCTGAAACACCGCAGAGTACTCCGAAAACCATATTGGTCCATCGGTCAGGTGGCGCCAACGGTGATGGAAACTCTTCTGTGAAGGAAGTCTTTCAGCCGAGGACACCGCCCAGAATCACTCAGACAACAGACATAGCCACCACTCCTCGTCAACGCGAGCTATGGAACAAGCTACTTTTAGATGATGTACATACTGCAAGTCCCAGTAACTTGAACTTGCCTGGCCTGATGCTTACCGACAGGAAGACCAGACCAGTAGAAGACCCTCCAAAAGTCCGCAAGGTGACCTGGTCTGAAGATCAATACGCTACTTATAAGCCGCGACAGAAACGCCTCGTCGACACTCTATATTCCTCTGATCACGATATCTTCCAATCAGAAGAAGACCTCACTGATGAGGGCTCAGAAGATAGTAGCAATGATGATTATTCAAGATCACAACAGTCCGAAAGCTCGGCCATAAATGATGCTCTCACGGTGCAAACTTCGCCAAGCTCTGAGAGTCAAAGCAGAGGCCCACCCTTACATCAGCATAACGCTTCCCAATCTACTCAAGCATTACCGTCGCTACTCGGAGTCGGACCAAAAGTGACTTATGCTCGACAAAGGTCTTACCTGACAGATCATGAGCTGGACGAAGCAGCCATGACCAGCGCAGCCGTCGTACCAGCACCTACGAGCCAGAATGGAAATGGTCGAAGGCGACTAAATGATAACGTTAATAGTTCGCAATCTACGAACATGTACGATGATGAAGATTACGGAACCGCTGAGGACTCACAAGGAGGGGCTATGAGGAGTATCCATGAGCTACGTGAAGCGGGTGGGAACGTGCGTTTGGTCGGCGAGCTCGAGGCTCTACTCGACGACATGGAGGAACAGAATCCTGTTCCGACCACGCTGTTGCGCAGTAGAGCGATGGATCTGGTGGCTAAGCTTCAGGACCCGTCTACTTGTCGTCTCTTCGTAGACCAAGGATTGGAGTCCCGGCTGTTGGCTCATGTAGTTAGCCTGCGCGATGATCTTATAGCAAACTCTCTTTTCGCTGCAGCAATTCTGGAGTTGATCAGTGGTTCGAGCTCGCCACCATTGTTAGCCCAGATCAGCGATGCCCGAATCGTTAATTTCTTAACCCGGCTTTTGGGACACGATGGGGATCTGGTCTCCACTTCCAAACTTCGGTCAACTAACCTTTCGAAATTTGCCCAATTAGAGTATCAAAGGCTATGTACTTTGCTTCTCAAGTCTGCAGCATGGAGGGTAGGAAAACCATCCATCCTGTCGTGTCATATCCTAGCCCTCCAGTGTCTTGAATACATTGTGCGGCAGACACGAGAAGCAGGGTCCTCCGTTGAGGTCCTTTCAGCATACGCAATCCAGCGTGTCGTTGCTACATCGGTGCCAAGCTCGTCAACAGCATCCTTGCTACCAACCCCGATGTTGACCGTCAATCTTGAACTTGCAGTGTCAATCTTAGAGTCCTGCACAGTCAGCAACGCAGCCGAATGTCAACAGTCTTTATGGTCAGGGGATACACTCGAGCGCGTGACTGCCCTTCTTCCGCTACTGGTTTCGTGGACTGAGGAAGATTGCGCAATGTCTCGGACTCTGACACTTCGGTTATATTTGAATCTAACAAACAACAACCCTGGTCTATGCGAGGATTTCTCCACACCGGGTATTATCGAAGCGCTTCTCCGGATAATTATCTTGAACTTCGAAAAACTCTCGGATCGCGCGATCACGGTGAAGAAATTTCTGCTGCTTGACGATTTGATACTTTCACTCGGCTCGTTCATCAACATTGCCGAATCCTCCGACATAGTACGGAAGTTGACCTTGAACCTTCATCATGGTGGTCAAAGCTTCTTTGACGTTCTTTTGACCCTGTTCACGATAAGATCTAAGAGCGCCGCTGAGGTAAGATAAATTTCAGTGTATTTACAAAGTAATGATGCTAACTCTTACAGGTCTACTCTGAAGAAGAGGCTAGCTCAAACGTGGCCTTGGGCTACCTGTCGGTCCTGTTAAGCTTTTTGTGTCTCAATGATGCAGTCAAGGCACGTGGAAACGCTCGGCTACGCGGAGGCACCTTAAAACAATTGGTCGACGCGGTAGAAGAATTTCTGCAATACTATAAGCAGATCGATCAAGCCACATCTCGGGGAAACGGGGAAGTTGATCCTAGAGCAGGCTTCTTAGACCGCTTGCAAGGTCTTGTGGATGAGCTCAGGCCCTGAGAAGCTGCCTGAGCGGTAATGAGGAGTTGTACAATTTTAACATGTGTATTCCTACATGGGCGAATGCGGACCTGTATACATGTATATACTTTATAGACACAGATGTGTACCTGCAGGCGCAGGGGAAACGTGCCGTCCTTGCATGGTCGACCAGTCATATTCAGTCGCGCTCTAAATTCCGGCAGGATGAATACGGAATGCCTTAACACTACAGAATCCTACATCTTTACGGCCCCCCTGAGGCTTTTCGGAAGGGGACGAACAGTCTGTGCGTCACGTGGAAGCGACAGCAGCATTGCAGCATTCCGGCAGATATGCGCCTTACAAGTAGTTTATGCATAGCAGACTAGATAGGGTGAATCTCTGACCGCAATTTCTCGAGATATCACAAGGATAGACCCCAAAAACTACCCCAGGTATGCAGAAGCGGAGATCCGCAGCCGCTTGTAGAAATCAAGGTTGCATGGGAAAGCGAAAGCGCCAACAAAAAGAAAACACTATGAGAACGTCATCTGTACATATATAAATGTAGCCTCCTCACCGCCTACCTCCTTACGCACGAGAGAGGTGCGAGACTTGGATGCGAGAATAAGATTTGCATAGCAAAATACACTATCACGTAATTAACATTTTGAGATCCTCCCTTGGACCATATCCCTTCCTCCGCGCTCCCAGTACTTTCCAAAACAGGAAGAATTCCATCCTCAGGAAGATTCCGAATCACGAAAAATTGGCACGCACAGTAAAGATGCCATCTCCAAAGCAGCGTAAGATGGCAGTTGTCGGCAGTCGGTCCGTGGGTAAGCTACTCATATCAGCTGGCTTGTCGGCATGGGATCCGTGCACAGGTGCATTAACGTGGCCCCTTAGGCAAATCCTCCCTCACGGTGCAGTTTGTCGAGGGCCACTTTGTCGACAGCTACTATCCCACCATCGAAAATAACTTTAGCAAGGTGATCAAACATCGCGGTCAGGATTTTGCTACGGAGATAGTCGATACAGCGGGCCAAGTAAGCCAGGCCAAAAGCGTGCCAACTCTGTCCCAATTATCGTCACGATTCCGACTTCCCTCTTTTGTTTCGATTCCTAAAGCGGCCTGCTGCAGTGCTGATCCACCGTTTTCTGACTTATCACGCACTTTGGTGAACAGGATGAACACAGTATAATGAATTCCAAGCATTTTATTGGTATACATGGATATATGCTCGTCTATTCTGTGGCTTCGAGGCAGTCCTTTGATACGGTGCGAACTTTGAGAGATAAGATTCTCAACCATCTTGTACGCCTGATTCCCTCGGATCTACAAGCTCCTGTTGGGTAACTGTCGACTGATGCATTCACGACAGGGAGCTAACTGGGTGCCCATGGTAATTGTGGGCAACAAAAGTGATTTACGGTCCGACCAACGGCAGGTACCGACGGAGGACGGGCGGAAAATGGCAGAGGAATTCAATTGCAGTTTTACAGAAGCCAGCGCGCGACTGAATACTAATGTAGCCAGGGCTTTTGAGATGATGGTGGCTGAGATTGAGAAATCTCAGAATCCGAGTGAACCCACCGGAGGGGCTAAATGCTGTTTGATGTAGAAGACAAGGCGTTGCGAATGGGAGGTTATCTGCTACGGTAATGGTTTCCAGGATAGATTTGCGTGTTAGATTTCGGGTTCATTCACAGAAGGTATAATGGGACCAGTGGTGGGAAGAAGCGTGTTACGATATGGGTACATTAGAGGACTGGCGTTTATTCTTGGGTGGTTAGCTCATTTAGTACATCTTAGTATTGAACATATGACACGATAACAATGAGCATACCGGTGCGTTGGTACGATATCTCATCTCAACGAGCACTGGGTACCATACGGGTGTGTAAATAGGGATAAATGTGTCCTTTGCAGGGATCTCGGGTGCGGAAGGAGCCACTTGTCCCGGGGGAAGGTGCGAAGGTGCTTGGTTCTAGGCCCCAGCCAACCAGCCCTACCGAAAGTACTATTACCTGGGGATCGATAAATATTAGCACCCTGTAAGGTACTACTACATAATTAGTACCGCCAGCCAGTATCCTCCTCAAGCTCTTTTCTTTTCACGCCTACGTACCTCCTAAGAAGCTTGTCTTTCATAGCAAATGGACGTGAAATGCCTATTGCATCTGGGCTTCTTGAAAGGCTCACAGGTTGCCAAGTAGCCAAGGCAACCATTTGCACGCGATCCCACACCTGGCACAAAAAGCTTAGCATCAACATACCACCTGATGCCTGATATGAGACACTTTTTTCAACCTTGCCATTTCACCGTATTACATCTCATCGACCACGCAGAAGCGTCTTTGCCATCGTGTAGTTCCGCGAAGTCACCTCCCGCAATCAGCAGGCATGTTTGTACGCGTTAAACCCCCAGTACAGACTTAGACCTTCGCAGCACGTGATATTCAGAGTCATCTTGTCAGCCTCGCTTGGCAGCTGAACTCAACCATCTACTCCAACTCTTTGTCAATACATCGTATACTTTGCGAATTCAATTTAAACTATAAATATGGCGACTGGAAAGCTGCTTGAATGTCCTTTCTGCACGTTTACTCATAGTGACGACTATCTACTTTTACATCACGTGGAAACTTCTCACCCTGAAACCGGCCGGCCCTCACCTTTTACTGTCTCGGAAAGTACAATTGGAAGGCAGGAAGATGGGGGTAGTTCCGATGAGTCGGAAGGCGCGAAGGACGGTGTCCCAGAATACATCGAATGCCAATGTGGCGAATTCTGTCTCCTCGCAGAATTTGAAAGTCATCTAGATATGCACTATGCCGAAGGCACCAGCTTTGACGAGACTCGACGCACTTCAGCAGATTTAGCTGTACCAGGTTCCACTCTTTATCACGGCAGAGCGAAGTCTCCAGCTATGGAATCTCCGCCTCCCGCTACCGTCAAAGATGTTGTCTCCACCTCAAGCAAGTCCATGACCATCAGGACCAAGCCAAAAGATTCATCACGCAGCAGAAGTGGCAAAAATCACAATGTTGTTCAAGATTTCTTCGATGTCCTCATGAATTCGACTCCGCCACTACCCAAGAAAGCTACAAAACGGGTTACCTCCAAAGAGCCGCAGAGACTGGGGGTTAGTACTTTCGATGTACATGTGCATCCTCTCCATTACTGATGTCGCTTCTAGAAAGCAGAATTAGGCCCTCATGCCGACGAAGAGCGAATGCCAGAATGGTTACGTAGACAATTAGAGCACGGTGCAAAGATCACCATTATTAACAATATCGGCCCGGATGGCAGGCTAATACGAACCGAGACTGTTGCTAACGAATATCGAAATATCATACCAGTGCTAGCACAACTCTGCGAACAAGATCCTTCCGTCTCAACGGTTTTTTTTTGTAATCCGAATGTCAGGCATGTTGTCAAAATGGCAAAGGAGGGTGGATTCTGTGGGTACCGTAACATTCAGATGATGATATCGTATATTCGAGATGCTCGTTCAGAGGGCTACCGGCTGTTTCACGATAGGCTTCCTTCAGTCATTCAGCTCCAAGATATGATCGAGGATGCGTGGGAACGGGGCTTTAATTCGATAGGCAAGATTGAGACTGGAGGCATTCGAGGCACGAGGAAATACATTGGCACGCCTGAAGTAAACCACCCGTGTTCTCATAGTTTACCATCGCTGACTAGCTAAGGCCCAAGCCCTGTTACAGAGCCTAAACATAGGGTATGCTTCGAACACGCGCGCACCCCAGTCTCTACTAACTTAAACCCCCCAGCTGCAAAGCAGAAGCCTACAACGATGACAAAGACCTCCCCGTCCAACGCCAACTCCTCCGCGCCGTCGAACAATACTTTCTCGACTCTCAACCAAACCTAAACCACAAAGTCTGCTGCACTACCCTCCCACCAATGTATTTCCAGCATCCAGGCAAGTAAACCCCTCTCCCTCTCACCTGCCCTCTCCTCTTCTCACCACCCCTTGTCCTCTATTCACCACCCACACTAACAACACCCTCCCAGGTCACTCCCTAACAATCATCGGTCTCGAAGTCCGCGCCAACGGCTCTCGCAACCTCCTCGTCTTCGACCCCATGTTCAAACCGTCTCCGGGAATCAGTAGGCTCATTAATGCGCAGTTCCGGACCACGGCGCCGGAGAAGCTATTAAAGGCTTATAGGAGGGGGGAAAGTATTTTGCGAAAGTATGAGAGTTTCGAGGTGTTGAAGTAAGTTGGTAACCTTTCGCCTTATTTCGATGGCTATGGATTGATGATGCTGATGTGAGGTGCGGGTGTAGATTGACGGCTAGGGTCCCCGGGTGATTGAAGGGTGGAGCTACTGTGTTTGTTCATCAAGTAAGGTGTGGTAGAGTGGGACCTGGTTGGAACGGGAAAATGAGGTTATCATTACTTTGCATCACTCAATTAGCATAGCGTAGCGAGTTTGGGCTCGGGATCGGGAGCGGGATCATTCTTCATTTTTTTGCTTTTATTTCTTCTTCGCCAGGCTGGATATCAACCGTTGCTACCTAGTCTTCAGCGCATACCTAAACCGAACCAGACTTTCTACGGAATGGATAAGATCATCTCACGTGAGGGTATATGAAATTGATATTGCTTTTCACTGCTGCCCGCCGACGCCTGTTCCGGTATATGAATTCACATAGGTTGAATTTACGTGCGTAGAATATTTGATTTTCTATTGCTTAGTTGACAGAAAGTTTACGTGAGAGTATATCCCAAACGAATAGGGATAGCGAGTTTGGTAGGATAGTGTTGGCAGTATGTAAAGAGGTTGAGGTGTGGTACCACTATGTTGTTATCGTAGGGGTAGGGACCCCGTAGAATCAACTATAATATCCTAGGCTGGTAAGGGCCATACGCTAAGGAATAAGACCATTGTTTAAGGATAGTATCTTGGTCAGGTGGGAGATGGTAGTATTATGTGTTTAGCTGGGTGGTATAAAGTAGAATTAGCTATCTGGAGGCCTGGAGGTCTGGAGGTCTGGAGGATGGGTGAGGATGGGGGAGGAGATTGTGGGAGGTAACATATAGCCTCACCTATCAACCATATACACTCCTCAACCGTATAGCCCCTCCCGAGCTGGTGCCTAGAGACCCCCCAGAGCTGGTCCCCCAGGAAACAAGTCAAGGGCTAAAAGATCTCGGCTTTGGAGACTAATCTTACGACCTAGGTGACCAACTGCAGAGTATCTCTAGGGGGCTATTTGGTTGACGAGTGTATACGGTTGATTGGTGAGTTTCTCTCGCGGTGAAAGTCAGTCCATCGATTCCGGGATCTTGATACTATATAGATATAGATACATGATGTGAGTGGGACAGTGTGCAAATTGTCGATATGATTGATGGCCCCTATAGGGTTACAAGATCCAGATTTGGGAGGCATTAGCGCTTGTTCTCTAACCCCTCATCATATCTGTAAATTTTTTTGGGATGGCTCATGGATTTTCTCGGGGTGATTTAGGTAGAGATGAGAAGCGGAAATATGCTGCAGAAACCCTGTTGGTGGTTTAAGATTCAGTTTAGTATCCTACCACTAGGTAGTGATCAACCTTTTAGCCTTGTCGTAATGTGTCTTGTTTCCAGTCCTTATTATGTTAGACCGCGTGAGGGTGGGGTTGATGTAGTGAAACGACGTTCTCAATTGATTCATGTTTTCCCATTGTCTTAAGACAGGTTCCTAGCCTGCACTTTCACTCTTAAATCCCTCTTAGGCACACTTACTATCTCACCATCTGTGCGGTCTGGAATAATCCATTCTCTGGAATCTGCGGGTGAGAATTCCCAAAGAGAAATGATGGCTGCGACGAAGGCTAGGATTTCCATTTCGGCGTAGTAGCGAGCGGGGCAGGTGGAGGGGCCGATGCCGAAGGGGTGGAGGTTTGAGGGGAGGTGAATATATTGGTGGGGCTGGGTGGTGGGCTTTGAACTGGGATGAGCGTCGTGTTCTGCTAGAGTATCGTTTTCGTTGGTTTTGAGGAACCGGCGAGGTTGGAATTCATTCGGTTGCCAGAAATAGCGGGGGTTGTGATGAAGGAGGGTTAGTGGAGCGGTGATGTAACTTCCTTTTTCCAGTACATAGTCTTGGTGGGGTTGTACTTTTCCATTCGGGTCGCGGACTATTGTGTCTTTGTCGACAAAGCGAATGGGGGTGGGGGTGGTGTAGAGGCGTAGACATTCGTATAGGCAGGACTTCAGTAGGGGACAGGATGTTACGAGGCCGAAAAGTTTTATGGAGAGACGAGGTGGCGAGGGGATGGAGAGGACTTGAGGGGGTTGTGTGATGAGCACAAAGGGGGTTATTTCGGCGCGGATTCGGGCGAGAATGGTAGGTTCGGTGTGCATGTGAAGTAGCATCCAGAAGACGATGGAGGGGGTTTTGGTACTCATGCTATACCGTGGAATCAGTAGAAATCGTAGCGTGGTTAAAGGAGATGGATGGTACTTACGCCCAAAGAAGATTGAGATCACAAGCTGCTCTGACGTCCGGACTTGTCTGAAACTTCTTCCAAATCCTACGCCTTTCCCTCATCAAGTCACTCAGATCACTAATCTCTCTCCACGGTTGCTTGGCCTCATTGCCGTTAGAAACAGCATCCGCTGCCTCATGGAATGATTGCAATGCAGCGCGAAGTCTACGACGAGCTATATGTGCCCTGGTCAAACTTGGAATTCCCCATAATCTCGAAAAACCCCACCTCAACCACTTAAAACCACCATCGAGATCCCACAGGTCCTCTACCGTTGTCGGATAGATCTCTAAGAACTCCGTACCGATGAGGGTGGGGAGTGAGACGTGGGCTACGAAGCGGGAGATGAGCTCGAAGAAGGAAATTTCGACTGAAGAAGGACTGTGGAAGACAGGATCGACATTCTGCTCCCAGGGGTTTTGGTCAATTGGGCGTTCGGCGAAGGATAACAGATCAGATGCGTGCTGTTCGATGGCGCGAAGCATGGCTTGTCTGGTTTGATGTTCCCCCTCGGACAAGAGGGCATTCGCCTGGGAGACCTGATCGTTCGTATCCACGTGCACGTACTCATCTTTGCCGCCTCCATCAACCCCGAATACTTTACGTAGAAGCGTACAACGAGGCTCGATGGAATTTAATGAAGCATGGTCAACGTTGAAAGCGGCATCGATCAACGAAGGCGTCCAGACCATATTGTACTTCGTGCCAAATAATTTAAAAGCAAAGATTCCGGATGGTGCATTTCGCCTTTTCATGTTGTTAAATCATGTTTTTCAGGCGCATGAGTTGCCATGCCATACGCACCTAGCATGCTGTAGCTTGCTTGTGCTATTGAGCAGTAGTGACAAATGACCGAAATAGGGAAGCCAGTATGGAATTATGGCAACTTTGCGAGGCTTGTCCTTACGATTGGATAAAATTGAGGCATAAGAAGCGTTAGTGAGGAAAAAAGTGGTAAATGCAACGACTAGGAGCAGCAAAAGAAATTGACAGGCTAAAGCAAGTACAGTCGTGGGGATCAACTTTTCGAACACAGAGAAGACTTGATTCGACATCTTCATCAGTGCTTAAAGGCTCAATAATCATGCAGGTCACATTATCTAACACCATAGCAGTTCGAATGCCTCGAAGTCCATTGAAGTTTGATGGACCCTTATGGCTTCATGTGGTGAGTACTTGTCCAGAGGTAGAAGGGTTGTACTGTGAGAACCCGCCTACCGAATAGTCTAATGAGGCTTGATCTAAGGCGGGCCCTAAAAGACCCCCAAAGTGTCCCGGCTTCAATGGACTTGCTTGGGGGCCAGGATAACATGCTCTGGGGCACAAATCCATGGCTAACGTCGCCAGCTTTAGGTTTAGGTTCAGCCCCGTACAACGTAGGGTCACAAAGTAAATCCAGGCGCCACGGGTAAAACGTCCCGGGCAGCATCCCGCCACATCTTAGGGCTAATCGCCCCGGGAAAAAGTATTCAAAACCCAACTTGTGATTGACAGACGATGGGTATGCTCCATACCCTGTCAAGTCAAAGAACATATAATCAAGCTCACAAACATGCCCTCAAGAGCCCAGCCCAATATAATAATAACAGGCACGCCCGGAGTAGGCAAAACCAGCCATTGCGAGCAACTAGCCACCAACACCGGCCTCAAGCACCTTTCTATCAATCGGATCGTCAAAGACCGTGCTTGTCATGACGGCTGGGATGCGGAATACAAGAGCTGGGTTGTTGATGAAGATAAGGTAATATACGATACTTTCCCCTTCAAACAGTCCCATATACCATCAATCGAAGTGACTAATGAAATATGCCAGCTTCTAGACTCGTTAGAAGATGACGGTGTTCAAAATGGTGGCTACATAATAGACTGGCACGCCTGCGACCTCTTCCCCAAATCCTGGATCGATCTGGTCGTCGTGCTACGGACGGATACCACAAAGCTCTATGACAGGCTAAAAGCACGACAATACCCTGAGAAGAAGTTGCAGGAGAATATGGACTCGGAGATTATGGAGGTGCTATTGGAAGAAGCCAGAAGCGCTTATGACGAAGAGATCGTGGTGGAGTTGAGGAGCGATGAAGTGGAGGATGTGGAGGGGAATGTGGAGAGGATTGAGAGGTGGATTGAGAATTGGAAGAGTAATCAGGGAGAGAAGGAGGCTCAGGATGATTGAGTCGGGACAGTGATTGGCTTGTGATAGAATGACTTATGGATGGCTGCTATATCTGAGTCTGCAACCAATCCTTCAACTTCGTCAGCGCACGCGCACGATGGGAAAGCGAGTTCTTCTTCGCTTTGTCCATCTCGGCGTATGTCTCGCCCTCATACTCGAAGATGGGATCCCAGCCTGTGTTTCTAGGTCAGTCAATCTCTCCTCATCCCCCTTCTCTTCTTCCTCTCCATAAGAAATACAAAATAGCTTATCCACATACCAAAAGTAGTAGAACCCCTCGCAGGCACTATCTTCCCCTACAACACACCATCAGCCAAAGCCAAGGTAGGACAAACAACCAGACTCGCAAACCACTCACATTAACGCGCCCCTCGAAAATCAACACCTCATGCCCCGGCCCCTCACAATACGCAAACGTGCAAACAGCTTGCGCGGATTTATCTTCGTATGCCACGAGCAGGTTATTAAGGCCCTCGAGGCCAATCGCTTGGAGGAACCATTTTCTATAGCGTACTCTATCTCAGCAACAACCAAACAGATCCAGATACATAGATCACTACTATATAGAAGGGACACGTACATATACGGTCCCGGCAACTCCTTCAGCGCATTAAAGCACAAACACGTATCCTCCGTCAAAACCGGTCCTCCTATCTACAATCCCTCCCCCAACTCAAAACATTAGCAAATCCCAATCTCCCCAAACAAACACCACAAACACAAACAGATTTAAATACGATCATCATCAACAATGTATGTAAAACATAAACGTACGATTTCAGCAGCTCTCCGACATTTATCTTTAGAGATTTCTTCAATGGTGCCTTGGATTTCTGGTAGATCCAGAGACTGGGATTTCAGAGGGATGATGGAGCCGAGGATGGCTTGGCTTTCGGCGAGTTTGTTTTTGTTGCCGGTTATGAAGTTGAGGGTTGTGAGGGGCATATTTGGAGGGTCGGGAAGGAATTGGTAATGATAGTGGGAATTTGTGTGGGGGTGGGATGGAGGGAGGGAAGAGGGAAGGTGGGTTGCTGATTCAGTGCGGCTAGCCTTGTTTGTGGTTATTTGATCACTTTGTCGCACTCAACTATTGTGGATACAAGATAGGCTTTTGTGATTGATAATCCGCGATGGAAGAGGAGTCAGGTTTTATCAGCATATCTTACAGGCTTTCATTCTATCAAAGAATTCACAAATGCGGAGGCTATCTAATTTACATTGAAGTGGGTATAAATTCGAAGGGAAATGGCATAAAATCATCAGCCTTGCCTCCATTATTCCAAAGTGGCGAAACCCCGGGACTTGAGGGGCAGAGAATGCTAGACGATATACCATCAAGGAGTCAGTTTGCAAGCACCAAAAGACGATCCACATCAAAATCATATGCGCCCGCTCATGCTCGCTGGCCATCACTCAACGAATACAAATGTACAGGAATTCGACGTACAGCCTCATCGAGGCTGAGCCTGGGCCCTGACTTATATGCACTATGCAACATTTTAAGCCGGGTTTTCGCCCTTTTCGCTAATCCAGAAAATCTCCAAGAGGCTGTCGATATCTTCGCCGACCCCTTCGTGTAAGTATGATTGTCGTACGCCTCCCTCTACCACGGCAGAATCGATAAGCCTGTACTGAATCTTTTCGTCCTCCAAAACTAACTTCGGTCGAATCGGCGCCATCGAATGGGCGACGCCACGATTAAAAGATCCTTCAACAGAGCCAGCCTCGGCCCACGTCTCTTCGGCTGCTTCCATATTCATATTCTTGAGGCCACCATTGGGATAGAATGAGATGGAGTACCCGTTGGTGAGAACCATGTCGTTCCCAAATTGCCATCGCTGAAGGAAGCAGTCGCCGCAGATATCCGCGACGAGATGCATTTGTGGCAGGCTCACTCCTCTACCATCACTACCACCCCTAGTTTTCCAGTGATGTAGAGATAGCGATAAACGACCACTTTCGTAGACTCCGGATAGATCTCCAGCCAAGTCAATTTGGTGGAGGTCGCGTTCGTTTGTCAATTTGGTATCTGTGAGGAGAATGATGCACTCCATCACGCGGATGTCCCCAGCGCTTGAGTGAGAAGACTCTTTGCAAAGTTGATAATTATTAGCCAAGACCTCAGCCAACGCCTCCGAAAGGAATATGCCGGCTCCGCCAAATGCCATCATTCCATAATGTGTAACAGACCACCAATCTTCTGAAATAGCCCCAACATAATGCTTCTCAAGAGGATCGTATTTGCTAAGCATAGAAACGATGGCGGGAATTGACGGAAAAAAAGTGTCGTCGTCCAATAGGCTTGTCCACAGCGTCTTCTCATTCCGATTGTCGTACATTATGTTCACAAGTGAAAAGTATTTTTCCGAAAAGCTGTCTTGAAGCCCAAGAGGCTCAACCAAAGTCACGTCCATGCCTAAGCCACGCATCTTTGACTGCAAAGCTTCTTTCTGCGCCGGATCTGCTGCAACCGCTAAGACATCCTCTTGGTCTTCTGGGGTATCTATCCGCTCCGACTCTATGACAATGACAAAAAGTCTGGCGTGTGTATGGGGGAGCCATCGAAGAAGCTGTGTGATAGAATCGTCCAGTCGTTTGAGTGTGGTAGAAATGCCGAAAATAACGTGGGAAGCGTCGCTGGGTTCTTTCTTGAAGGCTGAAACATCGAGGACAAGAGCCTCAGCGCAATGCTTCAGCTCGACCTTGGGATCTTTGGTGAGATCTATAATTTGAAAGTCTGGGAAGAGTGATTTGTCGAGCTTGGTAAGGGAAGCCCGCTTCATATCGGGAGTTGGATTGGTAATGACGTCTCGATGAGCATAGCGGATCGGGTATGTGAGATCTAGACTCTCCAACCACTCGAGCTTGTCAGGACACGGCTCAACAGGCTGGCCCTTCAGTGACGGTATCCACTCGGCGGTAGGTGCTCCTCGTCGCAACAGCAAATGAGCGATGAGTGTAACTGATAACAGTGAGAGGAGGGCTAGCGCGGCGATGATGCTTTTAGTCCGCAGAAGCATCGCGGATATTTTCAGGTAAGATATGTAGATTGACCGGAGGGACGACATGCGCCTAAGACCAAATGTATAGGAGCTATTTCCATGACCTCTTGCTTGCTATCAAACACCCGGCGCATTCATGTTCAAGAGGAAGGCTGCTCGTGTTAAGAATAGCATATGCGAAAGGATTGAGGAAAATGAGCAGGTGGAGAAGGGTGGAGATGATGAGAATGAGTAGTCTGGATGCTTCCTTCCTTTCCCGCTCGCCTCTAAAGTAGTATGGCAGAGCTTTCCATAAGGCCACAGTGCCGCAAGGGGATGCGCGATGGATGGTTTTCAACGGGCGGCTGAAATTGCCCCGCTTGGCAACAGCCTTGGCGGCCCGGCCTTCAGCTAGCCCGCACGCAACGTAAATTCTGGGGCAAGATCCGATCGAACATTAGCGGCCATGTAGTCACCCATCACACTGCATGAACTTCACGTCAGTACGTGCATGGAGAGAAGGTTATTCTCTACCTTATAATCCTTCTGGAAACAGCCTTTTCAATGTGTACACTAGAATATTATCGTATACAATAATCGTATAGGCTGTACATTAACTATTAGAAGAGCTGTGTCTTCTAGGCAGGAGAGGTGAGGCCTCCTTAGACCTCCTTCGTTGCGTCAACAATATGAGTGTACGGCTTCCAAAGACCAATCAAGACGCCGTCGCCAATCGCTCGATACGGATACCTCATATACAGCTGGCCATTCACGTTGACAGCATCTGGCAGAACGCTCCGTAAATGCAAACATCCTCAAGCACCCGCTCAAATCCAACATGCGAACCGTAGCAATGGCCTAACCATGCCCGAAATATGGTACACGAATACGGAAAATGGGTATCGTCACTGGCATCAATGCTAATCACATTCACCCCCGATGTAGTGAGATGGAGGTTACGCTTCGAGCTCTCCGTCGCTGATCTCTCCCAGTCCGTTGCCCTCACCGATATCTTGCTGTTCTGGTATCTCGAACTCAAGCTTTTCTTGCTGTGCCACGGCTTGGGCTGACACGATCTCTGCAAGGCGCTTGAGTCGGGGGGTCTGTAGCCAAGAGGGCGTGTAGGTCTCCAGAGCAGTTATCACACGGGGCTCAGCAATCTCGTACGGACCGCTGTCCTCCATGTCGACAGCCGTCAGGAGCAGGACATCACCCTTCTCTGTTACCCTGGAGGCCACGGCTTTCATGATGTCTCCGTTGATCGGTTGTTCATAATCCGCGACCAAATACTGGTTTAAGAGCTTTTGGATTTGGTTGGGCGATAACCTGGGTTGCCAATTAGCCTTACGTCGATGTCAGTGGCAATAAGATTGTACTCACATCCAACAGATGTCTTGAATGATCTCGATATCATTCAGAGTAGCTTTCTTGAGTTGGAGGAGCTTCGTTGCTTGCTATAAGAGGAGTCAGCTACGCCGGTTGCACGTTGCACTCTGGGCAGCTTCACTTACCATGAGATGCTCAAGCTGCAGGGTGCCCTCTGGCATATCATGGCTTTTGCACCATTCCTCAATGCGGGTGATGTTGTAATTGATCTGCAGACCACGCTTCCATGAGAGGAAATTCCTCCGCATAAGGAGATCATTAAAGGCTGTGACGCCGACCAGTCGCAGGAGCTCTGTCAAGGTTTGAGTGATGATGGAATCTTCCAAATAGTACGCCTTCATAGCCTTGAATGCGTTGTTCAGCAGACTCAGAAGATTGTCCATGCTGTATGCAGGTGTATTGTTGGTTTGTAGAAGCTTGCCGAGGAACCTATTACTCTCGCTGGTCACGAATCCTGGAAGCGACTGAGATTCTATAATCGCTGGTACGATCATCTTCTGTAGCTTCTTCTTAAGGACTTTCATCCAGGTATGATATATATTGAACTCAAGACTCTCCAAATCATGCTTCACAATTTCTAGAAGCCGGTCATATTCGTAATTGTCCGTCTTTTGTGCTTCATACCAGTCCTCAGCGAGGAATACAAACGAAAGCATTTCGTGAACGTTAGACAGCCAGAAAGCGCCAGGGTTGATAGCGTCATCGCCTTCGTGCTGCATGACTTCTTGTTGGACAGATTGCATGACATTAGCAAGGAAGCGCTCCGACTCTTTCACAAACCCGTTGTTCCACATTTCAGATGTGACGAGATTGATGAGATATGCAGGGAATAGAACTTCTTTGTCAGTGGGCGTAGGCGTTGTACTTGGCGTTGGGATCTTGAGGTTCTTTATGAGGCCCATAGTCACTTCCTCGTTCAATCCATCCTCGTCTGAAAGCAGATTCTCCAACTCGAATTCAACGTTGTCCAGGGCAGGACTAAATGTTGAGCCGGAATTGTTTTGGCGGTGAGTGTTGGTTGTGATGGCCATAGAGCTTGGACGAGGATGATATGCGGAGCTGAAGCGGTCTGGCTCCACTCTCTCCGCTCCTGCACTTCTTCGCTTCGGCTTCTTCGACGAAACTAGGTTGATGAGGCCATTGGTTTGTACTTGTGGAATATGCCCATTAGCAAGCTCGCCATTGACAGGCATCGCTCGCTTCGCAAGGTCCAGTTGATCTTGAAGATCTGCGAGCTGCTGGCGCAGAGACATCTTCTCGCTCTCGTGGTCGCTTCCAACTTGCTTCGCATCCACCAGATCGATCTTAGTAATACGAAGCGACTCTCGGAGGCTCTTCCCTTCCTCTTGCAAACGCTTCGTGTTGGCTGTAGACTCGTCGTATACTTGCTGTAACTTCCGCATCTCCTCTTCCATAGCGCTCAGTCGCGCAGCTGTTATTCCAGCTTGGTTGGCCTCAGCTTGAAGCTCCTTCGAACGATTCTCAAGAGCGTTGTGTCGCGTCTTCCAAGACTTCAGTTGGTTCTCGTAACCTTCAACTTGGGCAATGAGTGCCTTGTTCTCCCTTTTCATGGCACCGAGTGATTGAGTCAACTCGACCACCTTGTTCTCCAGTTTATACGAAATCTGTTTCAGGTCTCTCGCCTCTTCGCGTAGCGTCTTATAACCTCGTCTGGCCTTCTTCCCTCGCCATAGACTTTGGATGATAACAATCTTCTTACGATATTGCCTCCACGAACGTAGTTGTCTTCGCGTCCGCCATGCTCGTTGTATCGTAACAGCTGCATTGCCGACTCTCGTCTCCATAAGCATTCTCCTGCAGAGGAAACCTTTGGTGACACCTTGTAGCATGATGATGTTTGCCCGTATCTGATTGAAACGCTTCTTGTCCTTGTGGCCACGCCAGACCTTCTGAATGATGGTTGCAGCCCGAATTTGGCGGACCTTTTCGGCGCTTTGGCGCGCTTGATAACCCCTAGTCTGTGCTTGAAAGAGTAATATCGAACTCCTCGCTTCAAGATACTTCCTCCTGTAGTACTTGCAGCGCAGGTTTTTCTGTATCATCACAGCACACTCATTAAGCCTTGTTGTCCGGAGGTTTTCCAGAAACGCAAGCATACCGGCGCGAAAGAAGATTTTGGTTAGGCCCAATTGGTACTTGTCAAGGCCTCTATTAGTTCCTTGGCCCAGTGCCTTCTTCAAGATGGCATTCGCCATCTCCCGGATGGCGGAAGTCCACGACTGGGATGGTACAAGCATGTAGTACCGCAAGGCGAATTCTTCATATGTCCAGCGGGTCGGATAGCCTGCGCAACTGATTCTAACAGTCTCCAGTACACCACAAGCTCGCAATTGGCTCAAGACCATTGGACCTTCAAATTTCCAGGACTCCTTACTTTCATTCGGCTTGATGCAACGGATGTAGTGGACATCGGTCGAGTTAATTGTATGCATCAATTCAATCAGCGATGACTTGAAGATGCCACCAAGCGTTGGTTTCCTGTTGGCGGCAACACCCATCCTTCTCCCTGGGGTAGCCACCGCTTTCGCGTTCGCGGCGGTTGCAGAGTCTTTCTCTCGGACTACAGAAGCAGCTTCCAAGACTTCTGCAAGAAACCCGTTTGATGATTGTCGAAGAACCTCCATGTGCTCATCAGGCACTGTATCTCGGTTCTTTTCAATAAAACCGTCTGATTCATATGTTACATCGATAGCGTAATGACAAACAGTGAAAGAAGACTTCCCGAATCTAGGCTTTTTATAATATTTCGATTTGTCATTCGCAAAATTGTGATGCAGCTTAGTTACGAACTGCTCGTCGGAACCCATAGGCAGTCGTGACTCTTCGTCGAGAAGAGCTAAAACGCCAAGTTTGGCCTCGATGAGATCGATACACGGCTGGTTGTCCGAGAAGTCGATAAAGGTCCAATCAATCTCTTCCCGCAAGTATTCCTCCTGCTCCAGTTTGAAGACATGTTGGTTGAATTCCTGTTGTAACTTTTCATTGGCGTAGTTGATACAGAATTGTTCGAAGGAATTTTTGGCGAAGTGCTCAAACCCATAGATATCAAGCACCCCAATGAAGGTTGAGGCCCGACTGCTGACCTCCTCGGTAGCCAGACCAGCATTGATGGTTTCAACAAGCCAATCAAACAGACTAGAGTATATGAACTTAGCGACGGAGTCCCGAACCACCACCGCTTGCTGTTGAGTCAGATTTGACATAATTCTTTCCCCCCTAGTAATCAATTGCTTCTTGACAGTCCATTTGGCGAATTCGGTGGCATCAACACCCAGCATCTGACATGCCTTGACAAGAGATGGTTCAGAGGATGGCAGCACAGAATCTGTCCTTGTCGCTGTGATTTTTACGTTACCTAAATGTAATAGAGCGCTGAGCAGGGCAAAAATCTGTGCTTGTTTATCCTGGCTGACCCCAATAGTCGTTAGAGACTGACGCGTTGCATCGAATTCTGCTTTATCATCCACCCCTTCTATCACAGGCGCGCCACCTTGGTTGAGGTATTCGAAATGTTCGACTGGAAGTAGACCCCACTCTTGCCGCTCTGTTTCTGTAGCCCCAGCCACTAGCTGGTAGAATACATGGTAATTCCTTTCTTTCAATGGTTGAAAGACTAACCTCGAACGTTCGAGTAAGTAAGTCCGTATTCGAGCACCAATGATCTCTGTCTTCTTGTCGAACATGATCTCAATGTATTTCCCAAAGCGAGAAGAGTTATCGTTCCTGGTCGTCTTAGCATTGCCGAATGCCTCCATGACAGGATTCGTCGCCAAGATTTGTTCTTCCGTCTCGCTCATTGCATCTGCTATGCCTTTGGCTCGTTTTCCTGGTTGATCCGGCGATTCGCGTGTTGCAAAGTATCTCATGATATACTTCGCGCTGACCGTCTTGCCTGCTCCTGACTCGCCGGATACTACAATAGTCTGGTTATTATTATCTCGTAACATATCCCTGAAAATTTCTTAGCAGGTCACTCGAGTCCGTGGGGCCGGAGGCTCTTACGCAAAAGCTTCTTCAGCTATAGCGAACAGATGCGGTGCTTGAGAAGATCTTTGCTTGCCCGCGTAGACTTGTACCATGCCAGGAACGTAGAGCGAGTCTACCCTAGCGAAAGGATTTGTAGCGATTAGGACAATACCACTGTATGTGTAAATTTCTTTCTGCGAGTACCGTAGTCGGATAGCCTGAAGAACTGCAACGTCGTCAGCCTGATTCCCAAACATTGCTCGCCTTCATTGAATTACCTGCTGGCTCATTAAGATGGGACAGATTTGTGAGGTCGTCGCTAGCTTCGAGAATGGCCGGATTCATTAGAGGAGGTAGAGATGCATGGGTGCCTTCCTGGAGAATAGCAACGGTTGTCTCAACTTTCTTTGACTATAATGCAATAAACGTGAGCTTTCATCACCATGTCTGTAACCCCAGAGCGAAGAGGTCTCACCTCGCCATTTGCCATCCGAAAAAGTAGCTGGACCTTATCCCCCTGAATATCCTTCGACTCCACCTCTGAGGCAATCCATCCTTCTGTGGGATCGGGTTGCCACGCCCGAGTCCCAACATCGTAGTTGTGTGCCATGGCACCTCAAGGAGAGGGGCTCCTAAAGCCCGCCAGCGTGTATGACAATGCCCCCAAAGGAAAGTAATATTGCCGTTTATTAGATTAAGAAGAGGTAGCAGCAGCCTTTCTGACAACGTAGTAGAGTGTCAGGGGCTCTAGCAAGGCTAGGCACAAGCGACTGAAGCCCTTATATGTTCCTCGGGTAGAGAACGGTTTGCGTGGAGAAAAGTGCCTGTCGGTATTTTAGGGACTGAATGCGGCGGGAAGTAGTAGGATCTAAAGCACGCTAAAAATGGCGTGGGTCCATGTTCAGGGGCACGTTTTTCGGCTCCGCAACCGTACATATGCAGTATTGTCGCTACATCGGTCTTTATTTACGAGACTCACGAGGATCCTTTACCGTTCATGCATCCATGCGTTTAATGCAGTCTATGTTCTATTTATTTAAGTTCAAATTTTTGGGCGCCCGCGGACTCGAACGTTAAGGAGCCGAGCCGCCCTGTCCCCTATGTTGAAGATTGCTCTCCAACACCCCCCAACCTCCAGTAACCAGGTACGATGCTACAAATAACAAATTTGGCATAGTCGTGAGCATTAGCGGGAGCTTTCAAGGATCCACGAGTCCAGCATTTGGTAGTAGACGGAGAAAGTTTCGTTCCCGTCGTGAGATGTTGAAGCCCACAGCAACATAAAGCTCAATACAGTACTCGAGTCATAATTCGAGCTGCCATATTGTTAGCGCCATTAGTATCAGATGCTCCGGGTGTTGAAGACCCCTTACAGCTCAAGCTCTCAAGCCTCTGATACAGATCTTTGATCAGAGTAACATTAACATCGCTGATATCCGCCATCAGGTATGCAACCTAAACTGACGTCAGTAATACTTCCAACCAGGGCTTTATCATATTTACGTCGCCTCTGCTATCTGTCATCTGCTTGTCAACATTGTGGTCGCCCAAGATTGCATTGACTGAACACGTTAGCAAGTCCTTGATGCACACTACCAGTCGTATGTATGCTCACCGCCCCTCAGAACACCAGGAATATTCCGATGAATGTAGATCACCCGGACATGGTTCGCCTCGTCCATTGTCAACGACCTAAGGTTGACTTCTGGCATGTTGACGGCTCCAAGAGTAGATCCCTCGTTGACATAGCGTACCAGAGCCTCACTAACCTCAATGCCGATTGCACTCTGGGCTTCTTCCGTACTCCCTCCTATGTGTGGCGTCAAAATGATGTTTTTGAGGCTTCGGAGATCCTCAGCCCAAGGGTTCAGATCGTTCGTGAAATAGTCTCCGTTACCTCCGGGTTCAGCTGGATAAACGTCCAAAGCAGCGCCAGCGATCTTGCCAGCACGCATAGCATCAATCAGAGCTGGTATGTCAATTATGCTGCCGCGACTCGCATTGATCAAGTAGCTGCCTTCCTTCATATACTCTATCTCTTTGCGACCAATCATATTCTTTGTTTCAGGCAATTCTGGTACATGACAGGTTACGAAATCGGCGGTCCTTAGCAGAGCCTGAAGGGAGGGTAATTGCTTGGCAGTACCGAGAGCCATCAGATTGACCGTGTCGTAAAAGACCACGGTCATGCCAAACGCTTCAGCGAGCACTGAAAGCTGAGAGCCAATGTGTCCGTATCCTATTATGCCTGGACTTGTAATAAGATAATGGAGACCCAAACATGAAGTGGTTGTTACCGAGCGTCTTTCCACGTATTTCCCAGCAACCATTGCTAACCTTGTTCCATGTCCCCCTGTGCATCTCGTTCGAGCGATCCCCAAGTTGTCTGGCCAAAGAGATGATTTCGGCAATGACCAGCTCAGCAACACTTCTCGAGTTGCTGAACGGGGAATTGAATACTGCGATGCCATGCTCGGCTGCGTACTGCGTGTCGACTTGGTTTGTGCCTATGCAGAAACACCCAATGACTATCAGGTTCTTTGCTTCCCGGAGGACTCGACTTGTGAGCTTGGTCTTTGAACGAATGCCAATGACGTGATAATCTCTGCAACAATCAGCCATGTGCGTTTAATTTAAAAGAACCGAATGCGCTACCCCACCGTATTTTAGCTATCAGCTCATCCTCTGGCAGTGAGGTTTTTAGGGAAGTGACTTGATAACCCTGAGCTTCAAGCCGATCTAGTCCAGTCTTGTTCACATTTTCCAGCAGTAGAATCTTGATATCCTCTGTCGCGAAAGGCTTCAATTGTTTATTCGTGGAACTTCGCGTCAATTGTCCCCCACCCTTGACCCAAGACGCAGGGTGAAAGGTCCCATTTGGAGATGTTGAAAGGCCAAGACTGGACGACACGCGCCTCGCGAGCTCCGTTATTGGCGGCTCTATATCGAGAGCCTCCGTAACATCCAAAGCCGAAGTCATGCTGCCTTGTGGGAATGCCCGGGGAACGAGCCACACACTCGAGGCTGCGGGATTCGGTGGATTTTGTGATCCATTCGGCTAAACCGCGGCTTAAGGATGACGTGACTCAGTGGCACGCCGAGTCCAAACGGAGGTTATCATGCTTCATCAAATTGAAGTGCAAGTGTAAGGGAGGTGATACTCTGGTGCTCTGTGCGTCTATTATGCTTAGCAATACTCATAAAGGCCGATCTTCGAGCGTCTTCGAAGGGTCCACGACCCCTGATCGAACACTATCAAAACATTTAGCTACAGACCTGTCTCACTGTCCGCGAAGCCACGAATGTGACTCTTTCATGTGCAGTCCGAAAAACGGAATTCTCTTGTGAACATGTATGAATGTGAACATGTATGAACAAATTCTATTTTGGAAAATTGAGCACGAGATGATATAATTTGGAGGTACAGCAAGCGCCTTCTCGAATTAGAATATGGTCTGTCTGCCCCCTGTATAAGCATACAGACCGTTGCATACAGACCATAGCAAGATAACAGCATGAAACCAATGCCGGTAACACCAAAGACGAACGGAGCATGATCTAGCTTTGCTTGCACTCCGCAGCCTCTTGTTTAGGCTTCGAATTGTCGTCCTAGTGAGAGTATTAGTTTGAATAATAGTATGGATCACAGATACGTAAACATACCTCCTCCTCAGACTCTTCTTCGTCATCCTTTTCGCTACCTTCGTCGTCCTCGTCCTCATCATCTTCATCCTCGAAATCGCCTTCTGGAAGCTCGTCCTCCACCTCTTCGAATTGCAGTGCCTCCCCAGTAAACCAATCAATTGCGCGAGGAATAAGCTTTTCCTTGATGTCTTCGCCGAGCTGATAGTCGAGTTCTAAGCGCTCCTCGACATCCGAAGCAACGTCATCATCGTCTTCTTCTGGGGTTTTTGGAGGATCGAAGAAGTTGAAGAAAGACTCTGTTGGTACTGTCTTCTTTACCACCCTGGTTTGCTTCGTGTCTACTATAGCATTAGCTTCGCAACTCGCGTACAAATAGTCTCGGAAAAGAATTTACTCTTGTTGCGTTGTTTCTTGCTCTCAACTCGCACAGTGAGATCCTTCCCAGCTTTCCAGTCGATCTTGTCCCCTTCGGCATGATCATAGATGAATTCACCTCCGTAGCCGCTCTCTTCCTGATAGAAGTATGTCTTCGTGATAGTCTTATTTGTGAAGAATTCATTCTCGACGAATTCAAATATTAAACGGAATCCAGGTCGCTCGAGGTACTCCATACGAATGTCTGTAAGAAACTTCAATGCTGCTTCATCACGATCCGTGATGAGTTCCGCTAATGAAATCTGGTTTTTCATGGCTGATAACCAGAATTCGGGGATGCCGGCGAGGTCTTCATCCATCTTGTCGTTCTCGGCTACGTCTGTTTTGCCACCGTCGTCTTCGACTTCTTCCTCATCTTGCTCGCCAGCCTTTATCTCATCCTCTGTAGGTTCGGCAGCACCATTTACAATCTTGGCCCGCTTCTCATAGAGAGGAGTGTACTTTGCAAAATATTTCTTTTCCAGCTGTAGTACCTCCTCCTGGAACTCGCCCTCGAGCTTGGCATGCTCTTTTTGTACTCCCTTCAGGCCAGCCACGCGGCGACGCACAGGTGCGGGGAGGGATTCGATGTATCCGGATGATCGGCCTACAAGCGAACCAAGCTTGCCCTGGATCATCGACACGATTTTTGGATTTTGAGCGAATATTGAAGCGGCAGTAGCGCGGTCGAGATCCTCTACGTATTGTTAGCCAACACCTGCAACGTCTGATGTCCGGTGTCTGATGTATATAAAAGTATAACACATACCTTCCTTGATACTTGCTACACCAGGCTGGGCAGCATGCGAAGAGATCGGCGCATTATTGGCTGGAGTGTTCTGTGGGGTCCTATAGCACAAATGGTATCAGCAATCTCTTCTTTATCATGGCCACTGTTGAAGGGACCTACGGAGCGGTGGGCAGGTCGAGCTTCTTGTTGCGGATCGGTTCAGACATGTTGAATAGATTGTTCTGTAGCGGACCTGGGGGGATGGAATGAGAGATGGCGGGGTGAGGTATTGAAATACGGTCTGAAAATAAATTTTATTCTGGGAAGCACGAAGTGGGTTTCCACAAAGGCCTTGCCATGGACCGCTCCAAAGGCTAAATAGAAAAAGCGCGGGTAGGTTTTGCCAGCGCTAAGCACGCGTGAGCCACTTAAAAACAACTTCCGAGCTATTCTCAATCGGAATTTGAATATGATTTGCGCAATCTTGTGACATCACAAATATAAATATAGTCTATGGTCTCTCTATGTAGCGGCGACTGGGATATCAGAGCCTCAGACGATCGCACAGACCCTGTTCGGAGCTGCTGGACACCTACAACTTGATCCAAGTTCCTGAAAACCCGTCTTGCAATTACGATTTGAAATTTGCATGTCCTCAACCATGCTCGCCGTATCCATACGGGCTTCTTGTCTGAACAAAATGGCTCTATGGTAGGTAAGTGTTCGGGGATAGGAGCAGAAGGACGGTGACATCGATTGCACAATGGGGGATTCAAGTCCCCGGCCAATTGCGTATTCGCGTCGAAGCAGCTCAAGGTTAGGACGCAGGAGTAGTACCATGAGCTCCGGACATGCAAATGGTCGCGTGTACCGTAGGGACTCGACCATTAGCAAGTAATTCGTTCCTTTCCCGTTTACACACCTTTGGCATTGTGGTCTGACGTAAATTTAGTGCCAGTTTTGTTTCTGATGTTGAGATGGCCCATGAAGAGGTCCGTGTCTTGCACGTTCCCGCTGGATAATACACGGGAAAAAGCTAACGAGCTCAGGTTTTCGCGGGTCCCATGTCCGAAAGTGTTCCGTCAAGTGTCACTGGTTTTGCTCATCGACGGGATAGGGCAGATTCGGTAGCAAGTTTTACATACTTCCAGGAAGATGAAGAGTCTCCGGAGTGGTCTGACGATCAGGCCATCATCGACGAGGACGTAGAAGATGCCGACGTCCCTAAGCGTAGTGGAGATCTAGAATATGATTTAGAGTCTGGCTCTATATCGCCAAAGAGACGCAAATCCTCTGGATTCTCTAGGACCACAGCAGAAAATCCCCTTCTCTCTCGCCATGATTCGGCAAAGACTGACACGAGTGGTCTCGGTCGTGGGGCAAGGTCCAGCCAGAAGATATATGTTATGACCGAAGACCTGACCATCGTTGTCGCCGGATTTACTACACAAATTTTGGGCTTCTTGATTTACCTGTGCTGTTGTGTCCTGACCCTTGGACTGGGCTATCTAGTACTTCGCTGGCTTCCGCGATGGCGGGTCCGCTTGATAGGTTCCCCGAAGCCTTTGCGGGAATGCGACTGGGTTGTCGTTGAGGTGAGAACGCTATCTCGCCAACGCAGATCGAAACCCCCAACTAAATTCCGCCAGAATCAATGGGGCGAATTTGCGGTACAGAGCATCACCAAAGCATCCTACGGACACTCTGCTTCAACCGTTTTCGGTTTGGGGGAAAAGAAAGGCTATTCGCTCGATTACGATGAAGATGACGACCCAGTGCTGATGAACTTGCGCTTCCTGGACTATCGTTACATAAGGTTTTGTTTTCATCCTTTAAAAGATAAATTTGTCCTATGCAGCGATTGGAAAGACCCGAATTGGACAGACGTAAAGTCGATTAGAGCTGGGCTAGACAGTGACGAGCGACATAGGAGGGAGCAAGTCTTTGGGAAGAACGCAATCGAAATTGAGGAGAAGTCTATTCCTCAACTACTTATCGATGAGGTAAAAGTCATTGTTCCGGCGATTATCTAAGTGGCCTACTTACTAATGTCAGGCCTTTCATCCTTTCTACATATTCCAGATAGCAAGTTTGATCCTTTGGTCTTTAGACGATTACTACTATTATGCAGCCTGTATCTTTATTATCTCAGTGGTCAGCATCACAACAACTTTGACAGAAACTCGATCGGTAAGCTCGGTCATTCTCTTCTCGGATGGACACTAATGATTAGACAATGAAACGTCTACGAGAGATCTCACGTTTCGAGTGCGAGGTTAGAGTTTTGCGGAACGGCTTTTGTGAGTGCATTTGGAAGTCACGAATTTATTCCACCTAACATATTTCAGGGCGACAGGTGGAAAGTGCGGAACTCGTACCTGGAGATGTGTACGAAGTATCCGATCCTTCGCTCACTCAATTTCCATGTGATAGCTTGCTATTGGCCGGAGACTGCATTGTCAATGAAAGCATGCTGACGGGTATGAGGGCTTGATTCCCAAGGTTGGTTAGGTTGCGGGCTTACGATTTCACTAGGCGAGTCTGTACCGGTCTCAAAAACACCAGCAACGGACGACTCGCTACATCTGCTAAAGTTGAGCACCAGCTCAATGAGTACCGAAGTCGCCAAGCACTTTCTGTTCAGCGGCACGAAGATAATTCGAGCAAGACGGCCACAAGGAGGACAAGATGACGAGGCTGTAGCCCTAGCCATGGTAGTCAGAACCGGATTCAATACGACCAAGGGCGCTCTTGTCCGTTCTATGCTTTTTCCAAAACCAGCAGGCTTTAAATTCTATAAAGATGCTTTTCGCTATATCTCTGTTATGGCTGCGGTGGCTGGATTGGGCTTCATTGCTTCCTTTGTAAATTTTGTCCGACTTGGCGTAAGCATCAAACGGACATATTACTTATATTGCGCTGACAAAACTAGTTGGCCTGGCATTTAATCATCATCCGTGCTTTGGATCTGATAACCATCGTTATACCTCCTGCTTTGCCAGCAACGCTAACAATCGGGACCAATTTCGCTCTGTCAAGGCTGAAAAAGAAGAACATATTTTGTATCAGCCCTCAAAGGTACTCTTAACCAAGAATCAAAAGCCTCTATGCAGCATTCTGACCTTGGCTAGGGTCAACGTCGGCGGGAAGCTGGACGTGATCTGTTTTGACAAGACAGGAACTCTGACAGAAGACGGACTTGACGTTCTGGGCGTTAGAGTTGTCCATCGCCCAGCGATGAGGTCTCGTTAGAGTTTCTATCTGCGAACTGCCGTCACTAACTCTGTTTCAGGTTCAGTGACGTACTGGTCGACTCTTCCACACTATTGCCTGGTGCTGCCTACGAACGTGATCCTACAGTGGACTACGGTATTCATAAGGCGGTACTCTACACCATGGCTACCTGTCATTCGCTCCGTGTTGTGGATGACCAGCTTCTGGGTGATCCACTCGACGTCAAAATGTTTGAGTTCACTGGCTGGGCTTTTGAAGAGCTTGCGCAGAAGATCAACGCAATTGATGATGAAGAAGCTCAGAATAGCCCGTCCTCAATCGCAAGACTGCCTCCAGGCATGGAATTCGGGATTGATGACACACGCGAAGTCATGAATGTCAGTAATATTGGCAGGCACGATCTACAGATGGGTTGCTGATTGCACTTACAGAACACACCAATAGAATTGGGGAATCTCAAATCTTTTGAATTCGTATCGCAGTTGCGAAGGGCAAGTGTAATCGTGGGTCAATCTGGCTCTTCACAAGGCGACGTCTATGTCAAAGGGGCACCTGAATGCATGAGGGAAATCTGCCGCCAGGATACCTGTAAGTCATTTCCGAATCACAGACTTCGCTTGGAAGCCAATCTCATGGGTTTACACAGTTCCTGTGGATTACGAGGAGTTGCTAGATTTCTACACCCACAGAGGCTTTCGAGTAATTGCCTGTGCCACCAAGCACATACAAGCGCTTAATTGGGCCAAAGTAGCGAAAATGACACGCCATGAAGCCGAATCAGATCTTAGATTCCTAGGGTTCATCATCTTCGAAAACAAATTGAAACCTGCTACTACCGGCGTCATTGATGAACTCAACGATGCCGACATTCGCAAGATAATGTGTACCGGGGACAATATACTTACAGCTATTAGTGTGGCCAGAGAATGTAACCTCATTGACCGCACAGCTCACTGCTTTGTTCCACACTTTTTAGAGGGTTGGTCGCTCCCCGAGTATTTTCCACGATGACAATTCTAATGGATCTCAAGGCGATGTGAGAGATCCTAGGGCTCTCTTAAAGTGGCAGAGTGTAGACAACTCGCTTTTCGAATTGGATGAAAACACCCTTGTGGTGAGTATTCTCCCTCTTTTGAGCAAGCCTACTGATCATCGTAGCCACTGCCTCCACCAGCGGAAAGTGATGCCTCTTTGCCGTACGATATTTCAAATCTGCGGAACTACTGTCTGGCAGTCAGCGGTGACGTGTTCCGATGGATCATTCAATTCGGGAGCGAGGACGTACTGAAAAGGGTGACTATTCTCGTCATCGTTATCTGGATGCTCTGCTGATGACTTGTAGATGCTTGCTCGAGGTCAGGTCTTTGCAAGAATGTCACCCGATGAAAAGCACGAGCTGGTTGAAAAGCTGCAAAGCATAGACTACTGCTGTGGATTTTGTGGTGATGGTGCGAATGATTGCGGTGCCCTCAAAGCTGCTGACGTGGGCATATCACTGTCTGAGGCCGAAGCCTCTGTTGCAGCCCCGTTCACCAGCCGGGTATTTGATATATCGTGCGTACCAGAAGTTATACGGTGGGGCTGTTATTTTTCACTCCAGATTCCGAGATCACATACTAACGTGTTCATTAGAGAAGGGCGCGCCGCTTTGGTGACCAGCTTCTGCTGTTTTAAGTATATGAGTCTATACTCGGCTATTCAATTTACCTCCGTCAGCCTGCTCTATACCTCTGGCTCTAATTTAGGAGATTTTCAGGTACACCTTACGTTTCCATTCTTACAATATTCACCACTGATTGGAGACTAGTTCTTGTTCGTAGATATATTCTTAGTCCTGCCCATTGCGATCTTCAGTAAGCCTGACCTCATTTTGAGATGATGATCATAAGCTGATGACTTGACAGTGGGATGGACAGGTCCATATCCAACCCTTTGTCGCAAGCGACCAACTGCAAGCCTCGTTAGCCGGAAAATTTTGACCCCACTGTTGGGGCAGATCTTGCTGTGCATACTCGCACAAGTTATTGGCTTCGAATTTGTGCAACGCCAGCCATGGTAGGCTTAACAATTGTCCTTATTACCTTGGCTCCTGGTTAACCTCCTTTAAGGTTCATTCCCCCACAATTAGACACTGAGAAGTCGAATGTCGAGAATTCCGAAAACACCACTTTGTTTTTGGTTTCATGTTTTCAGTATATCTTTTCCGGAATTGTACAAAGCATTGGCCCGCCATTCAGGCAAACCATGAGGAACAACTGTACGTGCAAAAACCATGCTCTGCAGGCTTCACTAACTAGTCCATAGTACCCTTCGTGGTCACAGTTGTTGCAACTTCCCTCTTCTCTGCTTACATGTTATTCGACCCGGGAACCTGGCTTGCTGATCTAATGGTCTTGACGCCTATGTCTCTAAACTTTAAAGCTTTTCTGCTCGTCTTAGCATTAGGTGGGTTTGCTTGTTCGCGGATAGCTGAGCGGAAGGCGTTTCTATGGCTTGCCCGTGTCCTTGGCAAAATCCATGATAAATTATGGCCGCACAGGCGGAAGAAACGAAAAGAATATAAATTACTGCTGGAAGAGATGCGAATGTAAATAGAAATAAATACACTTTTCGCACTTTCTATCACGCATGGTAGATAATAAGAGGAATGTTGTAAGCCTAAGAGGAATACGAGTACGAGGTGGGCTATTGACGTACTTTGGACATGGACTGTAGGTAAGACGGTTGCCTCTGTACCCCTAGTGCAATCTCAACACTTCCTTTAAAGATGCCCTCCTCGCCACCCATTCCTGTTTACTAATTCTATCTGCATTTGAAGTCGGAAAGCTGTGCCAAACAACATGAATTATGGTACGTGAATCACCTTTGTCTATCGCTCCACAGCTACGAGGAACTAACAGCATCATAGACTGGGTACTCGATGGAGGCTATCTGCCACAAGCGGTCATACGGCTTGGCATACGGCTCCAGCTGCGAGATCGCATACGCATTATTCAGTCCACCTCACTGGAAGAGGCCTACAAGACGAAGATGCAATATATAAAGGCATTACGCACCCGTTCAATGGCTATTGAAACCAAGACTGCGAACACACAGCATTATGAAGTCGGCACCGGAGTTCTTCAAGCTTGTCTCGGACCACGAATGAAGTATAGCAGCTGTCTCTATCCAACTGGGAAGGAAACACTGGGGCAGGCTGAGGTGGAGATGCTGGAGACATACGTGGAGAGAGGCCAATTGGTTGACGGCATGAAGATACTAGACTTAGGGTGCGAGAGATGCTGTCCATGAGATTGCAGCTGTGGCTGACATGGCCACCAAAGTTGCGGATGGGGCTCTGGGGCACTTTACTTCGCTGAAATATTTCCCAACTCGCAAATAACAGCCTTCTCTAATTCAAGAACTCAGAAAGCCTACATCGACAGGCAAGCGAGCTCCAAGGGACTTTCGAATCTAAAAGTTGTCACAGGAGACGTGGTAGACTACGAATTTGAGAAAGAGGCTTTTGATCGTGTGGTGTCTATTGAGCTTTTTGAGCATATGAAGAATTACGAATTGTTGATGGCAAAAATTGCAAGGGCTTTGAAACCTGGCGGGAAGCTTTTCGTGCATATTTTCAATCACAAATCTACGCCATACGATTTCGAGGATGGTTGGATGAGCACGCACTTCTTCACTGGGGGCACCATGCCGAGTGCTGATTTGCTACATTACTTTCAACAGGACTTAACATTGCAAGAACAATGGTGGGTTAATGGGAAACATTACGCCAAAACGTGTGAGGTGAATGATTTCTGCTCTCTTCGCAATCCAAAATTCGGCTGACAGCTACAGGACTGGTTAACTAAAATGAATGAAAGCAAACGGGATATTCGGCCTCATCTAGAGGAGACATACGGAAAGAATAACACAGCAATGTGGTTTTACAGATGGCAGATCTTTTACATGGCCTGTGCAGAGCTTTTTGCATACGAGGGTGGGGATACGTGGGGAGTGTCACATTACCTCTTCCAAAAGTAGCAATGGACCTCTTATATATAGTGCAGAATAAGCATGGCGCCGGGACTTCCTAAATTGCTTTATGGACATGAGTATTCCGGTCCGAATGATGTTACGGTTGTGAGATATTGTTCAAAAAACATATTGCTGTCAGCTGCATGGAGGAGGATGCTCCTGAAGTTCCTATCTCCCGAATATATCTACAAGACATGTTGCTTGATCTTCGCCCTTGCCCCGCACCATCGATCTCGATTCTGTAAGGCTTGAACCAAGACGCCGACCCTTGCAATTTTCTAACACTGAAGACGTCGCGAGCTATCTTAATGCTCCCATGGATGTCTCCAACCCAGTAACACGGGTCCGTCTTTCTTTGCGCGATACATTAGCTATACCGCATTAGCATGTACCACGCCCCCAAGGAGCCAATGGAACCCACGAAGAACCACATTGAGGCGCCCAGCAATGTCGCAGAGTAGCGGTATAATGGCCTAACCTAGTGGTGCATCATGTTAGGCCCGAGCTTCTGTCCTCGGTTATAACGGGTTGCGTACTGGGTGCAGGTGGATCGGATGGCCACCATGATTGCCATTCTTGCCCGCCATTATCTTCGCTGCAGAAAGCTCTAATGTAAGCGCCATCCTCCAGTTGTTATCAGTGTTGAAAAGACTCACTCAGGACGAGACTGATCAGACTCTCAAGATGTGCTTCAAAGCCTAATGATCCCTTGAATAACAACAGGGTTGCTCTTGCGTAACGCGCTTAGATATTCCTAACGGGGACTAGTAAGCCGGCGTCTATGTTATTGATGAGGCTTCCATTCACGAAGTGAATCAGACCTGGGAATATTGAATTCGCCAGTGTAGAGCATCCATACTTAATATTCACTCTTCCATTTCCCAGAACCCTGCCAGCCCCTTCTTTTCCCCTGTCCATGTTCAATCATCCGCCGTCTGATGGACGCTCTTGCTCTCTTATTCAAGCGCAGACCTCGCACGTATTGTACATGATGAGAACATTATATTCTGACAACAGCCGACAGCTCTGTTCGAAGACTTGAACCTCCCAATACTCTACACTTCGGCCTCTTCCTGACGCTGCCGGGTCGGTTGGTCGCGCCTTATCTCCATTACTCTCGAACGTCCACGACATACTGCAATCCTCAAGCATTCCGAAGAGTTGTCTTGCCCAACGGCAAACCCTGCTCGCCCAAATCTGCACAAAAATATCTGACTTGGAACTTTTTAACAATGTCCCATTACTAGGAGCTACTCGTTCCCTCATCTTCTCGCCACAATGGCTAGCACACCGCACCCTGTTGGCGGGCAAACCCCCAATGGCGTTCCAACGGGCAACAAAAGAACTGCTGCGCAGGCTTCGTTGGAGCTAGGGCCTGATGGGAAGAAGCCACGGTTCCATGGGTGCTCAAAGATTACTAATTACATCATTATGTCTAAGCTCGGAGAGGGCACTTTTGGCGAGGTACACAAGGGCGAATCCCGCGTTACTGGACAAATTGTGGCAATGAAAAAGATATTGATGCACAATGAGAAAGATGGATTTCCAATCACTGCGCTCCGAGAAATCAAACTTCTAAAGATGCTCTCACACCCTAACGTCTTAAAGCTGGAAGAGATGGCCATTGAACGCCCAAAGGGGGAGGGACGAAAGAAAGCAATCATGTATATGATCACGCCGTACATGGATCATGATCTTTCGGGCTTGTTGGACAACCCTTCTGTTGACTTTACCGAGCCGCAGATCAAATGCTACATGCTGCAACTGCTCCAAGGCGTGGCATATTTGCATGCGAGCAAGATCCTCCACCGTGACTTGAAAGCCGCAAATCTGTTGATCAATAACCAGGGTATTCTTCAGATCGCTGATTTTGGATTGGCAAGACCTTACGAAGATGAGCCACCAAAGCCCGGACAAGGTGGTGGGGAAGCCACCAGAGATTATACTACTCTTGTCGTTACGCGATGGTACAGGCCTCCTGAGCTACTTCTTCAACTTAAGAGATACACTACTGCCATTGACATGTGGGGCGTCGGCTGCGTCTTTGGCGAGATGTTCACCAAGAAGCCAATACTACCAGGAAACAGCGACGTTCATCAAGCTCAGTTGATCTTCGACCTTATGGGTTCTCCGACTGAAGAGAATATGCCAGGTTGGAGTTCTCTCCCAGGTTGTGAAGGAATTCAGTCATTTCAACACCGCAGTTGCACTCTTCCCCAAAGGTTTCGAGCACAAGGATCGTCATTCATATCTCTCCTCAGCGAATTCTTGAAGCTCGATTGGCGCAAGCGCATCAACGCAATAGATGCCCTCGAGCATCCGTATTTTAAAAACCCTCCATTGCCAGCCAAGCCGGGCGATATTCCTCAGTTCCAAGAATCGCATGAATTAGATCGGAAAAAGCTCCGGGAGCAGAAAGCTATACTACCTCCTGCACCAGCTGGGGGCACTGTAGGAATGGGGAGCGACGGAGATTTCGCCAATGGCTCCAGCCATTCTAACCAGCGGGGTCAGTACAGACCTCGGGGAGGCGCCGGCGGATTCTACAATGACCAACAATCATATCCGCCAAGGCAGAATGGATTTGACAATCGCTGGAACGGTCCACAGCGTGATCATAGAGGTCCTCCTCCCCCTCCTGCAGGTCCACCACCACCACCGGTTCGCCGTCCTGCATGGGCCCAGGAGGCAAACGGACTGCCACCAAGACCGCCGCCGCCAGCTAACGCCAGCTGGACAGGGCAAGTCCACCGACCTGCTAATCCTCCGCGAGATGATGGGAGAGGGAGACCTCCACCGCGCGAGTCCGGTGCACCATCTCGTGTTGATACATACATTCCTAGCTATGCTGGTCGAGAAGATGGAGGTCGTGACCGCGAACGTGACGATGGGCGAAGGATTAGAGACGAGGGGCAGCGCAGAGACGAAAGGGGTGATAGAGCTCGGCAAGGAGAAAGGAGAGGTCAAGATTATAGAGACTCTGGACGTCGTCGGAGTCCTGAACGAGATCGAGAGCGGGACCGGAATAGGGACTTGTACAGGCGTTGATCGAGTATACAATTTCTTGTAATGTTTTTAATAAGCTTGCAATGGCTTGGAAGAGGCTGCATTCCAATGGGCTACAGCATTGTTCTTGGGAGCCGGTCCAGGGGCGTTCATGGCTATTAGCTAATCATTTCTTTGACATATTCTCGTTCGGAGCTACGACCTGGTTGGATTGACTTTTACATAAGGCATATCACTTATGGACAGTTCGAGCGGATGCTACTGGATTAGCTGTCCTCCACAACCATACTGCCTTGCCCTTCAGAAATAGAGAAGCAGACTCTTCTGATTCAAGCTTCACTGCCCTTGTGTGAAATTGATAAGGTTCTAACTTTTGGTTGGTTCCCAAGCAGATTTCCTATGACACGTAGGATCGAGGAGCTGGTTGGCGCGTAAAGCACGTACAGAACGCCACAGTGACGCGCTCACGTCTGAAGCGCCGGGCAGGTCAAGGCTTCATAGCCAATTGATATCGGTCAAGGTCCTTGCTGGCGATATTTCTCCATGAAGGGTGTTAATTTAGATGCTGAGGTAGCATGAGGGTCTGATGTAATCTCGTACGACGAAGACCGCTTATCGTGAAGAGAATAGAGAGAGTGAGCGTGTCAGATTTGGTGGGGAAGACTTGACAGCGACTGCCAAGCCTTGCCTTGCTTCAAGCCCTCTGGCGTTTTTCCTCCCCTCACTCACTCGACCCTCGCCCTTCACCATCCCCATTGCTGACTCTCAACACCCATTGCTTACAGCTATTACTCTCATCACTTGCAAATCCACATCGCATAGAGTCTTGCAATGCTCAATCCTCCATCGCACAACACTTTGCTAGCTTAGAAGCCGAGATTCTTGGCTTGCACACAGCGTACTAAGTCTGCAACACCTGCGACCACTTGCGCAGTACTCAAGGACCACCAACATTGATCGTCAGAAGAAAAAATATCCTTTGAGCTTTGCTCAGAACGCATGAAATCGGCTTGATCTTTTAGGTTGGCTATCTCAAGGACTGAAACGCTGCATTGCTCAGGTGCGGCTGTTCCGAGTTTGTGGCATCAACACCCACAGACTACAAGATCGCCCACAACAGCACCTCGCATGCGAATTGTACAAGACTCGTCAGACACGCGTCACATGTATTTTTATTTCACAACATAAGTTCAGCATAGCATTTCTTCGTCTTGACCGATGGCTTCGACGCGACGTATCGAGATTTTCCAGGATCCCGGCCCTAGTGCAGAGACATCCACAATGCCTTCACAAACATCATACGACTTCATGGGCACGATCTTTCCAGATGAAAACGCATACTTTGACCACCCACCCACGGAAAAAACCATATTCCATCCCCCGCCACCTGCACCGACTGGACGGTCTCCGCTCAAGGCTGTCCGTCAGGGCAGGAGTACTCCGCCCAAGGTCCTTTTCGACAATAAGATGAACATCTCGCTCCCAACCCCACAACCACCTACCTTCACGACTGATTCCCCTGTCAAGAAGTCTACCGTCTCGTCGCTTCATCCAATCGCACCGCATAAATCTATGAAACCGATCTTTACCACGTTCTCGAGCACTGCATCCATAGATAAAGAAAACATTAATAGCGACAACTTCGCCGAATTTCCAGATCCCTCACAGGGATCTAAAGTCTCCTTGAAGAGAAGTTCAAGCCATGCCGGTCACTCCCACGATCGACACTCAAAGAAGTCTTGTGTCAAAGGGTCATCCGACCCAGAGCTTCCAAATCCGCAGAACATGCCGGTCGTGGAGGACGACGGGAAAAAGCCACCTTATAGCTACGCAGTTCTCATAGGAATGTCAATATTACGTGCTCCAGGCCGTCGCCTGACTCTCGCTCATATTTATAAATGGATCTCGGATACATTTTCCTTTTATCGCCTCCCTGAGACCGGCTGGCAGAATAGCATTCGTCACAATCTTAGTCTCAACAAGGCATTCATTAAGATAGAGAGACCCAAGGATGATCCTGGGAAGGGCAATTACTGGGCGATTGAACCAGGAATGGAATCTCAATTCCTCAAAGATAAATCATCTCGTCGTCCGACCTCGTCTGGAGGTTCCATCATGAAGAGTTCCTCGCAACAACCATCAAGTGAGGCCAATGTCTGGCCAGTCCAGCCTCAGGCTCTTCCCAAGTCCAGTCTCAGACCCGTTCTCCAGGAATCCGAGATCTTCGAGCCATCATCCGATGCGACTATTCCGGCCTCTGATGCACCATCATCCCTAGACGAGGAGGCTGAAGAGTTGGTCAATATGCCTCCCCCAGTATCTCGGGCTCCACTTTCTTCGCCACTACAGCCAATCCACTCCTCGCCTCCAGTTGCCCATCAGCCAATGTTGCGCGAAGACACGCCGTCTCCTGTAGCTGATCCAGCTTTACCCTCAGGCAACTCTAGGTCACGAAAGCGCAAAATGGCTGCAATGGATGACAGTGGCTATTTCTCTTCCTTAGAATCGTCAGCATCGCGGCACTGCACCAATTCCAAGCTGATAGACCTCAATGCGGACAGACCAAGAATCAAACGTGGGCGAGCAGAGGAAGAAATTGCTAGAATTCGTTCCTCTTCCCACGACATAAGCCCAACTAAAGGTCGCTCGTTCTTGAGGCAACCCACACCGTCGCTGATTTCATCCTCCCCGCTACGACATTTCGATACCTCGCTAATGCTGCCACCCCTGACCCCTGGGGTAAGATTCAGCCTACCTCCCAAGCCTCCACCGTCTATCTCGCCAAACACCAATCTACGAAATCATCGCAACAATATCAGGAAGCTGCTTGGATCTCCGCCCCTCAAGGCTACAAGCATTTACAACGACGAAGTGTCTTTCAGTCCTGCGTTCAACATCGTAGATGACGGAAATGACACATTCAATGAGGACCTTCAATCTAGCTTCAATATCTTCGAAGACAACGCTGACAATGTCTATGGTCGTGCCTCTTCATCGTCTCCGGTGAAGCGATCTATACGTCGGCCTAGAATTGAACGTGCCAGCAGGACGGCAAATGTCCTAGCAGATATTACTGGTGCAAGTCTAAACAGTAATCCCTCACTGTCGAAGATGCCTGCTTTCGAGTCTCCACTCAAGCAGAAGTCGACTAAATCCGGTCTCGTCTTTGATAGTAGCCTTGAAGACACGTCGAAAGAAGAATTGTTCGGTCTGGATTTCCAGGACGAGGAAGAGCTCGACGATTTCGGTGGATTGGACATCTTACAAGGCTTTCAGAAGATTGGCGGCAACCAAGGCTTAATGGCATCGACCAAGAAGGGCTCCAGGCCTGGTTTGGGGGCTAGAAGCCACACTTCACGATTCTAGGGTCGTAGGTGGCTAGGTCACTGCAGGTGCGGTGGTTGAGGTTACGGCTATGCAGACATCGTTGTCTAACGTGCTGGTACAAGCATTGGGTAGCGTTGATGCCCACCAACGGCCATGTGTGGTCCTTGCTTAGAGAGCCGACATCCACTTGCTTGCTCTCTGATATTTCCTGTCCGTCGGAGCAGATTGGGGGTTTCCACTCTCCGATATCCCACCTATTGGTGACGGACTAGGAATCCAAGACTTTGCTTCGTGTCCTTAGATTGTGAACTTTATTCCCATGGGCTTCAAAATCGCCGGGTCTCTTCAGATCCAAAGATTAAAAGGCCACGAGTTACGCATGGAATTCTCAAATCAGGTTTTGTTCCGGTTTCGGCGTCGTTTTAATGGTGGAATAATGAAAGTCTTCGATGACCAAGATTATCATGATGGAGCGATATGGTGCTCGGGGAGGGGGGGGGGGAATCATGCTTTCATGTATATCTTAGGCGTTTAGCAGGCGCAAGCATCTTTATGTTTTCTTCGATAATGCAGTGCAAATCGATGTTTTACAATTAAATCCTCTTGTGACGCTTCGTAAAGATAATTGTGTTGCTGAGTACGCCAAGGTACAGATACGAATAGGTTGGTAACTACGATATCTGGTTTCGGGCTTTGACTTGGGGTTGGGAACGTCCCAGTGCCAGCAACATGAAACCAGTTTAAGTCTGTTGATGCGATTTGCTACTGCCAAGCTTCATTGAGTGGATCTTCCTGGCTTTTGAAACGATACAAGATGAAGAATAAGTCCTTATAATTCTCCCAGGCCAGATACAGCCCTTTTCACCAATACCCTCCCTGTTACACATCCACTGCTCGTCACTCGAAGCACCGACGTTCTCGAGCAAAGTTGCAAGTCCATGTTTGCGAATCAGCCTTGTGGAAGAAAGACCTTGTGCTAGAGGACGTATCTTTTGATGATTGACTGCTGACAATTGAATGGATTGACTGACTTTGGCACATTGGTTCAGTGCCGTGGAGATACTGCCTTTTCAATTACGATAATGTCAGAAGTGGCATAGATTTGTCCGTGACCGAACGGGACTCATGTGACTCTATAGAGGCAGAGGTCTGGTCTCATAATAAGCTAGAAAACAGGCGAGAACAGATATGCCCTCTTTGTGAGTCTCGACAGTTGATACAGAGATGTCCTCCACCGCCTTACGATTAGTCGGCGTTCACACCATACACTTAACCCCTCCTCTCCTCCGGCATACTCCTCCTCTCCCTCGACGCCAACTTCTTTCTCCTCCTCTCGATAACCTTATCGACCTGCTTCCCCTTCAACCCCTTAAACCTCTCCTCCAGCGCCCTCTTCTTTTGCTCCCCTTTCTTCAAATAAAATGGCTTTTTCCCCTGTTCCACCCTCTCCCTCTCCTCCTTCCTATGCTTCCGCAGCACCTCCTGCTGCTGCTCTTTCATCTGCTCTGCCTTTTTTCGAGACTCCATACTCAGTAGGGCGCGCTTGAGCTTTTCTTTGGCGTCGGGGTCTTTGGTTTTACGGATGGCGGTTATAAGCTCGGCTATCTCGCTGTCGCGATAGGTTTCTAGGAAGGAGTATTTTTTCTTGATTTTTTGTTCATCGAGGGGGCCGCTGAGAGGTTCGAAGCGAGGATCTCGGTGGTCAATCTTTTTGGTGGGGACGACTTCGCGTTTGCGGGAGACGGCCTTTTTGGCGGAGATTTCTGCGGGTGCGTGCTTCGATGAACGGGAGAAGTCTCGGTTGTCTTTCTTGCCGGCTTTGCGCTCGAGAGCTTCTGAGTCTAGGAAGTGGCGATTGTTCCCATTTGTATTGTGGGCCGGGCGCGGCCCCTGGTCGCCACCGTCATCGTCGTTGCTTCGTTTCCGCTTGCCCAGGGTTTCTTGTGCTGCTGCTAATGCGCCGAAGGAGATCGAGGCGGCCTGTTCCTCGAGGGCTTGACTAGAGACTTCTGAATCGGACTAAATGCTTGGTCAATTTCTTAAATAAATTCACAACAATTCAGATAGCGAATGTTGACACGTACTTCCAAGTCCTCCTCTCCTCCCTCCCCAGTACTATCTGAGCTCTCTCCGCTCTGACTATCCGAAGAAATAGCACTGCCGACGCCTGAGTCAACAGAGTCAGACCCTGAGCCGTCGACAGATTCGCTGTCACTGGAGGCCTTTCGAGGTTTCAATCGATACTTGAGAGGATCGACTAGCCGTTTCGCATCTTCATTACTGAGGGTCGTAGACTTGGAGGATTGCAGCCGATCTCTAGGACCCTGGGGACGCAATTTATGCTCAGCCATGCTGGAGAATGGGCTGTTGGTCTTCGCAAGTCTGCCATTCTGGAAGATGAAGACATTCAAGATGGAAGGTTTACCGACGTCCACTATCTCGGGAGTACCCGTGTTGACGTGCATTAGCGCCCGCGAAACCAGTACCTGAAGTTGCCCATTCAATCTCATAGTGACACCCTCTCACTTTCGCCTCATATATGGTCACGGCAGGCGCTCGCAGTCTACTACTACACATAAGTGCCCTATCTACAAAGCTGTCGCTCGTCACAAGGCGTGCTCCTCTTTGGAACGAGCACTGGCGGAATCACGGAGGCGCCAAGGTAAACTCACACTTCACCTTAACTCGCCATATCTTTGCTGAAGTATGGAGACTTTCAAGGATCGACGGCTTCGCCATGACCGCATCGCCGTCCTACGATCAAGTATTCAGGCGGGGCTGAAGCGGAGTATGGAGGCGCATGAGACTCTGGATTTCGAGAGCTTGGGACTTGAGAAGACCAGGCCACCACGAGACTACTCCCAGCGTCTAACGAACAGAAGGAAAGGCAGAGCTGGGAGCGGTACCAACACAGATAGAGGCTCACTTCCTCAATTGTCTGATACAAAGTCTTCGGCTAGAATACGTGAAGCCGCGTCCACGGTCTCCTCCAGCGACTCACCACCTATAGCTCCGCTCGCGACCCTCGCCAATCCCTGGAATCCTGTCAACGGTGGAAAGGCTGTCGGGCACAATGGCCTTCAAACTCACCCTAAACCTCTCAAATACCATCCCGGGCAAGACTTCGTACCATTAAACCAACCAGCGAATACTCCCCATCACCAGCCTGTTCAGACAAGCTTGGCTCTTCAGGGCTCGTCAATCAAATTCAAAGACAGTTCTGGCCCAGGTTCCTTTGCGCAGAAATCCAAAGTGTCAGTACCAGCGTACCACGGATCTCCCCCCTTCCGCATTGACAAGCAGTCCAGGCACACAAAGACGTCCACAAAACCCGTGCGCTACATACCACCTAACCAACGGACGGGCTCCCAGACCGCCACGCCAATCCCACCCCCCCGCGAACCTCACCGCGATAGATCCCCCATCATCGCAGTCCCCGCACCCCAACCTACCCCCACCTACCTCAACCGCGCCCACCTCCCACCCACCCTCCTCCCAAACCCCCAACCCCTCCTCCTCGTCCTCGACCTGAACGGCACCCTCCTCTACCGCAACCGCCACCACTCCCCCGGAACCCCCCACCCGCGCCCCTCCCTCACCCCCTTCCTCACATACGCCCTAACCCACCACCGCGTCCTCATCTGGTCATCCGCCAAACCCCATAACGTCCACTCCCTCTGCTCCAACCTCTTCACCTCCGCTCAACGCTCCCTCCTCCTCGGCGTCTGGGCCCGCGACACCCTTGGCCTCACACCTGCCCAATACAAAGACCGCGTTCAAGTCTACAAAAATCTCGAAAGGATCTGGAATGATGAAACACTCCCGCGTCCACCACAATCACAATCACAAGCAGCAGGAGGAGATGGACAACAACATTGGGGCCAGCATAATACGCTTTTGATAGACGATAGTGCAATTAAAGCCAGCGCGCAGCCGTATAATCATATTGAGATTCCTGAATATGTGAAAGGGGGGGAGAGGGAGGGGGATGGGAAAGATATGTTGGGGAAGGTGGTGGGGTATTTGGAGGAAGCGAGGAGGTATAGTGATGTTAGTGCATTTGGGAGGTTGAGGAGATTTGATATTGAGGGTGAATGGGGGTGGAGATGGGATGGGAGGGGGGGAAGTGCTGGTGGTAGGGGAGAGGAAGGGGAGGAAGAGAGCACTACTAGTGATGAGGATGATGATGAAGACGATGGAGGAGGTGGAGTTAGTATATGACCTATGATCTAAGTTTGCTTATACTTCGAATCATAGAAAGTGAGATGATCTCAATACTAGCTCTGCAAGTTAGGTAGAGGACTGAGACGTCCATGTCACCAACACATACCTTAAAGATACCCGATTCATAATGCAGAACCATTCTTCTACTCTGCATAATTCCCCACTCCATTCTCTCCTAATGACCATCCGCAGCCCGAAACCTTAGCAACCATCACAACAATCTCTTTCGTTACCTCACCACCCTTTCAAATATCGAACTCATCCCCCCTTACCTTTATGATATCTCCGGAAGTCAATGAGGTGGGCTATCTGCAGCAGAGTGGCGACCACATCAGAGACCGCTCGACTACTGAGGAACCGAATGAGCAGTACTCACTCATCATCGTTATCGAATCTTTTTCTGTTGGTGGGTTCGAGAAACAATCGATAATCAATCAATGGGCGAAGAGAAAGAAGAAGAAGAAAAAGGGTCCTTTTGATATGAGATGACGGAAACACGCAAGTCTAAGTCAAAAAAGCTGTCCAGCACTGAAACGAAAGCAAAGGATCTTCTTGGAATGAACATCAAATGCGGAAGTCGGAAGCCGTATGAAGTATTCTTCGTGATGTTGTGAGAAGCGCTACACCATAAGATTTGTTCATTTTGGTATTACTGACCATGCGTTACTCTCATCGGGATAGATAGGGGTCAGCTATGCAGAGAGTCTATCGTGAGACTACAATTACCTGGCGTAGGGACTTCGAATTTGCTCTTATTGCGATCATAAAATAGGCCTGAATCTCCAAAGTGCAAATCTATGTAATGACAGAGCAAGATGGCAATGACCAAAGGCGTGGTCCACAGAATGACTAAAGCCTTGAGCAGCCTCTTAAAGGTTATGTGGCTGTGAATATTTGCTGAACAAGGTTATTAGATCGCCCCGCTCCATGCTAAGCCAGAAAAAACCCAGCATACAAATTGCACGAGTGCGAAATACGAACCGACACTCATGACGATGTCCCCCCACTGCATTGCAGGTCTCTCTGTCGCCGTCTGCCGCTCCAAGTTTGCGAAACGGAAGGCAATTGGCGCATAGCAGGGAGCGTAAGCATTGGATTCCGGTGTTTTGACCGTTTTGTTTGCCGAGGACATATTACGGGTCGCAACATCGCACACGACGTCAAGCATGGGAGATGTGTTGACCTGGGCGTCGTACTCGTAATGAGGTGTAGAGTCTCGCCGTCTCATGTAGTTAGGTGTAAGGGTGATGGTGGTGAACCCATTGGCGTTCACTAGGGTCAGACCCGCAGTCCCAGTCTCGTACGCCTCCTGTGCCGGGATTACTGGGTCGTAAACTAACAGCCAAACGTTTGGGCTGTCACGAAGTATCGAGTCTCCAGAGACCCACCGGGACGAATTGTCTGCTCTAATAGTCAGTCTAGTGACACCCTTGCAAACCCCAAATACACCCACAGTTGAATGTAACATGTAAATTGAAGAAAGTTTGCACGTCTCCAGTGACGAGATATGAAGGTGGCATGAAGGAGATAGTCCTTTTCGTATCGTTTCCAATGAAATGATCGTAGATAGTGTGATCGTAGGACTCGCTACAGTTGCATAAATTTATCTCAATCTAAGCAATCTCAGCTTCGTCCATCGAACTGCATACAGGAGCATCCGGAATGTCCTAACCTATGAAACAGGTACAGGGTTAGTGTTCAAGAAAGCTCGCTTGATAGTGCGCCGCTGTGTCAGACATTATCAACACCGCCGGCCAAGGCACTCTGTTCTTCGTATAAGAGTCAGCCTCCTTCAGACATGCGTTGTAGCAAGGATCTTCTGGGTATTATATTACTCACGATCTTTTCCGAGCTCGTGGTGACGATCCATGAGTTGGAGGCTGCATGCCACTCTGTTGCATACAAAACAGTCATGACGAGGATGGTGAAAAAGCAGGTCAAGACCGTGTTGGCTACGTTTCTGCGATAGCGGCGATGCTCTGGGCTAGAAATGAGCCTCTGTACTTAAAGAGCAGTAAAGTCTGCTTACGCCGCAGTTTTAGATCTGTCAATGCAAAAGCCGCTATTAGCAGATCGAGTATGGTAGCAACAAAGTAGGCTATCGGCAGCCACGCTTCGGAGGGATTTTTGATGGCGAGGCCGCCGACGACGAAGAAGACCGCAAGACTGATCAATGCTGCAACAACAGTTCTTGTACGGGGAATGCATTTGGCTTCAGGGTCAACCATGACACCAAGGCCTTTCATATAGTGCCGTGCACGGTTCCATATATAGATGCACACTACAAGCCCTTGGTTATGGAGCCGAAATCGCATTGCAGCCATGACAATGCTCAAGTTGTGTTGATTGTGACGGAAGGGTATCCTCTGGTGGTTGCAAAGTGTCCAGTCACCGTGCCACCCCCTGTGCCCGCAATAGAAAGGCGATAGGATATTGGCCGGCCTCCTAAGCAATCTTGAGACATTCTTGAACCTGTTTGTCGTGTAGTGTGCTGTTGAAGTCTCGAAAATCTCGCTGTTTTAACATTGCTTTTTCCCGATTATGCCAGATATTGGACATCAGTCTGTTGATCAGCCTCGTGCTATTGGCAATTCGCTATCCGCTATTTTAGCACCTTCTAGCTACTACTGTCTTTCAGTATTGCTCCATCATGTATACTACATCCTTCATCTTCCATAGCTCCTGCCTCCTCAGGCGAGGTAATGCAGTCATATTCGATGTCCTTATCTGGCAGTGTCAAAACCGCCGACCGATTGGTTTCAACCGTTCTGTCTCCAGCCTCGCGCTGCAAGTTAGTAGTAATGTATGTGTTGAGCATATCCAGAGTCTGTACGATGATGCATCGCGGATTCTATACTGATTCATGCCGCTTCATACCAATAAGCACAAGAGAGGTTTTACCGAGTCCTATTGAGAGAAACAAGGCAATTCAAATCAAAGCGCGGTTTCCTTTTGTGGGTTACAAGGGAGATTCGCATGCCCGGATTCTATCGCTAGGCGTCGGCAGCAAAAGGTATTCGCTAGTTCTTACGGCGCGCCAATAGAGGCAAACCGCCGTAACCCTAAAAAACTTGAAAACCCAAAAAAACCTAAAAGACCAAACCCAACAGATACACTGCGCAGCCACCTACTATAAGATGTTATATAAATCACATAGGTTATAGCCTAATCAAACAAAGTACCAACTCTAGATTGGAAGTACCATCTTATGGTTAAAGATTTACCCTAAGTACTTCCCCTAGGTAGCCGCCTAAGCAGCCGCCTCAGCAGCGCCTAGGGTACCCCCTAGAGTTGCCCCCTAGGGTAGCCCCCAGAGCACACGGCCTAAGATACCCCTAAACTATGCATAAAACTAGCCTTAGATTTTAGTAGTTAATGATTATCACTATGCGAAGGTATATCTATTTACCAAGTGATAACCTATGTTAATTGTGTACCATATCATAGCGAGTGGATGCGCAGTTTGGCAGTTAGTTTCCCAGTTTTTCGGTTTTTGCATTTTAGGGTTATGGCTGTTTGCCACTATTGGCGCGCCCGTATATTCGACAATGATATTGCGAGGGTGCGAGAAACGGAGTTTGGAAATTGGCCGCTCTAGCAATAGATCATGGGGATGAAAGGGAAAGTACACATCTTAGACGAACATCCCATCATGTACCACACAAATTTCAGAGCACACAGATTTACAATGAAACCTAAACTTAACTTGATATTTGAGATTTACTCTCGCTATCCGCAAGGTAAGGTAGGTAGGTACAAAAGCCAGCCTCCCAATAGATCCAAATACATTTTTTTAATGCTCGTACCCATGGATATACCTAGGTAGAACGTCTGTATTAGCCCATCCCATTTCATAGCACAATCCCACCGCATCCCATATCATAAACCGTGCCCGGCACAGCTCAGATAAATTTCCTCCCTTTCATGCCTGATAATTTCGGATAGATTTCGATTGATCGATCCCAGAATGCCCCCAACGCCTGCGCCAGCAACATCATGGAACCAAAGCTCGATAATTTCCTCAGCATATGTAAAGGTAAGAGTAGGACCAACTCCACCATATTCCCCCGCGTACCGTAAAGAAACCCATGATAGAACAATTCTAATTCGTATCTCCCAGTCCAGTGCCTTGAACGCCGTTTGTGTGATATAGACAAAGATTAACGTGGTTCAATCAGGAATGGAATAGATCCCACGCCCGTGCACACAAGCCTAAGAATTCATCTTTCTTCTTCCGTTGCGTTTCCGGGCTATCGATACCCAAACCGAACGGACCGCGCCTGGGTTCTGGTCCACTGCCGAGAGGTGGTGTGCCCATGTCTCGTTCGTATTCTGCTCGTCCTCGTCTTCTGCCACCAGCGCTTCGGCTCGATTCTCCGTTCATTTGATTTAGGAGGTGCTTACTGGGAGTTGCACCTGTGTTTGATGGTGGAGAAGGAGGTGTCGGTGGGTGGTGGCCTGAGTAGTGGACAATCTTGGGAAGGAGCTCTTCTCTACCGCCCGCCATTTCGGCTACTACCTCTTCTGCTGATCTGTAGTCCCTGGCGCGACTGGATTGGGGAGGGTGAGATGATGGCGGTGGGAAGCCGGGGGAGGGGAAGGGTGGCCGATGGTTGGAATGGGAGGAATTCGAATCCGAGTTGGATTGGTATTGTCCGTCTCGCTTATGCATGCCGAGACCGTCTCCCGCGAAGACATCTGAGATCGGCGGTAACCTGTTGTTCGTCTGAGTTGCTGGAACATGATGAATGTGAGATGTGTTTGAGAGGTTGGAGGGTTGATTAGTGATGTGCCGACTCATGGGTGGTTGATGTCTGCCTGTGAAGCTTTGATGTAGGGGTGCGGACTGAATTACTCGTTCATTTGCGAACTGTTCGTGAGAGGGCGGTACAATAGACAAGCCATTTGGTGGCCTTTTCTTCGACGTTGTAGGTGTCTTCATGGATTGGCCAAAAGGATTGTCCGAAGAACTCCTCCCATCTGGGTCCGTAGGCTTGGCCGTTTTCTGTAGCCGCGACTCAATGATGTGCCTTTGTTGGTCGCGGACAGATATGCTTCTCTGCAATTGTTCTTGCATCGTAGGATCTTGGGTCTGGAAGCCAGGTGAGAGACAAGCTAATCCAACGTCGACCATGGCGAGACCTCCACTTTGTCTTGCTGTTAAGGGCGCGGATTGCTTCGAGGACATTGCAGTCTGACTTTGGGAGGTACTTGTGGAGAGGTCGAGTTTCCTGGGCCTATGCCTCGAGGTCGCAGGTACCTCGGGCGACGAGGGAGGTTCTTTCTTGACTATGATTTTGGGAGGGCCATGGCGTGATCTGTACATCTTGTGAACAGGCGAACGGTGCATCGGCGGCGATAGCAACATCATGGTGTGAAGTGTCGTGAGAGAGTGGAGGAAGTGGAAAGAACGACACAACTTACGAATTAGGTGACCGCTTCCCATCTGGGGTGAGCTTCTGCTTTGCCGCATTCTCGCCAAGTACGACAGGCGCATTGGGCGACGTGGTCCGCGAAGTGGCTGAGGCGGATCTACGCTCTGCTTGGACAAGTGTATGCGTTGAAGGAGCCAGTGTTGGAAAGGAGGACGATGGACTCGAATCGGGGTCAGACTGAGGCGGAGCCAGCGGCGCTGCGACAGATGCGACGGCTGTTGACATATCGAGGTGTCGTGGGATAGTGTTGCACCTGCAGTGGTAGTGGTTGAGTATGTAATGGATTCCCAGACACCGGAGAGAGAGAGAAGCGCAAGAGACGAGCTTCGCGCTTCAGTCTTTACCGATGGGAACGCTGTGCTGCTTGCCCATCCAATGGTCGACCCAGCAGCAAGGAAGGTCCTTTTCCTGGATAGCCTGATGTGCAGGAGGAGGAAAGCAGGCGGTGCTCTGAGGGTCAGGAAGGTTACTAGGTTATGGCAGGAGTTGAGGAGTCAGCAGGAGAAGGAAGAAGCACTGTTGGTGATTGCTGAGACTGGTGCGGACTTTTGAAACGGGGGGTTGTGGTTTCTGAGCAAGAAGGAGGAGTTTCGAATGGTGAATGCTGGGATGTGTCCGGGATGTTGGCTCGGATTCAGATTTCAGGAGGGGTGGGCCTCCATTTGGCTTGGGGCGGCTAACAGTAAAAAGGTATCTAACAAGCGGCTTTGGAAGTTGGCCCTGTTCACTTAAAACTCCAGGGACCGTCGGGGTCTATCAAGCGAAGAACCCGACCCCTTCACTCCTTATTATTAAATCTATCTATCAATTCTACACAGTACTCATTGAATAGGCATGGATCTATGACTGGATGACTGCGTTATTCATTGGACGACAATAAATTATATTTCTAGACTGGGAACGGGCCTGGTGGATTACTAGAAGTATGGCAAACGACTTCGCCGTACATGTCAGCAAGCTGTGAGACATTGTTTTGCGCCTCCCGAGCATCCTTCATGCTGAGCGCTGAGCAAAAGGGTTAAACGGCTGAGGCGGAGGAAGGACTAAGCATGGACAAGTCATCTACCTTAAAGGGATCCCTATGGCCTCCCAGCTGGTCTACAGCCGTTTGTACGAGAAACTTACTCTGATACGCTGCGTTGCGCCAGCGCGTTGAAGTCTGCCAGTACCCTTCTGCTGGGCCAAAGTGGCGACGCCGTTGCGGATGGACTGTGAGTACGACTGGCTGTCTCTCAATCCGCATTCGCCGACAAGATGCACCTCCAAGGCAACCCCCATGAACTGAGGTGCTCGAAGGGGAACACTTCTCGCCTTGATTCACCAATTCAGCAATCCACGATACATTCATTCACCAATCATCAATCATCCACCGTTACAGTCAAAGATCGGTCTCTTACTTGGCTAATCACTAAGACGTCGATGGCATCAGGTGAGTGTTGATATGCCCAGTTGGGACGAGGGGCCTCTCCGTCATGATGTGACAACTCCAAGCGCTTCTGAAACGTTGATAGCTTCCGCTTGCCCCCTCTGGCCCCTGGCCCTTGTCCCCTGACCCCTTTGCCACAATTAGGCTCCCGCTATCTCGATGGTTGTCGGATTCCTGTGTGAGGCCAAAGCATTGGCCAACACATACTCATGTAGCCATATCATTGCCACGAGTGCGTATTTTCGTCGACGTGATCGCCGTTATGCGTAAACATCTTTCCGTGGATGAGGGTGACCCACCATATCGGGTCTGTGCCTTATGCGACTACTCAACATAGGAAGATCTCCGAAGCCACATGTCGTTTGTATGACGCACAATGACGATTAAGTCGTTCTAGAAGCTGAAAAGACTATCGAAACATTGGTAAAAGCGAAAAGGACTTCATTGCGTCGTGCCGCGCGCTTGTCTTTTCATGCCATCTCAAGCTGAGTCGCTGACCCGCATCGTATACGCTGATATGCCTGACCTTGCCATACTGCTCAAAGATGGATCGGCGGGTTTTTCGAAACAATGAAACGCATGGATTGCGGCTTTTGCCGCATATTGCAATTTGTATCGCAACAGGAACATTGAGGAGGAAACACAAGTCTCGGGATGTGGGGGCCGTTTCAGCGGCTTGAGCCGCCACTACCGAAGCGACTCATGAAATTTTGTGTCAAACAGATCCTTTGAAACGCCCAAAGAATAAAGTGATAACCACATCCCTGTGACACAACAATGCCTTCAGTCCTTGCCAATGAAGATCACCCCATGGATGACGCACCCCAGTCCGGGGAACACGTCGCCGAAAGTGGCGGAGACAGTTTCATAGACCTTAATGATCAACGAATTCGCGTGGTCTGCAAACACACGTTTCAACTTTCGTGACACTTGCTGATCCGTCCATGTAGCTACCTGGGGCAAATGATACAGCGGCATCCTTTGAATTTGAGGCAGAGGATCATACGTTAGGAAACGCTCTGAGGTACATGATCATGAAAAAGTACATTCTTCGAGTCTATTTTATTCAAAGGCTCGGGGGTAACCATTAAGCGTAGTCCTCAAGTCGAGCTCTGTGGTTATTCGATACCACATCCTTCAGAGGCGAAGATGAATATTAGAATACAGACTTACGGTTTGTGGCTACCTACGGATGCACGAGCTCTCTAGAGTGCTGCTAAAATGTCCATAGAAGGCACAACGGTTTACGATGTATTAGAGAAGGGCTTTGATGATCTGATGGCCCTCTGTGATGTGGTGACTGAAAAATTCACCGCATCAAGAGACGAGTTCAACGTACTGCAGAAATCTTAATAGTAATGGATGGCCCATGCGATGTACGGCCGGCATTTTATTTGGAATGGCATCTTCCAAAATTGGTCTTCTATGTACAAAAGTCGAGCTCTATACCCAATCATAACTATTAATTGCGCCCCTAGAGCACTGTCAGCCTTTTTCAACTTTGGCAGACGGTCATGTGTGGTGCCTACCTCTAGAAAACCTTGCATAAAATTTGCTGGTAACCTTGCATCGGGGTTCTCTTCGTCCCGAAAGAATTTCATAACATGTGGGATTTGCTTCCAGAAATTTAGTGTCTCCTGCCACCATGCTCTTGTTAGAATCGACACAAAGAGTACCTCACAAGAAAGCATAAGCTGACGCCTTTGCATGTCTTCATTGGAGGGCTGGATCTCCTTATTCCCAGCCACGCTCATCCATAAAGAGTATTCTAACGTACCTGGAACTCTGTATGGCTTTGGAAAAGCAGCATATCCACCACTGGTAGCTTATTGACGTATCTATGTCTTTCGAACTCCTGCCGTACTTTCGTTCGTATTTTCGAGACTGGCATGTTGAGCGAGTACATCTGTTGAATCTCGGGAGCCTAGCATCAATTCCAGTCAGCGCGAGCATTGGCGAACGTTGCAACTGTGGAAAGACCGACGGATCTGAGCCATTGACGGTAGGCGTGTACTACCCTCCGCTGAGCATCTTGCCAATTCACAGCTGCAATCAATCAATTAGCTTCGTGTATTCTCACAGATTCAGGCCCTGGACTTACACGTGCGGGTCACCTGTGAAAGATAAGTTGGGTTGATCACCATGCTGGCGACGGCTTTGGGTTGTGACCTTGACTGGAGGTTGCGGAGAGAAAAAGCGCCAAAGCACTTCACGCTAAAAAGCGGAATCATCCGCCCGAAAGTGACGCCAAGCTTCGCCGTTAGCTCTAAACGTTGAGCCTCTGACTGAATCTCTTGCCTTCCAACTTCTACATCAGCAAAGCTGCTCTGGCACGTTATAACTAGTACAAGGCATAACGATACATAGTTGAGTCATACTTCCATACATTGCAATTACTCCCAGCAATAAGAAACCACCATGCCTCCGATCCGCTCAGCGCGCAATCGCAAACCACCACCAGATGGCTTCGACGACATTGAAGATACACTGTTGGAGTTTAGCAACAAGATGAAGGATGCAGAGAATGCGTCACATGAGGGCAAGAAAAGGCACGAGGTGCTATGGCCAATATTCCAGATCACTCATCAGCGTAAGTACCCCACCCGCAACATCATTCCAAGACTAACGAAATTCTTCTTGCACAGGTTCCCGATATATCTACGACTTATATTACGACAAGGAAGCAATATCAAAACAGCTTTACGACTGGTTACTGAAAAACGGCTATGCAGATGCAAACCTCATTGCGAAGTGGAAGAAGCAGGGATATGAGAAGCTGTGCTGCCTGCGATGCATACAGACGAAAGAGACGAACTTCAACGCGACTTGCATATGCCGGGTCCCGCAGGCTCAGCTAAAGGAGGATCAGACTATTGAATGTGTTAGCTGTGGCTGTCGAGGGTGTTCATCTGCGGATTGATGCATGTTCGTTATGATACCACGAGATTGCATGACTTGAGGCGTTGGGTTTCATTCACTACTGGCTAGGATGACAAGCAAGGCGTTGGATGGCATTTAAGGCTTGTCATGGCCTTCATTATTCTCATGAAACTCTTACTCCATCCTTTTTCCCGCTCGATAGATCAACTCTGCCAGGACCAGCAAGAAATTAAATCTTCAAGTCCCTTCTGTGCCTTGTATCAGAAGTCATCTGTGCTGTCCTCTTCGAGTATTGTGTTTATTAATCCATTCCTCTTTTTTCCGCGACTCTGCTTGGACCATTCCCAATCTCTGTACTCTTCTTTGGGTGTCACATCACTCATTGGTAATTCGCCTCCTCTAGTCTCGATCTTGATCAACGGATCCTCGGCCTTCGGCTGCTGCTCCCTCCGGTGGGAAGCCAAAGTCCTCCCTCGACGCTCCTCGGGCTGACCCTCCAGATCTAACAGGGACGATATGAAGCTATAAACATAATGAAGACTTGTGCCAGTTATGACTCCGACAAGTACAGCGACGCCGAAGAAGATGTAGAGAGTCTGCATCCGACCAATTAGCGGCATATGGGACCATTGTTGTTAAAAACTGGTTACCTCGAATTTGCCGAGGATATGTACAGGGTACCAAAGGGCGTAAAGGAAGTAATGGCCGAGATACAACAAGGGTGCGGCGATTATACCCAGGATGTAGAGAAGCAGGGTCAAGATGAAGACAATCGGATAGACAATGTAGTAAAGGATAGTCAAGGCGTTGGACAGGTGGTCCATTGCGAAGCTGATCGTTTCATGACGGCTTGTGATGCATGACTGACGGCAACAACCTGGAATAATGATGGTGGAGGGGCTAGGAAATTGTTTTGCTGAAAGGACCTGCAAGGGAAGGGGTAGGTTGCAGGGATGATGGAGCGGGGAAAGCTCCGGTACCCGGTGATTGAATGGTGGACCGCATCCGGTGCCGAGAAGCTTCACTTCAACCTACCTTTGTTGTTGAATTCGATAAACATAGTAAGTCTATAGTTCAACGAAAAACACATCTATGGCAACACAGTCTGCTTGATCTATTGATCTATTCATCTACTTGCATATTTTGGAAAATTTAATGTACGCAAATGGTTGTATAAATTCTACTGATATAAAAGATTACGAGAAGAGAACACAATGGGTCAGCAGTCGTCAAAGCCGGCCGAAGGCAATGCTGCCAATCATTCATCGAGTTCATCGACCACGAATTCGCGAAAGGAGCTTAAGGCTCCACCTGCTCCACGGAGGTCACACAATGCAAATATCGTCGCCCCCTCACCCTCCGAGAAGGCCTCCCATACTGAAAACCACCCGAATCCTCTCTCTCACTCTCACTCTCACTCTCATCCTCAATCCAACCCTCATTCCTCTCCCATATATTCACGCCGAATAGATGATACCAACACTATGGGCTCTGCGCATTCCAAAGAGAGATGGATTGACGAACGCAAGAAGGATAAGAGCAGGTCAGCTGGCAAGTCGACACCCGTGAAAGTGCCTCGCGGATCCGATCCTCGACGGCAGAGGGGCCCTGATTCGCAGTTCGAACCGTCCGGTCCACCTCGCGACCCGAATTATATCCCTCACTCAAACCTCAATTTTCCACCTCGTTTACCACTTCCGATTGAAGAAGAAATTCATGCCCCGGGATCTCCTATTATCCCAGCAGAAGGCTTCTCTTCTTCTTTACATGAGGAAGATATCGATGGCCCACTACCTCGCCAATCCTCTACCATCAGTAGTACAACACTTGAAGATGATGCACTGGGCGACGAGCTTCAGCCGTATCCGTATGATACACCAAGGGGAACAGTACCAACCTTACTGCAATGGCCCAAGGAGCAGGGTGGTGAGAAAGTGTATGTTACCGGGACTTTTATTCAATGGAGCAGAAAGTTCCGCATGCACAGAGAGTAAGTAACCGCTCCTTTGGTTGCCCGGCCTAAAGCTGTACCTTCCCATCTTACGTGCACTTATTGCTTAAGTCTTGGCATTCGACCCCTTCATGCACAAATTCACCATGTTTAGCAGCTCTATAATGCAGGATTAAAACAGCCTAGGAGCTTGCTAATCTCGCATTCTTCGCAGTGCCAATGGTATTCTTTCAGCAGTCATTCAGTTTCCTCCTGGAACTCATCATGTCAAGTTCATCGTCGATGGAGAGATGCAGCTTTCAAGGGATCTACCCACAGCCGTCGACTTCACAAACATCCTGGTCAATTATGTCGAAGTAAGCGCCGACGACATCCCTCCACAAAAGCCAGAACAGCATGTTCCTCCGGGCGTCTATCCGCCCCAGGTACTCCAAGATGCAGGTACTGACGCAAAGGACCATGAACCCCAGTCAATGGGCCAGACTCAGCTAGTCGAAGGAGAGCCTAAAGCTGAACCAGTCTTCTGGGGCAAAGAAGTGCCCAAGTACCTCCGGGACGTTGACCTGCCTGAACATTCAAAACGCTACGCACGGGCTGCTCGAGGCATAACAGAATTTCCAACGCCTCCTGGCTTACCGTTGTTCCTTGGCAAGTCCATACTTAATGGAACTACTCCTATGAAAGATGATAGCAGTGTTTTGAATATGCCGAACCACACTGTACTCAACCATCTGGCCACGAGTAGCATCAAGAACGAAGTGCTTGCTACTAGCATAACTACTCGCTATAGACGAAAGGTTAGCCTACCCAGACTCTTTAACGCCCTGGATTTACCGACATGCTTACCACCCACCAGTACGTCACGACGATTGTGTACAAGCCCACGGATTCAATAGGTTGAAAACTCCCTTTGTGAATGCTACCCACCCGCCACACTACATGTGCATGCCAGCCGAGTCGGATGTCTTCCACCAAGGGCAAAGCTCCTGGCCCCTTTCACGATCCTGTAATGAATTATAAGTACTGCCAGCAATTCCCCAGGATCTCTTAGCTAGATTGTTGGACATAGGAGTCTCCCGACAAAGATTGACAGAGACTAGGATTATAGAATGATTGCTTTCACGGATAAATTGATACAAAATCCACGAAAAACCCCTACGTGTAGTGCTCTCTTTGAACCCAACGTCCCTAGAACCTATGCTAAACGCACCCCATTAAAACCCCGCACACAGGCCCCTAAAAAACCCAAGATCAAAAAGTCCCGGCGACCCCTGCTCCCGCCTACGACCCCACCTCCGGGGCCATCTCCTCCGTCCTCGCCACCCCACCTCCCACCCCTTCACACCTCCCCTCCACCACTCACAAAATGATATCCCTCGGCCTCGAAGGCTCCGCCAACAAACTCGGCATCGGTCTAATCCTCCACCCCCCCAAAGGCGGTCCCGCCATCCCCCTCTCCAACATCCGCCACACCTTCATCTCCCCCCCCGGCTCAGGCTTCCTCCCAAAAGACACCGCCAAACACCACCGCACCTACCTCGTCCCCATCATAAAAGCAGCTCTCAACGAAGCTCACATATCCCCAAAAGACATCTCCTGCATATGCTACACCCGCGGGCCCGGCATGGGCGCCCCCCTGCAATCCGTCGCCCTCGCCGCCCGCACCCTCGCCCTCCTCTGGTGCAAACCCCTCGTCGCCGTCAATCATTGTGTAGGACACATCGAAATGGGGAGGTCGATAACTGGCGCGGATAATCCAGTGGTGTTGTATGTGAGTGGGGGCAATACGCAGGTTATTGCGTATAAGGCGCAGCGGTATAGGATTTTTGGCGAGGCGCTGGATATAGCGGTGGGGAACTGTTTGGATCGGTTTGCGAGGTGTTTGGGGATTTCGAATGAGCCGGCGCCGGGGTTTAATGTTGAGGTGATGGCGAGGAAGGGGGGGGGGTTGTTGGTGGAGTTGCCGTATGCGGTGAAGGGGATGGATTGTAGTTTTTCGGGGATTTTGGGGGCGGTGGAGGGGATGGTGGGGAGGGTTGGGGGGGGGGAATTGAGGGATGAGGGGAGTGGGGAGAGGGTTACGAGGGAGGATTTGTGTTTTAGTTTGCAGGAGACGGTGTTTGCGATGTTGGTGGAGATTACGGAGAGGGCGATGGCGCATGTGGGGTCGAAGCAGGTGTTGATTGTGGGGGGGGTGGGGAGTAATGAACGGTTGCAGGAGATGATGGGGGTGATGGCGAGGGATAGGGGGGGGAGTGTGTTTGCTACGGATGAGAGGTTTTGTATTGATAATGGGATCATGATTGCGCATGCGGGGTTGTTGGCTTATGAGACGGGGTTTAGAACGAGGTTGGAGGATAGTACGTGTACGCAAAGGTTTAGGACGGATGAGGTTTTAGTCAAATGGAGAGATTGAACATATGATCTTCATATCATTGGACCAATGCCGATGTAATTGTCTTACCATGAGCATCTAGTTCAGTGCTGTAAATTATCCGACTTGATCGAACCTGTACAAAATTTTATTCTCGTCCTTCCCAGTCAATATTCATGAAGAGACATTACCCTCCATGGTCTCTGTCCCCCTATATATATGGACAACTTTTGTGTAGCGATACGGCAACAAGTCGCCCGTCGCTTCGTGTACATGAGAGAAAGCCGCGAATAGCACTACATTTAAACAATAATTTTCCAATCCATCCCTCACGAAAAAGATTCGCCATCCTCATATGCGGCACCACTCTGCCTACGTTCGTTGTAGATATTGGTAAATAGTAACCATTTGTCCCTACATCATTTCGATATATTGACCTTGACGACTCGGAGGAACCCGCGAGATAGTAGAGCTACTGTAGTAACTAGAACTGGTATGTATCCTTGGATGATTCTCAAAGTCAGGAGGAGTGGAAGTAAGCCAGTGAATAATGATTGTGCTCCAAGTGACTGTAACTTTATTAGTCCCGAGTGGATATTACGAAGATTGGAGAAGACGTACTATCAATCGTGCAGACTGTGAAGCACAGCCAGCCCTGTTCGTGACCATTGAGCTTGAACAAGATGGCCAGATTGGCAACTGTAGGCATGATAATGGCAAGTGCACCCAATGTCCCTTTAATCATCATGAACATCAAAAGGTTCTCCTGTGTGTCCAGCTTCTTCGAGTGATGAAAAGGCAGAGCGGCCGAAAAGACAGTCGTTAATTGTTTAAATGTTCGTCCACGAAGATATTGATGACCAATAACGCAGAAGAAAGCGGTCAGGCCTAGGTTGATGAGGATATCGTAGACAAGTAGAGGTAGGGTTACTTTGAAGGGTAATCCAATCCGGCACTTTCCATCGACCTTGGAGAGTGAGGTGACGGGATCCAGGAAGGCAAACACGGCAATTATTCCGAAGCCACCCAAGACGATCAGTACACTCAAGAAGAAGGTAGGATCCTGATAACGGGGACAGCTTGGCCCACGGATCTGGTGAGTGCGCTCAACCAAGAAGAGGTACAGGATGACTTTGTCTCCGACGTAAAAGACGAGGCACAAGTCTATGGCTGCGCGACATAGGCCCTCAGTGACGAAATCCCATCCTGAGATGAGAATGCCTGCCGAGACGGTGAAGCACATGGCGACGATGTAAATCAGTAGCGTCAACACACGGATAAGGTTGGTCGCTCTGAAATTGGTGATTCCCGAAGTTAGTATTCGAATCCGAGTAGCTGATGACTTCGGGTCAGTATCAAAGGACCAGCTAAGCTTCAGAATTAGAGCATGGACAGAAGCCGTACCGAGCATGCTGGAAACCACAATCATGGATACGAACGCCACTGCTGCATAGATGACGTGCCCTTCAGTGGGTGTACGATGAGAGGAGTCATAGGGATTGCGAGCTACACAGACAGTCAGTTGGCTCGTATTACGACTTTTCTTCGTTATGAAGGCACCGTTAATGACAGCATTCTGCATAAAAGAGATCCCACGAGTGTCAGGGGTATGAGAAGCTGCCACTCCCAGTATGTCAGTCGGGGGCGAATACACACTTCGGCTGTGTACATACCTCTAATGAAGCCATACTTGACCCCGTTCTCGAGACGCGAAGCGAGAGCGATCGACAAGTAGCCAATAAAGGCGGCCAGAAGAAACGAGATTTGTAAGTTGTGTGCCATTTTGACTCGCGAAAACGGGTGGCGGGCCACGTGAGGTCTGTGCTTCTAATTCAAGGTAATTCAACGCGTCACCTTCTGGATATTCACAACCAGTATATGAATTTAGACGAATGAGATACGATTCAGGAATGTTTGCCTGAAGTTGTAGATAGCTGATGCAGGATACATGCAAGGTTTGGAAATCCAGAGGTGGATAGAAAGTGAGCTTTGGTGTTGAGCATGGCCAAACTAGCGTGGTCGCTGAGGAGGGTCATCCACAACACAGCAGGACCTTGGCCCAATCATCTTCGCTCGTCTTGGAGTGGGGCTCAACCGGATTCAACTGACGGCAACTGAAAGCGGGATGGCTGCTCCAACGGGAGTCTTCCTCCGTGTTGAGTGCTTTCTCCGTGGTAAACAACTAAGTACCTAACGTACTTGAACGAGAACATCTTCACACCGAATTTCTTAACATCTTCAAATTGACGCATCAATGAACATGTGGTGATTCAATGGGTATATCAAGTATAAAGCATATTGATAGCACATCAAAGGGAGCTCCTTGACATTTACCGTCAAAGATAAGGTAGGGTCAGCCACACTAGAGTTCGGTGTCATTTTAATGAATTTAGCAGCATTTAGAGGTATTTCCCCAAACTGAGCAGTTTTGCATGGGGGTGATGAGGCCAAAGGAAACCTGCCATCGCTGAGAACAGTATTGCTGGTGTCTCAAGCACCTTCGGCTACTAAATTGCAGTTACAAGAACTTCCGGCGCTTTCGCGTTGGGTCCATGCTTGATTAAGCTGAGACATAACACTAGGAATGAAGTGAAATCGGCTTTTGCATCTCCACACGCAATGCAAGAAGGTGGCCGTCGGAAGCTAGGCCTCATTCGAGGCGACGTGATCACTCATGAATTATGTGCTTGATCCGCAACTATCAATTTGATGGGAATCTAAGCAAATGAAAGCCTGGGAATTCCAATTCGTATCCTAACCTTGTCACAAATATGTCGGCTTCTTGAGTGACAGTGGGTCTGCTGGCCTGTAAAACCGGGTTAAAGTCTTCCTAAAATAGATGAACATGGTCGTCTTAGCAGTGTAGTCCCGCTCTGCACTCATGCATTGTCTCTGTACGGAGCATTGGCAATTGTGGTATTGGAGTGAAAGGAAGTCTGACGAGGTGTTGTCAAGTTTGATGCCAAGAGATTAGATTAATGAGTCAGCTATTCCAGCCACCATAGTACGAACATCGGCTTCTCACTCATTCACCTTCCTCGAGACTGCTAACTCAAATATTTGTTGTTAACGCTTTGCAATCATGCCTAAAGCCGAAGTAGGCTCGACCAAGTGTAAGTCATATTTGCCTCCCCCTGCACTTCTTCCAAATTATAAATGTCTCGAACTCATTCCTCAAGTCGTCTTTGTATATGGGACCAGAGAGCGCTGACTTGAATTCCACCAGATCTTAATAACAAGTTGAAGTCTAAGGGTCTTCAGAGACTGCGATGGTACTGTCAAGTATGCGAAAAACAGTGCAGAGATGAGAATGGTTTCAAGTGCCACGTCGCCAGCGAGAGCCACACCCGTCAGATGCAAGTAATCGGAGAGACCGGGGCAAATAAGGTCATCAACGACTATAGTCAACAGTTCCAGAGAGACTTCCTACAGCTCTTACGAACATCACATACCACCAAATCAGTACAAATAAATCACTTTTATCAACAGTATATTGCAGACAAGCAGCACGTACACATGAATGCAACTCGATGGCCAAGTCTTACAGAGTTTGCGAAGCATTTAGGAAGAGAGGGCATATGTCGCGTGGAAGACAGTGAGGAAAAAGGTCTTCATATCGCCTGGATTGACAATTCTCCAGAGGCCTTACGGAGGCAGGAGGCAATAAGGAAGAAGGAAAGGCAGGATAAGGGCGACGAGGAGAGGGAGCAAAAGTTGATCAAGGAGCAGATCGAAAGGGCGCGATTAGATGCTGAAGCAAAGGCAAAACAAGAAGGAGGCGACGATGCGGGCGAGCTGAAGAGAGAGGATGGCGAGAAGATAAAGCTTAGTTTCGGTCCTAAGGCGGTCGAGGCCAAAGATCCATCTCCCCCGGCTACAGAGGAAAATACGGAAGGCGAAGGCTTCGAGAAGTCTGACAAAGAAGACTCGAAGTCGCTGTCGCTTTCAACAGGAGTACCAACGCCTCCACCCGAATCAGTGTCTTTGAAGATGGACTTTAGCATGAACAAGAAGCCGAAGAATGTCTTTGCTGGCATTTCGAAAAAGAACGCCCTTGGCTCGAAACGTCCAGCCAAAGATGTGCCAAAGAAGCCCTTGAGCGAGGCAGCGAGGATCATGCAGGAAGAGATCGAGAGCAAACGCATGAGAGAACTTAGCCGTGGCCCTGATATGAATCCCAAGAGACCGAGATTTGTATAAGGGATATACTTTAGGTTACATGAAAATTTACGAGAGCATGAAGTCCTGCTCAAGGCACATGAACTATGATGAATGGCTTGTATGATATCAGGTTAGAAGAACGAGGTATGCTAAATAGAGATTTTCGGTCTTCTCGCTCTCATGTCTAATTCCACGCAAGGTGTCAATCATTCTACGGAGTAACTGTACTTTCGTCACCTAAGTTCCAGGCTTTCTACATCCATTTCAGAATACCGTTCATTACTCCAAATCCCCCAAATGGCCCTCTAACAAGGAATGCACACTGAAAGAAGTAGCCACAAACGTCCCAAGCGTAAACACCAAAACAACCATATACAACACAAAAGTCTATAACCCGCATATCAGCTCAACTCCCTTTTCAGAAATAGCATCCCACATACCTTAGCCTCATCCCCCCACCCCCCCTTCCTCACCAGCGGACTAACAACCACAGCCAGCAGTCCCGCATGAAAAAACACCACCGAGCAACTCAAGCACATCAGCGGCGCCTGCCACGCAAACAAAACACTCTGCCTCGGCTGCACCTCCCCTCTCACTTTCTCCCTCCTACTACAACATACCATAAGCCGTTTCCTCATCTCCCTTGCCGTCGCATTCCCATCGAAAACTTTATCATCCGGTAAAAACATAACCTGCTGCGCCCCCAGCATCACAGCCATCAACGCCAACACAATACTCCCATACCACAGCGCGGGGCCGGACCAATGCGATGAGGAGAGCGTGCTCCATGATAGACAGGATATTGTTGATGCGAACATTATAGCGCCCTGTTGAACATAAACACACAAAAACATTATTATTATATCAGAATCGGATTTATTGCTATAGCAAAGTGATTGATAGATTGATAGATACATAGATTAGATAGATAGAGATATAAACTGTATTGCAAAATAACTAACAGCAACTTGTACATATTGCGCTTCTTTGAGCTTAGCTCCGCACCAGCGCTCTATCTCATCCTTCGTGTCGTTTTCTTCTACAGTATTAATAATACGGCGGATGGGATTGAGCGTGTTGCGTTTGTAGATGGATGCGTAACCTAGGATGGAGACGGTTGTCGTTAACGGGAGGGTGGACCATTTTCGGGAATTTTTTGGTGGCATGCTGGCGCGGGTATTCTAGGGTTAATTGGGTGAAATGCTTGTAATCTTTCTCTCCCCTTTTTGAAATTTTATTTTTGCAGAGATCTGGAAAATGTAGGCTGATGGTTGGGTGTGCATTTTCGTTCTTGGTATTCTAAGGCTGAACCGCACTAGAGGTGGATGGCTGGCACGCTTGTGCGTGATTGGACTGGGCTGGTGCGCTTTGCATGGAGTCAGTGAGTATCAGTTGGGGAGAGGTCGAATGAAAGAATGGAACAATGATGATAGAGGTTTTGGAAGATCGATTTCTTGGAGATATAATGGGAGAACGTTTATGAGGATAATTAAGTATCTAACTATCCACAGTCCTGGTTCTGGACAGTCTCGTACCAGGCACTGTTAAGCTTCAACGAAGAACATTAGCCACCAGGAGCTATTTGGCTATAGAATCTCGATTTTGTGAAGCCACAAGCACCTTGGCAGAGTATAAATGCAGGCAGCAGATAAGCGAGGCTGAAGTTGTAGGCAACAGCGCGGGGTAGCAGGCCTCCACATCTTCCTGCTCTTGAAAAGTCAACCTTTCCCCATCATATCTTACAGACACACAATTTACAGACATACGTTCAATATCATTCTCTTCCGAATTTGAACCAAAAAAAAAGAAACCATTCAACCCCCACATACCCTACACCATGCCTATCACGATCCACCCCTCCACCAATCCCAGCTCCCCAATCAGTGCCTATCTCAAACCCACCACCTCTCCCCTCGACCATCTAACCCGCGCTTGCCGCAAAGAATCCGGCCAATGCCGCACACTCCTTCAATCCTCCTTCTCTACCACTCCACCCAAAACCACCGCCACCTATCCCTCTCAAAACGGCTTCGTCCGCGCAGCCATTACAGCCTACAGCCAGCACCACCATCTCACCATTCGCCCCGATGACGTCTGGCACACCATCCTCTCCCAACTAAGTCTCTTCATCAACGCGCACTCCGAAGAATTGCGCGGGAAGTTCGTCGCGCACGAGGGTAAGAAGGAATTAAAAGTCATTTTTGATAACGGGAGCCGATTTAGTATCGACTGGGGTCATTTCGCCAAGAAGATTTGTGACTTGATTGAGGAGAATGTTGTGGATGCGGAGTTGAGGGAGTGGATGATGCCGGCGTTTTCGACGACAGAGGAGAAGGATAGGGTTGTCGCGAGTGTGCTGATGATGGGGAGTATGCAGAAGTATTTCGATTACAAGTGCTGTATTATGTGCGGGCTGCCGAGTGTTACGCTGCTGGGGGAGAAGAAGGATTGGGAGTTGGTATTGCGGCGGTTGGAGAAGTTGAGTTCGTGGGGGGAGGAGCCGGCGTTGTTTGAGAGGTTGCTAAAGCCGGTGGTGCAGAGGTTCGTTAGGAGCTTCGATGAGCCGGAGGGGGAAGAGATGGTGAGGTTTTGGGGACAGATAGCGCATCATGTAAGTGGTGGAAGTGGGCCGTCATATTATTCGGGATGGATTACGGCATTTTGTCTTTGGGATGATGAGGGGAAGTGCATGTTTCGAAAGCCGCCCAAAATGTATTCTTTGGATTATGATAGTGATCCGGATTTGGATGGACCGAGACCGGTGGGCTTTGGTCGGAGGACACCTGGGGGAAATGCCTGGGAGGAGAAGAAGCATTTGACTCTTGATGGAGTGGATTACCATTGGGTCGACTCGGATGAGGTACCGCCAGGTTACACTTCGGTTCCTGTGAATGTGGACGATAATGGGCATCAATTTGATGCAATGATGGTTGCAGGGTCTGTGGGAATCAAGGCTTCAAGTAGTGGGCGCGGAGGAGGCGGGGAGCTGGATACGATGGGTGCGGAGTCGGCCTGGTGGATTTTCGAAAAGAAAGATGCCAGTGAAGTAGAGGAGGAGGATCCGTACTCGTATTTGAATGGGCAGTTCTAGGCTGGAACTCTGTGTCCTGAGCAGATGCTTCTTACCAATAGTATACTTAATTACCAGTATTATTAATCCGTCTTCGTACGCCCACTCGCCTTCCTAATTCCAAGATCTCTTACAACCACTCGGCCCAGGATCCAGCAGACCCACGAAAACCCCAGGAGCACTATTATCACGGTTCCATAACCCACCCATCCCACATTCGGACCGTCGATGTTCAACACGGGCACTTTCAGCTCTTCTACAAGACTTTTGGCTCCGTTCGTAGGCTGAAGGTGATAGAACATAGTTCGTGGGCCAAATAAGCCATCGTAGCCAAGGTTGACTCGATCGAATGGGTTATTATTCATTTTTGTACCTTCGTCCGAGGAGCAAGCCCAAAAGACAATGGGCCATGGAACAAACATTGGTGTCTCGCCACCGGGAGTAGGGCGAAGATACCGTAGATGAAGGGGTATGTCTGCATGCCATTGCGCGGACTCGGTTTTCGGAGGAGCAAGCTCGAGTAGGAGAGCCGAGCCCCACTTCGACACAGCCCAGATGGGAGCTTCGAGGTCTGTTTCACCTGATAGAGAGCGGATTGAGCGAAGGTTGTTAGAAGCTAGAAAATTAGGAGCTGACAGCTGGTATTTATCCGGGAAGAGAGACGATGGGAGGGTGAGATATGTGTGAAGGGCGCAGTCCTGGGATGGAAGTTCCGTCAAAGATGGCAACGTCAGACGAAGGGTGGGATGAAGGCCAGTTGGCTGCATGAAAGAGGTCGAGTAATTGGCGCCGGAAGTTGAAGGGGAGACATGATGACGGGAGGGGAAGGAGAAGAGCGTGGGGTCTGAAAAGCTTTAGTCCCATTATTGAAGGAGAGGATCATATTGCGTACTGGGTTTTGTATCTTCTCCGAGTATTGTCAAGAAGCCTCCTAATGATAGCTCCTCAGACTGCGTTGGCTTCTCATTCGCCAGTACACCAACCTCTACATTTGTTGACCCTTGCCAAATGCTGATGTTCTCTTCCCAAGCATCTGAATGCGGACTTACGTGCCAGAAGGCGTTCAAGACGAGTGATTGTGATATTGTATCATAATCCATGTCAAGATAGTCGGCATGGTTCAGGGTATTCACTTTGACTTTACATGAATCATCCTGACCACAAACTTTTTGTTGTATATATGTTACTAAATCCTTCAGAGATGGCAGCAGCTTGTAGTATTGATATGCCGCGGAGGACGCAAATCGCTCGGAGATCATGGGGACGTGGGTGAAGGTATCCTATAAGCCTGAGCAAGCATAGAGACGAACCCAGCGCTAGTCAATGTACCTCTGGGAACGTGCATTCTGCGCTTACGCCGAATGTCTTTTGTAGCAGTGGACATAAGAAATCACTGCCAAATTTGAGCGCTGCAGCTAGCAAAGGTATACCGAACAAAAGTTTTGCTTACATACGCAGACCTATTCTTCTGTGGTGTGAAGAAGACATGTAATCCAGGGGAAACCATGGAGACGAAGGGAGAGAGAGAGGGAAACGAATTTTCGGAGACCCAGCGTATGTGCAGTTCGTGGCATTGTTTCAATACCCTCCATAACTGCCCTTCTCAGCGATGGAAATTGCGAAAGGTTACGAGACACTCCTACCTCCTGAGGAAGCTCATACAAGCTGGCTGTCACGCGATCTTCTTTGGCAGCCTTCAAAGACTTCACGTATAGGGTATCTTTTTCAATTTGGAGCTGCTCGGGATTGAATGCATCCTCTGCCCCGTGTACAAAAGTGATTCGCTCTTTCATGGTCCTAGAAGCAGATGTGAGGAACCTTTGTGAGACTGAAAACAATGTCAACAATTCGCGCCGTAAGAGACTGCAATGATCGCCCGCTTAGGGCTTTACGGCAGTCGACGTGCTGCCGCCATCCATGATTGGTTAGCTCCAAAGTCGAGCCAATCAGGGCTGGCGGCGGGATGACGCAGTGGGTCTGGTCCAAATCCAAAAGATTCGCAGCCTCGCGCAAGCCATTTACAGAAGAGACCACCTGTCCAATATCAAACACCATAATGCATTTTTAAGAGGGTCCCAGAAGCCTTGAACCCATACACACCCCATACCTCAAAACACTCTCCGCCTTTCTCCCGCCTCCTCTTCAACACTCCCCATGCACCTCCTCACATATCTCCTTCCCCTCCTCTTCCTCACCTCCGCCCCCACCCTCGCCCGCAAAGCCCCCGAAAAGGTCCTCCTCTCTAACGTCAAAACCCTAACCCTTCGAAAGAATTTAAAGACGACACATAACCGCGTCTCCCCCGTTCCGCAACTCAAATGCACAGGCGGCAATGCAAAAGATCTCTACGAAATAGACGTTCTGCGCTGTAAGAACCAGGGCTCCGCATACGGTGACGAGGATATACAATGGACGTGCACAGCATCATTACCAGCAGAGTTCAAGCTTGGGAGTACGGATGTGATATGTGAGGGATTTACATCGAGCGCGGATCCGTATGTGTTGAAGGGCAGTTGTGGCGTGGAGTATAGGTTGGTGCTTACGGATCTTGGAGAAGAGAAATATGGGAAGAAAGGCAAGAAGCTATGGGGTGGCTACGAAGATGATAGGAGTCCGGCCGGAGGTGTAATACTAGTGTTCTTCTGGGTTCTCTTCATCGCCGTGCTATGCTGGATGATATATTCTGCGTTCTTACGAGATAACTGGCCGAGAAGACGACCCGGAGGCAACAACAATCGCCCTGGCTTCTTTGGAGGAGGAGGAGGAGGAGGTGGTGGTGGTGGTGATGATGATCCACCACCACCATATGATTACCATCCTCCGCCTAAGACAACTTCGACACGTGCAGCACCGCGTGCGGCAAATGCACCGGCTCAAGAGGGTTGGAGACCAGGCTTCTGGACTGGGGCATTGGGTGGTGCGGCCGCGGGATACATGGCGGGAAATAGAGGTCAGAATCAGCAACCTAGAGATCAGCGTCCGACCATGGGTTATGGGGGTTACGATAATGGGGAGGGGAGTTCGAGATCGAGTGGTAGTTCTAGCTCTGGCTCTGGGTTTGGGGCCAGTAGGCATGAGAGCTCGGGCTTTGGGGGGACGAGTAGGAGGTGAATGCTGCGGAACAATAGGGAAAAGCAAACGGGTTCAGCTTGATTGGAAACTGTTGTAACGGACTGCATGCAACGTCTGCCGCTCTGACGTTCTTGGAAGGAGGGCAGACTTTTATTGCTATTGTTCACGGACGTTTTATCTCCAGAACAGAAATGCTATCTTCACCCTTGAGAAAGAGTTCGTCGTTGAGGTCAGCTAGCATCAAGATGCACCAAATGGTGCGAATGCTATCATGGGATCAGCAAGTCAGTGCCATAGCTGCCTGTTGAAGCTTCAAGCCTAGTTCTCCGCTCCCATCGCTTCACCAAGCTCTCTGCTGACACTGTCCCCACCCGCTGTACTTGACTTCTTCCCATGTTTATCCTTCCTCCTGGACTCACCTGCCTTTCGTTTCTCCCCCTTCTGCTTCTTCTTGCCTTTGCGCCCTCTATTTTCCTTAGACGAAGAATCCTCGCCGGCGATTGCTGTCGCACGCTCAGCAGCAATCGCCTCTTCTCGCTCTCTGATAGCATCGTCCAGAGCCTGCTTCTCCGCAGCTGTCTCTTCTTCAAGTCTCTTCCGATCTTCCGCAATGTCTCTCTCTAACTCCTGCGGATCATCGAACTCCGTACCAGCCATCTTTTCAAATTCAGGCAGATCAACTGGGATGGGTTGGCCTAGAAGCGTTGCCCTAATTCTTTCGTAATTTATTTTCTCCTCTTTGACGAATTTTAACTTGATCTTATGTCTTGTTCGGCCGGGAAACATCTTACTGATCATCTCGAAGTCGGTTCCAAACATGCGGAGTCCATCATAGAATCTTTCGGTCAGTAATGCATTCCAACCACCACTTCTATCTCGTTTCATCCAGGAACCAGAGTTAACTTTCCGCGTAAGATCGCTTTCATCAATGGCTTCCAATTGTTCCGCGGCGCGCTCGATGGCAGCTGCAGCGTGACGATCGATCTGAAGAGAGTCCTCGTCAATTCGAATTTGCCCATCTACGATGATCGTGTTGGGCACGTTCTGGACTACACTCTCTTCCTGTCTTTCACGTTCGAATCGCTCCAGCCTCGCATCAGCGGACTCAGCAGGACTACCTTGGCCTTCTGGCTCAGCTTGACCCATAATCTCTTGAAGCTGTCTTTGTTTTTTCCGAACGAATTCCGCCCTCTCATATTCGACTAGTTCTTTCTCCCGCTCAGACTTCCTGCCTGTGCGGCCATCTCTGCAAAGGTCCGCCATTTTGACTTCAGATGTTGAAATTATCATGGTATCTGCACCATCAGGCGTCGCTGCACGCTTTTTTCTGGGACCTCGTTTGGCTGGATCCTTCGATGAGCCACTTATGGCCTCCTCCACAATCTCCGCTGCTGCGCCCTGAAGGCCTTGTCGACTCTTCCTCTTAGTGTACTTCCTTTTTGGCTTAGCAGGCTCTCGATCCCGCTCAGCTGCCCCGGCCGACTGTGGAGCAGCGTCTATCCTGGTCTCGGATACATCTGCTTCATCTCCATCCACACCTTTCCTCTTCGCAGGCTTTCTTGGCTTCTTTGCGGTGGTTGGTGAATTCCCAGTCGCTACTTCTACGATCGCAGCCGCAGCATCCTCAATTTGTTGCTTACGTCTTGCCTGCGCAGATAATCTGGGCTTCTTTGCTTTTCCAGGCTGGTTAGATACAACGGATGCTTCCCGACCACTTAATGCTTCTGGCACTACTTCGCTGGTTTCCGTGGTAGGCAGTGCGATGTTTGCATCCACGCTCGCGTTAAAATCTTTGGCCCCTGACTTCTTCGCTGTTCTTCGCCGCTTGGCAACTGGAGCTCCAGTATCATTTTGAATAGCCTGTGTACTTGACGGATCAATACTATGGTTAGGAGCGGCTGTACTAGATCGATTATTAGTGCTTGAAACAGGGACATCCTTCTGGGTAGCACCTGAGTGGCTAGAGGTAGAGTTGACGTCAGAGTTGGAGAGATCGGGTTGGTTCTGTGTTGCTACCGGTCTCGATTCTGCTGGTGTCTGGATAGTCTCTATTGTCTGGTTGGCTGGCGTAGGTTGACGAACGCTGTCCCGAGACGCTGACGGTCGTTTCTGAGGGACAACAGGCCCTGGAGAACGGTGTTTTGGGGGAGTCAGGCCACGCGAGGGAGCTGGGATCGGTTTAGCAGCATCTTGCCCAGGAGGCGGCGCCTGAGCAGTTGTGACCGGCTGCTGAGTCGGGGCGGGCGTTGGCAAGGTTACAGAGGGTGTAGGGGATGTTGCAATGCGCTGAGCTATAGATTGAGGCTGAGGAGTCTGTGATTGGACCTGTCTATCAACACTTGGTCTAGCAGAAGTCTGCGTCGAAACCGGGGCAGCTGGGCGCCTGGCAGGTGCCTTGGGCGCAAATTTCTTCCCCGACTTATCTATTGTTGAGTTAGTGAGATGGAACACCCATAATGACGGCCGAAGATGGGGTAGTGCCGCTGATTTGGTAGCCTAGTGTGATAGGTGTAGGAAGGGCCGTATGGAAATTACATACTGATGACCGAACTCCCCAACGCCGACATCCCGTCTGCTGCGGGGAGAGTAACAGGTCGTATTGTTTGACTTATTTATATCAAAGCATAGGTACAGCGTGCAGTAGATCGTCTCGCGGGTGAAAGAGCGGCCCCTGCCAACTCGTGTCTTCCGCACTTTCACAGATCCATACATATGCAATACGTGGTTTTGACGGAAAGCTGCTGCGAAAGAAGCGCTAGATAACAATTTTCTTAGCAACTCTCTTATATGAAATTAGGTCCTCAGAGCAATATATGGATGATACCTTAGCCTGCTGTGAATTGCTATTCCAGTTCACCCGTTAGATCGTTTAGACCGGGAACTAATCACAAAGAGGCTTAGCCGAACGGTTCCTAAAGAGATCTTTTCCTGTACTCACATCCCTATTTACCACAACACCTGCCTCTCTACTTGATGCGAATATCTCTACAGAAGGCCGTCTATATGTTCTGCTCCTTGTTATAAGATAGAATCGATCGACCTTAGGGTCTGTGGCACTGATGACCCTCGTGCAGGGCAGAGCAGTCTCCCTTTCTTCTTCTGATCCTATCAAGATGGAAGAGAGGAAGAGACCTGCCTCACATGATCATGATGGTTCTGAACCGCCTCTCAAGCGGCATGCTACATCTGTTAACGGCGCCCCGAAAAGCCATATCGACGCTGACATGCCCTGGAAGGATGATCTTGAGGTTAGCAAGCCTTATCATTTACTATGTCCCTTGTCCCTACCCAAACGATCGCAAAGCCCCTTTAGATGTTACTACGCTGTTGAACTTTCCTTACTGACATCGTGTCACTGTCTAGCGCTTTTCCAAAGAGGCTATATTACGACAAATGCAAGAATACAAAAGGGAACGGAACACCTTAGAAAGTCGATTGAATGATATGACCAAAAGCGCGCAATATCATGATGAGCACCTTGTTACGATTGATGCCTGGTTCAATGAGGTGAGTCCCCCGTAATGAAGTGTCCTCATCGTTATGCGCTGCTTATTGTCTGTGCGCAGTTGATCGACGAAATAAGACTCCTAGTTGGTGATCTTGATGGCAACACGAAGTTCTATACATTCCCTTCTACGTTACTTTCTGCGGATTCGACTACTTTTAAGACGCATTTGAAATCAAGGTCAGCCGAGATATCGTCCGCGATATCCCAATTGTTTGTACAAGCATCGTCGGCAGCCCCAGAAGTCTCCGAGCTCCAAGGTCGCATTGCTCAACTGCTAGAAGCTCAAAAAGGCCATATCATAGAATTGGAGAAAAGCCGCATAGAAAAGGAAAAGTTGGTCGAGCGACTGGAGGATGCCTCTTTAAGATACATGATTGCCGAGAAGAAGCTAGACCGCTCGAAAAGTGCAACAGTACAGAAGCTTGAAAGACAGGCAATTGCTGGCGGCCCCAGCAACACTGGCAGTGGCTTAGCCGGCAATGGGCAAGAAACAACCAACGGACAACCTGACGGAAAGACCGACACTGGAGAAGAGCTAATCGAAGCGGAAGAGGCACGAAAAGCCGCTGTTGCTGCATCTAACAAACAGAAGGAACAATTAAAGACTTTGGAAGCGGAGAACGAGAAACTCACATCCCAAATCACTAGTCTGAATATCAAGCTGTCTCGTTTATCAGACGACGACTACAGCAGGACGGACCTCTTCAAGCACCTTAAATCTCAGCACGAGGATGTGATAAAGAGGATCAATCATTTGGAGGCTACCAATGTCCAGTTACGGGAAGAAGCTGAGCGATTACAGGCGGAACGAACTGCGTACCGAGTTCAGTTGGAGAAAGAAACAGAGATGGCAATTGCTGAGCGGGAAGCTCAGCTGGCACAAGCAGAAACCGATTTGGCGAGGATAAGAATGGGACGAGACGAACTGATAGCCGACGTACAAATGCGGAAGACGGCACAGGCTCAGGAGCGCACTTCCATTGAGCAGGTTAAGGAGCTCGCCAATGCCAAGGAGGAGAGAATTAAGGCCTTAGAATCAGAGATTGCACGGCTGAAATTACAGAATACGCAAGCCAACGGAACTGTAAGCCCACCATCGAGTTTGAATGGCCTGTGTACGGAAGAACTGCATGCCAGGTATTCTAGTCTAGAGAAGCAGCATTCTATGCTGGAGAATGAGCTCCAGTCCATGGGTGATGCCTATAAAAAGACAACAGCAGCTGCATCGCAAAAGATCGCAAACGTTCAATCTTTGGAGGACAGGTTGATGCGATTGGGAGCGGATAAATCAAGGGCCGATCAAAAGTACTTCGCAGCAATGAAGACCAAGGAAGCCAGGGAGCAAGAAGTTCGGACTCTTCGGGCTCAAAACTCGAAAAGCTCTGAAATTGTATCCACGCTCAAAGATTCGGAGGCGGCGAACCGGGCTTTGCAGGTGAATCTCGAAAAGCAAATCGTCGAGTTCAAGGAGTCCCTTACTACCCTGGAGAGCAAGCATCGATTGTCACAGCAGCAATTGCAAGAGAAAAATATCCTTTTTGAAGGCCTGAAATCGCAAGTCGAGGAACTCAAGAAGAATCTGGAGACAAAAGACGCTTCTTCGAGCGCCAAAGCAATCGCCTATCGAGAAGCCGAGGTAGAGATCGAGACACTCAAGGTCCGTCTGGAGGAAACGCGGAAGGGTTTGGAATCATGGAAGACAAAAGGCTTAGGCAACCAAAGTGGCGAATACGAAATGCTTCGCGTAAGATTCCATCCATTCATTTTCGTCCCATCTGTTCACTAACTCGTTCCCCCAGATCATGGCCATCTGCACAGTCTGTCATAAAAATTTCAAAAACACCGTCATCAAAACCTGCGGCCACGTCTTCTGCAAAGAGTGCGTTGAGGAACGAACAACCTCTCGCTCTAGGAAGTGTCCTAATTGCAACAAGTCCTTTGGCGCCAATGATCCTATGCGTATCACCCTTTAGCCTGTTTTCGCACTAATGCTGGATCAGCTACTCTCCTGTATATTTAGCTATTCTCTTCTTAATCATGTCTTCTGGCAAAGCAGGCTTCCGCGATTAGGATATTGGGGCAGGGAATTCGCTTCATCAGCGGTTTCTGGCTTACGATTTGTGGTTTGGCAGGGGAGTGGAAATGTCCCATGTGCTTCTAGTACCGAGGGATTTTCAGGTTGGTGGCGAGTGTTCTATATGATACGGAATGGAATGGCAAGGGAGGTCTTTCCTGAGCGCTTTTTCTTGTACGAGCTCTAGCAGAGGAAACAGGATCTTTGGCTAACTGGTACGGCTTTCGGTTCTCGTGATGTAGTCAAGCAAGCTCTAACAGTAAGAGTGGAAAAAGCGAGTAGAAAGCAGATTATGTGCCACTTATGATTTTATTTTAAAGGCTGCATTATCATTGCTCTCTCATGCAGAAACATTAAGCAAGCGCCGGGGCAATGCATACCTACACTATTTTCTGCACGAAGATCAGGAAATGCCAGCAATGCAACCTACGCCGTCAGCATCAAAACGCCAGCTTAAACGGCGCCAATTCCCCTTCCCATGCTATATTTCTCCCTTCCTTCCATTACCCATACCCAACCCTCCATCCATGCACGCACACCCCCACCCAAGCATCCTCAAACCGTCCCCGCAATACTTAACTCCCTAATCTCCCCAAGCACCTGCTCAACCCTACTATCCAAATGCCCCTGCGCATACTGCTCTCTCGTATCCGCGTCCAAAAACTGTTGCACCTGCGCCATCCGACTATACGCCTCGGCACAAAACCTCAACTGGATCTTCACCAGCGCTTCAAAGCTCGGATCTAAATACGGAACGCGTAAGTCGATTAGTTGGGGCAATTCGGAGAAGAGTTGGTCGTTGAGGGCTTCGTAGGCGGTTTTGGCGAGGTCGGAGTCGCGTTCGGCGCGGGGGAGTTTGGTGGGGTCTTTGTCGGGCTTTTCGACGAGTTTTTTTACTTTGGCGCGGGTGGCGTCGTAGTCGAGGAGTTTGTGGTTGCGTTTTTTGATGCCTTTGGGGGGTGGGTGGTTAGTGAGGGCGGGGGAGAGAGTGGGAGCTGGGAATGGAAGAGTGGTGGGGTTTTGGTGTGGATGGGGGAGACTTACATTCGTTGATATCGGGAAAGTAGGCACAGAAGCGTGAGATTGGTTCTAGGACTGTTTGTCTTTGTGGAGAGAGTAAAGTGTCAATTCTTCTTCTTCACGACCGCATTGGCTTTTAGTGAGGGTATACCGGAATGGTCCATCTAGGGCTTTTATGGTCTCCGCATCTAAATCCTCCACTGCTTGTTTGTAGCTTCTGCTCACACCATCATTGGCTCCTGCATCTCCGTAAAAGGCGTCTATTGTCTCGGCGATTCGCATTTGTGATGCTGTCATGGCTGTCCGACAAACATCAGATATTTCATGCTTCCTAATAGGGTGCCTGCATCTAGGCTTACCTCGTAGTGAATCTAGGTACCCCTTTGCTTCCTTCTGTAGTCTGTTTGCCGCGGATTCCATGGTTCGAAACCGCCTGATTGGTTGAAGAGAACGTTAGCCTGGCTCCTTCTGCCATGTACACAGCATATTGGTCGTCACTCCGCATAGGGATCTCGGACCTTTCTTCTACTTCGTAATCTCGATCGCTAGTTTTTTCCACATGCCCTACAGCATTGTAATGAGCCCCACTGTGCCACGTTGCTTTAGTAGAGGGCTTTCAGCGCACCAGTCTTCATCATGACCTGGGTAGTCGCCCGGTTGGCGGCTTTTTTGATGCCTGAAGAGATACGTATTAGCCATCAGTGGTCATAACCCTCATTGGTGGTACAGCTCAGCCAGAGAAGAAGTCCTACCTGCCCATGACATCTTGGCGGTCGATGTGCTCTAACAGTTCAAGATTGGAAAGAGAATAGCGAGAGAACAAGTGGAAGACTTTATTTCAAGCAGGCAGAGTGAGAGGAAGATTATGGTATTAAGTTGAAAGATAGAGACATTTGACGAATGGGTCGTTTGCTACAGTTTCCTAGAACTATGTCTTGGCACACTCGAAACAACAGGCCCCTCGCTCTCTCAGCCCTGCCGCTTTAGCGAGCGAGCTGCGTGACCAGGACAATATGATACCCCACCTTCGGTACTTTAGGAGCAAGAGGTTTATAATAAGTATCTCCTTTGACATCCACTCTGGGTAATATCTTATATGCATCCCATTCTAGAATAACCTCGCGGTAGTGGTGGGCTTTAGACAGTGTGCGGCCAGTTCTGACTCCAATTGGGATCCAGCCTACCCGTTAAGCTCATAAATTCCTGATATTTTGGTATTCCTCAATTTTTTCTGCCAATAATGATGTTGTAGTTTTTTGTGGGGGCCGTAAATTTATAGATTTACATGTTCTGTTAGCAGTCAGCTGCTTGTCGGTTTCGGCGCTCTCAGGGTGGAAATCAATGAATCGAGCCCTCCATTCTACGGAATATCATGGGCAAATCTATTTGATCTTTTCATTCGGCTCCATATCATTCTAGTGACCTGGTAAGTCTTCTCTTTACTGCAAAGAAATACGATGTGACTGCCTCAATCAGAGAGAGACGTAAAGGAGACAGTGGGTGCTGACAGAGTCCAGGAGATGAGCGAAACTTTTATCAGTCAGATTCTAGATTTTAGATTCTGACGTTAGATAATCGTAATTGTCTGTAAAGGGATGCCATTGAAGCTTTTGGTAGACGACGCAAAAGTCCCAATCCTTTCATATATATCGTTTTTCTTATGGATCAGCATTAGACCTTTAACACGATCAAGACCGACTTCTTCCCCCCAGCGAATCCATAGAGCGACGCAGAACACTTCACCCTTGTACCCCGAAGTCTCTCCGTATGACTTGTTTATATCCAAACTTCCAATATTGAAATCCATGAAGTTTCTCCTACTTATAGTCTCTTGCATACTAAAATATTTGGATGGGTTGTTTATGGGCCTCGCGTTGTTCAGCCAACGAAACTCAGGGAACGGTAGGGGATCACCGTACCATGCCCGACGCAGGACGGCGCTAAGTTGGATGTGCCCTTCAATTACCTCTCCATACGGCAGCAATTCATCCTTCAGTGTGACCTGACATCGCAGTATTCGACAATCATACGCTTGATCAAACTGGTCATCGAGCCTAGTAAAAGCCCTATCGAATGCAATTGCTCCATCTAGAGACGCCCAAGACCAGCTTGGGGCGCGATACGATGAAGTCTCGGTTGCGCCGAGCCTTGTGTCCCACATAAGGTATTCCAACATGTGGTCTTCCCAGAAGCCCGCAACATATCTGGTCTCCAAAACCTCTCCGAACTTTTCAGCAATGCCAGCAAGCGCCACAAGTTTGTCAGAGGCATACGTCATTGAGCGCAGAGAGTATCTCTGAATAAGGTCAACCCATTGTATATGCAGCTTTTGGATGCGTTTGTGCCCTGCTGCTGGCTGACCTGGAGAGCTTGCCAACGGATTTACTGAGTTCGCGGTGTCTCCATCCTCATCATCCACTATGTGCTTTCCGACACTGCGTAAATTTAGTGTGTCCTGGTTAATGAGAAGCGGCACTGGCTCAGATCGAACAAAATCGACGACTGGAGACCACCCCGAATACTCGGGTACGTATTTAGAGCTTCCGAGGTTGGCAACGACACCCTTACAGCGCCACTGGAGTGTGAGAGCGGAGTAGACCAGCAGTCTCTGTGACAACAACTGCTCCTGCAATGTCCAAGCTCTGCTGTCAACAGGCTCCTCTCGTCTTTTTGAGCTCTCACGAATGTTGACGGTACCAGCACGAGAACCATTATACATGAATGGAATCGTATTGGCTGGTGACGGGGCCTTTCTAGGCAGCAGGAAACCTTCGTCTGCATTCCTGGCCGAAGCTGCAACAATGGTTATATGACTTGACTGGTATATGGATGCCATTCGAGATATCTCCAACGCTTTGTCTCGTGGGCAATCTTGTAAAATACACATGGCGTCAATCCAAAGATAAGGTACGCCCAAGCTTATTGTAACTTCGATGGCATCCTGTATTGTCTTTGACAATGTTGATAGGTCAATCTCTTCCTGGAATTGGGCAAGATTGTTGTTCGTCAATACCGTGCTTTGGGTACCCCAACAGTACGAGAGTGTGTTGTATCGCCCCTTAAGCCCGTTCGTAACAAGTAGTCTTGGTCCCGGCTTGCCCGAAACAGGTAATACTTCGATGACTCGAGTGGGAAGTAGTACATCAGATGCGATTGAACAGTCTACATGATCTCCACAGGACTCGATCCATCGATTTACCTCCGCAATGGCGTCAGGACTATGTACCACCGGTTGGATTTCTCGGGTAGGGATTATCTGGGCTGCCGGGTCCGTTGGAATAGCGAATATGTCGAAGTCAAGGCATTGATATATTGTATCCCGTATGTAATCCGGATTTAAGAAATTGTTTTGGCGGTATTGACCCCTTCCTGCCCTTGCCACTTCGAGGCTTTCAGGCCGTCGCCAATCCAATATCAACACGAAGCTGCCTGTAGGAGTGGCTCTAGAATCACGGCACGGTCTAACACACATTGTCACCCGCAAGCAAGTTTCAGGGATATCATCTACAAGCGGTCTGAGTAGATGACACCAGGTACATCCATTTGGAGTCAATAATCCAAGGCTGACGTCAAATTTAATGCAACCAAATCCAACCCAATCCAAAGCACCACGCCACATCTCAGCATACTCATTGGTGTCAAATATATCTTTCCAACATCGCATGCAGATATTTTCTTGTAACAAAGTGCTATCATTGGCGCTGCTCTCTGTGCTGGAGTCCTGTCAAGATTACAAGATATTCCTCGAACGGCTTTGTTGTGGAATACACTCGTCTTTGGCCACATAAAAGCGAGCTGCACGAGAATATTATTCTCTGACTTCGTGTACCCTTTTTGGGGTAGCTGGCCCCTATGGCCCCTATATTTTAGGGTATCTATCCCCTAGCATATAGTGGCACTGGCCCTGTTGTAGGGCGTTGTGGTTGATTATCCGGGGATCCTTACCCCTAGCACACAGTGTGATAACCCTATCGCGGGGTATTATAGTTGGACTGTACGGGGGCCCTGCCAGTCCTTTATCCTACCAATCTCGATGTCGAGATGGCGATCCTACTTGTAATTAGCATGTAACTAGAAGAAGACGTAGAGGCATTACAAGCCTCACAAATAACCGTACAGAAACGATACCGCAGCTTTGGAGCATATGAGCAGCCCTGCCAAAGGAAGCTCAAGGCCTCCACCGTACCTACTTCCGTAAATCCTAAACAGAGGTTCACCTAGCTACTCAGCCTCAAGGATAGAGAGGCGCAATAGTCTCAATCAAGCATCAAAAACGGAATATTTTCTTAGAGCTGAGTGTCTGCCTAGGTAGGCAGCAGCTCTACTTCCGTTTCGCCCCACGTCGACGTCGTGGGTCGTGCAGCGGCACTCACCCAATCCCAGGCCAGAGCACCATGTTTGTTATCTTGGCGCACCGAAGCGGAAACCGCAACCGCATGTTGCAATAACCCACCGCAATAGTATCTATCCGCCATACGTTATGATAAACTCCAACCGCGGAATTTGACATTGCACCGGGGTGCCTAGACCTAGATTTTTCAACGAGTATTAAGCATCATGCTTGTGACGCGTATTCATTGTGCAAAGCCACTATTAAATGTAATAGATGCGATGACCTTCAATCTTCTTTTGCAAAGTTATCTCCTACTTTAGATATCTTCCACTCTACACTTGATTAATAACGCCGTTTCCATTGCCAGCTAATTCAACGAAGATCATTGCCGAAGTGACTGGGGGTATGCAGCAAGAAATACTCATAGACAGGCAAATGCATAAACACGTAATCATAAAGAATGGACCAATCCGTTGTCTCGTGAGTCATGTTCACAGTCATCATTCTGCCTGCGTCTCCGCCTTTCTTGGACGTGATCAATAACCTTCGAGAGCGGGTTTACAAAGCTGAATCTCCCGGACCCATTCCGATTTAAGTACCTTTGAGGCCGTGAGACGGCGTGTTGGGCTCGGGTCCGGGTCAAGAATAGAGTATATGACGTTGCGACACCGACGCTGCACACAGTGTTAGTAAATTTATGAAGACTCCAAGGCCGGTAAAACTCACCCTATGAAGTGTTTCAATGGGTCCATAACCATCGTCGCCTCTTCGCCCCTCAACGTAGCGGTCGAAGAATTCGTCTTCGTCCCTCTTAGCCACACGCCAGAGATGCCTACCCGTCCTCATAGCCATGTAGATGACGCCAGTAGCCCAGACGTCGACAGCTCTAGGATCAAACTCCTTATCGATGTATTCTTCGGGAGCAATGTAGGGTGCAGAGCCACAAAGTCCAGCTGTCATGTGAGCCTCTTTCTCCCACGCCATTCGGAAGCATTCGCCATTGCCAAAGTCAGTAATCTTGAGTGAACCATGAGTGGTCAGTAATAGGTTCTCTGGCTTGAGATCTCGATGAGCGACGCCCATCTCATGCAAGTATTCCACACCGCACATGAGCTGCTTAAAGTAGCAATCAGCCTCTTGAACTTCCAGCTTGCCGGCAGCGAGAATCAGGGTGTAAAGATCTCCCCCAGCGCAGAACTCCATGACCTCGCAGTAGTCACCTTTGGCATCTTTTAGCAGATCGAGAGTGTGGATAACGTTCGGGTGACGGAGGGAAGACGAAATACAGAACTCAGATGTAAGACGTTTCTGGTATTTCTTTGGGGACTCTTGGGGCCTTCGCCGGAACTCTTTCACAGCGTACAGTTGCTCATGCTTGGAATCCTTTGGGTCGGTTTTGTGTGAAATCCTAACAATGCCGAAAGCCCCACGGCCCACAATCTCCTGGCATTTGCCATACTTTTGCACAAGAGTTGCGGTTGCGTTCGGTCCTCCTTTCTTGTCCGCAGCAAGCTTCTCCCGCTCGTTCCTTAGCTGATCTACCCATGTTGACATTAATGACAACTGCTGATGTTCGTCTTGACCATGCTCCTCTCGCTTCCTGCCCCCTAGCATCTCGCGCAGCATGTCCGATAATTTCTCTTGACGCTTGGCGCTTTTGAGGTAATGCTGATGAGTGCCGTCGGGGAGTATCTCGAACCTTCTGTATTGAGGGGCAGGGTCGACATCTTTACAATCTTTCTTGCCGTTGCTCGTGCTGGGCTTCCGATCGGAGTCCACGGAACCCTGAGGCTTCTTGTCTGAATATGATTCTTGCCTCGATGGTGGCTTCTTCGTCTGCGTGCTTGTGCCATTGAGACTCTCAGGGTCTGAGGCGCCACTTTCGCGACCATCTTTGGCTTCAGGTTCCTTGGGGACCTTGGCCGCGGAGAACATCCGCGTGAGGCGATGTGTTATTGTAGGTTTTTTAGAGGCTGTAGCGACATCCGTTGTAGCGACTGGAATGTCGTGGCCATTAGGCGATGAATTTGGCTCCTCGGGTATGGGAGGTTGGAGGAAACTCGTTTTCCCATCATGTGATTGCAGCGTAGATGTTGAGTTTGAAGGAGACGGTGTTGGTGCTGGACGATGGATAAGCGTGCTTGTCGGTCCACTCATGTCTCGTAGTTGAAGGCTGGTAATCTGGACGAAAGTCGAATGTTGTGTTGGTGTGGGTGGACCTCAGTCCAGGCGGGCAGCGCCCTGCCCACAAAGGCGTTGAAAGCTCAAAATCCGAGTATGGGAGTGTATGGGGGAGTTGCGAAGTCAGAAGGGTACAAATAGAAGGAAATAGTGGATTATTAGTGCCTAGAATGACTGTAAGAGGCAGACAGTGCCTTCGATTATGGATGACCAATGCTGGCTTGTGATTTGCAAACCGAGGTGGACCCTTCTCGAAGGCAAAAAGTGGGCGATAAAAATTGGGCCAAGCTGGTCACTCTCAAACGGAGATGAGGGACTTTATACTCTGTTGCGTTGGAAGAAAAGTGAGGCAGGAGAGTGGGAAAATGGTATGGATTTTGAGTTGCTGACGTTGATGTGCGGTCTGGTCTGGTCTCTGATGGGGAGATTTTGAGTTCGAGTGCTCTAATTTACCACAGTGGCTAGCTGAGGGGAAGAGGTATGTGCTTCTCCTCCGGGGCAAGACCAGCAGGCATAGTGATTCCCGTGTGTTGTAGAATCATCGAATATCAAACAGAAGGATGTGGCAGACTCTGTGCTGGTGGTAAGGGAGTGCTAGAAAAAACGTGCGTATTGTCGAAAGCTTGGTAGTGGGTGGGACTATTATTTCTGTTGTGACACGGGCAACGGGCAACACGATAATATAAATAGCGTTATCCACTTTAGAACAATCACGCAGACCCTCCAAACGTCGTCGTCATGAGCCAAAGTCCTTCCTTGTCCTAATTGATACACTCAACGGAAGGAGCCCTGCAGGTGCTTGAGACTATCTCCCTTGTCTTCGGCGCAGAAACATGCAGCTACTTGCGCCCACTCGACTATCTACCCACACCTCCCACCATGCTCATCACGCCCATCACGCTCATCACCTACCGAGCCACCCCCGCCACCGTCATACGCGACAGCCTAAGCGAACCTACAGCGACTCTAAACAGCCGGGAGTTGACCCCAGCTTTCACATCCGCTCTTGGATGTCACGTTCGCGATGCCAGATACAGTATTGTTTGACTTCCTTTGTCATTCTTCATCCCCTGGAGCATGCAATTGATCAATTCCACAGTAGCGGCGCTTTTGGTTTTCTTCTTTCTTGCTTTCCTTTTTCTTTTTCTTTGTATACTGCATCATCATCAAGATCTCCTCTACCCTGACAAATCGGTTGTGCAATAAATCCCTCATGCCTCAGGCCTTCCACCTCCATCTCTCCCCACCCAATTCACCACCAAAGTACCTAAGTACCGTAGTAAGCAGAGGTCACACCTCACCGGTTTCCTCCGTCTTCCCTTCTTCTGGGAGCATATCTCTGGGACACACAGCTATTCTTATCTCATCGGCACGTGCGTCGTCTTACTGGCCATCTTCATCCTCGAATGTCGCCATCGCCCATATTTTCCAGCTATGCAGGAGAGGACGTCGTCTCACGGCGGACGTCCTCAAGAGGTTCCCTATGCATATGCAGCTATTTTATGCACTGCTTATCCGCCTTTCCATTTCTTCCCCGTACATAGCGTGGCCAGCGAAGCACCGAGAGAGCTTAAACGCCACGCGTTAGGCATCTCTCGATGCTCTCCTGCTAGGCCCTTGCTGTTTATTTCCCTCAAATCCTATGCATCTCCGAAGGGCGATGACGCGATCGGGACCGCCACCGTAAGTTTCATGCCTGCAAGTCGGCCGAAACATCCATTGGCGTTAAAATTTGGATGCATCAAGTACTGGCACCGCAGCTGGCCGCTTGGTCTATCGTTCCCGCCCTTGCATTGCTAGATAACGGCAAAGTACCTTAGCATTGTGAAACAGGGCAATGATATCTAGTCAGTTAAAAATGGCCTAACGGTATGGATATTCCGGCGTCCCAAGGACTGCATCATCTCTCAACCAAATTTTGTCGCACCTCCTCTGTGGTCCATCGGTGGCTGGCCTCTTGGTGACTCTGACGTGATACAGAGCGACTGTTTCCGCGGATGGTCCTTCCGAAGTTGTCGGTATTGGGGACAGCATGTGTGGTCCAATTACCAGCCCCGACTACAAGCAGCTTTGCCAACTAATCTGCTCCATTGCATATCCTCAGCTCCTATATCGGACAAGCGCCGTATCAGGTCTTAGACGCGATCTAGATGAGCATCTAAGCGGAGAAGGCTCGCAACGAACCTTTCTAATCCGATTGCAGCCTTCACCGTTCATCTTAGGTCCACAGGTGATTGAGGTGCATCGTCCAATCAGTGTACAATTCAGCTTCTGACAGCGGGCCGAATATATTGACCGCACATAGTCAGCTTATAGTCTATGAAATGCTAAAAGCCCGAGTAGAAGCCCGGTGAGGAGCACGTGCTGGCCGTTCTACAGCGACACAGGGAAGCGATAGCTACAAATGGCAATCTCTCCACCAGGGATTGCGTGCCCGAAGGGTATAATTGTTAAGAGCAGAGTGGGCCCGGTTTTCAGTAAGTAGTACTATATAAGCACGACCGATAGAGCCACGAGGGTAGATTCAAGAACTCATGTAGTTGACAGCGTTCTTCCAGAACAAGATGCCGATGGCCTTCCTGCTTATCCGAGCTAGCAGGAAGTAATGGAGCCTTCACTCCTCTCTTGTATCTTACGTCCTACATGAAATCGTATTGATTTGAGCTCGAGAAACTATTCCTGTTGGGGAATATGCTGCTGCACGCTTTGTATAAATTGCAACCAACTATCAACTGTGGCAACATGAAATGAAGTAAGCCGTATCCATTTCAATTTCAACCAAAGAGAGCTTGGTTGAATCAATTTCACAATGAACCGTGGATGCGTCAGTTGAGCTAGATGGTAGATTAGTGACGAAGACTGTAATCTCCCATCACGCGACAACAAAGACTGTCATTTTCGTGCCCGTGAACAACACCACGGCGATGGAAATGCGAAGACCAACCACAAACGTCAAGATATTCTGGATGAAGGTACCGCTTCGAAAGTATGTGGACGCGGACATATCTTCTCCTGTTGGTGGTGCGAATCTACTTTGCTCTTGCGCCAAGCTACATCCATCCCGATGAGAACTTCCAAGGTCCAGAAGTCATTGCCGGTATGTCTCTCGAACTATTTCTATTTCCCTTTCCACCTACCCATATGCGTCTGCCAGGACGAAAGGAGGTCCCCGCAAAGACGGTGTGCATCCAGAGTTCAGCGCCTCATATGCCGCGCATAGCACTAGCATAGCATAGCACGCCTTCTCCGTCGCCGTCTACCGCGTTTTAGGTCATATCAACATTCGCTGAGGTGTAGAGACAGGCAACATCTATTCTTTTCCTCACCATCTGACATGGGAGTTCACCTCGGACAAGCCTGTACGGAGCGTCTTCCCACTATGGCCTGTCTACGGCCTTCCCATGGTGGTCCTTCACTGGATCTGGTCTGGCATTGGGACCGACGAGGTCCCTCCCCAGGTCGTGTACTATACCTTACGCATATTAATGTTTATCTTGAGCTTCGTTCTGGAGGATTGGGCAATACATGATCTGGTACAATCGCCCCGCTATAGGAAGCTGGCGGTCACATTGGTGGCTTCTTCCTATGTTACCTGGACATACCAAACCCATACCTTCTCCAACTCGGTAGAAACCCTGGTGGTCCTATGGAGCTTGGTAATGATACAGCGAATATTGGATAATAAGGTATTCAGTCCATAGCCATCTGAAAGACCATTTATTGAAGCTCTTCAGCAACGAGACTCTCTACTCTCTTCAGCCATTCTCGGTTTACTCCTCACATTCGGAGTCTTCAACCGCATTACATTCCCTGCCTACGTCCTCGTTCCGTGCCTTTACCTTGTACCGCACTTCCTCCGCAGGTACGATTTTTCTAAACCCCTCCAACGTCTGTCGAGAACCCAAACTAACACATACAGACCATTCTCCCTTCTCGCCCTCATCACAACAGCCCTCCTCACGACCCTCCTCGCCATAGCGATCGACACATCATTCCACCAACCCACCAGCCCCCTCCTCTCCACCCTCCTCAAATCTCCCACCTTCACCCCGTTAAACTCCCTCCTCTACAACTCCAATCCCTCCAACCTCGCCACCCACGGTCTCCACCCCCGCTACCAACACATCCTCGTCTCCCTCCCCCTCCTCCTCGGCCCCTCCCTCTACCTCCTCCCCTCCATCCGCCTCTCCAAACCCACCACCCTCCCCCTCCTCTCCGCCATCTCCGCCACCCTCCTCCTCTCCCTCATCCCCCACCAAGAACCCCGCTTCCTCCTCCCCGCCATCCCCCTCATCCTCTCCTTCCTCCACCTCCCCGCCTTCAAAACCCTCACTCGCTACTGGCTCGCCACCTGGATCCTCTTCAACGCCCTCATGGCCATCTTAATGGGCATCTACCACCAAGGCGGCGTCATCCCCACCCAATCCTGGCTCGCACACCAAAAACCCCTCTCCCCTACTCACATGCCCGAAGTACTCTGGTGGCGCACCTACTCCCCCCCAATCTGGCTCCTCGATCACAACCCCATCACCACAACAGATCTAATGGGCATCCCCTTTTCCGAACTACAATCCCGCGTCGACACCGCTCTAGGCCCGCAATGCAACACTAACAAAAGTATTGGCCTTGTGGCGCCGTGGTCGAGTATGGAATTGGATGAGCAGTGGACGGATAGGGATATTGTGATGGAGGAGGTGTGGAGGTGGAGTCGGCATTTGAATTTAGATGATTTGGATGTTGGAGGGGAGGGGCTGTGGGGGACGGTGACGAGGGTGGTGGGAAGGAGGGGGTTGGTTGTTTGGAGGGCTAGGAGGGTTTGTCAGGATGGTGGTGGTGGGGGTGGTGGTGGGGGAGGGGGGTTTGGTGGGGATTGGTAGAAGGGTGGGAAGGGGGGGAGAGTTGTAAGATAGATAGATAGGGTTGGTAATGAGTAATTTTAATACCATAAACGTTCATGGATGTGCAGATTTTGTTCTTTATGACGTTACGTAGAATCAGCATGGGATGACACCGTGTCACATTCTTGCATCTACCGATATCTGGACCATCGGAGTGAATGTCCCCTGCGTGTTAACCATGAGCCTTTTGCCTGAATACATGGGATTTTTGTCATTCATAGCGTATTATGTGGAATCTGGCATGGACGACTCCCTGTCACATTCTGCATCTACAGACATCTGGCACAATCGAAGTGATGTGAATGACATTCCCCTCCATATTAACCATCAAGCCTTTTTGCCTGGCATACATGGGCAATTTCTCATTCAGTAGCGTAGGTGCAAAGATAATCGCCCATATGTTCCTTCCTTCCTTCATCGCCCATAGTCTCAATAAAAGCACCAGTAGTTAGTGCACTATGCATGCATGCATCTAATCAGATTGTCCCATTGTGTTGTGCGTCTCAAAAAATTTAAAAGAAGAGGATAGGGAATATCAGGCCCCACCGCCTTCGCCTTCCTCGTCGGGCTGGTCGAAAAGGAAATTAGCGGCTAATTCCTCGTTCTTGTCACAGGCGAAATAGGCCTGGATTACCATGTCTCGGTCGAAGCCTAGACGACAAAGCTGGTTTTTTGTTAATATGATTTGAAGATTCGGGAAGAGGGGGAGGGGGGACTTACTCTTTCGATAGCGTCTCGTTCCTCCTCTGTAACACTGACCTCCTGCGCTCCAGGTGGTAGAGGCGTGTCCTCGCCTGTGTCCTCACTCAGAAGCTGTAGGAATTGGTCAGGGTTCTCTCCGATCATTCGAGCCAAGTCTGGATTGCCAAGGCCAACCTGCTGTAGGATGGGTTCAAGCATACGCGGTTGGGCTTGCACAATCTGACGCAGCTGCTGGAATTGGGGGTTGTTGCGGAGGAAATCGAGATTACCCAGGCCAGGACGGCCTTCAGCGCCTGCTCCTCCGGCTGCTGCTCCTGCTGCTGCTCCTATTCCAGCGCCAAGACCTGCAAGGTTACTGCCTCCACCTGCTCCTCGCGAGCCACGAGCTCCTCCACCCGTACCACCAGTGCGGCCGGCTTGTGCGGCTGCTTCGAAGAGGTTGATAGGTTGGTCGCCCTCCTCTCCTGTTGCTGCTGGAGCGGGAGTATTACCTGTGGCGGCAGGTGGAGAAGCTGCAGCTGGAACAGCGCCTGCACGTTCACCCGCCCCACCACCTCGCGCCTGTGCTTGTTCTTGTTCTACACTCTCAGGGATGCCCTATGCAAGATTAGTCGGATACACATTCAGCCATCTGGACCAGTCAAAACGTACAGTTAGCAGGTACTCCACAGCGCGGTCGGGGTTGTTGAAAGCAGCTCTCATTGCCCGGTCGATATCAGCTCTAGGAAACCCCATGTTCTCCATATTTGCAATAGCTTCGTCACGTTGCGATCCTAGAGTCAGCGCTGAGGGGTCATTGAAAGTTGCCCCCTCTGCTAACGGAGCTGATGGAGCAGATGGAGCGGGTGAAGGAGTGGCTGGAGCATTCACTGTGGGCCCCGTGGGATGACTTGGGGCGGCGGGAGCGGCAGGAGTCGGTGCTATCGTAGGCGCAGGAGTTGATGGAGCTTTCGAGGATGAAGATGAAGCTGTGGGCGCTGCTTTGGGCTTTGGCAAGTGTCAGGCTCTTTGGTTATGCAATCTCATGGACTTTGATAAGATACCTTAGATGTCATGCAAACTATGAAACCCTTCTCTTCGATGTTATAAGAGGCGACGGTGTTTCCATCTTGTAATATCTTGCCTATCGAAGTGCATTACAGTCAGCATAAGATCTCAATAGATTGGAATACAGTGGATACTGGGGCTTCCTCGTCCTCAAGCATACCAGAGTATATAAGCTTTTGTTGGCTAGCTTCCCATCCTTTCTCGTTTGATATCTTTTCCTTGACTTGGCCAATCTATCTCGGGTTCACAAAAGTCAGTCCATACGCTCTCGAATGCATGTCACGAGTGAACAGAAGGCTGCCCTGCTGTTGGATGTTGTGTCGTACCGTCTCTGATGGTTCAGCCTCAATGACAAACTTTTGCTGCTTCAAATCCTAAGTCAAGATATCTGTTAGCTGCACCTAACTATGTGACTTCTACCCATAGTCTTGTGACACACCTTGAATGTCAGCTTCATCTTGCCCCACCACCTTTGCTTTGCCCAAGACTTTCACTGTTCCTCCACAATAAAAGTATATAATACAGTAACTGAGGCCTTAAGCTTTTGGAGTTGCAAAGTGGCAGGTGAAGGGTATCAGGAGAGATGGAGTTGAAATCTGAAGATCTTGAACGGAGTGTAAAGCCCGGAGCATAATCATTCAGTTGCCTCAGGGTCTTGGCGCTCTCGGGTAGGGCTGACTAGTAAAGCCTGCAGCCTGACCGTTTTGTGCAATCAGAGATTATATCTCTTCAAATTAAGACATCATGGCGTCTATATCTTACAAAACGCAGCACTATGAAATAAATATCTTCGTTAAACGGTTCTATTGGGAAATATCCATATAGAGTTGCACTGGGAAGAAGCCTGCCCAGCTGCTTGCGAGGAGACACAGACATGCCTGCTAGATTTGCCTGGAGATGATGGGGAGCTCTCTGTCTATTCCTTGAAATCTCATCGATGCTGGAAGCGCTTGCGATGGTCCTCATTAATATGCCTTTGCAACGTACAGCAACGGACCTACGGCCGGTGTGGACAACAGTCTCATTCCTATTCGATAACCCGATCTACAAGTCCATCATCCACTACGACAGAACGTTGAAAAAAGCGTCTGTCGACGGCAGATTCATCGCGCATAACCTGCGGTTCGGATAGCAATCTACCAGCATCTGTGGTGCATTGGTATTCACCGGTCTCAATAGGAAGCGGTGAACTTGCTAGGGCATTAGTACCCAGTCGCGCCACTTCACTGGTATCCAACCTTCAGACACTTGAGCAGTCAACAAAACACGCATTGGTGGCATAAGATTGCCCGATTCGAACGAAAAGTCTACTAGAGTAAGGTCAAGGCACTGAGGTTATTCTTGGACTCGAGTTTCAGCTCAGCAACTGGAATGGATACTGGGTCTGACCGGGAATCTACCATGAACAACAAGATTATGACACCAGAAATAGCAAGATCCAAGCGAGAGGAATTTGCGATGGTAGAGCCTCTTGACGGGACTAGCCAACAAACGGGAATTGGATCTCAAAGGTAGGTTATGTTCTATGTTGCAGGGATTGATGCCTGTTACGGGCGTGTGAGGAACTTCGTCTTCCGGAAGTTGGTAGAGAGGGTCACGACATGGCCGGATGGAGATGATTGGATCGTCTAGGCATGCCTTGTCTTGCGGAAACGCGTGAGTAGTGCGGTAGGGCTGGCCAATTCGCGAAAAAAATGTCGACGCTTGGGCAGACACGCTCATCCTGCAACACATCACAAATTTCCCTTCCCTCCACCCCAATCCTTCCCCTCCCCTTCCCTTTGTCCTTCTCTTTCCTTCATTCAATTCTCGACGTGTCACCATCTGTTTCCGATCAATTGAACTCGACATTCAACTGACTTTCCGCTTCACCATCTTGCCCAATTGATGTTTTGCCCTTCCGTTATAATTTTTGCCCTGGCTTGACCCGACTACACCCGCAACAAATTTACCCTATGACCCATTCAACCGACCTTTCTCTCGGCTCATAGCCTTGCAAATACCCCAGGCATATCTCGATCTCCTACTCTATTATCCCACATTATCTTTCCTATTCACTCTCAACAACACGGTCAGCCTGGACGTGAATTCTCACCTTCCCGCTCAAGTCTTCGGTGACTTCGACCGAGCCTCTCTTTTCCTACCGCAACCCAATTGACGTCCTCCTCGACTCCGCGCGGTTGTTGTTGGCGTTTAACCCAACGAGTAGTTATTCACCAACGGTGCCATTGGCCAACCTTATCGCTATCTCTATACCCCTATACCTGCAAATTTTGACGGTCCATTTCTCTTGACCATCATGTCGGTGATCCTGACTGCGGTCTGAAAGAGACAGGTAGCACATCTGGGTATTGGTGACCACACAATCGCCGCCGAAAAGAAGATAGAAGGAAGATCGACTACAATGGCTCGCACACTTGTTTCTGCCTTCATTGGCCTTGCAGCAGTCTTAGTGGGCGTGGCCAATGCTGTCTTAATGCTTGTACTGACTGGTTCTTTGGCCTCGGAACACCAAGAACCGTTTGCTTTGCCATTGGTAGCAGCGATTCTACAGATCATCTCATGCTGCTCCTTGACGGTCCTTGTCTTGCTCAAGATTCGCTCTGATAGAGACCCCTCGCAGAACGGTCTACTCGAACCTAGCCGACGACGATACGTGCTTGCATCGGCGTTAGGTGTGCTGCCGTCGGTGGTGGCCCATGCAGTCGTCGGATCCGCCCTTGGATGGTGTGAAGCATCTACGATCAGCAAGAACCTCCTGATAGCCGGAACTCAGCTCTCAAGTTTCCTGGCCATTAGCTTCATTGTGTTGGGTCTTGCGATATTGACAGACATGGTTTACTATGCGACCTTTGCTTGGGTCCGCGCCAATAGTCCAATCATCTCATCTCCTAGGCTTGCTAGCGAGACAACGCCTCAGCTCATGAGCCAGCCAAGCCGACCAACAACAGCAGCCTCCGCACGGTCAAACCCCTTCCACGAGCGGTTACCATCTTTGCCATCTTCACCTCCTTCGCTGGTGGCTTCTGACGGCATAAGCTCGCTACGCTCATCCTTTTCAACAGTACAACGGCCTCCATCGTCAAAGAAAGGCTTCGTTATTCGTCAAAATTCCTACACCCACCACTCAGCCAGGTCCTCAACCGACGGGCCGTCCAGACGACCGTCTCAAGACGAGGGGTTCGACTCTTGGGATACGTCTGCAGTCTCGTCACAAATCCGAGAGACCATTCTCCAATCCAAACCAACAGAAAAAGGCTTTGGCTTAGAACCCATACCTGGAAGCCGCTCGCCATCACCAGCGAAAGCACTCGAAGGGCCTTTTTTCCAGTCAAGCCCATCAATAAGCCCTCCACCTAGTCCACTCCCACAACCATCTGTCTCACGGCAGAACTCTCCAACCTCCAGCCCAATCGACTTCCCAAACTATTCTGCCATGTTTCCCCCCTCTAGTCCAACATTCAGAAGGCCATCTCACCAACGAAATTTCTCCCGCCCAGGCTCCCAATCCGGCCCCGTACACTCAAACAATGGCTCTCGTTCAAGAGCCCCCTCAACCGAAGAGAACATCCACCCCCTATTCCGCAGTGACAGCCCTACACCCCCTCCCAGCGCCTCAGTAAATACAAACGTCAATGCTGCTCCCGGCGCGGGCGTGCTCGTCAGCGAACGCGCACTGAAGCGCATGAGATCAGGGAGCATTCCAGCCAGCCCCAGTCCCTTGATACGATCGTTGAGCTCTTCTGACATTCGGAATACGGGCACACCGCTCTCTCCAAGCGTAGATACCATGCCTACGCCTCATCTCCCCAGCCGGAATCCAAGTCGTACACATCAACGGAAGAGGTCGGCAAGCTTTGAGTCTTGCATCTTGAAGTGAGGCTATTACTGTCATTACGAAATGATGAGGTGGTGTCTGCACGGTCCTTACGATTTATGATTATTTTAGCGAGGAGTCACGAGCATGCATGCATTGGAATTGTGCTCTGGGTATAAAAGCTAGGTAGGTGGGATAGATAGTGGTAATGGGCACTCCAGCTGGAATGATGGGACTAGTGAGCTGGGCAGTTATGAAGGTGAAGTGACCTTACACCACAACACACCACGATAACCAGCAATAGGGCGAGATACCCTTATTGACAGAAACAATAAAATTTACCACTAAATAACTACCATTACATCCCTCACCCTTCTTTCTCTAAATCTCATTTTCCGTCTCCTTTACTGTACGAACCTACATATCTACATCTCATCTGCATTCCCCTTCCCTTTCCTCCTGTATTAACGCACCTTCTCATTGCTAAGCAGCCGCATAATTAAAAGCTCGAGAAGCGTAGAGATCTCCGCATTCTCCTTTCCAGAGACTTATTACCATATCCTCTATCGATAATATCACCTCCTTTTTACCCTTCCCATCAACCAAATCATCACTTGCTCCCCACCCCAGTTGGACATATCTTTCTATAATATCACATTCGTCCGTCCCTCTCAAGAAATATAATCCTCACCATGATCCCCCATCATGCTACCTTTCCTTACCCAACAGGGTTTTAGTTCAACACATCTTTCACATCTGACGCTTGTTTATCTTCTCTGAGATTTCCTATAATTTGAAGCTGATTTCTCTTTATCTCGTCTGTTGATTACAGGCAATAATTGAGTACTCGCTAACCTAACTGCCGGTGGCGAGTGGGTTTGGTGCAGGGGAGGAGAAAAGTGATGGATGAGAGGATTTGGAAGGGAGATACTGTTAGGGAATTAAGGGTTGAGTTTGGGAATTTTTTTAGGTGGATTTACTGCGTAGTAATGGAGGGCTGAGTACGGTTTCGGGGCAAGGATTGGTATCTTGCTTGAGGTGTTGATGTTGTTTTCAGGGAGGGGGTGAGATTTCTAACTTGTTGTAGATATTGAGCTTTTGTGACTGTATCTGCATGCCAATATTGCTTATTGGAGCATGAGGGTATTTATTTGCCGGTTGTGATACCATCATTACGGGAGAGGTTCATTGTCCTGCCGGTCTAGATGCATAACGAATATATGTATGAGTGCAGATACATATGTAGTCATCATGCTCTGACTCAGTCCTTGGGGCGTCGGGCCGTGGAATCTCTTGGCATCAGTTCCGAGGGTCCTACCCCACGAAGCTCTATAAGAGCCAGCCATTTGTTCCTCAATTCTCTTCAGCAATTGTAAATCCATAAGCTTCTTGTTTATTCACGCTACATCTTCACATACCTTACCCTCTCCCCCGGCCCCTAGACTTCAAGCCACACCTTACCCTCACTCACTATCCCACCATGGCCGTGCGAGCCCAATTTGAGAACTCGAATGAGTATGTTATATCTTGCAACGTGTATCATGATTTCCACACAGCTTATAACATTTTCAATAGGGTTGGCGTCTTTTCCACCCTCACCAACGCCTATGCTCTCGTTGCCATTGGCGCCAGCGAGAACTTCTACAGCGTGTTCGAAGCAGAGCTACAGGATGTGGTTCCCATCTGCAGAGCTACGATTGCCGGGACACGGATTATTGGAAGGTTAACAGCTGGGTGAATATATCTTGGACTATCTTCTTTGACAATCCGACTGAGATGCCTAGCAATCGCAAAGGCCTCCTAGTACCCACATCTACTACAGATCAAGAGCTGCAACATCTTCGAAACTCGATACCGGACGAGGTCAAGATCCAGCGGATCGAAGAGAGATTATCAGCGCTCGGAAACGTAATATGTACGAATGACCATGTGGCACTGGTTCATCCAGATATCGAGCGGGAGACGGAGGAAATCATCGCAGATGTCCTGGGGGTGGAAGTTTTCCGTCAGACAATCGCAGATAACGTTCTCGTGGGATCGTATATGTCTCTTTCGAACCAAGGTGGGATCGTACATCCAAAAACCTCGATACAAGATCAGGATGAGCTATCAAGCTTGCTGCAAGTTCCGTTGGTGGCGGGTAGCGTAAATAGAGGTTCGTCAGTTGTGGGCGCAGGGATGGTCGTGAACGATTGGATGGCAGTGACGGGTGTTGATACAACGGCGACGGAGTTGAGTGTGGTCGAGAGTATCTTTCGGTTGGGTGAGGGCATGGCCCCGGGGACCATCAATACGACGCACAAGGATACCATGGTGGAGTCGTTCTATTGATGGAACGAGTATTGTGACAAGGTTAATCGTCCTTTACGGCGACAGCTCTTTCGAGGTCTTCAACCTCCGCAGACGGCCATTGAGCAGTATGCATTCCAAAGCCTAAGCTAAGGTTCCTCGATGTGATGAGTTCTGTGTGCCAGCATGCTTGGTATTTACACAGCTCGATCAGTTCTGCAGAGATGCAGTCTGCAATAGCAGAAATCAGTACTGCAAAATGCACAAGTGTACTGTCTGGTTCACTCACAACGAATTGCTCGACGCCCAATTCGAATAGCTCGCAGTTGACTCCGATTCCTCCGGGATGCTCAACAGGAGACAGAGGATTTTTCACGACTGTGTAGTGATCAACAGGATACTATTCCACCGAAAGGCAAGCTCTCTGATGCTTACCATATTCGACATATAGACTAACGTAGATCTGGTGCAATACAATTCTAAGGTTATTAGTCTTAGTGTCCGTGACCATGACAAATTTGAGTGATGTCGGAGATTCGTAGTAGTGTAGTTTGTAGTGACTTGTTCGGTATGATATGAAGCTGTATGACGCGAGTAATGAGCCCGGGCAACTAGCAATGGGGTATCGTAGCTTCGTACTTGTCCTCGGGGCCTCCAAGCTTCCTGATCATGTTCCTCAGGGAGAAGATCGTTCCAAAGATAAGCTTCGCGTCGTCTTCAGCGCTGAGGGCCTTTGGCTGCGATTGACCGTCCGAGACACCATTGGAGACTGGTAGCTTGGACGAAGAGTCTGGTCGAGGCGCCCATTTCTTCTTGTATATGCATTCAGCTACACTTATTATCAGTCATTTCCTGCAACAGTTCCAAGGTATCATACCATGGCGATCAAAGACGTAGAAGGAATAAACTACCATGATGGCGACCTGGTCAAAGTAATCTTAGAGCTAATGTATCTATCTTGCGAAAGTCCAGACCTGCCGTAAGGACAAGGCTAGACAAGGCAAAGTCTCGGCCGAGTAGATGAGGTCTTGGCAAACAGCTCGGTGCGACTTTTCGAAGGAAGGAAGCATCGCTGCCCCTCCACGGCTACAGTTCTTAGTGTTCCAAGTTCTCATCTCAATTATGTACTGCTGGCCCTCATTGCTTCATTGTATATGCCGCCACTATGCCTCCAACTTTTAAGAAGGAGGATTCGGCGGAAGATGGAGCGGGGATTGTGCCTTCCCATGGGATTTCCATTGATCTACCAAGTACAGGAGATGGGGACAGACCGTCAAACATTAGACATATGTACCGCGAATGCAGTCTACCAATGCGCGATAGCTAGCTCACTATTTACAGGTCCAACCCGGCCTATGAAAGCCCGTTGAGACACCACCGCCGTAAACAATCAAGTGCTCGCGAAGTGAAAGAAACGTTACATGCGCATTCTGAATATTCAAATAGTCAAGACGATGGAGGGGCTGTACATCGAATTAACCAGTATATAATCAAGCAGGAGATAGGGAGAGGCTCTTTTGGAGCAGTCCACCTCGCTGTTGACCAGCATGGCACCGAGTATGCGGTGAAAGAGTTCTCTAAGTCTAGATTGCGGAAGCGTGCGCAGTCAAATATCCTGCGTCGACCACATGGAACACGACGACCTGGTCACTTGGCTGCGGGGTTGAGCTTCAATTCTCCGTTGCATAGACACTCCTCGTCAGATGTCATCGACCAGGAAGAGGGAGGAAATCCGCTATTCTTGATTAAAGAGGAGATTGCAGTCATGAAAAAGCTCAATCACACCAATTTAGTGTCCCTCATTGAAGTCTTGGATGATCCAAACGAAGATTCATTATATATGGTTCTTGAAATGTGCAAGAAAGGTGTAGTGATGAAGGTTGGTATGGACGAGAGGGCAGACCCATATGACGATGAGAGCTGTCGTTGCTGGTTTCGTGATCTTATACTGGGCATTGAGTATCTCCACGCACAAGGCGTAGTGCACAGGGACATCAAGCCTGACAATTTGCTTTTGACTGAAGACGATATCCTCAAAATTGTTGATTTTGGAGTGTCGGAGATCTTCGAAAAGCATTCAGAAATGATGACAGCCAAGTCGGCTGGCTCTCCGGCATTCTTGCCACCTGAATTGTGCGTTGCGAAGCATGGAGGTATATCTGGTAAGGCGGCAGATATCTGGTCGATGGGCGTTACACTGTACTGTCTTCGTTTCGGAAAAATTCCCTTTGAGCAACCAGCAGTTTTACAGTTGTACGAGTCGATCAAAAACGATCCAATCGACTTGAGCTATGACGATACTGTTGACGAGAATTTCAAGGATATATTGCACAAGCTTCTCGAGAAAGATCCCTCGAAGAGAATCAAAATGCCTGAGCTCCGTGTATGAATGCTACCTACGACTCAGTCATACATCTAGCTGACAAACCATAGGAACATCCATGGGTGACAAAGGGCGGTAAGGATCCTCTTTTGTCGGAGGAGGAGAATACGGCAAACCTAATCGAACCTCCAACGGAAGAGGAGACCAATCAAGCTATTACTGGCAATCTTAGTAACATTCTAGTGCTGGTAAGCTATTATTCAATGTTACAGGTCTAACATTGACGATCCACAGATGAAGGCGGTGAAGAAGTTCAAGAATGCCATCTCTCATACAAGGCCGCCTGGAATGGAAGGAATTCTTGGAAAAGACACACGAATGGTACAGCCACCTTTATCAATGGACAGACCCGAGAAACCGCCACTGTACCACAAAACTCGAAGCGTCGACATTCACGACCGAAGACCTCTTGAGCAAGCATTGGCAGCAGAAGGGGTGCATCGAGATGTCGACTTTGCGGATCTAGCAAGCGCCGAGAAAGAAGTACCAGATCGAGAAGATACTGCCGTCACCTATTCACCAACCACCCCTACAAAACGACATTCCGATCATGATCATGGATCCTCCCCATCCGGTCATACTTCAAGTCCGAAAAGAGATCTTCATGCACACCCTCAGGACCATCGACCGGTCCATGCTGCAACTGCACCCATACCGTTCGACCATCATGGCAAAGGCCAAGCGCATGATCCTTTATCTGATCATCTGTACCTTGCACTCGGCCCTGGTGGTAGCTCTGCACCACCTTCACCCCCAGCAGTCAGCGAGTCGCCACCAGCTGCGGACACCAATATATATGAAACTGCGTACCACCTGGAGCTCGAACGCATACGAGCAGAACAGGGTAGATCTGCTACACTTTTCTTGAATAGAAGAGTAGAGGGGAGAGAGGACTATCGGAACGACGAAGGCTTGGTGAAAGGGGACGGTGCACACTTTGAAGACTCAAAGCCGAAAACGGGCTTCGCGAAGGTGCTTGAGCAAGCCAGAATGAAAGCTGCGAGAGGTGACAAGCCTGACACGGGCAAATCAGAAAATGATGGCAATGAGCAGACGAGCAGTGCAACATGATATTCTTTTCAACATGTTAACGGTAGCGTTACGAAGTATCTAGCCACTTTTAGAGGAATGCACGGATGGGTGGTGTCATGGAATCACGTAGCAAGGCGTTCACAGAATAAAGACCCTATTATGACAGGGGGTCGATCTGGTGGCCAAAAGATGGCCAAGAGCGCTGGACGTTTCTTGATGTTGCACTTGACTCTACCTGACCGGAGCACAGTATATATAGTACACATTGCATATTCGAAGTAAACATACCAATCCAATTGTGCAACAATCGGGTCAGAGACAATCAACATACTAAGTTTTGCTATGAATAGACCGGAGAGGTTTGTCCTCCTTCGGTATAATATAGGCCACGGAAAGCGAACGCATGCAGCAACATAGGTACCTTAGGCGTCAATCGCTAAACTCCATCTCTCAAACCTGGGTAGTATCCAATGAGATCATGGTGTTAGCCAAGAAGATACGTGAAGGATAGGCCAGCTGCAAGCTCATTTACTGGTTCAGAAAGTGCAATACTATTGGAGGAAACATTGTGGAGGATAGGTTGAAACCGAACTTTAAGGACAAAGAGACGCAGCCTGGGGTAGATAACACAGCCCCACCAGGCGGCAGGCCACCATTTCAAGGCTGAGCTCTGGGACACTAATTCTCCCGACAATCACATAATCCACCTTTCACACCTTCCAGGAAGCCAGAACCCTCCGGACTAGATCTCTCCTTCCTTCCTTGAAATATCCATCTTTTCAATCTTCATCACTCAAGTCCTCAAGTCAACTCAGACGCCATCATCACTAAGCTCACATCTCACAACTACCTCTATCGTATCGAACACATCCAAGTCTTAACTCTATAAAACAGCCTTCAACATGTCTGCCGCTCGAGGAACCCTGACACTTGAGAGCAACGATGGTCGTAAGATCACGGTGGGTACGTATTGCATTCCTGCATCACTTCAGCTGCTCTATTCCGAAGCACTTCGCCTTGGATCGCACTAACATCTTGTACAGATCGCGATGTCGCTGAGCGCTCCGTCCTCATCAAGCACATGATGGAGGATATTGGCGAACAAGCTGAGGACCAAGCTATTCCCATTCCCAATGTAAGCTCTTACTATCTCCCTCTTACTCTTGCCTAGAACTTACTCGTCTACACTAGGTCAATGAGGCAGTGTTGAACAAGGTTCTTGAGTGGTGCGCCCATCACAAGGGCGATCCTCAAACAACGAACGATGATGATTCCGACTCGCGGAAGAAGACTACAGATATTGATGACTGGGATCAAAAGTTTATGCAGGTAGACCAGGAGATGTTGTTTGAGATTATCCTTGTAGGTGGTCTTCAACATGTGTCACAGGCTTCTCAAGCTAACTTCGAATCTACTTAGGCTTCCAACTACCTTGACATCAAGGCCCTGCTGGATGTCGGGTGCAAGACGGTCGCAAATATGATAAAGGGCAAGTCACCAGAAGAGATTCGTAAGACATTCAACATCCAGAACGACTTTACACCTGAGGAGGAGGATCAAATCCGTCGTGAAAACGAGTGGGCTGAGGAGTAAGTCCTTTCTCTGATCTGAGATGCCGACCATCCTGCTAATCTCAGTATAGCCGCTAAAGGCCTTTATCACGCCTCCGAATTTGAATATAATGGCCCAAGTGCTACGGTTTGAACGCACTTGCGTTAATTGGAGGCAAAAGTTTGCATACGGGTTAATGATTCATGCAATCGCAAGGCGTTCAGATTGTGGATGGTTTCTGTTGAGGCTGCTTTCTCGTACACAAGAGTGATGCGGACTGAGACAGATTCCTCCTCTGCCAGGTGCTCTGTCTAGAGATTCACCTAAGTCGTGCCGTTCGGTTTAGTCCTGCAGCGGTGCTTTCTTGTGTGCATTTGATGCCTTGCGGTAACATCAAGTAGAATTATTGATTCTATCGGGTAGTCATCAACCTTTGACAATCGATACAAGCGTTGTAGCCACCAACGCACGCCGCTTGGGCCATAAGTAAACAGTAGATAGCGTTGAAGGACAGGAAAGGCTGATGTGGCATTGTGCTCCCGTATTCGCTGCCATCAAAGCAATCTCACTACAAGCGAAAGAGAATTATATATGGAATCACAAGCCAAGTTCCCACGCACAAGTAGCCAATATATAAGAAATAAGAAACCCCCAAAGCAAATCAGCCATCACAGCACAGCACTTTTTGCAACATCATGGCAAGCAACTACCTCAGGGGGTTATGCATCACATTTGGAAATTTTTCAACTGCTTGCACTAGAGCGCTGGCTCTAAGGTATCGTATCCCTCACAAGCGGAATGAAGTTCTGCAAAGGTTCTCCCCCCGAGCAACAACCGATCAACCTCTGAGACATCATTATTCCATATCCCACTCCATGATGAATGCATGCACGCATATCCCCCCCCCGTTGCCCCCAATCTCCCCCATTTTCCCACGCATCTCTCCATCTAGATACCAATCCTCGTCTTACGCCAATGTCTTCGTTTCGCATTATACCTACAAACCACAACCACACCCGTCAGCCAAACCGCACCCACTGCTACCCAGCCCATTTCATCTCATCCCTCCCTTCCCCAGTCTCATGTTCTCCACACATCCATCCACACATCCATCCACACATCCATGTACACATCCATCCATACACACCACACCCGCTTTCATGTGTTATGGAGGTTTGGGGGGGAAAGGGTTTCGGACGTACCGGATTGTGTTCCCAGTTCTTAAACGGATCCATTGCGGGATGGGGCGGTTTTGCTTCTGCGCTTTGGCGAGCTTTTGCTTTGTGCGGAAGGATTTGTGGGACTTTGTGCGGACGGACACGTTAGTGAGAGGAGCAGGAAAGGGGAGGAGGAGAGGAGGAGAGAGGGGGAGATGGGGGGCTCACAGGCATCGTGGTGGTGTTTTGAGGATGACCTCGAGAGGGGAGGTGATGGGGAGGATGGATGTGGTGGTGGTGGTGGTTGTGTTGGTAATTTTAGCGGGTTGTGGGTAGGGTTCGCTTAGGGCGGTGGGGTCACGTGATGGGAGGTAGTGCTTGGCGTTTTTTGGGGGAGGGGTTAGGGTTGTGCGATTGAGGGGAGGGTTTACTTGGTGAGTTTATGGTACCATGATTGGGGTTTGCGAGATTGGAGGATAGAGGATACTTTGTGCGGGGAGGGGTGCTGGGATATGGCTAGGTACTCCTTTCTAGAAGATCATAATTGGAGGAGTCTGGGTTACACTTGGTTTTCTGGCTCAGGCATTGCGTTCATCCTCCTTGATGCCCCTTGATATTGATCTTCAATACTTCAGAAGATACTCTGAATGATGGTCTTGCACGAGAATATCTCTTTATAAGGATTTCTCTGTTCCATGAGCACCAGTGAAGATAGGATCCTCGCTCACCAACCAGATCTTATTGCTCCATTATTCTTTCTTGACACGCATGGCGTACTACTCTGAAAGAATACCCATGGATTCATATCCTGTTGCCTTGTGAACGCTCGAATGTGCACTAGCCTTCTCAGGGTAGTTTCTGCGATGTGGATTCTCTCATTCGCTCTGGTTGCCCTACCGGACGTCGGCTGATACACTTCCTCCGTAACTCGTCGTTGCAGGAGAAATCATCTTCGATCCCGCTGTGGTCTCGCTTCAAAACGTGGTGAGTCGTAGACAGTAGTCATAGAAAAAGCGGTGTCTAATATGGTTGCCTATGACTCTACGAATACGAGTACATTGGTGACTCAAAAGCTGAAAAGCGGTCTTGGCCCGTGGTAAGGAGAACCAATGTTGTTCGATGCATGTATTACAACAGTCATAAGATTGCTATTTCAATGGCGATCTGCAATAGGTGCTCACTGCTGCAAGGTTGTAATTGAGGTAAGATTGTGACTATAGCGGTGTCGCGTGGAGCCGACATCCCGCATCGCTTCGTAAGGACTAGCGTACGCCATAAGCTCTTTCTGGAAGGGCCTGCGCGGGCCGGGATCATGACGCTCCGAGTACGCAGAATTATTCCTATGCAGCGCAAGTAAATAAGGCAGGGGCTATGACTATCATGTACAATTGCTGTTGCCTTCACTATTATTTCGCCTTTTCTATCTTCCTCTTCCATCCTTGGCCTGACATTCCTTAGGCTCTAATTCTTCCTCTAATTCACGTGTGCACCCTGAGCAGCACCTTTTGCCTCTCCTTCTCTGTTTGGACCAACTGCGGGGCAAGTATGTTGGCCTCGACTCGACTCGCCCGTACCATAACCTACTAATGTAATTCTGTCGAATCTGAAACCCTTCTCGAGCTCTACCAAATTCATTTTCCTCGCCCTCCTGGTTTTCCTTCGATAGGCTGTCACCCTTTAAAAACTTGGTCATGGATAGCACTGGCGGGGACCTCAACCACGCGGCGAAAGAAATCGATGCAGAAATTGAGAAAAAACAGTCGCACGAAGGCCTGAGTGATGCCGCGTTCTCTCCAGAATCGGTTTTGGGTGATAAGCAAGAGCTGGACCTACATTCCTCAGGATCATCGTCTGAAGACATTACCAAACTAGAAGAGCTCGATTCGCATATCGTTAAGGTTCCTCAGGTTACGAAAGAAGATGAAGCATACCAGCATCTCCCACCTCATGAAAGAGAGATTGTCAAAAGGCAACTACATATACCAACGGTCTCCGTTACTTTTAGGACGTTGTACCGATATGCTACGAGAGCGGATCTGATTATTATTGCGGTCAGCTCTGTATGCGCTATTGCAGGAGGGGCTGTTATGCCATTAATGACCGTTAGTACACGATTAGAGTGCTCTAATCACGCTTCCTAACGACGTATAGGTTATCTTTGGCCAACTGGCTGGTACCTTCCAACACTTTTTCAATGGAACGATTTCGCACTCAGACTTCAATCATCAGCTTGGACATTTCACGCTTTATTTTGTTTATCTTGCCATTGGAGAGTTTGTCACCATCTATACCTGTACTGTCGGGTTCATCTACACAGGCGAGCACATTGCTGGCAAGATTCGTGAGCAGTATCTGGCTGCGATACTACGCCAGAATATCGCCTTCTTCGACAAGCTTGGAGCAGGAGAGATAACCACACGGATCACAGCCGATACAAACCTTGTTCAGGATGGAATATCCGAAAAGATATCTCTCACGTTGGCTGCATTATCCACTTTCGTGACTGCATTCGTCATTGGGTTCGTCAAGTACTGGAAATTGACTTTAATACTTTCGTCTACAGTTTTTGCCATCAGTGCCATTGGGTCTGTTGGATCCAGATTCATCATCAGGTACAATAAGCAATCACTGGAGGCCTATGCATTGGGTGGCACCGTGGCAGAAGAAGTCATCAGCTCCATCCGAAATGCAACGGCTTTTGGTACACAAGAGAAGCTTGCGAGACAGTATGACGTACATTTGACGGAAGCTGAAATATGGGGCACGAAGCTCAAAAGAGTTCTGGCAGTCATGATCGCTTGTATGATGGGCATATTGTACCTCAATTACGGTCTTTCCTTCTGGCAAGGCTCAAAATTCATTGTCGATGGTCAAATGACACTTTCTCAGGTTCTGACGATTATGCTTGCTATCATGATTGGAGCCTTCTCGCTAGGAAATGTAGCGCCAAATGTTCAGGCTTTTACCACCAGTATAGCTGCGGCAGCCAAAATCTTTAATACCATTGATCGAGTTTCGCCTCTGGACCCGACAACCAACGCAGGAGAAACACTTGAGCATGTGGAGGGAACCGTCGAGCTCAGGAACATCAAGCATATATATCCATCAAGGCCGGAGGTCGTGGTCATGGAAGACGTGAATCTTAAAGTTCCAGCGGGAAAGACTACTGCCCTTGTTGGTGCGTCTGGCTCTGGAAAGTCTACCATTGTAGGCCTTGTGGAGCGCTTCTATGATCCTGTGGGCGGCAATGTATATCTTGATGGCCATGACATTAGCAAGCTGAATTTGAGGTGGTTGCGCCGACAAATTTCTCTGGTCAGTCAGGAGCCCACGTTATTTGGTACCACGATATTCGGGAACATCCGACACGGGCTCATTGGCACCAAGCACGAACATGAAAGCCCGGAAGAGCAGCAAGCACTCGTCGAAAACGCCGCTAAGATGGCTAATGCACACGACTTCATCATGGGGCTACCAGAGGGCTATCAGACCAATGTTGGGGAGCGCGGATTTCTACTTTCAGGCGGGCAAAAGCAACGGATTGCAATTGCACGAGCTATGGTCTGCGATCCCAAGATCCTACTGCTCGACGAGGCTACCTCAGCGCTTGATACGAAATCTGAGGGGGTGGTCCAGGCCGCCCTCGATGTGGCTGCCCAGGGACGCACAACCATTGTTATCGCTCATCGCCTTTCTACCATAAAGACAGCCGACAATATTGTGGTGATGTCACAAGGGCGAATTGTCGAACAAGGCAGTCATGACGAACTCCTTGAGAAGCAGGGAGCTTACTATAAACTCGTAGATGCACAGCGCATATCTGCAGAAAACAAGCAGCAAGATACAGAAGAAAGCGCCGCGGAAGAGGAGATGGACGCTGAGCTAACCAAGTCGGCCTCTCTCCAGAAAACAACCACCAATCAGGGGCTCGAGCGTCTGGCTACAGGAAAGTCAGTGTCCAGCGCAGTGTTGGCAAATAGGCCTAACCCCTCTGGACCCGAATACTCGCTATGGACTTTAGTCAAGGTAGTCGGCAGCTTCAATAGGAAGGAGGTTCCTTTCATGCTTGTCGGGCTTGCCTTCTGCATAATCGCTGGAGGGGGTAACCCAACACAAGCGGTCTTCTTCGGCCAGGAACTCGTCGCTCTCTCGTTGCCACGACCGGAGTACGCTACGCTCAGATCCCGTGCCGATTTCTGGTCCCTGATGTACCTCATGCTTGCTCTCACACAAATCCTAGCTTTCAGTATTCAGGGTATAGCTTTTGCGTACTGTTCTGAACGCTTGGTACATAGGGCGAGAGACCAAGCTTTCCGGGTGATGCTACGGCAGGATATTGCTTTCTTTGATAAAGAGGAGAATTCAGCTGGATCGTTGACCTCCTTCTTGTCAACAGAGACAACACATCTTGCAGGCATGAGTGGTGTTACCCTAGGCACTATCCTTGTCGTGAGCACGACACTCATCGCGGCCATCTCATTGTCATGCGCTTTCAACTACAAACTCGCCCTTGTGTGCACAGCTACCATACCAATACTGTTGTCTTGCGGCTTTCTCAGGTTCTGGATGCTGGCGAGGTTCCAAGCTAGAGCCAAGAAAGCATATGAGTCGTCAGCAAGCTATGCATGCGAAGCCACTGCTGCCATTCGCACCGTAGCTTCGTTAACAAGAGAAGACGATGTCTGGGAGCATTATCATCAACTAATTGTTGCGCAAGAGCAAAAGAGCCTGCGTTCCATCTTCCGATCTTCAGTCCTCTACGCTGCGGCTCAGTCTTTTATGTTCCTATGCACAGCCCTAGGCTTCTGGTATGGCGGAACACTCATAGCCAACGGGGAAATATCGGAGCTACACTTCTTTACTTGCTTCTCCGCCATCATATTCGGTGCCCAGTCGGCCGGGACGATCTTTTCCTTCGCCCCAGATATGGGCAAAGCCAAGCAAGCCGCTAAGGAACTCAAGACGTTGTTTGATAGAGTGCCGCCAATTGACTCTTGGTCCCCAGATGGTGAGCGAGTCGAACATATGGAAGGCAACATTGAATTCCGCGATGTACATTTCAGATATCCGACAAGGCCTGAGCAGCCAGTGCTGAGAGGTCTCAATCTTACGGTCAAGCCGGGCCAGTACGTCGCGTTAGTAGGAGCGAGCGGTTGCGGGAAGAGCACGACCATAGCCCTTATGGAGCGCTTCTACGACCCGTTGTCTGGGGGAATCTTTGTTGATGGGAAGGAAATTTCTAGCCTGCACCTCAACGATTACAGGGGCTTCCTTGCACTGGTCAGTCAAGAACCAACTCTTTATCAAGGGACAATCCGCGAGAACGTCTTGCTGGGAGCGGACAGGGACGATGTGCCAGAGGAGGCTATTGTGCAAGCTTGCAAAGACGCCAATATTTACGATTTCATTATCTCTCTTCCGTATGTATTATGCATCCTTGTTTTTGTAGGGCAGCTACTAATATATCTATAGTGATGGCTTCGGCACCATAGTTGGTTCGAAGGGCAGCATGCTTTCCGGTGGCCAAAAGCAGCGTATTGCCATCGCCCGTGCCCTGCTTCGCGATCCCAAAGTTCTTCTCTTAGACGAGGCGACCTCCGCCCTCGATTCAGAGTCAGAAAAGGTGGTGCAGGCAGCTCTTGACGCCGCTGCACGCGGCAGGACGACTATTGCTGTTGCACATCGTTTGAGCACTATTCAGAAGGCGGATATGATTTACGTCTTCGACCAGGGAAAGATAGTGGAGCACGGGACTCATTCTGAGCTTCTGAGAGTTCGAGGCAAGTACTATGAGTTGGTCAACTTGCAGAGTCTGGGGAAGACGCATTAATTGCATTGTACATGGCGGCGTTTCTCCGCTTCATCTATATTGTTGTTGTATCGGACTCTGAGCGCTTGAGTACAGCGATGGTGTTTTGGCTGGACTGGCTAGTTGGTAACCCCACTCGGTTAGCTGAGTCACAAGATTACATTATGGAGGATATCTGGGCTCCTTACCTGTCTAATATATCATACATACACACAACTCTTAGATATAGAGCAACATACTCCTCTGACTCTTTGCATTCTTTTATGACATTGCCACATTGTCGTGACCTATAGTCCTACCCTTCACACTCAGTCTCCCTCCCCAACACCAAAATCCTGATAAACATCCCGAACCCTTACACCCTTCGTGTCGGCTATAATACCCATGAGCCCCTGCCCAACGTCCCGGATCTCATTATAGTCGTGCAGGAGCTTGATGTGCGCTTTTACCGTGGCTTGAGCGTCTTTGTTTCTGAGTAGGAGCGAAGATAATGCGTCAGACACATGAATTTAATCATAAAGAACGAAGTTTACTTTACTTCGCTGGGTATAGGGAATGATATCTTGGCACGAGGGTTTTGGGGGTGGGGGTGGGGTTGGGGGGTAACAAAGGGAAAAAGAAGGAACAAGGGGGAGATACTTAAGCTTAGCATCTACATCTTTCTGCTTCTCTTCCGTCTCCTGGATTTGGATTTGTAGAGCGGTGATTTTGGATTGGAGATTGGCCTAGGGGGGGGTGGAGGTTAGTGAGTGGGCGAAGTTTGGTATGGGTTTGGTTGGGGGAATGGGATGGACAAACGAACGATTTTTTTTGCTTCGAGGGGGTTGGATTGGGGAGGTGGTGGTGGGGAGGTGGTTGGGGGGTTTGGGGTTGAGGTTGGTGGAGGGTTTGGTTTTGGGATTGGGCTTTTGGTTTTGGGAGGAGAGGGGGGGGATGAAGACATGGCGATGGGGATTGGGAGGAGGTTGGAGGAGAGGTTGTTTGGAGTGAGGGTTTGATTGAGTGGGATTTTAGGGAGATGCGGATGATTGGAGAATTTATAGATCTTGGTTTCTGATTGTTCTTCTGGTTGATCAGATATGAATTTCAGAGGTCACACTAATAGAAGCTCATGTGTATGCTGGAATGGTGCAACAGGATTGAAATCAGTTGGATGCAGCGTGTTGTTGGCACCAAGTGGCTTCAATACTCTGGCTATATCTTGAAAGTTGTCGCAGGACAGAGAGGACTACTCTTCTCGCAGCACTGGGTTTATTCCTCGGCGTTTGTTCCGGGGGAGGGTTTTGGGGCCTTTTGGCATGGAGCGGAGGTTCGGCAGCGGGAAGGGCGTGCTTCCGCTGCTCTCTACTAATTGGTTGAACATTTGCCCCCTTCACATTCTCCAAACTACGTCTCCACTGTTGCTGACAACAATCTCCAATGTCGCCTCTTGATTGCCGTTGAAGACCCAAGGAACAAGAAGCTACATTGAACTTGTTAATACCTTAGGAAACCATGAACAAATTGCTACCATAGCATGCTTGCCTCTCACCATTCTACCAATTACAACATGCGAACATCAGCCATGTTTCGGCCACTGAACTTGGCTGCTCTGCTCTGCTTCGTTGGCCATGCTCTAACGCACGAGCATCATATGGATGATATACCGGAAGGCGAAGGAATATCTGCAGAGCCTATAGTGCGCAATTACCATCCGACCGTCCCTGCAACACTTCTGACAAAGGACAGGATACCATACTATGGATTCACATAGGAATCCAGATACTATCTTTCGGGATCGTCTTCCCAACGGGCATGGTCCTTGGGGTACATTTCCCCCTACCATACCACTTCCACCCGCAATGCTAAACTACTACCAGATCGTCCGCTCACGCTGGCACGTTCCCCTCCAAACACTCGGCGCTGTCCTCGCAATTGTAGGATACTTCCTCGGCCACGAGCACGGCGGTCGCCAATTCGCACCTAATGTCCACTCCTCCATGGCCACGATGCTCATGCTCATGCTCCTTGTGCAAGTCATATTAGGCATATACCTCAAACTGCATTTAGAAAAGGGGATCCATGCCAGGATACGGCGGTACACGGTCATGATGCACGGAATGATGGGGAAGGCAATGCCCGTTGCTAGCTGGGTGCAGATGCTGTTTGGAGGCATTACGGCGCTGGGATTTTGCCGCGGTGATCATTTGGGTCAGTGTCTGGCGCATTTCATCATGGGTAGTGCGTTCATTGGCTACGGAATCATCCTCACTATACTTCTCCTGGTAGGACAAGCCTGGTTGAAGAGATCGGGACGAAGTCAAGAGTTCTTCGACAGCTTGCTCATTGCCGCTTGGGGTTGTGTCAATACCTTTACTGAGCACAGATGGGGCGGACCATGGGTGAAGAACGATCTGCAGCACACAAGCATGGGAATCGTATGGTGGTGTGCTGGTCTTCTAGGGGTATGGCTCTCCAGGAAAAGAGACGGCAGACCCAAAAGAAATCTTTTCCCAGCCGTGGTCATCATGCTCACCGGCTGGGGTATGAGTGCCCACCCGCAAGAGCTGGAACTCAGCACCCACGTCCACAGCGTATTCGGGTACACGCTCATGGCCGCCGGCGCCGTCAGAATAGTAGAAATAGCCTTCGTGCTAAAAGACCAAAACTCCATCTCCGACACCGACGCTGAAGACACCAACAGCTTCCAATACCTCACCCCCTTCGTAAGCTTCCACCTCTACTCCCCTCCCCCTCCCCCTGCCCCCTCCCACCAACCTCCCCACTAACACCTCTGTCTATCTAAAGCTCCTCTACACATCCGGCTTCCTCTTCATGGGCGCCACCGAAGAACAAATGTCCCTCCTCGCCACCGCCCACGTCTCCCACGTCTCCTACATCCTCCTCCTCTACTCCATCTCCTTCCTCCTCTTCCTCTTCGTCTGCATCCTGCTCCACCTCTACGCTACCTACGCTTGGCCCCTCACCTCCAACCCCCTCAACACCAACACCAACAACCAAGACCGAACGACCAAAAATATTGGGGTCGCGTTGGGTAATGGGAATGGGCATGTAAGGCCTGCGAATGAAGGGAGGAGGGTTAGGGATGCGGAGGAGTTTGAGTTGGAGGGATTGATGAGTGAGGATGATGATGATGTTGTTAGTGAGGAATCTTCTTCGGGTGGGGGGAGGAGGAAGGAAGGGGGGAGGGCGGGGAGTTGAGGGATTTTGGAGCGTTCATTGATTGCATTTGGGGAGGGGCGTTTGTATGATATGCATAGGGATGTTCTTGATTAGGGAAATGGCGTAGCAACGGAGTCCAAACTTCCTTCGAAAGCATTGTCGTCTTTGACCATCTTTATTCCCAAATATTGAATCCTTTGAGATACTCGATTCAAGTTCTCCCCACTACGGACTGCAGATATAAGGCGTCAGTCCATGATTAGACGTAACTAGCATCTGATATCTGATATTTTCTTTGACTCTACAACATGAGCCTCCACATCATCTTATTCCAAGCGCCGCGCCTAGCAGGTCTCAGAGCTAAATTAATATACAAGCAGCAAGGAGCGCCCATCCAAGCACTCCGCTTTATCCTCCTATCATAGCAAAAAGCTTTTCTTTTCCACTACTTATTCACTACCATCATCTGACGTCTCTTTCTTCGACTTCCTCTTCTCCTTCTTCTCCTTCTTTTTCCGCTTACGTTCTGCCCTCTCCTCTGGCGTTTCGGCGTCATGTCTCTTTCTCTTTTTTGTGTCGCCGTTTTCTGGGGGTGATACTATAGCAGGATTTACTGTGGGTATGGCGCTGGCTTCTTCTGCTGGGTCGGATTGTGGCTCAATCTTGGGTTGGATGCTTTCGGGGCCGACGTATTCGAGGGGGGCGGTGAAGTCTTTGTATTCGGCGTTCCATTTGGCGGGCGTAGCTTCGTTGGGTCGGCCGTATTTCTGTCAGATGTTAGTTGAGCCTCGCGGGTCATCTGGGTGGGGAAGGGTCACGTACATCGAGCTGGCCGTCGGATTTCATTTTCTTCTTCTCCAGGGCTACGGGGCCCATGCCCCATCGTTTGGGATACAGGTCTCGTTCCATGATACATCGCTTGACCTTTGCAACGACGCCGTGATCGCATGAAGAAAGCTCGACTGTGGACATCTGAGCAATACCAAGGGCGATTGCTTCGCCTTTTGTTGTCATAAGAACTACCTCTTCGTGCACTTCGATGCCAGCCTCTGCGAAGGGAGTCAGCTTGTTCAGACCATTAGTGTCGAGAGCTTAAACATACCATATCTTAAAAGTCCAGGAATCATCAACTTTGCACCATAGCAGACCGCATTGACCGCGCTATCCTTCACAACTATACGCTTATACGTTGTAAGAAGACTTTCTAGAGGTCGAATAACCTTCCGCAGATATGCCTCGTCCCTCTGATTATCATGCATCCATCGAGCGTCCAGCACATCGTGCAAAGTTACCATCCCATCTTGCTCATCCATAGCCCCACTTCTCACCCTCCTTAACTCTTGCATGTGCGCGCCGACTCCTAGTAGTAACCCTAAATGTACACATAACGTTCGAAGGTATGTTCCTGCTTCGCAGCTCACCCAGAAAACAGCGAGGTGCCTATCGTTATCAAATTCGTATAGTTTACTCTCGTGAATAGTTCGGATCCGCAATTGTCTCTTAACAGCAGAGATTAATGGAGGTCGTTGGAAAAGTGCGCCGGTGAGGGTTTCTAAAGCTCGGGCGAATTGCGCTTCACCACCTGGTAGCTTGTCGTGGAGGCGGATTACACAGACGTACTCCTTTCCTGCGCCTTGTTGTGACTTGACGAGACGAGTTGCACGGTCGAGGCACACGATGAGGCAGCCTGTAACTTTGGGGTCGAGGGTTCCGCTATGTCCAGTCTTTTCGATTCTGTTCCTGTCAGCAATATACTATACAAAGTTGCTCATGTATGTCATACCTGAGCATGCGCTTCACCCAAGCAACGACTTCATGACTGGAGGGATTGGAAGGTTTGTCAAGGTTGATTACCCCAGAACTTATATAGGAATTTAGGTCGCGTTTGAGAGGCGTACAACCCACTGGTATAGGAGTGAAGTGTCCAGTACGAACGAGAAGTCTGTTGTAGTTCTTGAGGAGCAATGGCCATTCGCTGGTGTCAACGACGGGAGTGGTAGCTTCTGGTTTGATGGTGTAGTCGAGCTCCTCGCCTTTGGCAGGCACGACGGCCATTTTGGGAAGGAGCGCTCTCAAGCGCGGACCACAGTACAGGAGCACTTCCTTCTCTTGGGGTTGCTTGAGTGATCGAACATGGAGATACTGATTCCATTCAAGCTGTGGGTTGCGGAGCTTGCTTTCAATTTTTGTGCGGGAAGGCCAATTTAGCGCGGTTTTCTATCAGAACGGTAATTTTACGCGGCCAACAGCTAGAGTATTTGCAATGCTAGGTATTGTACAAAGTCATTCCGTTCATTTACACATACAAGATGCGCCGTTGCTTTCCGATGATGATGATACCACTCAATCGCCTCCTAGACGCCGTCCCTGCCCACGAGTACCCCACGCGCTAGAAAATCCAAATCCACTTGACGTACCACGACCTGGCGTTGGAGTTGCTTGTCTAAATGCGGTACCATAGCCTCTGGCTTGCGTGTTTGGGCGATCAGCTCCGAACCACCGTTTAACAATTGCAGGTGTGAAAATGTAGTTTCTCCCACCACCGAATGTTGGCCATAGGCGCGTGAGGAAGTCGTATAGATGTGCTGCCACGATTCCCGTAGATTGTTGCATTACCGCAATTGGTCCAGCAGTGACGAGCGTCATCAGAAGCAGAGCCATTGGTAGCCACACGACGTTGAAGGTGATGATGAAGAACGAGACCTTCTTGCTTTTGTTTTCTTGGGCATAGGTGTATGCGATCGCAAGGATAAGAGCTGCGAAATTTAGTACGTCCCCGAAAATGGAAGGCAGCGATGTTTACCTGGTGTAAAGATCATGCCACCCATCAAACCTCCCGCAGTAGCCTTCTTGAATGTCAGCAATACTCTCAGAAACAACTCGTTAATTTGTAGAAGCACTTGCAACTATGTAAAAGACGCAAGGAAATGAAAGTCCAGGTCTATATGTAGGAAGCAAAAACCACCAAACGTAAGTATCCGAAGATCACGCTGGCTATTCTCAAATGTCACCTCCACCATGCTCACATCGCACGTAGACCCTTAAGGATTGATTGCGAATGACGGGCCCACGCGAAATGCAAGGGTAATCTCCCTCATCTCCAGGAACCGCTTCAGCTAGAGATGGCTGGGCGGGCAGATATGTGAGGTGCTCAACACGAAATTATAGACGGATACAGGTAATAGAGTGAGAAGAAAGACAAGTGCAATTTTGACAGTTGGAGAGCTGTTGACTTGACATACCAGAATAATCAGGCAAATAAAGATAACGTAGGTAAAAAAATCTCCAGGCTGAGAGAATCGGCCTGACGCTTTCTCAAGGCCACTTGAATACGTCCATACTATCTCATGTGAGAATTAGATACTTCAGGGGTTCCGATGACTGCTTACAGAAATAAGTGTCAAACAGTACGCTCAACTTAGGACCCGTCAAGAAGAACGAGGTACCAAATCGCCATATTTCTGGCATAGGATACTTAAAGATCCATGGCAAGTAGAAAATGATGTGACGGAAATCAACTATGCCTCCGTAGATGAGAATGGATTGCACGGCTGTCAAAGCTGTCAAAGTCCTACCCTATTAGCATCAGAACCTCTGCCATGTACTATTCACGGGGAAGAAGGCATGGAGGTACTCAAGATTCACCTTGACACCGGAGGAGCCGCCCAAAATGCATCCATACCTGTAGTCTAGATGAGAATAAATATCGTGACGAGGGCGTGAGGAGAAAAAGGTATCGGAGAACAGAAATTCTTAAGTCGTGGCTTTTTCGAGCCTGTAAGGCTGAAGCGGGCTAGCGCTAGTGCGCAAACAGTCAACGACCTGGAGTCAAGGTAACTTTAACCTATCCACTTTAGACGTAAAGCTGTATAGCGCTCGCGAAAAGATGAGAAAAGCCTTTAGATTTTGACGTTATTGCGATAGCGTGCCCGTACCAACTCTTTTACAAAGGTTTGATGACTTCTCTCTTTAAGATTTCAATACTTTACATCAATGCCTACATGGTGGTTGGTCGCTTCAAATATCGAAGCCTTGGGTATCTTTCATGTTAAAATTTACGCTCACCCTGTAATCGCATCTCCGCCCCTTCCCGTGACCTTTCCCCAGACACTCTCGAATCCTCGCCATGCCTCATCCACAACCCCAGTAGCTTTGTCCAGGATCCCGGCGCCTTTTCCCATCCTTGTTGCCTCTTCTGCTTCCACAGCAGCTGGGCTTTCTAGAGATCTCTCCCTGGCGACTGCGTCATCATCGCTCCTAGGCTCAGCAGTATCAGAACCACGGACGGCGCCGACTCCGGCTTCAAACTCGAAGTTACTGCTATAGACGACAGCTGCAAAGCCTTCCAGCTCAGTGACACTCTCCATAGCTTGCACATATTCATTAGGCACTCCTCTTCCAATATTATGTGCTTCTCTAACCATGACAGCCAAGATAATTGGTAGTTTCACCGAAGCAGCTGCGGGGTCGTCGTCTATTACTTCTGTGATTCTTTCCGTAGCCAATGGTTCTAGCGTGAGAGGAGGAAGCTTGTAAGCTTCCGAACGGAGCTTTTTATCTGCAAGTTGTGAGAAGGTAGAATCAAGAATGACAGTGAGGACGTGTGTAAACATCGGAGATTCTATGAGGTCGGACGTTTCGTCCAGAAGGCGTCGAAGAGGCGAAGATATGGTAGAAGTAGAGCGGGGTGAAGTCGGAGGAGAGGGTATAGATGTTGGGTCTTGGAGCGTTGGTGGCTGTTGCGGTAGAGGGGGTGGAGTAGTCATGCCGGAGTCGCGAAGGACAGCATCTTCCTGGTCCCGGGGCGGAAGGATCAAAGAGAGCCATTCACGAACTCTTGGATGTATTAGCAGAGGCCAATGTGTAGAAGAGTGGGTATATCTACCTTCGTTCTTCCGGCGTTGCCCCTTCGACTTTCCTTCTGACATCGAGTATTAGGCTAGACAATCGCTCTAGCGAGATGTCTTCTCTTGGATTCAGGGGACCGAAAACTTCTTTGACCGCTGCCTCAACTCGCGCCATTATGTCTCTCCATCCTTTATGCAATAGCCACCAACTAAAGGTGAGATATTTGCGGTTATTTTCGAAGTCGTTACCATAGGCTCGTTCGACATTATCATCATCACGATTCTCAAGACTGATAGTAGGATCTTGTGGAGGGTGAGAAGCCAGAGCGACCACGCTGGAAAGGTAATTTCGTCGACCAAGGAGATTAAGTTGTATCCGAGTCAGTAGGCTGAGGAGACAAATTGTATATAGTAGTGTAAATACTCTTGTGATAGCTGCAAGGATCAGTATCTGTACAACTAGAAAAGCGATACAAGACGTACAACTGATCTTGAGCTCGCCCCATAGCTGGGCTTTGCTCCTTGCTGGCCTAGATTCCCCATTGCTCACGCCAGAAGACGCCATCTGACTTGCATGCACGTAGCTCTCGCTAGAAATGCTTTTGCCATCCTCGTCTACTGCACTGGGAGTTCCTGAAGAAAGATCTGATTGCGCAACATCGGATGTGCCTGTACCTCTTCCCAACCTTTGTGCCTTCTTCTGCTGTAGCTCTTCTAGAATCTTTTCCGAGGGTAAAGCCTCTATTATGTTCTCAGACACTGTCGGTAGCAGTTCCAGGACTGTGATAGTGCAATCTTCTTGGTTTTGCTGAAATCGTCGGCGTAAGCTACTAGTGGTCAGTGAACGGACAATCTGGGGAGCTTCAAGGGTGCATACTTCTCCTTAGCAATGCGGTCGCCCGCCATGCGCTCCTGCGCTTCCTTGATCTTCGAGAGTACATATTGGCCCGCAATATATCCTATGCCAATGACCCCGAAGCCTATAGCAAAACTCGTCCTATTACGCCGAAGCCATTTCCTAGTAGCATCTATCATCACTCTTGCAAGCTCACGGTATGTCACCGCTCGAAGTCCCCAATTAGATCACGATCTTCTGATATACAAGGCGGGCAGTAGATGTTAGGGATGGCAACGCGAAGTGTGGCTGGTGTTTGACGCGGGAGACGCCGTGGTCGCAGCCGAGGTATCAGGTGGGGGTCCAACTGGCCCAAGCTTCACGCTTTGTCCACGATGTGTGACCTGTGGCCGATAAGATGGCAAATGCGCGTTGGAGGCTTTGAAGAGGAGTCAACCATGCGCAGAGAGGCTGGACACGGTCCTTGAGTTATGGAAGCGCAAAAACCGCCACAGTACATCCTGGAAGTGTTCGCGGACCCCACTTGTGTCAAAGATATTGTTCGAGGTACGAGGACAATACAGCGGGTAGAATTTATGCGCTGACTTCTTCAGGTGTTCTACACACAATTTGCTTCCACCGCTACTTCTCCCCGATACGACCTTCATACCTCGAAATCCTTGACTTCACCCTTCCTCTCATTCCAGACCCAGACGTCGAAACCCTCATAGATACGCGCGTTGGACAGCTGATAAGACAACTCACCTCTACCTCGTCACCAAAGAGTAGCATACGAGGCTCGCTGGTTGTAGAATTTTTTGAGAAGAGAAAGAAGAAGGGCGGGGGCTTGGGTTGGTTTGGGAAGGGAGACGAAGAGGTGTGCTGGGAATCTTGGTGCCTGGAAGTGACTCTTGCAACGCCAAGGACAGAAATTGGTAGGCTTCCCGTACTGGAGAGTCATTGCAGATTACTGATGTTACTCTAGAGCGTACCAAAGTTACTAAGGCCATTGGCTCGACGTTGCAGAAGACGGCAATGAAAATCATTACCATAGTAAATAGGGATAAGGAGCATATACCACCATTAACGCAGAGCGAGACAAATTTGTTCCCGTTTCACATAGAGGTACTGTGGGATTTTCGTACTAGGTATGTCTCTTTACTAACGTGTTATCAGTTGAACCCGAGAGTCGAAGGCTGGGGGAGGAGTATAGGAATATATTAAGTAAATGTGGGATTGGACGCTCTAACAGCATCGTATATGTGACTTGATTAAGCATCGTATGTTGTATAAATATCGACAGGCGACACATGGTCGACGATGACCAATGGCAATGTTACTCTTTTTGGATCAACGATTCTTGGAGTGGGTTTGGCGGGCAAAAAGGGGTTCAAGCTATTCCACAGAGGCTTTAAGTAACGGATAGATAGCACCATGCATGAAAATGTCATTACCAGCTTCGGCGCTGTATTATACACAAGCGAAAGCTATTGTAGACATGATCGGTGGTCAATATTTCGCCGTAAACTCGTACCCCTTCTGCAACCACCGAGTAATGGTTACGAACCAAGAAACCCACATCCACTTCATCCATTGTCGATCCTCGGTGCACATTGCCTAGCTAACAGAGAACTACATGCGATTCTCCCTTTCCCATGGGTGCCAAGACCGTACGTCCGGGGTAATTGTATGTGAACGCTTCACATAGCATGGGGCTTGTCGGTCTGGGAGCGGAGATTCGCAGCAGTTTGCCCTGACTGGGAGAAGAAGCGAGAGAAAACTGGCTGGATGAAGGAACGAAAGACGATTTGGGCACCGCTGTTGGGACGCAAATTAGCAACGTGCGCAAGTGAGGGTAACAGACGCTGCTATCATACCCAGTCTGAGGAAGAGCCATCCACAAGACGAGAACGAATTTGAAAGTATAGTAGAAGGCTGATCAACGTTAGAAGCAATTTCAGCCACGTGCTCGGGAGACATACGGAACCAGTAAACAGCGTTTACGGCACTCTCAAATACGGTTAAAAACGCATAGACCACCCAGTACTGTCGTAAATTAACACCCGGGACATGAAGGTATGGATGCTGCCTTTATGCGGCTTTACTTACGGTTAACCACTATGGAATGGTCAGCTAGCTTCAAACAACGGCCACAGCAGGCTTACTTGAGTGTCATCAACCTTGCTTGCACTGAATAGCGCATCAAGGGAGTAGTAACCCGGGATGGCGAATCCTGCAATGTTTACTAGGAACTCGCCAGCGATATTGAAGAAGACCAAGAAGAAGTAGATTCCGGCGAGACCCAGGAACGCATAGACCTTAGGTACTGAAGTTTGCTTCTCGAAATTGTTGAGCAGAGGATACTTAGAGAGCTGAGATATCTCGAGATCAGTAAAAGCTCCAGTAAGTCGATATAGGCCATCAAGAAGCTGTTTGAAAGCCGTCCATGCCACGTACCTCCTTATCTATCTGATTGATTTGGTGTTGTGTACGGTCTTGGAACGACATCTTGACGGTAGGAAAGCGAAGGCTAGACGACTTTAGGTGATTACGAGGAATTTAGTGATGTAGATGGGTTGCGATGGAGAAGCAAGCTGGATGATTCTTGGATAGCTGTTGGATGGAGAACGATGGCTGGAATTTCGTAGGCAATGATGTAAATTTAGGCTATCCTAGTCCCGCTCTAGAACTAGTGGATTCCCACCTTTCTCATTGACCCGGCGACCTATTGTTTACTCGAAATCGACCCCAAAAGTCGACAACACCACAAAATCATTCAAAGGCACGCAGTCCCTTGTGGGCTGTTCTCGCCATTTTTGGACATTGAGATTAGGCTGTAGATGAATTGTCGGCCTTCTCTAACCTTCGAACCCTAGGGTGCAATTCCCGCCGACGACCTTCACTCCCAGCCACTACCATAAACAAGTTGACCCTCCGACGCTCACCATCGGCAAGACTCAACTGTCGCTAGCCAGTGCAACCTGATCCAACATGGGTCCTGGGCCTGCTAGACAACGGTCCAACACGTCAGGCTCTACGACAAGCAGCCGTCCGCGACCACTATCCCGAGCATCCACAACAAGCATAAACACCCCAAGCGCACAACCTGCGCAGCCGTATCGCCATGTCTCTGAGTGCAACTACCCACCACCACCTTCTCGCGATACCGTCCAATACACACCTGAAGAGATGATCTCGCGATCTGAGCACCAATTGACGAATCCCAATCAAGAATATGTAATCGACCCATCGCTCCAGGAGCACCATAATGGAGCACGGTCAATGAGCGTGGACCATGCCTACGCAGGGCACCCTGAAGGGATGAGGCCTATCATGCCGCATCCCCAGTCCTTTGATGGCAAGGATGGATCGTTCCCGATAACGTTTAATGATGAGCAGACCCAAGACGATAGTGGGAAAAAGAAGGGTTCTGCTTCAAGCCTTGCCAACGACTTGGAGCTTCGACGGCTTTTCAAGGAGAATCATCATCGATCCTTGAAAGAAGTAGCCTCCTCTGTACTTGCAAATGAGAGAGGGCCAAGATCAGAAAAAACCAAACAGATCTTTGCAATGAATTGGTAAGGCAGCCCCTTAGCTACAGTGGTCGTATTGCCCACTGTGATCACCATACCGAAGGACTTTCGATTTATATTCGACTGCACCTTTAATCTACTTACTTTCAGTCTCCCTGTCTGGCCTTGATACATTAGCAAGTAGAAGCGCCTCAAGATTCTGTTGACTGACTACTATAATAGGCTAAATTCAGTCTGTAAAAAGAGCAACAGCTCGGTACCTCGTAGTCGAGTATTCTCGCTCTATGCAACCAGATGTGGTACCGAGAGAGTGCCTCCCTTGAACCCAGCTAGCTTTGGGAAGCTCGTTCGTATCATCTTTCCTGGCATTCAGACTCGGAGGCTTGGTATGCGCGGAGAATCCAAGTATCATTACGTTGATCTGGCTTTGATCGATGATCCGATCGAGGGTCAAATCGGTGAGCAATTTATAGAAGGTGGTGAAGCGAGGGAATCTTTGGCTGGCAGGAGGTAAGCAATGCTTCACTCGTCCCGTCACTTGTCGTCCAGTCGTTGCCACAACACCAAAGCCTTCTTCACAGGATATTTGTTTCTGACGCGTAGTTCCACGACAGACCACGATCACAGCTTCCAGCTGATACTGCTGATTTTCCATCTCCAAACGTCCCCTTCAACTCCGATGCAGCGCATGCCAGCATGTCGCATCCAAAAGCGACCGGATGCTTGTATCTCAATCCCGCTATGCCAGACATTCAACAGGGCCCTTCAGCTCCCAATATGGTCCGTCGGCAGCTCAAATTCCCAATTTATCAAGAACAGAGCTACAATCAGGACGAACCCATTGAGCTTCACAGCCTGCAACCTTATTTGCCTACCGGAACAGACCTAGACGCGGCCAGTGCACTGGTGGCTTTGTATCGGACACATTGCATTTCTGTCATTGACTGCTTTCGATTCTGCAAAGAGAAGATGTTCTGGCACCATTTTACTTCCTTTCACGGAACATTGACTGTTCCAGTCCAAAAGCTGCTAGTACATCCAGATATTGCCGCCTGGATAACAGAATGTGACTGGCTTATGTATCAGAAGATGATCCGGTTTGTTTCGCCCCTGGCTCTCCAAGTCATGCCACCGAAAGTTATTGATACCTTTCGAAATATTTCGCTGAAACTAAGCAACCACATTAACCACACATTCCAAACGCATCCCCAACATATGCGCGATGCCAAGCTGGGTCCGGCCACGATATTTGCTGGGCTTATTGATCGACTTCTGCGTGTCAATGCTACGGCTCACGCAGCAGCCAATATGCTTACCAACGATGCCAACCGCGACCAGATGTGGCATGACTGGATCTGCTATGTCAGACCCGTCAGTGTTGTTGAGAGCAGTCTCCCTGGTGGTGGATACACGCGCACTCTACAGATCCTTACAAACGAAGTCCGCGAGCTTCTTGGACCTCTTAGGTCCGCTTCTTACCAGGGCATGCAACCCATCTACGCAAATGCTGCTGCATACAACGCCGGTCCTAATTACTCTCAGCATGCAAACGCTGAAATGGATGATAGCTCCACCTCTGGAGTATTAGATCGTTGGACGACTTTCCTTCATGATTTACCTTCACGATTTCCTGGTGTTGACGCGCGCATGCTGCTTCACTGCGTTGGCGAGGTGGGTTCTGCCGCCTTGCGAGATATCACTATGGCACAGGCGTTAAGCTTCGGTTCGTGGTGGGTTACCAAGGTTTGGGTTGATGAGATGCTGCAATGGCTTGCGGAGAAAGGAGGGTTCTTGGAGCACAGACCAAGCAGCATAGAGATGAGACCAAAGAAGAGATCTGCCTACGATGCAGGGTTCGGTATGGACCACAGGGACGACACCTACGGGGGTTCGAGACCAAGAACTGGTGTAAGCGAGGCCACTGAGGGACCAAGCAGGTATGGTAGTGTTGATTTGAGGAATGGCTTCCACCGCGAACAGAGTTATTTCGAGCCCCAATTGCATAATGGCTCCTCCTACTCCGAACCTCCAATTGCTCAGATGGATGGGCCTCTACCAACCAATAATGGGACACGCCACGAAAACGACGGATTCCCTCGACCACCAGCAAAGAAACCCGAGCTTGAGCAACCCGAGCAACACGACGACAGCGGCATTGGCATGGAGTTGGAGCTCCCACCGAATACACCTATGCGCAGCCTTGCCGACTACGGAGGATTCGTATCCAGCGGCGTCAATGGAGGCTCAGATCCTGCGGACGTGGTTGTATGTTGAGCTGGCTTCGATTTCTCCTATTGAATTGCCACGCCTAGTGGGATGGAAATCCTTTTTCTTTTTGCTCCGATTGGACATATGAGGAATGGCATACGTTACGATCGATACGAAGGCGCAAAGCGTAAGGTATTGAGGTATCAGGGTATGTGGAGGAAGAAAGGGATGGAATAATTATTTGGGGCTTCCGCGGTCATTACCAATGTTAACATTGATTTGTTCGCCATTGGGTTATGTTGAGTATGGAGCGATTAGGATATGGCCTTGCGGCGCTTCGTCATCCTATCCTTTATAAGAGGTATCTCTTCATTCCTTCCTGTAGTTTGTATTTAGAGCTAGGATACCACAGCGAGGCGTCATCGCGGTTGCACGAATGCCACAGATGTTTATCAATTCGAGTCAATTGAATTAAGATATTAAATTATGTTCTAAGCCTTCCAATTATTATTGACTATGTGGGGTATGAGTCTATTCTACCAAAATTCCTTCTCACTGGGACGAGAGTCGCTCGCAACCCAGAATAACGTCAAACCTGGACTGCATCCAACCGTTTTTAGGAAGCAGGAGGGTCATTATAGTGGTCTGGACGAGCGCCGCCCTGACGCAACTCCGACCATGACGGCCGTAGCTATCCCATCAATATCGCATGTGTCTCGTTATTCGTAAGGTTGTAATAGAGACATACTATCACATCATGTGAATAGCAGGGAAGAATCTAGGTCCCGCGAAACCGTGTGCTACGACACTTTGGATATCGATGTTCTGATCTTTGGAAGGGCTCCACAGTTTCATTAGAATGAACCTGCCGGAACTATGTGTCCAACGTTAGAGATTACATGAGAGAAGTGAATAAACCATGGACGAGAATTGGAAAACCTACACCGGCGGATCAAACTTGACACTAACTACACTCTTCTCCCTCTGAATGAAGAATTTTGCATGTGGTGGTAGTATCCGTTGCACTTCCGTGTCCGTATTGCTCGAACCAGGTGGGAGCATCGCTTCAATCCTACTGGGTTTTCCTCTGCGCCTTCTCCTGTGGCGATGGGTCGTGGGGAGACCTAGCTCACGGGCTCTCAGCATGGCCTGATCAAGGTCGTCTTGCAATTCTTCATCCGGCGGATCGATATGGTAGGCGGGAGGAAAATGATTTCGGCGATAGAGATCTGCAAGAGTTGCAGCACTGGAAGGTTCCTCTTCGTCAGAAGAGGGGGAGTCGCAAGTCGTTGTTACTTTGAAACCAGAAGTTTCGGGTGGCGTAATGGTGCGTGGTGGTGGAGTGGAGTCATTGTCAAGGTCGTGGAGTGGGAAAGGATTGCTACTAAAGCTCGTACTCGCGGTATCGTTGTGGAGACGCAGGCTGCGAGGAACTGAGTTGGATACTGGAGGTGGAATTGTACGGTGAGCGTTGGAGTCACGGCGGCGAGAAAGAGGCCGATTCTCGCTCAATTCATCAGAAAAGAGATTTGAGAATTCTTCGTTGTCCTCGGGGGGGTCGTACATTCGGTAGCAAGACGTGCGAGCAAGGAGGTTTGTGGATTCCATAGAAACGAAGATCATGCCCTCCTGAATACTAGCACGATCAAGTCAGCTTAGTGATTGTTTGAGGAATTGTCAACGCTTACGGTGCGGTGAAACCCTGCTCGGGTGCCTTTATGACCAGTTTCTTCAGGGTAAAGGGAGTCTGGCCCATATGCTGTAGGATCAAATTACATTCACTTCTGTCCGTGCAGTAGACGCTCTTGTCGTTATGAAGCACATTCTCTGGGTGATAATCCCTGCCATGAATGACTGCATCAGTGTGTATACCTCCATCGCAACTAACAATTTCCATCTTCAAAGGCCCAGGCACGACTTGACCCCGAAACCCATAGCTGAACCCCCTGAGATGACCGTTTGAGAGGGAACCAGAATCCAGCTTCCTGCGTTTTGCTCGCCTGCGGTTCACCTCGGCCTCGCCCGAGTATTCACGTAAGTTCATGTCCGGGGATCCTATCCTAGGGATGGGTTGGTCGAGTAGAGAACTAAGATTCGGGCTTGCTTCGTTGAGGCTTTCTATAGCTTGCTGGAAAGTCACCCCACTTCTCGAAGGAGATGGTCGATTACGCAAGCGATGGGTAGAAAATCGAGTCCTCAGTGCAGAAGTGGGAGGTTGAACGTCATTCGTCGAGGTCCCGGGCGTATCTGCACGTTGAGCCGCATGGCGACGCCTGATCTCATCCCGTAGAGCTGACTGTTCCATTCTTTGAGTTCGCCGCTCGCCAGAGTTGTTTACGTGGTCTCTGAGATGTACAAGTTCATCCAGTTGGTGACGTAGGGCGTCACGGTGGGCTCGTGCTTCACGGATGTTAGATGATTCTTCAAAAGATGCGTGTCGTGGTGCAGGCGAGAAGCCGAAATCACCAGACTGATAGCTGTTAGCGGAAGTCTCCGGGTGTCTGAGAGCCTCCTCCAAACACGAAGTTGCAACCTCTCGAACACCTACCATGGTGGAGAAAGCGAATCCTCGTGTTATTGACAAGTTTGCCTTACAAGCATGAGGCTAGGATTGATCGATCCGGAGATGACTAACGGCTCTTTACGAGGGTATTTGGACAAATCAGAGTTGAATGTAATATAGCAACCAGTAGTACGGGAGGTAGCAACAACTTTCCGTGATATGAGTGGTATTATGTGCCTAGCCTTGCTGCCAAGCAATCGATTAGGATGTCGGGCGCTAAAGTCGGCTAGAATGAAGTCATGCAGCTTAAGTAAGCCTTGGCAAGCATCTATTGATTTCATTGGGCCTTACTTGTACATAGATAGTCTCTCACTTTTTGCTCTACAGCTCTCGCAGAGCACAACTCAACTCTACGTGATGGAGGGCTCAAACCTGCCAGTACCTGAGGCTCCAGTCACTAATGGAGCCGCGTCCATGAGCAATGGGGCCTTGAATGTATCAGCTGTAGATTTTGCCCAGGTACCGCTCCAGGATCAGTATAACATTCAATCATTTGAAGCTCAGCCTCAAGCCCAACCAATCAGCGCAGGTTAGTCAATACATGCCAGCACCCTCTACAACCCCGAACTGATCATTATTTGAATAGATGAGATTGCGCTTTATGATAGGCAGATACGGCTTTGGGGTGTCAAAGCTCAAGAGAAGTATGGCAGGCTGCATTCGTAGATTCTCTAGCTAGTGGCTAATATGTGGTAGATTACGAACAGCTAGAATCCTTCTAATTCATATGAGAGCTCTTGCGAATGAAATTGCCAAAAATCTCGTGCTCGTCGGTATAGGTTCTCTGACGGTCCTGGACAGCTCAATCGTGACTGATGATGATCTCGGGGCACAATTCTTTATTTCCGAGCAGGACATAGGCCACAACGTATGCCGTCCAGAACTTTGAAATTTGGAAGGACTATTATACTGACAATCTCACAGCGCGCAGAAGCAGCGGCACCCCAGATACGAAAGCTTAATCCCAGAGTAGCCCTTCAGGTCGACACCGAAGACATTCAAATGAAGCAGCCAGAGTTCTATGCACAATTCGACATGGTTATCGCCACTGATCTTGACGTACAAACTCTCTCAACCATCAATGCCTCGTGTCGGCTATGCAATAGACCATTTTACGCCTCAGGTACCCACGGATTCTACGGCTACATTTTCGCGGATTTAATATCACATGACTATGTGATAGAGCGCGAAAAGTCCAATCGCCCAACCGTCCCTGTGCAAGAAACATTCACCAGATCCATAGTTTCGTCTACCATCAAGAAGGAAAACGGAAAGGTAATAGAGATGGTAACGAAGCGAGAAATATATTCGCCACTATTACTCGCAAACAGCTCACCTTTACCTGCCGAGCAAACCAACTCACGGAGACGCAAATTGCAGGTTCCTCCCTTATTAAGCTGCTTGAGAGCTCTATGGGAATTCTCCACTATATCGGGGAACATGCCCTCACACTCACACGCTGATCTGGCCCTTTTCACTAGTCTAGCAACAGAGAAACACAAAGAACTTCAGCTGCCAACAGACACCTTGAAAAGCGATTTCCTTCGCAGCTTTCTTCAAAACATCGGTAGCGAAATCGCGCCGGTCACGGCCTTCCTCGGTGGACAGCTAGCACAGGACGTGATCAATGTTCTGGGTCAAAGGGAACAGCCCATCCAGAATTTCCTTCTCTTCGACGGTGAAGAGTCCAAGGGCCCGGTATACGCATTGCATTCATTCTTCCCAGGAATGGAGAGTGTCCTCAATCCTTCAATGATTCCGACTCCAATCGAAGGGGCCATGGCTATGCCTGTGTAGAGCACATGCAGGCAGTCGCTTGCTCCATGTTCCAAAACTCATTGAGAAGTCAGCATCTCTCAAACCATCTATACCATACGGCGCCAAGGGAGGCGAAAACAGCTCAACAAGCTTGGTACCCCATGACAGACCTTGGGCCCTGTTGCTGCTATTCTCACAGCCAAAATTCATGCTTGCAAGGCGTTCAAAAGGTGGCCGTGTTCCTGATACAAGGCTTAATCGAGCCTGGATAAGGATCTAGGCCCTAGTCTCTTGAGCGTGCTTTAGAAGAGACCCATTATGGGGGTTTGAGCAAAAGGTTCGCTTACATTAGGCTTCCAATAGCTATGAGATGATGATTATAGACCAGAACACTTCGTCGGTACGAAGCTGTGCTTAGCATTATTAGTTCAACAGGAATTAATATTCCATGAACAAGATCCGATGGTCAATCATCATCAAAAGAGTCTCGTAATGCATGCATTCGCTCATTGGATCTTTGCATCTGTAAGCTACAGCTACGTCTATCATGATGAACGGTCTAGTCAACAAATGTGCCCATGATTGCTATAGCCACAAATGCATCGCTAACAGACACGCTCCGCATTCACATTCACAAACGCTAGCTTTTTCATGTCCATGTCCATGTCCATATCCCCTTCGTACACTCGTCCCTTTCCATTTCCTCGCCCTTCTGCACTAAACCTCCAACCATCATCTACTTGAACACTTTCCCATCCGCCCACGGATATTCTTTGCCGTCAACAGCAATCGGCTTATCCCAAGCCCACTGATCATTCAAAAATTCTTTATCTTCAGGCTTGCTGGGATCGAGCTTTGTGAATTCAAAGCTCTCGTAATCGGGTGCCACGTCGAAGGCTGGCTCGGCCTCTTGGCCGCGGACAATGAAGGCGCCTTTGATGATGGAGTTGTTCTTCTCGCCGTAAACGGAGGCGGCACCGAAGATGTATTTGCGGGAGGCTTCGAGGCGGGTGAAGAAGCCGCCTATTTGGTTTGTGGTGGTTAGTGATGTGAAGCCCATTTTGAAGGGAAGGGAAGTCGCGAGAGGAACATACCAATGAGATTAGCAGTCATGAAGACCTGGGTAAGCTCGTCGTTATATTTGTAGTCGCATTTCCACAGAGAGTACTCTTCTGCGTTGTAGTTCTCCCAAAACCAGGGCAGGGCTACTTCGCGGGTTTCTTCGTTCGAATACTTTCGCTTCCAGTCATCGAGGACAAGGGTGGGCTTGGGGAGAGCTTCGAGAGGATGCTTGGGCTTAGGAGCAGGCTTGTCCTCCTCCTCCTCTTCCTCCTCAACCTCCTTTGCCTTGGGCTTTGGCTGCTCTTTCTTGGCAGCCTGTTCCTTCTTGGGTTTCTCCTGCTTGTCGGATTTTGGGGGCTTGTTCTCAATGGCTTGGTCGATGAACTGGAGTTTGTCGACGACGGCGGAGTAGATGGGCTGATTGTGGACGGTTTCGTACCAGCGTGTTACGCTAGGGTGCTCCTCGCGCCATTGCTTATCAAAGAAGTATTGGAAGCCACGAGAGATGATGCCGGCTGTGAAGAGGTCTGCTAGGGTGATGCGCTCGCCAACGAGGAAGGTGTGGACCAAAAGGTGCTCATCAAGCACTTTGACAGCCTTGAGAGCATTCTTCTGGGCGTCATCTACGGCCTTCTTGTTATAGGGATCACGACCAACGAGGGGACGGAACCAACAACCGAGAGGTGGCAGGACCTCGGTGTTGGCAAAGGACATCCATCGGAGAATAGAGGCGTAGTCTTGCTTAGTTTTGCCCAAAAGGCTTGTCTTCTCATTCTGCGAGGTGACTGTAAACTATGAGTTACTCTTCTGAGTCATAGGTATTGAAGTGCAATTCCAGCAGGTGCATTGTGGTATCAGAGTGTGAATAATTCTCAACAGTAGTCTTCAGACAGGGATAACTGTAATTGATAATGCTTCTCATCCCGTAGGTGCATGCATAGAGCAGGACGCTCTAGGGTAATCACAAGAGACGTACTGTAAATCGCAATTGCAATACACTCCGTCAATTCATAGCCGTCTGCGCCCACGAAAGAGGGTACTTTTCCAAGCTTGTTGATCTTCAAATAGTCGGCACTGAGAGGCCCTTTGCTAACATCTGTGTCTACAATCTCGAGGTCGAGCTTGTTGGCTTTAGCTACAGCTCGAATGGCCGTAGAACGTGGGTTGGGCTGCCAAAGGCTGTGTTAGCATATGTAGCAGAAAATTTTCTCCTGGGTAGATGGCTTACGTCACGCGTATACAGTTTCCCAAAAGCCATGATTGCAAGCTCGGCTTTGTTATCACTGCTGTAACGTGTTACTTGTTACTATAAATCCGGAGCTGTCACAGAGCTTGCAGTCCAAATTTTGATGCGGCTAGAAGTTGACCTCGCTTCGCTAGCGCCAACCAATGATCCTCGTCTTAAGCTTCCTCTGCTCTACTACCTTCAACTCCCCCGTTTCCCAGAGGCATTGGCACGCTCCCACGTTTGCCAACCATGGCAACTAAACTCCCCTTCCGTCTCGCCTACCGCTCCTCAATTCAGTGCCCACGCTGTCTAAATCGCCGAGCCATCCACACCACAACCCGCACTCAAGCCAGTATCGCCGCCCCCCCCATCGACCCCAACAACCTCCCTCCCCCCAACGCTTCAAACGCCCGCATCGTCCCCGCTTCCCCCTCCTACTTCACCGGCCGCCCCGACTCAACAGACAACTACCTAAGCCTAATATCCCTCCTCCGCCGCTACCAAACCCTCCCTACCGTTCCACCCGCCCAAGCCCCCCGCGTCGCCTGGCGAACCACCACCCAATACCGCCTGCTCGTCGGCGAACCCGTGCGTGCATCCAAATACCACAAAATCATCGAAGTTCTCCAGCGGCTCAACAGAATTCATCCCTCGGTCCTACCCGCAGAGGTGTCGACGGAAATGGAGACTTATAAGCGTGAAGTAGATCCCTACGCTGTGCAGAAACGGCCAGCAATTATTGATGAGTATGGAAGAGCGTTCGGTGTGGGGAGGAGGAAGAGTAGCTCGGCGAAGGTGTATCTTGTGCAGGGGAAAGGGGAGGTGTTAGTGAATGGGAAGGCTATAAATAACGTGTTTGGACGGATACATGATCGGGAGAGTGCGCTATGGGCGCTTAAGGCGACGGGAAGGTTGGATAAGTATAATGTTTGGGCGTTGGTGAGTGGAGGGGGTGTTACGGGACAGGCAGAGGCGATTACGTTGGGGGCGGCGAAGGCATTGATGGTTTTTGAGCCGGCGTTAAAGCCGGCGTTGAGGAGAGGTGAGTCTTCGGTGTTTTGTCCGTTGTGAAGATGACCGAATGCTAATGACATTTTGCGCAGCTGGTTGCGTCACGAGGGATCCAAGACGGGTGGAGAGGAAGAAGCCGGGACATGTCAAGGCGAGGAAGATGCCTACTTGGACAAAGAGATAGCTGGTTCTTGTAGATATTACGTTTGTACAGCGAGTAAATGGCATTAAGCGGCATCTGTATAACAGGATTGGTAAGCTGAGTTCAGCTTTGTCTGCGCAGAGGGCTTGTTCATCAACCTGCTGAAAACGCTGACCGCGGCCATTGAGGGGTCTATTCCATTATTGATAAAGACATTCCTCATAGCGATGTATTTCTTAAACTTGAGCTTATCCTCACTAGAGAATCAAGGATGAGGATGAGATTTTTTCTTGGGCTACGAACCACATTGCTCGAGGCTCCAAATTGTCAATTAAAAGGAGTCTTTTGTCCTCTGCTGTATCATTCTGCTACAGCTTACAATCTAGAGCCGGATACCGATACATACATCAGCAGCGGCAGCGGGAGGCTCAAATGATATGATGGGTTTAGGGAAGATGATAAGGCTCCGTCTGAATTGCTCAAACCTGATAGGGCCGTTGCCCAAATTGATATACAGCTTCCATGATCTCATCGCGACCGCTCGTTAATTTTCAGAGTTTGGACATCGTCCTCTCTGCAATAGCTCTGCAACGTGGTCCAAACCACCCTTGCCCGGAATCAAACATTAGTGCACACCTTTGAGGAGCTAAGCGTAGCAGACGAGGCATCTTTGGTGGATTTATTTATCTTCCAATCTTTTTTGAGAAGAATTCCTGAGTATTAACCATGATATCCCAACGCCCCTCGTAAATCACTGTGGCCTCGTCCGACAGCTCCATGTGGATCAATAGTAGAGGCTTCTTTGATGATAATTCGAACCAATCCGGCACTAAACGGATTATCATGCCTCGAATGTGCAGTCTTGGTGCATCACCAATCCTTGCCATCCATGCAAGAATCTTGTAAAGATCCGACTGATAGTATATGCCAAACGTGAACGGTTGACGCATGTAGTAGTTAAGCAGCCCCTCGGAACAAATTGCTTTGCAGGTCCGGAATATTGGGGGCTGGTAGACCATGCCGTGGTTATGTTTATTCCAACTGTGGCCCCATTCTTTACCAGCAGGGTCCACCGCTTGATTGTCACAAAGGTTGTAGATCATCACACGTATCTCTGGTGTAAGATGCATGAATCTGTCTACATGGTCAGATGCTTGTAGTCCATTCTCCTTGCGGGTGAGAAGGTGCTTGCTACTTACTCTTTCATCTCTTCTGGATTCAGCTCATCCCAATTTATAAGTCGTTGACGAAGCTGAGCTTCCGTGCCTTCGGAACTGATATCTCGCTGCGCACATCTTATTTTCAATTCGGCAAGTGTGAGCCCGAAAAAGGCTTGAGAGACCATTTTGCTGTGAGGGAGGATATAATAAACTTAAGCGTGCTCGTTCAATAAGAACCAATGTAGAGAGGGTAGATCACGAGTAATAGAGAATGATTGTAAGACTATTAAAACAGGCTTTCCAAAAGACTGTGATGTGATACCTAAAGACTTTGTGATACCTGAGATACTATTGTAACATTCCATTTGTTGACGATAGACACGTTTGGGCGTCCAAGTTTGGAAATCTAGCTAATGACTTTAGGTTTTAAAAAATTCGCAATGATGCTAAAGGATTGATTCTTAAGAAGTCGCAATGTGGAATCTAAAGTTTAGGCAGGTGCATATGGATCAACAAAGATAACCATAGCACAGCCAATCCATATTCTTGTAGCTCTGGATTGGTAAAGCACAAGATGATACAAAGAAGAGGGGTGCTGAAGGTGAAGAAATCTGTACCACTAGCACCGATATTTTGTAAACGTCCGTAGTTATTACGTTTCCTGTCACTTAGGTAATCGATCCAGCTCTTTTCTCTCACGATGATATACCACTATAAAGAAATCTCTTTTCTAGAACTCATTTCTTTATTGCTCGATCCGATCTTTAACCCAACTCAAGTGAGGTAGCCTTAAGTTGATCAAGGACTCAGTTTGTTGCCAGTACTGACCTTCTTTGTTCCCGAATCTTTGGTCTCTGGGGCGACATCTTACAACCAACCAACTGGATCCTTATCCAATGCCTTGGGATGGAAATTGGTGTAGGTAAGCAGGGATAAATTCTCCGCGTCACCTAATTGCTGGACACTCTGGCCAGCTGTGCAAGATGCTGGGAAGGAGATAGTGATCCCTGGTTTCCAGGCTAAGCCTAGTCACCAAATTTCTATGGCACGGAGTTGCTTGCAAAGTTTAGTAAGCTACGTTGAAGTGTTAGATGCAAAGCGGCGAACCTACTGTTTTATATAAAACCACACCCGGTCTGTCATATCCAGAATCGCTTTGAGACGCTCGGAATAGGAGATGACTATTGCCACCAACTGCCATTAATAGCTTGAGTGGTGTCGGCTAAGAAACGTCATAAGACCCTCGACGCCGACCCATCAAAAGTCATCCTCGTCAGGGACGGCATGGTCAAATGCGAATGTCACCCGAGAGGTGGCGCCGAAGCGACTCATTGCGTCCAATGAACCCGCATAAAACTGCGATTGGCTAGGATATTGAGGTGGAGATGTAGGCTTCACCAATCTTCCACTCAAAGCAGACGCGGAGTGGAGCAAGAGGATCTTGGCCAAAGGGTTTGCAAAGCGCAGAACAATGGTAATGGAAGAAGGATTGGTTCAGCAAATCTACGTATATCTGCAGCCTTACGCCAAGTGGCATGCATTAATCGCGTAGCCAACGGCGCCAACAGCCTAAAGAAGATAACGAACCGCTTGATCTTCCGGGTAATTCCAACTTCCTCCGTCGGTTTTATAGTATCAAGTTTAACGCGTATGCTCCGTGGATTGTTCCCCATGACTGCCATCCTTGACTTTTACGAAATGATCCTGAGGTTAGGGGGTCTGCCTACTGATACTGTGGAGCTTCATTCTCGGTTGTTGGAATGATGATCGAACTTCCGGAGTGTATCGACAAATGTGGCCAAGCATCAATGAGTTGCGAGCGTGGCCGAGTGAATCAGGAAAGTCCAAATTACTCACAAGATATCCCAGTCCAATCGACTACTTCGCACCCTTGACAGTGTTGAGATTCCTCTCCGTTCCGGTTCTCGCAATGAAGCCCTAAAGGGTTGACGAAAAGCCACGTACACACATTTGGTCGCCGATTGCACTGTCGAGAGGACGTCACTAATGGGCGACTCCTCACTCACAACCTACGTCCTGGACTTGGACTGGACTCCTTCATAATACCAGCTGGTTGCCGTGGTCGAGGTCATAGATAAGGGAGGAGGAAATCCGGTCAAAGGATACCAAAACGCTGCACAACTAGTCTCATCTGAACATTGGTCATTTGAGAGGATTCGAAGTGATGACTAGGAATTCAGGAAGAGCTCTGTGACGTGAACCCTAAGACGCAGGAGCCTGTGGGGAATGTCCTAACAAGCTGGGCGGGATCTACATACAATGACGGATAACACTCCGACCTTGCATTTCGACCTCAAGGGTTGCCACTGGACTGCCACTGGACAACAATACCCTCCGTCCATCTGAGTGAGTCTCTCCAGAAACTATTGGAAGATTGAAACAACATGGTCTGAATCGTTGTAGTTTTGGGGCAAAACTCGTTCGCCTTTGGCGAAGCACAACGCATAGCGGAATGGTCATACGAGTCAGTGCATCCGATCATACTCTAACAGGCGACAATTTTGGAGGGGAAGACCGTGCACAATGCACGGCTAGGAGCAAGGTGTCAAAGCAAGCGGCGACAGCTTACATATGAACCATACCAATGATAGCCAATTCCCATCACACGTTGAATAAATATATGAGCAATGACAATGTCATGAATAAAAACGCCGTGGCATCGGGAAGGTGACGTCTCCCATAAGCGGATTTCCATAATTGAGATACCAATCTGCCCAGTTATCGGAGGCATTGCTTACGACCCTTTGATGCGCCGTGTCTTCAAAACGGACTCGGTGATTCCTTTTTGGATTGCTTTGGCGGCGCCGCTGTCCGGTAGACAACATGCGCTCTCAAATTGGGTGGCGCTCGGAGTACCGGCAAGGCTCATTCAGCTTTCATTCTTCGCTTTGCTTACCAACACAGAAGTTCGCTGTGGGTTGAAGGGGCACTCAAGCAACCTGACAATGAGCTGCAACTTCTTCGGCTATCGGCGATGGCGAAATGCGCAAATGTTAGCCGGGGAAGCGATCAGGTTGACAGTAAGGACCCCGAAGTTCGCAAAATTGGAAACCATAGGTGCAGTCAACGGTAGGCAACAGCTGAAAACCGGTTTATTTCCCGCAGTGGACCGTCAAGGTCGTGGTAAGGTCGTGTCAAAGTGGTGAGAAATCCAACAGTTTGAGGCGGCCCCCAAATATGCGACATGATGTTAGAAATCCTTCAATTTCGATACATTGATTGCTTATTCTGTCAGGGGCCGAGAAGGTAACTTTGATGATTGATAAGGTCAGTAAGGGTATATGATGTGTCATCTCGATTTCTGGCAATCACCTTACAACAGAGACCGGTACTCATTCGATTGTGACCTTACCTGATGTGTGATCATTTCATGCCCCCAAACGCCAAAGATTCTCAAGATTTGGCCCGGGCCACGCTTAGAGTTTGGGGTACCTGCAGTAGCGTTTCAGCCAATCGGACCTACCTTACCATACGATAGTAGTACAGCCACTCGTACGCTGTGGGCTGATGGTGAAGACGAAGTCGCGTCGAAGCAAGCTGAAGCTGTGGAGACTCAATTCAATAACAGGTTTGACCACAATGGCCATCTTGGAGGAGGTAACGCGCCAGCTTTTGATTGGCCGCGTTTTCCTTTCGCCAGCCAATGAGAAGCACTTGTGAGGCTCGAGGTCACCCTTCTCCCATCGAATTCGAGATTTCATAGGGCGAAATGATCGACAGCGGTCTTGGGGCTTGCGCCGGCAGTCTGTACCCTGCGCGTCCGCTATAACCACCAGCCAAGGGCCACTGAAGAAGATGATCACTACTCCTTACAGTGAACGCGAATCGCATAAAAATAGGACTCTGATGTTGATCTCATTTCTTGGAGCTTTTGGCCCGTCATGATCCTGAGAGATGGTAACACACTGATCCGACATACCAGCTGCTGCCAATGGATGCAACTTTCCATATTGCGCCAACCTGCTTGCAAATCCGGCATCTGACCGTAGCGAGCAGCACATAGACACCTCGTAGCTTCGGTCACTCCACGGCTGACTTGAGCAGTTGGGGTCCGTACGGGTGGCAAGACCAGCGAAGCAGGTGCAATTACCCTAGCAATCATGGCATCCATAGCGGAGGCAGAGCCATTCGGAGAACCACTGTCAGCCCTGGCTACTAGGCGTTGGAAGTCGTTATCTCTGCTAAGAAGCGAGCTGACTTTCGAACAGCCCTTGGACGGCAGTGGTGGATTACCAACAAGTCGGTTGATGAGGTCGTGTCGTTCCACTTACCCTACTCCCAATCCTGGATCAACTCCCTGATTAGCAAGTATATGGTATACTAATAAGTAAAGGTGGAGGCTGGATTAGGCGAGACGAAGGAGTCACGCGAGTACAAGGTTGAAACAGAGAATAACACAGTAATCCCGGCAAAAGTATCCAATTGGAAGACCAATCACAGTGAGGCTTCCCCCAGACTTGTTTGCCCACGAAACCGGCGTCTAGGGAGAGCAAATATGGGTAACGACCAGGGCTGGTCTGGTTGCCCCGATTTGGGGTCTAGACTGTCAAAAGTATGGCTCATGGCGGAGGAAGGAACGTTTTATCAGAGACGCTAGAGTTGAGAGTTTTCTCTCTAGCTTCCATCCTCCCTTTGGGCCTTCATCTCCTCGAGTCATGGCGTTCGTAGTACGATCCTTAATACTGCTGCGACCTCTGACGGGCCTGCCCACGTTGTTCGCTCGCGGAGAACCCGATCTAATCTCATTGCCGGACTTGGCCTTCGATGTGTTCTGGATATATCGCTCAGGCGGTCAAAGCCACAGGACCCCGTGGGCAGATAGTGTCATCCTAAAACATCAACTCCTCAACACTGCCACGCGCTTGCTGCTCTTTCACAGCCACAGCGCTTCTTATCCGCGTTTCAATATGAGTACGTAACAGGCGCGAGTAGAGGACAGACTTTGTTCCTACAGTAGTCTCCGACTAGTATATGTTACAGAGTTTTCGCAGCCCTCCTATAGGCCCCTAGAGCCTTCCCATAGGCCCTAGGGAGTTCAGATCATGAGAGATCGGACCCTTGCGCAATGCTGACCGGTTCATTATATTTCCATGCTACCCAATAACCCATTTTTGGATGTATTGGATGCCTTGGAAACCGGCTTTCAGCGGTCTTCTTGGTTCAGTCTGGCGGAGGAAAAGCATTCTCCCTGTAAAAGGCAGGTCAGGTGGAGAGCCCATTAGCCATTAGGTACTTCGGTTGGACTGTCGTCTGCCTTTCCCCTACCCTCGCATTGTGTGGGTGCCCAAGTGACGATCACTCGCCCCAACAGATTATAAGACGCGAAACCTAAGCTGACCGTTTGCAGGTGCATAGGGCAAACGCAGCCTCACTGCACCCATACCCCTAGCGCACATCATCATCTCCGTTAACCCCCAATTGATCTGACGGCATGATGATTGTGACCTGATAGTGTGTGGCTTCTCTAGAAGTTGGATGCCGGTTGTCAAACTTCCAAAAAGGATCGCATGCTACCCTACCTAATAAACTGCATCCCCTCCTCCCGGCCCGATCCTTACGCACTTTCTAACAGTGTTCTTCACTCCTTCCCTTACAGGCTTTGTTTTCTGTTCATGTCTATTGTGACCTTTCATTTTCTATTTTAGAATTTTCAGCGGCCTTGTTTACATATTCCAATACTCGGCAATTACCCTTGCTTTGAACAACGTCGGTCTCACTCCTCACATACACTCACTTCCTTTCCCTTGGTCAGCAAGCCTCACATGAGCCTATGAATCCCCTGGAGAGTCACTTCGGTGTCACCTTGCCGTATGAATCGTAAGTTAGACATGCCGGAAGTCAACTGCCTTTGATTAGAACGCATTGTGGGCTGACTGTTTCTCAGTCGTAGAACTATATGTAGGACCAATACCACAAAAAATCGACCTCCTGCGAGCATCTCTTCAAGGCGCACCAAAAGATCCAAGAACATTCCCCACGCAGCGGCAGCGACGTCGACAACCTGGCCGTGTACAAGACGCCGCCTGCTTCGCCTGCGTGGCTCCAAGTACGGACCTCCGGTCCACCGTCTGGCCAGTCTCGATCTGGACGAGCGAGTGGCATGGATGGCGATGAACAGCGACGAGGGCAGTATGACCAATCAAACTTCCCCAGAGGCTACGCTCCGGCATTCGGAGGGCAAGGTGCAAGTGCCCAGAGACTCCGAGGACCAGCGCAAGGCGATGGTTCAGAGCGATTCAGACAAGGCCAGCTGTTAACGACCCGACCCGCGTCATCAGCATCTCTCGTCACAGGTACAGGAGGCTCACATGAGCTGGCAAGCTTTGGCTATGCGCCAACACAGCATTACGCTACAACACCAATGCAGCCAACGTCATTCTCGTACCAGCCTGATTATCTTCAAGAATCTCAAAGACATCGTTATCCTCAGTACCAATCTCAGATGATGTACAACGTTGCGCAACAACCTCCACAGCAATCTCCTTATCAGCCTGTTGGACAGTACCAGCCGCGACAATCGGCGGCTGCGGAGGTGTTATCAAGCCAATTCGGAATGCCACAGCAATACTACAATCAAGGCGAGGTCTCTACTGTCTCCGGATCGACAGTAATACCGCAAGGATACCAGGCAGCGGCATATCAACAACCAATGCAATATAATGCTCCAAGTGCTCTTGGGCGCTCGACCCTTGCATCATCATATCCTACGACGGCTCCAGATTACAGCCAGGCCGGGAGTTCGGAGGAGCAGGCCCAGCCAGAACAGGAGCCGGATACCCGAGCTGAACAATTTGTAAACTACCAGACAGCTCTGCGAGAGACAAATGAGAGCACTTCCAGAGGCAGATTGATTGAAGCTGCTGTGTCACTAGAAAATCTTTCAGAGTGGTTGCTGACGCACGCGGCCGGCTTGGGTATGTGTCCGAGAAGAAGCATCAATCGTACGACGGTTGACCCTTGACAGGTCTTTCGAGAGACGACCAAACACTGCATGCACAACGAATCGAACTATGGGACAATTTCAATAATTGTTGGCTTGCTTTGCTTCAACGGCAGAAAGACGATACACAGCAGATGCTCGATTCGGGAAGATCACCGCGTGCTCCACAAAGTCTTTTGCCAATAGAGACCCTTAGAAGAATGGGTGACAATCTAGTGGCACAGTCTGATGAATTAGAGAGACTTGGACTAGTCGATTACCAAATGGGGGTTGCAGAAGAAGAAGTCATTACAAGTAAGCCAAGGATCAAGCTGACCCCTTTAATGTGCGTAGCTTGCCAGTCGCTTATGTTATGATAGTCTTGAGTGAATGCATTGATCTCCTTAGCACCGATGAGGAAGATGTTCCAGAGGCAGAAGTGGGTGGCTCCTGAGCTCAAAACAAGAGCAACGGATGAGCCTCCTTGGTGCTCGACGTTCTTCAGTTCTGGAGATCTTCAATGCCGACACATTGTTCCACACAATGTGTTGAGGTTTGCAAATAATAGCATTCTCTCTGCGTAATTCGGATTTGATGGCCTACGACGTACTAATGGATCTGTAAAGCAACCTTGGGCTGGGACTTTCATCATACCACCAAGACTCATCACTCACCAACCAATTCCGAATCATTGTCTACCACACATCACCTATCAATCAGTATAAATTACACGATTTTTCTTCATCACGACACTATATCATGCATGCATCACGGCTTAGAGGTATATATAAGGGCAACCCGGACACACGGCGTTCGAGATCAAAAAAGGCTAGGCAAAATACCCTGGGAGGCAATCGTCATTTCTTGTTTTGCATTGTATCGCGCGTGGTATATGTACCATAACACGCCTGACAGGCATTTCTTACTGTTCAACATTGGCAATGTGGGAATAGATCTAAAATTTTCAACATGGGACTAGAGCTGGCTCTGGTCTTAACTGGGCGCAAACCCAGGTGCGAGCTGCGACCTCAAGGAATGGAAACCATGGGCATTGGATTCGCATAACAGTCAGCCAAGGCGAATTCGAGCCCGGGACACTGTGCAGAGGTACCTTAGCACCAAACGTCACAAGCATCAATCAAATCGAGAAAATTATCCAGCTATACGCTTCCCCATAGTATCAGAAGCGGATACCGTGTGACGTACAAACAAATGGATCAACAAGTATAAAAATAAGCTAATATGGCTGTGTTTATACGGTAACACTAATAGAACAGGTCCACGAATGAGCAGCGAGGCAGCTTTTTTCGTGGAATGTAGATTCAACGTATGTAAGAGTGAGAAAGCCTCGCTCATACTGCCCACTATGTTTTACTGAAACGGACTTTCGCACTGACAACCAATGAGAAAGCCCATCACACACTCAATCACAATCACCGCTGCCCTACACGTAGCGAGCCTGACCGCCATCACAAGCCTGACGTAAAGGTCCTACTAATAGATAGATAGCGATCGACAAAACCGCGTGGCTTTCTGCGTGTAGACTTGCCACTTTTTGATCGGCAGAACCGTAACCCTACCTACCCTACCTTACACCATATGTAATGTTCGCTTCACGAAGCGACCTCCCCCGCAAGGCTGTGCAAAAATTGGGAGCACGGACTCATATGCATAGATAGGTAGGGTTGGTTTACGCGCTGATGATGCACACTGCGCATAATCTGGAACTTGGAAAATCAAATTCGTTAGTTGTTTTCATGAATTGAATGCGGTGCAGATCCTCAAACAGTGGGATGGATTTATTTACAAGGGATCGACTTGGAACATACCCTGCGTGCGCTGGGGGTTGTTTTTCAACGGCTGCAGGGTAGGGGGATGAAGTGGTGGTTAAAGATAGTGGAAACGTGGCTGTGCTGCTGCTGCAGATAGCATGGGTGGTGGTGTTGGCCTGTGCAACAACGAGATGCGGGGGTGCGAGCGGGACTATGTACCTGTATTTGTCTTGGATTGGACATTTTCATCATCTACCGTTGTCAAGACCTTGTGTGATGGGATTTAGGAAACGGAGGTGAAACGTGCAATGATCAGCGATTCTTTGAGAAGGGCATGGGAGGTGGGTGATGGCTTGTTGGGCATGAATAGCTATATAAATGAAACATGTGTGATGCATGGGAGGTGGTGATAGCTTGTTAGGCATGAATAGCTCAGTAAATGAGGCACATGTGATGATGCATGGGAGGTGGTGATAGCTTCGTCTCGCAGAATAACTATTTACACGAAACATATGTGAAAAGATTGGGTGCCTGATTGGTGAGAAAAGTGCTTCTGGATGCTTTGGGTCATGGATAAGCAGAAATGCAAAGAAGCAAGTCAGGTGATGAATGCATGGTATATACCCCGTCATTGCATTACAGCTTCGAAAATCAAGTGACTACCTATCTTCGCCTCGCTGGCTTGCCCCTTTTTACAGGGTTTATGAGACCCCACTAATAGATGATGATGGTGTGGGCTTGGGATTCGAATAAGTTTCCACCGAAAGCCGGACCTGCTTGCTCATCACAAAGCCTCCCTTAAGCCTCGTTTTCTTGATGTTAGGTTTCGTGATTGAATGGCGTTCCGTCGTGACCCGATTCTTGCGCTTACTTTGCCCGCAAAGAATGCGCCTCGAAAATAAATCTTTGGTCTTTGAGGGTATCGACTAGAATTGATCTGTGGAATAGACAGTCAGATACCGCTTGGCCAGTAGTGAAGATGATGCTCTTGGATTTTGGCCTTGGTTGGGGATTGCATGACAAAGTTAGGTTGGGAGAGGGGAGGAAAGTCTCGTACCTAAAGTCATACTCATAGAAATGTCGGTATTCTCTACCATTTTTGTGAACTCTTCAAAGCTAATCTTGCCGTCCCGATCTGTGTCCGCCTCCATGATCGTCTTGTCAACGATCTTTGCACACGTAGTCAGCCAATGTTCAGACAGATATTCGTAGTCTTTGTCCACGTATCCACGTTAATCTCTGCATTCAAACGGTCTGGACCATGCGCCGTGCACCCTTCTCCTAATGCTCAGTCGGTCAAGGGAGACCCACCTGCTGCAGTTGCATATCCTTCAAGTTGCTTCCCACCATCATTTTCAGTACAATGAAAAGTTCTCCATTGCTTATATATCCATCACGGTCGATATCATATACTTTGAAAGCGAATCGTAGCTTTTCTTCTTTGTTGCCCTTAGAGCTGAAAGCGCTGAGGCCGGAAACGAATTCTTGGAAGTCGACGTCGCCACCGCCGTCTTCGTCAAATATAGCAATCATTCTGTACGCAGAACATACTGGTCAGTCTGAGGGTTATGCAGGGTATTTCAAGGTAGGCTAAGAGGTAGCCTTTGGTTTATTACCGAGTTGCAAGAGGATTTGAAGAGACTTGGGGGAGGGAAAGGAATTCGTCGCGTTCTATGGTGCCTGAGTTGTCCTGTATACGCAATGAGCCCAAGCCATCCTCAAGCTGTAGCCTTTCGCAGTCTTTCCTTGTCAACTACACCGTTTCACAGTCAGCCTTTGTCTGTTAGACAAGCATCAAGCTGCGAATCAGACATGCCGTAGGGACTGAAAGGGTCTGCTTACGTTTCATGAATCTTTTGCGTAATCTGTCAACCTCATCTCGGTCGACTACGGCGTTCATCACCTTGTCAGTGCCTGACCTTGTATTCCTCCCCTAACCTGGCGCCTTACAGTTCGATCCTTGTATGATGCTGTCTAGGAGTTGGCCGCCTGAACCTACTCTCCGCCTAGCATCCATGAGGGCTGCATTGTTCGGGTCATTTGCATCCGCCATGGTTGTGTGTAGATGTCCTCGTGCTTGTGCTTCTTTCTGCGAGTCTGGCTTAAATGGCCTCAACAAAGGGAGGGTCGAGGTCGAGTAACAACTTAGCGCATTACTTTGCTATGTCTTGTTTCTATGCGCGTCAGAAGTTGTGAGTATGATGCCGAAGTAGGGCAATTGGGGCAGGCAGCAAGTGCGTCGAAGGATTACTGTGTAGGAGCTGAAGCTACACTAGAAAGTACTCGCTACAACTACTATAGTATCAAATCTCAGGGACGGATTACGATGCCTGGAGGGGTCAAGCCGCAAGCGAAAAGCAGTAAAGCGTGGCACGCTAGGCTCCCCATAATTCCGTCACCCCGGGCCCCCGTGAGCAAAACACGAATTCGAAAGAACAAATCGACCCCATCAGAAAGGCATCCATCAAATAGTAATCAAATGCATCAAAATAACCACGATTCCATCATGTTTATCCCCTTTCGCAACACCTTACACGCTTGAACATACATCATGGTGTTTATACGACCTTGGGAGCTCTCCTTGCCATCGTTGCCACATTTCACCAAGGTAGCCTACAGAAACTATGACCCGTGCGCAAACCGCGGCTTTGGGCTCGCAGCGTGAGTCCTTTTCAGCGAATTTCCATCACGGTTGCTTCAACACCACCACAAATTCTCTTCCAATAGTTGTGATCTTTTAGATCGTAGTCTGCTGATATCTTCCAAGGGTTCCGTCAACGTAAATTGAGCACTAAGTCTGGCCTGGCCATCGTTCGAGAAGAGGACCTTGAGGCTATTGATGATGAAGCCCAACGAAATGTGCCCCATGTCGAGTCTGGCGTCGAGAAGGTCGAAGAGAAGTGAGTTTTCCCCCATAATCTTTCTTTTCCTTTCATAAGGTTCTTGTTTTTGGATCAACGATCTTCTGGTCAACTCGCGACTATTGTTGCGCGATCATCGCCAAACACGTGATCTGATATTGCCAAACAGAGAACACCACTTACAAGCCGCGCTCTCGGCCTCGCAGGCTGCTGCCATCGGTGGTAAAAGCGCCACATTTTACATTCCAACTCCAGATGCAGTCCAAAGCCAGATCGAATATGAGAAGCTTTACCCTCTTAAGTATTCCCAGCCGACGTCATATCTTCGCTTTTCTTCCACCGTAGAGGATTGCGTCGGTTGTCCGTATGATATGGACGAAGAGGATGACGCTTTCTTGAAGTCAATGAACAAGAAGCGTAATGCATCAACTCAGTGCTCTGAGGTCCAATTCGAGGAAGTTATGAACTGCTTCGAAGAAACGGCCCAAGCGAAGCAACCATTCGCGGCTGTAGACAGTCCACCTGTGCTTTCGTATGATGAAATCGAGTCATCGATAGACGATTACCTCGATGACCATGCAAAGCATTTTGCCAAAGACATTTACGAACACTGGAAAGCTCAAAGATTAGAGGCTGCCAATAAACAATTAATAACAACCCTTAAGGTCAGTCGTATATTCTCCCAAGACATCTTAACATGCTGAAAATGCGAAGTTTGAGACCGGTGCAGATACCGATGATGCTGACCCGTACGTCTGCTTCCGGAGACGTGAGGTCCGGCAGATTCGGAAGACTCGTGGTAGGGATGCCCACAGTGCCGAAAAGCTCAAGAAGCTTCGGAAGGAGCTTGAGGAGGCTCGAGAGCTCTTCGCCATGATCAAACAACGAGAAATCTGGAAGAAAGAGCAGCTCGCAGTAGATAAGACACTCTTTGACCAACGAGATAACCTAATATCAGTCAAGCAGAATCTTCCTGATCAATACAAGGAAGGTGATGAAGACCTACTCATCACTCAAAAGGTAAACTCAGTCATGACCAAGACGAACGTAGGAGAACTAACAATTCTGGCAGCAAAAGAAAAAAGCCTTGGACATTACCCAGCGTTTACCAAGTGGTCAACTCCAATTACCTAGGAGATCGGATGGCAGGTCTGCAGAAGCCGACCTGCAACTTCTGTCTGATTGGTTAGCAGACCGCGAAAGGGAAATGTCATTGGCGATCGAACAGAGGATCAAACAGCACCAGCAATGGAACGAAGGCTACGTCGACTTCACGAAGGCGCCATTGACACCCCCTCTGGAGACAGGCACAGGATCGACTTTTCGTACCGCAACGACAGAATACTTACCTACACCACCTGCATCAATTTCTTCGGAACATTCTGGTGACGGTGGGATTGATTTCGGAACCGTGAGTCAGAATAAGCCAGAATCTGTAGCTGTACGCTATGCGTCTCCATCCTATGACGGGCCTTGTCATAGTCAGCCCTCATTCCGGCGTAGATACGGGAGAGGAGGCCGGCTATGGATTGATCGTAGAGGCATGCGCATGCCGTCCAAGGAGAATATGGATCCGGCCTTAGCAGATCGGTACAAATATGACGATGAGGAGGATGAAGACGAAGTGCCCACCTACTATGTCGATCCATTTGATACAGCAAGCCTGCTGTTTCGCTCTAGAATTCTCCCTCCACCGCCAAGCCAGGCACAGATACAAGCCAGGCGCGCCCAGCTGGAAGCAGCTGCAGCCGCGCAAGCAGCGAGCCAAGGTAATCCTTCGATTAGATCTTTGCGACAGTCCGGATCCGACGGATGACCAGCAAGATGGCAGAGTGGATTTTCGCGCTTCCGCCTTTGCCGAGCAAATACTTGGTGCTGGCGACGACGTAAAGCTCGAGCGGCGTCAAGACACAGAGCAACACCGGCCGTCCACGGAGACTTTGCAAGCCGTCGAGCTGCATCATGCGTAGGAGAGGGTATGCCATATGCATATGAGAGGGACCATATGCGAAGGGAAGTGTAGGTTTAAGGAACGGTGAACCGTGCTTTTGTGCAGCATTAGATGTTGGCGCCGGACCGGATGTAGCATACCCCAGCGAGTGTCCTTTGGGAGACCTGTAACAGGAAATCTTGAAGTGAGGAATCGACCAACGAAATTAGAGTCTTCTCCTCTTGAACTGACTGAAATCTTGCTCCTCTCCACTTGCTGATTGATATTTGACAATCCGTTTCTCGATTTCGTCACTTGCCAAGGCTAGGATTTCTTTTTCGCCTAGGCGCACCTCAATTGCCATTCTTCGCCGTCCTTGCACTGTAGTATCTTCCAACAAAGCAGTATCTTCGGCTATGGTTGTTTTATAAGCGCTCTGCCTAGAGGAGATGATCTTCCGAAGGACCAAAGCCAAGGGCATCCGTAAGTGTGAGGGTGGCCGACCTGGTGGGTCCTCCAGGGCTTCTGTAAAATCTTCGTCCTCGAATAATAAAGCGGTAATTGTAAGAACCAAAGCCCGATCGAACTCGAAGGGCATTCCCTGCATTGGGCGGGTGAGATCATATCCGTCTTGTAACACATCCCAATCTGCCGCAAGTTCGAGCTAAGTCCTGTCAGTGAGTCCTCGACTAGAGCTCAATCCTTGAAGGAGAATAGTACCCTGTCTTCCTTCCTCTTTTCACTAAGCTTGTTCAAATCATCGGCAGCTTGTACGACATCTTCTATATCTACTTCGACAACATCCCACTTCCTGTAATTGTCTGTAACATAGCCATATCTTCGAAGTAGATCAGATCGTGGTAGCTGACCAAAGTCGTTGAAAATTTGTTCTCCTTTCCGGATGTCTTTGAGAGCAATCATGATCATTGACATTTCTTGCTGCAGTAAATGTGCCTGCTTTAGTCAGATGGACTGCGAGATGTTAAAACCAAATGCAACCCACATTGTTCAAGTCACCGTCGGCGTTGAAGAGATCGGCCAGAGGTACCATCCCTTTATTGAGTTCATACGCGCATTGAGAAGAACCTTCTGCTCCATCATCCTCTCCATATTCGGATGATGAAGTGGATCCTGATTCCAAGTCAAAGCCGTATGCCATGATTACTGTGGCCATTCTGTGAGCAAGTTCTAACAGTGCATTCTCTGCATCGGAGCCAGCGAATGCTTGTGCATGTCGGCCAAAGAGCTGCGGGTCCTGTGTTACCGCGGGCAAAAGACACTTCTTGAAAGACATGTCGGCATCCTTCTTGCCTATCTTGTCCACTACGGCGCTGCCTTGCAGCTCAGCGAGCTCCTCCGGCGACCAGTAGATCAGGGTATCGAATTGCCTCGGCAATATGTTCAGATATGGCCACCACCTAGACTTCGTTTCTAGGCCATTTTCATAGATCATGACTAGGACTAATGAATTCCAAGCATCAAGATGTTCGAGCATGGCGGGCTTCACATTCTGTAAGCCCGAATTTTGAACAGTCAGTACATCCGAGTGCGCAATGCTGAATAGCTCTTCGTCCTCTTCGATATCCTCCACAGCGACTAGATGCCTATTAGCCAATGAGCGATTGGGAGACCGATCAAGCAATATTACCGACTCCTCGACCAGCATGCTTTTCTCTCAAATCCGCTATCTGTATCTTTGGACTGATGGTTGTACTAGGCTGTTGCCGCAGCCATTGCCAAAATTCGATAGTCTTCGCTTCGAAATCTTCGATATGTTCATCGGTAGCCATGCTGCCATATCAAGAGAATAGTAAGTGGTAGATTAATGGAAGTGGCCAGAGTTGTGGGGAAGTTGGTAGACAACTTAGCGGACATGTCTGGTCTGGTGCCGCCACGGACGCTAAAAAGCTACCTCCGAAACCCCGCGATACGCTGTACCTGACGCATGACCAGTTGTGAGAACAAACGACATAACAACCACAGTCTGAGGGTTTTCAACCTCTTACGATGAATCAACCTATATTTGAGCCTATTTTCTAGTACTCGCCCAAAGAAGCCACAATGGCGGCAGAACTCACGACTACAAAGCTCAACGCTGAAAGTCACTTGCTCTTAGTACGTGACTTGCGATCGTTAACAGCAAAACCCAGCTTACAAAACAAAACTATAGGATCAACCTCTTCTCCGACTTCCCCATGAACTGGCCCGCAAGAATTTTAAAACTGTTCAAAAGAATGTCGAGCGAGAAAACAAAGATATTCTTACAGCCCTCAAAACGACAGCGAATGCCGCATTCGCCGGCCAAGATGCTGCTCAAACGTTGAATAGCTTGGATAGCATGATCAGTCGCATGCAGGGGCTCAAGCGGAAAATGCAAGGTCTACACAACGAAGAAAAGGTCTTGCATCAGCATTCAAGAAGGAGGATCCAACATCTCCAAGATCTATATGAGATACCTAGCTTGGCAGATGTAAAATACGATGAATGGTCAAGGATTCGATTGAACCGATTACTAGTGGACTATTTACTGAGATGTGGATATGGAGAAAGTGCTAGAGCATTGGCCAGGGAGAAGAACATCGAGGACCTGGTAGATCTAGATGTCTTCGTACAATGTCACAGAGTCGAAGAGAGTTTGAGGAGAAGAAGTACAACAGAATGCCTTGCTTGGTGCTTTGAGCACAAGCCAATGATGAAGAAACTTGATGTGAGTTCTGTCCGAACCCAGCCTTTACCTATCTGCTAACCTCGTTGACACAGAATCGGCTTGAGTTTGCACTTCGGTTGCAACAGTGTGTTGAGCTCCGCCGAAACGGAAAGGTTGTCGAAGCCCGGCAACATGCTCGGAAGTATTTGACCCAGCATGCAAACATGTATCCCAAGGATGTGAATAGGGCTGCGGGGCTTCTTGCGTTCCCTCCAGATACACAAGTACTCGAGTATAAAGTAAGTCCCGTCCAAGAGACGGTGCGACTTGAGATTAATGTATGCAGTTGCTCTATTCAGACGCGCAGTGGGATCGTCTGGCTAATCTATTTGTTCAAACCCATCACGAACTTTTCTCTCTCCCTGCACGTCCGCTTCTACACATAGCCCTCTCGGCTGGATTGTCGGCGCTTAAGACGCCTTCTTGCCATTCGAAGCATGCCAGCAGCACCGCCAACGCAAGTTCCACAACAACCTCAGTATGTCCCATCTGTTCCACCGAGCTGAATGAGCTGGCTCGTAAACTACCCTATGCACACCACACGAAGAGCTATGTCGAAAACGATCCCGTCGTGCTGCCAAATGGGAGGGTATACGGGCGGGACCGACTGCTTGAGATGAGTGCCAAATTTGGACTTGATCCTAGTAAAGTAAAGGATCCAACAACATCGGTCGAGTATGACGTCTCCGAGATTCGAAAGGTGTATATTTCATAGCTGTGCTGTAAGATATTCGTATCTCTAGCCACACATCACAGCGACCGAGTCAGGGCGGGGGTATATCCAGCATAAACTCGGTCAATGGCGTTGAACGTTAGTCATCATCTGAATCACTGGCATCGGTTTGCTTCTTGCTTTTTGATATTGTTTGTGCTTCTTTCTCGTTGACCTCGTTGACCTCGAAGATATAGGTCCTCGCAGGCCTGTCTTCCCCCTTCCAGCCTCCACCGCCCTCTATGTTGCCTAGGGTTCTGGCATGCTTGTAGCCAGGATACGCACTTGCCTGGAACTTGAAGCTGCGCCCAACCGTCAAGCCCACGTGTCGGGCAAGATCTCTGATATTCCACAAGGTATACGGCTCGCCTTCGAATATTGTAACGAGGATGGAACCTTCAGGCGCCAGCAAAGGCAGTACCGAGTTGAAGAACCCCACGAGAAGCTCTGGAAGTGAGTCAGTCCGCAAGTCGTATCTCAAAGGCCTTTCAGCAATTTGTGACTCACCTTGGTTATACCTGACCTGCCGATTGACATCCTTAGTCAATCCGCCAACATGTGGAAAATTGAATACCACCCTGTCGAAGTTTCCCTTTCTTACTTCCTTACCACCACCGTCGAGCTCGCCGGATCTGCCTAATTTCGTCGCATCAACGCCAAACAGCACTTGGCATCCTTCCTCTTCTTCCAGCGCTCGGACGTTGGATGTTGATTGTGGGTATTTCGACTGAAGGGCAGATTGCTTGTCGAAGCTAGTCGCGATAAGAGAGGCACAACCGTGAGTCTCAAGGAGCGAGCGAGCAAAAGAGAAGTCGCCTTCGCCAACGAGGAGTATACGGTCATTGGGGGAGAACGGAATGGTCGGCGCTGGAGGTTGTGGAATTTTGGTGGGCTTCGACATTTGCAAGGGCCTTGTCGGCTTGGAAATCCGGTTGTTAGACCTTCGAAATGGCTTCTGACCAGGAGCTTTGAGCTTCGATTTCGTTGCTTTGCCCATTGCAAAGGTGTCCCGGAAGTCGCATTGATTGAGGTGCGCTAGGTAATTCTACAAAGCAGTATTCTAGCGCATGAGTAGCGGAAGGAAGGTTTGCCGAGTGGAGAACATGCCGCAAGTCGTTCCTCATTCACTCCTCCACTCAAGCAATGCTACCCGATGACCTCCAGTGCAGGCGAGTCGGCTCTGAAAGATGAGATCGATCGTCTGGAGGCCGAGCTGTCGCTCGCTCGTTCTCAACTGAGCTCCATCTCAAGCACAACCTCCCGCGAACCAGACGAACCCGCCAATACACCCCCCAATACACTCCTCCCCTCCCACCCTCTCCTCCTCCTCTCCGACTCCGCCCTCCCCCTCGGCTCTTTTGCCTTCTCATCCGGCCTAGAATCCTACCTTGCCCACCACCCTACCACTCCTGGCAAGGCCCCGGCCGCAGAACGCTTCCACCACTTCCTCTCCTTAACTTTAACGTCTCTCGCCACAAGTACCCTACCCTACCTCATCGCAGCATACACCAAGCCACCAAACCTCCAAGATCTCGATGCAGAACTAGATGCCTGCACGCTCTGCCCCGTGGCCAGGAGAGCAAGTGTAGCGCAGGGCCGTGCCCTCCTTACACTATGGGACCGCGCTCTAGGCTCAGAAGCCGGTCCATCAGAAGCAGCAACAGCGCTTTCAGACTTCTCGCAAGCTATGAAAACCCCAACCTCTCGCTTAGAAGATGCTGAAGATATTGCCCTCAGTGGGCATTTCGCACCCGTCTGGGCCGCTGTGACATGCGCTTTAGGCATTTCGCTGCACTCTTCTGCATACACATTTCTCTTCAGTCATGCAAAAGCGGTTGTCAGCGCGGCTGTAAGGGCGAGTGTGATGGGGCCGTATAAAGCGCAGGGGGTGCTGGCTAGTGGGTGGTTGAGGGAGAAGATTGAGGGCGTGATGAGGACGAATTGGGAGAGGAAGGTAGAGGAGGCGGGGCAGGGGGTCGTGATGTGTGATTTGTGGGTGGGGAGACATGAGTTGCTTTATTCGAGGATATTTAACTCGTAAGGAGGTTGTTCATAAAGGAGGTAGAATTTGTACATAAGTTGCGACACTTATTGTATTTTTCTTTGAACTAAGAATAAACCTGAAAGGGTCAAAAAAATGCATCAAGGAATAAATGGACAGATGGGATATGGATCTTCTTTCTCTCCAATCTCTGATATTCAAGCAATTATCGAGCTAATTGTCGTGGTAGAACTCATGCCAATTCCATAATGTAAACCCTGTATTCCCATACCAACCAAAAATAACCTCACATCTCGCTCAAAACGCCTCCTAATGCATGAATTCATAATATCATCGACTCAAGCCAGTCGCTTCACTCACAAGATATCCTTCAACAATTCCTTCTGGTGTGGCGTTAAGCTCGTCGGAAACTTGACCTTAACCTCAACAATCATGTCCCCCCTTTCCGAAGGCTTTTTGCTCTTCGGCATGCCCTGATGCGGAAAGGTTTCTTGGAAGCCGGGTCCCGTAGGGCCGCCACGGCTAACGATTTGTTGCCTGCCGTCGATGGTGGTTATGGTACGTCTCCAGCCTGTGAGAGATTCCTTGAGGTCGAGTTCGATTACCGCTTTGAGGTTATCTCCGTCGCGGGTGAAGACGGGGTGGGGTTTCTGTGTTATATGTAAATACTTAAGATGGGATTGTATGCGAATAGAGGGAAGCTTACCTCAGTGACGATGAAGTGCAGATCTTGTGTACCACCTTCTTCTTGGTCTCCCATATCCTTGAATTTGATCTTTGTTCCTACCTTGTATCCTGGCTTGATGTCTATATCCAAGATCTTGTCTTCAATGCTTTGCTTATGTGTTCTTGGATCGTAGGTCTTCCTCTTAATCTTCATTCTCTTCTTCGTTCCCTTGAAGAGCTCTTCCAAAGTAAGTGGTAGTGGCCTCTCCACAGTTGTGACCTCAGGACTTCGTTCTCTCCGTCTTGAAGAACCTGGATATGCCTTATTTCGCGAAGATCGTCCACCATTACCGCCGAAGCCGCCCCTACCACTGTTCATCTGAGCGAAGATGTTGTCGTCGTCGTCGCCCATCCCAGAACCCCCTTGCTTGAAGAACTCGGAGAAAATACTCGAGGGGTCGCTGAAACTGAATGCTCCATTGCCTCCGCTAGTTGAGAAGTGGAATGACCTCCCTCCCCCAGGCATGCCTCCCATATTTCCAAAGTTCATGCCTTCAAAACCGCCGGGCGGCATGCCACCGGGTCCGCTTGCACCACCTGGTGGAGCTTCTGTACCACCACGGAGGAGGAACTCAAGGCCATATTGATCGTATACTTTTCGTTTCTCGGGGTCGGAGAGGATCTCGTAGGCTTGTGATACTTCTTTGAATTTCTCGGATGCCTGGGGGTTGTCTGGATTCTTGTCAGGGTGGTTCTTTAGTGCCGACTTCCTGCATGATGTTAGTGTCAAGGTAAAGCCGTCTATGGTCTCGATTGGCTTACCGATATGCTTTCTTGATTTCATCTTGTGTTGACTCGGGCTTGATGCCCAAGGTATCATAGAGTTTTGTTTCTGCTACCATACTGGGTAGTAGATGTTGTTGGCGTCAGGAAGTAATCCACGCTTTGAAGTTAATGATGTGTGATTGAAGTCAATTAAATATCTCAACGGGCAGTGTCCGCCTGCAGAAGCCAGGCAGCCAGGTTCGACCAGCGTGGGGGGCTTGACCCTTGCCCGTGACTTGGTGGGTGAAACGAATAATTCAAGTGGCCAAAGGCAAACACAGAGACAGCATCTAACAGGTTGCTCTGGGTGAGAATAGGTAATTGGTTCTCAGGTTGCGAAATTTCGCTGGTGTGACAGCGTGGGCAGGGTACCATAGCCCACGCGATCAGTGACGTTGGGTAGGAGACAAGGCCGCATTGCCTATGGAAGCTTCTCGAACCTTCTCCGGTTAGACCATAGGGTTTGTGTCCAGGTAGCCCTTGATTCAACGTTACCTTCCTCCAGCAAGCAGAGGAGATTTTCAAGTAGGTGTACAGCTTCATCTTATGATAACTCACAAATCGCAGGTAAGGAATTGATTGGGCTTGCATCAGCATGTAATAGTACTTCTCGGCGATGCCAGACACCCAATTCCTCGGGTAGATATTAACGAATGGAGGGCATTTACTCCTCCACACCTCACTCACATTCGTGGTCTTACGCAAGCAAATCGTGAGAAGAAAATGCTTTCGACTAGCAAAACAGGATGCCGGCTTCACAACCACTTCTGTGCCGTCGTTAACGGATGGCAGAGCTGATATCTGAACGTTCGTTGCCATCATCTACTTCCGGATTTCCTTGCTCACAAGCGCATTTACGAGCCTGTCAGATGTATTGGTTCCTCAATTTAATTGGTTCTTCACATTTGTCTTCACCCAATGCAATCATGTGTATTACCGTTCATTTTCCCGAAGCACCAAGTACTCCTGCCTCCAGATCCCTTGCTTTGCTAGCTTCTTAGGTGAACATTATTCCGAACTATGTTCCGGCGTCGCTAAGTGACCTGCTGTCTGTTCCAAGCACTGCTGGGACAATTCAAGCGATTTCAGAACTTTAAACCATTATTTTGAATACTCCAGAAGACAGACTTCGTAGGAATGTCAAGAGGCATTTTAGCTTCGATACTCTTACGACTAACGACCTTACTTCCTTGACCTATATTTAGCATTTACACTGTTGTCTTACTCATCATGTGTTGTTTTTATGCTTTGTTTCTCGTCCAATCCATCAATTTTCGCGGAACCTTCCCTTCACACTAACTAGAAAACACGCCGGAAGCACGACTGCGTTCACTATCCTGCGGATGAACCTTAGTTTTCACGCCGTAGCGCCTTCGCCGGCGTCAGAGGCTGCCTATACGACTATGATTCTGGGACGTGTCAGGGCTTATGATGTGCTGGATGTGGATCTTGGACGGCAAGCTCATGAGCGTCTTAAGAATTTGAGGATGCAGGTTGAGTGGAAGGAATATGACAGGGGGTGCCACTAGATTGTGGAACATCAGGGATTTGATGATACTGTTGCTTTCCTAGAAGGTAATTGGGTGTAGCTGGCCTGTGCACATACCGAAAGAAGAGCGAAGAACAAGCCAACTAATGCGGCATAGTCAGCGATAATACATCAACTTCCTACACTTTCTTGAAAGTATCTACTATAAACTGCTTCGCTCTGTCTTTACATACAATAGCTCAGGAACTCTGTTGATTGTATCTGCTGGGATTTTCAAGTAAGAGATTGGAGGATTAGTCAGACATAAAGAGCGAACACTTCTCAACCCGCTGCTGGATAACCTCATAGAGTCCCTTGATAAGAAGACTTTAGTTAGAGACTTCAACGTCATTCACATTCCAGGCCGTAAAATCCATCTATATGTATGGCAGCACCCAAAGTCTTTTCCGTTGATATTTTCAACAGTGTTCCCTAGCTGCAGCGTATGACTTCAATGCACATAATATGGAGTTCTTCATTTCGCAACAATAGACACAACATCCTCGTCAGCTACTACATGACTCAACCCAACCCTCTGGGGGACGTGACGCGCACTAGCTCCCCACACCATGGCATACTTGAACGTCTCTTTCAACGTCCTATGCACCTGGTCACAAACCTCTTCGATCGTTGATTTGTTCCTTACGATCAAGGCTTCACTGAAGTCAGGGTCTTCTCCTTTCCTTTGATTTTGTTAGCGTTGGATTGTCTGTTTACCTATGTCATTTAAAGTACCGTTTGGTATAGATCCTCATCAACTGTAGCTCTTGCCAGCACCTTTCTACTACGTCCTGAATTCCCAGATCGAGCTCACAGCTCATTACCACGGTGTGAGGTTCTCTGGCCAGCTTATCGAGAAAGTCAAGCGAGACCGAATCAATTTTGTTGTATACATATAGACTTCGACATAGATTAGTGTAAGGTGCTGAACAACGGCAGGTAGTATCCACCATTTGATGTATTTTCTGTGGTCCTTCATGATCACGTCAATGAAGTCATCGACCGTTGCTGTAATATATAAGCAGTGTAGTGAAGGCATGTCGATGCAATTACCATTTTCATCTCTGACAAGAACCTCGCAATTCAACATCTTGTAGTCGCGTAATATGTTATAAAGCATTTTCTCGTCAAGGTTCTTTGGTGGAGACTGGAACGTGATCTTCATCCCGCCAGCCTTCTTGGGTTTGAGGTATATGTTGCTAAGGCGTTTCAGTAGATATTTGATTGGGTTTGAGTCACTGAATATGAATACGGTGGTTCTCGATTTAGTCTAATGCCCACAGCTTCAAGCTCACCCTCCAGCAGAGCTCTCTGTTCTGCTTTTTTCGTTGCGTCAAGTATCATTAAGATCAAATCACTAGTCTGAGATGGTCTCAGCGGTGAGGCCAAAAATCAGGTATAGTCCTCGTACCTTTGCAGCGCTGATGACCTGTCTCCCTCTCCCCTTACCTTCCGAAGCGCCTTCAATGATACCAGGTAAATCAAGGACTTGAATCTCCGCACCTCCATACTCAAGGACCCCAGGAATGGCCGTCAAGGTCGTGAAGGAGTAAGCAGCGACTTCACTTTTAGTTTTCGTGATTTTCGAAAGGAACGTAGATTTGCCAACGGATGGAAAGCCCACGAGGGCTATGCGGGCATCACCGCTCTTGCTTACGTCGAAGCCTGCGCCGCCACCTGAGCCAGCTCCTGGTGCTGGCTCAAGAAGTTGGGCTCGAAGACGAGCGAGCTTTCTAGGCGGATTAAATCTTGAAGAAGACCCTTCGCCTAAGGGTTGTAACCTACCCTTTTAACAAACCCAGGTGATATTCTTCATGATCTCAGTCCAAACTCCAAGTACTCGACGATCCAATATGACCCACCAGTAGCTTTATTCTCTGTCAGAATCATCAGCGACTAGTCTTTAGGTCTGACTATTCCATGTCGTTTTACTCTGGGTCCTTCGCATCTCATCCTCAATCCTGCCGAACTCAGCATTGTACTCTACCAGAAAATCGAAATTCATACTCTTTGATCTTCTCCGTGATGTTCACCATGATGAGTACGGTAGAGTCCAATGATACTGTGTAAGTGATGTTGTCCAATGTAGAACGACGAGTGAAGATCATAAAGAGAGTCATCCAAACATGATCGGCATCAGGGATTAGCGAGCTAGCGATGGATCGGCCAATAAGGCGCCGATATCGAACTTGAATTCGTAAAAACGACCTGGCGGGGGAGGAAGCATTTCTTGCCTTTAACAACCGCTCACGCGTCTTCATGTCTTAATAGAAATATCTCATTTATAAGTCAGTAAGCTTGGGAGTATGGAGTTTCAATAGTAAGTTGCGGCTGGTCCGCCGGCTGCATCTTCTTCGAGTGATCCATTGGCATTCCGCGCATGCAGCAGAATGATTCCTGGTCTGTCGCACACTATATAGAGGCAATGTTATGAATCACAGTGCTACCATGGCACCTACCACGACCAATTACTCAGAGATCCAGCGGGATGAGATTGAAGCTTTACGTTCTATCTACATGCAGGATTTCATGGAAGAAGAAGCCAAAACTGGAGCATGGAACAAATCGCTCGATCACGCCTTCAAAATCAAAATCAGGCCCGCCATTGATGATGACGATGAGAGAAGTCTAACCCTTGCTGTCTCGTTTCCGCCCACATATCCCAAATCCTTGCCACGGCTGAGTCTGGATTTTGGCCCCGATGTAGCCCAAAATTCGAAGAAAGTAGCCCAAGGTATATTAAAGACCAAGCCAAAGTCACTTCTCGGGTCTGAGATGATTTACGAAATCGCGAGCTCATTACAAGACGTTATTGATAATACTGGAGCGAAAAAGGCGGATGTCCCTACATTGGACGAAGAACGCGCTGCCCGAGAAGAAGCTGCCCGATTATCATCTCAAAGAGCTGAACAGGAACGGAGACAGCAGGAGCTCAAAGCTCAGGAAGAAGAAGAGAAATCTCTTCAGGAACTCGTGAAGCAAAGGGTAACTCGCAACGAGATACGCGAGACCAAGTCAAGTAATCCATTTAGTAACGTCAAAATTGAGGGCAATTTCCCTGGTGTCCTCACATTCGATCGGGCGTCATGTCCCGTTAAATTGCCAAATGAAGGAATACCAAGTACCATTAATGCTGTCCACAAAAAGGTCAGATACCGGGCTGGACCTGTGTGCGAGACGTTTACGGTACAGCCTTTCCAAGAAATTGGCGGAGACACCGGCGCTTCTCATGTTAATTTTAAAGACCAAGATCCCCTCGAAGAGAGTCCTTTCCTGTTGCTGAAAGAGTGTCGCATGTTGCCCTTGGATGGCGACGAGGCTGCAATGAAGCGTGCAATTCAGAATCTAGAGTCGAAGCTCGATTTTCATACCGGGCTGAAACCCCATCAAAGCGTTCTGAAACCTTTAAATTTCAAGATTCAGCGTGCTACCAGCAACGAACTCTCTGATGTCAGTGGTGGCTGGAACGTGATGATACTCCTGGAATTGGCTGGGAGAAAATCTTTGAGGGACGCTTTGGACATTACTGACAGATTGGACATCAAACAAGTCAGGTCTTGGTCCATCCGAATTATTGAAGGCCTCCAACACTATCACCGCCACGGAGCTGCCCACGGAAGTCTACATCTAAGCAATGTCCTTCTCGTACAGGGAGAAACAGAGAAAGGTGGTAGAAAAACTACCATGATTAAGTTGTCAGATGGTGGTTTCCAGCATGATTTGCACCTGCTGAAAAGCGGTACATCCTCTCAAATATCTCCTATTGCCTGGACTGCACCCGAAGCTGTCAATGACAGATCCCAAGCAGAAATCACACCAGCAACTGACATCTGGAATTTTGGTCTTTGCTTCTTGCAAATGTCTTTTGGCTTAAGTCTTTTCAACGAGTTCCAATCCCTGACGGCGTTCTTCGAGGAGCTTACCTTAACAAGGAGTCTCCAGGCCATGCTCGGCCAAGTATTTAACAATGACCCCAAGAAGCGACCGTCTGCGTGGGATCTGCTGCATTTCGAGTTCTTTCGTAATGATGATGCCTTAATCGAGGCGGCTTCGCCCATTGAGGACTCCATGATCGAGGGTTCAGTCCCAAAGCTCATAGACTCCCAGCGGCTTTACCAACGCCGCGACTCGCGTAGTGGAGCCTCTTCCAGGTACAACAAAGATTTTGTCGAGGAGGGCCGCCTGGGCCGTGGCGGGTTCGCAGAAGTCTTTCGAGCCAGAAATAAAGTGGATGGCCAACTTTATGCCATTAAGAAGATCAAAGCGAGCTCAAAATCAGCCCTTGATCTTGTACTCAGCGAGGCTACCGTATTATCGCGCTTGAATCATCCGAACGTTGTGAGATATTTTGCCTCGTGGATAGATGATTCTCTAGGTCGAATCGATGATGCACAGAACTCTTCAGAGGATGCTGACTCATGTTCTCTTGGGCATACAGGAAATATACCCAGAAATGTTCTACCTATCAGTTCAAGAGGTCTCGATTTCATCAGTTCAACTGGAGTGAACATCGTTTTCGGTAATGAAGATGAGGAAGATGAAAGTGAAACTAGCGATGATGACAATGCCAACGAGAGCTCGAATAGTATCGGTGACAATGACAGCTACGACCTGAGAATGAAGAGCCGAAAGTACTCCGATCACCACCCTCAATATTTCAAGCCAATGACTTCAACGACACTCTACATACAAATGGAGTATTGCAAACAAGAGGTAAGCTTGTCCTTCAATCATTTCATACTTCGGAGCATGCAGTCGGTCCAAAGCCATTGAGCTGAGACAAGTATTTCTCTGGCGGCTGTGGGCATGTCCGCCCTCATCCATGGAGTAGTGGCGATAGACGATTTATGGCTGTTCATTCTCGAATGCGCATGTCCATGCTAATCTGTCTAGACTTTGCGTGATCTCATAAACTCTGGTCTACCCGGAAACGCTCTTGAGGGTTGGAGGCTATTTCGGCAAATCGTGCAAGGACTGGTACATATACATGGATTATCCATCGTCCATCGCGACCTCAAGCCTGAGAATATCTTCGTTGATAGTACGCCACCCCTCTTCTGTAATACTTTGCTGAACGCTATATTCCTCATCTAATGTTCTCCACCTAATTTCTCCCATACTTACACATGGATATAGATGAAGGCGACGTGCGTATCGGTGATTTTGGGCTTGCAAGGCCGGGTGACTATCATCATATCGCTAACTCAAAGCCCGCGAAAGAAACATTCACCAGTTTTACGAAGGACATAGGTACTGCGTCTTATGTTGCTCCCGAAGTCCTGTCCGCCGGAGACGGCAGATACAATGAGAAGGCCGATATGTATGCACTTGGCATTATATTACTTGAAATGAACATGGCCTTTTCCACCGGTATGGAGCGAGCTGAGACACTGGCACAGATGCGTATAGAAGAAATTACCCTTCCTTCGGCCCTCATGGTACCGGAAAAGGCCACTCAAGCCAGTATTATCTCATCACTTGTACCAAAAAGACCTTCGGCTAGGCCGAGCAGCGTAGAACTTCTCGAGAGTGGACAAATTCCCGTACAGGACGAAAATGAATCATTGCGAATGGCACGGCGCCTCCTTGCTGACGAGAATTCGCATTTCCGATCCCAGTTTATCAATAGTCTGTTTTCTCAATCTCAAGTCACTACTGACCAACGACATAATGCAGCGAGTATTGCACCGAACCCTATGAGCGCGATCACGTTACTTGAAGAAGTTCGAGCCATGTCACGTTCTGTCCCAAACGATCTAGACCTCCAAGCTATAGTCAAGCAGAAATTAACGGCAATCTTTCAACTCCGCGGAGCCGTGGAAAGGACGGACAGTCCTGTGCTATTCCCGTACAATGCTATTTACCTCTCTGAAGAGGTAGTCAAATTCCTTCACCCAAAGGGCAAGGTGATGCAACTTCCATACGATCTAATCCTACCAAACGCGATGTTGCTGGCGGGCAATTCAAGGCCTGAGCAGAAGACTTTCATATTTGACAATGTTTACCGTGTTGATCCTTCGGGTAATCAACCCAAGATCTTTGGTGAAGCAAACTTTGATATTGTTTCTGGGAACAGCCTCAACCTTGCTGCTCGCGAAGCCGAAATACTGAAGATGTTGGACGAGATTCTTGACACTTTTCCGAATCTGTCAACAGTACAGATGTGCTATCACATCAATCACTCATTCATACTTGACACTATCTTGAAATTCTGCGATATTGGGAACTCCAAATGGTCTGCTGTTAAGGAAACAATTAGCAAGTTGCATACTGGTGACTGGACATGGAGCAGAGTACGATACGAGCTGCGCGATCCCGCAATATCTATCGCCGCTACTTCACTTGACGAACTTGAGCGCTTCGATTTTCGAGACGTCTGGGACAAGGCCGTCCCAAAATTGCGTTCTATCCTGAAAGATACTGTTCATCTAGAGTCCACCTTTGCTCACCTCCAAGCAATCACACTTTACCTCAATCGTTTTGGTGTCAAACGAAAAGTCTACTTAAGTCCCTTGAGTAGTTACAACGAGAAATTCTATCGTGGAAATGTACTTTTTCAATGTCTCTATGACCAGAAGAGGAGGTCGGTACTTGCTGCAGGAGGCCGTTATGATCAACTGATCCGCGGACATCAGCCAATAGCACAAAAGAAAAACCGGGTCCATGCAGTAGGTTTCCAGCTTGCATGGACGGGGCTTTGTGCAGACATGAAGCATTATTTGAAGAAAGGAGCCAAATCGAAAGCCAAAAAGAGGCCCCAAACCCAGCTCAACCTAGAATGGAAGAGAAAGCGCTGCGACGTCCTGGTCGACAGCTTCGATCAAGCTCTCCTCAACTCCGTCGGCATCGACATCCTAAACGAGCTTTGGGCAAACAACATCAGTGCCGAGCTGGCTGAGACCACTATCGACGACGCCGTCGCCGACAACGCCTACACCAAAACAGAAGAGCGTACCGAAAACCACAACTGGGTCATCCTCATCAAATCCGAAGACCTCATCAAAGTCCGCAGCACAGACCGCAAAGACGAAACCGAAGTCCGCACCTCCGACCTCTCCACCCATCTCCGCAGCGAGATCCGCGAGCGTGACCGCCTCGAAGGTCGTATCGCGAAACCATCATCCACCTTGCGCCATCAAAACAGCCAACAAGAAACTCCCACCCTAGAAAAAGGCGTCGATATCAAGATCCTCACTTCTGAAAATAAAGGCAAGAAAGTAAACCGCAAGACCGTCGTCGAAGAAGGTATCTACCTCCCCCCTCCCCCCCACATCACTCACTCAAACACCACCCCCCCCAACTAATCCACCCCTTCCAGCCCTCCACTCACGCACCCTCTACCTCTCCACCCTCCACCACCACAGCCCCATCATCGCTATCGAAACCACAACCGATATCTTCGACGCTATTAGCGATACCCACCTTTCAGACACGGATTCCTGGAAGAAATTTATTCAGAACGCGCAGCCAGGGGAGAGGAAATATTTGGGACAGTTGCAGATGGTTTTGAGGGAGGTGGCGGATGAGCAGACGGCGGGTGGAGGAGGAGGAGGAGGAGGAGGAGGGAGTGGTGGAGGGAGTGGTGGAGGGGGAGGGGGGAGTGGGATGGCGATTGTGTATAATTTTCGGACGAAGGCGTGTTTGGCTTATAGTTTGAGGGGGGGCTGAAACAGGGGAAAAGTGTTTATCAGCAATGAAGGTCTAGCCGTTATTGATGTCGTTAGTGTGCAAGGAGATGGGAGGGGGAGGGATGGGAGTGAGTTAAGAGAGGGGATGCGGAAGAGGGGATAAGGGTACCCGGATAATGCCGCGTTCACGAGTGTAAATGGTCCTTGCTCCTTTATATTATTGACGGTTTCTTTCTGAATGTCCTGCGTTTATTAATTTGTATACATCACGCGAATCATATGCCCAAACTTTTATCATCTACATTCCTTCTAAATTGCGTTATGAGGCTCCTAAAACCGTACTCTTCGTCCCCCCATTCGGCAACGGCGCCCTCAATACCAACCCCGGATACTGTCTCAAATCCGTCCCATTATTCCAATCCGGCTGATACGGCAACTGATTAATATTAAAATATATATACCCATCAAACCCAACATTCGAACTGTCCGGCCAAATAATCCTCGGATCCCTGACAAATGACTCGGCTTGCAAACTCGTCGTGTTGTAATTATAGATGGCGTTTTGCTCGGGCATGAGCATGTAGATGGCGCCGTTGGAGTCGCTGCTGAAACCATTGGCGTTGCCGCCGCGCTGGCCGAGGTTTTTCACGTTGTTGGAGGCGCGTTGGGAAGAGAGGACGTCGTTGGCGGGGTTGGCGCGGAGGTATTGGGTTTCGATGCTGTAGAGGTAGTCGCTGGTTAGGGGGGAGTAGTACATGATATCGCCGTAGAGGGAAAGTTCTATGCCGTCTAGGCCTTCTTGGATGTTGGTGAGGGGGAGGCTGGGGCTGCGTTGGTAGAAGAGCATGCCTTGGTAGGAAGGTACGTCTTCGAAGGTGCGGAGGGTGGAGGGATGTTGGTTCAGTTGGCGCCAGGATTCACCGGTTCCGAGGTCGAGCATGATGAAACCGTTGCGGCCTTCGTTACTGCTATCATTGATATAGCAGATTCCTTTGCCAGAGGCGGTGGCGTTTGCTCGCATGTCGAAGCGCAGGTCGTTCATGTATGAATCTGGGAAGTGGACGGAGGCGGGGAAAGTATAGGTCGCAACGACTGAATTGTTGGTTAGATTGATGGCTACTAGTTTTGGACCTCCAGGTTGAGCGTAGGGCATAGTAAGATCCTCTGTCTCATTAGTGCTGGGCCTCCCGGTGTCAAGTACCCATAGGGTGTCATCAGGCGTAACATATAGAGCTTGGACACTGATAAACGTAGTGTTGGAGTTGCTCGCAAATGGAATGCCATTGATGGTGGTTGAAAGTCCCCCTGGAGGGGTATTGATTGCTAAATTTGGATACGGAGTTTCAGCCGTAGTATTGACTACTTCTCCCAGTGTAAAGGCATATGTGCCTCTTGTATAGCAGACGAAAATTCGGCCCTGCTTTGATACTGCAAGGCCAATTGGCCATTGATCGTAATAGTAATGTATTTCTTCGACAGCAGGGCCTGTTTGGCCTGTATCAACGCGTACATTGGCGCTTGAGAGATTCTGATACGTGATTGCTTGAGCAGCCGCAAGACAAAAGATGCCACTGAGGGCTAATAAAGATGCGATTTTCATACTGGTGAAAGGCTACAGTATGCTGACAACAGAGAAGACACACACGAGAGGTACAAGAAGGAAAAGGCGAAAAATTGAACATTTGAAGAGCTTCAATAAATATCAAGCCGATCTCAAGACCGATGCAGGTACCTCTCCTTACATCATTGAGGGGATTCAAGCTTTACCGGGTGGGACGGCGCGGAGCCGCGTCATGATAACGGCAGTCATTCGGGTTTTTTTCAAGGCTTCAATAGAGTCAGTGCACCCACGAATGCGACTGATTCCTCCATTTACGCCGTCGAGAGTTGTTCCTGGATGACCAGAGGGAAATATTGCCGCTGGAGTTGTTGCCACAATGACTAAGCCATTTTGATGTCTTGGCATCATCAGCGACGCTCAGCCAAACCGCAAAGGAGTATTCAATTAGAGCGAAGGATTTGTGCTTGGAGGTTCATGGGCCATTTTCCAGGAGTAAGTAGAGGATATGGGCAACGGCCGGAGTGCACGTTTGGGATGTGCGCCAAAGTCGCAGAAGGCGGTGGCAATGCAACCGTTCGCACAGCGGAGATGCCGTTGAAGAGTCAGACGTTCAGTGGGTTCTGTTGGGTCTGCAACGCGCTTCGAGGCCTTCAAGTGCTAATTGCGACTCCAGAAAATCCTTTGGAACGATCGAGGGAAGACAAGATAGCCGCCCTCCATACCCGTGCTTAAGGGTTGATGTACCGAGAGAACCTTTTGACCGTCAGTTATTTTGGCATGAAAGCTCCTGTGTCTGAACTGGGAACACCAAAACGCTCAATGCAACAGGTAAAGACAGCCTGAATTGGAAGATATACATAGCGTGGTGGCGATGGGGTGGTGAAGCAAAAGTGTTTGTGTACTCTGTACCGGCGGCTGAGGCGTTGTTAGTTGTTAGTTGTTACTGTTATGTACCCCTGTGGCGATCAATGCCTCGGTCATTACCATCTGGCTCGTCATCCGACTTCCTGCAACCAAATCACTCACACTCACACTCACACTCACCAGGCTGACACATCAAGACCTACAAAAACCTCACTCGTACTCCATAATCCACTTCTAAAAAACCATGGGTTGATGATACAATTATCCACGCCGCCTGAGTGATATACCACATCGCCTTCGATTGCAAACTTTCGCTTCGATAAGCCTTTCCACACCATCACGCCTTAACATTTCACAGGTTCTATTCAAGCAGAACACCGACACCGCCTCTCTGACACCTCTCTACCACCATCATGGCAGAACGAATATTAATGAACGAGTACAAATCCCTCGCCCAAGAGAAATGGGTCAACGTTGAAGTAAGCCAACCCTCCCCCGAGTCCACTAATCCTTCCAAAGTTAACTGACCCCCCCTCCAGCTAAAAAACGACGACATCCTCACCTGGAACGTCGGCCTCATAATCCTCAACCCCGACTCCCTCTACTACGGCGGCTACTTCCTCGCCACCATGACCTTCCCCTCCAAATACCCCTACGCCCCACCAACCTTCCAATTCACCCGCCCTCTCTACCACCCCAACATCTACCCCAACGGCAACCTCTGCATCTCCATCCTCCACGCCCCCGGCCACGACGAAATGTCCGGCGAATCAGCCGGCGAACGCTGGTCCCCCGCCCAGCGCGTAGAATCCGTCCTCATCTCCATAATCTCCCTCCTCGACGACGCCGAATGTTCCTCCCCCGCCAACGTCGACGCTGGCGTCATGCTTCGAAAAGATTTCCCCAGCTACAAAAAACGCGTACAAGCGGATGTGGAGAAAAGTAAGGCTGATATTCCGCCGGGGTTTGTGATGCCTACGCATGAGAGTACGAGCAAGGAGTTGGAGGCGGAGGTGAAGAATGATGATCGGGAGTTTTGGGTGGATAGTGATGAGGATGATGATTTTGGGGGGAGTGATACGGATGAGGAGATGGACGAGGATGGGGATGATGGGTTGCCGGATGATGAGGATCAGGAGGAGGAAGATTAATTAGATGTGCAGAGAGAGAGAGAGAGAGATGGAAGTGGCTGAGTAGGGAGAGGAGAGGGGTGGATTCGTTATGCATGCTAGCGAGCGAGCGGGTGGGCAGGATCTTTACCGTAAATTTTTCTACACGGCATGGAGCGAGCGAGCGAGCGAGCGGCATAGCGGGTGGTGTTGTTTGCTTGGCGCTGGAGGGTTCCTGGGTAGGGAATTAGTCTAATTCCTTTTCGCTCCATCGCAGGGGGTCCCTAGTGATGGCGTTCTCCTATGGGGCGTTGTGATGGGATACATACGTTAATGGTCACGGACGACGCGGTATGTGGCAGGTTTTCTCGGCGGTTGATAGCTTATGTATGGGACAGTATTCGCATAGCTATCTACAATCAAACTTACTCTACTTTTGATTCGTATGGCCTATGTTAGCTCCAAGACTGACAACAGTTCAAATAGCTCCTGTTTTTCAAATCGTTACCTGATACATATCCCTCTGACGAGAATCCGGGTTTGAATCATAGAACATACTCATCTTTAATGCTATAACCTAAGGATGGCCCATCTCCCAAAAACTACGAACCATTCACCAGCCGTCTCTTCTTCTCCGCACTCCTCTTCGCCAACCTCGCCTTCGCAGCCGCCGCCCTCTCAGCCGGCAACGCCGAACCCCTCACCGAAGAACCCATCGTACCCGTCCTGTTGCTACCTGCTCTACCCGTTAGGAGGCTTGCTGAGCGACCCACCGTCGCTATCGACGGTTTTGAATACGAAAGGTCAGTAGATTGCGCTGGTTGGAGCTTTGCTGGGCTAGACGCGAGATGGATGGTGGAAGATTCGATGATGAGTTTTTTGTTGGGCATGAGCGGACTTATGGAGCGGGAGTTTTGAGATGGAGGTAGGGATTTGGGGTGATGGTGGGTATTGGGTTGAATAGGGGTCGGAATGGGAGTTTCTTTGGGGTCTTGTTCTGGGACTAGGTTCTGATCGATCTCTTTTAGTGTTCGAAGGATATCCTGTTTCACACTAGATGGTGGAAGCTGGGTCTGTTCTTGAGAGGGCGTCCTGTCACCTACGATCTCTGGAGGGCTGTTTGACGTCCATATATCGACGGCTGGCTTTTGCAATCGGCTTTTGCGAGGGGAGTACGATGATTTGGAGGTCTTCGCATCGACGACTGTAGGCGAGGCATTCTCATCAGCCCTTTCCTTGAGCATTTTTCGATTTTCATGTAAATTTGGTGTAATACCATCGAGTTGGGCGGCTTGGGTTCGAGGAGTCTCGTGTGCTATTGGACGTCGGTTCGTCATTCGTAACAGCTCCTGATGCTCAGCTGTAAGTTGAGCAAGGTGCTTCTCGCACTCTTCTCTTGCGGCTTTATGCTTGGCTTCGCTCCGCTTCAACCTCTCCTCTCTTGCTTGTCGCCTGGTTTCGTAACTCATCATCTCCTGCTTTACACGTGCTAAGCTGCGTTTCAGCTCTCGATTTTCCGCCTTCAGCTGTCTGCCACGATCTTCTGCTGCCTGCGATACCCTGTGCAGGTCTTCAAGCTGGGCTTGAAATTCTGAGATCATTGCAAGATTCTCGCTTGCCTCTGGCTGGTTAAGCAGCCTCTGTCCTCTGGGGCCTTCATTAACCGCCGCCTTGGAGTCGTCTTGGTCGCTACCGGCAATTTCGCCGGCATTCTGTTCACTTATGGCAGCCTTGTAATGATCGACTTTCTGCTTATAGCGGATGGCGAGCGCAGTTTGCTGCGCTAGTTCACCGACCAGTCTGGCCTGCTCACTCTCTCCCTCTGGACCTTCGTCTCGTGCTGCATTCAATTGGGCCGCCAGCTTCGATACTCTCGATTCCATTCGAGCAACTTTGGCCAATTCTTTTTTGAGTTTTTCGCTCAAGTTCGCGGCCTCAGCATCCTTCTTGGCAGCATAAGACTTGACCTGCTGACGGTATTTGATGATCTCCTTCATTTCACGATTCGATCGCCTCTGATATTGCTCATACTCTGTCTTCCAGTGCTGTCCTGATCTTGACCGTGGCTTACTTAAATCCATCGTAACTTCGACTGCGGATCCATCTTCCGTTTGGATGGCTGTACTCACCAAGGCCCCCGAATCTGATGATTGGCCGTCGAATCCACTTGCTACGCTCTTCCTATCTGATTTCTGCTTTGACAGCTCTAACAATGTTTTAGTGAGTTGTGAATGGCGAGGTTTGTCCCTGGACTGTGCTTCTGGTGCACTTTTACATGGCGTGAGTAGTGGGTCCAAGTTCGATTCTGCTTCTGGAAACAGATTCTCCCTTGGCTTGCCCGCGTCAGAATCTTCCAGATGCAGGAACGAGACGGTCTTCCGACGGGTAGCGGTAGTACCAGGGGTCATGAGGATGCCCTTAGCGGGAGAAGCTAGATTGTCGAGCCTGATGCTAGCAGCGCGCTCTGTCTCAACCCCAGCATCCGTATCCCTCTCAATGGACTTTCTATCTTCCGGCCTTTCTGATGCTAGACACTGTGTACCAGCTTTGTCTTTTTCCGACGCTTTCGCAGCTTGTTTGGATTCTCGCTGGATTGGATGGGGGGTTCCGAAGATCGCAGTCTTAAAAGCACGGACAACAAACAATGGTGCGGGAGTCTCTGGTGGTTCTCCGGCGTATGACACGCCCTCGTCTGGGAAGTGTGAGCTCAATGTTGCAAGCTTGTGTTGTGGGAAGCCTACCTTGCACATCCCCTTGTCGCGAAGACCCTGAGATCCAGTCCAGCATCTTTACCGAGAGCCGCGCTTAGAGCATATGGTAATCTAAACCTCCGAATGGCAGATCGAACACAGATGTAAGAAATACTTAAATTCGAGCTGCAACTTGATTTGTTTACTTTGAAGATGATCGGCCCCGGGGATAAGCCTTAGCGCTTATCAACCTAGCGCGGCAGCCGCGCCCCAGATTTGTCAAATGCCCCAACCTCAACCATCATATCTGTCATAAGTACTTCCCTAACGCTCTCTTCACAATATGGCAGAAACTGAAATCTCAGTAATGACCCCCACTTCAGCCCCTTCCCCGCCTCCATTAATACCAACGGACCTTACGACCATGAGCAAGACTACAGACCTGGCTCCGAATCCGGACACGGCAGAGCCAGAACAGAAGAAGACGAAGAAAATAATCCGAAAGAAGAGGCGGCCAGCCCGTCCGCAAGTTGATCCATCTACTATGAAATCTGAACCGCCTCCTCAGACCGGCACGATTTTCAATATATGGTACAATAAATGGTCAGGAGGGGATCGCGAAGACAAGTATCTCTCCAAGACCGCAGCCGCTGGCCGATGCAATATCGCAAAGGACTCTGGTTATACACGGGGCGACAAGGTCGTGGGTAGCTACTTCTGTTTGTTCTTTGCGAAAGGGCTATGCCCAAGAGGCCAGGAGTGCGAATATTTGCATCGCCTGCCAGGCATATTTGATACCTTCAACCCGAACGTCGACTGTTTCGGGAGAGACAAGCACAGTGACTACCGAGATGATATGGGCGGTGTTGGGTCTTTCATGAGGCAGAACCGGACACTGTACATTGGAAGAATACATGTGACGGATGATATTGAAGAGGTGGTTGCTCGACACTTTGCAGAATGGGGTCAAATTGACCGGATACGAGTCTTGACTGCACGCGGTGTCGCATTTGTGACATACACAAACGAAGCGAACAGCCAGTTTGCAAAGGAAGCAATGGCACATCAGAGCCTAGATCACAACGAGATTCTGAATGTGAGATGGGCGACTGTAGACCCGAATCCAATGGCGCAGAAAAGAGAAGCCAGGAAGATTGAAGAGCAGGCTGCTGAAGCAGTAAGAAGGGCTTTGCCGGAAGAGTTCGTAAGGGAGATTGAAGGGAGAGATCCAGAGGCGAAAAGGAGAAAGAAAATTGAAGGGGGTTTTGGGTTGGAGGGCTACGAAGCGCCGGATCAAGTGTGGTATGCTAGGAGCAGGGAGCTGGAAGCACCAAATGGCCAAGGGGAGGCAATAGAGGGGGGAGAGAGATACTTTATTGAGGGTGATTCTGTGGAGAAAGTCGAAGGCGCCGGAAGCGAAAAGAGCATTTTGTCGAATTCGGTATTGGCCGCCTTGCAAAAGCAAGCGTCAAGTAGCGGTGGGAACGTTCGGACCGCGGCGCCTCCATCTGGACCGGCCGGTCCTTTAGTTGCGTATGGGAGTGATGACGATAGCGATTGAATTGACCTAAGAATCACAAGATATGATACCCCAAGCAAGTATAATTCCAAGGGTGGATTTTCCTTACATTTCTATCACTGCAATGCTAATAGCTCGCCTGCTTGCCTGCGGCTTCTCTTCGAGACACACAGGCACTGCACCAAGTTGATGACCAACCGCCTGCCACAATCTCCTGGAACACATTCTTCGCCACCCATAAGGGTAGCTAGAGGAAACATATTTGAACCGCTCCGAATAAATGAATCCGCGTCCAAACCCAGCACAGTAAGAGAATAGATCAAAAGTGATGCATATAGCGCTGAGTTTAAGTTGGGTTCTATACCTATCAAGCTCCTTTAAAGCAGCATATATCCTTCATAAAACGCTATAATTGAAAGTTGGAAACCTCTAGAGCTATGAATTCTAAGGGTATCACTGAGAATAATTCACTATTTTTTCAGCTCTATATGCATCACTTATGCTCCATTTTCTTACAACCGCGAGAAGGCACAAGCACAAGACAATTTCTTCTATCTTCGGGATTCGAAACCCCATGTTCTCAGGAGGGGAACTCTCAGTTGATTATCCTATCCCTTGAAGGGGGTGGAAAGGCGAATGGAGTGTTGCTGTACATCACTTGTGCTGTTCTATTTGCTTAGGTACATCAATTCCATGAATCGTCGCTATTCACATTCCGGACTTTTTTTCTAGAGAATTGGTCTTCTTCTATGATAGACCTGACGTGGAGGGTATGCGCCACGTTTGCCCCTATCTTCGCCTTGTAATTGATACGTACTCGAATGAAACATCTCTAGGCAGTCGTCAGAATCGCTCATTAGCCATCGGCCTTGTCGAACTGAGAACTCGACTAGATCGAGCCCAATTTTTCGTTCATTGGTGGTATTATGTCTTCATATATATACAGTAAGTGCATAACAATCTACCACCCCTGATATTGTATCACGTCATATATTGGAAACTCCGGTGTACGCAAATCGGTCTTAGCACTGACGCCACTCCCAATGCATGGGTATCACTTCCTCCTTTATATTGCCATAACCACCCAAGTCGAGCAAAAAACCATAAAAAAAGCCAAAGGTCCCAAAACCTTGGACACAGCAGCCCCACTTATTCCTGTTTTCGCAGTATTACATGTGGGCGGGTTAGACGACAGATTGGTTGGTTTGCCATAGGAATAATTCAGACCATGCCCAGTCAAGGGGCACGCGAATCCCATGAACGATGGACAACTCCGTACAAGCTCATAGCAAATATCCTCGCAAGGTAGAACCTCCTTGTAGGGACCCGGTTTAATATACGAGTCGATCATGGGATTCCTACTGGAATTGAAATGGGTCATGCTTTTGTTCTTACTGGACAATGTGGGATCGTTTTCAAATGTCGTCCCATATGCCTCGTTTATGAAAGGGTAACCAATTGCCCGTGGCTGCAGATATGGGGCTGGATTTGAGAAGTCCTCACATCTTGGTATGACGACAGCGCAGAGCCATTCTTTGTAAGCATTAGCGCAGTCGTTGCAATTCCTAGCCAAGGAGTATTGCGCGGAGGACGTCGTGTTGCATGCTACTTGTCCAAGCGAGTAAGTGAAATTCGTCCATACAAGAGAAGCGTATTTGTCATAAATGAGGCCAAGGCTAGTAGCATTGGATATCGATGTGTTACTGCTCGAGGGGTTGCCAGGCGCGGCATAAGCGACGGAGCTGCAGAAGGGCAGGTTGAACAGGAGCACACAATTGCCATCTATAATCCATTAGCCTTCTACAAATGATTATGGATTAACAACGAAGTACCCTGTTTAGTAGTGATGTTATCTACAGCATCCCATACGATTCCTCCCCCACCCACAACGCCAGAACCAGAGTCAGTGGAATTTCCATCCACGGCTAGGATTGCATAGTAGCTAGAAGTCGCATTTAGCGCCTTTGCGTGGAATTGTTGCTGCGGTTGGCCATTGTTGAAAGACGTCATAGTGGTATCAATGTCTGGCATCGAGACCTGTGCAAGGTTCTTCAATGCGCAATATGATCTTTGTAGACCCAAAAGAGAGGGATTGTTCTGATTTTGGACAAATAAGGTGAAGGGTGGCGGGTTTCGACTCATCCAAGCTTTATAGACTGGAGACGAGGAATTGTCATTGGTTGTATTGGTTGTGTAGAGCAACGCCGAGGTCGCGTCGCTGTCCACAAAATAGAGTTCAGATGTATCGTAATACGAAGCATAAAACCCGTCAATGGATGCTGTGAGCTCGTAGTTGTATACCCCGGTAAAGCCTGGAACTTCAGGTGCAACCACGCCAATGTACACATCAGTCTTGACTGAAGATATATTTAACCAGGCGAAACCCCCATCGACGGGCACTGCGTAATTGTTGTCATCACTGTTGGGCTGTTGATTATCTGATGATGTCGACACATAAAGCTTCAGCTGGTCTGGAGAGCCGTTGGTGTTGGGTGACTGCGGCGACGGCTGAAGGCAAGTATTCAGGCTTATGTAGAGTGTGGTTCCATCGGAGGAGGCTGGTGCTGCGTAGTTCATCTGGTCTGGAAAGGCTGACGGCAGCCCAGTAGTTCGAGGTGGCTTCTGTCCAGACAACACCTGGCTGGAAAAGCTCCAAAATTGACTGTCGCCTTGCTCGATGTTCAGCTGGCCCGGAACGTTATTGACCAAGGCCTGGTCATCAGTAGGAAATCTACCAATTATGCTCCTGTCAGCTCCAATGAAGTCCGGTTCATAAGTTCGCCAGTCATTTCCGTATTCCCCTTCTTCGGCAACTTCCAATAGTCGATGATGGTTGTGATCTTCATGTGTTATCAAATCTTCATGGGTGGCATCGGCTTGGTGGAACTGGACAAGCATAGGGAAAATGTATGTCAAGATGAGAGGGATTGAGGAGAAGACGCATGTCTGTAGCCTAGGACACACGAGCCCGAGTGGCCGCATCGATGAGGGGAACAAGCCAGCTTGTTTAACCAGGCAATGAGGAAGCCTTTTCAAGGGTGGGCGCAAGCTGGAGAAAGAGGTTGCGATTTTGGCTCAAGGATCCTCGGCTTCCGCATGTGTGCACGAAGAAACGTCCAGCCTTCGATAAGAAAGAGCGTACAGCTATCATAGAGCAGTGGAAAGTCAGGGCACGTTGGCAAATGTTGTTGACAACGGGAGCAAAGCTAGTGGAAGCTGACAGTTTGTCTGGGTGCGGCACTATCCGTCTCATATACAATCGCCCGACGCGGGTATACTGACGCCATCGTTTGAATCCTCATGCACGACATTTCTCCCCCAGCCAGGTAGAGAAGCTCATCCTTTGAAAATCAGAACTGGGTCGGTCGTCATGCTAATATGGAGATGTACCTAAGACTCTAGGAGAGTGGTAGCTTGCCATGACAGGAAAACGACTTCTTGATGCAGTCGTCATAATCAAAGCTTCTCGTGGGGTCGCCTCGAAACATGTCACTCTTCGCAAGCACCAACTGGATTTCTACAGCAAAACATCGTCAATTGCAAAGGCTGTCAAATTACAGACGGATAGGGTTACTCTTACAGTCAAAGCTGCATCGGCCTTGACAGAACGTTTCAATGAGCAGAGACCCGGATCATCTACTTCAGCCTTTTCCCCAGAGACTCCTACTCAAGATGCGCCTATACCAAGTCAGAAGAGTGTTGAAGGAGCAGATGGCAGTGTGAATCTGAAGCAGGGGGAGCCACAGGATCAGTTCTACAAGAGATCCCCGAATAATGCCACTGCAGAACCTCTTCCCAATAGCGCATTAAATGTAAAGCAAGAGAAGGCACAAGGGCATCCTCTGCCCGATGGTTTTGTTCCTCCTCAATCGACTAGTACAAGCATACCTACGCACGATAAGGAGGTATACTCTGGATTTCAGCAGGCGGATCCAGTAAAAGACCCATTGGGAGATCCACAGACTAGGGAGCAAGTTCTACGGCCCACATCATCTGGTAGGACAAGTATTCCCCAGCCTGGTGGCTCTCAGACATCGCAATCGGCCGATCAGCTTAAAATATCACAACGGCAAGCAGAAAAGCAGATCCCATCACTGGCCGCTGAGCCTCCGCCTGCAAAGGCATCTGAACTAGAAGCTAGAGAAGGTCCTGAGTCTGAAGATCCTGCAATTGGCGTCTCCCAGGATCAGGATGTTTTCTACACTCCACCCACTTCAAGCGGACGAGTCCTATCAGCTCTACCTCGAGTTAAGTTGCCAAAGGTCACCGAAAATGCTCAAGAAAGTGACGAACATGTCCCTGATGCTCATCTCAATCAAGACGTTTATTATTCTTCGACCCCGAAAGACCAGCAGCAGTCTGTCCCTGGATCTCAAGCTGTTCCTGAACAAGAACAGCTCCCTGAGGAAGCATATTCAGAAATCTTCCACAGTCCAAGGATAGCAAAGATGATGAGGGGCCAGCCTGCTCAAGATTCTACCTCGAAGTTCAGGCACTCACCTAGCGCCAAAAGCTATCCGGTCGAGCAGGGTAAGACTGCAGAAGAGAACGGGCAGGCAGACTCCAGTATGCGGACACCAGCACAAGATGAATCTCAGGCCTTTAGTGCTCAGAGCGAAACTCAAACCTTATTGGCCTCTGAACAGGAAGGAGAGCATGATGTGCAGAGTTTGGCAGCAGACATCGCTAAAGACACAGAGGTTAGCTTTCTAATGTGTTACACCTACGAGCATCATGCTGATTGACTGACAGTCCTTCCTTAGATCCCCAAAGACCTAGAGAAACAGTCCGCCAAAGCCCCTTATGATATGCATGAATCTCGAGTACCGTCATCTCGGTTCGGGAGACTTTGGCAGTACGGTGGTCTGGCTGCATCTATGACATTTGGAGCAGTAGGCGAAAGTTTCCGACGTGCTACTGGAGGTAGTGGGGACTCTAGTGGTTCTTTGATGCTCAGCCCTGGGAATATGGAAAGACTGGTGGCGAAGCTCTCTCGTATGCGAGGAGCTGCACTGAAACTGGGTCAGATGATGAGTTTCCAAGGTTCGTTACTCTTGGGTTTCGCATACTGGCCTTGCTGATACATACAATAGATTCCAAGATGCTTCCAGCGCCAATCCATGAAGTCTTACAGCGTGTTCAAGATAGCGCAGACTACATGCCTGCTTCGCAACGCAACAGAGTCCTCGCGGACAATCTCGGCTCTGACTGGCGAGACCTGTTCTCCTCCTTTGACGAAAAGCCCATAGCGGCAGCTTCGATCGGTCAAGTTCACAGCGCAACTCTCAAATCAACTGGCCAACGTGTAGCAGTCAAGGTTCAATACCCTGGCGTGGCGTCGTCCATCGACAGCGACCTCTCGAACCTCTCACTCCTCCTTACCGCCTCCCGCCTCCTCCCGAAAGGCCTCTACCTTGACAAAACAATTGCAAACGCCCGTACAGAACTAGCCTGGGAATGCGACTACATCCGCGAAGCAAAGATGGGCGCCCGCTTCCGCGACCTCCTCTCCGATGAGACAGACATCTTCCACGTCCCGGCCACTATTTCCGAAGCCTCAGGCGCCACAGTCCTGACGGCAGAGTTCTGCTCCGGCGTAGGTGTCACCAAAGTTCAAACTTTCACCCAAGACCAAAAAGACTGGATAGGAACCCACATCCTCCGTCTCTGCCTCCGCGAAATAACAGAATTCAAATTCATGCAGACTGATCCCAATTGGACCAATTTCCTCTACAATGCGCAAACTAATAAGCTCGAACTCCTTGACTTCGGCGCCAGCAGAGATTTCCCTGATAAATTTATCAAGCCTTACATCCTCACCCTCCTAGCCGCATCCCGCTCTGACCGCAATGCCGTACGCGACCTGTCTATCCAACTGGGCTACCTCACAGGTCACGAGACTCAAACTATGGTCAAGGCGCATGTTAATTCTGTACTCACGCTCGCGGAACCGTTCATGGATACGGCTCCTGAGATATATGATTTCCGGGACCAGACTATTACGGATAGGGTGAGAGGGTTCATTCCTGTGATGGTTAAGGAGAGATTGGCGCCGCCGCCGGAGGAGACGTACAGTCTGCATCGGAAGCTGAGTGGGGCGTTTTTGCTGTGTGCGAGGTTGGGGAGCAGGGTTAGGTGCAGGGATATGTTTCAGAAAGCAATGGCGAACGCGGGTGTATTGTAGATGGCTTAGGGGGACGAGGAGGAGGGTGAGGACTTGACTGTATATTGGACGCGTAGATGTTTTTATTGCATCTATATGATATGGATGTGCAAATTCTTCAAGAATTTGGTTTTAGTAAATGCCCAAAAATAAAAAAACCGTTGCTCGCTTGCATTAGTGGAAGCGAACATCCTGTGACCGCATCCTTTAACTATGTCCAGTTGATCAAATTATTCCCTTTTTACAAATTCAGAACTTACCCCGTCCAATCCCTCACAACGAGATCAGCTTTTCCGTTGCCTCAAGCAGAACATCGGCTACCAAAGAACGTCAGCATCCATTCTATCATCTCCCAACCGGGACATTAACTTACCATGAGGTTTCTGGAAAATCAACATCGGCCTCAACCTCACAGCCCTCTCCCCACTTCCTCCAATATTAACACCCATCCCCTTCGCCCTCTTCAAGAAATCATCTCTTCTCGGACTATCCCACGCAAGGAACGTGCCCTGTCCCTGGCCTCTCAGATTCTGTATCTCGTGCGGATACTGCTGCGCTAGTCTCTCGAGACCCGAATACAAATACTCGCCAACATTTGCCGTGTTCTCAACGAGGTTCAGCCTCTCAATCTCATGGATTATAGCTTTGAAGAGGATTGTTCGTGCGGGGTCGCCCATCCAGGTGTTAAATTGGCGGTAGGGTTTGTTTGGTCGGAGATCCATGTTGCCGTAATAGTATCCAGCTGTTTGGGCTTTCTTTGAGAAAGTCACCATGTCTGGTGGATCATCCATATTCCAGTGTTCGTGAGCCCAGAATTTGCCTGTGGCGCCAACACCGGTTTGGACTTCGTCGACGATCAGAAGGACATTATGGCGTCTGGTGATCTCACGGAGGCCTCTAAAGAAAGCTGGGGAGGCGTGGTTGTCGCCGCCTTCGGATTGGATGGGTTCGACTACCACGGCGGCGACTGGGTTGTGGAAGTTTTTAATTAGGTCTTCGGTCTCGGCTAGGCAGCGGGCCTCTTCGTTGGCATTCTCGGTGGCGTGTTCTGCGAGAGGGTATTTAAGGTGAGGGAAGGAGGCTTGGGGCCAGTCGAAAGCGGGAATGTCGAGTTTGTGGATTGGTTTGCTGCGGGTCGTAGAGAGGCTGCCGAAGAGGCGGCCGTGGAAAGCAGATTTGAAGGAAAGAATGGACATGTGTGGCGAGCCTGGAGATTGATTGTTCATGGCTGAGGATATCTCGTCTGCAGAAAATTCGACGTCAGCACCGCCACGCTCTTGCCGGCGTTTCCACATAAAGGCAGCTTTGTAGGCTACCTCATTCGCGTCAGAACCGGCCATGGCTGTAAAAACTTGGTTTAAGCCCTTGGGTGCAACTTTGAGAGGGCCGGTCCTGAGGATATTGGCCCAGTCGTGTTGTGGGAAGTTGCCAAGGGCTGGACGATTGATGATGGCGCTGGCCATCTCGGGAGTTGTCGCTGCTGCGAGTAATGCAGGATTGCAGTAACCGACAGGTATGGAGGCAATCTGAGCGTATACGTCAAGCAGCACGTTACCATCGGGATCAGCGATGTAGTTCCCAAAGCTGTTCTGATAATTGGCCATCATGTTCAAGCTCCTGGTATCGAAGACTTTGTCCAGGTCTTCAATCGCTTTCTTGCTTTGCGGGCCAGGGATTGTAGTCCGCACGGTTGGTTTGAGTGGCTCATTTGGAAAATATAACTCTTCAGAAACGATCTGCTCAGGAACCTTTGCGGCTGCAACGCTGGCCGCAGGCTTAGTGGTTGCTGTGATGGGACGGATGGCAGGAAGACGAGTGAGAGGCCGAAGGCGGGACGATGCTCGGAGAAAGGTAGCCATAATGGCGTCTGTCCAATTCGCCGTACTCAAGCAGTAACTGTTCACAAGAGTAAGACTGGTATCAGGAAGGAGCTGATTTCTGTTTGGCCAAATGCGGGGTCAATGGCTGTGCGCCCCAGCTACAAGACGCCCGTGGAAATGATATAAAAGGGCTCTAACAGTCAATACTTCTTCACAATTCCTTTAATGGTTGTATGGCGGCTTTCTAAAGGTGTGTTCGTGTAGACAAGTCAGTTAGATACAAGAAGATTGAACGTTGAACAGCTGCGGGGCAACCCTTAAGGTATGGCTTAGAAAGTGGCATTGCCTCCACGCTAGGCTGCATTTAGTAGTCGGTTCCGACCGTTGAAATGTTGCGTCACTGTTACCGTCGTCTACCCAGCCGAAGCAAAATTTGGTTAATGACGTAGCTGGGGCTACATAGAAATTAATGGATAATCACACAGAACAGATGCAACTACGAGCGACTTTATCATCATTTACAGCAATAGTAGGATGGTGGTTGGATAAGTGTTGACCCTTTGCGCTTTCGTCTTATGCCTTGCTGTTTATTGTACAGGAGAAACAGCCAGGGATCCGAGACGCTTCTGACTAACCACTCATGCTGTATTCAGACCTATTTTCCAAAATTTCACTTAAATAGAATCGCAATGGACTTCAAGCTTCACCCTGAATCTGAACCTTAGCCACCTGGTTCCGCGTGTGCTCGGAAAAATGTTGCTCATGCTCATGAATATTCCCCTCATTCTCAGGCGTCGTCATATCAGGTGTGTCCGGAGCATGAGCACGAACTGAGATGTTCACCTCATCATATGTGGACCTGAGAGCCTTGTACGGGGGTGGAGGCGGAGGTGGGTCTTCATGGCTGTCTATTGGTGAATCGTCGACCAAATAGTCTCCATTATCTGGTAAAGTCTGATATTGATCAGGAGTACCAGTTTGGCTTACACCATTCTCAATAATGTCATCAAAAGGGGTCGATGGGTCTAATGGTATACCATTCGCTGGCGGTGGGGGCGGAGGTGGAGGAGGGGTTTCCGACCTTAGACGCTTGCTTGGAGTCGCATCATCTCTCTTCATGTCGTAAGGTTCATCTTCCTCCCGCTTTCGCTTCAGGCCCTCAGCATTCGACGGCGGGTCAAGAGGCGTTATCGGCGTCGCGGATTCCCGCTTCAGCTTCGCATCCTCATCATCCGACATTGCCACGTCGTGCTCGCCATCACTTTTCTCTTCCTCTTCCTTCTTCACCTTTATAGCAGTTGTTGAAGTTTGAAGTCCTCCTGGTTCTACTTCCTTGGCCTTTCGTTCCGACTTCTTTCTATCATGGTCCTTTTTCTTAACAACAGCTTTTTCGAAATAGTCCTGGACGTATTTCTTCACCTGCTTTTCCTGCCGAGAAGAGATCTTGGTGGGGTCTTCCACCCGGTGGTTTTTATAGTCGGAGCTGACAAGCTTCTTTGAGATCTATTGAAATCAAGCATTAGTATATATAGTTCATTTGCACACAGACCTTGGTACCTCTTTCGCAAATCTCTTAAGATCATCTCTTGATAGCTTGCCTTTAAATTTATCCATCACATGTTTAATGTGCGGAAAGAGCTGGCGCATGTTAGCCTCCAGAAACAAGTCACAATACACAGTCGTTGACTGACCGTATTCTCGTACAGCTTCTTCTGCTTTTCCTCACTGTACGTTCGCCATTTCTCGGATCCTGCCCTTGGGTCTTTTGTAGGCTGGCCACTCGCTACCTTCGGTGTGGAAGAGATAGTCTTTTCCTTGGGGGTGTTATTCTTCTCATTTGTAATCGAGTTTATGATGTCCTCCAAAGCCTTGTTTGTTGAAGTAGGTTTAGGAGGTGGAGGGGGAGGAAGTGCTGGGGTCGTTGGCCTTTCCCAAGTTGTCTTACCACTGGAATCGTAGTAATAGGTCCTACCGTTCTCATCCAATGCGGCGAACCAACCCTGCGGCAGAGCAAAAGGCCGGGGCCGGAAAGCAGGGCGAGGGCCACTATAAAAGCCCGGGCCACGCTGAGGGAAATTCGAGCGTGGACCGCTGGGTGCTGCTGGTCCTCGGGGAGCATCAAGGGGCGAACGTGATCTTGATCTCGATTTCGATCGGGACTTGGACCGTGCTTTTCGTCCTTCACGGCTCGAATCACGTCGCCCAAAGCGGTTTGCTTTTTCAGGCGTTGAAGTGTTGGCAGTGTTAGATATCTCACGCTTCTTACGGGGTATGCGGTAGGCAACCTCAAGGGTGCTCCACTCTTTCAAGAGGTTTTCAGCTTGAGACGCTACATGAGCATCTCCAATCGACGTGAGGCCTTCAACTGTAGTCTCAATTTTGGAATCGCTAATCTTGTTTCGTGTGAGTCTCGGAAACTTGTCAAGGATATCGAAGATCTGCAGGACAATATTGGCATCTTCTTTCCAAAGACTCAAAGTCGAATTCAGGATCTGATATCCATGCATCTTGACCACCCGATTCCGGACCCGTTCGTCATCGCAGCGTTGTATCCTGTCGAGAAGCTTGACGGTTATCCACTTTTCCTTGCACTGCATCAACGTTGCCATGACCTTAGTGACGCCATTCTCATCCAAGGACTTCGGCTGAACATTATTTACGTATTCTTCGTCTTCTTCACCAGCCTTCTTCTTGCGAGGTTTCTTCGCGACAGCGGTGTCCCACCCATCACCATCATCAATGCCAAGAGCTTCGATAGTAGTTTGTGGTAACTTTGTTGCACGCTCAGTCTGAGTCTTGCCACCGATAAATCCAGTACAATTTGGCTCGCCGCAATAACATGGTTGTGGGTTGGCTCCATAGCGGTCAACGTTGTAGTTGAAAACCAGTTCCTCGCCCGCTTTGATTTTGCGCTCGGCAAAAATTCCCATGCGGAGTTTTTCGCCCACCACCCATTTATCCACGTAACAATTAGGATTGCAAGAATGATTGCAAAACCTGCCTAAGTTGCCCTTTTTGGTAGCATCCACAAATTCTCCTTTCGTAAGTGACATAAAGTAGAAATGCTTGATGCCTTCCTCATCGTACTGTAGCATTCGGCGGCGAAAGCGGGCTTCATCGATGACCTCGCCGATATACTCATAAATGAAATCATTAGGAGCAAGATCAGTATCTGCACGTAGGCCATAGCCCTTTTTTTCAGTTTTGAAGACTGTCACCTTTGCGCATTCCTGGCGCTGGAAGCGTTGGTTTTGGCAATTTGGTCCACACCCGCAGTCGTCGACACACTCCATTTTGGTCGCGCGATTGATACAGTCTGAGTCTTCCCCACATGCTAAATTTGTCTTTGCATGAGGATCTGTAATGGAGTATCAGTATCCATATACGAATAAACAAGTTTAGAAAATTCTAGATCGACCCTACCCCATTCTTCTTGACAGTCGCACTCCATAGAGCCATGCTCCGTAGAACCAATATACTTTGAGGTATAGGTACATTCTGAAATCGCATCGAAGCTGCCTCTAGCTTCCTCTGTCTTGCTAGGACAGAAATCAAACAGTAGTGGAGGCCTTGCGACAACTCTCTGCGATGTAGTCCGTGACAGCTTTGGAGGTTGCCCAGCCTCTTCCTTCACAATCACCCCACCACCTATGACCTCTTCGTGCTCCTCATTACCTGTGTAGGGGGATTCTGAAAACTTTTCATTCTTAATAGGTGACTGGGTTCCTGATCTCATAGCAGCGTCGTTGGGTGTCAACACCCCATTGCTCGCAGTAGTGCTCTCCGACTGCCTCCCTCCACCTGCTCTTTTTTTATCCCCATTCTCTAGATGTAAATCCTCTACGCTCTCTTCCAGGATCTTTTTCCTCCTTAACCGTTTGTCCTCGGTCATGTTGTTGGAGGATGTGATGGGGGGTTGCGGGAGGGCAGGAAGGTCGAGAGTGATGATGGGGTGAGGTGAATCGCGATTGATAGACTCTGACTAGGACCACGCCACATGGCAATATCTAGCAATTGCTCAGGCTGCGCAAATTTGTACTGGCTGGACACCTTCGAGGGAGCGTTGAGATCGGGGGACAATCACTCTTTGAACCCTTCTGCTGCTCCGAACGGGGTGACACCAAATGCAGGTACTGAGGCGGTAAGAGGGAGGAGGGCAGAGCTCTAAAAACGGCAGATCTCATACAACATTTGGTATTCGTCATGCAAAGGAGTGAATGGAAGGTGCGGCAGAGTTTGACAAAGTACGAACTTCTCGTGTGCCCAGGCCTTTTAATGTAGTGACAGCGGTCAGAAGCAAAACCCTCTCTGAAGCGCACAGGTTTACTGGTCTCTCCTTACTGCCCTAGATTATCGCCGAGGTGCATGCACGGCTCAAGTTCTGTTCTCGCGGTGATGTTAGTACTTATGGTTGAGAGGTAGCTTTGGTAACTTTTTGACGCTGCTCAAGTTCAAGATTCATCCCTCGGCAAGTACCGCACAAAGTGTCCTAGCACACACAAATTCATGTTGATTCATTCTGTGGATATCTAAGTACACAAAAAACCTCAACGGTTGTGAAAAAGACGGCGGACGTGAAATGACGCAACATAATCATGAAAGGCGTCAAGACTTTCTGCGCACCGCGCAAATAGAATTCCAGACTTCTTCTTTCAAAAGATGCAATGCCTATGCACTGCCTTTATCCAAGGGCTGCAGAAAGGTTGACAGTGAACGGTCGCCGCTTGTGACAAAACACCTGACCAAGGTAGTAAGGGAGGCAGCGATCAGCAATGCTTAAAAGCTAGATACCCTAGACCAGACGACGTGGCATCGATGATGTGTCTTGAAAAGACTGGCTAAGCGGTATGTTGGTTGGGCACCATTTTGAGGAGGCAGAGAGTATATAGTCCTGCTGGAGGAAGCTGAGCAGGTTGTAATTGTAATCTTGTATTCTACCAACAATCATCGAGCGACGACCGAAGCATTGCACGTTGCGCATAACAATCAATGATGACTGTGAATTGGGCATGGTGCAAGTTCATGCTCGCTCGCAGGCGAGGCAAGGCAGGCTTCTACTTCTAGGCACGGCTGACCCGCCCCGCGAGCGACAGGGGCTCCTTGGGAGCTGATTCGACGCTGGGTTTGGCCTCGTTGACCTATCAGACGACAGTATCCGACGTCGCTGCCCTCGAATACCTTGGACTTGACGTTCACCATATGGACTAACCTCAGAAGAGATTGAAGACGTTATATCAATGCTGATAAAGGATGAGGACGAGGTTGATCAGGTGGATTTGCTTGTTGCAGGAAGGGATTTGCCATGCTCGCAAAGGGAGATCTTGGCGAACTAGGGGCCAATTAGAGGCGGCTCGAAGACGAACCTACTGCTGCAAGTTGTGCAGCGTGCAGTGGTGTAGCCTCCAGGAGCTTTTGACGGCCAATCCTTACTGCCAGAAATAATCCCCGTTCCTGCTCTCTTCTTTCTGCTTGTTCACTTCTTCTTTTGCCGGATCTCAGCTTTCGTTATATGAGATCTTTCTATTTCCAATAATGCGGGCACACGACTTCTACGTTCGTTCTCCACACAATCTTTAATGCCTCTCTGCTTTTGCCCATACTTTCCGGCTCTCAGATATTCCAGGCTCGCGTGCTTCTCAAGCGTACCTTCTGCCATACTGCTTTATTAATGCATGGTCCTCTGGCCACACACTGCTACCTTCACACATTACTCCCTGCCGCCTCCCCTTGGGCTGGTGTTGCTTCCTCAGAATACTTCCAGCATGGCTTTTGCTGAGCAGCCTTTTGACGACCGCGAGCTCGTATGTAATCCACCCTAGGCTTCTTTACAACATCGCTCATGTGAGACCTGTGGAGCTGGAAGACTTGAGCCTTAAAAGCAGCTGAAGCTGACCACTATTTTTGCCCCCAATAGCGCTACTTTCTTGCCGAAATCCTCAAAGTCTCCTCGATAGCTCCTCACGATCTCCTCCACCTCATTCAAACCCGTGGAATCAACGCGAGTTGGACTGAAATAGCCTTACCAAATGGTGCGTTGGACGAATCTACTCGCCCCTTCGTGAAGTCAACGACGAGGCCGGCTTGGAGGACCTGCTCCGCTGGAGCCTGGTCGGGTCATCACGAACTTATCTCTAAGCTAACCCTCATCTCGCGCAGGACGTTCTGTATCCGCCTGCCAAAAAGCCTATGAACATCTCAGCACTCCACCCAGACCGCCCATCGACTTTTACCGGCCCTCAATCCCGTACGAACAGCCAACACCGGCCCCTAAGCCAAAGAAAAAGCGTTCACTTCCGAGCGAAGGATATCACACCGAAGGGTCTCCCATGATAGCCGACCGAACAATGCAACAGCAGCAATCGACCTTCCCTTCTGTCAATGCTCCAAGCCCTAGCGGTGCAATCGCTTTTCAAGCCATCCCTGGCATCTCCCCTGGAGAACCACCGAGGAAGAAACGTGGACGCCCGAACAAGGAAGAGTTTGATAAGAGAGTCGCAGAGGCGGCGCAACGTGGAGAGATCTATCCGCCACCTAGGAAACGCAAACCGCCTAGACCATCGACGGAGAATATAGTAACCGACCCCGTCTCGCTGCCTGGTACGAATGAGACTGGTGCTGCAACCGAGGGCGAAGGCTCTGCTGGTAAGAAGAAAGCAAGAAAACCAAAAGCGGTCCCTGTGGTGAGCGAACCGCCTCCAAACCTTTCTGAGGGGCATCTCGTGCCTGAGTCTACAGACAGAAGTAAGGCCTTCGAAGCAACCGCAAGTGCAGTGGATCACATGCAGATTATTATGGGTGAACCCACCCAGAGCACAATTCCGGAGACACAAGCCTCAGGCTTTCCATTTCGGGAGAGTCTTCTTGCGGGGATGAGAGAACACGCTGCTCGTGCTGAACCGGAGATGACGCAGAGTAGCTCCGCAATGCAACATGAATCAGCACCAAGGAGCGAGTCAGGACAAGATCCAGCGGCATCGAATCCAGCAACGGCCACGGATTAGGAACCACAAAGTAAAAGTTGCAGCAGCATACTAAGTTCGACGATTTCTTATGATACTACGCACTTCACGCGCGTGAAACGACTGGGTGGCCATCGTCCTACATCTTGAACGAGCGTATTCGCAGCACGGCATATTCACGTACTCACGAGTTTTCAGCATGGGCGGTTAAAATTTTTTTGCCATTTATTCTAAGCCTCCGATGATTTCATTTCTCTACTCCAGCCCCTGGCTGTACGTTTACGTCGACATGCTTTTGACGATGTCTTCCAAAATTTCTCTCTCCAGCAGAACGAGTTGACGTGTCCTCGTGACTCTTACCGCTCTACAGCCACAATACGACTTTTCTTTCGTCATCTTCCCTTCGATATTGACAAGATGTATACTTCCATTCAAATTATGTCATTACATAGATTAAGCATCGCCTCCCTGAGAAATATATCTCAGAGGGCATAATAATACAAGTTGGTACTCAAGCGAATGTGCACTACAATGCGCTCACTGAATGTGTAGCTACTTTCGCCTTCATTTGAAGCTATGAAAGCATAGACAGAGCCTGCACTACCATCAACCCGGAACAAAAACAATACTAAATCTAGCATACATTGCAAAATCGAACCAAGGAACCGATATCAGAACCTCGAAATCATCCTGCAGCCATGATGTTACAATTGAACCTATGGAGTGATAGACTCAAGCCTGCAACTAATATCGAGGTCGTGACAGGCGCGTGTGCTCAAGACTGGAGATGGCCTCCAAATGCAGCGCGCTCTTTCTGATTTCCATAAATCTGTCTACAAGAATAGCCATTTCCAAAAGAAAATCGGCTTTGCAAGATGCAGGACTACGCGCTAAATTTCGAAGAATTACTCGATAATAGGAACATGGTAGCGAAAACGTCCCGTTGAGGTGCTAGATCATTTTTCATTCAAGCATTTCATTTAGGGTATACGCTTTACAATGCACAGTCGGGGGGCGCCTTGCACAATGCCAGATGCTTCGTCCCATACTCCTTTCAACCTTCATCATCATCGGCGGTCCCATCTCTCCTATGATTGGTTTAGCGACCGGATCCACTAGGTGATCGAAACACCATGCTCACGGTACGTATTTCGCCCCTGCATCCTCAATGGCTTGCCTGACTTCATCTGGTAACTAGATACCCGGACACGCATTAATGTGGGCGTTCACAGCTAAGTTTCGCCTTCCACGCTTTATGCACTACAGTAGTAGTTTCATTGAAGGTTCCTTCCTATGCACTCAGGCGCTTACCGTTCCAACGACTTTCACAGCATAGACTCCCCCTACACAGCCCTCCAATCTCTGCCATCTAGCTACCCAGCTAGTTGCTGGGTCTGCAAGCGTTACCAGACCCTCGAACACCTGAGAGGTGCATTCTTGAACAGCTTCTGCGGAACCTGTCAAACCGAGGAAAGACTCGCAGTTGGGACAGCCTTCGCGAAGGAAACGCTATAGAAGAAAGTCAGTATGCAAGTAATCGAAGCTTTTGATGCCCAGAAGTTAGCTAACGAGCGTAAAGAAGTCATACTGTATGGGTTTGGACGATGGAGCAGACCATACAAGCGCGGAGATAGCGCTGCTGACCGCCGGGAACGAAGGCAGATGACATCCTATGGATCTATTACTTGGTAGCTAACATCTGGTAACATGAAAATTGCCGATATGAGTTGAACGCGAGGCCCATGGAAGCAGCTCGAACGTCACTACCATAGCGCAGCTCTCGCTCGGCCCGAATATATTCCGACGCCGATCCCCGGAGCTGGCAGACAATAATGCATGGGACACTAACAGGACTGCCCTCTGCTTCACGATTTCTATAAAGAAACTTCATATGGTGAAATAATTATTTAGAACCCTCCCTTGAGGTTTATTGACGTATGTCTTCTGATTTGGGCATGTGTTGTAATGATATGGGCTCTTAATATTCGGTAGGGCTGAGAAGCGTCCCATTCATTTAGTTCCACGGCCAAAGGACTTTCCATCACCCATCCCTGATTGTCTCACTGTTTCCGTCACACCATCATCGTCAAACAAGAACATTGATGATTTTTTAGACTGATTACGGCTAGGACTTTAGATAAAGATTTCTCTCAAGTCCCATTATGGGTGCTCAAGAGGAAGCTGCGAAGTTAAAAGCCCGAGGCAACAAATGTTTTGCCAGCCATGAATGGCTGGATGCCATAGATTACTACACAAAAGCTATAGATCTGTATGATCAAGATCCATCCTTTTATTGCAACAGAGCACAGGTCATTTTCCCATTTGGTGACATCCTTATAGAATGGGATACTGACCCCGATGCTTGCAGGCCAATATCAAACTTGAACAGTACGGCTACGCTATTGCTGATGCTACAAAGGCTATTGAGCTTGACCCAAAATACACGAAGGTATATTGAGTACACCTCAAGTGTAAATGTATATATTGACCCTCTTCAGGCATACTACCGAAGAGCTGTCGCAAACGGTGCCATACTCCAATCACGACAGGCTTTGAAAGATTTTAAGACTGCCGTAAGGCTCGAACCACAGAATCAAGATGCAAAGCTCAAGCTCGCAGAATGTGAGAAAATGGTCAAGAGAATTGAGTTTCAGCGTGCGATCGCAGTAGAAGACGAACCTTCAGCATTCGAAGGATTGAATATAGATTCCATGGCTGTAGAGCCAGACTACGACGGAGCGAGACTGGGTCATGAGATGACTCAAGACTTTATTGATGACATGATTACAAGGTTTAAGAACGGGAAGCAGCTGCATCGAAAATACGTCTACCAAATAATAGCGGCAGTCAGGAAAATTGTTTACCAAGAACCGACCATGGTAGAGATGGAGGTGCAGAAAGGCCACAAACTGACTGTCTGTGGAGATACACATGGCCAATTCTTTGATCTTCTGGAGATTTTCAGATTGAGCGGCTTCCCCAGTGAATCCCATTACTACTTGTTCAATGGTGATTTCGTAGATCGAGGATCTTGGTCGACTGAAATTGCTCTTCTTCTCTACGCGTACAAATGGTTACACCCTAAGGCATTCTTCCTAAATCGCGGCAACCACGAGACCGATGACATGAATAGAGTTTACGGCTTCGAGGGCGAGTGTAAAGCCAAATACACGGAACGGGTATTCAAATTATTCTCTGAATCATTCTCTGCACTGCCGTTAGCGACACTGATAGGGAAGCAATACTTTACACTACACGGCGGTCTTTTCTCGGACGACAAGATCTCGTTGGACGATGTCAGGAAATTGAATAGACATCATCAACGCCAGCCAGGACAGCAGGGACTCATGATGGAAATGCTCTGGACAGACCCACAGCCTATGCCCGGTCGTGGGCCGAGTAAGCGTGGCGTTGGTCTGCAGTTCGGTCCCGACGTTACCAAAAGATTTTGCGAGGCGAATGGCTTGAAAGCAGTAATTCGAAGCCATGAAGTGCGCATGGAAGGTTATGAGGTTGAACACGACGGCCGATGCATAACGGTCTTCTCAGCACCCAAGTACTGCGATAGTACCGAAAATAAGGGAGCATACATCAACATAGGCCCGGACTATAAATTGGAGTATCACAAGTTTGACGCAGTTCCTCATCCTGATATCAAGCCTATGGTATGTTAAGCCCTCGCTCAATCGGTTTATAATTACTGACCGCTCCAACCAGGCATATGCACAGAATTCTCTCATGTCCATGATGATGTAACATCCATAGTGAAAGCATTCATCCAATCTGATACCTTCTGGATCCGTAATTTAGTGATCGAGCCATCATGACTTCGGCGTTCATTTCTGCTTATCGCTTGGTTGGCATAGGCTCAGGTGAGCATCTCCGCGAAAGATACACGAGTGTATATAGCATAAGCCTTTCTAGACGCATACTGGATAGACAACAATCCGTGAACATGTTATGTGGCTTTGCGCAGAGGTTATGTCATCATTGTGGCCACATAACAGTAGCTTCACGTTTCAAGGCTCGAACAGATGGTCCCCATTCCCTGCTACCACAGATCCCAGCCACTCCCCTTTTGCTTTCACCCTCCAGCTCACATCACCTTCTTTCCCCACCCATTGACTCAACGCCCCCACAAGAGCAACTCCATCCTCTCGCGGGACTCTAATCCAGACACTCCTTCCTTCGACCTTAAGAAAGTCGATTGGTATGGCTGTGCCTGTCATACCGAGATATTGGTTTAGCGCCGAGGTGAGATAAGTGCGCGCCGTGAGGATATCGACGGGTGGTTGAGATGAGGAGGAGAGTGTGGAAGTGAGGAGAATGAGGTGTAAGTAGGTATGAGGAGGGTTGCGAATGGTCAACGAGCGGGAGGATGAATGCGACGTTGGTTCTGCCGGTTCAGAACGCTTATCTACCCCTCCAGCATTTATTTCGGGGTGATTCGAAGCCATTGCTGGCAGCGGTGTGCGCCTTCACATCGTTTGAATATTACGAAAGGGACCGCGAAAGAGTGATGCCAAGACAGCCACAATAGTGGTGGATCTACCGTGCATTAGCGCATAGTCAGCGCATAGACAAGCTTTGCATGTCTTGGCTGTGGCTGCACCTCTCGGCATCTGATTTCACTGTCGGTCTTATCCTTTTGTTCAATAGGGCAAATTCCAACGTCAACCCAGCCAGCATGGCGTCGACCTCACCGTCAAAGGCGCTCATGAAGCGATCACTAGATACATCTCTAATGCCCCCACCACCACCTCCAAAGCGAATAAAGCGTCCCGCCAAGGTATTGGACGAAGATGACTACACAGAAGCACTCTCGCACATAATAGCCCGAGACTTCTTCCCCGGTCTCCTTGAAACACAGTCTAAGCAAGAATATCTTGATGCTCTTGACTCCCACGATAATGAATGGATCGCTGATGCCGGGAGGAAGCTTAAAGAAGTCATGACGCCTGGTCCAGACGGGAGGAGATTACGAGGAAGAAGAGGCACAAGCATGACTCCCGCAACAGGATTGTTCGGTAGAGGTGGGGAAACACCGAAGGCGTGGCAGGGTGATACTCCTATGTCCGTGGTTTCTACGGCTTCTACAACTACCAGCGACAACCCGGAGAAGCCAGAGATCGACACGAATCTGAGTCTCGGTGCTTTTCAACAAAAGTACACGAGCGAAGATAATGAAAGCTTTTACAAGCTTCTTGACAAGCAAAACCAAAAGAAGGCAGAAAAGCACGCCTGGATGTGGGCAGGAAACAAGATACCAGCCTCTCGCCAAATAGCCCAACGTAAACGCGAACGACTCCTCGCGGCTCATAAGGCTTCAGAAGAAGTGGAGAATGGTAGGCAGCTTGCTCTTATTGAGCCCGATGATACCAGACAAGCTATGCCTGATACCTGGATAGCACGTCCAGACAACAATTTCATGTTTCCCCCGGGCTCCATTGAAGATACTCACCAGACCGTTGCTCAAGTAGCCGAAGAGACCTCCCGAGCGCCTCAAAAAGCAGTCGTCTACGATAACACTCGCCTTCCCCCTTCTAATATTACCTACGCAAATGAGCCCGTGGAACCACCATCACCATCCCTTTCCGCGGTGCGTGAGGCCATAGCTGGTAGGCCTCGACCTACTGCCTCGGAAGCTTCCTTCTCCGGTGCTGTGACTCCCCGCGTGAATGGCTACGCCTACGTCGACTCAGATCCCAGTCCCCCTCCTTATTCAACTAGCAGTATTCTTGGCAGTGGCGACAGCACATCCAATCCTTTCCAGCTCAGGGAAAGCAGCAAGCGGGAAGCGTTGCATCATCGTATGGTAGATAAAGTCGCGAAAGGAAAAAGGGTGCCTGGGAAGAGGGAAAGTGAGATAAAAACGCCAGTACCGAAGTTTGCTAGTAGTCCGAGGATTGCAAAGGGCGGTATGACGCCTGCGGCTCGGAGACTGATGGGGAAAGTGGCTGGGAGTGCGGCGACGCCGAAGGGGTTGTGGGAGGGAAAGACGCCGAGACGGAGTGGGTTGAGAGAAGTATGGACGCCAAAGGCGGGGTTGAGGAGCGGAGAATGATGGTTCCATCATGAGAAATAGAGACAGTATACCCCAAAATATAAATAACGAGACTTCATAGAATAGAAATTTTCTACGCCTTACAGAATCGCTAATGATGCGAAGGTGCGAGTGATTTCCCAACTCTTCTGACTCCGAAGGGCTTGATGCAACAGATCAATTTCTAGATATCTTCTAGCCTTACCACCAATTGCCTTCGTCTTTTGAAGACGTTGCCCTCTTCCCACTCTATAAACCCTTCCACTTTCCCATGGCTAACGTGAGATGCACATTCAAACATAATCCCATTGAGAGAACGCCCATTGATACCTATGAGCCCGTCGATCTTCGTGCTTCGCTCACTCTAACGAACAATGTACGCCATAATAGAGAACCAATCAGTCGAATTCATAAGCCTACAGATACATCCCCAGATACGTGCCACCAACTACCATTAGGCCAGCTGTTAGTCAGAGCTCAATACGCAACGACACCACCATTCTGATCACCAAGTTGGCGAATATAACCCCTCACGGTCTCCAGGAGGGAGTGCTGTGGTTGCAGCATTCACAGAGAGAGGAAGACGAAAGTAGGGAACACAGAACGACCAGCGGGCAGCCGCAAGCTAAGCAAGCAAGCCGAGCAAACAAGCAGATGGCTTAGGCCAAACTGTGACAAATGTTGACCTGTTCTCTTCAGTCAAAGAGAGTTGTATATCTTTTCAACATGTCATCTATCGCAGTATTCTCGTCCTGCTCCGGCAATGATACCAGCTCCTGATCACCGTCCCAACCATCGTCTTCCGAACTAGAAGAAACAGTGGCACGTCGTCGTGCGGGTTCATAGCGAACCCGATCCTCAATAGCTACTCTCGAACGATGTCCACTTAGCCTGGTACTTGGCTGCTCCACCTCGTCTTCTGCAACATCATCTTGACTCGACTGATCTGCGTACATAGGCTTCCATTCTCTTGCCCTCTCTTCACGGATTGGAGACCTCACATCATACGCCCTCCGAAACTCTGGCCGGTGCCGAGGCCTTTCGAGGAATGATACGGGTTCGTGGAATGATACGGGTCCGTGGAATGATACGGGTGGTTCCGGAAAACTCTGTGGGACTGCATCTGGAATTTGACGTTCTCGTCTGACAACGAACTGGAGACCTGGAACGTCTGTGAAGGTAATATCTCGATGACAAATAGTTGTCTTCGTTCTCGTCAAGGACAACAGTGATCCTTCAGTTCTCATGTCTATGCCGAATATTACGCCGTCAAGAATCTTTTTCTCATATGGATGTAACATATGAAACATGTCGAGAACATTTACTCTTTCCTGATACCCTTTATAATCCAGATATCTCTGAATGGCTGACTCTCGCATTTGAAAATTCTGCAACAACCATGTGAGCTCGACCTTGTCGAAATAGTTCTCGACGACGGGTTTCAGGAGGAAAAGGTGGATCCCCATCCTTAGTTTGGGTTCTGGAAGTTCTGGACGTACACCCCTTCCTCGAGGTCGTACCCGATCAGGACCATGTTCGCTGGGCGAATCCTTTCTATCCTTGGTCGTGCCAGGGGGAGATTTGGGGCTCTGAACAGCAAATATAGGCGCGGACGATTCTGGACCTTGTAGTTGTGGCTTTAATTCAACAACGTGTGGATCCAGTGATGCTTGGTTTTGTGAGTTGATTCCGAGGGTCGCTGGTGGATCTGACCTGTCAGCATCTGATCCGGGGTTTCTTATGGTATTATTTGAGATCTTGTGTCTGCTCGTCTCCCTAGGTATTTCCTTGGTTCGATCACCGTGTTCATCTCCTTTGGCGTCTTTCTGATCTTGCAGCAGCGCTTTGATAGCAAGCATAAAATCTCGCTGTTCAGTCTTATTTGAAGAAGCCTCTTGGGTACTGTATATCATACTTAATACCTCCATCTAATAACATACCTCAGCAGGAATACTTACATATCAGCCATCCTCTTGCACAAGGCTAAATTACCAAGCTGTAACATCAACATAAGCGTTCCCTTTGCCTCCCTCAGATCTCCCCTCAAAATTTCAATGCTGGGCTGTAAAAAGGGCCACTTGGCCTTCTCCGCATTTGATAATTTCATCTTGCCCACACTAAGCCACTTAGACTCCCGAATCTGCTTGCTAGCCTTCATAGCCTCATTTTTCACTTCTAAGAAAATCCTTTCGCATGCTGCAGCTGACTTCCTTGTAAGTTCGAGCCCATCTTCTTTGAATATAGTAATGCCATCATCAGTTGTCTTCTGGTTCTGGTTCATTAGTTCGCCTAATTGGCGCAATACTCCAGAGGTAAGTGAGATGTCATTGCCAATGGAGGATACACGGTCTGAAGCGGTACTTATCTGGGTTGCTAGCGTTATGAGCTTGGTGGCGATTTGGAAACCTGCCTCAGCAATGCTTATGATGGATGCCGCAACACTTATGCCATCCATCATACAGAGCTTTATGAGTGACTAGGCGACACCTGTACGAAAACAAAGAGCTGAGACAGTTGGTTGTGTTAAGATAAAGAGATTACTCTTCTTGGCTGCAGCTGCGGCTGAGGGAGCTGCGAGTGCCGCAATCAGCAGGTTGCTCAGCTGAACTTGACAGCGCCCTGCAGGCCGAACACCACAGATACCTGCGAACTAAACACGACAGGTCCATAAGAGCTGAAATTGAAACTACCGACATTGACTGGAAGATCTAATGCCAAGGGGCGGGCGTCAGGCTACATTTGCACTCCAGGATGCAAGGCAAGCTAATCCACACTAGCTCTCCAGAGCACCAGATGGCAGTCGCTGATACGCTAAACTTTCAGCGATGACTTCCTTAATTGATTGGCACTGCATGATCTGACAGCACATTTCGCACAGCCTGAACACATGGAGACCATGCGGACCTAGTGCCAAAGCACGGCAATGTGATGCAGGATTAGCCCGGTGGCAAGGCTGTAACATCGTCCTCATTGCGAGACTGAACTAGAAGCCTTCCCACGACAGACCTTCAGACAAGGCGTCTCCACTACGCATCTTTCTTGGCAGGTTCTTAGATTGACGTATTTCTAGCGCTCAATGTTGAGCGTAACGCTTGGGACAGCGTTAGGAACATGTCGCAACTCGATTAGATCTGCTTTGAACCCTCTCTCAATGGGGTCAAATAGCAATGACACCATCCAAATTTCAAAGAAATACATTGGAAGAGAAATATAAAACTCTACAGAACACCCCATAACTCTGAAGCATGAGAATGAAAGGTATGAAGGCGAGATCTTTTAAGCACCAAATCAAGAAGGACTTGGGCACACAAGGCCTTCATTTGCCAAAAATCTTGAACATACAATCGAACAAACTCTAAGTGCTGATATTGTTTTATATCTCGACGCATTCCAATACCCTGTAACCTGGAATGATCATCTGCGCACTAGATTCAATTCAGGCTGCCGTTCTCTCTTTAACCGCGAGGCTTGGAGTCTTAACAGGTATCCTGTATACACGGTGCCTCTTTCAGTGGCTTAGCAGTAGTTCTGTCCTCCCTCCAGTCCAAAATGTGACACCGACTTGTAGCCGCACTTTGCGGGTAAAATATCAAGGTCTTTGTCCGATATTGTTGATCCATCAATCTTGAAGTACTTGGCAGACGCTCAATTTAGTTGAGGGCGTGAACGTCGTGGTGAGGACTGGCGAATACTTTGTAGTGCGGTGCACCAACCATTTTGGTCGATACATAGGGTACTGCTCTCCGAAGAGCAATACTAACGCGTTCTAAGTGGCACGTAATCTCTCTTCTCACGTCCGTGACTCAGCTATCTCTCATTTCAACCAAAGCATCCATCACTTCGTCTATAGCATTTTCAATCTCTTGCAACTCCGAATTCCCCATCTTCTTCATAACATAAGCCGCCACATCTCTGTTCTCTCTACTCGCTGGCCTTCCAATTCCAACTTCAATTCTCGAAAATGCCATACCACCCAGACTCTGTATGCAGCTCTTTAATCCATTGTGTCCCTTATGGCTTCCCTCATGCTTGATCTTGATTTTTCCAAAGGGGAGCTCTAGTTGGTCATGCACAACGACTAACTTTGCATTTGAACGCAGGTCTTGCGGTAGCTCCCTGAGGAATGCTTTCCAGGCTGTGGCCACGGCTGGGCCTGATATGTTCATCAAAGACGGTGATTGCCAGAACGTGAAGTCCTCGGCTTTGGAAAGGAGACCATTGGCGTAAAGGCGAGATTTGGTGAAGGGCGGGAAAGTGAGGTGGCGGTGGAGGGCAGACACAAGAGTGTGGCCTGCTGAATGAAAGGTATTTTTATATACTGAAGGTGGGTTGCCGAGTGAGGCGATGAAGAGAGGGCGGAAGCTCATTCGAGGTTACAGTCAATGTTTCTAAGATACTGGTCGTGGGATTCTGTGGTGCAAATCTAAGGAATGCTTTGTTTTAAATGGAGAACAGTAAGGTACGGGTATGACTCGTTGCTTTGTAACATCATTGTGTTTAATAATGGTTTTCGACAAAACCCTAACCCTAATTTCAGACAAAGGCCTCTGGCTGTTAGCCCGCAAAAATGATGCTTATATTAGTATCTACAACTACCTTTAATCTCCTTTTAAGCAGTATATACTCTTTAACTGAAAATAATTCACTGCTTTTCAGCTCTATATGCATGACTTATGCTCCATTCTCCTACTTCCAAGGCTACTCAAATGAGCGGCAATGAAACATCAACGCCATTTCATTCAATATCTGCAGGTTCTGTACGTGAAGGCGGGGAGACTGTCTGCTACCTTGAAGCACGGTTAATTTTCTTTTGTGCCTTCGCCGCTCTTCTTTTGTCTTGGTATTTCAATTCAGGCATCTTACTTTTCGGGCTCTCGGCTGCGTAGCAATCGTTTCTTCCTTCATAGACAACTGGGAGTCTCCTTCATTCGCACCGTCCCAACCGATTTGCGCTGCAAAATGCGTATAGCTTGCCTACAGTTTAGTCCTGAGCTAGGCAAGCCCGCAGAGAATGTTGCCCGTGCGAATGTCATCTTAGAAGCAGCTTCACCCCAAGATATTGATCTCCTCGTCCTCCCTGAACTAGCATTTACTGGTGACCCTTCCCGAGCTTCAATTGTCCATCATTCTACCTGCTAAGAGGCCACCCAGGTTATAATTTCCCCTCGCTCCTCGCTATACTACCGCACCTCGAGCCGACTTCCGCCGGCATTTCCACCACCTGGGCCAAAAGCATAGCCTCTCGGTACAGCTGCATAGTGACTGTCGGCTACCCAGAACTTTACTCTCCAGCTATCCCTGCCAACTCACCGAGATCCACGAGTCAGCTCCTCGCTTACAATTCCACCGTCACCGTCGCTCCCAATGGCCAAATTCTTACCCACTACCGCAAAACCCACCTGTACCACACAGACGAGACGTGGGCACAGGAATCGCCTCAGGGGTGGCTAAGTATACCTTTGAGGTTTGCAGCCAAAACCGAGTCTCAGAAAGTTGTGCAGGCCAGTTTTGGAATATGCATGGATCTGAATCCCTACCAGTTTACTGCGCCGTGGGAGGCGTATGAATTTTGTGCACATGCTCTGGCTAAAGAGTCGGAGATCCTGGTGCTTTCCATGGCGTGGTTGACCCGGTTGCCTGAGCAAATCCTTCTGCAACAGGCTGAGGAACCTGAATTGGATACATTGAGCTACTGGATTGAAAGATTAAAGCCGCTAGTTGATGGAGAGAAAGAAGTGATTGTCGTGTTTGCGAATCGCTCGGGGAAGGAACCAGGGAAGAATCCTATAGGTGAGGAAGAGGGAGTGAGGTATGCAGGGAGCAGTTGGGTGGGAACGGTGGGCATGGGGGTGGTAAGAATCTGGCAGATTACGGGAAGAGCGGTGGAACAAGTAATTGTTGCAGACACCAAAGTGACGCCTCAGTGGGAACTCAGGATGAAGTCTGGAAATGAATGGGAGGTGGGTTGACGAAGAATGTCAACCTAAGGACAAATTGTTTGCACTCCTTCTCTAAGACTTGCCCACTTGTGGAACCCGAAATCGGTTCGGAAGGCTCCCAGCAGAGAAATTCTCCCTCAAGGGGAAAGCGGTCGGTAATATACCATTTGATGATACTGTTGTTGACCGCCGAATTGAGAGCAGACCAGATTTCTGCAGACGCCGAAACTGGTTTTTGGACGAGTTGGACCATTGTTGGCTTGGCACAGGCAATTACTCGACGCCATTCGCACCAACCCCTTGAACAAAAAGGTGCTCAGCCGTATTTCACCCAGCCTCAGCATTCGACCTTTCAACGCTTTAACGACTTCTTCTGCTAGTCTGTACATAGGCCTTGTTCATCTTGTTCGGCTGAGTGTCCGGAGTGAGCAACGGGAGCAGATCGATAAGGCCGAGCTCCCAAAATCGGACCAAGCACGAGAACGACCCCCATGAGTTCCTCTGCAAGTGCGCGGCTTAATGGACCTGTGATAACAACTCCTATTTAAATATACGGCAAAGGCGCTTAGAGTTACTGGCGTCCGGAACGCCCGTTACGCCTGGTAGGACATAACGCTGGCATACATCTAGCGCATAGTAAGCCTTGCAAGACGGACCAGCTTTGTGAATTGCTCAAGGAAAACTTTCGGGATGACAAAATCAAGATCCAACACCACTGTATCTTATTTTTGCGATTACTGCAAGTGAAGAATACGCTCTTCGATTGAGTACGCACGCTGTTCCTTATGACTGATCCCAGGGAAGCTCCCTTTGCTACTCTCACGGGCATGATGAGGGTGAAGCATGTGCTCTTACACTGGACTACCTGAGGATTCGGCACAATCCTGCTTTTGATGAACGCATGTTACCTTGCAACGCCGGCAAATATCCTTGAGGTAATAGTACCTAGCCTGAATATTTCGCCGGCGCGAACAGCATCAGTTGACCTCGATTGACATGATGGGTATCTTAAAGCTTCCAGGGACGATTGGTACGCTCGCCCCATTCCTTTACAGGAGTTCTTGAACATGGATTCGAGCCAAGCAAATAAAAATCAACAGCTGTTGACCCAGTCCTAGCTATTTGCGACGCGTGAAAACAACATAAATGAACCAATCATAGATATGACCAAGGCTCGAAGATGAGCTGTGAGGGAACTCGCTATAAGTACATTGAGTATGGCTCTCCATGACCATACCCTTTCCCTTCAGTTGCAAGCAGTGATCTTACCCATTCGGACATTTTTCCGAACCGAATTTTGCGATTTAGGGAGACTGGCTTAAACAAGTTACAATTTGATTGCACTCCTTTCGTCATTATCGTGCACGAGAGAGGCATGTAATATAATCGCGAGATTCGTATATACCGTTGTCTCTCTCGTAAGATCCTGATGTGATCCAATTACACATATGAGAATGTATGACAATAGCAATATTTACAAAAGCCCTTGAATCTTGGCTTGATTCAATATTCCAAACGCCATCGCTATGCGGGCACGAACACCTCCTGGTGAACTAGAGCTCAATCGCATCTTCGACGCTTGTTCCAGCCTTAGTCTCACCATTGACGCGCCCTTGTATACCAAGCTGGCCATTCCCGAAACCTTGTCTCTGTCTATTCAGAGCCGCGAATCCCGTGAGACTTGGAGCAATTTGTTCTCCAAAATGCGTTCCCTCTTCATCTTCATCGTACGCCTCCTCATCGTAGTCCTCCTCCCCTTCTTCCTCTTCGTCCTCATCATATTCCTCTTCGGCCTCATCATAATCCTCTTCGAATTGCTCCTCGTTTTCGAACCCTTCTTCATCCGCCTGGTCATCGTTGTTCACAACCAGGACCTCATGCTCCTCCCCTTCTTCCCCTGGTCTACGATAATCGGCATTACTTCCCGTACTCCCTCCATCCCTGTCATCATTCCGAACCGCAAGCTCCTTATCCTTCCCTTTCCCAGGACCATGACCATTAAGACTCCTACCCATGCCCTCTTCAGCTCGCCGCTGGTCCACCTGAACCACTACCCCATCTTGCTTCATTTTTGGGTTTGAACTCTGCCCTACATCCCCTCGATCCCAGAACCCTTTCGGTAACAGTGCCTTATCGCCCATGGCCTTCAATCTCATTTCCGTCCTAGACGGCCTATGACCCCGTTCTCTAATCTCTCTAAGCCTAGACTGTGCTGGTGTTTCATTATTATCCGAGGGCGTAAAATTGGTTATGTTTGTTTGAGGTTGAATTTGATCGCCTTGGGACTGGGACTTGGATCGAGGCGTCATACTTCGTTCTATGCTTTGGCGCTCGGACTGCATCCATTGCTGTGATTCAGCGAGAGCTTCGCGGATGGAGCGCAGTTGGGCGAAGAGAGCTTCGTCTTCGTCCTCGGCAAAGGCTGGGTTTGAGGCATTGTGAAGCTTCTGAATTGGGGTCCGAGCAGGACTTGTTATGGAACCAAGAGTGGATAAGGAGTGTGGGAGGGATGATGAAGTGCTAGACCTACTCTCTCCATTCAACTGGGCTGTATCCCAATTTCGCTTCTTCGTTGAGGGCACAACCGGCGTGTCGGGATCAATTCCCAAAGCCTTGAGTCTGAAGTAGTCTGTTCGCGTAGTGTCCGACTTGGCATAGGAGATTGCTTTTCTGGATTGCTTCATGAGAGTTTCATAGAGCATCGAGCCCTCAGGGATCTTTGAAATATCTACTCTAGTCCTCTGAGTTGGAGATGGCCGAACTGGAGGAGTAGAAACTGACTTTCCAAGAGTCTGTGAACGGCGATGATGAATCTTAGTTGGTCTGGAGACGGGCTCATCAGCGCTTAGGAGTGGATCATCTCGCTTGCGTTTCGTTCCACTCGCGGCTTCTGATCCTCTCGGATCATGGCTAAGATCGGCAGGTAGACTCTGTCGCTTACGCGGTATCTCTGAAGGTGGCGGCATCACTCTGGCTGGGCTCTGCTCTTCACCTAAAGTGCTTCCAAAGCTGCCCAAACTGCCAAGTGAGTCTGAGTTCAAGTGTCTGTGGGCTGACTTCCTTGCCGATGCCTGAAGTGATTTCGCAAAATTTCTTCTTCGTTCCCTACCCTTCCGTATTAAGCTTAGGTTCCAAGCATTGACCCTCCACCTCCCAAAATATTTCTTGCTCAACAGAACCATTCGCGATTTCCCTAGTGCACGTCAGCAGCCGCTCGCCAACCGATACTTTCTGCAATGAAGACTGACTTGCTTCCTCCCAAGACCGCTCATCCTGCAATTGAGCTATGGAAGAAGTGATCATAGGGCCAACAGTATATTCAAGGAATTGTTGCAAGAGTCCATTGTCGTCACGCATCACGGCGTCAGCGAGTTCGTTTGACACCGAGCTTTCAGGATCTAATTGAGTATCATCTGCGGTGAGGTGAGTTGTATTAGGAAGAGAAGAGGTCGAAACTGTCTGGGCATCTGAGTTAAACGATTTCTGAGGTTCTCGAACTGTTTTTGGGCCAGTCTCAATCATTGATGGCAATGAGGGGGAATCAGACGAAGATGATTCAATTTCCGGTCTGGCTAAAGCATTCGAGACCCGGGTGTCTGAGAAAAGAGGCAAAGATGGAGCGCCTGTCGAGGTCGGTGATGGTTTTGTCGTAAACAAAGATGCCGCTGCTACATTTGAAAAAGGAGAGAGATGGCTAGGAGAATCATTCCGAAGGACTGCGAGTCCTCCGCTTATGGCTGGTGCTGAGAGTTGAGTTGACATCGCACCATTCATGACATTTGGGAATGGTGATTGCACGGGTTTAGGATCGTCCCGCTGAAGGGCAGTAGCGTTCGTGGCTTTCCCGTCTGATCCATCGAGCGTGCTTTCACTAGGAGACTGGTTGCTATTATCGCTTGAAGGCTTTGCCGGAAAGTTGAAAAAAGGCGACGTGGCGAATGTGTATTTTGGTGGAGCTGTAGATTTTGAATGCTGATTAGAATCACTCTCGGTTTGCGTAGGTTGCGTAGTCAGTGCACGGGAGGGGGGAGGGGCGGATCCGGTAGCCGTACTCATTGGAAGGAGAGCAGATGGCTGACCAAAAGTACCTCTCTTACTGTGGTTCGTGGGAGTGGATTGAGCTGTCTTTGGGTCGTTGTCAATCCCCCTATCTTTGACGGATAATGGAAAGAATTTGTAGTCTGGAGATTCCCGATTGTCCGGATTATTGAGAGCTATGTGGCTTTCTCGGCTTTTCTGCTTGTCTGCTGTGGCGAAGAAATCAAAACTTGAAACGGCTGAGCCACCAAGTATTCCAGGCTTTGGAGAAGTTATAGCTTTTGAGCTAAAGTCAATGCCTGCAGCTGAGCTAGATCGAGAGAAAGCAGTCGAGCTTGGCAACCCGAAGGGTGCAGCGGGCTTTTGAAATGGGTTTGGCGAGAAAAATGGAGTTGGTTTTCCGAAGCTTGAAGTCTTCTCCACAGACTCGAGGCCGGACGAGATGCTATAGGGTGGGGAAGGGAAAAGACCGGAGACAGTAGCGGCGTTTTTAAGCTTGGGAGTATCGCCGTTCACAGTGATACTGTTTTGCGGGCTTTCCGACCGAGCCCCTGATTGGCTTCCTTCGTCATCTGATGAGCCATCGACGAAAAGAGATTCGCTTTTGGATAAAGAGCCATCCTCGACGTCTGTCACATCCTCCAAGAGGTCTTGTGCTTGTGCTTGACTTGCACTGAGGCCATTGATGACAGATGGCAACGTCCGGCGGAGTCGCTTGTCTTCAACCAAGTGCCTTGAGAAAGCTGGCTTTCGCCGCGGGTTTTGATCTGGATTGCGTTTACGAATAGCGAGAGAATTTGGATGGTGGAAACTAACCTGTTAAATTCCCACTCAGGACTGATCCAAGGTCAACATAGAGTTCCCCATCCTCTCTCTGTGCTATTTGGAAATCATGCTCCTCGCAGAAGACTTGCGTTTGCTCTTCCGTGTCGAAACCAAGCACTGGTCTCAGGCACTCCAGAGTCCAGTCTTCCATCTTTGTAGGTCCTCCTCTTTTCCCTTTGTACGCCTTCCAGATGGCCTCCAGTGCCGTTCTCCGCACTAGGTTGAAATAGATCTCTGCCACACACGCCATCAGGTAGGAAACAGCATTAGACTGCACCATGGTCCAGAAGCCTCCGGTATTAGCTTGCGCCGTCAAGAATTGCGTACGTGGTAGCAAAGGTCCTTGAGCATCCGCGGTATTTCCAGCTGCTGCATATAATTTAAAAGCGGTGTGCACGCGTGGATCTTTCAATATCGGCCTTGGCCAATTCTGGGCGCGATCTTCAAGGTCTGGTCGTTGGTCTTGGATCTCGAAGACTATACAATATGCTCGAAATTCCGCCTCGTTGGGTGACGTAAGCTTATGGCGGCTGTCATCGTAATAGTACATGAGAGAGAGGAGGGTATTGTTGAGTTGCTCGCGTTCTTGATGGGCGTCGAACTCTCCGCTTGTCGATTGGAGGTGTGAGAGCTGGTGCAATGACAGAATATGGAATCGGGCAATACGCTCGAAACAATCGATTGCAATTTTCAGGTCTTCAATCTTCGAAACTTGCTGGATAGAGAAATCGTTTCGAATGCCTCGCGTACGGTCCCACACGAACTTGTGCACGGTTGCCAAAGGTTCTGAACCTCCCACAACTTCGTTTATCAGATAGTTCAGGGTATCTCGCAGCACTGCGGGAGGTCTGATATCAGAAGGGAGCTGCTCGTCGTACCCCGCTGCAGATCTTCGAAACCTCTTAACCATGATATCTTCAGAAGGCATCTTGACATCTTGGTCCGACGGAGAGGATATCTGGCACCGACCGTTAGCGTTCTCCTTCTAAAGAGCAATCCTCCAACTTATATACCTTCTCGCTTTGATCAACCATGAGTTGTACAATACGTTCCACCCTCTCAAATTCAGGACACATATCCTGACACGTCCCCACAGGAGTAATTGCATTGGCGAGGGAAGTTGGCTTGTCAGGATCTGCAAGGAACCCATCCTTAATTGCATCCTTCCTTTCTCTTTCTCGATTTTGCTTAAGCTATTTGTAGGACGACAGGCAAGATGTCACTATGTGTGCCTTCCAGTCAGTAAACGTAGGAAAGGTATTCATACCGTTTGATAGTAATCAGTCATTCGTTGTTTGTAATTGCGGCTATCAAGCACGCCTGGCTTTCTCCAGCTCTCGATCCGCGGGTCCGAGATCTTGCCTGCATGGCTCTGGATGGCTGAGGTGAGTGCGACGTGTTTGGCGGGCTTGGTCCGTAATGTGTCGCGGGGATGGCCTGTGTTTGGTGGTGGTTTCAAAAGCCTAGGATCGGTTCCTCTTGTCGAACTGTATGGTGAGAGCCGACCTGATTGCCTATCTCTACTCCCGAGTCTGGGTTTCTGTAACGTGACGCCTCGCCGTCCTCTGCTACTGTTCCTCGCCTGTGGCCCTGGAGGTGCTGACATTGCGCCAGCAGTCCAAAAGGCGACCACGTCCCTTCTCGATGGAGCATATCAAGGTTTTTAAGTTCCACGTGGTGCGTTAAACGAGGATTCTTGTGTTCACAAGCTTCACGCGCGATAAAGCCAGTGCCTTTATAAGAGATCTCAAGAATGTCTAAATGCAGCACATGCATGATCTTGGCAAGGCCGGGAGCTAATCACGGTAGCCTATATGGACATAGGCGCAGTTCATTGTCCACCAAGAGCTTTCCGACAGCAGTTCAGATAATCTTCGCTTTGGCCTATTGTCAGGCGACCACAATGACGAGTTCACAATAGTGTCTTGGATCGACAGCTCCGTGTCTGGCTCTTACAATAAAACTAGATTATGACCTCACAGAAGATCATTGAATTGTTGAACAGCACAGGCATAAGCGGTGTAATAATCGCTTCAAGAGTACCTATAAACCCTAGAACTTACTTTGTGTTAAGGTGCGTACATAATCCTGACGCTGTGATGCGCGCCTATTTAAGAGGCACTGTATGTATGTACATCTGTTGGGCGTGCACAACAAATCAGAGATGTATAAACCGTCATCACTATACCCTTCATCAGGACTCTTCACACAATGGCTGAGAATGGCGCTGACCCTTTCTCTTCAAACGAAATAGATTGGAATTGAACGTCATAAGAACATAGTGTATATTTTACAGCCCTATTCCAATGCCTGCATGCCTTTCATTTGCCAATCTGGTCATTGTCAGCTAGGTAGCTCCTTGATTCTAGTCCATTCGATCGAGGAAGCTGCCCATTCGAGCACTGGTGGCCTCAAAGCCTCATCTAAGGTCACAGTGGAGTAGTCCTAAGACCTGAGAGGCAATGCGCCTTGCGCAAGTTTGGATGAAATCTGGGCCACGGAATGAAGCAAGTTCGAGTAATGCAAATGGTCAAATTAAATAGGCGTAAAGTGAGGTTTGGATTACCGTCAAATACACAAAGTACAAAGCATGAACCTCGTTATCCTTCAAAGGCATACAAGCGACTGAGAAATCTACATTACATGTTTGTATAAACGTCAACAGCAATTGTCAAAACCCAGTCACTACCTAGTCGTATTCGAGCAGTAAAGCCATTGCCGAAGAGAGGAATATGTTCCTAGTCAAAGTAAAGAGATCCGGGACGGTGCTTTCTCATTAGCCACTCAGGTATAATGCTCGATTTGCTTGATATGGCTTGATCATCTCGCGTCGGGTAGTTCCTGGTGGATGAATGGGCAAGTCGTATCTGCCGTATGCCTTCCAGCCGTTGCCGAGCCTTTGCACGAGCTCGTCCGCTGTCATTGCATGATGCCGGATTAAGACGTGCAGCTCCGAGTTGGTGGCGTAAAGGGCCTCATTTGGAAGCTTCTTTTCGTGTAGGGCTGCTTTGGCTTACACTGTGCTTGAATCATGTGTAACCGAGAAGACGGGAATGGTGACTGCAACTGTGCATGCAAAAGTCTGATATCGGACATTATCCACTCAACTGCATCAAGGAGAGAAGCGCGGTTAAAGGAACATGCTGCTTTACATACTGCAGATAATATCCGGGCTCCAGATTCCATGTTCTTCCAGAGGACATGGATGGGAGTGAAAGTTCGGGAAACCCCTTTGCTTACGAAACGGCGATTAGCGGTTTCGGAATTTGGGCACACCTAGGTACTCATGTTAAGCGAGATCGTGTCTTTAACGCGATGCCGGAATCGTCATTTTACCGTCTCACATTGGACATTACATCCACTAGGGAAAAAATCCGTCCTACAAAGGAAGATCCAACACAATCTTGGATGGTATTCATCCATCCGCTTCAACAGATTAAAGTAATAAGAAATGATTTTCGGCTAGCGAGCTAGTTGATGAGATTATTCGTAGTAATCTCTGCGTTGATCAAACGCTATTATGTTGAGGCAATAGACGAGCCGATATGGCGTCCTGTAAGTACTGTCTTTTTCAATATGCAAAAGAAGACGCCCAATAGGAAAGATACCAATACCCCTAAAATCATTGACGGCACCTCCGAGCTCATTGTCGTGTCTTGAACGAAAAGCTCATGGATATTGACTACCCTGCCAGCGTGGAAATGAGTTGGAGTGCATAGCACTGGACCTATCAGAAGGTTCTGCAAGAATGGGAAACTCTGAAATAACTGCGAAGTTAATGAACCAACTACATGACCTAAGAATGCTATGGACAAAGTAGCCAGATGAGGGGCAGTCTTGACGCAGCGGCTGTTCTTGCCGGACTGGTTGGGATTCCGTGGCTGTGGAGTCGCTATAGCATTAATGACCCCTGACTATGAACAATCGAACTGCCACCCATAGCATCGGAGACAACTTTTAGAGAACCATATCGTCTCCGCGGATATAGCCCAGTTCGTCGGAAGTCCAGAGTTCCGATACTACATGAAATGATAGAGCATTCGACGTCTTCTCCTGATAGGCCATAGGTGTCGGCTTGGAAAGATGTTCCTCTGCGTGAATGGATTGCTTTCAGGAGAGTATTGGTGACAGGGTATCGGTGAGAAGTCGCCTATGCTGGTACCGAAAAGACTTAATCCGGGTCTGTTGTTGTTGGGTTGGAAATACTGTAGATGGTTTTAACATCCGAACCCGAGACGCACAGCCTTCGGTTGCTGTTGGTATACTAGTAATTGATGACACCCCGTCAATAGTGGTAGGCTCAGGCTTGTCTTTTTCCTCCCAATTCATTCGGTCAATATCGGCTTCAGAGTCAATGAGTGTGCCTGATGGTCGGACACTCGCATTGGCTGTCGCAGTTGGTAGTAACGTTTGGGCGCTGGACTCTCGGTTGGGACGCTCCGACTGAATACTTGGGTAATTGGTAGACTTCGGTGAATTTCGCGTTTTGATTGTCTCAGAGGTGTGTTCTGATGGATACATTTCGGTATCACAGACTTGAGGTTTGGTATTGGTGCGGAGTCTTGCTTGCCCGTCCAGCAGCGACCTGGTAAATGCACCATTTTCAAACTCAATCTCCTTTCGTTTTACTCTGTATATACCTTTAAGTGCCTCAATCTTGGCTTGGGTTCGGTGATCAGCACCAATTACGGAGATCACCTCGGACTCTCCTCTAATCTGTCCGTGCAAAATTGCCCACCATATCACAACAAGTGCCGCAACAGATACAAACGTTCTGCTTCAGATGAGCATTTTTAAAAAGACTATTTGAGCAATGACTAATCGGACTTCTTCAGATGGGCAGGCTCGATGTGTATACATCCAAGGCCCACTTCCCAGTGATCCGAAGAGGGCCAGTAGTCGGGTCTCGTAAACGACCGACCCTTGTACGGACATCGAATTTATTTCTTTGGATGGCAAGATTTGATCCAAAATGTCGCGATATCAGTTGTCCAAGGTTACTGAATGCTTGGAACATCTCGTCTACCCGGACTGTTCGCAACTCAACGCCAAAAGTTTTGCCGTCATCATCGATTGCATTAGGTTCTGACGGAGTATCATCATCAATGTCGTCATCATCAGGCCCAAGTGTAACTTGGTGAGGACGACTCGACCTTTGCCATTTCCTAGGAGGTATTGATGGATGAGACATGGCTCACTTCGTTATTGTGGACGAGGTGATGGATAATCGAGGGCGTCTTGCTCCGGCTGTTTTCTCCGTCGCCAAGGCAGCGCGGCGCTTTCCACTATCGATAATTGTAAGTTTTTCATTCAGCTGGTAACAACATATGGCGGTATGTGTTTATGCTGACCTGTATGTGTTCCGGCATCTGGAATGTCCCCAAAAAGATCATGAATTAATTTCTGGTAAGCCCTAAGACCTTCGGGATAGATCCTCTGGGCTTTGGGCTGCTCAATATCCACGAAGGAAGCTTTATCAGATGGTTTTGATGCGGGCTTCCCACTTAGTCTACTACTGTACATACGCGCTGAAGTCCGCACCACCTGCCGAGAAAGTCAACTTTATTCTTCCTTGGACAGTAGTGTGCTGTTCCACGCACCTGACTACTTCTCTGAGAGCGGTTAATAACCTGGGATGTGTGTCCAGACCTCGTGTGAGGATTATCAGCGACTTTGTGAATGTCTTCTTTCGTATCGTTCGCTGGCGCAAGCTTTTTGTCTTTTCTATCATGCATAAAGGCCAATACGAGGTCGTTGTTTTAGCACTGTAGTGGATGAGACCATTTAAAATTATGACGGTGAGTTGGTTGTCAGGCCTCAAAGAGCAATATGCCAATGGTCATTGGTCGAGCTTTCGGGCCGGTATTGCTGACCGCGAAAGAATGAATCTGTGCCACATTTGTCAGTTAAGGGTAGGACTGCCTATTTTGATTCTTTCGGAAACTTGGCATGAAGGAAAATGGACTGTGATCGCTGTGGCCCGGCGAACTAGGAAGTATAGTATAGCAGAGTTGATGGGCGTGTGCACTTCAGAGCAAGGGCTATCCGATACCATGTTCAACATAATACTTCAAGCGAAGAGAGTCGGAAAAGGAGAAGATATGGACCTAACGCAATCAACTTGGTAAGGCAGGACTGACCACGTTGAACATGCAAAATCCTTAGAGCACCAACGCTGGATACATAAGTATTTAAACCCGTACGATTCTCGGGGAAGCTCGCGGGCTCTAAAGCCAGCAAATCATCAATGTACAGTACCCTTATACCTAGTGTTTCAAGGTGAAAGCTGACAGTCCACTTTTTTGATGCTCGAAAGGAAACAATTGGGAGTAAACACCAATCTTTAGGGACAGGCCTTGCGATAATAAAATATTCAGCCATGGTCCAGACCTTCAACTCGTTCGATTTGGCATGCTGGCGGTGAGACAAGATCCACTTTCTTAGCTCGGGGAAGCACTAACTTGCTTCCCCGTCAAACACTGCAATCTTATATCTGGCATCTCCATATTGTGCAAGGCACAGCATCCTCAGAGTATCCATGAAGGTTGTACGCAACAAGCCAGAATGGTTGCAGATCATAGGCCGGATGTGAAGGAGGTTGGAGAAGTCCGAGGCTGCTAGCATTACGTTGAAGCCTTTTGTGGGGCCTAGGTTGCAGTTGTGTCCTGTACTGTTCAGGGAGAGTTGGTGGGATATCTGTCTTATAGGAGGCGAAGTCCTCCGCTGATGCAAGATAAGCTTTGTTCTAGGTCTATTGCAAATCATTCGCAGACAAAGCATGAGAAGTGCTGAAGGAGGATAGGAGGTACCAGAGTGGGCTCTGCCAATTAACAGGTGAGTAATGCATGCCTCCAGACGGGTAGAGGTTATCGCATTTCCGCATTAGTGAGCGTGCATGAGGCCAAATAGAAGTCGACAGCCTCCCGTCTGCCGAGACACGGTACCTTAAACAGCTACCCTAGGTAAGGAAGGCAGCGCATGGCAATCTTTGCAGGTGCGGGGAATGCACGATGTTCCCCGTTGCTTCAATTTCAGGACGAATCATAAGGTAGTGCACTTGTCAATATTCATACTCATACGAATTGTGGCTTGTGGCTGGCCAGCGGGAGTTCTGTACTCTTACTGTCCATGTACCAACATGCACGTATTCTAATCTCTCATATGCACTTCTACCCCTTACCCCACTGACTATGCCTCGAAAGATGTCTTTGCATGTTTGTGCAATATTATTGTCCAACGCTTTCAAGGAGGTTGGCTTCCTTGACCAATTCGTAAAACAAACCTCGCTTCCGCACTAAGGCAGAGGGCGTGTCGCATTCAGCCACCGTGCCGCGGTCTAACACAACAATCCGATCAGAGTCGAGAATTGTATTTATACGATGGGCAATGGTGATGATAGTGCGATCTTTGAACATGCTGCTTCTCAGAGTTGTTTGCAGCATAGCGTCCGTTTCGATGTCGACCGCTGCCGTTGCTTCGTCTAGGACGAGAATATTTGTAGGTGTAAGGAGAGCTCGAGCGAGGCTGACCAATTGGCGTTGGCCAGAAGAAAGGTTGGAGCCTGTAACATGTCAGCATCGATGGACGAATTCCGGGGCGTCATGATGGGCATACCGCCTTCATGTACACTGGCTTCTAGCCCCCCTGGCATGCTTGAGACGTGCTCTCTAAGTCTTGCGTGGTCTTGCATATCTGTTAGCGGGCGATGATCGAACAACAAGGTGCAGAACAGCTGGCTCACCCAGCACAGACCAAAGCTCTGTGTCGTCATGTATGTGACCGGGGTCAAGGTTGTCCCTAACAGTACCTTCAAATAAAGCTGCATCCTGAGGAATAATTGCGAGTCTGCCTCGGAGATCTAGAAGGCCGATGGTAGAGGTGTTGAGGTCATCTATCGAAATATTACCAGTGTCGGGTTCGATAATTCTGAATAGCGCCAAGGTCAATGAGGACTTTCCTGCTCCAGTGCGGCCAACAACGCCAATCTTTTCGTGGCTTTTAATATGAAGATTGATATTCTTAAGAACAAGGTCCAGGCCGGCCCTGTAGCGCGCTGAATAATTGTTGAAATCAACAGCTCCTTGGGCCGGCCAGCTAATCTTCGGCCTACGCTTCGATATAATATCTGGGGCTTCGCTGGGTAACCTAGCATATTCCAGTACGCGTTCGACGGAGACGATGTTCGTCTCTACCTCCACCGTCTGGCGGACGATCCAATTCAGACTGGTAGTAATCTGAAGCGCATACGACATGGCTAGCCCGACCATACCCGCCGACAGCCCGCTACCCGTGGCAACAGATATGATAGCAAATGAGGCTGCCGCTAAAATAATGAAAGAGCCGATGAACTCAAGCCGAACCGCCAACCATCGATTTGCACTAATGCTAGGGAAGTAGGCGCGAAGATTTGCATCTACTCGCCACTCGTTTTCAAGAGCAAACCTGTGTTGCTGGCGATAAGCACGTATGGTCGTGATTCCGCCAAGAGATTCCTGGAAGTGTGCGTATATAGGACTCCTACTGACGCTATCAAGCCGCTTGAGTTCTCTTGACGTTCGCAGGTAGTAACGTTGAATATAGAGATAAACGGCACCCAAGGGAATGATCAGTGCGACAAACATTGGCGTAGAGGCGGCGATCAATATAAGTGTGTAGAATGCTCGCGCACTGTTTACAAACAGCATGTTGAAAGTCCTGGCAAGGACTTCATCCACCCGATATATGTCGCTAGAGAAACGATTCAATATCCGTCCTGAAGGCGTGGTCTCAAAGAAGCTCATAGGTGACCTGAATATCGCGTAAGCCATTCGCTCATGGAGTTTTCGCGAAGCCTCGATGGAGCAGAATATCCACAGTATAAGAGTCTGGACCACCACGAGAGCGGCACCTCCAATACCAAAGGCGAAATAGATTCCGATATACTTTCCCACCTGTGGGTTGCCACCATACTCTTGGTTAACCTCGGACCATTGCTTCAGCCATAGGCTGCCACCTATTTGTGCTGTTTGTGCGCCTAGGGTCATCACTAAGTAGACAATGACAGCAACCAGATTGCTTGTCTTGGCATACTCTAAATACACGTTCCATTTGACCTTGCCCTGCTCGGAATACTCTTTACTTTGTTTTGACTTGATTCCCTCTCCTTCTTCATCCGTGAGCTTGCCCCGAGGCCCTTGAAAGGATGCTGTACTTGCACGTCGCAACGTGTTGCTGCTCATTCGACGTCCAGTCCCGCCATTTACCCGGATTGGAGCAAGCTGATTAATAACTTCTTGTGCCTCGTCCTTTTCGTCTGGCGACTCTTCCAGCGAATTGCCCGTACCGGTACCGAATACTGTCTTCGAGTCCTCGCTGCTAGAGCTTGTAGAGTCTTTGCTATCTTCCACACTAGGGGATGGCGTCTCTTGCTCGTCCTCGTTGTTGGCAGTCCTAATCAGATTGGCAACCTCGCCCTTCATTGCAATAAGCTGCTGATAAGTGCCTTTTTCCAGTATCCTTCCGTTGCGCAGTAAGATTATGAGGTCGGCTTCAAAAAGCACAGGAATGGAATTCGTTGCCAATATTCTAGTCTTGCCACCAAGAAGGCCTCTCGGTCCAAGGACGTTATCGATCAAATGCCTTCCGACGTGCTGGTCCACAGCGGAGAGACAATCATCGAGAAGGTAGACATCAGCGCGGGCATACACAGCTCGTGCCAGACTCAAACGAGCCTTTTGACCACCGGAGAGCGATATACCTCTTTCTCCTACCTCCGTTTGATCTCCGTCAGGGAGCGTCTTGAGATCATCGGAGAGTGCACAAGCTTGTATTGTACGCTCATAGAAGTGGGAATCCCAGCGGTGTCCAAACACAATATTCTCTTTAACGCTCGCGTTCATCACCCATGATTGCTGTGCTACATACGCTGTAGCTCCGTGTACTATCACCTCGCCATTAATCTTCCAAATGTCTCCTAGGATGGCTTGGAGTAACGACGATTTCCCAGATCCAACTCGCCCTACCACGCAGCTCAGTTCGCCTTTGTGTGCGATGAAGTTGATGTCTTCGAGGCATTTACGGCTCTCGTTGCGATCCCATGTGAAGGTTGCATCGCGAACGCGGACGGCCTCATCTTCCATATTGACGGCTGGTTCTCTCCTTTGCACTGCATCGGGCTGCAGTTCTTCCGCCGTGAAGAAGCTCGTCAAACGTCCCACTGCCACAGTCGCCTCGATGATTGAAGTGATTACCATGGGAAGGACAGCGAGCGGGAAGCCGAGTAGGTTGAACAAGGTTAAGGCTGGAAACACTATTTCCGTTGTAAGAGGTTCATCTCTGGTAAGGACAAAAACGGTGAATGTAGAGCATGAGACTAGAAAAGGCGTTGTCGACCAAGTGAAATTCGCAAACGCTTGGGAAGCTCCAATTTTGCGAAGTGTTTTAAGCTCCTGCTCGTTTCTCACAAAATTGAGCTTGTTCATGAAGGCTGTTGACCATGCGAATAACTTGATGCTTTTCATGTTGTTCAAGATCTCTGTCACCAGTCGCGTTCTAGCGTCTTTGTTCTTCATCTGCTTCTTTTGAAGATTTTTCATGATCCGAGCAATCAAGCCATTTATGGGTACCATAAGAATCATGGCCCCAACGCCAGCCAACATGCTAATACCTACCAACTGATACAACGATGCCATACATAAGACGATCTGAAACGGTGCGGACCATAACATTTGTCCATACTGCGTAAGGTCTTGAAGTCTTTGGGTATCCACCGCCATATAATTCACGATGTCCCCTGTAGACTTCGAAGCTCGACCTTCGTTGGACAATCTCATTGCCTTGGCATATATCATAGAGGTCAATGATGATTTGACTCTCATACCTGTCTCGAATGCACGCTGGAAGTACTGGTGGAGCAAGACAGTCTGCAGAACCGAAACAGCAAACATCGCAAGAGAAATTGCGGCACCCCTGATAACAGGTTGAGGTGCCTTACCCCTTCGATACGAGTCCACGAACGAGATCAATAGCCGTAGCAGTTGTGGCTGCACGAAGGACAAGATATCGCTCAGACTTTTAATAACAGTAGCTCGAAAATACGGACCACCAAAGCCTCGGAACAAAGCAATCCATAGTGAAGGGCGCTTTTTCTCAATCTGATCACTCCAAGTTTCCTCCAGCATTAGCCCTGTAACCTTTGTTGTATCCCTCTTTCTGAGATTCCACAGGTCGTCCTGGGTGAGGTATTCCTTGTAGCCATATTTCATCAACGGTGTCATCCAGCTGAATGTAAGGATGCTAAACACATCGGCATATTCAATTGGACATTCATCTTCATCTCCTAGCGCATCGTATGCGGACTGCTTCTTGGGCACCAGATATTCCAGAGCAAATTCCAAAATGGCAAGAGTCACGCTCACACAAAAGGTAATGAAGTATGGTAGTCGAGTGCGGAAAGCTTGCTGAGATATGAGTGATCGAAGCTTTACGCCGAAAGCTATCAAGAGAAACAGCCAGTAGAAGAGTACAACTCCGTTGGGTTGCCGGCTCCTCCAGTGCTCAATGTATTGAACGCCACCAATGACCGCCAAAGAACCCAGTGTGATGACCGAGGTCCAGAACCTGAAATCACCGAACCATATTCCTGGGAGCGCCTTGATCTGAAGACATGCTTGAAGCACAGTGGTGACCATCAAAGCCACGATGACTGAAAGTTTTGCGTAGAAGTGCCAATTTCTGCTGACAGGAGACGGACTAGTCTTCTTCAAAAACCACCATATCGCCGCTGCTCCAAATGTGATACCAAAACCGGCTACGACACTAACCCAAACGTCCAAAAAGCATGGTGTGAAGTCGTATCTGTAGGGGCTTATTGGCCCCCAGCCTTCGTAGTTACCACATAATGGCTGTGTCTTGCCGTCCTGCGCGGTGGCCCGAAGATAATCAGGCCAAAATGGTGGTTGTATTGAGCTGGCCAACAAAAGTGTTTGTGGCACTGCCTTAGACTGCATGCTCAGCTTCTTATTCCTCCAGCGAAACAAGCTACTGCGCTTTCTCCCAGTGTGCCAGCTCTCGCAGCTCTTTTCACTGACGGAATTCGGACATCAAGCAGGTAAGAGCATGTAGTAGTGTAGTAGTATGAGCTTCCAGCGATACCCTGAAACTCTCCCAGCCATGCGATTGTTTGTCCAACGGTCCGGTTGCCGGAGCATGCCCAAATTTTTGTGACGCAAATAAGATGGCCTGCTGTAGGGCTGAAGATCTTGCTAAGCATTTGCCAAGACGCGCAGCCATTCAACCCCCAACCACTACCAACCGTACAGCCCTACAGGTCTCATAGTATGCCCCTATGACTAACCCATGCAAATACCTGAAGCGAGCGAAAGACCCCTAAAGCTGCCTCCCTAGAGAACAATACATAGGGTAAAGAATTGGGGACTGGTCCTATCATCTAGGCAACACTTTGTTACTATGGGTAGAGGTTCCATATCAGCCCTATAGGGCTATACAGTTGGTACCTTAGCACGTAGTGCATTAGTGTCCCGAAATAAATACGGTTGTTCCTCACGGTATAGCTCGTCTTGTAAGTCTTGCACCTTGAGCTCAGTGTGCAACATTCGACTATCACAAGCGGTCATGAAAAGTCTGGATTGTTCCGTGGACGCGATTGGTTTGGCTCAAAAGCTTCAAATGCACGAGTAACATTATGCTATGCTAGGGGTATCACAATCATCGATTGCTAGGATGCTCTTCGTACCTACCCCTTACTAGTCTTTTTCTTCTTCTTCTTCTTCTTCTTCTACAACGTTAATACCAGGTACAGGTTTTGCCGACGCATAATGAGCGTTACTGTCGTGTTGCTGATGCAGCAGACTTCTACCTCCCCGTTCCTGCATTTCCTGTCCGTACTCGTCTTTCTCATCTCGGTCCAACACCGTAATATTAGGGTCCACCGTCGGTTTGGTAGCGCGCAGACCAGTTGGAATTGTGTCATCGTAACTGCCTGAATTTCCCAAATTACGAGGCACGGGGCGCCGGCTTGGTAGTGCTGGAGGCGACGGGCTAGGGTAGTATGTTGGCGGATTGATATTGATCTCATAATCCTCCTTCGGGTTAGGGTTGTCATTGCTAATCCTATCATATGGGGGAGATCGGTGAAATCGTATCTCGAGATCTGAATCATCTCCGTCATCAGCTTTCCGCTTGGTCGGTGTAGTAGGTTTGAGAGGACTCATGCCTTCTAATTCGGCGCTGAAGTTGAGGTTATCTGCGCGAATAAAGTTGTGAAGCTGTGGTGGTAGATCCTCAGACCCGTAAGCTACTGCACGCTCGCTCGCATATACTAGAAGTGCATTTCGAGACTCGGAACTCGCAGCTTTCAGGACCTCTTCCTCGGTATATTTTGCGCATGCTACCGGTTCCAAGTCGTTGCTTACGTATTCAAGTTTCCACCATTGCCAGTCTTTGGCGTCGGTACTGAGCATGTCGTCCTCGTCCTCTGGCTTGGTCTTCTCCAATACATACGTGATATGCGGGCTTGTCGAAACGCCTCGAAGCGTATACTTGAAGTGGGGAGGTTCTGCTGGGTCTTCTGAAGGCTTTGTGAATAATTGCCCAATCTCATTTAGCTTTTCGCGGGCGTCTTCCTGAACTTTCTCGAAAGCTAATCACCATCAATAAGTGAAATCACGTAGAAAGGCACCAGTTGCACTAACCTTGAAGTTTTTGGGATATTCTTTGGGTCAAAGCTTTGAGCTCTTCTGCTATGTTAGTAGACGAGCCCAGGGTTTGTCCCCAGTCTTGAGGCACTTCCTCAGCTCCCATTCGTCCTTTGTAAGGTTCCTGATATGAGGTAGTCTGTTCGAAGTACGCTGTTGCCATGGCGAGCAATCCAGTAGCGTCAACCTGATTACCATTGGAGGGGGTTTTGGCATTTACCATCCATGATCGTGCCACCTCCTCATTATGTAGATCAGCCTTCACGCGGGCTTTGCGGTCTCGCATGTCTTTCGCTAGCGCAGTCGCTGAGGGTAGATAACGGTCTAGGTACAATACGGCTGGGATATCAATCCCAAGCCCGGAAACTTCAGCCACCTTATTAGCCAATTCTATGGTGATCACCTCACCAGCCCCCTCGAAGTAGGTCTCTTCCTCTTCGTTGCTGTCTTCCCAAAGAATCCGATCCATAACCTCGTACAACGTGAAACCCTGACCAGCTACGTCGCTCTCAATCAAGGTATTCAAGCACCAGAACGATTCTGACTGAGTGCATGTTGGATCGTTCTTATTACGTTTCGTACCCCTCGACTCGAACACTGAAGCTAAAGGGGAACCCGTTGCAACATGGGCTGTTGCAGAGTGCCATATGCCATAAAACTTAGCTATCTTATCGTTTTCATACCCACTCAGGCCTTCAAGTCCAGCCAGGACATCGGTGCTACCGTAAGCTCTATCTGTCTCGTCAAGAAACGCCATTAGACGTTGACATTCATATATGATGTCGTTCTCGTTAATGTGTCGCCCATCTGAATCCACATTGACAATCCTCAGCAGTTTAACGGGAGCGCCATCCCACCAATCTTTCTCGCGGCCATAATCTGGTAGCATGTGATTGCGGTTCAACAACGCTTCTCTCGCCATTGGAATTGCGTGCAGTATCGTTATAAGGGCTGGTAGACGATGACCTGCTGGGGAAGGTTTGATGAAAGCCGGCACGTTTCGCTGACGTCTGCGAAGATTTGGTTCAGGGTTCAACAAGATCTCTTGGGTCTGGGCTCCAGCAAGCGTCAACGCCCATTTTGCGGGCTCGTAATGGCTGCGAGTCGCGGGTCTCAAAGTCTTACTCTGGGTATCCACAACTCCAGTCTCTTGAGGAACCATGTCATCAGCCCCTACTCTTGACATTGCTAACGTTCTGTTGACTAGTTCCTCATCGGAATTGACGTTGATGGGATAAGTTGCATCTGAAGAATTTCAGTCAATCCGAACTGCCGGTCAGCCATGGCTACGAATTGCTCACGGTCTGATTGATCTACCACCGCCTGGCTCACTCGCGAAGGTGGTCTAGAAGGTGCATCTTCCGCAAACATATTCGGCTTAAGCGTGTCGGCAGGGTGAATTGTAAAGTCTGATTCAGAGGCTATGTCAGTCGGACCGGTCCTAACGTTCGTAGCGTCACTCCACTGTGTACATCATCGCTGTGGGACATGTACTCACCGCCTTGGTTGCCGGCATTGTCAACATGAAATTCGTTCTCATTCCATGTGGGCTGGTTTTGCTGTTACCGTGTAAGTCAAGGCTGAGGATTTCATGCAGGAAGAAGGCTCACCTGTTCCGGAATGCTTTGAGGATTGTCAAGAAATGCATTTATTGCATTGTTGAGGTCATTATTATGAGCCTATAGTCGCTCATTTGATTAGTCTCAAGCCGCAGGGTATGCCAGCACCTAGTTCAGACCTTCAGCCAGTGTATAGCTCTCGCGCGCGTCAGTCCTGGGTCGCCGGCGAAACTGATGAATGCATTGATGTCGCCATCAGGGGCGTCTCTTGATGCTCCCATGATAACAGACCCGCGTTTATCATACGCCTACACATACATTATTGAGGAGGCAAGTGTGTGACGACAGCTATATAATATACATAGTATGGAATACATAGAAGCTTAGCTGCCCGCGGGCCGCGCTCCCGGTTGCGCCCACTGCAGATCCAGAATCGGAAGCGAAAATGAAAAGCCCCGAAACATAGTCGCCAGGGCAATAAGATCAAGGGCTAGCTCCGGGCTAGGTACCTACCAGGCTTAATAGATAGGAATACCCTAGGGCTACCTACTCTAGGTCCAGCCCCTAATATTACTTCCCTCCCTAAGGTGCTCTGCCCAAGAACTACTAGCTAATACTTAATCTATCTAAGTAAATTCCCTACATATGTTGAAAAGAGATCTAAATATCCTGAATTAATCAACTAAAGAGCATAGAGCTATAAGAACTACAAGTTGACATCCGTCTACCAAGTCCTCCCAGAGTCTGCTTCGCTAATTTAGCTCTGCCTTACGGCCGAATTTTAAAATATTCATTACTTTTCCTTACAGGTAAGAATGACCTGAATTGATCCCAAGGAAGTTTAACTCATAGTAATGAGTTCATTAGCACAAGAAGGGCAAGAGATTTAGCTCAAGAAAAGCCGAGCGCTCGATGAGAAATTTTATCCATGCAATGTAAGAGAATGGAGCATAAGACATGTATATAGCAGGAATGTTTAAGCTAGGTTCAACACTTATTAAGCTCCTATAAAGCAGCAAACGTCTTTATTATTTACTTATCAAGTGCGAAAATGATATAACAAAGGGTTAGAAACCTCTAGAACTATAATTTCTAGAGGTATTATTAGGATCGACTTATCAGGTTTAGCTCTATATGCATGACTTATGCTCCATTCTCTTGGTTTAAGGTTCCTCCGTTGCTCCCTTGCAGTGAAAAGTGTTCCTCTTGGAAGCTTCATTATTACCTTAGGTCAGCGTCTCTAGGGTCTAATAGCCTACTACCAGGGTCTATGTCTAAGCATATCTAGGCTACCAGGTATTGGGAGATTGGCATGGGAAGAAAATAAGAAAATGAAGTGGGCAATAAAACTTCCCCCTTATCGCTACTTTAACAACCAGTTCAGCTATTAACTCCAATATAGTTACAATTAAAAGAGCTTATCCAGCGCATTAATTTAGTACCTAAATTATATATTATAAATAATATATCCTTCTTTAATTTAAAGGTAGAAGTCCTTAAAATTATAAAGATCTTATTTATTAATAAAATTATATAACTTATAAAGTATAGTAGGGAAATTTAACTCTAGTATAGTTTATAACTAAGATAAAGTATAAATAATATAATATTAAATAATTAAATATCTATTAGTTATAACCTATTTTTTATTATATAAATTAAATATATAAAAAGAAATCCTATTTATAAAAGAGAAAGCTTTTTTATATATATTTATTTATAATTTATTTAATAACTTTAATTAACTTTAGTTTATAGGATTAACTATTATAATTATTATAATTAATAGTTTTAGCTTTTTTTAGTTAATAATATTAATTATTATAATTACTATAACTACTTTTTAATTTTATATTTTTTTATATTTTAAGTTATTTAACTTTAAAACTATTTTTTAATATATTAATTAATTTATAATATTATTCTTTTATTAAGGAATTTTTATTTTAAAAAGATTATTACTTTTTTAATAATTATTTACATTATTTAATTATTATTTTTAATTTATAAATTATATTATATTAATAGATTTAATAGTTATAATTTTATATTTAAAATATATATATTTTTTAAAAAAAATATTATCTTTCTTTTCTTTTATAAAAATATATTAAATATATTTATTTTAAAAAAAGTATAAAGTAGTTAAATTTATAATATATTTTAATAAAATTAATTATATAATAAAAAAATTTGAAAATAAAAAATAAAAAGTTAAAATTACTATAAATAATATTATAGAACTATTAATTATTTAAAAATAAGAATTATAATATATTTATATTTAAAGATATTTTCTAAAAGATTATAAATAAAAGTTATTTAATAAAAAATTATTTAATATAAAGAATTTAAAAATATTAGAAAAATTAAAATAAATATGAAAAATAAATATGTAGTTATGAAAGTTATTTTTTTTAATATTTTTATTAATTTAATTTATTTTTTTCTTAAGATTTTTAAGTAAATAAATAATTTTATTAATAAAATTTCTTTAACTTTTTAAGGTAATTAAGTATTAAAAATAACTTCTATATTTTTTTTAACATATTATAATCTAATTATTTAATTAAATATTTAATTTTTTTATTAATTTTTTAATAATCTAGGATTTTTTAAATATTATACTCCTTATTATTTTAATTAAAGAGTAGTAAAACTATTTATAATAGTATTTTAAATTTTATTTTTTTTAAAAATAAAATATAAAATACTAATTATTTATATATTAGTTAGAGTAAGTCTAGAAAATAGTTTACATTTTCTTTATATTTTTTAATTAAGAATAAACTAAGCTTTATATAATTTAGTTTATTATTAAGTTTATTAATTTTAAAATTTCTATAAAAAAGACATATTTTATTCTTTTTAAAAATATTTAAACTTTTTAAATATTTTTAATTATAATATATTATTAAGTAATTACTTAGGAATTATAATTTTTTTATAATTTTTAATAGATTTTTCTTATTTTCTAAATCATTATTATTATTATTTATATTTTAAGCTTTATTTCTTTAAATAATAATATTATTTTAAAGTTTAATTTTTTTAACTATTAATTTATAAATAAAGTATAGCACTTATTTTTAATTTAATTTTTATTACATTTATTAATAATTTTTAAAATTTAAAATTAAAGAGTTTATCTTTATCTAAAATTATATGTTTAAGAATTTTATAATTAGTTACTATAATTCTTAAAAATATATAGGTAAAATTTTCTATACTAAAAACTTTTTTATATAGTATAAAATATATCTATTTTATTTATTAATTACTAATTATTAAAATAATATTATATATTATATTTATTAATTATTTTTTTAATTTTAAAAGTTTAATAATAAAATTCTATATAATACTTTTTTATAAATTATTAAGAAAAGTAAATAATCTTATTTCTTTATAAGATTTATATTAGGAGTATTTTATTCTAATATAAATATTATATTAAATAATATATTTTTTAATATATTTTTATATTCTTAGAAAATAAAAGTTTTTAAATATTTTTTTAAGTATTTTTTCTATTCTTTAATATTTATTAAAACTCTTTATTTTATAATGAATTTTTAAAATCTCTTCTTAAGTAATTATAAAGATATAAATTTATTTTTAAAAAATTAATAATTTTAAATTTATTTTTTTTAAATAAGTTATAATTATTAATATTTTTATAAATTTTAAATATAATTTTATTCTTTAATAAGTTTTTTGATATTCTCTTAATTAAATTTTTTATTCTAATAGTTATTATAATTACTATTTATAATTTTATTATATTAGGTCTAAATAATTTATCTTTATTTTATATTAATAATATTTTAAAAATTTATTAAATATTAACTATATAATTAATTCTTTAATTAAATATATTTATAATATTATTTTTACTACTCTTAATATAATTAATTTTATAATTAAATATAAATAATTTTTTATGTTATTAAGCTAGATATTTATTAAGCTCTTTAATAAATAGGAAATATATTAAATTCTTATAATTTAATAAAATTTAAATTTAGTACTTAATTCTTTTTAAATATACTTTTTATATATAAGATATGTCTATAATAATAAATAGTTTTTTATTATATATTAAGTATTTAGTCTTAATATATAATAATTTTTAATTATAAAATGTTATAAAATACTAGTAAAGCCTTCTCTTCTTTATAATACTATTATTAATAGTTTTTAATTAATTTATTACTATTTTAAATATTTTATTAAAGGTATTAATATATACTTTAATTCATTATTTTAAATTAAATTAATATAATATAAAACTAGTTATAAATTATTTTTACAGTTTTTAAAATAAGGCTTTTATATTATTTAATTATATAAATAATATATTATTATAAATTAAATTAATAAAAAAATTAAAAAATAATTATATCTTTTCTTATTTATAAGGGTTAGCTATTTAATTATATTTTTTATTTTTTTAAAATTTATCTTAATTCCCTTATTAAAAATAATAAATTTAAGAAACTTTACTTATTTTTGATAAAATTTATATTTTAATAATTTTAAATATAAATTTATCCTTTTAAACTTTTTTAGTACTTTTTATATTTATTTAATATACTTTTTAAATGTATTTAAATATATAAATATATTATTAATATATACTAAGATAAACTTATTAAGATATTTTTCTAAAATATTATTAATAAATACTTAGAAAATTATTAGAATATTTATTAAGTTAAATAGTATTATAAGATATTTATATAGATCTTATTTAATATAAAATATTAATTTTTATTTATCTCCTTTCTTTATATAAATTTAATTAAATATATTAAGAATATTAAATTTAATATATTATTTTTTTTTAAATTTATTTTAAAACTTACTAATTAAAAATAAGAAATAACTATTTTTTATAATAATATTATTAAGTACTCTATAATTTATATATAGTCTTAGTTTTTTATTTGTCTTTAATATAAATAGAATAGAATAATTTATTAATAACTAAGATTTTTAAATAAATCCTTTTTATTTTTTTTAATGTATTTTATAAAAATAATTATCTTATCTTTTAATAGTAAATATATTAGCTTTTTAGTATATTATTTTTTAGAAATTAACTTTATTTTATAATTCTATAGTTAATATTTAAAAAGGGCTTTATTAATACTTTTTTTTTTAAATAAGATTTTATATTCTATATATTTATTAAGTAGTTTAGTAATTATAAATTTATTTATAAATCCTATCTAACTCTATAATAGTATTTTTTTTAAAAAAAAAATTTTTTTTTTATCTAAGTAATAATATAAAAAAAGTTAAATTCTTTAATTAAGGTAATTTTATTTATATAATTATTTATAAATATTAGTATTTAAAAGCTCTATTTTATTTTAAAATTTATTTTTTTAAATTATTAAATTCTTAAAATAATATTATTTACTCCTTTAAATATTAAATTAAATATATATTTTTTATATCTTTATCTTATCCTTAAATTTAATTTTTTAATATAATTATTAATTATTCTAATTTTAAATTTATTATAATTTATTAGTATATATAGCTTATATTTTATTATAAGTAACCTAAGTTTTTTAATTATATTAAGTTTTATTAAATCTTTATTTAATCTATTATTAATATCTTAATTAAATTTCTATTAACCTTTACTTAAAATTAAGATTTAATATTATTATAAGATTTTATAATAGTAATTTAGTTAATTTAAAATAGATTTTATTATGTAATCTTTTTATTAAAAGACCTTCTAATTTTTTAAGTTTTTATATTTAAAAGTGTTAAGCTTAACTAGATTTATTAAATTTAAAAATCTTAAAAATAAAATATCTCCTTTATATTTTAGTAGATTTATTATATCTTTAATAACTTTTTAAGCTATATTTTTTATTATTTATAAAATTATTTATTTATTTAATAAAAGTATCTCTTTATTTTTAAGAAATCTTAATCCTCTTAAAATCTTTATATAAATTAGTTTTATTATATTATATAGTTTTCCTTAAAATATTTTTTTAATTCTTTTTATAATAAAGTCCTTTTTTATTATAAATCCTTTTATATTCTTTTTAATTAATTTATAAATTATAGTCTTAAATAATTCTTTAAATTATTATATTAAAGTAAGGATTTTAATTTTTTTATTAATATTATTTTTAATAATAAAGATAATATCTTAAAAAAGTATTTATTAAATATTTTAATAATATCTTTTTTATATAAAATAACTTTTTTCAATATATACTAATTAACTTTTTTTAATTTTAATATTAGTTTAATATAAATTTTAAAGATTACTTAAGAACTTATTATTAAAAAATTATTTTTAATAATATAATTTTTTTTTTAATTTCTAAATTTTTATATATAACCTTTATTTATTAAAAACTCTAATAACTTATTTTTTATAATATTAATATTTTAAAATTATATACATTCTTTTAATTAAGGTTTAAAAATATTTATTATTTTTTTTAAAATATAATAAAAAAATATATTTTAAATCTTTATTAATATAAAAGAATTAGTATAAAATATTATATATAAGTTTATTTTTTTAAGAAATATATTAAATATTCCTTTTTTTAAAAAAACTTTTATAATTTAAATATTTTTATATTATCTTCTTCTATTATTATTCCCTCTTTAAAAACTAGGATAATATTATTTTATTAATATTGTTTTAAAGCTTAATTAATAATTACCTACTATTAAATTTAAGATATTTATATTATTAATAGAGTATAGTATTTAAAATATAATAAAAAAATTTAATTTTAATATAATTTATAATTAAAGTAAAATATAAATAATATAATATTAAGTAGTTAAATATTTATTAGTTATAAATTCTTCTTTATTATATAAATTAAATATATAAAAGGAAATCCTATTTATAAAAAAGAGCTTTTTTTAATATATTTATTTATAATTTATTTAATAACCTTAGTTAATCTTAGTTAATAATATTAATTATTATAATTATTATAATTAATAGCCCTAGTTTTATTTAATTAATAATATTAATTATTATAATTATTATAACTACTCTTTAGTTATATACCTTTCTATATTCTAAACTACCTAACTTTAAGAGTATTTCTTAGTATATTAATTAACTTATAATACTAAGAAGATTTATAAAAAATTTTAAATAAAAAATAATATTAATTTTATAATAAAAACTATTTTTAAAAATATTATTCTTATAATTTATAAATATTATAAATAACTTTTTAATATTTTTATTAATATTATTAATTATTTAAAATTATTACTTTTAAGTATTATATAATCTTAAAAATAATAATTTATTAATATTAATAAATATTTTAATAAATTTAAGAATATTAAGTTCTAAGTATAAATTATTATTAAAAAAAGTTTTTTTATTATTACTTAATATTATTTTATTTTTAAAAACCTTATTATTATTTATAAATATAATATTTATAACTCTCTTTAACATATAATATAAAAATAAGGATTTAATTATAAATATAGATAAAAATAAAATAAAAATAAAAATATATTTAATTAATTAATACTACTACTACTTTTATTTATTTATATTAAGGTTTATAAAAAGAAAAAGAAATATCTAAAATATTTAAATAAAATATTCTAAAACTTTAAAAATAATTATTTTAAAGAAATATTAAATTAATATAATAAAAAAACTATTTTAAAGTAATTAAAGAATTATAATAATAATTATTGAAAAAATAAAAGTTATAAAATAATATAGCTTAAAATAAATAATTATTTTAAATAAATATATATCTTTAATACTATCTCTATATAAGGTAGTAATAAATAATATTAAAATTAATATAATAAATCTTAATTATTTAAAGAGAATAATTAATAAATTTTAAAAATAAAATTATTATATCTTTATTAATTATAAAATTGAATAATTTTATTGATTTTAAAAGCTTTATAAAAGTAAGTAATATACTTTTTTAATAATAAATTTTATCTTTCCTAAAAATATTAATATAATTATTAATATTAATAAGTTTTTTAAATATAATATAAGAACTTTAAAATATATAATTTTTATATTAAATAATATATTTTAATTATAATATTTTAATTATAATATTTTAATTAAAATATTATAATTTAAAACTTAAATTATAATCTTTAAAAATAAAAATTAAAATAATTTATAAAATTATTAAAATTATCATTATTCCTTATAAATAGTAATACTAATATAATAATAAAAATTTTAGAATTAGTAATAGTAGAATAAAAAAAGAAATTTATTAAAATAACTATAATTATAAAAAAGTTTATAGAGAAGATAGTAGTTATTGTAACTATTAAAATAATTATAGATAGGATAAAGAATAATAAAAATATAATAAAAAAAGGTTTTAAATCTCTTTAAATTAAATACTTTTTTTATAGAATTATATTTAAAAAATAAATAAAAGACCTATAAAAGTATAAAAGTTATAATATATTAAAATCTTAATAATACTAAATACTTAATATATCTATTTATTATAATATATTATATAAAAATTATATAATATAATAGTATTAACCCTATATAATAAAAGTATAATATTATTATAGTATAAAAGTCTTAGAATAATTTATTTTAAACTATATTTTATAATTTATAAAAATAAGAATATAATTTAATCTAACGATTAAATAAGATCCCTAATGTAATAGACTAGAAATTAATATAAATATATATATATATATTTATAAAAAAAATTATCTTAAATTAATTTAAGTTATTAATTATAATTTAATTTTTTAAATAATTTAAATCTATCTCTAATATAAAAGGAAATATTATATACTTGTAATTTATAATATGTATGTTATATTATTTAAAGTAATAGAAGAAATTTACTTTAAAAAAATATTTATTTTTATTAATAAAGTATTAAAAGAAAATATAATTTATAAATAAATCCTTTTAAAGGACTTTAATATTTAATATTCTAACTAATTTAAAAGAAATATAAAATTAAATAAATTAGTAATATAATTAAAAAAGATTATAATATAAAAAGGCTTTAATTTAATTCTTAAATTAGAAATAATTATAAAACCCTTAAATATTAATTATTTAAATAATTATAAAGAAATAATAATAAACCTAGTTTAAAAAACCTAATAGATTATAGAATAAGTTATTTATTATAATATAGCTTTAGAGTTTTAAAATTATTTTAATTACTATTTAATTCATATTTTTATTATATTAAAGTTAGAGTTTATTAAATTTAAAAAAAATAAAAATATAAAAAAATTAATTAAAAGGTATTTTAAGTTATTTTAAAGAAATATATTCTATACATTAATAAAATTTATATATAAATTTAAATTAACTTCTTTATTAAAGATATTACTTAAGTAATTTAATAAATACTAAATTAAATAATATTAAATTTTAAATTTAAATATTTTTTAAAAATATACTTAGATTAAAATAAAGAATATTTAAAAATAATTTATAAAATAAGAACTACTAAAAAATAATATAAAAATGATAGGAATTTTAGAGATTAAAAAAAATTAATGATCTTAAAAAATTTAAAAAAATAAACCCTATAATAAGCCCTGACTAATAATTATAAAGAGAAAGTATTAAAGATTAAAACTATTAAAAAATTTTAAAAGCTTAATAAATAAGTTTAAAATAGGAGTATTATTTAAATAGCTTTTATATCTAAAATTTAAAATAAAAATAATATTCTTTATAAGGAGAATAAGGAGAAGATAAAAGTTTTATAATAAAAAATTATTCTCTAAACTAACCCTTATAAACTTATTAGATATATTAAAGTAATTATTTAAATTCTTATTGCTATTATTACACCCCTTCTAATATAAATTTATAATATAAGCTTATATTTATAATACTAACTAGTATATTAAAAGAAAGTTAAGATAATTATAATAAAAAAGTTAAATAAAAAAGATTATTATAACTTAAAATCTTATAAGCTTATTTTATTACTAAATATATTAAGTAAAAATATAAAATTTATTCTTATAAAAAGAGTATTAGTTATTATAAAGCTCTATTACCTTTTTTTAATAATATATTATAGGGAATATAAGTCTTTTTTAATAAAGTATATGATTTATTTTTTATTAAAGTAAATTACAATATAAATTAAAAAAATGATTAAGTTTTAAGCTTATTACTTTTAAATATCTTAGGGGCTTTTAATAATATTAATTATTAAAGATTATTTTAAAATATTTAAAAATAAAAATATAATAAAAGTTTAATAGGATAAATAGCTAGCTTCCTTATATAAAAGATTAAATAAATATATTTTAATAAAGGACTTATATAGCTATTTAATATAAAGGTTGAAATTCTTTAAAAATTATCTTTATTATTAATTTTATAGCTACTCTATAATTATCAAGCTTTTCAAGTTACTAATATTATAGTTTTTAAATAACTTATCTTTAAAATTTTCTAAGTTTATTTTACTCTAGTTATCTAGTACTTAAACTTTATTCTACTTAGTTATCTAGTACTTATATACTTTATATAAGTATAGGTCCCTTTTTATCTAAAAATCTCTTTCTTATTATTATAAATTAAGAAATACTCTTAGGGTTAAGTAGTTTAAAGTATAGAAAAAGTATATAATTAAAAAGTAATTATAATAGTTATAATAATTAATACTATTAATTAAGAAAGACTAAGGTTACTAGTTAAAATAGTTATAATAATCAATATTATTAACTAAAATTAACTAAGGGTATTAATTAAACTATAAATAAATATATATATAAAATTTCTTTTTTTATAGATAGGATTTGTTTTTATATACTTAATTTATATAATAAAAAGAAGTTTATAACTAATAAATATTTAATTACTTAATATTATATTATTTATACTATACCTAAATTATAAATTATATTAAAGTTAAATTCTTTTATTATACTTTGAATACTATACTTTATTAATAATATAAGTATTTTAGATTCAATAATATATAACTATTAATTAAACTTTAAAAAAAATATTATTAAAATAATATTATTTTAATTTTTAAAGAAAGAATAATAATAGGAAAAAGTAGTATAAAAATATTTATATTATAAAACTTTTTTTAAAAAAAAAGAAATATTTAATATGTTTCTTAAAGAAGTAGATTTATATATAATATTCTATATTAACTTCTTTATATTAATAAAGGTTTGAAATATATTTCTTTTATTATATTTTAAAGAGAATATAATAAATATCTTTAAATTTTAATTAGAAAAATATATATAACTTTAAAATATTAATACTATAAGAGATAAAGTATTAAAGTTCTTAATAAATAAAGATTATATATAAAAATTATTAACATTATATTTTTAAAATTTAATAAAAATTAAAAAATTATATTTTTAAAATTTAATAAAAATTAAAAAATTAAAAAAAAGTTAATAAATTTAAAATGAAAAAAAGTAGTAATAGAATTATATTAATTAAATTAGTTAATAATTACTTATATTATTTAATATTAAAAAGGACTTAAAAAGGAAATTAAGAATAAATTAATTTATCCTAATAATATAACTAACCTAATATTATTATTTAGTAAGGTTTATTTAATTAATAATTATATATATAAAAAAATAAGAATAAAGAATTTTAATTTTAAAAAAGAAATTAATATAAAAAAATATTTTAATAATTAATTTTAAATCTTAAAAAAACTAAAAAAGAATAAGAAATAAAGAAAGGATTTATTTAAAACTAAGTACTATAGATATTATAAGAAGAGATACTATAAAAATAATTACCCTGTATTAAAATGCTAAGTAATTATAATAGAAAATTACTCTATTAATTTTAAAAATTAAATTATTAAATTAATAAATTAAAAAAAAGAGTTACTTTATTAACTATAAATTATTTATAAATAGCTTATTATAATAATTATTATAAAACTTATAAATTAAAAAAGTAAGGATTAAAATAATTCCCTAAAATACTTTATTAGTAGGTAGTTATAATAAATAATAAAACTCTAAGATTACTTAATTTAAAAAAGAATTAAAACTACTTAATTAATAATAATAAAGAAGAACTTATTATTAGAGATAAATCTTTTAATGATAAATTCTTAAATAATCTTTAGAATTAATATTAAATTAATATTAAAATTAAAAAAAAATTAATTAAAATATATTAAAAAAGGTTATTTTATATAAAAGAATAAATTATTTATCTAAATAATATCTTACTTAAAATAGAGTAGTATATAAGAGAGATATTATTAAAATAATTAATAAATACTTTTTTTAAGATATTATTCTTATTAAAAAAAATAACATTAGTAGGAAAGATTAATACCCTTACTTTAATATAATAATTTAAAGAGTTATTTAAGATTATAGCTTAAGAGCTAGTTAAAGAAGATATAAAAAAACTTATAATAATTAAAAATCTTATTATAAAAAGGATTAAAAAAATATTTTAAAGGGAACTATATAATATAATAGAACTAATTTATATAAAGATTTTAAGGGGATTAAATTTTTTTTAAAAATAAAAGGGTACTCCTATTAAATAAATAATTAATTTTATAAATAATAAAAAATATAGTTTAAAAACTTATTAAAGATATAATTAATTTATTAAAGTATAAAAAAAATATTTTACTTTTAAAGTTTTTAAATCTATTAAATTTAATTAAGCTTAATACTCTTAAATATAAAGAATTAAAAAAAATTAAAAAGTTCTTTAGTAAAAGGGCTATATAATAGAACTTATTTTAAGATTAAATAAATTACTATTATAGAATTTTATAATAATATTATATTTTAATTTTAAATAAAGATTAATAAAAATCTAGTTAAGATTATAATTAATAGTAAATTAAATAAGGATTTAATAAAACCTAGTATAATTAAAAAACTTAGATTACCTATAATAAAGTATAAGCTATATATATTAATAAATTATAATAGATTTATAATTAAAATAGTTAATAATTATATTAGAAAGTTAAATTTAAGAATAGGATAAACATATAAAAAGTATATATTTAACTTAATATTTAAAGGAGTAGATAATATTATTCTAAAAATTTAATAATTTAAAAAAGTAAATCTTAAAATAAAATAAAGTTCTTAAATATTAGTATTTATAAATAATTATATAAATAAAATTATTTTAACTAAAGAACTAGACTTTCTTTATATTATTATTTAAATAAGAAAAAAGATAAAGAATAACTTTAAAAAAGGAGATATTATAATATTATAAAGTTAGATAAAACTTATAAATAAGTTTATAACTACTAAATTATTTAATAAATATATAAAATATAGAATCTTATTTAAGAAAATACTTTTTATAAAGCTCTTTTTAAGTACTAATTGTTAGAACCTAATAGGAAGTAATAGAGAGAATACTATTACTATAAATATCTAAGTATAGGCTTAGTAGAAGGGTTTAAATAATTTAATAATTAAAATATTTAAACCACCAGTTTAAATAAATTATTAAATAATTTATAGATTAATTCTATTAAACTAGATAATCTTAGTAAACTTTTTTATATTTATAATAATTAGGATTCTTACCCACTTTAAATAGATCTCTTTATATTTAATTTATATAATTAATTAATAATTATTTCTAGCCTTTAAAAGACTTAATCTTATATTATTAAATAATATTAAGTTATATTTAGCTTACTTTATTTATATTATTTTTTAATTACTTATCTTTAGAAAACTTATATAATATTAATTTATAATACTTTAAATACCCTTAAGTATAAATTTATTAAATTAATAAAGTATAATAACCTTAAATAAGACTACTTAAAACTAATATTATAGCTTTAATAAAGGATATTAAGAAAATATTAAAATTATCTAATTAAACCTTTATTATAAAGAGAGAAAGAAGCTTAAAAAATAATTATTATAAATTTAACTTTATTTTTACTTTTATAAGGGAATAGTCTAAAATAAATAATAAATAATAATTACTATTATCTTTATATATAAAGATATATGGAAATAGGTATAACTATATTTATAAAAATATTTTAATAATTTAATAAATATACTAGATATAATAAGGTAGATAGAGAATTTTATATACTTTAAAATAAAATTTTATAAAATATTTATACCTTTAAATAAAATTAACTAAGTAATATAAGTAATATAATATATTAAATAAAAGAGGTTTATAGTAGAATTTATAACTTAATTCTAATAGTATACTATTAAAATAAAGTAGAATAATAATATATTTATAATAATATATAGAAAGAGATTAAAAAAATTATTAAAAATAAGCTTATAAAAACTAGAATAAGTATTAATACACTTAATAAGCTTTAAAAGGAAGCTATTAAAATTAATAATAATTTTTTTAAAAAAATTATAAAGAAAAAATATAATAAAAGGATTACTAGAATAAATATCTTAGAATATTATTTTAATAAAAACTTTAACTTTAATTATAGAAAAAAGATATATAATTTATATAAATTAATACTAATAAAAATTAATATAATAAAGAAGAGAATTATATAAAGAAAGTTAAATTAAGAGATAAATAAAAAAATATTAAAATACTATAATTATAATAAACTAGATTATTTTACTAAAAACTATAAATTAAAAAATATAATAAAAAAGTACCTATTAAGAAGAAAGAGATTTTAGAAGATAATAAATTATTATTAATATAAAATAATCTAAAATTTAATATAATATTAAAGATAGTAAATATAATAGAAAAAATAATAGATTAACTATAAAAAGGTATTAATAAATTATTAAAGGAATTAGATAATAATAATAATAAAATTATAAAGGATTTAATAATTATATCCAACTAATAAGAATATTACTTATAAGGATTTTTATATAAGATATAGAATAGTATATTTCTATTAATTATAATAGAGCTTAAAAATTAAGATAAATGTTAGAACTAGGGCTAGGATAGGCTGGTGATAGATGCTACGCTAGGAGGGCGAAGCTTATATTATAAATGTTTAGTATATCTAGTAGGACTAAGTATATTGAATATCTTAAATATATTAAATATATTTAGTAAGGAGTAGGGGGATTAGTATGCTAAATATACTAATTATTAAAATCTTAGCAGACTTTCCTATATCTATATAGTTAGGGCTCTCACCCACCTTAAATAAATCTCTTTATATTTAATTTATATAATTAATTAATAGTTACTCCTAGTTTTTAAAGACTTAATTTTATATTATTAAGTAATATTAAGTTATACCTAGCTTACCCTACCTATATTAATCTCTAATTACTTATCTTTAGAAGACCTATATAATGTTAGTTTATAACACTTTAAATACCCTTAAATATAAGTTTATTAAATTAATAAAGTATAGTAACCCTAAGTAAAACTACTTAAAACTAATATTATAATATTAATAAAAAATACTAAGGAAGTATTAAGATTACCTAATTAAACCTTTATTATAGAGAAAGAAAGAAGCTTAAAGAGTAATTATTATAAATTTAATTTTACCTTCGCTTCTATAAAAGAACAGTCTAAGACAAATAGTAAATAACAATCACTATTACCTTTATATACAGAGATATATAGAAATAGGTGCAACCTTATCTATAGAAATACCTCAACAACCCAATAAATATACTAGATGTGATAAGATAAATAAAGAATTTTATATATTTTAAAGCGGAACTCTATAAGATCTTCACACCTTTGAATAAAATTAATTAAGTGGTATAAATAATATAATATATCAAGTAAAAGAGGTCTATAATAGAATTTACAACTTAATTCTAACAATATACAATCAAGATGGAATAGGATAATAATCTCTTTAAAAAAATTATAAAGAAAAAATATAATAAAGGAATTACTAGAGCGGGTGTCTTAAGATATTACTTTAATAAGAACTTTAACTCTAACTATAGAAGGAAGGTACACGATCTATATAGGCTAATATTAATAGAGATTAATATAATAAAAAAGAGAACTATATAAAGGAAGCTAAATAAAGGGGTAAATAAGAAAATACTAAAATACTATAGCTATAATAAACTAGGCTATTTTACTAGAGATTATAAATTAAAAAATATAATATTAAAACCTTAGATTAATATAATAAAAAGAGTACCTATTAAAAAGGAAGGGACTTTAGAAGATAATAAACTATTACTAGTATAAAATAATTTAGAATTTAATATAATACTAAAGATAATAAATATAATAAAAGAGATAATAAATTAACTATAAGTAGGTATTAATAGACTATTAAAGGAACTAGATAATAATAATAATAAAACTATAAAAAATCTAATAACTATATCTAACCAATAGGAACATTACCTACAAGGATTTTTATATAAGATATAGGATAGTACACTCCTACTAATTATAGTAGGGCTCGAAAATTAAGATAAATATAATAAGTATTATAACAAGTTTTAGGAAATACGAAATAAATAACTTAAATTAGGTTATAATAGAAAGGCTTAAATAAATAAATAAAATTAGAAAAATAATCTTAACTAGGAGCAAGTAAACTATAAAAAGGAATAAGAATCTAGATTATTTTAAAGGGATTAAAGATAGGGTATATATAATTATTAAAATAATATATACCATCCTAGATACAGGGAAATCTACTAGAATAAATATATAAGTATATAGTATCTAAAATATAATATAGTATAAAGGGAGGCATAAAGGTTTATATACTCACTATAATATCTTATAGAAGTGTTTAAATAGTGTGAGATTAACTACTACTTATAGTACCTATATAAAAAGAGAGGAATATATTACTTCTTAAAAAAATTAAATAATTAATACTAAGTATTTAAAAAGATACTAAATAAAGATTATTATTATAAAGACTATAAAGGGGTATTATAGGAGATATACCTATACCCTAACTATTATAAATATATATAAGCTAAGATTTTAGTGAGATTCCACCTAAAGAAGAATTTAACTCCTTTATTAAATAATTAGAGAAAAGACTAATTATCTATACTAAAAATAGGTATAAAAAGATTAATACTATAACCCCTAAATAATAAATATACTTAATAGAATATAATCAACTTATTAAAATACTAGTTAGGATTAATAGTTAAGGGACTATTATAATAATTAATTTTAAAGTAATAGGGAACTTTATATCTAATATCCTTATACAAGTATAAAAAGTGTTAATAGTTAATAAGGAGGAACTATATCAGCTATAAATAGCTAATAAATTAAATCTATTATTAAAAAATATTAATAAGAAGATAATCCTATTAGACATAGCTTATTAACAATATTATAAGAAAATCACCTTTAATATAGTTTAGATAGCTAATTATTATATTATATTAAAAACATCTTAATTAAGGAAGTAAAACCTAATAATTAATTAAAAAATAGGAGTACTTATATTTAAAGAAACTAACAATTGTTACGAACTGACGTCGTATGGGTCTTCTGAAGATGAGTAATCAAAGAGCAACGTAGATAGGGTAAGCCAGGTATAACTCGGTGTCACTCGGCAATGTAAGATCAAGTCTTCAAAGGCTAGGAGTAACTATCAGTTAACTATGTGAGTTGAATACAAGGAGATCTATCTGAAGTGGGTGAGAGCCCTGACTATATAGACATAGGAAAGTCTGCCAAGACTGTCTGGTTCAGTATGTCTAGCATGTTCAGTCACTGAACATGCTGATCCCCCTGAACATATGTCTAGCATGTTCAGTCACGCTTGGCACTGAACTCCCTAGACATTCGTACTGGGAACTCCGCTCTGTCCGCGTAGTTCCTGTCACCGGCCCGTCCTGGCCCCGGTTCTAACAACAATATTATTAACTCTAAACATATATATTAGTAGTGATCGATAGTATATAAGAAGCTAAGTGGAAGAACCACTATAAAATACAACACCACAACTTTAAATAAGGATAATCTTATAAGAGGATCTAACTCTATAAATATAAGTAAAGGGTTAGCTAGTTAATAATATAAAAGTAATAAAAGAAAAGATATACCTTTAAATATGCCTAAAAAGTACCTTAAGTATATACAGCTCTTTTAGGAAGAAGTAGATATAAAGGTACTACCTAAATACCAGCCTTAAAATTATAAAATTAAACTTAAACTAAGTAGAGAATTAATATTTAAATCTATATATATATTATTAGAAAAGGAACTCTAAATATTATATAGATATATTAAAGAGAACTTAAAAAAAGGATTTATTTAAGAATTTAAATTATTAGCTAGCTATCTAATACTTTTTATACTAAAAAAAGATAGAAGCTTACGGCTATATATTAACTATCAAAAATTAAATAATATTATAATTAAGAATAGGTACCTATTACTAAATATTAATAAACTTTAAAACTAATTTAAGAAGGCTAAGATTTTTATAAAGCTAAACCTTAAGGGGGCTTATAACTTAATTTATATAAAAATAGGAGAAGAATAGAAAACTGTATTTAAGACTTAATATAGATATTATAAATATTTAATTATATTATTTAGACTTACTAACGCACTAGTAACCTATTAAGTATTAATTAATAATATGTTAAGGGCATACCTAGATAGAATAGTAGTAGCCTACTTTAATAATGTTCTAATTTATTTAGAAAATAAGGCAGAATATATTTAATATATATAAGAAGTACTTAAATACTTATATAAAGCTAGACTACTCTTTAAATTAGAAAAACATAAATTCTATAAAAAGAAAGTTGACTTCCTAGGATATAATATTAACACGGAAGGTATTTAAATGAGCTAAGATAAAATTAAAGATATATAAAAATAGCTAACACTAATAACAGTTAAAGAAGTACAAGCATTCTTAGAATTCCTAAACTTTAATAAGTGGTTTATTAAAGGATTTTTAAAAAAAAGCTCTATTTTTAATAAAACTAACTACTAAAGAAAAAGAATTTAAATAGGGAAAAGAATAAGATAATACAATCTTACAATTAAAAACAGCATATATAGAACTACTAGTGTTATATATATTTTAAGTTGATTAACTAGTAAGGATTAAAACTAATATATTAGATCTGGCTATAAAAACATGCCTATATTAATAGAAGGATAGTAGGTGGTACCTAGTTATATATTATTTAAGAAAAATAACAGCACTAGAGTAAAACTATAATATCTATAATAAGGAGTTGCTTATAGTAGTAGAAGTATTTAAATATTAAAAAGTTTATACTAAAAGTTATTTAAAACTTAATATCTTTACTAATTATAAGAATCTCTTAAATTTTATAATAATAAAAACACTTAACTAATAATAAGTTAGATAGGCAGAACTTTTAAAATAATATAAATTTAAAATCTATTACACCCTAGAAAAAGAAAATAGATATATTAACACTTTAAATAAATAATCAAACTATATAAATATAAAAGACTTAAATAAACAAGCTATCCTATAGTAAGAAGAAGATAGATTATTAGTACTAAATATATAAACACTTATAATAACTATAAGGGTTAAAGGATTAAATACGATTAATAAGCTAATAAATATATAACAAAGATACTAAAGCCAAGGAATTATATAAAGAATAACCCAATATAATAATACTAAGCTATTAGGGTAAGATATATATACTAAAAGAATATATTAAAAAGATAATCCAAGATTATCATAATAACCCAATATATAAGCACCTAGGAGTTACTAGGACAATGGAACTTATTTATAAAAATTATAATACACTACGACTAAGACTAAAGGTGGAATAATATATTAAGGAATATATTAAATATTAGTAGAATAAGTCAGCGAAATATAGGCTATATAGGAATATACAATTTACACCTATACTAAAGACACTATAGGATAATATTATAATAAACTTTATTACTAAGTTACTAAAATCTAAAAACCCAATAATAGTAGAAGTATACAATACTATTATAATTATTATAAATAGACTAATAAAATATACTATTATACTACCCTTTAAAAAGAAATATAATATTAAGTAGTTAGTATTTATACTACTAAATAGACTTATAAGGGACTATAGTATATCTAAATTAATAATATTAAATAGAGATAAGCTATTCACCTTAAATTACTAGAAAATACTATTAGGAATAATTAAAATAAAATTAAAAATATTAATAATATATTATCCTTAGATAGATAAATAAATAAAAAGGGTAAACTAAATACTAAAAATATACCTAAAACATTATATAAATAAACAACAAAATAATTAGGTAACACTACTACTAATAGCACAGCTGACATATAATAATAAGTTATCTAAGATAACTAGAATAATACTATTCTTTATAAATTACAAGAAAAATATAAATAGCTTTCTATAGCTATAGGAAGGACCTAATATAGATAAAATATTAATTAAAACTAAAAAACTAAAAAGGTTTATAAAAATCTAAGGAATACTATTAAGGATTTAAATAAAAAAGTTAGACTTTAAATTAATAAAAATTAAAAAAATAGTCCTTAGCTAAAAAAAAAGGATAAAATATATCTTTTAACTAAAAATATAAAAATAAAAAGACCTAGTAAAAAACTGGATTATATAAAAGTTAGACTATTTTTAATTATAAAATAAAAGGGACCAATTAATTATGAATTAGAACTACTTAGAGGATCAAAATAATACCTAGTCTTCTATATATTACTATTAAAACCAGCGAACCCTAGCATACTAGTATAGGATAGCTTTTATTATAAAACTAAAAAAGAGAATAAATATAAGATTAAAGAAATTCTAAATTAGAAAAATTAGAAATACCTTATTAAATAAAAAGATTATAATAATACTAAAAATATATAGGAACTAGTTAGGAACCTTAGGAACTACTAGAATCTACTATAATAATTTTAAATATAAAAAACTAAGTCTAGTCAATATTAATAGAAAGGGTAAAAAGGGAGAATAAATTAAAAGAGAAAGCCTCTTTAAAATACTTATCTACCTTAAGTTTAAAAATCTTTTAAGCCTTGTAATTACCTAGATCCTATAGCTTCTTTAAGTAAAATTTTTATTACTTTTCTAAACAGGCTATCTTTATCTTTAACTTTAAATCCTTTTTATAAAGTTTAAAGATATTTTTATCTAACTTCTCTACTATATTCTAAGCTTTCTTATACTTTTTATTAAAAAAGGCTAAGTTATAAAAACAATTATTTCTATTATATAAAGTATATCAATTACTCCTAGGAGTAACTATACACTTACTCCTAAATCAAATATACGCTTGATAAGAATATATACTAATATAATAATACTTTCTTTTTCTCCTATCAACAGCGTAATAATAATAAATAGTACTATTAGCTAAAGAGGGTATTATACTATAATAAAATAATTAAAAAGGAAGGATTGAATTTTAGAATAAAATTTTTAGAAGGGAGACCTAATATTAAAACTAAGGCTAGGATAGGCTAGTAATAAATATTATACTAAAAGAGTAAAGCTTATATTATAAATATTTAGTATATTTAGTAGAACTGAGTATACTAAACATCCTAAATATACTAAATATATTTAATAAGGAGTAGGGGGATTAGTATGCTAAATATACTAATTATTAAAGTCTTAGCAGACTTTCTTATATCTATATAGTTAGGGCTCTCACCCACCTTAAATAGATCTCTTTACATTCAACTTATATAATTAACTAATAGTTACTCCTAGTTTTTAAAGACTTAATCTTATACTACTAAATAATACTAAGTTATACCTAGCTTACCCTACCTACGTTAATCCCTAATTACTCATCTTTAGAAGACTTATACGACGTTAGTTTATAACAATAAATATAATAGATATTATAATAGATTTTAAGAAATATAAAGTAAATAATTTAGATTAAATTATAATAAAAAGGCTTAAATAAATAAATAAAATTAAAAAAATAATTTTAATTAGGAATGAATAAATTATAAAAAGGAATAAAAACTTAGATTATTTTAAAAGAATTAAGGATAGAATATATATAATTATTAAAATAATATATATTATCCTAAATATAAGGAAATCTACTAGAATAAATATATAAGTATATAATATTTAAAATATAATATAGTATAAAGGGAGGTATAGGGGTTTATATATTTATTATAATATCTTATAAAAGTATTTAAATAATATAAAATTAATTATTATTTATAGTACTTATATAGAAAAAGAGAAACATATTATTTTCTAAGAAAATTAAATAATTAGTATTAAATATTTAGAGAGATATTAAATAAAGATTATTATTATAAGAATTATAAAAGGGTAGTATAAAAAATATACCTATATTTTAATTATTATAAATATATATAAGCTAAGATTTTAATAGGATTCTATTTAAAAAATAATTTAATTTTTTTATTAAATAATTAAAGAAAAGATTAATTATTTATATTAAAAGTAAGTATAAAAAGATTAATATTATAACCCTTAAATAATAGATATATTTAGTAGAATATAATTAGCTTATTAAAAATATAGCTTATTAATAATATTATAAGGAAATTACCTTTAATATAATTTAAATAGTTAATTATTATATTATACTAGGAGTATCTTAATTAAGAAAATAAAATCTAATAATTAATTAAAAGATAAAAGTGCTTATATTTAAAAAGACTAATAATATTATTAGCTTTAAATATATATATTAATAATAATTAATAGTGTATAAAAAAATAAGTAGAAGAATTATTATAAAATATAATATTATAACTTTAAATAAGGATAATCTTATAAAAGGATCTAACTTTATAAATATAAATAAAGGGTTAGCTAGTTAATAGTATAAAAGTAATAAAAAAAAAGATATATTTTTAAATATCTTTAAAGAATATTTTAAATATATATAACTCTTTTAAAAAAGAGTAGATATAAAAATACTATTTAAATATTAACTTTAAGATTATAAAATTAAATTTAAATTAAATAAGGAATTAATATTTAAACCTATATATATATTATTAAAAAAGAAATTTTAAATACTATATAAATATATTAAAAAAAACTTTAAAAAAAGATTTATTTAAGAATTTAAATTATTTAATACTTTTTATAGTAAAGAAAGATAGAAGCTTATAACTATATATTTTATTTATTAGAAATTAAATAATATTATAATTAAAAATAGATATTTATTATTAAATATTAATAAACTTTAAGACTAGTTTAGAAAGGCTAAGATTTTTATAAAACTAAAACTTAAAAAAGCTTATAACTTAATTTATATAAAAATAGAAAAAGAATAAAAAACTATATTTAGAATTTAATATAAATATTATAAATATCTAATTATACTATTTAGACTTACTAATATATTAGTAACTTATTAAATATTAATTAACAATATATTAAGGGTATATTTAGATAAGATAGTAGTAGCTTATTTTAATAATATTCTAATTTATTTAGAAAATAAGGCGAAACATATTTAATATATATAAGAAGTACTTAAATATTTATATAAAGTTAGATTACTCCTTAAATTAAAAAAATATAAATTTTATAAAATAAAAGTTAACTTCCTAGAATATAATATTAATATAAAAGATATTTAAATAAGCTAAAATAAAATTAAAAATATATAAGAATAGCTAATATTAATAATAATTAAAGAAATATAAATATTCTTAAAATTCCTAAACTTTAATAAATAATTTATTAAAGGATTTTTAAAAAAAATTTTATCTTTAATAAAACTGACTACTAAAGATAAAGAATTTAAATAGGGAAAAGAATAAGATAATATAATTTTATAATTAAAAAAAGTATATATAAAACTATTAGTATTATATACTTTTTAAGTAAATTAACTAGTAAGGATTAAAATTAATATATTAAATTTAATTATAAAAGCGTGCTTATATTGATAAAAGAATAGTAAATAGTATTTAGTTATATAATATTTAAGAAAAATAATAATACTAGAATAAAACTATAATATTTATAATAAGGAGTTACTTATAGTAGTTAAGATACTTAAATATTAAAAAGTTTATATTAAAAATTATTTAAAATTTAATATTTTTACTAATTATAAGAATCTTTTAAATTTTATAATAATAAAAGTACTTAACTAAAGATAAGTTAGATAAGTAAAATTTTTAAAATAATATAAATTTAAAATTTACTATATTCTAAGAAAAAAAAATAGATATATTAATATTTTAAGTAGACAATTAGATTATATAAATATAAAAAACTTAAATAAATAAACTATCCTATAATAAGAAAAGGATGGATTATTAATACTAAATATATAAATACTTATAATAACTATAAGAGTTAAAGGATTAAATATAATTAATAAGCTAATAAAAGTATATAGTAAAAATATTAAAACTAAGGAATTATATAAGGAATAACTTAATATAATAATACTAAGCTATTAAAGTAAGATATATATATTAAAAGAATATATTAAAGAAATAATCTAAAATTATTATAATAACTTAATATATAAGTACTTAGAAGTTATTAAAATAATAGAATTTATTTATAGAAATTATAATATACTATAATTAAAACTAAAAGTAGAATAGTATATTAAAAAATATATTAAATATTAATAAAATAAATTAGTAAGATATAAACTATATAAAATATATAGTTTATACCTATACTAAAGATACTATAAGATAATATTATAATAAATTTTATTATTAAATTACTAAAGTCTAAGAATCTAATAATAGTAGAAGTATATAATATTATTATAATTATTATAAATAGACTAATAAAATATATTATTATACTACCCTTTAAAGAAAAATATAATATTAAATAATTAATATTTATATTACTAGATAAGCTTATAAAGGATTATAATATACCTAAATTAATAATATTAGATAAAAATAAATTATTTACCTTAAATTATTAAAAAATATTATTAAGAATAATTAAAATAAAATTAAAAATATTAATAATATATTATCTTTAGATAGATAAATAGATAGAAAGAATAAACCAAATATTATATAAATAGATAATAAAATAATTAGGTAATACTATTACTAATAATATAACTAATATATAATAATAAGTTATCTAGAATAACTAGAATAATACTATTCTTTATAAATTATAGGAAAAAGATAAATAGCTTTCTATAATTATAAAAGGGACTTAATATAGATAAAGTATTAATTAAAGCTAAAAAACTAAAAAAAGTTTATAAGAATTTAAAGAATATTATTAAAAATTTAAATAAAAAGGTTAGACTTTAAATTAATAAAAATTAAAAAAATAATCCTTAGCTAAAGAAAAGAAATAAAATATATTTTTTGATTAAGAATATGAAAATAAAGAGGCCTAATAAAAAATTAGATTATATAAAGGTTAGATTATTTTTAATTATAAAATAAAAAGGACTAGTTAATTATAAATTAGAATTATTTAAAGAGTTAAAATAATATTTAGTCTTTTATATATTATTATTAAAACTAGTAGACCCTAGTATACTAGTATAGGATAGTTTTTAATATAAGATTAAAAAAGAAAATAAGTATAAGGTTAAGAGAATTCTAGAATAGAAAGATTCAAAATACCTTATTAAATAAAAAAACTATAATAATACTAAGAATATATAAGAACTACTTAGGAATCTTATAAATTATTAGAATTTTTTATAATAGTTTCAAAAATAAAAAATATAAACTAGTTAAAGTTAGGGGGAATCTTAAAAATTTTTAAGTCTAGATTAAATAATAGGCCTTTAAAAATAATCTATACTATTTTATCTACTTTTAATTTTTTAATATTTTAAAGCTTTTATTAAATAAGTTCTTTTTTTTATCTTTCTAAATTATTTATTTTAGTAAAAAATCTTAACTAGTAAATAATAAGCTCTTAAATCTATATAGTTACTAAGTAGACAGCGTTTAATTTTTTATAATATTTTTTTTATATATAATAGAGCTTAGCTTTTAAAAAAATAAGTTTATAAGATAAATTAACTCTAATATATTTTATATAAGAATTAGAGCTTAAGCTAACTTTATATTCTTTATGCCAGCGTATATAATTATTATAATAATATATTATTCTATTAGAGTAAGTATTCTCTAAAACTCATTAATAATAAAGGGTAGACTTTAATAAAGGGTTAATAATATACTATAGTATAAAGGATAGATAGTTATCTTTAAAATAAAGATATTAAAGAAGAAAAATAATATTAGAACTTAATAGAAAATAATAAAGAAAATATTATTTCTATAAATATCTAAGTATAGACTTAGTAGAAGGATTTAAATAATTTAATAATTAAAATATTTAAATTACTAATTTAAATAAATTATAGGGAGTTTAAATAGTTTATAGATTAATTTTATTAAATTAAATAATTTTAATAAATTTTCTTATATTTATAATAGTTAGAGCTTTCACCCACTTTAAATAAATCTCCTTATATTTAATTTATATAATTAATTAATAGTTACTTCTAGCTTTTAAAAGACTTAATTTTATACTATTAAATAATATTAAGTTATATCTAGCTTACTTTATCTATATTGCATTTTAATTACTTATCTTTAAAAGACCTATATAATATTAATTTATAATACTAATTATAAAATTATAAAATAAAGTTAATTTTTAAAAAATAATTTATAAAGAAGCTAATATATTTATTATTAAAAAATAAGATAGTTACCCTTATAAAATATATTAAAGAGAATAAATAAAAGAGATTTATTTAAAAAATTTAGTTATTAATAGGCTATTCTATCCTATTTATACTAAAGGTAAATAGAAAACTAAGACTATATATAAATTATAAAGTACTTAATAATATTATTATAAAAGATAATTATTTTTAACCCTTAATTAATAAGTTTTAAAATAAATTTAAAAGGAAGAAATAATTTATTAAATTTAATATTTTTAATATGTTTAATTAAATTTATATAAAAAAAAGAAATAAGTAGAAAATAGTATTTTATATTAAATAAAGCTTATATAAATATTTTATAATATTATTTAAGTTAATAAATACTCTAATAACTTTCTAAGTATTTATTAATAATATTTTAGAAGAATATTTTAATAAGTTTATCTTAGTATATATTAATAATATATTTATATACTTAGATATGTTTAAGGAGTATATTAAATAAATATAAAAAATATTAAAGAAGTTTAAGAAGATAGATTTATATCTAAAAATATTAAAATATAAATTTTATTAGAAATAAATAAAGTTTTTTAAATTTATTATCTTTAATAAGGGGATTAAAATAAATATTAAAAAAAATAAAAAGTATGATTAAATAACTAATTCTTATAAATAAAAAAGAAGTATAATTATTTTTTAATTTTATAAATTTTTATTAAAAATTTATCAAGGATTATTTAAAAATTATAATATTTTTTATTAACTTAACTTATAATAATATACTATTTATATAATTAAATAATATAAAAACTATATTTTAAGAGTTATAGAAATAATTTATAATTAATTTTATATTATATTAATTTAATTTAATTTAATTTAAAGTAATAATTTAAAGTAATGATTTAAAGTATACATTAATACCTTTAATAGAGTATTTAGAGTAGTAATAAATTAATTAAAAATTATTAATAATAGTATTATACAAAAAAGAAGGCTTTATTAATACTTTATAATATTTTATAGTAGGAAGTTATTGAATATTAAAACTAGATATTTAATATATAATAAGAAATTATTTATTATCATAGATATATTTTATATATAAAAGATATATTTAAAGAGAATTAAATATTAAATTTAAATTTTATTAAATTATAAAAACTTAATATATTTTTTATTTATTAAGGAGCTTAATAAATATCTAGCTTAATAATATAAAAAACTATTTATATTTAATTTTAAAATTAATTATATTAAGGGTAATAAGAATAATACTATAAATATATTTAATTAGAAAATTAATTATATAATAAATATCTAATAAAGTTTTAAAGTATTTTTAACATAAAATAAGGATAAATTATTTAAGCCTAATATAATAAGACTATAAATAGTAGTTATAATAATTATTAAAATAAAAAACTTAATTAAAAAATTTTAAAAAATTTATTAAAAAATAAAATTATATTTAAGATTTATAAAGATATTAATAATTATAACTTATTTAAAAAAAATAGATCTAGAATTATTAATTTTTTAAAAATAGATTTATATCTCTATAAGTATTTAGGAAAAGATTTTTAAGATTTATTATAAAATAAAAAGCTTTAATAGATATTAAGGGATAGAAAAAATATTTAAAAAGATATTTAAAAACTTCTATTTCCTAAAGATATAGAAATATATTAAAAATTATATAATTTAATATAATATCTATATTAAAATTATATAATTTAATATAATATCTATATTAAAATTATATAATTTAATATAATATCTATATTAAAATAAAATATTCTTAATATAAGTTTTATAAAGAAATAAGATTATTTACTTTTTCTAATAAATTATAAAAAAGTATTATATAAAATTTTATTATTAAATTTTTAAAGTTAAAAGAATAATTAATAAATATAATATATAATATTATTTTAATAATTAATAACTAATTAATAAAATAAGTATATTTTATATTATATAAATAAGTTTTTAATATAGAAGATCTTATTTATATATTTTTAAGAATTATAATAGTTAATTATAAAATCCTTAAAAATATAATTTTAAATAGAGATAAACTCTTTAACTTTAAATTTTAAAGATTATTAATAAATATAATAGAAATTAAATTAAAAATAAGTATTACATTTTATTTATAAATTAATAGTTAAATAAAAAAATTAGACTTTAAAATAATATCTTTAATATTATATTAATTATTAATAAAATAATTAAGTTATCTATTTACTAAATATATAGTTAATATATAATAGCTTATTGTTAAATTTTATTAGAATATTATTATTTTAAACTAATTATAAGTTTAAGTTTAAAATAATATTATTATTTAAAGAAGTAAAGTTTAAAATATAAAAAATAATAATTATAATTTAAAAAAATAAAAGAATTTATTAAAATTTATAAAAAGACTTATAATGTTTAAGTAGTTATTTAATAATATATTATAACTAAAAATATTTAAAAGGTCTAAATATTTTTAAAAAGAATAAAATATATTTATCTTCTTTATGGAAAATTTAAAATTAATAAGCTTAGTAATAAATTAGATTATATAAAACTTAATTTATTTTTAATTAAAGAATATAGAGAGAATATAAATTATCTTTTAAATTTACTTTAATTAATATATAAGTATTTAGTATTTTATATTTTATTTTTAAAAAAATAAACGTTAAAATATTATTACAAATGGCTTTATTACTCTTTAATTAAGATAACAAAAAATATAATATTTAAAAATATCTTAGATTATTGAAGGATTAATAAAAAATAAGATATTTTGTTAAGTAATTATACTATAATATATTAGAAAATATGTAAAAATTATTTTTAATATTTAATTATTTTAAGAAATTAAAAGAGTTTTATTAATAAAATTATTTATTTATTTAAAAGTCTTAGGGAAAAGATAAATTAAGTTAATAAAAATATTAAAAAAAGTAGCTTTAATAATTATATATTTTATTTTTTATATTTTTTATAATTTTTTTAGCCTTTTTAAATCTTTTATATTAAATAATTTTTTATTAAATAACTTTTATTTATAATCTTTTAGAAAGTACTTTTAAATATAAATATATTATAATTTTTATTTTTAAATAATTAATAGCTCTATAATATTATTTATAGTAGCTTTAATTTTTTATTCTTTTTTCTCTAACTTTATTATTATATAGTTAATTTTATTTAAATATATTATAAGTTTAATTAGTTTATACTTCTTCTTAAAATAAATATATTTAATATATTTTTATAAAAGAGAGAAAAGATAATATTTTTAAATATAAAATTATTTTAATTATTTTTTATTTAATTTATTTATTTAATTTATTTATTTAATAAACTAGTTATTTTTAAACTTTTTAAATTAGAAAGATATTAAACTATTATTTATTTAAGTTTTAAAGGGAATTTTATTATTTTAAGTTTTTTTTTTAGAAGACTCTTTATAATAAAAATTAAGCTTAAAATTGTATTTAAAATTCTTATTATTTTTAACTTAAAATTTTATATTTAAAAAATCTTTTTTCTTAATTAAAATCTAATTTATTAATATTACTTTTTTTTCCCCTTATTATTAAATAATTTAATATATAATTTTTTATAATTATTATATAAGATATTAAAAAGGTTTTAATCCTAAAAATTTATATTAACTTTATTATAATTCTTCCCTTTAAATATTATAACTTTTTAAGTATTTTTTTTAAAAATAAGATTAATAAATTATCTTTAAATTAATTTAATAATTATAAAATTAAATTATAATTAAATTAAGAACTAAGCTTGAATCCTTTTTATTATATATTTTAAAATAAGCTTAAAATTTTTAAGAAATTCCTTAATAAAAATTTAATTAAAGAATTTATTAAATTAAATTTTTTCTTTATAATCTTCTCTATACTTTTTACTTATAAGTTAAGTAGAAGATTATATTTATAGATTAACTATTAAACCCTAAATATTATTATTATAAAAAATTAATATTTATTATTTTTAATTTAAAAAATTCTTATCTAAATTTATTATACTAAGTATTCGTTGGGAAATTTAAAACCGGCCTTACTAGTCTAGGGCCAAGGGCCTTGGCCCTAGGAGCCCCGGGGGCCCCAGGCCTTTTATTTTAGCTATTTTGGCCCTAACTTAGCCCTAGGCTAGGCCTACTATTCTAATTATACATATTCTTCTAAGGGCTGGCCCCTAGAACAGCCTCGAAGGTAGCCCTAAAAGTTATATAATTTAGGCTTAAAATTTTGATGTTTGGGATTGATAGGCATGCTTAGTAGGGGCCCCCTAAGGGCACCCTCAACGCAACGGAATTTTGATGCCTAGAATCGCGCGATTCAGCTGATTTCTATGCGTGGGGGTGCCTGTAGCGACATACTAGATGGTGGTGGATAGGGCAGATAGGTTAGATAGGGTGCTTTATAGATTACACCCAGGCCCTAAAGGATTACTTACAGCCCCTATAGGATCGTGCATGGCCTTAGAGGATACTTTTAGGTCGGGCTGTAACACTATTATAGTAGCCGTTATAGGGGGGGTTTTATTTTAGCCCTAGGCTAGCCCTAGAAGCTCTAAATCAATATAATACTAGCCCTAGGCTCCCTAGGGCTAGCTATTTAACTATTTAGCCTAGGGCTTCTAGAGCTAGTCTAGGGCCTCTAGGGCTAAAAAAAAGCTGTTTTAAATTTCCTAACATTATATTAAACTTAATATTATTACTACTTTTAATAAAATATAAATAGTTTTAAAAAAATAAATTTTTATTTTTTAAATTTATTATAAGCTCTATAAATCTTTTATAATATTATTTAAACTAATTAATACCCTCTTAATCTTTTAATTAAATATTAATTATATATTTTATAAATATTTCAATAATTTTTATACTACTTATATAAATAATATTTTAATTTATAATAATATTAAAATAAAATATAAAAAGGATATATAAAAATTTTAAATTAATATTAATAAATATACTTTTTTAATTATTAAGATTAAGTATCTAAGTCTAATTATTATTATTAATAATATTTAAATAAATTTAGAAAAGTTTTTAATAATTTTAAATTAAAAATTTTGTTAATTAACTCTTTTATTTAATTAATAAAAAAAACTCTACTTTTTATTATGATTTAAATTTTTAAAATCTAATATTTAAAGCTTAATAATATTAAAAAGTTTATTATTATATTTTAAAACTATAAAAATTTAGAGTATTTTATAACTACTAAGTTTTTTAATTAAAAATAAGTTTATTAATTAAAAAATTTTTTAATTTAATCTTAAAATTATTTACTAACTTAAAGGCTTTAATAAATAAGTAGATATTTTAATTTAATTATTAAAAAATCTCTTTAAAAAAGAAGAAAATAAATAATAAAAATATTAATAATAAATGATTTTAAAGTTTAAAATTTTTAATAATTAATTCCTCTAAATATCTTTATTATAGTTTTTAGATAATTTACCTTTAAAATTTTCTAAGTTTATTTTACCCTAGTTACCTAGCACTTAAACCTTATTTTATTTAATTACTTAGCACTTATATATTTTATATAAGTAGAGGTCCTCTTCTATTTAAAAATCTCTTTCTTATATTTATCTTATATAATAATTTAATTTAAAGTTAAGGCCTATAATCCTTACCTATTCTACTTACCCTTTATAACTATAATAATCTCTTACTTTTATTAATATTAAAATATTATTATAAAAAGAGTTTAAAATTTTTAAGACTAGTTTTAAATTTAATAAAAAGCTTAGAATCCTAAGTTTAGATAATATTATTAGTATTATTTATACTTAAAATAAATAAATTTAAAAGATTCTTATTATATTTATTTTAAAGAATTAAAAAAAAAATTTTAATTATATATAAAATTTATAAAAAATGTATTTATTATAAAAACTATTTTTTTTATTTTAAATAATAATAAACTTAAACTATATTTAATTTAAAAAGATTATAACTTTTTTAATATTAAATATTTAGGAAGAATAAAAATTTATAAAATTTTAAATAATTATTATTATTAACTAAGCTTTCTATTAGATATTAAGAGATTTATATATAATTATTATTTATACTCTTATAGTAAGGTCTTTAAAGAATAATATTATAATATTTTAAAACTCTTAAAAGTCTTAGACTACTATTAATTATATATAATAATAGATTTTATTATTACTCTTTCTAAAAATATAAATTATTATAAATAGGTTTACTTTAATATTTTAATAATTATTAACTATTTTATTAAGATAATAAAGTATATTTCTATAAATTTTATTATTATTAAAAATATTATTCTAGCTTTTTATTATTTTATTTAAAAATATTATAAATTACTTTCTACTATTATTATTAATAGGAGTATTTAATTTAAAAATTATTTTTAATATAAACTTTATTTTTATATAAATGTAAAAATTAATTTATTAATAATATTTTATTTTAAAATATATAGTTAAATAAAAAATATTAATATAATTATAAAGTAATATTTATAAGTCTTTATTAACTTTTTATAAAATAATTCAATAAAATAACTTTTCTTTATTTAATTTGTAGTTAATACTAGTTATTATAATAATATATTATTTCATTAAAATAAATATCTTTTAAGATTTATTTATAATAAAAGATAGATAATTATTTTTAAGATAAAAATATTAAAGAAAAGAAATAATATTAAAATCTAATAAAAAATAATAAAATAAATAATATTATTATAAATATCTAAATATAAGCTTAATATATAATTTAAATAATTTATAGTTTAAAATATATAAACTAATAATTTAAATAAATCATAAAGAGTTTAAATAGTTTATAAATTAATTTTATTAAATTAAGTAATTTTAATAAATATTTTTATATTTATATAGTATTATAAACTAATATTATATAGGTCTTCTAAAGATAGATAATTAAGGGTTAATATAAATAGGGTAAGCCAGGTATAATTTTATATTACTTAATGATATAAGATTAAGTCTTTTAAAGGCTAGGAGTAATTATTAATTTAATTATAAAATTAAATATAAAAAGATTTATCTAAAATAAGTGAGAGCTCTAATTTTATAAATATAGGAAAGTTTACTAAGATTATTTAGTTTAATAAAATTAATCTATAAACTATTTAAACTCCTTATAATTTATTTAAATTCAGTAGTTTATATATTTTAATTTTTAAATTATTTAAACTATTTTATTAAGCCTATACTTAGATATCTATAGTAATAATATTTACCTTATTATTATCTATTAGATCTTAATATTATTTTTCTTTTCTAATATTTTTATCCTAAAAATAACTATTTATCCTTTATACTATAATATATTATTAACCCTTTATTAAAGTCTACCTTTTATTATAAATAAGTCCTAGAAAATATTTATTTTAATAGAATAATATATTATTATGATAACTATATATATTAATAAAAGAAATATAAAGTTAGTTTAAACTCTAATTCTTATACTAAGTATATTAGGGTTAGTTTATTTTATAAGCTTATTTTTTAAAAAGCTAAGCTTTATTATATATGTAAAAAATATTATAAGAAATTAAAGGCTATTTATTTAATAGTTATATAAATTTAAAAGTTTATTATCTACTAATTAAGATTTTACACTAAAGTAGATAATTTAAAAAAATAAGAAAAGAAATTTATTTATTAAAAGCTTTAAAATATTAAAAAGCTAAAAGTTAATAAAGTAGCTTTTATTAATAATAATCCTCTCTTTAATCTTAATTTTAAAAAATTTAAATTTTTTTAATTAATCTATACTTTTTATTTTTAAAATTATTATAGAAAATCCTAATAATTCCTAAAATTCTTAAATAATTTATATATATTTTTAATATTATTATAATCTTTTTATTTAATAAAGTATTTCTAACCATTTTAATCTAAAATCCTTTTATTCTTATTTTTTTAATTTTATAATAAAAACTATCCTATACTAATATATTTAGATTTATTAGTTCTAAGAATAATATATAGAAGACTAGATATTATTTTAATTCTTTAAATAACTTTAATTTATAATTAATTAATCCCCTTTATTTTATAATTAAAATAGTTTAATCTTTATATAGTCTAGTTTCTTACTAAATTTTTTTAATTTTATATTTTTTAATTAAAAGATATACTTTATTTTTTTTTAATTAAGGATTTATTTTTCTATTTTTATTAATTTAAAATTTAACTTTTTTATTACTCTATTTAGAAGTATCCTTTAAATTATTATGAATTTCTTTAAATTCTTTAACTTTAATTAATATTTTATTTATATTAAGTATCTCCTATAATTATAAAAAGCTATTTGTGTTTTTTCTATGATTTATAAAAAATAATATTATTATAATTATTCTTAATAACTTATTATTATAAATTAATTATGTTATTAGTAATAATATTATCTAATTATTCTACTATTTATTTATATAATGTCTTAGATGTATTTTTAATATTTTATTTATTTTATTTTATTTATTTATCTATTTAAAAATAATAAATTATTAATATTTATAATTTTAATCTAATTATTCCTAATAATATTTTTTAGGAATTTAAAATAAATAATTTATTTCTATTTAATATTATTAATTTAAATATATTATAATTTTTTATAAGTTTATTTAATAACATAAATACTAACTATTTAATATTATACTTTTTTTAAAAGATAGTATAATAATTATAATAATATTATATACCTTTATTATTAGTAAATCCTTAGACTTTAATAATTTAATAATATAATTTATTATAATATAATTTTATAATATTTTTAATATAAGTATAAATTATATATCTTTATATAATTTATATCTTATTAATTTATTCTATTAATATTTAAAATATTCTCTAATATACTATTTTACTTTTAATTTTAATTATAGTATATTATAATTTTTATAAATAAGTTCTATTATTTTAACAACTCCTAAATATTTATATATTAAGTTATTATAATAATCTTAGATTTATTTTTTAATATATTTTTTTTCAATATATATATCTTATCTTAATAACTTAGTATTATTATATTAAATTATTCCTTATATAATTTCTTAACCTTAATATTTTTATTATATATTATTATTAACTTATTAATTATATTTAATCCTTTAACCTTTATAATTATTATAAGTATTTATATATTAAATATTAATAATCTATCTTTTTCTTATTATAGGATAGCTTATTTATTTGAGTCTTTTATATTTATATAATCTAATTATTTATTTAAAATATTAACTTATTTTTTTTTAAAGTATAGTAGATCTTAAATTTATATTATTCTAAAAATTCTATTTTTTAAATTATCTTTAGTTAAATACTTTTATTATTATAAAATTTAAGAGATTTTTAGAATTAATAAAAATATTAAATTTTAAATAGCTTTTAGTATAAACTTTTTAATATTTAAATACTTTAACTACTATAAGTAATTCTTTATTATAAATATTATAGTTTTACTCTAATACTATTATTTTCCTTAAATAATATATAATTAAACATTACTTACTATTCTTTTATTAATATAGACACGGCTCTTATAACTAAATTTAATATATTAATTTTAATTTTTACTAATTTATTAACTTAAAAAATATATAATATTAGTAGTTCTATATATTATATATACCTTTTTTAATTATAAGGTTATATTATTCTATGTTTTCCCCTATTTAAATTCTTTATTTTTAATAATTAATTTTATTAAAGATAAAGCTTTTTTAAAAAATTCTTTAATAAATTACCTATTAAAATTTAGGAATCTTAGATATACTTATATTTTTCTAACTATTGTTAATATTAATTGTTCTTATATATTTTTAATTTTATCTTAATTTATTTAAATATTATTTATATTAATATTATATTTTAAGAAATTAATTTTTTTTCTATAAAATTTATATTTTTTTAATTTAAAAAATAGTTTAATATTATATAAGTATTTAAATATTTCCTATATATATTAAATATATTTTACTTTATTTTTTAAATAAATTAAAATATTATTAAAATAAGTTACTACTGTTCTATCTCAATATACCTTTAATATATTATTAATTAATACTTAATAAGTTACTAGTATATAAGTAAATTTAAATAATATAATTAAATATTTATAATATTAATATTAAATTTTAAATATAGTTTTTTATTCTTTTTCTATTTTTATATAAATTAAGTTATAAGTTTTTTTAAAATTTAATTTTATAAAAATCTTAGCCTTCTTAAATTAATTTTAAAGTTTATTAATATTTAATACTAAATATCTATTTTTAATTATAATATTATTTAGCTTTTAATAATTAATATATAGTTATAAACTTCTACCCTTTTTTAATATAAAGAGTATTAAACAATTTACTAATAATTTAAATTCTTAAATAAATCCCTTTTTTAAATTCTCTTCAATATATTTATATAATACTTAGAGTTCTTTTTCTAATAATATATATATAGATTTAAATATTAATTTTTTATTTAATTTAAGTTTAATCTTATAATTTTAAGGCTAATATTTAGATAATATTTTTATATTTATTTTTTTTCTAAAAGAGCTATATATATTTAAATACTCTTTAAAGATTTTAAAAAATATATTTTTTTTTATTATTTTAATATTATTAACTAGTTAACTCTTTATTTATATTTATAAAATTAAATCCTTTTTTAAAATTATCCTTTTTTAAAATTATCCTTATTTAAAATTATCCTTATTTAAAATTATCCTTATTTAAAATTATCCTTATTTAAAATTATCCTTATTTAAAATTATAATACTATATTTTATAATAGTTCTTCTATTTAGCTTCTTATATAATATTAATTATTATTAATATATATATTTAGAGTTAATAATATTATTAGTTTCTCTAAATATAAGTACTCCTATTTTTTAATTAATTATTAGGTTTTATTTTCTTAACTAAAATATTTTTAATATAATATAATAGTTAGCTATTTAAACTATATTAAAGGTTATTTTTTTAATAATATTATTAATAAATTATATTTAATAAAAAAAATTTATTATTAATATTTTTTAATAATAAATTAAATTTATTAACTATCTAAAGCTAATAGAGTTCTTCCTTATTTATTATTAACACTTTTAATATTTATATAAAAATATTAAATATAAAATTCTTTGTTACTTTAAAATCAATTATTATAATAGTTTCTTAACTATTAATTTTAATTAGTATTTTAATAAGTAATTATATTCTACTAAATATGTTAATTATTTAGGGGTTATAGTATTAATCTCCTTATATTTTTAATATAAGTAATTACTCTTTTCTCTAAATATTTAATAAAGGATTTAAGTTTTTTTTAAATAAAATCTATATATAATTTTTATAAAATATAGTTATATTTCTTTTTATAATAGTCTTCCTCTATCTTTTTTTTATAATATTATATATTATCTTTTTAATTACTTTAAAAATATTTTTATTATTTATTTTTAATAAAGATATTATAAATATAAGTTAATATTATAGTATTAATAAGCCTTTAAATAATATTATAGAATATATATTACTCTTTAAACTTCCCTTTTAATAGTATAGTATACATAATAATATATATTTAATTAATAATTATTGATACTTTATTCTTTTTAATTTTTTTATTCTTATTAATTTATAAATAATTTAAATTTTTATTTCTTTTTATAAATTATTTATTTCTAATTAAAATTATTTTTTTAATTTTATTTATTTATTTAAACCTTCTTATTTTAATTTAGTTTAAATTATTTATTTTATAATTCTTAAAATCTATTATAATATTTATTATATTTATTTTAGCTTTTAAACTTTATTATAATTAATAGAAATATACTATCCTATATTTTATATAAAAATCCCTATAGGTAATATTCCTATTAATTAAACATAATTATTAGATTATTAATAATTTTATTATTATTATTATCTACATTTCTTAATAATCTATTAATACTTTTTTATAATAATATATTATTTCTTTTATTATATTTACTATTCCTAGTATTACATTAAATTCTAGATTATCTTATATTAATAATAATTTACTATTTTTAGAATTTTTTTCTTAATAAATACTCTTTCTATTATATTAATCTATAATTTTAATATTATATCTTTTAATTTATAGTCTCTAATAAAATAGCCTAGTTTATTATAGCTATAGTATTTTAATATTTTTTTATTTACTCTTTTATTTAGCTTTCCTTATATAGTTCTCTTCTTTATTATATTAATTTTTATTAGTATTAATTTATATAGATTATATATCTTTTATTTATAATTAGAGTTAAAATTTCTATTAAAATAATATTCTAAAATACTTATTTTAATAATTCCTTTATTATATTTTTTCTTTATAGCTTTTTTAAAAAAATTTATTATTAATTTTAATAACTTCCTTTTAAAGTTTATTAAATAAATTAGTACTTACTCTAATTCTTATAAATTTATTTTTAATATTTTCTTTTAGCACCCTTTTATATATTATTATAAACATACTATTATCCTATTCTTTTTTAATTATATATTATTAGAATTAGATTATAAATTCTACTATAAACCTCTTTTATTTAATATATTATATTATTTATACTACTTAATTAATTTTAGTTAAGAGTATAAATATTTTATAAAATTTTATTTTAAAGTATATAAAACTCTCTATCTACCTTATTATATCTAATATATCTATCAAATTATTAAGGTATTTTTATGAATACAATTATATCTATTTCTATATGTTTTATATATAAAGGTAATAGTAATTACTATTTATTATTTATCTTAGATTATTCCCTTATTAAAATAAAAATGAAATTATACCTATAACAGCTACTCTATAAACTTTTTTTTTCTTTATAATAAAGGTTTAATTAAATAATCTTAATACTTTTTTAATATCTTGTATTAAGGTTATAATATTAGTTTTAAGTAATCTTATTTAAGATTATTATATTTTATTAATTTAATAAACTTATATTTTAAAATGTTTAAAGTATTATAAATTAATATCATATAGGTCTTCTAAAAATAAGTAATTAAGAATTAATATAAATAAAATAAGCTAGGCATAACTCTATATTATTTAATAATATAAAATTAAGTCTTTTAAAGGTTAAAAGTAATTATTAATTTAATTATAAAATTAAATATAAAAAAAATATGTTTAAGGTAGGTAAAAGCCTTAATTATATAAATATAGGAAAGTTTATTAAAATAATCTAGTTTAATAGAATTAATCTATAAATTATTTAAATTTAGTAGTTTATATATTTTAATCCCTAATTTATTTAAATTATTTTACTAAGCCTATACTTAGATATTTATAATAATAGTATTTACTCTATTACTATCTATTAGATCTTAATATATAGTTAGAGTTCTTACTTACTTTAAATAAATCTTTTTATATTTAATTTTATTAATAACTTAAATAGTTATTATAAAATAAAAGGCTTACCCTCTTATTTATATAAGTAGTTAGTAATATTAATATATATTCTTAACTTACTACCTTTTATACCCTTTTAACTTAATTACTTATCTTTAAAAACATCCCTATAATATTAGTCTATAATATTATAGCTCTCTCTATTTATAAGGCTAAATATATAAATAAGATATAAATAATTAAAAAGGTTATTTATCTTGATACTTTTATTAAATGAATTAAAATAATAATCTTTTAATTATTATTATAAATAACTATAAATTTAAAAAGCTTAGTATATTTAATTAAAAATCTATAATTTTATAACTAAATAAAATATATTAATATTACCTATTACTTTATATAAGAGAAGGTTTTAAATAATTTAATAAATTTAAAAATATTTCTTTATTAAAAGATAGGTTATTAATAATTTTATTAAAACTTTATTATATAAAAAGTTCTAAGTATTTCAAAGAATTCTTAAGCTTAAGAAGCTACTTTTAATAGTTAAAATTAAGGGAGTAGTTAATCTAGTAGGAATTTATTTAATAGGAGCTTATTAATACTCTCTACCTAATCATAAGCTTTTACATTAGTTAAATACTTTATTTCTTAACTAATTTAGTAGATAATTAAGTAACCCTATAGTACTTAAGTAGGAGTATTAAAATCTAAGGTATAAAAATACTAAGTATAAATAACATTAAGCGCCTTTTAATACCTAGATAAGATCTCGCTATAAAATATACTTCCTCCTTAGTTAAGATATGATAAATAGTATTCTACCCTAATACCTTTTAACTCCTCAAGGCTACCCTATTTTTTATAGGAATATTTAAAAATCTCTTAACTACTACTAAGTATATTTGAACTACTTAGCTTAAAGGCTAAGGATCTAGAATTATTAGATAAATTTATTATTACTTAAACCTTATATAATTTAGGATTTAAATATAAAGTTTTTATTACCTCTACTATTTAATCTTATAGAGTTTATTCTATTATATTTAATTAAAATAACTTATTCACTATTTTAATTAAAATAACTTATTTACTAATTTAATAGATAAATCCTATTATTTAAAGGATATAAATAAAAATAATTTTATTTTTAAGGATTATTATAAATCCTTAACTAAATATAATAAATATAGTAGGATTAGTTATAAAAAGGAAAGCTATTATAAAATCTACCTTAAATTATACCTTAGGTAAAATACTAACCGTATAGATAATAAAGCCCCTAATATATAAAGATTAAAAATAGAAGAAATAGGTATTTTTAATATTCTTATTTTTATTAGAATATTAACTTTATTAGTAAGATATTCCTTTAATAATTAAATTCTAAATTCTAGTATAATATTATATATTTACTATAATGTTAATCTTTTTAATAATATAGCCTTTATAACTATTAAAATTAAATTATTTAAGGGAGTATATTAACTTTACTAGTAAATAAGAGAAGGGCTATTATAATAAAATTACTAAATTTAATTAAAGTTATTTTAAAATCTATCTTTTATTTACCTAAATTGTAATTTAATTTAATTGGCCTTTTTTACGTATTATAAAAAGGGGCTAAGATATTCTTTTTTAAAAATATATATAAATAGTTTTTTCAATTTAATATAAAATTAAAAGCCTTTATAAATTTATAAGGACTATTTTATATTCTATTTCTTACTATTCTAAATATAGAATTATATAATATTAGACCTGTATAGGCTAATATTAAAAATAACTATACCCTACTCAATACTATTATTAAATAATTTTATTTTTTTACTTTTAAAATTAATTTAAAAGCCCTAAGGGCTTTTAAATTAATAAAAATAGTAATAAAAAACTAATTTAATAAAAAGATTTAGATTTTATATACAGATTAAGATAAAGAATTTATAAATATTTTTTTAAATACTTATTTAATTAAATATAATATATTATATAAGTATTTAAACCCCCCTCTATATAAATAAAATAGCACTGCTAAGTATATAAAGTAGACTATTTTAAAAAAAGTTAAGTACTTATTATTATAATACAGGCCACCTACCTACTATTAGTTATTAGTAGTTAAAGTGGCTATCTATCTATATAATAGAATATAATATTCAATTGATTAATAAACTTTTATTTAAAGCTAGATATAGTAAAAAGCCTAATATAATTAATATTTAGCTAGCTAATATGTATAGACAGGCTACTTTTGTATATTTAATCTATTAATAATCTAATTAATATATAAAAATATCTAAGTTATTTACATATATCCCATAGCTTTTCTTTAAAATTTATTTTTTTTAAATTTTTTTTTAAAGTTACTTTATCCTCTTTAAAAATAGTTAAAAATTTCTCAATTATAATTAAATATATTTTAGTTAACCTAAAGGCTAAGGATTTAAACTTATTTAATAAACTAATTATAGCTTAGACTTTATATAATCTAAAATCTAAATATAAGATATTTATTATATTAACTACCTAATCCTATAGGGTTAAAGCTACTATGCTTAATTAAAATAAGCTATTTACTAATCTTATAAATAAATCCTATTACTTATATAATATAAAGGAAAATACCTTAATTTTAATTAGGGGCTATAAAAAATTAACTACTAAATATAATAAATATAATAGAACTAGCTATTAAAAAGAAATATACTATAAGTTCTACCCTAAATTATACCCTAGATATAAAGGTAACTATATAAATAACTAAGCCCTTATAAAAGTACTAATATCTAAAATAAAATAAATAAATATTTCTAATATTTTAATTATTAATATAGTCCTATTAATAAAATATTCTTCTAATAAATAAATCCTAGACTTTAATACGATATTATATATTTACTATAATATTAATCTTTTTAATAGTATACCCCCTATATTTTCTAAGATTATATAAAATAATATATTAATTTTACTAGTAAATAGTATAGGGGCTATTATAATATAACTAAGGTCGTTTTAGAATCTATCCTCTATGTATTAGAATTAGAGTTTAACTTAGTTAATCTCTCTTATATAATATAAAAAGGGACTAGAATATTTTTTATAAGAAATTATATAAAAATTTAATTAAAATCTAGTATAAAGTTATAAGTTATTATAGACTTATAGAGGCTATTCTATATTCTATTTAATATAGATATTTAATTTATACTAGTAATAACTATACCTAATTAGGCCTAACTTTAGTATTAGAGATTTAGCTATATAAAGGCTATTATATTTAGTAAAATACTTAATTTAACTACTAGAATTTAAAAAAAAGATGCTAGCTATATATTTATAAATCCTTATAAAATATATATAAAAGGAAAATTTATTATAAGTCCTAATTATAATATAGTGACTACTTATTATTTTAAATATAGAAATTATATAATACTAAACTTATATAAACTAGTTTTAAAACTAGTGTTTAAAGATATTAAATATATTTATACACTTTTAAATACTACTATTAAATAGTTTAATTTTTAATTTTTAATATTAAAAAAGGAAGCCCTAAAGGCTTTTAAAATAATAAAAACAGTAGTAAAAAATATATCTAATAAAATAATTAAAATCCTATATATAGACTGGGGTAAAGAGTTTATAAATAATACTTTTGATATTTATTTAATTAAATATAAAATTCTGTATAAATATTTAGCCCTTTATATATATAAGTAAAATAAGGCTATAGAGTATATTAATAAGATTATTCTAAAAAAAAAATAAGGTACTTACTTTTTTAATATAGGCTATCTACTTATTACTAGCTATTAATAGTGAAAGTAACTATTTATCTATATAACTAGACTTAGTACTTAGTTATTAGTAAAACTCTATTTAAAATAAAATACACTAAGAAATTAAATATAATAAATATTTATTTATTTAAATCTATTACTTATATTGAAAAAATAATAAGCTTTAAAAATTATAAGAAAGAGCCTTTTATAAGGGGCTACTAATTAGATTTAATAAAAACTAATATAAAATACTAGATCTAGATACTAATAAGGTTTATTAATTATATAATATTTATTTTTTAAAAGGGATCTACTATTTTAAAAAAAATTTACTTAAGGGGGGCTTTCTAGATTTTAATCAAATCTTTAATTCCTTAATAAATATAATAAATTAACTTCATAAAAATCCTGGTAATAGTATTAATAGCCTTATTTTTTTAAACTTAGCCTATATATAGATTACTTAATACTTAATTAACTATGGAATTTTAACACTAATCTAGATTTAGAATTTTTAGAAGATAAATTAATTAAAATATATATTTTTATTAATAACCTTAAATTATAAAATAGCCCTAATATAAAATAATGGATAGAGGCTATAAAAAAAGAGATAATAAACTTAGCTATATAAAATATATAGAAGCTAGTAAATTTACCCCTTAATTAAAAAGTATTAAAGGGATAATAAGTTTTTAAGACTAAGATAAGGGCTAATAAAAAAATGAAAAAATATAAAGCTTATTAGGTAGTTAAGGGCTTCCTATTAAAATATAGTATAAATTTTATTAAGATATTTTTAAATACTATTAAACTTATAATTTATAAAGCTCTATTTATCTATAATTTAGAAATTTAGTAATAAGATATAAAATTAGCTTTTCTAAATATTAATTTTAAATTTTTTTTTTATATAAAATAGCTAATTAATTTTAAAAATTAAAAATATTTAACTAAAGTCTATTTATTACTTAAAGCCCTATATAGGTTAAAGTAATCCGTGTAAAAGTAATATTTTTTTCCTTATAAAAATTCTTAAAAAAATTAGTTTTAAAATCTTAGAGGCTAACTAATCTATTTTCTAAAAAAGTGATATTATTATATACGCGTATATTAATAACCCATTAATTTTTAGCCTAAGTATTTCTAAAATATAAGCCCTAAAAACTAAAATTACTAAAACAGTTAATATTACTAATTTAGGTAATATTTCTTTTTTCCTAAAAATTTAAATAATATATAATTATATAAAAAAAAGTTATCTATATAAATTAGATTAAATTTACTAAGGAATTAATTAATTAATTTAGCTATAAAGACCTAAAGCTTTATAGAACCTCTTTTAAATTAAGTATTTAGATAAATAAAAATAATCTAGTAATAAATCCTTCTATCATTAAAAATTTCTGGTAATAAATTAAGTTACTTATATATTTAATAATATTAACTTAACTAGATCTATCTTATATAGTAGGGCTTTATATATAATTTATAAGTAATCCTAGAGCTAAGTATTTCTACGTGTTAAATTATATTTAGTAATATATCCTATATACTATTGATTTTAATATTATTTTTAGCCCTTTTTAAGATATTAGATTAAAGGGCTATTATAATATAAATTAAGAGGGTAATTATTTTTATTTAATAATTAATTATAGACTACCTATTCCTTTTTAAAAATAATCTTATTTTTTAAATTAATAAATTATAAAAAATAGTGGCCTTTTTAAGTTATAAGATAGGATATATATTTTAAAAAGAAGTTATTAAATAGTATATCTAGTTAACTAGCTTATTTAAGTAATTAGGGCTAACCTATTTAAAAAACCTTATTTAAATTAACTTATAATTGGTTATTATACTAGTGTATAATCCTAAGTATTATACGCAGTTAAAATATATTAATATTTAGTACTATTTTATTAGGGAAGCCCTTTAAGATAAAAAAGTTAATATATACTATATTTTAATTAATTAGTATATTACTAATAGACTTAATAAGCTATTAGATCCTACTAAATTTAAATCCTTTATTAGAAGGCCAAGGCTAGCCTCTATAATTTTTTTATTACTATATAGCTTAGAGAGATATATTAGAATTTAGTTCCTACTAATAGCTAAGCCCTATTAAATAGTATAGGCCCTAGATCTAAATATACTAGATATAAGCGCGATGTATAAGCGCTATGCATTATATAATTAATATGCATATACGTAATTTCCTTTTACCCCTATTTAGCCCCTTTTTAGTAATTAACTACCTGATTTTTTCCTAGATTTCTAATTATTATTAGTAGTATAAATTTAGATTATATTCTAGCCCTTATTACTATTAGCTTAGCTATCTAAATATAGTAATATTAATTTTAGTATTCTTAATATAGTAATATTAATTTTAGTATTCTTAATATAGTATATTAATTTTAGTATTTAGTAAATTATATCTCTTATTTAATAATAGCATTCCTATTTAGGAAAGCCCTTATTTTAGTATTTCTATTAGACCTTAGGATTCTTATTTATCTTTAATAAGATAGATTAAGAAAAAGGGCTTAGTTACTTTTATATAATTAATAGTTTTCTCCTTCTTCTATATAGCCAATTAATATAAGTAATTACTTACTAATATATTCTATTGTAACCTTACTTACTTCACTCTACTAATTAGATATTACTTAGTCAGCAGCCCTCTATCCCTATTTTTAATAATTATGATATAGAAATATAATAATAAGATATAAAATTAGCTTTTCTAAATACTAGCTTAAAAAAAGAAATCTATATAGAATAATTAATTAATTTTTAAAAGTAAAAATACTTAACTAGAATATATTTACTAATTAAAGCCCTATATAGACTTAAGTGATTTATATAGAAATAATATCTTTTTCTTATTAAAATCCTTATTAAACTAAGTTTTAAAACTCTAAGGGTTAATTAATCTATTTTTATAAAGATAATATATATATAACTTAGTAATCTTTAAATTAAAAATTTTCAAAATTTAAGCTTTAAAATTTAAAATTAATAAAATAGTTAATATTATTAACTAAGGTAATATTTTTTTTCAATAATTTAAATTATATATAATTATATAAATAGGGCTATTTATATTAATTAGACTAAATTTATTAAGGAATTAATTAACTATTTTAATTATAAAAATTAAAAGCCCTATACATTTTATTTAAATTAAATATTTAATTAAATAAAAATAGACTAATAATAATTCCTTCTAAAATTAAGAATTTTTAGTAGTAAATTAGATTATTTATATATTTAATAATATTAATTTAGCTTAATCTATTCTATATAGTAGGGTTTTATATATAATTTATAAGTAATTTTAAAGTAAACTATTTATATATACTAAACTATATTTAGTAATATATTTTATTATTAACCTTAATATAGTTTTTAATTTATACTAAGAATTTAAATTAAAAGACTATTATAATTTAAATTAAAGGGATAATTATCTTATCTAATAATTTACTATAAATTATTTATTCCTTTTTAAGAAAAACTCTATTTCTTAATTAAATAAGTTATAAAAAATAGTAGCCCTATTTAGTTATAAAGTAGAATATATAACTTAAAAAATGTTATTAAAAAATGTTATAGAAATACATATATTAATATGAGATTAGGTATATATTATAGATTCTAGAATATAATTAATTTTTAAAGAGAAAAGAAAATATATCCCTATCCTATCTAAATATTAAATAAGCAGATATCGCTTAGAGACCCCTATATAATAATAACATATTTATATATATATTATATATAAGTTAATATAATACTTAATACTATTACTATACTATATAATAATTACCTCCCTTTTTTAATGATTTTATTCTTAAAATCTATATATTTACCTATTTATAGATATTTATAATATTTATTCAAAACCCTTATTAAAAACCTTTAAACTCTTATAAGGATATAAGGAAAAGAGTTCTTCTATTTATAATTTAATTAGTTACCTATATATAGCCGCGTAGATATATAGATTTATACAATATAATATAATTACTATATATATTTACTATATTATAAGGTATAAAATAAAGTACTTAGTAATTATTATAAATATCAATAATAATCTTATTTTTTTTTAATTCCTACTCTTATTTTCTTTATAATATATTTATATATATATTTATTTTTTATTATAATAGTTTTATTTTATAATTTATTATCTCTCTTAATTATAGAAGGTTCTATAAATAAAAATAATATCTTTAATCTTAATTAACTTAATTATGTAAATCCTAATGCTTACTTTTAATAGTATAATATAAGGCTAGAATCTAATCTTTATTTATATATAATATTTAATAAAACTCTAAATAAATATTTAAAATATATTTATATTAAAGTAGAGAAAAGTTATTAATTTTTAGTTTATTTTATTATTTTAAAATATATATTCTTATTATTTATTAGATATCCTTATTACTATTAATATTCTATTTTAATAACTTTATTTATTCTAATTTTAATTTATTATATATCTATACCTCCTAGATATAATATACTTATAGATTTACTATATATTAATTTAATAATATATTCTTCTAAGGTTTTTAGAGATAATAAGGTTAATAGTAATTATGTTTTATTATATAAGAATATCTCTCTTATTTATATTTATCTTTTTAAATATAAGAATATTTTATCTTAATATCTTATATAGCTTTTATTTTTAATTTAATATTTAATTTTTATTATTCTAAAGCTAGTTATCTCTATTATTAATAAGATTTAAAGACTTAATCTTTATAAAAATATTAGTTCCTTTTAATTAAAAGTATATTAAACTTTTATATATAAATAATATATAACTACTCTTAAGATATTTATAGTACTTATAATCTATAAATAATATATAATTAATTATTATAAAGTTTAAGGGCTAGTTATAAGCTTTATTTTTAATTAATAAATTTATATTTTTATTCATAATATTTCTATATTATTATTAATTACTCTAAATTATATATTAAAACCTCTTTAAATTAAGATAAGATTTTTATAATATTTTATAATATTATATTAACTTAAACTTATAATACCCCTAAATATTAGTTATTAATAGAGTATATAAGTTCTATATACTCTATATCTTTAATTTTTATAGATATTATATTTATTTCTTAAAATTTAAAAAAGAATATATTTATAAGATAGTTTATATACTAATTATATATAATATATTAATATTTAGTTAGGTAAAGATAGGTTCTTTATAAAGCTCTCTTAAAACTATTATAACTTTAAAATATATAATAAGTATATTAATAAAAGATACTCCTACTACCTAGTATACTTTATATTCTACGCTTTAGCTTTTTTTTATACTTTTTATATATATTTCTATTAATTAATCTTTAAATAAGAGTACTTCTTAATCCTAGTATTTTATAAGATTAATTTACTACTCTTTTAAATTATAAAGAAGGTTTTATAATATTAAGAGACTTAGCTAACTTTCCTATATTATTAAATTTTAATAATACTCTATCTTCTAAGAAATATAAATATATTAAGTTAATAAATTTACTCTAGTAATAAAGCTTAATCCTATCTCCTTTAATAAGTTTAACGCGCCTTTAAAATATATATACTTTTTAGTATAAATTATTGTCCTTAAGTCTAAGGCTATACCTATAAAAAAGATTATTCTTAATATTATTAAGAAGAAAAAATAAAAGTTTATTATAGTAAAAAAGGTAATAGCTATATATAAGGTAAATATAAAAGTAACTAGTATTTAAGGAAAAATAAAACTTATTAAAGGTAAGAAGGTAATTACTATAAACGTTAATAAAAAAATAGTTTTTATAATTAAAATTAAAGTAAAAGTTCTAATTAAAGCTCTTATTAAAAAGATTATAAAGGAAGATTTTAATTTTAATAGTTCTATATCCTTTATTAAAAAAGAGAAGGAGGAGTTTAAAAAAAATAAAATTCTAATATTATATTTTATATATAATAATCTATTTTCTCTTTCTTATATTTAGTAAATATCTTTAAATAAAAAAGTTACTTAATATACTTTTTATTAAATTATTAATTTAATTTATTAATTAAATCTTATGATTAACTTTATATAAGAATTATTTAATAATATTAAGCTCTTCTTTTATATTTATACTACTTATTATAAATATTTACTATTCTTTTTTAATTTTTTATATTATCTTTATAAACTTATTGATTATATTTTAAGAATTAATTCTTATTAATTCCTTTATTTTAAAAGATTTAATATACTTATATAAAAACTTCTAATTTAGTTATTTTTATTTAAGATTTTTTATTAATAATATTACTAAATTACTCTTATTAAATATAATTAGTTTATATACTTTATTATAATATTTAGTAAATAATTTTATTATATCTTACTAATATATCTCTAGCTTTTTATAAAGTTTGTATAATCTTTTAACTTTTTTTATTATAAGTATATATATATATTAATATGAGATTAAGCGTATATTATAGATTCTAGAATATAACTAATTTTTAAGGAGGGGGGAAAGGAAATATACCCTTATCCTATCTAAATATTGGATAAGTGGATATCGCTTAGAGGCCCCTACATAATAGTAACATATTTATATACAAATTATATACGAGCCATATAATGCTTGGCAGTACTATTATACTACATAATAATTACCTCCCTTTTTTAATGATTTTATTCTTAAAATCTATATATTTACCTATTTATAGATATTTATAATATTTATTTAAAAACCTTATTAAAAACCTTTAAACTCTTATAAGGATATAAGGAAAAGAGCTCTTCTATTTATAATTTAATTAAGGGCCTATATATAGCTATATAGATATATAGATTTATATAGTATAATATAGTTATTATATATATTTACTATATTATAAGGTATAAGATAAGGTATTTAGTAATTATTATAAATATTAATAAACTCTTATTAATAATAACTTTATTTTTTTTAATTTTTATTCTTATTTTCCTTATAATATACTTATATATATATTGATTTTTTATTATAATAGTTATATTTTATTATTTACTACCTTTTATAGTTATAAAAGGTAATAAAATTTTTTTAATTATAGAAGATAATAATAATAAGGATATTCTAAGTTTTAATCTACCTATTTATATAAATCTTAATATTTATTTTTAATAGTATAATATAAGGCTAGAATCTAATCCTTATTTATATATTATATTTAATAAGGCTCTTAATAAGTGTTTAAAATATACTTATATAAAAGTAAAGAGAGTAGAGAGAAGTTATTATCCTTTAATTTATTTTATTATTTTAGAATATATATTTTTATTACCTACTAAATATTTTTACTTTTATTAATTGTTAAAATCTAGGGTATAAGAGCGCTTAGAGTTAAGTGACTTAAGCGTCTCTTAATACCTAGATAAGATCTTATTATAGAGTATATTTCCTCCTTAACTATAATAATAAATAGTATTCTACCCCTATACCTTTTAATAGGTTATAAGCCTAGATATATAAAATATATATTAGTTAATAAAATATCTAGGTAGCCTACTTAGCTTAAAAGTCTATAGAATATTATTATAGCCGTATATATATATATATAAATATATTTTAAGATAATTTAAGTATATTCTAAGATAACTTAGATAAGACCTATAATAATATAGATAATAAAGCCTTATAAAGATATAGATATAAATTATAAAAATATAATATAAAAAGCTTAATATACTTTATAAAAATATAATAAAAGCTTATATAAAAATATAATAGCCTATTATAGGTATTTATAGATACTTATAATAAGTAAATAATAATAAATTTATTATTAAATAGAGTATAATATTATCCTTAAGTAGCTTTAAATTATTTAGCTACTCTAAAATATAGGTAGCTAGCCCTTTGAAAATAAGAGGCTAAGATATTGATTTAATAAAAATTTTAAATACTAAGTCTAAAAAAATATATTACTAGCTTTATTCTACCTTAATATTTTAATATTTAGCTAGTATAATAAATTATCAGCCTTTAGAATAAAAATTCTATATTAAGTTAATATAATATATTACTAATTTTATTTATAGAATATTAAATAAAAACTTACCCCTAAGGGGTATATTATACTTAAATATATTATCTATTAATATATAAATATCTAAAATACTTATTTTTATTAGGGCTAAGTATCCTATTATTAAATAATTAATTAAGAATTAAGTTTTAATAATTAAAAATTTAGTAATTAAAAATCTTAGTCTTTTAAAAACTAGTCTTCTAAAAATAAAAAATTCTAATTAGGTAATAAAAATTTTTAATTTTTTAAAATATTAAAATAAAAGATCTAGATAAAGATATAAAGTATTTTAATATCCTAAAATTATTAATTTATTTAATAAACTCTTTATTTTTATACCTCTTTATTATTATTTAATTAAGTATTTAAAACTATTTAAATAAAATTTTTTATACCCTTTATTTATTTTAATTAAAAAAAATTATCTTTATTAAAAAGAAGCTTATTATTAAAAATACTTATTTAAATAAAATTTCCTATAATTTAATTATACTTAGATAAAAATTATTTTAAAGGATAACTTAAATTATAAAAATTCTAATTATTAATTAAAAAAATAGCTTAATAAGTCCTTTATATTTAATTACTTAACTAATAAATTAATTTTAGAACCCCTTAATAATATTAAGCTTTATAGTTTATAGATAAAAAATATCTATAATTATAATTATAATTAAAATAATTATTATTAAAATAAATTTATTATTCTATATTTTAAAGCTTAAATCTTTAAAGGGTTATCAAAGATAGAAATAAAAAATATAATAATATCTTATTATAAATAATTTTTAAGAATAAATTAAATTTAAGAATAAAAATATATTTATAGCCTAGATATTTATCTTAGCTAATAATAATAATAACTAAATAATAATAATTATAATAATAAAGGTCTTATAAGAAAATATTAAACCTTAAAAATAAGATTATCTTATAGCTTAAGATTAATTATATTAATAACTTTAAAAATAAAATTAATATTTATATCTTTTAAAATAATATTAATAGGGACTATAAATTTATAAAGTTTAATATATTAAATAATTTTTTATTAATATTTAAATACCTTTATTTTAAAATCTTATAAGGATATAGCTAATTATATAAGCTAATTTAAAAATATTTATAATAAAATTATAAATATTTATTCAAAGCTTTATCTTAAAACTAATTATTTAATCTTTTTATTTTATACTAGCTTAAGAAAAAAAATATTAAATTATTTTATTATTTATAACTAAACTTGTAAAATAATTGAGAATAATAAACTAATTTATATTTTAAAGTATATTATAACCTGTTTTTTTTTAAATTATTTGTTCTTTAATTATTATAAAGAATAAAAACTTCTATATTTTTACTACCTAATAATATTATTTAAAAATATATATAATTTTAATAAATTTTATTACTCTTTTAGTCTAAGTAAATATAGTATTTAGATTAAATACCTATATTATTTAAAAGCTTATTTATTAGTATACTTATTATAAGAAACCTTATTATATAATTTTTAGCTATAATAATCTTACTAAAAAAAAGAATAAGGATAGTAATAAGAATAGATATAATAAAAATAAGAATAAAAATAAGAAGGATAACTAATTTAAAAGAAAAAAGGATAAAAATAAATATAAAAATAAAAAATCTAGGAATAATTTTAACTTTAATAAAGCTTAGACTATTTTTAATACTAAATTTAATTATATAAACTAATATTAAACCTTAAACTTAGTATACTCTTAATATATTATAATAGTCTAGGAGTTTTTTATTAATTATATTAAACTTTTAAAAAAAAATATACCTATTATTAAGGATATTATAAAATATAAGGCCTTTATAGAAATTAGTAAAATATAATTAATAATTATTATAAATAAAAAGAAGAAAGAGTTTATTCTTAATAATATAATTTATATTTTAGGAATATTTTTAAATTTAATCTCCCTAAAATAACTTTATTATATAAATTATTTTATAAATTTTATTATTAAGGGCCTTATCTATAATATTAAGTTTAATTATTAGGGTATCATTATTTAATAATAAATTAATAACCTTTATTACTTAAATTTATAAGAGCTAAAAGTTTTTTTTTTAATAAATTTAAAATATCCTAACTTATTAAATTTAATTAATAATTTAATTTCTACCCTAGCTAGTAAATTATCTAACTTAGATATTAATATTAAACAACTAAAATAAAAGATTATAGATAAGGTAATTAATTTATAATATACTTATATAAGCTACTTAGGTTATTAGAATATTAAATTATTTATAAAAATATTAAAAGATATTAATCTTATTAAAGCCTTAAAAATAAAGGATTTCTATAGATTATATATAATTACTAAAGATAAAGTAAGTAAATATAAGTTATATATTTAATCTAGAAAATATCTTTTAAATTTAGTTTATTCTAATATAATTAAACCTTTTAATTATAATTATAAAAAGAATAAATATTTTATTACCTTTTTAAATAACTTTAATAGATATTTTAAAGTTAAAATCTTAAAAAGTAAAAATAACATTTATATAATATATTTACACTTTACCACTTAAAATAAATAGGGGGATATTAAAATTAATTATAATAATAAGTATTTAGGATATAATTTTAATAACCTCTAAATTAATTATAATATTATTTAGGAATTAATAATTCCCTTTAATTCTTAAATAAATAGGGTTATTAAATAATTAGGTTAATAATTTTAGAATATAATATCTATTATTTTATAAAATACTAAGCTTAATAAAAACCTTTAGTGAAAGTTTATTCTTATAATAAATTATATCTAGAACTATTATTTTATAGTCTTATTAAATAAGATACTTTATAAAGTTTATACTAAGTTAAAATTATAATTTTATTATATATAATAGTTTAAAACTAAGAGCTAGATAATTTAATAAAAGTTTATAATAAAATAGATTAAAAATTAATAATATATAATTAAAAGTTATTTAGTAGGTTATAAAAACAATTATATCTATTAAATATTTATTAATAATAAGGTTTAGTAAATTTATAAAGTTAAATAACTTAAGAAAGGAGTTAAGGGTTTAAATTCTATTTTAAAGAAGAAAATTTTATAGTTATAATTTAATCTTATAATAGAATTCTTATACTCTTAGCTTATATTAATAGATATTAATAATATACATAAGTTATTAACTTAGACTATATTTCTAGTCTTAATTTAATTATTATTATTTATTATTAGGCCCTTAGCTTAGCTTATTATTAAATTACTATTATTAAAATTATAATTACTATTAATTATTAATATAGATAGTTTAAGTAGTAAAAGAAGTATATCTAAAATTATATTATTTTTATTATTATTTAGAGATTATCTAAAATTAAAATAATAAGACTTTTTATCTAATCCTCTTTTATATTATATATTTTTTATTAATATAACTAGCTTAGAAGTCTATAAACTAAAAATTTATAAAAAAATTATTAAAAATAATTCTAATATAAAAAAATAGTAGGAAATAATATAAGATAAGTATTAATCCTTAATAGAAAATAAGATATAAATATTAATAATAGGTTTTCCCCTTAACTAAAGGACTTTATAAGATAAGTAAGTATATATCTTAAAATAAGACCTTATAAATAAAATCACTTAGTATAAAGCTTATTAGATTATAAGAAGCTTTAAATAATATAAAAAAATTAATTATAATAAAATCTTTATTTTAATAGTTAAATTAATAAATTATAAAACTATCTTTATTATTATTACTATTAATAATTAGGACTTAGAGTAAATAAATATTAAAACTATTTTTCTTTATAAGGTAGTAAAAAAAAAATTTATATTAAATTCCTTTAAAAATTTTTTAAAAAAAAAGAGATTTATAAACTATTAAAAGTATTTTATAACCTAAAATAATTACCCTATATTTAATATATAACCTTTATTAAATATATAAATAAGCTAGGCTTAGAACTTATTAATATAAATTATAATATTTTTATTTATTATAATATAGGGATTTTAATTACCTTATATATAAATAATATCCTTATTATTAACCTCTTTAAAATTAAGATTTAGTAGGTAAAAACTTTTTTAATAAATATTTTTATATAATTAATCTAAGCCTCTATAGTTATTATTTAAATATAATAATTATTTAAAATTATTAAAATTATATTATCTACTTAGATTAGAAGGCTTATATTAAATATTTTCTTAAATAATACAGTATATAAGATTATAATTTAATATTTATTCCTATAAAGATTACTTTAAAGCTTATATTTATAAAGAAAGATTATAAAATTTCTAAAAAATACTAAAAAAAATACTAATTTATTATAGAATTACTAATATATATTATACTAAATACCTAACCTAATATTATATATATAATATTGGTTATTTTTTATTTTTTATCTAATTTAAATAAAGCCTATATAAGAGTAGTAAAATAAATTTTTTAATATTTTTAAATAATTATTTATTAATAGTTTATTTATTAAGAAACCTTAAATAACTTAAAAAGTTATATTAATTTAAATTAGACAGGGGATTAAGCAATTTATTAATTAACTACTAAATATATCTTTTATATAGGAAGTATTATAATTAATTAATAATTAAAATAATAACTAACTATAGCCCTCTCTACTTATAAGGCTGAGTATATAAATAAAATATAAATAATTAAGAAAACTATTTAACTTAATACCTTTTTTAAATAGATTAAGTATAATAAGCTTTTTAAACTTATAATTATTTATAAAAATAATTAAAAAACTATTATTTTAATTAAAATCTTACAATTTTATAATTAAATAAAATATATTAATATTATCTATTACTTTATATAGAAGAAGGTCTTAGATAGTTTAATAAACTTAAAATATATCTCTATTAAGAGATAGGTTGTTAATAACTTTATTAAAATTTTATTATATAAAAAATTCTAAGTATTTTAAAAGTTTTTTAGGCTTAAGAAGCTACTAATCTAAAAATTAAAATAAGGGGGGTAGTTAATCTAATAGGAGCTTATTTAATAGGAGCTTATATTTATTTTTTAATTTCCTTTCTTATTTTAATAAAAGCTTATTTTTATATTTCTATATTAATATAAACTAAATACTTTATTTTTTTAAATAGCTTAGTAAGTAGTTAAATAGCCTTATAATATTTAAATAGGAGTATTAAAATCTAGGGTATAAAAATATTTAAAATTAAGTGACTTAAGTATTTCTTAGCACTCAAATAAGATCTCACTATAGGGTATACTTCCTCCTTAGCTATAATAATAAATAGTGTTCTACCCCTATACCTTTTAATATTAATATCCTATTTTAATAACTTTATTTATTTTAACTTTAGTTAATTATATATTTATATTTTTTAAATATAATATATTTATAGATTTACTATATATTAATTTAATAATATATCCTTTTAAGGTCTTTATAGATAATAAAGTTAATAGTAATTATATTTTATTTTATAAAAATATTCTTTCTACTTATATTTATCTCCTTAAATATAAGAATATTTTATTTTAATATTCTATATAATTTTTATTTTTAATTTAATAGCTAGTTCTTACTATTTAAGAGCTAGTTACCTCTATTATTATTAAGATTTAAGGACTTAATTCTTATAAAAAATATTAATCCTATTTAATTAAAGGTATATTAAACTTCTATATATAAATAGTATATAGTTATTTTTAAAGTATTTAAAGTACTTATAATCTATAAATAATATATAATTAATTATTATAAAATTTAAGGGCTAGCTATAGATTTTATCCCTAATTATTAAATTTATACTCTTATTTCTAATATTTCTATATTATTATTAATTATTTTAAATTATATACTAAAAACCCTTTAAATTAAAATAAGATTTTTATAATATTTTATAATATTATATTAACTTAGACTTATAGTATCTTTAAATATTAATTATTAATAAGGTATATAAATTTTATATATTCTATATCCCTAACTTTTATAAATGTTATATTTATTTTTTAGAGTTTAATAGAAAATATATCTATAAAGTAACTTATATACTAATTACATATAATATATTAATATTTAATTAGGTAAAGGTAAGTCCTTTATAAAGCCCCCTTAAAATTATTATAACCTTAAGATATATAATAGATATACTAATAAAAGACACTCCTACTATTTAATATACCTTATATTTTATACTTTAACTCTACTAATATTACTAGATTCCTTATATATATATTTTTTTTATAAATTAAGTTCTTTATTATTTTATAAAATATAAAAAAGTAATTAATATAGGTAATAAAGAGTAGGCTATATATTATTAAGCTAATTTAATCTATTTATACTCTAAATTTTATATTAAATTAACTATAATAATATATATAAAAGAGTGCTTTAAGTTAATTAAAAAGCTTAAAAATAATAGTCTATAAAGCTTAATTATTTAAGAATTTAAATAAATAAATAATACTATTATTTTAATACTTAATATCCTTAAGTCTATAATATATCTACTTTTTCTCTATTTTTTATATATATTTTTATTAATTAATTTTTAAGTAAGAATACCCCTTAACTTTAATATTTTATAAAATTAATCTAACACTTCTTTAAATTATAATAGAAGTTTTATAATATTTAATAACTTAACTAACCCTTTTATATTATTAATTTTTAATACTACCTTATCTTTTAAAAAATATAAATATATTATATTAATAGAGTTTACTTTAGTAATAAAGCTTAATTCTACCTTTTATAATAAATCTAGCACGTCTCTAAGATATATATATTTTATAGTATAAGCTATTATTTTTAAGCTTTAGGCTATTATTTTTAAGCTTTAGGCTATACTTATAAAGATTAAAAAAGTTATTTTTGATATATTAAAAAAAAGAAATAAAAATTTAATATAATAAAAAAGATAATAACTATATATAAAGTAAATATAAAGATAACTAATATTTAAGGAAAAATAAAATCTATTAAAAATAAAAAGGTTAGTAAGAAAATAATTTTTATAATTATAATTAAAGTAAGGGCTTTAATTAGAGTTATTACTAAAATAATTATAAAAAAGAATTCTATTTTTAATAACTCTATATCCTCTATTAAAAAAAAGGAGAAAGAATTTAAAGAGAAATAAAATATTGATATTATATTTTATATATAATAGTTTATTCTTTTTTTTTTATATTTAATAAATATTTTTAAATAAAAAAATAATCTACTATACTCTTTATTAAACTATTAATTTAATTTATTAATAAAATCTTATAATTAACCCTATATAAGAATTATTTAATAGTATTAAGCTCTCCTTTTATATTTATATTATTTATTATAAGTATTTACTATCCTTTTTAACCCTTTTATATTATTTTTATATACTTATTAATTATATTTTAAAGACTAATCTTTATATTTTATTTTATAAAAATATTATCCCTTTTTCTTAATTCTATTTAAGATTTTTTTTACTTTATATTTTAAATTATTATTTATAAGCTTTAATAAAATATATTTTAGTATTTTACTATTAACTTCTCTACATTTATATAGCTTTAATAAGGATATATAAAAAATAGGATAAATTTTATAGGTAGTTAGTAATATAAAATAATAAGCTTAATTTTCTATTAATTCCTTTATTTTAAAAGATTTAATATATTTATATAAAAGCTTCTAATTTAGTTACCTTTAGTTAAGATTTTTTAATAATAATATTATTAAATTACCCTTATTAAATATGATTAGTTTATATACCTTATTATAATATTTAGTAAATAATTTTATTATAGTTTATTAATATATTTTTAATTTTTTATAAAATTTATATAATTTTTCAACCCTTTCTTCTATAATAGATACCCTTTCTCTTATAATATTATCTTTAATATTTATTAAAATTTTAGAATTATAATTATATATTATTTTAAAATAGTTATAGCTTATTATAACTTACTTAACTTAATAATATATAAATTTAATTAGGAGTAAAAGTCCTACCTAATTACTCTATTATTAATTATAGTAGATTTATAAATATTATTTTAAAAACTAATTTAATTTATTTATTTATTTAAAAATAAAATACTATACTTAGCCTATATTTTATTTATAAATTATAATATATATTAAATTAGAAAGTATTAGTAAAGATACTCCTTTTATTTATTATTTAATTTATTAAATTTTAAAGTAATTTCTATAAAAAATAATTCTATTAATCTAATAGTATTAATCTTCTTTATAGTTAATATATAATAAAGTATTTTTATATACTTATTAACTACTATTAATATTATATTATAGATATAATTTTTATATTTATTAAAAAAAAAAGAAAATATTATAAAATTTATATTAAACTTTTTTTAAAGTTTACTAAATATAAATAATACCTTTAATTTATTATATAATTAATAATATTTTATTTTTATTTTTTAGTAAATATTATAAAAGTCTATATATTTTTTAATATTTTAATTTATAATAAATTAATAAAACTTTTTATTTATTAATTTTATTATTTTATTAATACTAAAATAGTCTTCTAATAGATTACTATAATAATATTTAAATAGTCTTTATATTATTATTTTTTAAATAAAAATATAAACCCTTTAACTATATTTTAATAAGTTATATTTATTAAATGATTTTTTTTTAATTTTTTCTATTATTATATCTTATAAATATAAAACTTTAATTAACTTAGTAATTAAACTACTATAATTATTCTATACTATTTTATTAATAATTATTAAATTAATTATATAATGTAAAATATATTATTTATAATTAATAACTTTAATAATAAAGTTAAGCTATTTTTTAATTATATTATTATTTTATTAAATTAATATTTTATTTAAATTTTTTATTTTTATAATATAAAAGTCCTTAAATTTTATTAAGTAAATTATATTTTTTTTATGAAATAATATAAATTAAATTTAATATAAACTTTTATTTATTTTATTAATCTAATTATTTTTTATTTATATTTTTTATAATATAAAAAACTTTTCTCCTAATTATAATTTAAAATAAATTAAATAATATCTTTAAATTTATAAACTTCTATTATAATGTAAATAGTAGCTTATTTATAATTTTTTTTATATTTATAATTAAAGTATTTTAATAATATATTAATTAGATTTAATTTTTCTATTTAATAAATAATTATAAAATTAAATATTAATAATTTTATAATTTAATAAATTTATTTTTAATTTAACTTCTTTAAATTTATAAAAGCTTCAAGATTATTATAATTTATTAAAACTTTAATAAAACAAATTTTTTTTATATAATAATAGTAAATAGCTTTTAATTATAAGTTTTATAATTTTTTTTAATAATATTTATCTTTTATAATTAAAATATAAGTAGATATTATTAATTATTCTTATATATTTAAAAGAGAATACTAGCTATTATATAATTTAATATATTTATTTTAATCCTAGTTTATTTTTTTTAAATTAATATTTTTATTAAAATATTATAAACCTATTAAAATATATATTCTTTATATTCTTTTTATTTTAAAGATTTATTTTTTCTTTTTTATATACTTTTTTATAATAATTTTATTAAAAGTATTATTAAATATAAATAATATTAAGTAAACTTTTTAAAAAAATAAATAAAATTTAAAAATACTTAGATTTTATAGTATATTTTTAGCTTTAATTAATTCTATATAATATCTATTTTATTTTTATTTATTATTATATTTTTAATAAATATAATAAAGTCTAAAAATTTAACTTCCTATATTAGGAATTTATATTTTTTAGAATTTATATATAACTTAAACTATTTTAAATATTATAAAATATTATATAATTTATATATTTCTTTTTTAAATTTAAAAAGATAAGAATATTATTAAAATAAATAATAAAATATTTATTTAATAAGTTTATAAAAGCTTTATTAATATAAACTTAAAATATTATTAAAATATTAATAAATTTAAATAATATTACTATGTACTTAAAATATTTATATTATATATAAAATATCTATATTATATATAAAATATTTATATTATATATAAAATATCTATATTATATATAAAATATTTATATTATATATAAAATATCTATATTATATATAAAACATAGTCTTTTATTTATCTCTTTTTTTAAATTTAAATATAATAATAAATATCTTTAAAATTTAATTTAATAAAGATTTTAATCTTATTAAAATAGTTTAAATTTTTATTAATTAAAAAAAGAGAATAATAATTTTTAATTATTATCTTATTTAATTTATAATAATTAATATATAGATATAAGTCTCTATCCTTCTCTAATATAAAAAGTATTAGAGTATTTATAAAATTTATAAAATATTAAATTTATCTTTTTACTAGTATATTATTAAGATAAATTTTTATAATTTTTAATTTTTTTATTAAAAGTTATAAAAAAAAGCTATAAGGTAGATTTATAGTTATTATAATTATATAATTATTATTTTAATAAAATAATAAATAACTTACTTCCTTTATTAAAAAGATATTTTAATATTTTATTAATTTTTTAAATAAAGTTATAAAAGTTATAATAAGTAATAAATTTAACTATATTTTAATTACTTTAATTATAAGATTAAATAGTAAAAAAAAGTTATTAATAATTATTAATATATATACTTTTAATTATTTTAATAAGGATTTAATAAATTTATAAATATATTTCTTAATTTTAAAATACTAAATTCTTATTATTAAATTTATAATAATACTTTTTTATATTAATCTTAGTATTTTTAATAATATTAATAAACCTCCTTATTAATTATATAGAAGATTATTTTTAATTTTTTAATATAATTTTAATTATTATAAAAACTTAGCTTAATATAATAAATATTATAATAATATATAAAGTTACTATTTATTTAAGTTAAATAGAATAATTTTATATCCTTTATAAATTTCATATTTTTTATAATTATAAAATACTAGTTAATTATATTAACTTTAGCCTTATTATTAAATTAAATTTTTATTTTTATTTTTTATAATTCTCCTTTTAATAATATTATTCTAAAATATTTTAATTTTAAAATTATATTAAATTTGTTTTCTTCTTCTTCTTTTATTCCTTAAAAGATATTTTAAATAAAGGGTTATTATTTTAAATCTTTATTTATATTTTATTAAAATTTATATCTTTTCTCTTAATATAAGTAGTTAAGTAATATCCCTTTTTTTTAATAAATTTAATACTTAATATCTTTAAGATCTTTTTTTAAATATATTAAACTATTATTTTTTTTATCTTTAAATAATATATTTTTAAAATTCTTTTTAAATTTATTTTTTTAACCCTTAATATTATCTTTATTCTATTTTAATAGGGTATTAATTATAATTTTATATATAGTTAAAATAACTTTTTATTAATTACTTTCTAAATAAAAAACTAATATTATAAATTTATTTTAACTAATAAAGACTTATTAAATATTTATAATAGCTAAGTAAAAATTTAAATATAATTTTTTTTAATTAGTCTTAAAATTATAGGGAATTAAATAAAAATAGATTTTTATATTTTTAATTTAATCTTAATACTCTTTTAAAAACTTTTCTTTATATTTTTTTAATAAAAATAATTTTATTATCTTTTTATATAAGTCTAAGTTATTTATATTATATATAAAATACTTTTTATCTATAGTATTAATAATAAATAAAGGGTAAGAAATAGTTTCCTTTAATATATTATATATAGTCTTTATATAAAAAGATTTTATATTATAATAAATAAAATATAAAGTAAAATTATCTTTATTATACTCTTTTATATTTTTTAAAGCTATTATTAATAGTTCTTATTTAAAATTAATAATTTTATATAGATTATTTAAGCTATTTTTACTTTAATAACTCTTTCTTAATTCTTTTAATAAATTAAACTCCTAAGTTAATTAAGCTTATTAGTAGTATTAATAATATTATTAGTTATAAATTCTACTTCCTTTTTATAAGTATTTTAGTTATTTTATATTATTAATTTACTTTATTTACTATTTATTTATAGTTTTATAATATAATAATTATTAAAATATAAATTATTTATTATAAATATATTAATTTTAAATTAATATCTTTTTTAAATAAAAGACTTAGAAATATTATAAAAATACATATATTAATATAAGATTAGATATATATTATAAATTTTAAAATATAATCAATTTTTAAAAAAAGAGAAAAAGAGATATATTTTTATTTTATTTAAATATTAGATAAGTAAATATTACTTAAAGACCCTTATATAATAATAATATATCTATATATATATTATATATAAGTTATATAATACTTAGTATTACTACTATATTATATAATAAAAAACTTATTTAATTAATTTATTTATTTAAGTAATTAAAGTTAATATATTTTAAAAACCCTATTTAAACTAATTTATAATTAGTTATTATATTAATATATAATTTAAAATACTATACTAAGACTAAATATATTAATATTTAATATTATTCTATTAGAAAAGCCCTTTAAGATAGAAAAGTTAATATATATTATATTTTAACTAGTAATTAAATTATTAAACTCTACTAAATTTAAAATTTCAATTAAGAGTATTAGGATTCGGGGTTATAGTAAAAAGATAGTTATTTTCTATATTCTAAAATCCTAGTAAGTACTTCTTTAAGCCGGGCGAATATATATCTAACTAGGTAAATTGTAATAATTCCCCTAAATAGAAAATACTATCACCCGTGATAATTTTTATCTACTAAGTATATTTCGCCTAGTATATATATATAAAAGGAATTTAAATAACATAATTACCTATTTAAAATTAATAATTAATATATTCTTTAAATAATATTTATTAACCTTATCATTTCTTTCCTATTTAAAGGTAGGTTAAGCTTTTTAAAAAACTTTTTATAATATTTTAATATCTTATTATATTATTTACTAAATTTATTCTTATCTAATATAATATAGTCTAGAGTAGAGTAATAAACTATAATTATATCTATAATAATATTTACCCTCTTTTATAATCCCTAATTTATTTTTTTATTATTTATTAAATTATTTATTAGGCTATTTAGTAACTCTTAATTTATTTTTCTTAATTAATAATATATAAATTTAAACTACTTTCCTATCTAGTTACTATATTTAAATAATAATACTTATATACTATTTAAAGAGATTATAAGGAGTATTATTTTATCCTAAATTTATATTAATTATTTCTTATAATATACCTTTTTTTTTAAGGGTAGCGATAATAACTAATAAATTAATGTTATTATCTTAAATTTCTAATAAAGGAAAATTTTTAATTATGAATCTCCTTCTACCTATTAAAGAATTAATAATATATGTTTATAATAAAAATTTAATTTTAATTAATATACTAGATTTATCTTTATCCTTAGTTTTAACTATAATCTTCTTTAATATAAATAATATTAGGGTAGAATATATCTTTAATAAAAAAGATATTAAAACTAATAAAAAAGATATTAAAATAAAAGGTATTAATATTAATAATTTCTTTATAAGTACCTTTTATTTAATAAATTCTATCTTTCTACTATTATATTTTAGTACCAGCGCTCTTACTTTACTAATTTTTTAATATTTAATTAGTATTTCCTCTTTACTACTATTATTAATTTTATTATTACTTAGGATAGTATTATTATTATTACTTTTATTTATAATAGTATTATTATTATTTTTAATAGCTTAAAAATTATTAAAAGAGAGCTTACTAAATAATATTAAAAATTCTTATACTATATAATTAACGCCTTTAAGGATTTTATATATTATATTTATTTTCTTAATTTATATAAACTTATTCTAATTAATAGCTAAGGTATTATTACCTTTTTTTTTTATATAATTAGTAGTAATTAAAAATAATAAAATAGATTTATTTATTATATATTACTAACTATATTTTAAAAGCTAGACTTTTATTAAACTAGTTTTAATATAGAAATTCCTTATTAAGGAAAATTATAAGTTACTTTTAATAATATTTATTCTAAGTAATAAATAGATAATAAACTACTTAATATATTTATATTAAGAAAAGATCTATATATTTTAGTAAGTATATATTTTTATCTCCCTTTACTAATTTATAAAGTAGTTTATTATAAAATTTTAAGTTTAAGTTACTTTTTTTATTCTTTCTATCTTCTTTTTTCTAAATAAATTACTTAGAATAGTAGAGTATAACTATATTAAATTCTAAACTTAGTAATAGTTATAAGATATATAAAACTAGTTTATTATTATTATTAAGTTTTAGAACTCTTTTTTATATTAAAAAAAAAAGGTAAAAGTCTTAATAATTTAGTAGAAAAAATAATTTCAATAATAATAAACTTTAAAATAAGTTTTTAAGGTTATTAATAACTAAGAATATAAATATTACTTTAGTAATTTTTAAGATATAGCTTATAATATAAATAATTATATATAATAATATGCTAGGTTAAAAGAAAACGCGTATTAAATTAATAAATATATTATATAGACTATTAAGATATACCCTATTTAATATTTAATTTAGTAATATTAGTAAACTAAAATTTACTAGCTATTTTAGATTATTAAAGTCCTTTTATTATAAATCCTTAAAGTCTTAAAAGATTATTAGATAATAGTATTTATATATAAATATTTTTATAGATAGCCTTGCTATCTAATAAATAAAGTAGCCTTACTAGCTATAAATAAAGTTATAGGAGGAGTAGTTAATAAAACTATAAAAGGTATTATTAAAGGAGTAGTAGGAAAGCTAGTAGTAATAGTAATAGCCTTTTTTAAATAGCCTAGTTTTTATTTTAATAATAAAGAAAATAGTAAAATAGAAGATAAAACTTCTTATAATAATATAGAAGTTTATAATAATAAGTAATTTCTCCTTTTTTATAAATAAGTAGTATAATAGTCTTTATATTTATTAATAAGCTATTAGGCCTTCTAAAAGTTATTAATACTATATTAATAATTTTAATAGTAGGAATATTCTTTTTATTTAATTAAGTATTATAGTTTTTTTTTAAAGATTTATTTTTTTAATAATTATTTTATTTTATATTTTAAAGTATTATTATTAATAGTAAAGATTTAAAAAAGGTTATTAGGCTAAAAATAATTAAAAAAATCCTTTTTAAAAAGTATTAATTTAAGGTATATAATTAAGATTACTAGATATATCTATATTATAGGTAAAGATTTAAGCTTATATATAAAATATCTAATAACCCTTTCAATAGTAAATGGTTCTATTTTTTAATATAATAATTTATAATTATTTAAGCCTAGGATTTTATAATCCTTATATAAATAAAAATATATTTAAAAGCCTACTTTTAAGCTAATTAATATATATATACTATTATATCTAGCCTTAGTAGTAGTATTTATAAAGATAATTATCTTTTTTATCTTTTTATAATAGACATTTTAAAATTAATAAAAGTCTTCTATAAATAAATTAATTAATATATTTAATAAATCGCGGACCTTAAAGCTATATATAAGTTTATTAGGTACTTATTTAGTAATAGAATTTATAGAGTTATTAAGATTATCTTAAATAAAGAGAAGGAATTTAGTCTAATTAATATTAAAGTAAGATATTAGAAAATAATATAATATAATTTTAATAATTTAATTTATATATTCTAATTAATTATTAGTTTAAGGGTAATAGATTATTAATATTAGTAAGGAAATACTAAGCTTCTTAAATATAAATTATTAAAAGAATAATATAAATTTAGGGTCCTAGTTTAAAATAATAATAATAAGTATTCTCTAATTATAATTTATTAATATAGTAATAATTATATTAGCCTATTTTTTAAATTTTTATTTTTTTCTACCTAAAATTAAGAATACCTATTTAATACTTTTATAAGTAATAGTTAGGAGGTAGTTAAATCCCTTAGCTATATATATTATAAGTTTTAATATAAAAACAAAATCTATTATAATAATATAGAATAATATTATAAAATATAGTATAGGTATTAGAATATTATAAAGTAGGTGTTATTTAATCTAATTAATTTAATATTTAGGGTAATATAAAATATATTATTTTAAAGAATTATTAAGGCGTTAAAGATATATTAAATTAGTGATATATTTATAGGTATAGTAAAACTTACTCTATATATAGTTATTATACGCTAACTTAAAGATTTCCTTATATAAGGACCGCGGGATATATACTTATTAAGTATTATTAATATTATAGAAATAAATTAATCTATTATTATAATAGAACCTAATACTATTTTTTTTAACTTTAATTAGAAATATTATATTTAATAATATTAGTATTATTAATTCTCTATTTTATAATAGATCCTTAAGAAGCTTTAAAGCTTTAAGGGCTTTAAAAAGTAGGAAAGCATTTAAAAATATAAAAGCTTTAGAAGATATTAAGGCCTTAAAAGATATAAAAGTCTTAATAGGATTTAAAACTTTAGAAAGCTTTAATAAAAAAATAATATTATTATTTATAACTAGATTCTTACCTATAGAGGCTACTTTAACTATTATTAATAAACTTATATAAATTAGCTTATATTTAGGATTAATAATTCTAAAAATTCTATATTATTAGAATTTTTTGATATAATTATTAATAACTTTCTATTAGAAGTCTTTAGATATCTTAATTAAAATTATAAAATATATAATTAGCTAATTAATACTAAGGTTATTAAGTATATTAGATTTATTAATTATTATAATATTTAGAAAATAATTTAAGATATTTAAAATTAGGTAGATCTTATTTAATTAATATTATATATTTAGATTAAATTATAATAAGTATTAAAAAGCTGTAATAAATTAAAGATTTAGTTTATCTATACTAAATAATATTAATAAGGTTTATTATATAATTTTAGTAGTAATAATATAATTAGTAAAGATAATAATAATATAAACTTAAACTTTTAATTTTATAAGGTACTAAGTTTTCTAAACTAACTAAATAATATTAATAACTTTAAGTTTAATTAGTTAATAATTCTATTCTACTACAAAGAGTAGCTTATTAAGGAATATAATAAGCTAAATATAATATTATAGAAATTTTATAGTTTTTTTATCTTTAGTAATACTTACTATATCTAAATCCTTTTTAATATAATAGATAATAATATTAATTTTATATTCTTTAAAGGCGTCTATATTTAAGAATAATAAATATTTTAGATTAAAATAATATAAGAAAATAGGATTAGAAAATTATTTTTAAATAAATTTAAAAAATTTTAATTTAAGATTAATAGGAGAAAAAATTTCTTTTTAAATAAATAATTTATAAGTATAACTAATCTTTAGTAAGCCTTTAAATATTTTTATTTTTAAAGTTTATAGTAATATAGTAATCTATATATAATAAGAGATATATATATATAACTAGTTAATAAGACTAAGGTATTATTTAAGCTCTTTAAAATTATAAGGGAATTATAATTTATATAAAGTTTTAATTTTCTCTTTCTTTATAATAAGCTCTAATTAATTAATTTATTAACTAAGTAGGGTAATAGAAGGGTATTTAATAAATATCTTAAAAAATTTTAATTAAATATTAAGATTTTAGAATCTATTAAATATTATAATAAAATATTAAATATATTCCTTTAAAGTACTAGAATATATTATAATATTATTAATATAAATATAATAAAAATAATAGAATTTATATAATAATAAATCTATCCTTCTCTATATATATAATGGTAAGTTATAAAATTTTAGTATAATAATATTAAAGTATTCTTAGCCTCTATATATAATAATTATAAATTTATATTAATCCTCTTTAATGATAAGCTATTAGAAGAAGAAACTTATATAGTTAATTATAAATATATAGTAATAGTCTTAAATAATAGAAATAATATTTATTTATAAAGGTAAAGGATATAAATTCTTTAAAATAATTATATTAAGCTTTTTAATATTTACTATTATATAACCCTTATATTATGTAATTTTATTAATATAAATAGTATACTATACTATAAAAACTGGGAAGTTAAATAGTATAGGTTATATAGTTTATTCTATTTATTTTTATTTATATAGTTTATTAAATTCTTTATTAATAAAGTCTTAATTTTTTTAATTAAGTAGATAAATCTTTATAGTTAATTTTATAGTTTATTAACCTTCTATTAAGGGAATTTATAATTACTCTTTTAAAAGAATATTAATTATATTAATTACCTTTAATTAGATTTTTAAAAAATTATTATATATTTTAAAAAGTGTTAATACTTTTAGAAAGCCTTATATATTATAAATAGTAATATTATTAGGGAGATAAGTTATTTTAGTAGTACTATTAATTTTAACTACTATATCTAGTTTTTAGCTAGTAAGCTTATAGTCTTTAATATTAATAATATAGTAACTCTCCTTTTTAAGTTTAATTACTATTTTAAGATAAATATATTAAAGTATAATAATAAGATTATTATTATTATTTTATACTTATATAAAGGATATATTAGAATTAATAATATAAATATAAATAGTACTAGTTTAGTAAAGACTACTTTCATTATTATTATATTTAAATTAAAAGTTAAAGTCTTTTTTTAAGAAAAGAATTCTAATAATTTTAATAAAAACTTATATAAGGGTATATAGCTAAATAATTATTTTATTATAAAATTAAATAAATCTCTAAACCTTACTATTTAATTATAATATAATAGTAATAAGTACTATAATATCTTTATAGCTTCTAATAATTAAAAGCTTTATATTAATATTAATATTTATTCTTTTTAACCTAATAATATTTATATCTATAAAGATTTTAGCTTTAAATATATCTATTATATAAACCTTTTAAAAGATTTAGGTAAGTATTATTTTATTAAAAGCTTCTTTATTAGGGATATAAAAATCTAAAATAATAAAAATATTATACTAATATATTATATCACCTATATTATATATATTAATAGTATTATTAAGAATCTAAACCTTAATATTAGGATATTATTTATAAAGGAAGGCCTTATTAATAAAAGATATAGTATAACTAGTATTATAATAAATAATAGAAAGTAAGTTATTATAGGCTATTTATAAAGAAAATTTTATATAATACTAATTATAAAAATTATAACTAGAATTGACTTTAGCTAGGGTAATAAACTAAATAATATTATTTATAATATTAATAAATTAAATATAGGGTTTTATAAAAGACTTTAATAAGGTTTTAAATAATTTAGAGGCTTTTAATACCCTTAAAAGCTTATTATAGTAAATATATATATATTTATATAAATTATTATTAGAGGGAAATATTTATTTATAGTAATAATATATATAATCTATAATAGGTATAATATAATTTATATTAATTATATTTTCCTTAATATTTTCTTATTTTTTTATAGTGAAGTTATTATAATCTTTATATTATTTTTTAGCCTATAAAGCCTTCTCTTCCTCTTTATTAATAATATAAGTACTTTAAGCCTTATAATAGAATAAATAGTTATTATTATAATTTTACTAACCTTATCTATTATTTTAACTATTATTTTATTATTTAATACGGCGGTTAGTAGGTCTAATAGGCTAATTTTTTTAGTTATTTTTTTATTTTAAGAAATCTATATTACTAACTATAATCTATAGGGGTTATTAAATAAATAGTTATAGTATAAACTACTACTATGCGTTTTACTAATTTTATAACTACTAGTTATTATAAGTATAGCCCTACTAAAATTATTATAGATATTATTAAAATAGAAATAGCTATCTAATAACCCTATATTTAATAATAAAAAATTAGCTAAACTAGCTAGAAAGTAGATAGAGTAGAAAATAATACTAATATTATAGCTGACTAGTTAATATATAAGATAGTTTATATTTATAAGTATATTTATTATATTAAACCTCTTTTATATTCTCTAGTTTATTAATAAAATCTATTATAATAATTTTCTTAAAAGGCTAATAAATATAACTATATAGATCTAGATAAATTTTATTCTATATAAAAATAAATTATATTAAAATAATAGTAATACTAGTATCCTTTATATTATAGATTATAGTATTAATAAATTATACTATCTTATAACTTTATCTAGTGTTATTAAGAATATAATAATTTTTTTTTAATACCTTAAGTATATTAAACTAAGTATATTTAAACTAATAAAAAAAATACTTTTAGTATTTTAAGCTATACCCTTTATAAATATATTCTTACTTAATATCTAATAGAATATTAATTTACTAGTCTTAAATACTACTATATAGATATTTATTAAGATTTTAATATACTAGCTTAAAGCTCTTTATACTAGCTATATCCTTAAAAGTATTAATAAAAAAATATATATTCTAGTAAAAGATTTTATTACTAATATTAATAATATTACCTATAGAGGTGCTATTAAAGATTTTAAAATAAAAATTAAAATATCTAATTTCCTCTAAATAAAAATAATTATTTTTATTATTATAACGCTTATTAAAACCTTTAATAGAGGTATTAAAATTATATAATAAATTTAAATCTTTTTATTAATTATAATATTTAAAATAAGGCTAGGATAAGTAATTTTAAGAATATTAATATAAATTATCTCTAAGATTATCTAAGTTATTAAGATTATTATATTAATAATAAGATTAAAATTAGGACTTATTTTAATCTTTAAAATTATAATAAAAGAATTATTAAAGCTTAAGGGGCTTATTCTATTAAAAGTATTTCTTACTAAAAGTTCTATAAGGGGAATGATTTTAATTACTACTTTCTAGCTAATCTAGTTTCTTCTCTTTAGATTATATAGTTTTCTTTATAACTAACCTAAAAATTAAATATATAATTTTAAGTTAATATATAATAAAATCCTTATAACTGTTACTAGAGTTGATTAACTAAGTATTAAATATTTTAAAATTTTAATAAATTAATTCTATAAATCTATAAGATTAATAAAAGTTTAGTATATTATTTAAAAACTCCTTAAAAATTAATTATTCGCGTTAATAATATTCCTAATAAGATATAAGTATCTATATAATATTCTTATTTAATTTTTCCTCTAGCTACTATTAATAAACTATATTATCTTTTAACTTATTAATTACTTTATTAAAAAACTATCTAACTATAGATATAAAAAGGGAATAATTAAAGATTTAATTAATAGAGTAGCCTATACTAGTAGGGGTAGTATTATAGGGATAGTTAAATTAATAATTTAACTAATTATCTAAACTATTAAAAGAAGTAGGAGGCTGATAATCTTTTAACTAAATATAAAAAGCTATTATATTTACTACTAAGATAAAAGCTTCCTCTAAAATATATTATTTAATAGATATATTAATTTTATTAAAGTAATTAAATTAATATCCTAATATAAGATAATAAAGGGAAAGCTTAAAAATAATTTAATAATCTAAATTAACTAAGGATACTCTATTAAAGTCTAATAATACTAGGATAATAGTATAAATAATAGCTTAAAGCTTATTATAGTTTAATTATCTTTTTAAATAAATAAAACTAATTACTTAAAGGATAATTTTAGGTAGTAGAATAAATATTTATAATAATATTATAATAATAAAAAATAATAACTATAGGTTGATAAAAAAAAGAAGGTAAATTAAAAAAAAGTAAGTTAAAATTAAAATTTTCTTTTAATAAAGTAGGAGATGTTTTCCTCTTAAAGGTTATTTCCTTAATAATAATTATATAAAAGTCACTCCTTTTATCTTTATTAAGTAAGGTAATACTAAAACCTAGGCCCCTACTAGTATAACTAAGTATAGATATAAGATTCTAGTTTTTAATTATAATTATAGCTTTATAAGATCTAGAAGATATTAAGGCTTTAGGAGTTTAGGCTATTAATTATTAAGAGATAGTAATAATATTTATTACAAGTATAAAGTATAGTATAGTAGAAGACTTTAGTAGTAATAAATAATAGTTTTAATAGGGGAGACCGCTATCTAGTAAGTTATATAATGATAGCTTATAGTACTTAATATGATTAAGCTTAATTAGCAGCCGTTACTACTAAATATTAGGATTTAGGGTTGTAGTAAAAAGATAGTTATTTTCTATATTCTGAAATCCTAGTAAGTACTTCTTCAGGCTAGGCGAATATACGTTCGACCAGGCGAATCGTAACAAAGAGATTAAGACTTACTTTTATAACTTTTTAATTACTATATAACTTAGAGAAATATATTAAATAAATAATTCTAATTAATAACCCCTATTTTATCCTAGACCCTAGGGTATTATATATAAGTATAATTTCCTTTTATTTTTATTTATCCCTTTTTAATAATTTAATTTCTATTTTTTCTTTTTAAATTTCTAAGTAATATTAATAATATAAAATTTAAATTAATCTATTTTATAAGATATTAACTTAATTATTATAATTTAAATAATATTTATTTTAATATTTCTAATATAATATATTTCTTTAAATACTTAATAAATTACCTTTTTTATTTAATTATTAATTTCAATACTTAGTAAATTATATACTTAATTTAATATTCCTAATCTTATTTTATCTTAGTTACTTTTTTAATTTTAACAAAATAAATTTTAAAAAAAAGCTTAGTTACTTATATATAATTAATAGTTTTATCTATTTTTTAATAGCTAGGTAAGTAATAATAATAATAACCTATTAATATATTTTATTTACCTTTATTTACTTTACTTTATTAATTAAATCTTACTTAGTTAATAAGCTCTATATTTAATAATATTATTTATATTATTTATATTATTTATATTATTTATATTATTTATATTATTTATATTATTTATATTATTTATATTATTTATATTATTTATATTATTTATATTATTTATATTATTTATATTATTTATATTATTTATATTATTTATATTATTTATATTATTTATATTATTTATATTATTTATATTATTTATATTATTTATATTATTTATATTAATTCTATATAATATTATTATAAAATAATAATAAAAATAGTTTTAAGAAATTTATATTTTTAATTATAAGTAATTAATAATATATTTATAAATTTATTTTATAAATAAGTTAAAGTTAAAGTAAAGTAATTACTTTATAAAAAGTAAGTTCTTTAAAAATATTATATTAAGTAATAAAAAAATAAAAGGTTTAATTATTTATCTTACTTTTATTAAATAATAAACTTAATTAATAAATAATTAAGTTTTTATTTTTAATACTAAAAAATTAATTTTAATATATAAATATTTAAGTACTTATTTAAATAAGTTTATAAAACTAGTATATTTCTACTAAAACTTATTAAATTTAAATTAATATAATTTAAGTTATTTTAAGGCTATTTTATTACTTTAATAATTATATAAAATTTATTTATATTAAGAAATTTAAAATAACTTTTTTTTAGCCTTAAAGACTTTAAACTAACCCTAGAAATCTAGGGTTAAATAATTAAATAACTAGTCTTAAAGAGTTTAGGGCTAGTATTATAGGGTTCTAAGGCTTTTAAGGTTAGCTTAAAATTAAAATAAAACCCCCCTAATACGGCCTATATAAATAGGATGCGACTACCTTAAAATAGCGCTGGCATATGATAGGCTGAGCTAGGGGTACTACGTAATACTCTAAGGCCTAGGCGTAATCTATAGCGTACCCTATCTACCCTATCTACTACATCTACTACCCCATATACTACCCCTATCTATTACTACCTAGCATGTCGCTGCTAGTAAAATCCCCGCATAGAAATTAGCTGAATCGCGTGATTCCGGGCATCAAAATTTAGTAGCGTTAGGGGTGCCTTAGGAGGGGCCTTATTAAGTATGCCTGTCGATCCCGAACATTAAAATTTTGGACCTAGGATGGGCTGAGATCACGTGACCTTTAGGATTGTCTTAGGCGCCGTTCCAGGGGCTGGCCCCTGGAAAAGTATGCGTAATTGGAGCCCCGGGTATAATGGGGTTGGTCCTAGGAGCCTAGGGCTAGCCCGGGGCTAGTCCGGGACTAAGTCGGGGCCAAAAGGGCCAAATTGGAAGGTCCGGGGCCCCCGGGGCTCCCGAGGCCAACGCCCTTAGCCCCGGGCCGGCAGGGCCGGTTTTGAATTTCCCGACGTAAAAATTTTTCTATAGATATAAAATAATATTAATAGTAGTAAAGAAAAGCTTAGAAAATATATTATTTACTAAGTAGTAGTATTACTAAGATAGATATGCTAATACTTTCACTCACTAATGAGATCACTAAATAGGATACGAGTCAAGATATTGGTAAGAATGCCAAGGGCAGAAATGGCAAGAAACCCTAAACCTACCCATGCCAAAGCCATAGCCGATGCGCCCACCTTGCTGTTGATGGTGCCATACCCCATATCCTGTATAGTCGTTGCGACTGCCACAGATGCTGTGTGTTGCCAGACCGTTGATACTAAAGCCAATAGACTGGCGGCAACGGTTGCGGCGAGAGCTATCTGCACATGCGTTTGTGCGGGAAAGGGTTTTATATGTACACTTTCAACTTCATCATCTTCGACTCCACCATATTCGACTCCATCATCTTCAGTGGTCCGCTCTTTGTGCCAGCCGGGAAATGTTGCGAGGATAGCAATGGCGATGACTGCGAAGGCTATGGCGACGATACTGTATACTTCTTATTGATTCGGTTCTTGAAGAAAAGGGGTAATTTGACGTCAAAGCGTACATTAGCCCACTAAATACAATTCCATCTTTAAACTTCTGGCTTGCTCATATCAAGTTCAATGGATCCTGGAATGGTCGAAATTGCCTTGCAAGTTCAAAGGAATTGCTGTTGCAGATCCAAATGCCGCCAGCATGGCTTACACAGAGGCCGAAGTAACCAGTCCGGACTTCAAGCGAGGTGCCATTCACAAAGTTATTGAGAGTAGCTGTGATATTAGGGTTCACTTGGGATGAAGAATTCAGAGGTATGCCTTCTTGATAGGAGAGGGAGACGAGGTAGAGGTTCAGTATAGGGGTTGAAGAGGAGGTGCAGCCGGCTAGTACCAAAGCTTGGAATTGTGAGTATTCGTAACATGTAATAAGGTTGGTCCTTGCCGAGACCCTGCTGATCAGCTGGTGGGATGAAGCTCACAATAGAAAATTATTGCACATATCAAGCAAATGATAAGGAGATGGTGATAGCCTATCGTCGGAAAAGCTACTATAGGATGTCATCTTTCCGAAGCCCAAACTCGATAAGGTGGAGAACGTACTTGTAAAGCGTGACATGTTTGTATCTTAATAGGAGTAGCGGCGTCTGAATATCCCGAAATGTATCTTCCACAGATCTCAGAGAGGCGAAATGGGCAATATCCACGTAGGAAATTGTTCATTGTCTTCGAAATAGGAGCGTGGCAGAGTTCGGGTTGGCACATCCCCCACTCTTTGTGGATGCGATGCCTGCGGCTGGGCATAATGTCGGCCAATCGCAACCATATGGCTTTGGCTAATGCAGCTTACCTACTACATCTAGACGGGTCCGAGTACTCCCGGACTACGGGGAAACCCTCCCCAACTGGTTTCCTTATCTTTTGGCGTACGCGAAAAGCTTTGGCATCCTTGCGCTACGAAAAAAAAAAAGCCCCACGGATTATTCCTTCCTACCAAACTTGCATAATAGATGGTAGTGACACTACTATAAATTTCTACAATGATGACGGTAGAGCACCAATAAAGAAGTAAACAGTAAATCAATCTCAGATAATCCAACTAGAGAATTGCCTGGGAAAAGCTGTTTACTCACATGATAAGTGATACATAACAGATTTTCATGGCTTCGCAATGACCCAATTAAGAAAGCTTAGTTACAGAAAAGCATTTTGCTATTGAAAGTTGTGATCTGTGTGCAAAATTAATGGGAAGAAAACCAATGAGGGGGGAGTTTTCAGGATTCCCAAGATTTTGCCAATTTTATTGCTTCGCCCAATACCAGTACTGGTGAGTTCGCTTAGATCGCCAATCCTGTGTTAGATTGTAGCATGGCTGTTGTATCTCATCCCAGCCCTCTCATCTGCAAGCTTCGCTCCGCTGATGTCCGAGAACCTTCTTCAGCTCAGAATTTTCAGCATTGAGAATATGATCATTGTTTCCTGCACGCTGAGCTGTTATATAATCTGCGAATCTATCGTGATGCACTGATAGATAATGGTGGACTTGAATTGTCCAATGAATCGATTCTCGTCCTCCCGATGGGCCCCGTGATAAGGTATGTCTTGCTGAAATAACAATACCATTGTCCGGGCACTACCTATTGCTAATATCTTGTAAGGACTCTTTGATGTCCAAGACACCGGCCCCGCCCACAGTTGACTCTTTAACTCCAAACCTAGAATATGGAGGACGCGCTGGTCTCTGGTGCTTTGCGTGCGCCCGATGAAGGTGGATTGGTCTCCACAGCTTCGGCTAATAATCGGGGAGATGATACGCATAGACTTGCGCTCAAGAACGTTCCATTTAGCGCCCACGTCCCACTTTCTAACGACCAATGTGCTATATCTACGGCTATACCAGATCCAATTGACGGACAATCATTAGGGGAGCCTGAGGGGCCTGAGGGGCCTGGGCCGTCTTCGGCCGTAGCCGAAGTCAAGCCTTACGCCCGCGCGACTCGGTCTCTCCGAAAACACTTACCACATCTTAACAATGTCCTGAAGTGGAGTCGTCGAAAGCAAGTAAAGGTGGAATGCTACGATTACTCGAATAATGCACTATCTTCTTGCAGAAAATTTGGCGATGATCTCTCTACGGATGAGAACGTGTCCCTCTATCAGGTTCTGAAAAGTTATCCTCCAGAAGATGTCCAACTCCGGCTTATCGTTGCAGAAGACCTTTCCACGGAACTCATTGAATGCCTTGGATCTTCTCTTAGCATCAGCCCAGAAGCGTTCGAAGAGCATCTTTTAAATGGAGGCTGGCGAAACGGCAAGTACGATGATCCCAAATCCGATACCTGGATCACCCATGATATGGTCAAAAACTATACGACACTCAGATGGTATAGGCCGGTTAAACGAAAACTGCAACGGCCGTACTCCGCATCTGATTGGGAAAACATTCTAGATCCAGGAAGATGCTCGATGGCGTGGACTGAGGCAGTTTCGAACGATGCTGGCAAACCTTATGGCGTCAGGCACAGGATGGAGCCTTTAACCAAAATAATAAGGCGCGATTGGAGCTTAAGGACCAATGCTGAGGCACATGTAGCGGTAGGAGATTTAGCTGCTTGGGAGGAGAGGGCAACAATATGGAGTCGGCAGAGAGGAAGCCAAAGCATTGGTGCGTGCAATGTCTTTTTCTACAGTTCCACTATTGATAGTCAGCCCAGTCGTGCTTTTGCTGGACCCTTTACCAATACTCCAAGACCGAATGAGTGGGGCAGGAGAAGTCCTGCAGAAATTGGCCGTCTCTACGCATATAGACCCAACACTTCCCTCGCAGAATCAGGATAGTGCCGCAGACAGCGACCATCCAGCACAGCCAATATTACAAAAACGAATGAGTGGGGTAGAAAAACCCACGCAAAGATTGGCCGTCCCTGCACGTACAGACCAAACACCACCCTCGCAGAATCAGGATAGCGCCGTAGACGGCAACCATCCAGCACAGGAATCTCTAAAACCTCTACCCGAAGCCCAGATAAGGTCCCCTACGTCTATAAAGCGAAGGGAACAATTCGGAAGCAGATCATCCACCCTACAAGCCTGGCTGGCGGCCAAGCTAAGGTCTTGGATTCCTCTTTTTGATCAGAGCAAGATAGCTAGAGAAGACGCTGATCAGTCAGGGGACCCTGAAACAGGTCAGGGGACTGAGAGACGCGGAATGAGAGAAGGAATTGATTGCGATCCTAGAAGTCGCCGTGGGATGGCCAAATTCCTGGCACGACTAACCGGATATACTCGTAAGAAATCTGAAGGCGTTGACGGAGCCAAAGAGCCAGACACTCTTGCTGAGCCGGTACTTTCTAAACGGATCAGGCTCAAGCCTCTGGCTCGCTGCATGTTTGAGGGCATCATCCCTCGAGGACCCGTAGTGGACTACGACTCTATTATGTCAACGTTGAACGTTGAACTTATAGCTGAGCATACGGACAACGATAGGTCTACAGCGAAGAGTCTCGCGCTATGGATAGAGCATGATGATCGTCAGCACAATGGACCAAGCCATGGCGACCCACTAGGAAGCTTATTCGCCATTGCGCAGCGTGATACACTAAATGTGTTACATCTAATGAACTTGGCGCTGAAGGAGATTGGGGAGCAGATTTTAGATGATATGCGTATACAACAAAGGGTTATTCATTGGCGACACCTATTGGAAAGGTTTGACACTGAACTTCTGCAACTAGAAGACTCGCTCCGTCGATTTGCCAAATTCATTGAGACACTGAAGCTACCGAACACCAATGGTGGTGCAAATTCTGGTACAGCTCATCTGCTGGAAGACTGCATTACTCAGATGTCAACGGTAGGACGACGTACTAAGAAATCTTACACATCATTGATGGCAAACATGTCTATTGTCGAAAGCAAGCGAGGGATCGCTGAGGCCGAGAGCGTCACAAAATTGACTGAGTTGGCATTCTTCTTCATACCACTGACATTTTCAGCTAGCATATTTAGTATGCAAGTGAAGGAACTCAACGTATCCACAGTTTCTCTTTCAGCATTTTTCATTCTTGCTATCATCATCACGACCTGCTCCTACGGCCTTCGTCTTTTCATACGCAGTGTCTCAGTCATCCGCTTCCGCCTACGTTACATGGCAAAGATCAGAGCTGATGCAGGTTTACCACCTGGAGCTTCCATTGCGACAACGTCCTTCCTCATCTGGGTCTGGTACCGTATCGGATTTCTCACTGCTGTTACTGCACTGATTCTAGCCCTTCTTGTGGTGCCATTGGCCTTCTTGTGGACGAGGGATATGAATCATGGCTACCAAGCAGTCATCACTATTCTAGAATTAATAATCATATCGGGGTTCGCATGCTTTGTCGCCAAGAGTTCAAGTTACACTAGAGCCCGGGGTCTCCGTTTCGCCACAATCTCTGAAGACGGGTATTGAATGTTGGAAGTTATCATAGTCTTTGAGTCATCCATATTATACTTCTAGTTGTTTTAGTAGCCTAGCATGGCTTCGGGAGAAGGGTAAAGTCGAGCTAATCCGGAAAGAGCTCCAACACTTGACCTCAGCTTTTTTAATGGCTCTGACAGCTTCTACAACAGGTGGAGTCACTCGTGTCGAGCTTGCGCTTACAGAGCTTGCCACTACTACCAATCTATCTAACGATGCTGGACGAGCTTTCCATGGCGCTACTGAGATACGCCTGAGCCAAATTCACCTAGCTATACAGTCATTACATATACAGCATACGGATATGCGAGAGATTTCGTTGTCACTAGCAGGCGTTGAAGCCGGACTGGCTGATGAGGCACCGTCTTACCGTGAGTTGGAAGAAGGAAGAGGTCATTCTCATGGTTTGACCACCGTGTCTACCAAGAAAAGAAGGCTGGTCTTTCATAGCTATGTTTGCATAAGGACAACTCCAGCTGCTTATGGAAACAAATGCCATGGACAACGCTATTGCTCCTGCCATATCAGAAAGCGAGCTAGAACGACTGCCAGTCTTGGAAATCTCATTGGGAACCTTTTCGTTGGCTACACTGGCATGCCACTAAGCCAACGAATATGCAACCTGCGGACGTGCCAGCGTCAACAGCGTGGATTTTCAGCCCAATTCACATATGATTTCCCTTGGTGGTTCGTTGCGTGCGCTCTTGCAGCTACTATCAGCATAGGAATGGCGATAGGCCCAGACTTCACGCTCAGATTGCCGCATTGCCGCACGTGGTACCAGAGTCGTCACCAATCTTCCAGCTTGCATGGGCTGGAAATGTACAAGGCCTAAATCATCTGTTTAACAACGGTCTGGCATCGCCCTATGATATTGCGGGTGAATCAGGAGCCACAGTCCTGCACGTTAGCATTCAAGACGGTACAATCTTCGCTAATCTCACGCCTTTGCACAGGCTGCCATTGACCCCATGAACAAAATTGACGTGGCTCGTTTCTTGACAGATGTGGGCGCCGACCTTAATACCCCCAGATAAAACTCGTAGATTTGTGGGGATACATCCTTTGGTACAAAGTAGGATGCTCATGTGCTTCTAGGACAGCAGCGGATAGGATATGGGCCAAGATCCTTGGTAAAGGCGACACTGTTGCTGCAGAAAGGTTCGATATCGAGTTATTCAGCAGCGACTCGCGTATGGAACAGTTGCTGAAACGGAATTTCTCGCATCTTCATAATGTTGTCCTCGAGCAGATACCAGGAGACCTGGATCTTGAGCTTAAGATGCCTAGCGGTGCGAATGAAACCAACAATGTTGACGCAGAGGGGACTACGCCCTTGATCTGGGCGGCGCGGCGTGGAGATATTGCCGTTGTGGATAAATTTATACGGTATGGAGCTGATGTCACAATTGCAAGCAATATTGGAGCCACAGCACTGTAAGATACTACGCTGCCTTAGCCCAGTCCTCTGAAGCCCCAGCTGTCATAAGATCATTGCTACGAGCTGGGGTTCCGGTTGATGCACGCAATTTCAGACTGCAGACGCAGCTCATGATGTACGTCCACCATCATGATGACCCAGAAAATTTCATGCGACCTCTGATTGAACATGATCCACCAGCAGACGTAAATGCGTGCGAGCGCCGAGGCATAAGCGTCATCAATGGCGCGGTCTTGACCGACCACGTTAGAAATGTCGAACATCTTTTGGAGGCGGGTGCGATCCTTGACAAGCCGGATCAAGTCAAGCTCACGGGAGTGTGCGCCGCTGTTGTATATATCTGCCACAAGGTTTTGAAGTTGTTGATGGAGCGTGGTGCTGATGCGAGCACCGTGAGGATAAAGATATTGCCCTAATAAAGAGCTTTGATCATTTCTTTGAGAGCCTTGGTTCGGGATCCATCGGTTTTGCAGAGATCGAGGAGAAAGAAGCGATCATAAACAGAGAGATGCTAGGAGGAAGAGATTACGACAGTCCTTTCGAGGATTATGTGGATGCAACGGAAACCTGGTTAGATGCGAGTTTGCCAGGAGTCGTACCTATGTGCTGACGACTTTCTGTGACAAGTACTCGGCAGAGGTTCACAGAAAATTGCGTTGATTATAAAAATGGTAGGTGATTCAGTGACTTACTCAACGCGGAGGATGGAAGTTCTGCTTCTCACTTCGGTGGACGCTCTACTTTCGATTTGGTCTTTACTAACGATCTTCGGGCCAACAAAAATTGCCATCCACCCCACCCAGATTACCGCCAAAATAGGCCCCCACGCGGGGGACAAAAATATTGGCACCCCTACAGCTTAAGCCAACCTTCATAACCCCTTAGCTTTTCCTTCATGATAGAAAAAAACTTATCAATTAACTTGAACATTTTAAGAATCAATAACATTGAACTTTTTTTAAGTAAGAATTATGAAATGAATTACTTATTACGGGTCTACTCTATGCTGAAAGGACTGGCGTTTTGCAAGGGGTGCCAATATTTTTGTCCCCCGCGAGGCCCCCAAGGTAAATGCTCCTTGACAGTAATAAACCAGCAATAGCCGGCCCGAACATTGTTATTAAGAACCACACCGAAAGTATCTTCTGCATCGATTTTCACTCAGATGCTGAATATGAAGATGAGATAGCAAGAAGAATGTGGGGAGACGTTTTGGGTCCTGGAAGCAGCACTCATAATGATGCAGTATAAACGAGGGTAATCTCACCCTAAACCTACGTGCCCGCGGCGCTCCCCTTCTTTGCAGTGCCTTACTCGGCGCCGCCATGCACGTTTGCTTCAGATTCCCATCCGTCGCCCGCGAACTTGTATGGGGAGCAGAACGCCCATTTTCCCTAGTATTATCATTCTGGAGCAGTATGAGTGAAAAGGGCTTAATTTTGTTGCGTTTGGCCAGGATTAGCAGACGGCGCCGATGTGTGTCAGGATTTTGCATTTTGATCCCTGAGTGAGGTTATGAGGAGAGCTACGTTGGTGGCTAGTAAATGGGACTCGTCTATGAAATTGAGGTGGGCTCGTGGCTTATGGATTGAGCCTGACGTCGATGGAAAAGAAACGATTCAGTCGTTACGCTGGAACGACGCTCTGAACCTAGTCATTTCGGGCGTCGATTCGAATTACAGAACGAGAATCCACTGGATGTTGTATAGCCTTGTGCTTGGCGCAAGGCAACCCTGCTCGAAAAGAAAAGTGAAGCGCTACTTCAATTCCTACAACGAGGAGGAAAAGGAGAGCCAGTGGATCTACCCCCTAAACACCACTTTCTAGGATGGATGCACTGCTAATCGCAATGCTCTATTGTACAGAGCTGATAGAATTTGGTGCAGTACAGTACGAGATGTAACACTTTAACGTCCTATGATAATGCAAACCTGGCACTGCACGGAAATAGTATTCATATCCTGGTGCCGCGTACAATTTCAATATCCTCCTCATACTGGCTACCGGACCAACTTTCCATAGCCCCCTATGGCTGATGGCTTGATCGATATAACGGAAAAAGTGAATGTCTGATTTTCGGCCTCAGAGGTTGTAAAAGTAGCGATTGTATCAAGGACATTACTCCAATTACCCCATTTCGTTCCTAAAGGCGGTCTCTTTATCGGGATTGGACTCGCATTAGGCCGAAAGTAGAGAAACGCTCTCTCGTGCCTGGAAGGATCACTATAGCTGAATCCGATCTCTGCTTCGTCCATGGTCTCTGTAGCGTCGTGAGATTTGACGCCATCTTCTGCGAGTGCAATGACCCATTTGACGATGCTTTGGGATAAGATCTGGTTTGCAAGGTAGATCTCAACTATGAGGTTTGGATCTCTGGTATTTAGGGTTCGTCTTTCAGGATTAGTGTATTTCTTGATAAAGAATATTAGGGACTTTTCTTTGATTTGTCTAATGGCGACGTGCTACGATTCAAATCGAGTGGGGTTAGAATGGTTAGGGGAATCGCGAAAATAGTAGAACAGAATAGGAGCTGGGAATAAAATCTTCCGAATGATGGAAAGAACTTCATCACTCTTGATATGTTGGCATTGGCTCAAATAAAATCGGCAATCTTCGAAGGAGATATATATACATTGGATTCTATTCATCGTGTCGCTGTCACTTGCATGTAACGGCTGTCGCTTCTATATTTGTTGGATTTGCCCACTGCACCAAAAAGCGACGCTACTCCTCAGTAAGCGGTATTGTAGCGCTTGTAGATTATCTAACAATATTATCGCAAATACAAACGCTAAGAAAAATACCCTGTCCACTGCATACCAGCTATGTATTTGTCAAAGGGCCAGTGCTCTTTTAAATGGAGATCTATGCGATACGAGTTATCTCTTTGTGCGGTCTTCCTAATCCCTTTAGCGCCAAGGGAAAGTTAAGTTGGTGTTTCATATCTTTTCCCAACTTAGTCTATTCATGGCTGCGGGAGCTAGAATCGCGCCATCTCATAGTCCCTTTGCTGTTCTCGTTGTGACCGAGCAATCGATGTGCGAGGTCTGCTGGTGCGAAGGGTCCTTATTCTTCGCTTTATGGTTGCCTCTTTCTTGTCAAATGCTGGAGATCGAGAGATTGAGTAAGGCTTTTGGAGATCCGCATACCTTGTCGTTTATTGCAGCGCTTGCCAGTCATGCCGAGCGTCAACATGGCTGCGACTAGGATAGCGGGGAGGGAAAAGCGCTCTATTTAACGCCTTTGTCTCCGGGAATCAGTGGACTCCCATGATTTCACTGTAGAGATTTCAACATACAATGTACGGCCTCATATTGTTTCAACTGACCGCCATCGCCCTCCCGGGCATGTTCGTTGCTCGTCCAGTGTACAACTACTGCAAGGATGCCAAAAAACTTCGTCGGTTTCCCAGCGTCTCCGTAGCAGCCTTCACAAACGCCTGGTCCTTGATACACCAACTTTTCCACACGAGGACGCTCGCAGTTCATCAGGCCCACATGAAGCATGGCAAGATCGTCCGTATCGGTCCCCAGCACATCTCCATGGCCACTCCGCAGGCTGTGAAGGATATCTACGGCCATGGAACTCTGGCGACAAAGGATGACTTCTATGGCGCCTTCGCGCTCTGGAAGAGATCGACGAGATCTTTATGGGGAAAAAGGTCGGCTTCAATGCCGCCATTATTGACCATGACGGCCCTCGCGATGCAGAGTGGCAGAACGAAAAGGCGTCGACACCAAGCGAGAAGGCAGAGCACGTCACTGTATTCGACGAGAAGACAACAACGAATCCAATGGGTGGCAACGCAGTTGCATGATCACCTAGATAACTTCTGAAAGCTGCTGGAATTTTCGTCAAGGTGATCGTCGGCGTTACATACACATCATACGTTTCATCGTCCGTATTGGCATCGTGGCTTGAGATTGGCGGATTGCTCGAGACGTAACAAGAATACAACTTCTTTCGTATCCATTTTGATCAAGCTCTTCTCCTCTGAATAGTTCAGTCGCACCCGATTCTTACCCGCGTCAGGGTAGGATTGCGCTTACGCTAGGCTGTAAGAGGGATGAGGTTGGGGTAGAATGGTACTGTTACCTTGGCGGAGGTTGTTGCACGGAGCCAGTATGTTCTGCCCAGCCCATTGTCAAGGACATGCCTTGCCAAGGATCCCTACCTATCGACGATGGTCTTGCCATCTCTGGTTTCCATCTCAGAAGTCAATATGGAAGGGTCCTGCAAAACCTTACGAAGCTTATGTGACAAAGCAAGCAAGTCTTCCTTGAGGCTGGATCCGTTCAGATGACTCCAGGACTGTGTAAGAACAGTCAACAGAAGCCCCAAATACACGTTTATGTCAGCGATGGTTGCCAAAGGTGTCGAGCGAGCAGCTTTGCTGTGCTTAGCCCTGCTGCTTTGGTAAGTAGGTGTTCGGATTCGAACAATTGGTCACCACGATCCTGTACAACATTGCATTCGCCCCTTCTCGTGCCTCCTTTCACATGTTACTGTTGATGGTTGTCATTCACTTCCTCGAAGCCCACCTGATATGATATTATACAACGATCTTCCTTGTTCCGAAATTGCGTTAAACATGTCCGAGGCTGCTTGATCAATGGTTCTTTGTTTCAACCAGCGGTCGACAGCATGGGCGATTCTCTTACAATCTTTGAAGAGCTCCCCGATAGCTACGATGGCCGATTTGACCATGACTGGCTTGATGGAGGTGTCCCAGACCACCCCAAATTTGAGAAAGCTGCTGAAATTCAGAACATTGTCATGGGAATCAAGGACCTACTTATCGCTAATGGACTTGAGGGTCGCGAAAAGCTTGTCGGGCCTAATTTTAGATACAGTCTGTGGGAGAACCAGTTACTATGGGAGGCGCTGATCTTTGGGCACAAGTATAACAGTAACGACGGTCTTTGTTAGGGCACGTTCAGGGTATGCTATTCTTGGTCTTTACCGTACAAAAGGGTTATATGTGTTGGGTCTAGACATGTAGGACCGTGGAATTTCCACAAGCCTCTTGAAGCTAGATATCTGGACATCTCTAATATTAATGTTCGCTCTGGTTGTAATTGTGATATCTCAGTTCGATTGAATACCGGTTTGAATGGTTCTGACTCACAAGCCAATGACGTGTCGTACTTCAGCCATTGTCGTCTTCGCCTGTTCGCGCGCCTTGATCGAACCATTCACAGCGACATCATCTAGATATTTACCCCCTTCAGCGCTCATGAGACTGTTGTATCTTTCTCGTACGCTTCCCAGGCCCTCGGAGATAGAATTAGTTACCTCCGATTTGAAATCCCGGATATCCATATCTGAGTAGATTAGGGCAAGCTGTTCGGCTGTTCTGCCATGGTCGTCAAAGTAGGACATGATAGCCAATAGGTTTGACACCCCGGGTCGACTAATGGGGTCGTATGACAGCCCCGTAACCGAGTCTGTTAGTGCAAGTTTGATCTTTTCACCAATGACCCGCGGCGTATCGTTGACATGAATGCGTGAACGTTCGTCGGTGTGGGATTTCGACATTTTGGATTGTGGCTCCTTGAGAGACATCACGCGCTTTGCTGATGCTGTGAAAAAGTCAGAGAGGCAGGCGAGCTCGCAGGCTGAAACGCGCTGAACTAGGTCTACGCACAAAGTACCGTCTGCGGCTTCACAAGAATATTTCCATAGACAGTGTTAAACTGGTCAGCGCAATGCCTTGCAAATTCAAGATGTTGCACCTGGTCCTCCCCAACGGGTACATGAGTCGTCCTAATAAGGTAAGCATCTAATTACAATTTCGAAACATTATGTATACCTATATAGTAGTATATCTGCAGCCTGCAGAACAGGGTAAGAAAAAAGCCCTAGCTTGAGTTTCGCTTTCGTACTGGTGGAGTCGAATACCGAAGAGTCATTTGAAAGCGACATTTTGCTCTAAAGGCGTCCAATCTCAGAATTCAGAGAAATCAGGTGCGTTAACTTGAGAGCGTACCTTCCATTGGGTCATGCGCGAGAGGTATCCCACGGAGGCTGTACAGCTCAAAATCCACATTAATTCCGTATGCTCTGGAACCTGTAGCCGCATCAGCGAAGCCGTTCAATGACAATATAGACTACAAGAACCGAGGACCTTACTGTAGATTGGTAGAATATGGTAGATCTTTCCGGACTCAGGCCTGAAGCTAGAAGCGTTGCCAATGTTTCTCGTTTCCATTTTCGCAATTGATCCGCATCTTGTGACATCGTAATCGCATGCAGGTCAACAATGGAATATATCAGCTCAGTGGAGGATGCAGCCTCCTCCTGCATTCGCGTCCATTGTTGTAAAGCTCCTAGATAGTTGCCTAGGTGCGGAACGCCGGTTGGTTGTATACCTGAAAATATCACATCCCCTCGAACTTTGGACGAGTAGAGCCTGAGGTCAATTCTTGTACGACCGCGAAGATAATTAGGGAACACTCTTCGAGTAGTACGTTCAGTCTGGGGATATTGGAATTTAATGCGCCGCAAGACACTGGAGTTCATTGCAGGTTCATTGCTGGTGATCAAATATAATTTTGAAGATAGCAGGCGCTAATTTGACCGCACTCTTCTTCAAACACCCCTTAACCTGATAGGCCCCTAGAGACACCCTAAAAGTTGGTCCCTTAGGCGATTGGATTGGTCCCCGGAGCCGGTTTCCAGTAGCGCAAAACTTGGTTCCTCTAGGGCTAGCCTTAGGGGCCTCTAGGCATCAGCCCTACGGGGCATTTTGGTTGAGGGGTGTACTTCTATCCCCTTGACCGGTGATAACTCGGCCATCTCTATGCACCTATCAATTTATGCCAAGCTCCGACATCCAACACTAGTCCTCGATTTTTAAGCTAGTAAAGGCAAACTCCTACATTTAAAGCTTGATATCTTTTTAATATTAGATATTTAGATTACTAAACTTTATACATAGTAGTATTAGTATTTTAATTATATCCTTATAGAGCATCTATTTGTTAAAAAATATTTAGCCTACAGGCACTCGTACCAAGATTATATATATTAAGGCCTATTAGACTACGCCTAGGACATGTTTAGAGATAGCGCCCTAGGGGTAATATAGGCATACGCCCTAGGGATACGCCCTAGGGATACCCCCTAAATATCCATATCGGTCTACTCAGCCCTACAGGGCTTAGCTTCCGGGGTGGCCAAGTTATCACCGGTCAAGGGGATACAGTCGATAGAGACCGTTCTCTCTTAGCTCTCCCAGCCCCTAACATGCGTGGATCGCGGAAGGTGGACTTCACTATACTATTTGCAACGCACTTTCGCAAGGCAAGAACTCACTATGCAATTGTATAATACCGCGAATTGCCATTCTCCATTATAGATGTAATAAGGTGACCATGTTTCAGCTTTTTTACATTCACAGTTGTGCTGATGCTAAAGTTAACAAGTAATGCAGTTGTCAAGTAAAGTAGTCCAAGTCTCGCTCGCTTGTTCGATAAGACATATACGATCCTAGACACCTATTTGCGGTGCCTCTTGCGATTGCTGAAATGCTGGATCCTTCATCATCTCATAAGCTCTCTCCGAAGTCTCCAAGGTCTTTCGCCTCCCGAAATGGGCCCACTTTGGTTGCATTGCCTGCTTCAAGTTCTCCAAACTGACGTCCATCGTCTTGCCAACACCTAGAACTAGCATCAACCAAGTGTATGTCCGAAGACACTCACGGCACTTACCGAGCTTTTCCTGCTGCCAAACATTGGCCTTCATACCAACACCATGGTAGGCATGCTTCCTTAAGAAAGCCAACCATACTTCCACCGATTCTGGGTGTCCATCCTGTATCTGAATAAGCCGTCGCATTGTAATTCTTTCGAAGTTCTCCTGGCTCTTTTTGAAAACAAAATTGCTTCGTGGCACTGTCCATCTCTCTGTAATACGAGGCAGAGGTATTGGTCCAGCGGCAGGTAGATGGAGGTAATACGCAGCTCGAAGAGCGAAGTCGGCGAAGAATTCGACATTTCGTGCACTGTAAGACCGAAGTTGTAGATCGCAACAAGGGTATCCGTAATGCGCTGTTCGCTTCAAAGGCCTAAGAAAAACAGCTTGTACGCTGCGAGGTAATCGTGGATTTTGTATACTGGTGTCTCCTTGCGGAAGGGCATCTGCAAAGGCCTGTGCTTCCTCATTCTCTGAAGACTGGTGATGTGCGTTGATATCGCTGGTGACTGGTTGTGCAGGAGGGCTATCTCTAGACTTAGCTACCGTTAATGTTCTTTCGGTGGCGTTGATTACCTCGTAGATCCAGGCCCTGCGGTTGCAGACCGGACTGGCACATTGGGCCTGTCATGCAGGAATCTGTGAGTACATCATTGGAGTATGCATGAGAGTCGCACTAACGGCTTGCTAGACATGGCATTGTTCCCTTCCCTCTGTTTGGCTTCATCCCTGGATATGGTAGAAATTCTGGCTCTCTGATTTATTTTATATGGATTGTAGGATTGACGCTTCTTATCACGTGCCCGGAGCGACGTTCGCATTACTCGAAGCTGGTAATAGGAGGATAGCATTTCGGAAAAAGGAGATCGGAGGCAGAGCATTGGGGAAGCCATTGTCTGAAATCTTACTTAGGGTTCCTGAGCAAGACCTAGTTGTAGCAAACAAATCTAATGGAGCTATCAAAGGCCGCGGCTAACCCCCAAGTGCTTTTTGTTAAGCGCGCGCCTCTTCTGCATGCCCTGCTCACACCCCAAGCGGTATATTTGCATACATGTGCATCTTCGGCTCGTCAAGACTCAAACGGTTTCTACTTGGTAACAACAATGGAGGGACAGAATTAAGTTTTCTATTCAGCAGCAACCTTTTGCGTTCTTCCTGTGGATGAAATAAAGCCACGACAAGTATGGACAACTTTCTTCCCCAGCAGGCAGAGCAGGCTTTGCAATATTTGCACGCGAGGATTCCCTTAGAGCTCCTATCACCTGTCGTTGGAATAATATGTGGTTCTGGATTAGGGGGCTTGGCTGAGAGCGTCCTGCCGGAGCCACGAGCTGAGATTCCTTATACCGACATACCTCATTTCCCCCAAAGCACAGGTATATAACATGCACCCAAATCGCCTTTCGCTCAATGCAACGCTGATAAATTAAGTAGTACAGGGTCATGCCGGCAAACTTCTCTTCGGACTATTTGAGTTTAACAGAGCACCAGTAGTCTTAATGGTCGGCCGAATCCAGTCAGTCTTCCATGTCCGTAAGGGTTTTCGAGGTTAAAATCTCTCCGAAGTTATTATGAAGGTCACTCCATGCAGAGTGTGACATTTCCCGTTCGAGTCATGAAACGTTTGGGAATAGGGACGCTCTTGGGTAAGTGGTCTCAGGCACTGGCTCATCGCGCCGACTAATCGTAGTCGAGTCACAAACGCGTCTGGTGGCTTGAGCTCCGAATATTCTGTTGGAGATCTTGTAATCCTTAACGACGTAGGTTCGCAACGTTTCTCGGGGGCCAGAATCTAATTTTACCAAGCACATTAACCTCGCAGGGCTCGCAGGCCTCCATCCGCTACGTGGGCCGAACGCAGAAAGTTACGGGACACGCTTCCCGGCCCTGTCCGATGCCTATGATCTCGATTTGCGAAGACGCGCTCATCAATTGTGGAGGAGTATTGATAGAGGCCCAGGTAGCACAAGGCGTTTACATGAGGGCATCTATGCCTTTGTCGGAGGCCCAAGGTAAATCAAAATTTTTATCCGCGTCTCGAATTAGACTCATGCTCGACAGTTATGAGACGAGGGCAGAATGCCGTATGCTGCGGGCCTTGGGAGCAGATGTTGTCGGAATGTCGACAGTGCCTGAAATCATCGTAGCACGGCACTGTAACATGAGGGTACTTGCATTGAGCCTTGTAACCAACAACGCTGTACTCGATCCTGGACCGCGAGGTGACGAATTATCTATCCAAGACTCCAGAGTTCAGGACCTCAAGAGGGCAATCGAGAAGGGTAAAGCAAGCCATGAAGAGGTGCTAGAGGCTGGTCAAAAGGCTGCAGCGGATGTCCAGGTACGGTGCATAGAGCAGTCTGCGAGCGCACTGAACTAATGTCTTCCTGGTAGCATTTGGTGAGTTCTTTGGTACGAGATATACTCAACACCGACCATGCTTCTTGAACGGTGAAAGGCTTCCGAGATTCGTGATGCGAGGTTGCATGAAATGGCGAGAAAATGGATTGCTCCGGCACTTGCAAGGCTCTTATCATTGACTAACATCAAACCTGTAGTGGTTCATGACTGCCTCACCCCATGTCGTGCGATAGGACTTGTAAATCATGGTCAAGCGCACGTTTTGGTGTAGGCACTTGGTCAAAGACGAAATAAGGGCCATCTCTAACGCTTGTGGATGCCACCAGATCTCTTTGCCTTGAACTTTTTGTAGAACGCTTTCCTGCCACTAGTCTTAGATGCTTGAACATCATTATATTTGCTCTTGAAGCGGCCTGTAGAAGTCTCATTCGCCAAGACTTCTTCGACGAAAGTCCTTTTGCGCTCTTTGTTTGGAAGCCGGGAAGTGAGGTACTCGGTTGGACCTTCGATTATGGTACCCACTTGTGAATATTGAGGTATGGAAGCCTTGGAAGTTTTCTTGTAATGTCTGTGAGGATCCAGTACGGACCGCATTTGAAGGAGTCGTATGTCTGTCTTGAGCTCAGGAGTTAGGTTGGTGCGAGGCATGTCGAAGAAGTCAGGCCCTGCAGTAGCTCGCTTCTCCTGTGAAGAACGTCAGCTTAACGAATTAACAAAGTGGAGTTCACACTATAAGGAGAAATGACATCCTCAGAGTAACTATGTATAAAGTCTCTCAGCGATGCAGAGCGTGTACCCAAAACGGGACCGGATTCTCTGCGTCAAGGGAATTATGGGAAAATCTCATCAAGGGCAAGGAAATAAGAAGTTTGCATGATCACAACTCACCTTTACGAGGCGTTCCTTCAGTTTGACCGGGTCTTCCACTCTGCGAGCGCTATTTGAGAGGCCCCTGTCGTGGCTGCTGAGGAGCCGACTCGAGTCTGTCCGAGCTATCCCGTCAATCGTGGAGATATACGGCTGGGTTATAGCCCCTGTTTCCAGCTTAGATATCCTACGCCCAGTTCAGCATGGTAATTTAGTCTTAGACTGCTGTAGCATACCTCTGCCACGTTGGTGCATTTGCAGAATGGTTGCGAGTCGTCTCAGAATCCTTTAGGCGTTGCTCGGCTCGCTGGAGTAGAGATTTGACCTGACCATTAGATAGGTCACTGTCCTCCCAGTCACCTTGCTGGTCCATGCGTCGTTATCGACCAGGTGGGATTGCGGTGGAGCACTATTGATGTAAATTTGTGTCGGGCTACGAAGAATTGCGAATTCCAGCATTGAAAATTCGCCTCGGCCGCTAGAGCTAGCGCCTCGTTGCTCCGGGGGAAACGGTGTGAGAAGGGCTTAAGCCCTAGCTTAATAAGCTGGGGTTTAGCAGGGGTGCCTTCTTGCACCATTATGTAACATAGTAGCTACACCTACCTTAGCCATCGAATCAACCCATGCTTTATCATAAATTGCTCCCTTGCTAAGTGTGGGTCTTTCAACGGTAAGCTACGTAAGGTACCTACCGTACTTTAGGTAAGGTATCTTACTTTACACCTTCAACTTCTTTCGCGTTGCACGTGTATACACGAACATGTAGACAAAATTTAAGACGATAGATCGCCTGGTTGATCAAGCCAGGCTCAGACGACAGCTGGGAAAACAAGCTTTACGGCACCCAATGACATCTGCAACAGATTAATCACAATGTTAACAGGGTCTTTGGTGGCAGCATTGCAGCCTTGTGGACATTGGGCGACATTATTGGGCTGATATGCAGCGTTGTTGTTATTTTGCCTTCGAAGTTACAGTACTGTATTCAATCTGATGAAGCGATCGTGCCTGCTGTAGTACCCCGCCGTTAGTGACAATTTGCACCGCGAAGTGCCTTAAGGCGTGGGGTGATTAACAGAGGATGGGCGATCATCAACAAAGCCCCACTATGACCATACCTAAAGTACCTTAAGGTAGGTACCTTATTACAGGGCATTTTCGGATTGTCTGGCGCCTAATGTATAGGTAAGGTACCTTAGGTAACTTTTCCCCAACCTACACTAAGGTAACACCATAAGATAAGGCAAGATTACCTAAGCTAGAACACCTTAAGCACCCAAACACCTCACTCGAGCGCCAATTCGCTGTCACTGTCGTTACCCATCTGCACTCCCAAAAGCCCTCAGTCACATATGTAGCCAGAAATCAATACCATCCACTCAATCACCCTTCCTACCCCACACTCCCGGTCCGTCTCGATAGCGTAATTCCAATCAACAGCCGACCCTTCATCGCGCACCACTTCCTCTTTCGAACCCTATTTCACCGCCTTCCTCTTGTTTCATTCATATATCCGCAGATAAATTCCTAAGATCGGATCCTATTCCTGTCGAATTCGCACATCGAGTGCGGAACCCGTCATTTGCCATTGCCCACTACCCTTATAGATTCCCGTTAAGCGGAATCAAACCATGGACCAGAATCCACCAGGTTCCGGGCAGCAACAGCAGCACCAGCAACCAAAATATGATCCCCAACACGGGGGACACTACGGTATGTTGCCTTCCTCGCATATCATCATTCTCGCTTCCCAATACTGGCTTTACATGGGCAATGTCACACGCGTCTATGCATCGCCCGTGGGGAATCAACAAGCTGACCGTGTCCTCCTATCACAGGCGCAAGTGCCACAGTACGTAACCGCAACCCGCTTTTTCCAGCCAGGTAAGTCCCGGCTTCAAGGACATGCTAATCGCCATTACAGGTAGCAGCCCAAACAGGTTACACGGCTCCAGAGTTCTATACGGGGACGTGGGCTAATGTAAGGGTCATTCATTGTTATACATAAGAATGACAGTCGCTGACATGATCTCTAGGTTAGTCAAGGGCTTAATGGCAGCTATCGTGATATTTTGACGACGTATTGGCAGCAGACTATCAATCATCTCGAGAATGAAACCCACGACTACAAGCTCCATCAGCTTCCCTTGGCAAGGATAAAGAAAGTCATGAAAGCTGACCCCGACGTCAAGATGATCTCCGCTGAAGCACCTATACTATTCGCGAAAGGCTGTGACATCTTTATCACCGAGCTGACAATGCGAGCATGGATCCATGCCGAGGAAAACAAAAGAAGAACGTTACAGCGCTCTGATATCGCTTCCGCGCTTGCGAAGTCAGACATGTTTGATTTCCTGATCGACATTGTTCCCCGCGAAGAAGCTGCAAGTCACGCCAAAAGGTCGGGGCAGGGAGCTGCAGGGGCGGGCGCACAAACAGCGCAAGCCTCGTCTACTGGTCAGATCATTCCGCCCCAGAACAGTGTCCAACAGCAGCCTCCCCCAGGTCACCCTCAGCAACAGCAACCACAGCATATGGGTCATCCAGATTATGCCCCCCTTGACAACCGTCAGATGGCACAGGAGCCGGATTTCAGGACCCAACCAAACATGTACACTCCACAGGTACAGCCAGACCCAACCGCATACCAGCCACAACCACCTTATCTAGAGGGCATGTATGGCTATACACCCATGCCAACAGCACAGCAGGTTAGTTGTTTGAAGCTTGATGAATAGTGTTAGATATGATCGCTGACTATTCTTCTCAGATGTATCAGGTCAACCAAAGAAGTCAGGATCCATCAGGAGGACAAAATCCAAGCCACCAGTACCAAAGACATGACGGAGGCGAAGGAGATGCAGACGCTGAGGGCGAACGGGATTATGAAGTTGGATGAGGCTTGTGGGGCTCGAGCCCAAAGTAGATGATGTTGTTATTCATTACGTTCCAGTGAGCGAAATGGATTCATAGTTCAAGGCAAAGCACGAATGGATTGGCAAAGCAATGCTGGTTCTATGCGCTATCAATTCACACGCGCCGTATGCATCTAGATGACGACAAGCTTCAAATGTAGCGTGCAATCTTATCCTGCATTGAATAGGACTTCCTCTTCAAGAGCCTGGTGCTTCTGCTGAGTTTGCATGCGCGATCGACCTTCCACGCTAGTGTCCCTCCACAACAACGTGCATTGTCCGGTTTTGAGGTTAGAGCGCTTTCCTGTACGGGACTCTCGTTTACATCTAACTACCCGCGGTCCTGTACCCGCATGGACTTTAGATAGTCAAGGCGTGCAGACATTTATGATGCAAGCGGGGCCTTCTAGGTCTCAAGCGGTATTGGGCTCCCCCCACGCACTGGGAATCCAAACCGGACCCCTATCTGGTGGCGACACATACACAATCAACTTCATATCTGTTGAAGGAATACATCATTTTCAACGTCGTATTGACGCTGCTGTTTTCATTAATCCTTTGGGTCTTCGACTTGAGCCCGCTGCAAAGACTTCATGCCAAAGCGCGAAGACAGTGCCTGAAATTTGTCTATTTTCAGACTGGCAGGGGTCTGGACAGTATGAGTGAGTCTGTTGAGGGTCAGCCGCGCACTTGTGCTCGTGATCTTCAGTACAGGCACAAGGGTAAGTTCTATACATACTTCTCAAGTAATATTGGCCCGTTCATCGCATCAACTCTTCCGTACTTCTTGTTTCTAGTAGCCACGTCGTAGAATTCGTCGGAGTTCTCGGCCTGCATCAACATGACTGTCTGTTGTAATTCGTCCAAATTTTCTCGTAGTATGGGATTTCCAAGTGTGTCTACGAACTCGGTTAGGTATTGAACATCTTTGGCAAGTGCAGCAACTCCATTGGGATTAATCCGCTTCACCTCCGGGGAGAGGGGAAGAGATAGTATCATGGTTGCTGCATGGCTCAATGCGTCAAAATATATTAGTTCCTTGATCTCCGTGGGCAGACCCAATAGGACAGAATTCATGATGTTTGACAGATATCGTGTCAAAGTTTGCATGTAATTGCTTGGCTCTTTTTCAAGGGTAGGAGCCATCCAGTCATACTCTGCAGTACCAATGAGATCATCAATTTTCGAGTTAACTAGCTCGAAAATCCGCTTTTCGGCTGTCTTCTTGTTGCTGCGAAATTCTTCCGTGGCATTCAGAGTAACGCTTCCACCCACGGAGGCGGTAGACCTCGCGGCAGCCAGCAACGGCTCCAATTCTTGGCACGCAATCTCGAAATGTTCCAAATTGATGAGGATCTGGACTATCTGGCCTAGATACTGCGAGCTGAGTCTTTCGACCAATAAACGACAAACACTCTGTGAAAGAAGGGTATCAAGAGCTGTCTTGAGTGTCTCGTCGATAACTCTTGGATGCTGGAAGTGATCATCGGAGAAGAAGTAAAATTGGTTTAAGAAGTTCCGAATGTCGATGCAGCAGAGTGGATACATCTGAGAGAATGGTAGAACACAAGGGAAGCGTATCTCTTCTCTCGGCTTGTCTGGCGTATACCAGCTGACGTTGACTACTTTGTCATACTCATCTAATTTGTTGATGGGCATGGGCATGTAGTCATCGGTGGAGACAATCTCCTGAAAATCATCGCTGAATCGTCTCTTTAATAGCTCAGCATACTTTTCAAAAAGCTTGAGGAGGAATGCATCAAGAGCGCCCACTGGATAATTCCATGACTATGGTTGATCAGCTTCATACTGGGAAACTATACAGAATCAATCACTCGACTTACATCCATGGTCTGGATAAAGAGAGCAATGTGGCCCTTAATCTTGAGCAATACCTCTGCGTTAGTGACCTCGTGCAATGCCTTCGATATCAGCATGATGGCTGATTGACACATGGAATCCCAAAGCTCATCAACATCGATCGCTGACCGTAGTTCCGGGGTCTTCTTCATTGTTGCCTTTTCCACTATGGCGAAGCCTGCAATTCCTTCTAGCAATTCATTAAGGCTGGAGTCGTCTGCGTCAATGAGATTCACAGAAGCTGGCATAAGAAGCTCCTTTTGCTGCCTTCGAGTAGCAGCATACTCCGCCCTGAACTTGTCAATTTGGCCCAGGGCCTTGTGTATGTGGAGACATTCAAACAAGGGTGTGAAGTCCACTTGAACATCATCATTATCGAGAATATCGAATTCCTCGGTTTCATCAGAGACTAGCTCAATAGCTGAATTGAGCTTGAAGTTTGCCAGGTACGGAGAGGAGTCTGCTCGCTCCTTCTGCCGGTTTCGCCTCTGCTCGGTATGATAGAATGCTACCTCCCCAAGAAATTGAGAAGTCTCTCTAATCCGGAAAAGCCAGGTATTTAGATCTGTCATTACGGCCTCGGCAATAAGTTTTTTCGTGGCAGGCACTGACTTTTGAATCATTTCCGCAATTTTATATTGAGTGATCTCTTTGAGATGAACGTTCTGAAGTTCATCGAGCGCTCTCAATGCAGAATAATGGCTCTTCTTGCCCAAGAGATCATGCACCTGATTGGCTAGCCGTAAAACCTCCAAGCAATCACGTAAGGCCTGTGTTGCTTCATCTATATTCTGTCTGACTCCGCGCGAGTCCACGAGTGCCCTTTTCTGCTCAGCCAGCTTCTCGGTACTTGATTGTATGGACTGATTAAGTTGCAGGATCTCGGAGGTAAGATTGACGGTGCCTTCCCGTACATGAAGAAGTTGGTTGACCGAGCTTACGAAGCCTTGATGGTTGGTATTGCATATCCGCTCGATCTCCGCCTCGCGATTTGCAGAATATTGTGCCAGAGATTGCAATAACCGCTGGCCTTGCCCGCCTTTGCTGGCATCTTTGATTGCCGGCAGAAGCTGGTTGAAATACTCGTTGTCAGAAGGAGACTGAATTATCTGCAGCATGTCAGAAGTCATAAGGTTCCACAAGCACAGGGTTTGGGGCTCAATTTTACCTGCTGTACAGCATATTCCAGTTCCCTCCGGTGATCAATTGCTGAAGGCATGACGGAATTGTAGGCAACAGGCAACAGGCAACAGGCAAGAAAATCTTCACTTTGGAGTAGCGGAGATGGTATTCAGTCTCGATACTCTGTAGGCATATTAAATGGGCTCAATACGAGACCCATGATTCTGAGTGCTTCACTGCTCGCGCACAGCAGTGTTGGGACCGTGAGCAGTATTCCTTTATTGGGTAGCAAGAGGATGCGGTACGTTGAGGTAGACAACGATAGCTCACAATGCCAAGAACAAGACGGAGTATCCCGCTACTTGTATTTTCGCATGGTACCAGAATGATGACAAAAGCCGTTTTACCTGCAGACGAGGCTCAAGAAAGCATTTGGTATACAAATTTGCAGGCAGATCCACTGTTCTTCCCGAGGACTTGGCCCGCGGAGCAAAATGTTGCGCAGTACGAGGAAAGGTTCACTAGCCGTTGCAATCGACGGTAGATCTGCGCCAAGGATTATTCATTATCAAATAAGGTACATAGAATATAGCGCTAATCCAATTTAATCCTCCTCCCTTAACAATAAGGTAGTAGTACCTTCTCCTCCAAATAAGCGACAAAACAACTCCATAAGGCATTCCCATCTCACTCACTTCACTCTTAAGGTAAGCGCCTCCACCATAATGAGCACGTATTTAGGTCATTGCAGATTCAGTGACAGGCATTTGCAATGGCTTGCCATCATGTCGTCGTGGAGCAGGCACGCTCGACCAATTGCATTGCCTCCAAGAATAGTAAAGCTCTTTCATGTGAATGACTGCCAATAATAAGGAAGTGGAAATGTGAAAGAGGTACAAGTGAGCCCATGGAATTCCTGAGGCGACACGTGGTTGGGATGTAGAGGAATTCACTACGGACAGCTTTGTGTATCTGCCATCTGCCCAGAAAATGCCCTCTCTTTATACCTTTACAGCAAGAACATCACCGGAAGCTCCGACGCGGACTCCGAGTGGATATTTGTCATGTGCGACTTCGCCGTGGGTCGCTCTTGCCAAATCTCAAATGCACCGGCATGTTTATCTTTCCCACCTAGCCCTTACCAAATCGAATTCTGCACCCTCCCTCGACATCTTTCCTTTTCTCCATCCTTCTCCTCTTGTACGATTTTCCATACACTCTTTATCCATTCTGTGTCAGTAGTCCATGCTGCATGTCTAGTTGAAGACGATCGAAGACTCAGCTATTGTGACAAGCCTTTGTTTAGGTCCTTTTTGGACAGAGACTGTCTTGACCTCTCTTTCCTCATTCCACTTTCTGCCATACTGGAACCAGCCGATCCAATCCCGTTCAGCTCCTTAGCTCACGGTGATGGCAGGTACACAGGACAATAACGGCATTTCTGCCAGCCCCAATTCTTCTGAAGAGATCGACTCTCATCGTGGGACTCCAGCCACGAAGATCTCAGCGTTCTCTCCTGAGGACAACGTCGAGAGCTTCAAAGTTTCAAGTCACGGTATCATCAGATCCAACGTACCGCCGGCATTCAATCTTGTGCATACCAATACCAATTTCAGTCCAAATGGTAAACTTGGCGAAAACACCTCCTCGAGATTCCAAGATCCGTTCGTCTCTGCCCCACTCTCAAACAATGTGACGCAGCCCTCTACTGGGGTGTCTAAGCTGTCACCTGACGCTTCAACCTTCACCCCTGCTACGAGCATCGCGTTTTCCAGCAGCAATGGTCATCTCATACCTTTTCCAAGCCATCCTATTCATATTTCTAGTCTGGACTACCTGGTGTCTCCTGCAGCCTCCAGCTCTTCTCAAAATAATTCAATAGCCACGAAGTGTGGCCCTTCCGGTCCTCCTGGACCTGGACTTCGGCCAACGAGCATCCAAGCAGCCACAACTCAGCATGACTCCTTCGCTGCTGGAGGGAACATTGGTAGGGGATTCTCGTCTGATGAGGGATTGTCTCGGGCAATTATGATATGCAACATTTCTCCGGTTACTTCGATTGGTGACATCTATGGATTTTTCGGCGTAAGTCTTGCACATGAAAAATACGAGAGCACTTACTAAAGTATGGTAGGAGATCAAGTTTCATTCCCTAGAGCACATCTTGACTGCTGAGCTACCCTCCATAGGCACGATATATCTTAAGTTTGGGGATCTTGGAGACGCCGAAGCTGCATATTGTGCAGCCAAAGCACACCGTCAATTCTGGGACATTAGGTATATCTCACCCGAACATTTTGGGTTAAAGTTTCGACTCGGGAGCCCAGAACGTTCTTCATTTTCTCTCTATGAAGGCCAAATACTTGTGGTAGCTAAGTATGATAATGTACATGAACCCTTGGATGTCGGGGTCGTCGCAGGGCATGTCAAACAATTTTTGGGAAATTTTGGCGGCCTTGTGTCGTTTGGTCTCATAAAGAACGATGACATAGCGTCGACCTATCGAGCGGAGTACTATAATGCCTCTGTGGTTCACGATGCTTTGCAGGTGAACGGATTCAAGATCTGCGTGAGCTCCGACCCCCCATCGGGTACTTGCAGCGAGCTGACTCACACAGGGGTGCACCTTGATCATATCCTGCTACGAGCCCGAGGTGACGAATTCGACAGGGAATGTTTCTGGCCCTCACATAATCGGTCAAGAGTCTGGTTTGGACAGTGCACTGGGTAGTATGAACCTCAACAGCCACCGTGACACGTACGGCCCTCACACCCCGCGCACCCCTTCGTTCTCGCCTTTTCATATCTCGACGCCAGCCAGCCGGCCGCTTCCCCAACGCAACAATGCCAGTGGACAACCTACACCATCAACGCTTGACAGCTACACGCTTGGCTTTCCCAGCCGAGTTTCCTACCACAATTCCACTTGGAGCCCAACATATATGCCCTACCCAAATCTTGGAATGCAATCACCAGTCTGGACATCTTCCAGCCCAGGTGCTATTGGGCAAGAGCGAGGGGCATTGACAGTCTCATCTCATTGTCAAGGGCCCCAGGGCCAACGGCACAGCGGTCAATCCAAGTTGAGTGGCCGTCAATACCATGACAATCCATCGGGCCATCATAATGTGGTGGACGTTGGTCGCATTCGCGAGGGTATCGATGTTCGGACAACGGTAAGTGATTGCTTCGCAGAAACATATTGATTTGCGCTAATCTTATCCGGTAGATCATGTTGCGAAATATTCCTAATAAAATCGATCAGGTATGCACTACACTACAAAGCTGGTCCCAAAGCTTATGCACCCTAGACAATGCTCAAGGAAATAGTCGATGAAACGAGTTTTGCCAAATATGATTTCATGTATCTACGAATTGGTATTCTATCCGCTAGACTATTCTCACATCCTTACTGACATGGTGTCTTTAGATTTTGCTAATAATTGCAAGTAAGTCTCCTGAAGGCAATCCACAATGGATACTCTCGAACCACAGGTCTAATCATTCGCAGTGTCGGTTATGCTTTCATCAACTTCGAAGATGTAAGTGGCCATCTGTGCACAAACCTTGGGCATACCATGCTAATCGTAACAGCCATACTCCATAATTGATGTTAGTATCTATTTCGGCCAACAGAGTGATTGATGATTGACATGATTGCAGTTCGTGGAGGCTAGGGCAGGTCGACGCTGGTTAGTTGCGGCTCAGTGATGGCGTGATGAGAATGGCGCTCATATGGTCTCAGGAATCGTTACAACAGTGACAAAGTTGCGGAAGTCTCTTACGCCAGTGCGTGGACCGGGCTCTGATCATTGGTATCTCGTTGACCTTTCATAGCGATTCAAGGCAGGGACTGTCTTATTCAGAAATTCCGCAACAGCTCTGTGATGCTTGAGTATCCGGGCTTCCGTCCAAAGGTACGTCTTATGTGTATTGAGAAAGACCCTAAAGCAGCAAATGTACTGATTATACATAGCTTTTCTACGCTGGCAATAGTCCACAGGCAGGAGAGGAAGAAGATTTCCCACGACCAGACAATCCATCAAAGATGAAACGAAGCGTAGAGAACGCAGAGCATGTTGGTGAGTTACAAGGCCTGCAGGCAACGTATAAGCTGACTCATCAATTTTGCAGGACTCTTTGCTCCTAGAGCCGGCCAGAACTTTCGCGACGAACAACGTCGTCGCCGTTCCCAGTACGATCGCGGTACTAGGCTCGCGGAAGCCGAGGATTCGTATGGTTTGAACCAATATACCAACCAGAACGGTGTTAACTCTTTGCACATGTCTGCTCCACACGGGGGGTTAGCCGAATCAGGTTATTCGAGCTTAAATGGACCTCCATTTTAGCCGTCTCGATGTTGCAAGATTTTGACCGTAGGCTCTTGTACTCCAATATCGATGGCTTACATGTATGGTGTCCACACTAGTTTTGGCCGATATCGACGGATATCGGGCATAGATTGGTCTTGAGAAGATGGCAGACAATGAAAGGCTTTCGTTGATTTCTAGGAATTGTCGTCTCATTTGTATACGCGGGCGAGTTGGGCGGCCTCAATCATTCGAGAGGACAATAATCAGCGCTGACTTTTGAAATTTCACGTCTCTTATGTCACTGTTCGAGTTTGCTCTAGCTGGAAAGAGGTTTCGAATGTTTGGTGGCTATATCGCTGGAGGAACAAAGACAATACCATAGCTGTAGCAGCTCATGTGACTGTTCTAGCTCTTAAATAGCTCATAGACGGAACCTAAAAGTAGCATAAATAATTCAACTACATTCCGTGCCCATAGCCCGATACTTCTGCTCTCGTCATACGCTTTTAGTCAATTTCGCTGCAAGAGCGCTATGATCTCTCCACTTGCGCTACAAAGTCTCCGCTTCCGCAACTAGATTAATTTCGCAAGCTTCTAGGTATATGATGAGTACTGATGTTAGTCAATTACAGGGAGTCTCGCAAATCCTTCACCTGATACATCATCGGAACAGAAATCAGCATCGCCACAGTCATTGGTGGAAATGGCTGGCTATGCTAAAGCGAAGCATTGCGAGACTCATCACAGAAATCGTCCAAGGAAACGTTGAACGTGCCTCGGTGAGGATGAAGTATATGAATGACCTCTTACTTCCTAGGTGCTACGGGTGCGTCACCTCTGTGGGATATGCTTCAGCATTATGTTCAAGACTGATGTGGCTCAGGGTTTTCACCCAAATCGTCAACGATAACCAGTTCTCGGCTCTCGGTCTTACGCTGGTTGCAGAGCTTGCTCGAATCCAGCGTATCATTGGGCTTGAGTATGGGGCGGCTGGAGAATCTGGCAACCTCAATGTGAGACCCGCAAGCGACCGCCACAGATCTCTGCCAGAAACTTTTGAGGACTTGGGGCAAGCGGTGGCGAAGCCTGTGACTTCGAGTTCTAATGTTGAGGTTGGACCCTACTTTCCCGCTGCTGGTGACTTGCCCGAGCTGTTAGACTCCGGTGATGGACGTGGGGCTCTGGGAGGCCCGGAGACAGGCGTTGTAGTTGTAGGTCCGGAACCAAGACTACGTGAGGAGAGCAAAGAGGCTTCAGCAGCCAAAGAAAAAACGATTTCAAAAAAGCCTGCTAAAAGGCAGAAAAGGAAGTCTACGAATATAATCGATGACCTATTCCAAGGGTTAGAGTAATAAAAGTAATATTCTGTTTCAGTATAGGCAGTGTAGTCAATGGAGCTTTCTAGACATTATTGTACGGTTCGAATAGGGTATTACGAAGTTCCTACCCAATATAATAGGCTACCGAGCCCAATACTGATACAAAGATGCTGGCCCATGCTCCACGCCATGCTATACAAATACTTGGGCGAGAAAACCGTCCATATGAACAAATGCGTTCTCAACGCCGTACATGCGAGCATTACAGCTAGAACACCACTCGAGACAAAGGCTGTAAGCACCGAAAGGTGTTCAAACCACCGCTTCCTTCGACCTTGATTGCGACGCTTTGACAATGATAGCGCCGTCGCTGAAGTCCACCACAAAGGGCCCGCCCAATTTCCACAAAAAGTCAGTATGCCCACAGCTACGACGTTGTACCCAGCCACGCCGTTATATGCGTTTGAAAGATCGATAGAGGAGATGGCGTTGGAACCTCCAAATGCGAAGAATGATGCGTACTGGAAGAGAAGAGATGTCAACGTCATTTCAACTCCGGACAGCTCTACTAAGTCTAGAATATTGTATTGTATCTCAAACAGAAGGAATAGGGGAATGTTGGTTGCTCTTGATTGGGTCATGAGGAACAGTGTGAATGAGTCGTGAAGAGATCGGAGGGCCGAAACTTCGTCCGTTAGCATGCCTGCATCGACTGGAGGCTGTGCTATATCTTCAACTTTCCCAGCTTGGGAGGTCCATTTGTAGATCATTGGGAAGATACTCAGTAACAGCAGAGCCGTGATACTGACGAATAATGCCCTTGCTTGGGCTATCAGGGAAGCCTCTTTCATTGGTCTCAGAAAAAAGAAAATATGAAGACCGTCCAAGAGTTCTGGAGCGTCTGCCTTTGTGAAGGCGACTTTGAAGCTGAGAGCTGTAAGGCCCAAAGCGAGCGAAGCCGCAAATGAGACACGCCGCGACGTCCATAGCAGAGACCTCCTCGACAACCGTTGGACAACATCAAGATAGGTTGCAAGCACAAGGAACCAAAGTACGGAGGTGTGTGCAGGCAGTAACGTCTTTGTAATGTCTGGCTCACCAGCATGTTTTTGGCCTGTCTGATTCCAGACACGGATCACGCGCAAAATAGCAAGCAGCGGGACTGACAACCAAGCTTTCCAGAAGCCACCCATTTGTAGATTGCTATGTCTACATACTATCAGCGTTGCCGAGGATGAGGCTTGAGAATGACTCACTGTTTCAAGAATAACCATGCAAGCCAGCCAGAGGATGCCCAGTACCAAAAATGCTGTTCCTCCTCGACATAGCTACTCGCAAACATCATCACACCGTATAGGATTATCACCGATGAAGTCCATAGCCCGCTCGAGCGTGATTCTAATAGAGCGGTGGAAGCTGTAGTGAGACAAGCCACCGTTGCCAGCGCAGCAAGAACAATGCCTACGTGGAGCCTGCCGATATCGTAGTTACTGGCAGTGCTGCTCATGACATTTTGGGCACGCTTGGAGAACTGCATACAGGTTAGCACATCCGCCTTTTTGATGGCGAGTATTTAACAGACTTCTGTATATGCTCGCAGTGCTTCGGCACTGTCTACATAGCCAGGAGAGTCAAAAGACTTCGTCGCCCTAGACCAAAGGCAGTCTAGTGACTCTCCGTCAGATTTCGGCGATGCACAACCATTGCCGTCTGTTGTACCATCGAAGGGTAGTCCTGGAAAAGTCCCACGGACAATATCTAGGATTTGCCGAGCATTCTGTTGCATGAGATATAACTTAACATCTGTGAGACACATTAGTTGGTGTACCCGAACAGGTCATCCTCAGGCGGGCTAACCATCATCCCAAAACGCCAATAAATCTGGGATAAAGACGCCTAAGTTATTGAGAGGTATCGGGAATCCTAGCAAACCAGCGAGTGTAGGCGCAATATCTGACTGTTCTACTGTGGTATAGTATTCGAAGGATGATTCTGGCAAAACAAGTGGGCATTCGGACCCCCCAGAAATGGTTCGAAATTTGGGGGATAGAAAGATCAGCGCTGGAGACGTCTCGCCTTCTGCTGATCCTCCATGATTGCCGGCTTCATTCATGCCATGGTCGCCACAAACAACGAGGAGGGTAGACTGCAAATGCTTTTCTGCCTCAATGGCTTGGTAGATTTGCTTCACGATATCATCCATCTCTGCCTGCTTTGGTATCATGTGAGGACTGCAATATGAGTCAATATATGTTTCTCCTTCATTTGCCTGTTTCATTTTACCTCCTAGGACCCGCCTTGTGTCCAATATGGTCGAGTCCGAGATAATGTATAATCATGCCATTCCAATCGCTCTGCCTCATCTCTAAAGGCACATGCCTTGTTACATTGTCGTCCACTTCCGTGAAATCCTATTAATTGATTCTCAGTATTACAGCATCTATGTACATATCCCGACGAAGGACGACTAACCGACACGAAGAAGCTCGAAGTGCCATCCGCACGAGCGAATACACTAGGAAACAACTTCAGCCAGGTATCATCACCGTACATGACCAATTTGCCCTCCGGCTTGTCCTTCAACTGCGAAAGCCAGGTGTCCTGGTTAGCCAAGCTTGAAGTCGTGTCAGATTCAGCGAAATTGAGGATGACGTCGAGAAAAGAAGGTATTGATCCGGTGGTCATTGCTTTGACTCGAGGCATGGTTATCGTGGGGGGTGTGGCATGGGCCGTGAATGGCATGGCTGCTCCTAATCGGATAAGACTGCCATACCAGAGTCAGCTTGACCAAACCGTGACAGGTGTACGTGCTGACCTTTGAGTGAATGTGAAGCCTGAGTGGTTGGAATAGACAAAATCGCTGAGAGTCTTAGTAGCAGCCTAGCAGTGACCTGGAAGAGTTCTAACCTCCTAAGCGCATCAACGACCATGAATACTACCTTGTCAAAAGGAGCCGTTCCATATTTGTTGTCATTCTCGCCATCATTGCCGTCTCCATAGGAAGCTCTACCAGCGATGAAAGGCTTGTAAGGGAAGAAGCCTGTTGCAAAAATCAATATGGCCGTAGGTATAAGTAGGTTTGCGATAGTCAGCATTAGTATCGAAAGCTTTTGCGACATTGTGTAAGCATGCCCAATGCTTCACAGTACCCGATTCATATTCAGCACCCGAACATAGAGAAAGACCTGTTCCAGGTGAGATTGATCCTTCAGCCAACAATGGTCTTATTGTATCGACCTATAAAGCTGTCAGGACGGAAAAGACAGTCCCTTGGGCGGAGAACGTTGTCAAAATTTGGAGCCTGAATTCAAGATCCTTGGCGCTGCAGATCTCCCGTCAGCCACAATCGAAACCTCACGTTGCAGGCTTTACCTCTTTTGTGCATATTGAGGCTCTGCCATCTGCAAAGTAGACCTATTACCACCATATGTATGCGAGCATTATAAGAGATAGCTGGCAGGGGATATCCGGTGCACGTTTTAGACTCGATCTCATGAGGGGAACGCAGAGCAGCAAACGTGGAGTTAGTTTTGAGCAAGCATTTGACATCAAGGACGCTGGCTATGTGGTTATGTCGCGAGTTTTCTGATAGGCCGTGCACATATCACTTCATGGCCGCAGACTCTTTCGTCTCTGTCTTTTATCTAAATGTGGTCCCACCCTCTTCCCCTTCCTGTAGACAGGAAATATCATTGCAGCTTTCGCTTTGCCCCTCCCTTTTTTCTGTATCCGCCCACTGCTACTTGGTCTTGATCCCGCAGCTTTCATAGAGCCGTTGTCTAGTTCAACATCCATCTCTGTAAATTAAAGTGTCTTGTTAGCGTTACAAGCGCGAGAGATTCGCCTTGATAGGTAGTAGGTTTACCCTGCTCGTTTGCACAAATGTCTGCTTCTGCCTCCGCCTCTTTCGGACTCGTTGGCTCTGTAGGAATAGAAAAAAGGTTAGTAACAGTGGCCAAAATGCTGTTGTCGTTATTCATAGAGTAGCCAACCTTGCCCGTCGACCATCTTTGCATCATCCTCAGCCTTCGTTGCGGGCTTCGAAGCTAACTCGAGCAATTTTGCCGACAGGCGCTGCTTTCTTTCATCCTCGACCGGCCCAAAAATCTTAGATCGAAGTTTGGAATTGTTGATTTTGTTACGACTCGAGCGTAAGCCCTTCGCCATATCTCGTTCTTTGACAGCGATCCCTTAGTCAGAGAAAGAACCTGCAAGGCGATCCTGGGTCTATTGATCCCTCAACTTCTGGATGAGGATGAATGATATAACGCAGGCCAGGTCAGGGTAAGTATGCCTGAGTAAAGTGATAAGCGCACCTTCACTGTATGGCAGTAAATGACCGCAAAAGTGAACTTTGAATGAGCAATTATTCCCGTTCGGAATTTGGCCGCACTTTATCTATGTCGCCTTGCAACCTACTACCCATGGTTCCACCATTCTACCTTCGACGCTTTAACACATCCAGGACCTTTAGATACCGGTACAGCTAGTTGCTTGACACCTCAGTGAAACGCCAGCCCAGTATCCCACATGATTTCGTGGCTTCTCAAATCCCTGCGCGAGTCCAACGGCGGTGCTTTCTAGGGTGTCCTTTAGAGGAGCCGCAAACATGACTTCGGTGGAGCCTGTCAATGCGGATGCTGTGGCTGCGAAGGTGAAGACGTTGATAAATAATCAGTTAAAGATGATATTGAAAAAGGAATCACTCCCAGTCTCGGGTGCAAAGGCTACTCTGCAATCGCGAATTATCAACCGTGAGTGCCGCCCATACGACTTTCACAAGGGATGATACAGTGTTAAGGACATGGACACATGGAACCTTCAGTCGCCCCCTTCTTCTTTCGACTCTCCATGGCATACACAATGAGCTAATAACCGATCTTCAATTAATAGAACTCCACCGTTACGCTCAAGGCCATGACATAGAACGCTTCCGCAATCTGAGAAACCTAGTCTACAATCCAGATGCCAGCCCAGCGGGTCTATCACCTTCGCCGTCAGCCCCTCGAGTGTACTCAAACAATCCACCCCAGGCGCCTACTCCGTATCAACACTCCTTCAGCAGTAATACGTTCCGACCTGGAATACCTGGTATGCCTGCGAATACAAATGGATCTGGACCAAGTATGCTTGCAGTCCTCCCTCACTGCCTTTGAAGCCTCTTACAGGCGTACAGGGTCCCCGCAGTTCAAATCTAGTCCGTTCTTTACAGTGATAGAGCCTTTGACCTCGGTCTTGGAATGCAAAAGTACGTTGGACCTGGCTTCGATTTTTATTGTAATACCCAGTTTTTGACACTTGTGATTAATCACAAAAGTGTTAGTCCGAGAGACTACGCGAGATACGGTCGATGCCTCCATTAGCCTTCGAACCGACACCGCTCAGCTGCTTGCTGCGGACCCTTGTATTAGGGTAATGGTTTACTGTGCTGCCGACGCCGTGTCACCGTTTGCGCCGGTTGATATCGAATTTCCGTATCAATTCGAGATCAAAGTCAACCAAGATGAAGTAAAAGCAAATTTGAGGGGCTTAAAGAATAAGCCAGGGACTACAAAGCCTGCTGATATAACTAGTCTGCTTAGGCATAAAGCAGGATACAGGAATGAGATGATTGTTACGTACGCACTTACTAAGAAAGTGAGTCGACCGTTTATAGAATCTGCACAGAGATCCTCCTGCTCGGCATGTTGCACTATCTTCGAGCAATACTGATGAGGAAGCAGAGGTATCTCATGGTCGTCAACCTAGTCAAGCGCCATCCAGTGGAAGAATTGGTCTCTAAGCTTAAGTCTGGCAAAACAATAGTGAAAGAGCAAGTTATCCGGGAAAGTACGTTGCTTGGATCGCAGAAGCCAATATGCCTACTAATTGATCATTATGAGTAGTGATTAGCAGGGCTGATGACAATGATCTTGTGGCCACTTCCAGCATCATGTCTTTGAAATGTCCTTTGTCGACATTGAGGATTGATATTCCTTGTCGTTCCTCCATTTGTAGTCACAACCAATGCTTCGACGCCACTTCCTTTCTTCAGCTTCAAGAGCAAGCGCCAACTTGGACTTGCCCAGTCTGTAATAAGGCTGTTGGATACAGTCAGTTGCATGTCGACCAGTGGGTAGCCTTCTATCAGCGCTGATCGTTGTACCTGATATCTGCCTTAGATACGTCGATGACATTCTCAAATCGACACCTAAGTCTATAGATCAAGTTGTTATCGAACCAGACGGCAAATGGGCCCAGAATACGGGTAGTGCTCCTTCACCGCCAAGAACAAATGGGCGTACCAGTAGCGATGGCGAAGATGACCTTGTGGAGATCCAAGACATGCCCAGGCTGGCTCCGGTGAAGAAGGAGGCTACTCATGAGCCTGGCATAATGAGGACACCACCAATTTCTTCAAGAGAACAATCATTTTCATCGGCAGCAGCACCGATTCCAGCAAGTAACAAACGATCGTCAGGTCCAGTAGTGGACCTGACCTTAAGTAGCGACGAAGAAGACGAGCCACCAAGACCCGCCAAAAGACTAATGACTAACAGACCTTCCAGCGGTCTACCCAGACTGTCGTCCATCGATAATATACCAATCCGACCAAACGGTGTCAATGGCGAAATGCCAAGGAACCCTTTCGCACCGCCCACTTACGTTGCGAAAGAGTATCGCAATCCCCCATGAAACTGACGGTGCGCATGGCACTGGGATTTGGAATTCTAGACTATGTTTTATCACCTATCAACGCCAACTTTCCTTCTAAGGTTTGGCGCACGACTCTACGGATCTCCTACAGCGGGCGCTTGTACCACTACTAAACATGTCTAGGGAGCATCGGGAAGGAATCTCCAACTTCAAGGAGCATCAGGGCGTAATCTCTACAGTTAGGAGCGTCAGGAGTTATCCAAAGGGAGCAGACGGCGCCGGGGATAACAGGGTCAGCACTTGACCCGGAGTCTGCGGATTGCCTTCACGCGTACATAAACCATAAAGTCGTTACGGATCTCATAGACAGCATTCGACAATATACTTAGAATTGGCACACATTGATCGAGATCTATTGAGACCAAAAAAACCGCGTAATTTTGACTTGCTCCCGTAGTTCAGCCCCAAGACTTTATCTATACAAACCACTGTACTCCCACACGTACACCTCACGAGTCCACATACCGAAGAATGCCTACGTTAGTATCGAAGTCGCACTATCCCATATGACACTCCCAAACCTCTCCGTCTCACTGCCACCGCCCCAATGTCCTTCGAGGCACCCTTCCCCCCCTTCAATGCCTCAGATCCTTATGCGACCTTCCTCAACTCCTCATGCATGGATCTCCTCCTAATCGAGATGGTCCCAATGGCTTACAGATTAAACAACGAGCTCACAATAGCTGGTCAGGATGGCGTAAAGCCTATAGATGAGGACGAGCAGAAAGAGGCTGCGTTTCGGAGATTGGAGACATCGGGGTATAGAGTTGGGCAAGGACTTGTTGAGAGGTGAGGCTGTCTTCTGGATCTTTACTTGCGAGGGGGGAAGGGGGGCCTACGGCGCAGATGTGAAGAAGTGTGGAGTATGGCTAATGGGAAATGGTTGTTGACAGGTTCTCGAGAGATCGGCCACGGTTCACGGATACGTTGGATGTGATCAAGTTTCTGTGCAAGGACATGTGGGCCCTGCTGTTCAGGAAGCAGATTGATAATCTAAAGACAAACCACCGGGTATGAGCCTCCCATTCAGAAAGGCGTTACAGCGTGGCTTACGAAGTGTCAGGGCGTCTACGTCCTTACGGATAACAGCTTCAAACCGTTCTCCCGAATGAGTATGTCGTCGTCTTCCGAAGCCGTTTCTAGAGCGCAGCCGGTATGAGAAGACAATGCAAGCCAGGGTGTTGGTTCTTAACTAATTCGGTGCCAGTATCTTTGGTTTCCCTGCGGTGTTATTAGAGGTGGGCTGGCCAGCATGGGTATTACTGCTACAGTGCAAGCGGAGACTTCAGAGCTTCCGGCAGCTACCTTCCAGATCAAGACTACAAATGCCAAAGCATGACGGCGCCGACTCAGAACGGCTTGATGACAGGAAGTTCATGCGATTAGCGGCATAGACGGGCGTTTCAGTCACAAGAAATAGAGGTCTCTTTGCTCTCACCATGGCACCATTAACATACTCCTGTTCTCTGCAATGAAAATTTCTGGATTTCCAAAATCCGATCTAGAAGTCTATGAGTTGAGGCCAACGAGACCATCATTTATATCCGCATTCCTCCTCAGCCGCAGAAATCTGGAACTCAAAGCCTACGTACAAGAGATAATCGATCAGTCAATGAGCTCTTTAATGTTATACTGGCTACAAAGCTTTTGATAGGGCGTATTCCAAGAGAGTTGAAGTCTTAGGTTACGAATTGGGTGACAAGGTGACAAAGAAGCTGAGACAAACGAGTGTTTCCCGGGTGAATCACTTTGGTGGTGGGTTATGGACGAAATCGACCCCCTTCTCAATGTTGCCCTTCAGGCCAGACTTGCAAGCCTCGAGAAGTTTCTTCTCATCGTCGTTGATCTCGGAAAGGATGTTGTTGGCTTTCTCCGCTCCGGAGGGCTAATGCTTGGTTAGCTCAACGATGCAGCAGTGGACAAGATGTGGACAATATCTCTGCACATACCCCAAGCTCAACGGGTACCGAGAAATAATCTACACCAGTCTCCTTGGCGATGGCATCACCGCCATTGACACCAGGCAGATAAACATATGTTGGCTCGACTATTCCTTTCTCGCCCTTGATAGCCTTCATAAGCTTCTCCGCGAAACTGCGTTATTATCAGTAAGCCAGACTCCCTACTCAAGGTGGGAGCGAGCAGCGAGGATTGTACCGATAGCCAGCATATGCCATCGAAAGAGTTGCGGAGCCAGCACCTCCTTTAGCCTCAACGACCTCGTCACCGCCAAATTGAACGCCTACCGAGGATCAGCATACTCCTAATTGTCAAGGACTGGAACGCTTACGCTTGACTAATGGTGCTAGCTTGTCTGTTGGGATCTTGACTGCAGGCTTTGCGAGACTGAATAGAGGAACGATGGTCTCGCCAGAGTGGCCGCCAATGACAGGGATGACTGTCTTGGAAGGATCTTTCTCGCCCGTATGTTCCTGCACGAAGGTTTCCGCACGAACTACGTCCAAAGTGGTGACACCAAAGAGGCGCTTTGGATCAAATTTGCCAGCTTTCTTCATGACTTCCGCAGCAATTGGGACTGTGGAGTTGACTGGATTGGAGATGACCAAGATGAACGCTTTTGGGCAGGTTTCCGCAATCCCGGTGACCAGGTCTCGTACAATGCCCGCGTTAATCTTGAAAAGATCGTCACGGGTCATTCCCGGCTTGCCTATCTCTCCATTAGACCCTTAGCACATAGGATATAGCTCTGTATACGAACGAGGAATGCCAGCTGGGATGACAACAATATCGGCCCCTGTTAGAGCTTTCTTTAAGCCATCATCAGGGGGGAGATAGCCGGTGATTTTCTATTCCGCTTCAGCATCAACTTTTAGATGGGCTTTGGGAGCACGCACGGCTACGGATGAGATGTGGGAAAGGTCGGCAGCAACACCGGGGGTACCGACGACATCGTAGAGTGACAGTTCATCAACCTCGGGGCAGGCTTTGAGCAAAAGGGAGAGGGGCTGTCAGCGTTATGGTTAGCAAGAACGCCGTTACGTTGGAACGCTTAGACAAGACTCTTACCTGCCCAATGCCACCAGAGGCGCCCAAGACAACTAAGATATGATTAGATGGCACGTTTCCCAAGGCTTGCTCAGGCAATGGCTTACCTGCTTTGACCATAGTGACCGAGTCTTTAAGCTTAAAAAGCGGTCTGCACTATCATGATCAGTGAGCTCTATAGTGGAAGTCCAAGAGGAGCGCCCACATAGAACAAGTAGTGATAAAAATAGGTTGACAATGAAAGACCTAAGACGCTGGAGGATTGACTTGTGGACGGAGAAGATGGTGGAACAGAAAAGTCCCAAGGTGTTGTGTTGGCTCAGCGGAAGGCTGCCCCACCAAGGCGCGGCCGGCGGGGTTCCGAGTGCCGTTTGTGCGGACAGCGAAATCACCAAGATCATTGAAGCTACATATTTAAGGCATCCCCTTACCACTCCATTTGCAATTATTGGGGTGCATCTTGGATCTATCAGCAATCCCAATCCTCGATCCCGCTGTCTGGCCAGGGGAATTGATGCCGAAGCTTTGAGGTTGAACGGTTGTTGAATGCTTGGATGTCAATTCTACGCTTGGGTGCTATCCCGAATCTTCAATTTTGGGATTTCGCCAGACCGACAACTAAGCTTGATTAAAGAATTGGACCTCATGATAGAGACCAGTTGAAAGCTGATAGCGCAGAAACCCGTGCTTGCTTATTCTAATCTCACTCCTGCCCTGCCAGTAAGAGCCTACCATAAGCCTAATTATGATCTCCAATCATCACGCCTTCTCCTCCGCCTTCTTTGCCTTGGAGCCTCGTAGTTTTGGCTCTGGGTCTTCCTTCTTTGGTCTATTCGATTGGCGGATAGCACTTGCACGAGCAACAGCCTCTTGGCGTAGGTCTGCCCTGTAGCCTTGCTTTGCTGTGTAATTGACGATGCCTTTGTAGATCCTATTGCCAACTCGTTAGCAAGATATGAAATATAAGCTGTATGCCGGGCGTATAACTGACTTTGGTCCTGACTTATTCCCACCCCACGACACTTCATTTTTGTTCGCTGCAGGTCGGTTGAGATGCTTGTGCTTCTTTGTAGTCAAGGTGACTCCACCCTTCTCTGCTGGCTGGATCCCGACGGCCTTTGGAATTGTGTTACTTTAGCTTCTGCTCCATGAGGCTTCCCAGTCGTATAGGGATGATCGCTTCAAGCATACCTTATTATTGACGAAACCCGCATACTAGGTTCACTTTCAGCAATCGCGGTGCAACAGGAGCTTCTCTCTAACTGACCTTCCTCGAATGCTTGTTCATCAAGTTAAGAGGATCTCGCGAAAATTGAGATCCTCCTCCACTCTTGCGCTTCACCAGGTATGAGTTGTTCGGACCTGGCATTGCATGAGCAGTCCACCCTCGGCCTCATTCTCTCAACTATCTGTAACGTACGACATATTTCCCATATTAGGTCCTCGGATACGTTCGATTGGTGGTCCGCCATCTTCGCTTTGAGCTGTTGCAATACTGAGCCACACCACTGTTTTGTGGGAGAAAGTTCGCTTGAGAGATTAGATAGTGATTAGAAGCGCGCTTGCAGGCGCGGCTAGCCCAATTAATGATTCAAGGCGCAATTCTATGAGACGAATTATGTCTCATTCTTGACGCTCATGATAATTGACGGTTCTAGGTCTTAATACAAAGCCTTGCTGATGACTAATAATGACGCTTACTGACCTCCCAAAGCCTAGCACTGGGAATGCCCAAAATCATTCGTATCTTCAGGAATTAGAGTAGGTACACAGGTTTTGAAGGCCCGAATTGCTTAGGCAATCCACTCAATCCATCCTACACTACGCTCCCAGGTAATCCACCGCTTATCCCCGGTATGGTCCATATCTGTGAACGAGCTGTTAGCGTTGCTATCGCAACAGGAATGATCGAAGGCAGGCTCACTTCCAAATCCTAGCTCGCATGTCCCCACTGCCTGTTGCAAATAGATCGCCCATGGGGCTGGGAGCGACAGAAATGACTATGCACTGGTCAGTAAATGGTAACAGTCAAGCAATGTTACCTTGAAATCTCATACCTGAATTTTTATGACCTTGAAGCATCAACTGCGTATCGCCAGTACGCGGGTTCCAAAATTGCACTCCCCGATCCTTGGATCCGCTCATAACCCACTCCGCGTCCGGTGTCATGGCGACACTGAGAACGAAGTCCTATGATTGGGTTACAGCTTGCCTCATACGGAGCGAATCGGCTGATATTGCTTACCTTATGGCCCTCAAACGTTCTCACTAATCTTCCACCTCGGACAAGTTGTCCACCTATCATTCCTCGCGTATCAGGAGATAATTGCCACATTTTGATGGTCTTGTCTAGACTTCCGCTGACCAAAGTTTCGCCATCTGGTCCAAAGGCAACAGAGTACACGCTGTCTTTGTGACCATCGAGACCATCAAGTCTCGCAATAATATTACCAGAACTAATATCCCACACTCTGACGCTCTTGTCAAGAGACCCAGCTGCAACATAATGGCCTCCGGGGGAAATCGCTACCGTTGTTACGCCGTCTTCAATCTGAAGGTTTAGTATTTCTCGACTTTGTTCTATATCCCAGACACGGACAGTGTGATCACCACTGCCTGAAGCGATATGTCTGCCATTGCTGGCAAAATCTAGGGAATAGATATCTTGTTCGTGACCACCAAAAGTGTTCCTAATTTGACCGCTTTGAATGTCCCACACCTTTGGTGTTCAGGAGTTAGCTTGGGTACCGATATCTGTAATTGCACGAAGAGACATACTCTGATTTGCTTATCCTCAGCACCTGTCGCAAGGTACACCCCATCCGGGCTGAAGCATACGCTTCGGATATACAGATCCCCGTCCTTGTCCACGGAGTCGTCTTGGAGTGTCTTTACCTTAGTGCCAGTCGACACTTCAAAGATTTGCGCCGAACGGTTGCAACCTGTAGCTACGTATCGCCCATCTCGACTAAATCTTACACAGCATACCACACTCTCGTGAATAAGGTTGTGTACCAAGTCGACATCAAGAACCCGGCGTACATTGGGATTGAATACTGCGAACCAATCATTGCCTTCACGCTTTTGGTCGGGGCGCATCTGGTCAGGGTCCAGGTCCGCAAGCACATTGCCAACATTGTTGTGAAATTGTGGAGGTGGGCTTTGCCTTGGCATCTGGGGTGAGGCATTCGGGTACGGCATGGATGAGGGCTGCTGTGGGGTGCTGGCATGCCCCATTGGCCTGCGATTATCGCTCCGTTTCCCTGGACCTGGAGATGAGATCGGTGCTTGAGGTCCATAGCCTGTGTAGAGACAAATCAGCAACAGCGAATATGGAGCATGCCTACGAGAGTTCGCCAGGGGGTACCATACCGTTCACCACAGGAGCTTGGGGATAACCGCCTGGATAGGGCCCTTGCTGTAGACCTTGAGATTGTGGCATTGGGTGTGGAGGCGGACCTTGTGACGGTGCCTGTTGATCTTGTGAGGGGGGCACGAGGCCCGGGTTGCCTTGACCCGGAGGATTGGCCATTATACCACCGAACAAATTGCTTGGTCCGTGCCCAATGGCAGGAGGAGCGGGTTGATTCACACCTCCATGGGGAGCTAGGCCACTGACCCCTACATGTGATGGTGGTCCTCCTCGAGCTTCGATCTCGTGACGTAGCCGAGCGATTTCTTCATCGTACCTGGTTTAATGCCTTAGCCGCCAACCTAATGTATAGTGCCAAGGTCGTCGTAGAACATACCTTTGCTTGATAAGCACTTGCTGGCGCTCCAACTCGTAGACCTTTTGCCTCACCAACTCCATCTCTTGCATCTGGGCGGCCACTGTATTTTGAGATTCTGTCAGCACTTGCCTTAGGCGCATGACTTCTTTTTCAGTCCCCATGCTTGCCAATTCCAGGGTACAGCTTTCTTGCTGCGTCCTGCCAGAGACACAGAGAGAGAAAGGTTCTTAAGGTCTGAGTTTGCTAGTGACGAAGCGAGGGACAGATGCATAGGCCGAGCTTGTGGTATGAGACCATTTAGAAGCAAACAAACTCACTATTTTGGTCATGTTCGCCAGCTCTGTCCTGCGCGTGGGTATCAAATTCACGTCTGATTTGGTCGAAGAGTTCTGAGAGGCGATTGTTGGAGGAGGAGGGAGGTTGCACCATCCCACGGTGCGCATTGTACATTTTGACTAAGTCTCTATCGGCCTGGTGAAAAGTCAGATGTTTCTCTTGATGGAGTCATGTTGCTCGGTCGGGAAATAAGGCAAATTCGTGAGAGTGGAGGGGAAAAAGGCCGCAGCGCACAGACAGTGGGTGTTTACGATGCGTGGAGTGAGCGCGTATAGGATTCACAGCAGCGACGATCGATTTCGCTGCTGTTACCTGGCCTTTATTCCTGAGTCTAACAATGATGATAAACGATGGAAAGGATTTCGCTCACTGAGGAAAGGATGGAGGAGGGAATCGGGCCAAGCTGCAATGGTCAAGCCTTAAAGCATGGGTGGGGTCGGTGGGAATAAATAGCCACGGACGAGGAAGGTGGATGCGGCGAAATCAGGACCGAGAGTGGGTTGATGCAGAAGTAGGTGAAGGAGAAGGTTGGTGAGAGTGATTTGGTGGTGGTGTGGCCAAGGTGAGTTGGGAGAACGGGCAGGTGTGGAGGTGGAGGTCTAGGTAGAGAGACAGAGCGGCGAAGGAAGGGAGCAACTAAAGGCTAAATCTTAAGGTACTAAAGTAGGGCCTTAGGTGCTCTCGGTAGGGACTCGGAGGGTGGGAATGACGGGCGAACAAGGCGATTTCCTCGTACTACAGAATGGTGTAAACGGTTTGGAGCAAGGTAAGGTAGGGTAAGGTCAGCACAATCTAGAATGGGTGTAGGTGTACTGGTGTAAGTTTCACGAAGCCAGCCCTCCAGCCTCCAGGCTTCGTTTTCCCATCTCCTCCCACCTAAATCCCGGCAGTCTCCCCCATCCCCCATCAAGCCCCCGTTCGAGGTGGCTAAGAGTAAGCACTTACGGCTATACCCGCATGGTGCGCCCGTAGCCCACTTCTGTCTTTTCCCAGATCCTCGGAGTCCCGGCTGACCTCTTACCGATGTGATTCGCAAAATGCACAATCCCACTTTCAGCTCTGAATTCTCAATTGGTCACAACCAGCGCCTTGACTCTCCACCCAGCCTACCACCAATCACCGTCATTCATCTAATCCCTCCCCTCCGGCCGATGATATCTAGTGTTTGCATTCTGCCTATTGCATTGCATTATGTTTTGCAGACATCAATCGCATGTGGGTCTCCAAGTACCGACAAAGCATGCAAGGATCGCCTCTATATTCTATATCGCGCTCGAGCTTCGCACCACCACACCAACTCTGGGCCAGAAGCTAGGTAGAGACTAGAAACTAGGAAGCAAAATGTTTCATGTTTCATGTTTCATGCGGACCTCTGACATCCTGAACAAAGAACGACCTTGTCTTCTCATACACTAAGAATGTCACCCACGTGCTTGGCATAACCCTTAACATATTCGCCCCCAATCCTTTATAATATCCTGCCAGTCCTTCCTTTCTCCACACCTGACCCACAACGTCCCGGGCGCTTCTGTATGCGCTGTCCGCATCGTACATCTGGAGCCTAGCCCGTACAACTTGGTATGGATATGTTATGCTACCCGCAAACAATTTGGCTAGCCCGCTGAGCACCAAGTAGTCTACTGCTCCGAGATCTTTCTGTTTCTCAGGTATACCATTTGCCCTATAGATCTTCAGTTGTTCATATGCCATGAATTGTAAAGCTCCGTGTGAGACACCGAATAGTGAGGGTAGTAGGCCACGGTAGAAACCCCGAAGTCCTTCTGAGCGGAAGATTTGTCTGGTCCCATGTAGTATGGATGTGTAGGCTCCTGGATGGGTGCTAGAGGTCGATAGCATACGTGTCTTGATGACCCAGATTGGATTCGTACAGATGGCAGTTAGGGCACCTTCAAATCGGTCATCTGTTATCAAATGATCGCGTGCCTTCAACGTAAACGCGCACCTGCAGCGCCAGAGGCAAGGAAATAGTCATAATACGATAACGAGCCTCGATATCCATGTATTCCGTCTTTTATACTCTCATACCAAGCGAAGTATAGTGCCCAGCTTACGCTGTTCCCCAGCACATTGACGGCGACCCCACGATAGAGTCCCTTAATCCCACCCTCATTGCGGGTAATCGTTCGCAATACGCTCCTGGCCGATTGGGATCCCCTGTCAACTGGAAACGGTGATCTTGTGTAAGCTTTTGCTTTTGCTGATCATCGTTCTGAGCGTGAGGTACCTTGCAGTCGAGTTTTGATCACATCAAGTGGATGTGCAACGAGCTTTCAATGTCAGGCCAATGGACGAATAAGAATGTTACGGCAACACGTACCGTAGAAGCGACACCAGCAAGGAGGCCCGCTACTGTCGACTCGATCAAAGAAGGACTGGGAGAAGTGGTTGACATTACTCAAGATAGGTGATAGGTAGTGGAAGGTTTTAGGTTTTTATGGGATCTTCTATGATTGAGTCGAAATGCTATTTAACTACAGACCCCTGGACGCGCACCAGCCCTTCGTCTCGCCTGGAAGCCCAAAGATATAGTACATATGATCCACCTCGATGAACGAACGCCAGCAAGCGTTCTACATCCCAGCGCATTTAGCTGGGCCAGCTATGTGCCCTCTAGCCTGAGCTGGGAGCTTTGTACCGTTGCGACCCACCATCCCTCTTCGCTGTGGACGACTCACTCGGCGAATGGTGATATAAGCCTGCCATCCAATCAATTTGACACCCTGCTCCCTCCGTATGTGTAGTATGTATATACCTTATGAAAGTAGGTTTAGGGACGCTCCTGGTGTATCCTGCTAACCATCAGTTTGGGCTGTAGAAATTGCACTTGATACAGACTCACCCAAGTACATGATCAAAGGAAGATAGCCACTACGCTCTGTCAATTCCAAAGGCTTTGGTCAAAGGGTAAAGAGCTCGTACTAGTGTATGGCGACCCGGGAAATGTCGATGATTCTAGTGATTCGCTCCTTACAGGACTTTAGCATTTTCTTGATTGTATGGTCTTTCATGAAGCTGGTACACACCTTTGTCTCTTCTGACGGTTGCCACATTCTTATATGATCGAAGGTCGGTGATAAAAGAGCTTAATGGATGAACTTCATCGTCTTCTCGCGCCCAAACTTACATCGCGGAAAAGAATCGTTGAAAACGCCGATGTCGCGCTAAAATATAAATTACGCCTCCAAAAACACGTGAGGACTGCCTCCACCAAACGCAAGGCCTACTTTGATTTTCTTCTAGCTACTCACATCCTTCAACCGCCACGATGTCTGGCGCAAGACACTGGTAAGTATGAGATCTCCAATCCTACTTTCACTACTAATACGTTGTAGGGAGCAAGATAAAGAAGCCACCGTCTATATTGGAAATCTAGATGAGCGAGTGACAGATAGTTTGGTTTGGGAATTGATGCTCCAGGCTGGCAGAATAGTCAATGTACATCTCCCAAAGGATCGAGTAACGCAGACGCACCAAGGATATGGCTTCGTGGAGTTCATTAGCGAAGAAGATGCAGAATACGCAGCTAGGATTATGAATCAGGTCCGACTCTATGGCAAGCCAATACGAGTCAACAAGGCATCGGCAGACAAGCAAAAAACCGTGGAAGTCGGTGCAGAACTTTTTGTTGGGAATCTAGACCCTATGGTCACAGAACAGACGTTGTACGATACTTTTGGCCGTTTTGGTAGTCTGATATCTGCGCCGAAGGTAACGTCTACCAAAGACAACATTTGACCCAGAGCTCACTATTAAACAGGTCGCCCGAGATGACGCAAATCTATCTAAAGGCTACGGCTTCATTTCTTTTTCGAATTTCGAAGCTTCGGATGAAGCAATCGCGAATATGAATGGGCAGTACCTTATGAACAAGGAGATATCCGTCCAGTATGCGTATAAGAAAGATGGAAAAGGAGAACGTCATGGTGATCAAGCCGAGAGGATGCTGGCAGCTCAAGCAAGAAAACACAATGTTCAACCAACAGCACAGCCGCTGCCAGCAGGACTCTTCTCTGGAGGTGCCCCTAGTGCTCCTGCGGCAATGATTGAAGGTGAAAGTGGGCGACCAGGCAGCGTTAGTGGCTTCATAAATGGACGTCCAAGTATGCCAAATGGAAATTATCAGGCTGTACCTCCTCCACAACAGCAACGACCACCACCGCCTTCTCAGCCTCTGCCAGCACCTCCATCAGGCCTGCCTGCTCGGCCGCCACCTTCCCAAGCTGGATATGGCGGCCCCCAAGGATTCTTACCGCCGGGATTCAATCCTCCTCAGCAGCAAGGTTTCCCTCCTGCCACTGCCCCACCACCTCCTGGATTTGGCCCGCCGCCTGGGTTTGGCCCACCTCCAGGTCAAGGTGCTCCGCCGGGAATGCCACCGGGATTTCAGCCACCAGGATTTGGCAGGACCAGGTAGTATAGGAACGATTCGTTTTACAATTTGAAGGCAAGGGGCTTTAACCATGGACTATGAGCCGACTTCACCTGCCTCACGTACGACCACATCCGGTCCAAACCGTGCAGGAAGGCCGAATAGAGCTGGAGATATTGTCGCGCGCCGAGCAGAGCATGGAGTGATAGGTGAATCAGCCACAAAGTCGACCTGTAAGTTGCCTTTTTGGAGACCTTGCACTGGAATCTTATTAGACATAGGTATCTTTGGGAAAGTGCCGATGAGAAGCTCCCTGCCAAAGAGATGTATGGAGAGCCTTATAGCCACATGGATCGCAGAGATTGTTGATCGATATGACTTGTTGAGATTTCATAATAGAGCTATCTAACTCTTGTTGACGGCAGACACCCAGCTGACCAGAAATCGTCCCCATATGTAAATTGATGCCCAGCATTCCAGAAAATGAATTGCCATTGCCTCTCCGCAAGAATGTCCATCAAATGCTTTCAGTAAAGGAGTGACTGCTTCGCTATCCCATGACTGTCTCTAGACGCCGACGCTCTGTTCCCGAAAACCTTATGAAAACGACACGAACTTCGGATCCCTCGGTCTCCCATCAGGTCCAATATTATTCTTCGCAAATCTTCCCTCCGTATAGATCCTCCTCGCTTCATCAAAGCCCACTCTCTTGTTCCTCATAATCTTCTGCACCTCCCTCTTCGCCTGCTGGTCCAACCCCGCGCGGGAATCACCGGCTGCCACATTGGCTTGGAGATCGAAGTCGCTGGAGGAAAAGCCAGATTCTATATCATGTGAGAATGAGGAAGGAAGGCGGGTGTAGATGTAGTCGGGGATGGGGAGCGAGGATATGTGATGGATCCATCGGTTGCGGGTTACGTAGAGAGCTGACAAGCGTTCACGTTAGCCGACGAGACCTACTGCTGGGGGAAGGGGAAGTGTCCCGCGGAGACATTTACCTGTGGCAAGGATCAAGGAGATTAGAGTGAGGGAGTAGAGGAGGTAGCCCATTTCTGCAGGTCCACAGTAGGAAGTGTACTGTCATGCAAACCTGCCGTGAACGATTCGGGTGATTCTCCAGGCTACCTTTACCTACCTTACACATACACTTGGCCGCTGCGGAGATGGATCATCATCCACCTGCAGGCGCTGAGCACAGCGCGCTCGTTGGTAGCGATATGTCAGCCCTAGCCGCGTCAGGGACTTTTCCAAATTGAGCTTAGCACATATTCTGACGGAATCTTTTCGTTTAACAAGCCCCGGCAGTGGTTCATTTAATAAACAGCCACACCATTAGCAAGTTAGCAAGGGCAGGACAACCCTCTCTGGGTCTTGCTCGCCTCAAAAAGGCTCGTTTGTCCCCTTCTTGGGCTCCTGTTAACCCGTCAGCGCCGTAGCGACAAGGACAGCAAAGACGGTGGGGTTTCTTCAGATCCTGCTTTGGCTCCCATCTCGGATGCATCTCGTCAGTAATCAGTGCAATGGGCTAGGGTCTTTCTGCCGCACCAGGTCTGCACACCAGTGGGATCCCTGTGTTGTTCCCCCACTGTGGCGACTAAGAAGAGTTCGGTGTAGAAGGATTTTCAGGCTGGCTGACAATAGCCTGTCAAATGAGATATATGTCATCGCCGATCACTCCATCTAATGCTACTAACGCCGAGTCGACTTTTTTTGATAAGATATCTCCTCATAGCTGTAATGCTGTACTATTTGTCAAATAGCCTCGATCGGCCCCGCTCTGTGCCATTGATCTGCCGCACACCCAGCCACTCTTGCCCCCACTCTCTTCTGGACGGCGCCGATACTTAACTTGTTTGACACGCTTTTGCAAGGCTCTGCTTCGATGTTACTAGCCAGTTATTGGCCACCTCTCGAATGACCACGCGAGATCATAGATTGTTACCCATCTCCATTGAGCAACAACCGTCTTTCTTCCCGTTCGCCCCGTCACTTCCGTTCCCATTTCTCGTCTGAAACTGCTGCTTTGGTGGTCATCCCTCCCCACTTTCTCTCTGCCTTCTGGAGCGTCCACCGTGCCTAGGCTCTTGGGGGCTCTCATTCCTGGGTAAGAGAGGCGAGCTGGGCCCCCAGGTTGCCCTTCGCCCATCGCCCGTTGGCCGCAACTGGCCGCTGCTAGAATACTGCACGTCGGAGAATTATTGAATTATGCTCTGTGGGCTTTTCCATTCCACGCGTGTGGCTGCATTTGATAAGGAGCCTATGATCTTTTCGCTACCCCCGTACCCTCCCCTCCCTTTCCCTTTATTTGATCCTCGCGTGGCGCTATGCAGTCCTACATATTCCCTTGAACCGTCCCAGTCCGTTTGAATTGCTTGGTCCGAGCGCCTTGGCTTTCATCTCAAAGCTGTTGCTTGCTTGCTGGCAGATCTTTGAGCAAGATTTGATCTTGGATTTTTAAATAGCAAGATAACATACTGCTATGGCGCCAATGTCATAACGAGATGCGTGTACTAGACTGTCTATCTTGATTGAGCTACTCAGAAGTTAGCCGAGCTTGGAAATGCTAGATGCTCTCTTTTGCTGCAATCTAAAGACTGCACGAAGCATTCTCGTCTGAATCAACATGAATAGAGCAGATATAGCGATGCATACCTACGCTCACCACAGCCACGTCCCCCATGGTGCACTCCCGGCCCCGAACTTCGAACTGTCATCGTCGTTCTTCTCCAACCCGGCGTTTACCTATTCAACCCAGTATAATTCAATAGACCTAGGCTATGATCTTGGTCTAGGGTATGGTGGCTGCAACCTTGGACACGGTGCAAATGCGTCTCCACAGCAGATCTTCGGACAGCACAGCGCTTCCTACTCAGAGCAAGGTCTCCAAGTACAGCAGTCGGTGCCTGGTGAACCTGCGCAACAGAGTCCTGCTATCAAGGTCGAAGCTGCGCCTCAGGACGCTGATAATGTCGAGTTCCATCCCTACAGTGTTCCAAATTCTAGGCTTCCTGCCAGTACAACGAATAAAGACGTCGGCACTGATGTGGACACATTAATGAGAGCGATCCAAACCAAGGCCAAGAATTCTTTAACGCAAGCGCCCTCCTCGACTGCATTGGGTGGCAGCAGTGAGAGCTCTAGCAGCGATTCTAACACATCAGCAACGAAAAGGACCGATCAGAGGCGCTCCAAGGCACGACGAAAATACCCTTGCAAAGTACAGTCATGTGCAAAAGTTTTCACCCAGAAGACTCATCTCGATATACACATGCGAGCACACACTGGGTACAAACCATACGTAGGTGCGCCCATTCTTTATAATAGCATCATTCAAGCTAATGACGTCAATGAGCAGCTTTGCAGAGAAACATCATGTGGACAACGCTTTTCGCAACTAGGTAATCTCAAGGTCAGTAGTAATCGCAACACGAGTTTTAGAAGGTGCTGATGTGGTATAGACGCATGAGCGCCGTCATACTGGCGAGCGGCCATATTCTTGCGATCGATGCGGCAGGAGATTTGCTCAGCGAGGGAACGTGCAAGCTCACAGGATCGTGCATGAACGGATCAAACCGTACTGTTGCCGGCTGGAAGGCTGCTCAAAGAGGTTTACGCAATTGGGGAATCTCAAAGTAAGGAGAATTTTTAAGTGACGCCGACCGACACTGACGGAAGCGTAGTCTCATCAGAACAAATTTCATACGGAGACTCTCCGAGTGTTGGCAATCAAGTTTGCGTCGTTGCGGGAGGGAGACGCAATGTCGGAGGCGGACCGGGAGCTCTGGGAGTACTTTTCGACACTTTACAAGAACAGCAACAAGGGGATAAAGGGACGAGGGAAAGATCGGCGTATCGCAGCGGTTGACAGGAACAGTGAGGGGTTGAAGCAGGAAACACAGGACAGCGAGTCAAGCAGCAGCGTTTCGCCTTAACGATCGCAGTTCCACCAATTATCCCGATGAATACACAGGGAGCTTTGATCTTTTCGGGACCTTAGTTGAGGGGTTCTCTGCTGGTTCAGTGTGTGATATGCTAAGGGTATAGTAGATACATGTATTGCAAGAAGTTGGAGACATCAGTTCCGCATCACAGCTTATTGCTTACAATATGCATCATTCAGTGACATGCAATGACAGTGATCGCACACAGTTGAGCATGGACATTGTACTTATTGCACCACCTCAATACGATCTTCTATGAGGCTACTCTGTATACACCAAAGTACAGGTGGTATGACGGAGAGAGGGTCCAGCCGGTGTCGGATTTACGTGCAGCCGGAGTGGTATGATTGCGCAAACCGCTTGCCGTGCTGCAGATCATGTCTTGATTGGTCAGCGGCCCTTGCAGAAGCTCCTGTACTATTTACTTTAGCAGCTCAATGTAAGAAATGACTATAAAGAATTTTCAATTCTGCCCTCAATTGATTCAATATCCCCATTCCGCTGAGACAAGAGCACAGCAGGTCTATAGAATTGTCAAACCCGTGCTTATACATCTCCAATCGCTTCTCCAACTGACCTCTAAACCCCTTGCCCTGGACTGACTAAGCGCGTCGCCTTGCTGCGCTCTCGCGGCACCCCTATCACAATGGACATCGTTCTCCACGTTTTCGACACTTTTCTTTTCGACCGTTTCTGGGCCTTTGTACACCCAGCATCTACCTTCACCGATACCAGAAATGTTGTCAAACTCCCTACAACAACCTTCTCGAGCAGGCGTGAACTGCCCACCACCGTAATAAATGCCTCCACTCAATTTTTCCAATTGGAACCTTCACCTTATGCATATATGAGTGCATGGCCGCGAGACAATATCTGCAGACAGTTCATCACCCTATACATGATAACATGGTATGTCAACAACTCCTTTAAAGCGATCAATCGCCTCTAATAATTCTCCCAGGCTCTTCGGTCTAGTCCTCTACTTCGTATGCGCCTCCCTCTCCTACATATTCATCTTCGATCACGCCACCGTCACCCACCCCAAATACCTCAAGAACCAGGTCGCCCTCGAAATCCGCCAGACCATGATCTCCATGCCCATCATGGCCATCTTCACCGCTCCCCTTTTCCTCCTCGAAGTCCGCGGCTACGGAAAACTCTACGACGCCCCTTCTGACGCACCCTTCGCCCTCTACAACTACCTCCAATTCCCCCTCTTCATCTGCTTCACCGACCTCCTCATCTACTGGATCCACCGCGCCCTCCACCACCCCCGCCTCTACAAAACCCTCCATAAACCCCACCATAAATGGATCATGCCCACACCCTACGCTTCACACGCATTCCACCCCCTCGACGGCTTCGCCCAAAGCATCCCCTACCACCTCTTCCCATTCCTCTTCCCCCTCCAAAAATTCGCCTACGTCGCCCTGTTCATCTTCATCAACATCTGGACCATCTTCATCCACGACGGCGAATACGTCGCAAACTCCTACCTCATAAACGGCGCCGCATGCCACACCATGCATCATCTCTACTTCAACTACAACTACGGGCAATTCACGACGCTGTGGGATCGGTTAGGAGGAAGTTACAGGCAGCCGAATGAGGAGTTGTTTAGTCGCGAGTCGAAGATGAGTAAGGCGGAGTGGGAGAGGCAGACGAAGGAGATGGAGAAGGTGTTGGAGGAGGTGGAGGGGGATGATGATCGGGATTATGGGGAGGAGGCGAGGAGGTTAAAGAAGAAAGTTATGTGATGGGTATAATAATAATATGGGTGATATAATTGGGAGGAGGCAAGGCTATCCAATTGGATATCGGAGGGGGGAAAGGTCAAAAGCTATATGATTGATGAAGATTAGCGGAGAGGTCTTGGGCGGCTAGCAGAGATAAATGCTGTTTACGCCGGGATGGAGCCAAAGCGCCGAGTCGCGGAAGAGGGTGTTAGGACGTATAGAGGCGTACGATTGCGCATAATTTGCAGATTCATGGGGGCATCTGTTATTGTATATATTTTCTCTGCAGGACATACGCTTTAAAAGAAGCATTTTCCTGAATTGTCATCTCAAAACTATAAGGCGGAAGGGACATGCCTCCCTCTCGAGAAGGCCTCTTTAAGATTAGGTAGTTTTGTCAAATTTGCTTTAATGGAGTTCAATTGACTCAAAATAAATTCCCCATTGAATTCCACAGCTAGAATAGTACACCCGCTCATGATACAATTCCCCCCCACACCCACGCACACGCACGCTATTTGCATGCATGCCAACTACCCCATCTAATCCCCCAACCTTTAGCTCTCGACCATACCACAACGGTCGTCAGGCAGAACAACAACACTCAAACGCCAATATCTCCCAACCAACGCTATATATGTGGTCGTCGTAACTCCCAAAAAGCACAATAATAGAACGACACGAGAAATGAATATTTTTATACACTATTATCCATCCATATTTATTTCGCCATAACATCCACATATCCCCTCCCCTTCTTCCCCTTCCTGACCGTTCCACCTTTTCTAGCTTGCGGAGCGCCGATCAGATCATCAATGCTGCTTGCGTTACTCATGCTAGTAGGCGGTCTGGAGGGAGGGGCTGATGGTGGGCCGGAAGGGGGTCCTGAAACGGACCGCATGGCTTGTTGTGGTTGTGCTTCTGCTTCTGAGTCTCCGACCGAGGAGGAAGGTAGAACGGCTGGTGAGGGAGGTTGGGATAGATTATTTGATGTAGGCGGTTTTGAAGATGGGGTGGGCGGAGTAGATGTTGCCATTGGGAGGGGAGGTACGGGTGGAGTTGAGGTCGAAACTGGACGTGGTGGTGGAGGACCGCTGACCGCTCTAGAAGCCAGTCCTTTAGGTGGAGGAGGCGTAGCTGTAGCAGCTGGTGTTGCATCGGGGTTTTTCTTGTCGACCCACCTCTTCTTCACCGGATCATAGTAAAAGGAACTTTGTTCGCCAAGTTTAGCTCTGATAGGAGCATTGAGGTTGCCCTGAGCAGCATCGCCGTCTTTCTTGCCACCGAACCAGCCACCTAACCAACCTGATTTCTTTGCATTAAGCTGAGGGGCTTTGTCTTTTTGTGCTGTTATGGGATTAGCAAACCGCGGCGAAATCATGATAGGGATAGGAGTGCAATTACCATCAGCTTCGGCGGCTCTCCTAAAGGCTTCCTCGGCTTCACGGTCTTTTCGCTCCTTCTCTGCTTTTCGAAGGGCCGCTGCCCGGGCTTCAAAGTCATTGTCCTCATCGTCGTCCAAGAATGACTTCTTTTTAGGTTTCTTTTCAGCAGGAGACTCAACGTTCTCCGCCACATCAGGATTGTAGGATGGCGGTTCATACCCATTTGATGTTGGTGGCTCATAACCATCAGCAGACGGTGGCTCGTACGAGGAGGATGACGGATTGTACCCAGAGAGTGGTGGCTCATAGTTGTTGATAACCGGAGCTTCAGGGTCTGGCTGATCTGTTTCTTGAGACTTCTCTGGCTCTGGATGTGGGCTTTGCTGATAAGGATCTTGTTGATAGAGAGAAGACAGTTCATCTGGAGCAACGGGCATATATTCGGGCTGCGAGGGCGGTGTTGGCATATAGCTTTCGCTACGTGGGAGATAGTTGGACGACTGGGACACAGGCTTATACGGTTCGTGGTATGAGCTAGTGGATGACGTGGGTCTCGACTGATATTGCTGTTGGGTTAAGGAAGGTCGGAGCAAATCAACCTGCGATGGTCGTTGATATTCTTGGGATGATCGTCCTGTCTGTTCAAAAGATGACCTTGGGTTATGCAAGGCTGCTGGCGCATAACGAGAATTGGAAGCATTGACCACCGGGGCAGATGAGCTGATGCCCACGCCCGCAGGATAAGAGCTGTACAGGTCGCCGGAAGATGGATCTCGACTAAGGGTTGGCGAATCGCCATTGACTCTGCCGAACGGACCCACTTCTTTGTCAGGTGCCTTGCTGGATCCTGTAGAAGCAGCATCGCTTTCATCTCCAGCCACATATTGGTTGAACTTCGCCCATATGGAACCCGATACCTTGTCTATGCTGGGTTTGGAAATCCATGATCCTGAGCTATCCCTCGGAGCTTGTCGTAGTCTGTCCGTAAGATTGTCCAAAGCTCCAAATAACAGACTATGATAGTATGGTGAAGGCTTTGTCGTCGATTTCAATGCGCTGGTGATGACCTCACAATATTGTTGTGCTTCCGTTTTGTAGCCGTATTCGGCCAGCATCATTGCATGGTACAATTTATAAGATTGCAGGTGCGGTGACATTGTTGCAGCAGAAGATGACGCCAGGACTGTGCGCGCAAAGTCATAAACCTCTGTAAGGAGTACGCTGTCGAAGTCACGGCCATAGTCGAGTGAATCACGCAGATGGTCGGCGCCGAAAAGGGCAACACTTACTTGTGGATCATCAGGCCCACCAAAAAGTCCAGGTGTTTTGGCGAACATGTAACAGATATGCGCTGCTTCGGTCCTCCCATAGCCGGCCAATAATTGCCCCAACGAGACTAAGGCATTGCCGTCATCAGGGGTTCGATTGCTTAGGATCAGCGTTAAGGTCTCCCGCCAGCGGTCCAAACCGTCCAAAGCATTCTTCGTGGGGCCAGTGCTCGCAGTCTTACTGACCATCTGAAGGCCAGCGCGAGCAGAAGGGGGAACTAATTCGTCCATGCTCTCATCCCAATTTCCGGCGAAGATCTGATACAATGCAGATAGCGATTCTGTGTTGTCCCCTAAAGTCTTGACTTCTTGCCGTACAAATTCTTGCGACACCTGCTTCCATATGCTTCGATCTAAAGTTGAAGCCAAAAGCATGGCATGAGCCCACAATCTGTTGTCAACAGCATGCCAAACGGCTTGCTCTCGTTGGCCATGAAGAAGCTGCTTACGCAATTCCTCAACAGTCTCAGCTTTTCCGGTTTCATTAATGGTGCGCGATCCGCGCTGCATGATACCTACGAGGGAGGTATTAAAGGGCTGAAGAGGGATAGTTGCGTCATATCCTGGCGTTAGCTCTGGCGAGAGAATAGTTCTGACAGCATTCTCTGCGGAGGGGTTCCCGTCGACGACACCATCGTGTTCGACAAGAACCCGCACAATCTTCCACAGGAGGATCTTTTCTTCATGACGGATCCTTGGATCTGGAAGGGCTCCGCTATCGTATGAACTGTTTCTGTCGAACTCCAATTGCTGAATTTGTTTCTGTAGCCACTCTATAACCTCTTTCTTTTTGCTCTTCGACTTTAGAGGGCCTGGAAATGTCGCAAGATCGTCATTGAGCGGGAGGATCTTCCCATCTTGCAACTTGACTTCTCCAGGGCTACACTTGATCATAGGAGCAGTCTGTCCTGCGGCGTAGCGAGGAATGTGCTTTGGGAAACTAGTCACAATTGCACCGCCGAACCCAAACGAAATAATCGGACATCCTTTCCATCGCCCGAGATGATCCAATTCGCGGCCATCTGTTGGCCTTACGTAATTGAGTTCCTTTGAAAAGGTCCTCGAACGCTGCCTTTCCGAGTTCACAGACGGCGGTAATATCTGTGAAGACGGAGCAGATATATGATCATTGACAGAGGCCGGCCGCTGATATGGATTCTGGACATTCACGGGCACCTCCGGCAAATACTTACCAGCGCCTGGCGACTGGGTTTGCGACCTTCGAGGTATACGCCGCATTGATGCTTCTGATGTGTCCATCTCACCTTCATAGGAATGATGAAGAGAGAAGGAGCCATCTGAAGATGATTGATCAGGCTCAGGGGTATTCACGGCATAGGAGGAGTCGGAAGGAGTGTTACTGAGGGGTGCATTGAGCGGAGCATTCAACGACGGAGGCGACCCGCTAAATTGAGGTAGATGTGGTGGTTGTGAGTTTCTTTGATACTCTGCATATGACGCAGATCGTGTCGGCCTCTCTGGGCTTTGGTAACTTGGAACAGGGAGGTTCATAGAGACTCTATTCTGCAAGGGCAGACTCTGTCTGCTACTTGACTGCGCATGTTGGAGCGGTAGCTCTGAGATAGACTGTTGTGGGTTCCGGTGCGGCAAATGATGGCTTTGTGCTAGGGGGCTTGAAGTCCGGGGCTGAAAGGGTAAAGTTTGAGAAGACGGGCGAGAGCCAACTGATGGTGACGCAGCATAGCGGTTTGGCGGTGGCGGAACACTGGAGGCTTTGGTTGGAGCCGGGGAGTATCTGGCATTAATAGCTGGTAGGGGCTGAATATTAGGTTCTGTATGGCTCGTATTTTCGTAGAGACTCAATCGTTCTGGAGGAACAAGTTGATATTGTTGAGGTATTTTGGTAGCTCCAGGTGGTACTTGTTCCATAGTTGACAACTGCTTCGGAGGGTCGCGTTGAGAAGAAATCAGTGGAGGCGGTGTGGGTCGAGATGGGGGAGATATAGTCCGGTTGACAACACTTGCTGGACGGGGTTTGGAGGGCAGTTCCTCGAAGAAAGTACCCCCACTGGGAGATGATTTGAGTGCAGGCGGTATGACATTGCTTACTGTAGGGTTCAATTGGGCGCTTGGAAGATGAGGTATAGGAGGCTGAGAGCCCATTGGTGGAGCTGCGCTGGCGAACATGCTGCTACTTCTTGGTGGAGGTGGTCGAGCCGATGCAGCCTGAGCATCAGGATTTTGGCGCGTCTGCTGATAGGGGTTCCGCTTCTTGGGACGAGTCACGTCCATTGGCAGATCGTAGGGCGAAGTATAACCTCCTTTGGATTTGTCTGCAAAACTCTGTGTTGACGGAGGTATTTGCGGCCTCGAGGATAGAGGTTGTGCTGTCGAGGGGCGTTGTCCCAGTGTGTTTGCAAACCCGCCGGGAGAGTAGCCGGGTTGGTTGAGTCCGGGGACTGCTCGCGTCTGCTGATGCATTGATGCCGCGCCATTCAGACCTGTACCGAGTGTGTAAGGAGCCACCTGCGGTGCTTGAATTGTTGACGAAGGTTGATAGCGGTTTTGAGTGGATTTTGGCTTGGTATTGCTGGTGCCAAACCCCTGCATGCTACCGTCCGGCGCACGTACTGGCTGCAGAATTGGAGGAGATGCCGTGGAATCTGATAAAGGTCCCTCTTGTGAGTCCTGAGCCTCCTCGAGAAAACCCTCGCCATCATCCTCAAAGAACGATGAGGGATCAAGCGAGGCTTCATCTTCCACGAGCAGGTCATCATCACCCAGCGCTGCCTTCCACATCTCTGCAAGGTCCTCATCCTTCGGCTCTGATGTTCCTTGATCTGTTGGTTGTTCTGCAAAAACCTGCGATTTGACCGTGCTTGTAGAATCGGCAATACCACCTCCCGTAAGGTCAGCTAAAGATGGCCGCTCGTCAGTAGCTTCAGGTTCGGTATGGTTCACGCTATGAGGCGGATAATGCATTGACTCTAGAACTTGAGAGGTCGACTTGCGACCTAGTGAAGGTGGCGAGGACGATGATGGACCTTTTGGTTGTGTTGGAGACGCCTTATCAAAGAAATCATCCTCGTCATCCATTCCTGCAAAAGCCGAGCTTTGCGAATCGAGCGTTCCGCTATGAGACAGATCCGGTTGTTCTGGATCAGACGTTGATGGCACTAACGGTAGACCTTCTTCATACCGGGACTCCTCGTCTACCGCTGCTGTTGAGACGGTTGGATGGACGGTTAGAGGATTCGCAAAGAAGTTTTCGTCTTCCCCACCTTCCATCGAATCGAAAGGATCTTGCACTGCTTCTGCAGCTGCAGAATTTATGCGAGGAGCATCATAAGGAGCTTCTTTCTCCACAAAGTCGTGTGCCTCATGCTCCATGATATCTCCGGCTTGCGAGCGTGACAAAGAATGTTGTGTTTTGGTACTAAACCCTTGAGGTGGCGGTATTGCAGGGAAAGAATTCGTTCGTTCGAGTAGACTTGGAGCGCCAGTGTTGGCTTCTGACTCCCAGGCTTTCTCCATCTCCCCGTTGTCGCTCAGAGCATCCAGAAGGAAATTCGGCTCCGTAAGAGGTTCTGGCAAACGTTTCGGTGGATTTGCCGTTTCGTTCGCAAAACTAGGTTCATGGCCATCAGTATCTTGCCCGACACTTTGATGGCCAACTGTAGAAGCAGAATCATTCGCTTCCCCTTGCGCCATCGTCGCTCTCGTAGTGTCAAATTCATGATCACCCCCAATCCCTTCCTTAGTTCCAGCTTCTAGAACAGAGCCCGGGAAAGCTGACCGGTCATAATCACCATTTGTAGGCAAGCCTACTCCATTAAGAGTGGGAGCGCGTGGAAGGTTGTGCCCATCTTTCAATGGCTGGACTGGCTGCTCAGGCTGCGCATCGTCGGAGGGTCGTAATAGGTTCGGCGGCAAATCATCTTTGTTGACCTCTCCCAAGGCTATCTCGGTGTCCAAGGACCTTGCACCTAGCTTTTCGCTATGAACACTATCCGGTTCGTGGGCGTTTGGTCTCATAGCAGGGTGCCACGAGCCATTTCCCTCTTGATTGTGACTCGATTGCGGCATCTCCATCCCTTGATGTCAGACATAGAAACATAGGAAGCTGTTATCGATTAGCTATTGGAACCAAATATTGTCAAGCAAACGAGGACGAGCCCCTTCCCTTACAATTAGTAGGGTTACAAAACATACAGGTCCACGATCAAGGGAGCATAGTAGCTATACACTGCAACAAGCGCAGATGATGCTTGCATTGCTTGAGTTTTCATGCTGCACTTTAGCTGCAACCTGTCCAGTTGCCATCAAAGTGCCAGGCCGAGTCCCAAAACGATTGAAGATTGTCATCTTGCGCTAGCGACTTCTTGGCGCCACCAGACGTCAAAAATGTACCTCCGGCACAACCCGGCAGCCGCGCGGATGCTGCCGCTTTAACCAGCGTCGAGAAGAACAATGATAGGTGAAGAGTGTGGTATTTGTGCAGTTGAGTATCTCCCTTATCACTCCAGTAAAACATGTCGCATCCAAGTAGCCTATCTTTCGTCGGCCTCCGCTATCTGACGCCGCTCACCTTCAACTTTAGGTGGTAGCCGTCTGATGAAACACTAAAGCAATGCGAAACTTCTTTCAACGCTTCGAGGGTTCTCATACCCATACAACATACAAGGCATTATTCCGGGTTTTAGCTTGAAGCTGCGAGATATGAAAATGCGGCCTTGTCCATAACCATTCTCATCTTCTACTAGCTTTTACCGAGGTGTCTGCATTGTGATACGATAAAACATGTCAAGGCATAGCGATCTTTCGACGTGATTCAAACTTTATCCACTATTTGGACAGACAAATGAATTTGTCAAGCCGAAGATTGTCGAGCATTGCGGTGGTAAATTGTTGGCTGTACTGAGATGTATCCCACAAGATGAATCCATATTCTAATCATTTCACCTTAGGACACCTACTTGGGCCTCACCAAATCTCAGAATGTTTGATAGAAATTCTGAATGGACCGAGATTCTTCATAAAGTGGCTCATCGAGCTTTTAATCGTCAAAGCTCTAGCTTCGAAGCAATCCTGTCTTTATTATGTATGAAATTCTGCATACCCCTAGGGATGCAGTGGACACGGAAGTCAGCAGTCTCAAGCGGGAGAAGTGTCCAATATTACAGAAGTGGCATTGATTGGTGAGGTTGCTGTCAACGCTGTCTTTGATCATGATCAGAGGGCAATGAAGACGTCCACACCGCTCGGGTGATGGAGGTCGAACAAGAACTTTCCGACAGCGAAGTAGGTTCGCCGAGTCCGCATCACTATGGAAGTAGTAAAATTTTCTTGAAGACTGTCACCTCGAGCCGAATGATAAGCTCGCCGAATACAGCACTTGGCCCCAAAATCTTCTTGATGTAAAAAACGTGCGATTGCTTTCTTGAGCAGATTGGCTATAAGAGTCAGGCCCTTCTCTTAGCTGGGGAAGGCTTCGGGGTGAGTGGGTCCATTCGAATGTCTTTTGCGCAAGCAATGAGACTCAAGAGCTAAATTTAGCAACTTTTCTTCCGAATTCTTTTCACAAGATCCCTCGTCGATCAAAGTCACTCCGCGGCAGTCGATGCAATGCATCTAGCGCAAGTTCTTCGGCTGTTACCGAATTATCGAAGTCACTTTCAGAGGGTATTATATCTGAAGGATTGCTTCAACTTTCTAGGAGCTGATATGACTGAGCGAAGATCGAATTCTGAGCAGCACCTTGGGTGATTGCTTCCAAACCGGTGGACACGTAAATGGCCGTGCTACTGCTCAAGTTCACGTTGAAAGACCACGGGAGAAACTAGATCTAGATGATTTATATCGGAAGGGTCAGACGAGAGGAGTTAATCGAAGGGGATCAGGATTCGGACGAGCTGGATTGGGAGAAGTTGAATCAGGACGGGCCAGATTTAGAAGAGTCAGCTAAGGAGGGCAAGGCAATCGGAGCGTTTGGAGAAGTTGAGTCTCGAGGCGCGCGAGAAGAATTTCTCTCCGATGTCCTTAAAGCGCAGAATGATTACACAAAGGATAGCGAAGCGCATGTACAGCATAAAACATGTTGCAAAAGAATAGGAGTTAGTCAGTAGCTCACTGTTATGGGGGCGCAGCATCACCTACGAAGTAGGCAGGCTCGTGGGGGACAAAATTATTGGCACCACTGCAAAACGCCAGTCCTTTCAACATAGAAGACCTGTAATAAATAATTTTGTCAAATTATTTTCACTTGAAAACTTTTGATAAATTATTTTCACTTAAAAACTTTTGATTTCAATAATTCTTAATAATTTTAAGTTGATTGATGAACTTATTCTGTTGTGAAGGAGAAATTATAGGCTTATAAAGATTGGTTTTAAGCCGAAGGGGTGCCAATATTTCTGTCCCCCGCGAGGCAGGATCCCCCTATGGTCGCACTCCGGTAAGGCGGCCTGCGTACTAGACTCAAAGGGAGCAGAAACAGGGTACACGTCTGACGTCTCGGCATAACCTCGGGCGTTCCATTTCGAGCTCACTTTGAATGACCAGGTAGAACTCTATATTTGAACAACAATGATATCACGGTAGTATGATACTACCTAAATCCAAACCCGGGCCTCTGGAGATGTTATCCGTACTCTAAAGATCCTGCGCCCCAAGGGCAAGACATACTTGCAAAGGAATTACTGTGAGAAGCGCAGGCAGCGGCGTCAATGAGCCATGTCCAGAGCCCATGAATACCACCAACCTAACGCTCTTGACTCACCTAACGAAGGCTCGGACTCGGATGTAGAACTTGATTTGCAAGAGCTGGAACCGGGTGTCGCACAAAATGGACATGCATACCATAGTGATGGACGTACAAAACAAGACCAGTCAGAAAGACATATCCCTTTGAGAAATCTGCGGGTAGGACGAATACGGGGCTTTGGTCGTCATGATCGGAATCGCGATATATATGATGGAGAAGAAGACGCCCAGGGGCTGCTCGACGAGACCCTAGGTCAAAGAGATTCAGCCGGGAGCCTAGGTACAATTGAAGATGACGCGCCTTTACTCAACCCTGGCGCTGGACGTAGGTCGGGAGTTTACTCTGACGGTGGGCGTCGAGGTTTTCTATCTTCGCAGTTGCGACTTCCTGAGTTCATATCCGGAGAGTCTGGTCCTGACGGATCTGTCACTGGAGACTTAGGGGCAACGCAAAGCAACGGGACGTCACGCAACATTAGCATAGGGGAATATCCGCCACCTCGATTTCCTCCCAATGCCGTTTCAAATGCCAAATACACCATCTGGAGTTTCCTTCCTCGCACGCTATACAACGAATTTTCTTTCTTCTTCAACTTGTATTTTCTATTGGTGGCTTTGTCTCAGATCATAAAACCTCTGCGGATCGGATATATATCGACCTACACCGTACCATTGGCTTTTGTACTTGCTGTCACTCTAGGAAAAGAAGCGTTAGATGATATTGCCCGGCGGAGAAGGGACACGGAAGCCAATAAAGAAGAATACACCGTTTTAAGGCTCCGAGATTATAAAAAGATAAAGGGAAATCAGGGAAGGGGTAAGAGGCAGTCGCATTTGCAATCCAAAAAGGGGCACAATCGCAGGGCTTCTAAAGGCACCCGTCTTGATGCTATTGAGGAAGAGGAGGCGAATCTTGGAGGAGACAACCAAGATGCTACCCAGAGCATTGTGGTCGATGAAATCGATATCAAGTCTCGAGATCTCAAAGTTGGAGACGTGGTCAAGCTAGGGAAGGACCGGAGAGTCCCCGCTGATCTTGTCATATTGAAGAGCTACACTGCTGAAACGTCCATCACCTCTATCTCCCTATCGGAGACCCCAGCGGTGCTGTCAGAGCACACAGGCCTGCTAGACGAGAATAATGACGACCTCCCAATTCCCGATAGTTCCGCAGCAGAGACAAAGTCAAGATCCTCAACTGCTGCTGAAAGTCTTCACCCATCAGATGATAGTGGCGGGGTTGGAGAAACCTTCATACGAACTGACCAGCTTGATGGCGAGACAGATTGGAAGTTACGCATTGCTTCACCATTAACACAGTCACTTGACGCACGTGATTTCACAAGACTCAAAATAGTGGCTGGTAGACCTTCTAAGGAAGTCAATGAGTTTGTTGGTACTGTTGAACTTGCACCTAAGGCAGACGCAGCTGGGAATAGTACTAATATTGACCTGACAACACAGTCGGCGCCTCTGAGTATAGACAACACCGCCTGGGCGAACACAGTGCTTGCCTCAAATGCTACTGTTCTGGCAGTGGTGGTATACACTGGTGCACAAACCCGGCAAGCTTTGTCCACCTCGCCCTCGCGATCTAAGGCAGGACTACTTGAGCACGAGATTAACAATCTCACTAAAATACTTTGCGCTCTCACGTTAGCACTCTCTGTTGTTCTTGTGGCTATTAGAGGCATTGAAGGCAGGCCGGGCCAGGAGTGGTACGTGGCTGTTATGAGGTTCCTCATATTGTTCTCGACAATTGTTCCAATAAGTCTTCGGGTCAACCTTGATATGGGTAAGACGGTGTACGCTAGATTCATTGAGCGCGATCGGGACATACCTGGGACAGTGGTCAGGACTAGCACAATCCCGGAGGAACTCGGACGTATTGAGTACCTTTTGAGTGATAAGACGGGGACTCTCACCCAAAATGAGATGGATCTTAAAAAGATCCATGTTGGTACTGTATCCTATGCTAACGAGGCTATGGATGAGGTCCGGTCTTATGTACGCCAAGGTTTCTCCGCAGGCATATCCCCAGATGCTACCCAGTCAATTTCCTTGTTCACACCATCTTCAAATTATCTTTCTGGATTCACCGGGGCTTCAACCACAAGAACGCGACGAGAAATAGGCTCTCGTGTCCGAGATTTAGTCCTGGCCCTTGCATTGTGTCACAATGTTACACCGTCTACAGAAGATCAGGAAGGTCACAGCGTTACTAGTTACCAAGCATCTTCGCCTGATGAGATTGCTATAGTACGTTGGGCGGAAAGTGTAGGTCTACGACTTCTGCACCGAGACCGACACACCATTACTCTACAATCTGTTGACAGCTCTCGCGTGGTGGTACGAGTCAAGATCCTAGATGTGTTTCCTTTCACATCAGCTGGCAAACGTATGGGCATCATTTTACAATATTATCAAGGCACTGAATCGACACTTTCCAGTACCGACAGTGCTGCAGAGATATGGTTCTACCAGAAAGGTGCAGACACCGTTATGACCTCAATCGTTTCAGCAAATGACTGGCTTGACGAAGAAACTGCCAACATGGCCCGAGAAGGGCTTCGGACGTTGGTGGTGGGAAGGAAGAAGCTGTCTAAGCAGCAGTATCAAGAATTTTTTGCAAGATACAAGAAAGCTTCAATGTCTCTGCAGAATCGAGATTCTAGCATGGCGCAAGTCATAAAAGAGAACTTGGAGCACAACCTCGAGCTGCTAGGGGTTACTGGAGTTGAGGACAAATTACAGAAGGATGTCAAATCCTCACTCGAGCTCCTCCGTAATGCCGGTATCAAGATCTGGATGTTGACAGGCGATAAAGTTGAGACAGCGAGATGTGTTGCCATCTCCGCAAAGCTGGTGTCGAGAACGCAGTACATACATACCGTTACGCAACTCTCCTCGGCTCCTGAGTCCGCAGCATTGGACGCTTTATCTTTCCTCCGTTCCAAGCCAGACTCCACAGCTCTACTTATTGATGGCGACTCTCTCTCCCATTTCCTGGCTTATCACCGTCAAGATTTTGTCTCTGTGGCGGTTCTTCTCCCTGCTGTCATTGCTTGCCGTTGCTCTCCGACCCAGAAGGCCGACATCGCAACTTTAATAAGAAAATTCACCAAAAAAAGGGTCCTTTGCATCGGCGATGGAGGCAATGATGTCTCTATGATCCAAGCTGCTGATGTTGGAGTCGGCATTGTAGGCAAGGAAGGACGACAGGCGTCCCTCGCTGCAGATTTTTCCATAACTACTTTCCACCATCTTACTAAACTACTCGTCTGGCATGGACGCAATTCCTACAAACGCTCCGCTAAGCTGGCACAATTTGTTATTCACCGTGGGTTGATCATCTCCGTTTGCCAGACATTCTACAGCATCGCCACTCAAATCGAACCTCACGCCTTATACCGAGATTGGCTGCTCGTTGGCTATGCCACAGTGTACACCATGGCTCCAGTCTTCAGCTTAGTACTTGACAAAGACGTCGACGAAGGATTAGCTAATCTGTATCCCGAGCTCTACAAGGAACTCACCACTGGCAAAAGTCTCAGCTACCGCACCTTCTTTGTCTGGGTAGCTGTCAGTATCTATCAAGGCGGGATCATTCAAGGTCTTAGCCAAATTCTCGTTGATCTCGATTCACCTCGTATGGTCAGCGTCAGCTTCACAGTCCTAGTCATCAACGAGCTAATTATGGTGGCTTTCGAGATCGTGACCTGGCACTGGCTCATGGCTGTCACGATAGTTGGGACGACGATCATCTACGTCGGGAGCATACCCTTCTTGGGTGGATATTTCGATTTAGGATATGTATGGAGTTGGGCATTTGCGTGGAGAGTGGCTGCTATCTCTGCTATTAGTCTCCTTCCGCCGTATTGCATAAAGGTGTTGAGGAGAACATTGAACCCGCCGAGTTACAGGAAGGTCCAGGGTCTGTAACAATAATGAATTAGCATAGCAATGGCGTTTGGAATGGGTATCAGTCAACGACGGGATAACCAATGGGTTGAGCGATATGATGGGGCCGATGCATGAATGTGGAGTTCTAGAGTAGTCCCTATCTAATGTAGCTTGGAAACCAATTATTTCCACAGAAAATGGTCCCCAAAACCCTTGCATCTGAGCCATGGGACTAACTGGAAGTCAGCCAATCCTAGGGTCAATTATGGAAGACAAAATAATTAAATAGTTTCCGAATTCTAATGCGCGACAATAGTTCAAGGGTAGAATTCGAGCTTCCCATGCTCGAGGTCTGGGTTCGAGTCCCAGTTGTCGCATTAAGGCTCAATGCAATGTAAATTTTTGTGACTTTGATACAATTGCTTCGCATATGTTGCGTTGACCTCACATAGCTCGTCTCCTTTCACAAAATTAAACCCACAAGTCGATCGATCCGTTCTTCGCCACGACACCACCCAGCATGTCCTCCCGCACCGAATCCGAAGCCCTCGTCCGCTCCTGCGGTTTCAAAACCGTCTTCACCTGGACTGATGGCTCGTATTCCCTCCCCTCCCCTCCTCTTTCTTCAAAACCAGCCTTCCTTGCTTCTCTCATCCTCGTCAGCTCTCGGCCCCCATGCTAAACTCCTCCCTATGAAACAGACACGCCCACTACGCGCCCCACTCGCACACCACCCTAACGACGCATTTGATTCGGCGCGGCAGCATGACTATTACGTATCCGGGGGATGAGAGGCCGGAAAAAAAGACCTTTGCCGTGGGGGAGAGGGTAAATGTTGAGGCGGGGAGGATGCATGAGGTGTGGATGGGGAGGGAGGGGTGTGAGTATGTTATTGGGGAGATGTAGAATGTAGATCTAAGGGGATGAGAGGACGGGTCGTTTTGAGAGAACGTGGGGGAGTACTCCGGGGGTTGGGAAGAGAGGTCATTTTGGGAGAAGGTGGGGGAGTATTTAAGGGATTATGAAGACAGGTCAATTTCGGAGAAGCTGGGCGAGTAGTCTGAGGCGGCAAGAGATAGATACGGTTGCTACATATAGTACGGTGAAACAGATGCCATGGGCTGTGTCGTCATATACATGGAGTGAAATGAGGTAGCAAAAGATGACATCCATTGCTATGCATGAAAATGCTATGAACATCATAGAGACTCAACGAACTTTTCTCTCTCATTGCAGTGCCATGAAAACGTGTACTGTACAAAGAAAGGATATTATAAAAGCAGTAATCTTTTTGCTTGATCTTCAGTCAGATTCAAACCAGAGTACACAAAATCGTCAATCAATCAATCAATCAATCAATCGCTCGCCAGCTCATGATCCGCGTCCAATGCGTTCTGCGCCCCAAATCGACAACCTAAGGAGGTAAGCCACCAAATGCCAAATAAGCCATGCAATGACACATTCAATGGGGTATCTTGTCTTCTAATTCCGATTTGCACCAGTCTTCCCGTCCGAGCCAAATCCCAGCATCTTCCTCCTCATAACCTCTGCCGCACCCAAACTACTTTGTGAGCTCCCTGCCGAATTACTCTCCCCATACTGCTGTCTCCTTGCTTTCTTCTTACTCCCAAACAATGACGCCAGAAACCTGGGCGATCGATGTTGCCCAGGAACAGTGGCACGTAGTATGTTGTCTTGGCGAATTGCCTTGCGGTAATTGCCAGCGCCGCCAAGACCAGTGTGGAAATAGACTGTTCGAGGGCGGGTTCGGGAGGGAGATTGGGTTGGGTGTGAAGGTTTCTGGAATGATTCGGCGGAGGAAGTCGATGAGCAGGGGGAGTGAAGCATTTCTGGGACGGGAGGGAGGGGTGGGGCTTCTTCGGATATGGGTGAGGGGTTGCGAGGTGGTTGTGCGGCGCTGGTGGTTCGAGGGGGTAAGGTAAATGGATTTTTTAGGATTGGGGGAGGGCCAAGTACCAGAGGTGCGGGCACGGTGGTGTTGTTTTGAGGTGATGGAGCGGTTCTGTGTCGAGGTGGTGGGAGATAAGGATCGAGGTCGATGACGGAGGACTTCCTTCGCGAAGGCAGAGGAATGTCTGGCGGTGGTGGAGCGGCGGCGTCGTCGGCGTCTTCTGGGGGTATTGGTAATGGCGTTCTTGGTGGAGAAGAAGGTGGCACCGGAAAAAGGCTGTATTGTGATTTTTTCTCCATACGTAAAGCGGATGATATCAATGTGGGGAAGAGCCGCGTTTTCAGCAGAGGTCAAAGCAGGTACGCAAGCAAAGCAGTGGAGCGGATGCATGCAAATTTGGGGTATTAGACGCAAGTAATCTGAAGCAGTCGACAGGAAACGTGAAAACCGATATGCAGGCCAAGTGAAATATGAGGATATATGTGGGGACCGGCTACATGAAGTATGACTTTGATTACCTTCGTAAAGCCCAAGCTCGATCATCCATCCTGCTTCTGGCCTCGAATTTCGCCGCCGTGTGCCTTGACTCTTCATCCATTTTGTTTTGCAATTACAGGAACCCCTTACCAATCGGCTTGGGATTTGGGAACCGGAACAGCTGGCTTGTCAAAGGTCTGAGCCCTGCGGGCATGCTAGCTTGCAACAATGTCCATTTGGTGATCAGTTCGAGAGCTACCAAGAGCAATGGTAACAGGGTATTATTGCCTGTTACATAATAGGACAGATGGCGTATGGAGAGCTAGAAAGGACTAGGGAGACCCATGCAGATAGATCTGGTAATAGAGGTGTAGTAGTTGGACATACTAAAGTAGTTGGTCGTAGAGGGAAGAAGGAAGAGTTGTGAGAGGAGCGGTAACACTGTAAGCGGGCCCGGGAGCACTGGCGCCAGGTCGGGTAGTTGCGATAGCCGCTGCGGGGTGCATTAGGGATCAAGCTACTCTCCGACCCCCCTGGATCCCCCTGGAATAAAAACGCTTGACATCTGCGTCGACATCTGGGGTATACCCGAGATCATCTTCCCAGCAAACCATCAGAAATCCTTCTTTATCTACCCGTAGATGTTGATGACGATATCTACGGCGTCGACCTCATTCAACCTCTGTTGCGCATCTTCAAGACTCTCCCTCTCCAAAGCTTGGATCCCTAGCTGATCCTTTCATTTGGCCAGAAACGCAATCGATCGATGATTCCTTGGCAATGACAGAGCTATAAGCCTGCGGCTACCTTTCGCTTTTCGCAAGGCATCTTTGCGAACTGATGTCCGGGTATACCTCCAAGCCAGACTCAATCAAAGGACGTGCCATGCTGGGGTAAGAGGCGCCTTCGGATCCATTTGGTGGGCAATACGCATTCTCAAAGGCCTGCATACATTTCCTTCCGAGATGCCACTTCTTCCATTGCTGCCTGACGTCGGTAAACTTCTTTCGCTCCCCGGACAAATGCTAACAGTCTCAAAGCTCCTGCAGGCGTGACACCTTCGATTCTCCGAGCCATGCCCACACTCTCCGGACGGGCAATCTCGAGTGCATCTCTCTCCTCGTTGCTGAGGCCATAGATGCTGGAGTAGTCCAGGTCCGTAGGCAATCTCAATCGCTCATCTCTCTCTAGAACACTAATGGAAGCCTTCTGCGTCTCTACGTAAGGAGCATACATGCTCTCGATGCTCATGCGAGCTCTGATAGTCGGCGAGAATGAGGCAATCTGCGGGATGATGGGGACCAAGTTGTCGATGGTGACTCCAATGACGCGGAGGAGATCAAAAGCTGATCGCTTCGTTGCGTTTTCATGTATCCGGATACCTTTCGCTGTCCACGCATTCGCCCCAAGTCTGAAACCCTGAAGTAGAGTCTGCAGCTCTTGCATTTCGGCAGCAAAGGTAGAGAAAGTCTCCCAACGCTTGTCCCCTACAATACCTGCCAGTCTTCCCTTGGCAGTCAAGCGGAGGTCAGCATTATCCGCTCGAGCGCTCATCCGATACTCGCTTCGCGATGTGAACATGCGGTATGGCTCGCTGACACCTTTGGTAATGAGGTCGTCGATCATAATACCAATGTAGCCGTCACCGCGGCTAAGGATCAACTGATCTTTACCTCGCGCTGCGAGACCGGCGTTGGCTCCCGCTATGATCCCTTGAGAAGCAGCTTCTTCATATCCTGTTGTTCCATTGATTTGGCCTGCTAGATAAAGACCTGAGATGAGCTTAGTTTCTAAAGTTGAACGTAGATTTCGCGGATCAACATAATCATATTCGACACCATAGCCCGGTTGTAGCATCTTTACATTCTCGAGCCCGGCAATTGTATGCAGCATGGCATCTTGTGCTGCTGCTGGTACTGTCATAGAGATGCCATTGGGATATATCACATCTGTATCAAAGCCTTCGGGCTCCAACCATATCCTGTGATTGTCCCTGTGCCCGAAACGGAGAACCTTTGACTCAAGAGATGGACAATATCGAGGTCCTTTGATGGTCTCGCGAATATGGATGCTTTTATCCAGATTTTCTTGAATGATCTTGTGGGTAGTCGGGTTGGTCTCCGTTTTGTAACAATTGAGTTGCTCAGAGACTGTAACTGTCTCGTTGAGATACGAGAACGGTAATGGAGGTTCTTCACCAGGCTGAACATCCAACCGTGAGAAATCGATGGTGTTCTTGTCAAGTCGAGGCGGAGTCCCTGTCTTTAATCTGCCCAACTGGAATCCAGCCTCTCGTAGTGATTTGCTGAGCCCGAAAGTAGCCGCTTCTCCCATTCGTCCACTGGGAAACACGTCGAGACCGATATGTATTTCTCCCCCAAGGAAAGTCCCTGTTGTGATAACCACTTTCTTGCAGTCAATGACCTCCCCAGATTCAAGCCGGACTCCCACGATCTCCTGCTGGACACCATCCACGCCAGGCGTGGTCACAATATCCGCTACCTTTCCTTCTAACACGCCTAATCCCTGCGTGGCTAATATCTCTGCTCTCATCGCCTTCTTATAGAGCTCCCTGTCAATCTGCGCTCTCGGTCCCCACACAGCCGGTCCCTTTTTTCTATTCAAAACACCAAAATGAACCCCAGCCTTGTCCACAACACGTCCGCACAGACCGTCCAAGGCATCAATCTCTCGTATCATCGTGCCTTTACCTATACCACCAAAGGAAGGATTGCAGGAGCAGATCCCCAGATTCGACAAAGATGGTGTAATAAGAGCTGTCTTAGCACCCGAACGGGCTGCGGCGGCGGAGGCTTCTGTTCCTGCATGGCCACCCCCAATCACTACGACATCATACCTGCTGTAAGGATTCAGTCCATTGTCTACCTGTAGGGGTTCCTCGAAGCTTTCCCAAAAAACATACCTTGGAGGCTCGTTCACCGTGGCGAACCCTCGAAGCAGAGTGCTACATCGCGGCCGCACGCGAGGATTGCAACCCCAGCGCAGCAGCGTGACAGGGCGAAATGGAAGACTCATCAATCCAGGTGCCGGGCTTGTAAGAGGTTGGGGAGCAGAGGGAAGCCTGACTCGCCAAAAATCTCGCTTCCTTTAGCCCTAGCGCTAAGCCCAATTAGGTGTTGCGGTGAGTGTAGCACTTTTGCTTGGAGTTACGACCGGTTAGCACGCAATAGAGTAATGCAACGTCTATAGACAAATTGAATTTTATTCATACTCATTCTCACAGCTGCGAATGGTTTCAATTCTAATTGCGCCTACCCGGCTACCTTCTACCTGCTTCCTTTCTCAGCCTCGCCACTGCAGAGGTGGGTCCTACCTCTGGCCAACTTGAGACTGCGTCTTCTACCTCTTCCAAGAAAGTCGTACTATTATGTATCATTGTCCCACCGAGTACGACCCTCACACCTGGCGAACTAGCATTGATCTGAGCTACCATCTTTGCTTCTTCATATGTTGCACCTCCAATCATGAAGACTATAACATCCTGCGGCTTGTCTCTGGTGGTCCCACCACCCTCTACAAACGGGTATTGCTGCTCCTTCAGCCTGGCCTTGATGAGGTTCTGCAAGGTTGCTTCCAAGCGTGGAGAATGCTGTGTGTATACGTTTTCGACGCCTTTCAACCCCTTAAATCGATCACGGGCTCCGGAGAAGATTGACGCGGATTCGAAGAGATCAGAGAAGCCTCCAGCAGCAGGGGCCGCTTGAAGCGAGTGGTGATAAGTAAGTAAGTGAGTTATCAACTCCACCCGGCGTGGAGGTATATTTGCAGCGGCGGTGAGAAGATCAAGAAGCATTGGCAAAGCACTAGACGGGTGCTTTTCATAACGCAGGGAGTAAAGCGCAACAAGTCGAAGCTTGCTGTCGGCGGGAATTTGTGGAGACGATATGAGCCGTTGCACGTTCTAGAACGAAGTCAATTACAGGGCGCAAACAACGACGAAGAACTAAGGCGTTACCTTCAAATCGCTCGCGTGATTGTCGTTGCAAGCAAGGCTTTGCTCTAATTCGCTGACATCTAGCAATCCATCTGCTCCTACCCGCCGGCTTAGTTCCCCAACGAGTGTGACATGCTTGCTGACATTGCCAGAAAGCTTCCGAAACTCTGGGTAGTCTTCAACAAATCGCTTCATATCGGTGATGGACTCGATGCTAGCATTGCTTTTCGTTTTTGACTGATACTGTTCCACATATTCCTTAATGTTCCCACCAAGGTCGCCAAAATTAAGATACATGTTCTTCTTAAAGAAAGGATCCTGGTCTTGCGATAATACGATCTCCTTGAGCTCTGGTCTAACATCAGGCACTTCGCTTAGGTCGATTTTGCCATTATAAATTCCGAGCAGTTCGTGCACCATCGCTTGATATGTCCACTGTGTCAATAATGGTGTGATAGGATCATCTCTCCGATCCAGTAGGAGCAGAATGGGAGGCGTATCGGTTTTCCTGAAGTCGAACAGTTGCTCTTCTTGCGTCATCTGGTATCGTACCTCCGTAGCTAGCTTTTTTGCCATCAAACTATTCTTTTCGTAGCGTATCAGCGGTCTCTTCTTCAAAGACAGGAGAAGTGCGACTACGCCTTCAGTGCATCGTTGAAGAGAGTCAGGGTTCCAACTGTCGGGACTGTTGCTCCAGAGTCGTTGTTTTGGGAAGCCCAGGTCGAGGGTCAGTAGGTCGGGATTGATGACGATGTAGTCTGCAAAATGCTCTTGAATGCTTTTGACCACCTCGTTATTGTCTGCCTCCGCTAATCTTTCAAGGGACGATTTGCGAATGACATTACTGAAGTCTTTGTGGGACTTGTCAGCGTAATTGCAGCCATTGGATAAAGAGCTGCGTACAGATCGTGTATTCCCCGTACTTCGGTTCTCGAAATTCGTCAACAAGCTGCTGTATTGAATCTGGCGACGGTCGAACAAAGCATATGCAGCGTAGGTGTCGCATTCGCTCTCGAGAGGCATTATCGAGACGACTACAGCAAGGTTGTTAAAAACGCCCACCATAGACTGTTAAAGCACGTACTCAACCAGGTATACCTCATGATTCAGTAGAGCGGATTGGGTTATGGCTGTGGATGCGATATTGACCTGGTACAAAATTAGCCAAAACCCGCATTATTTCCAACGTCCTAGACTCGCACTGTCTCACTGTCGAGCAAGAGGATCTTCATTTTCGAAGATGCAGCGCCCAAGGCAGCATCTCCAGCTGAGACCATCTTTGAGATGTAGCCTGATACGGCCGAAACCACGTCCATTGTTGCGGGAGGATATCTGAGGGAGTGGTGATGTATTTGCTCAGAATACCTGACATAGTAATCGGCTTAGGGGTGCCATCGTAATCTTTGACGAATTCAAATGGTGTGTTTCAACACTCTCTATGGGGAGAGAGGTCGCGAAGGGCGGGAGAATTTGCGGAAGCAGCCTTTCTTCTCCGCGAAGATGTCCTTGTAGGATCAGCGTTCCTAGTTATACACATCTACAGCACTCCTCGTCATGATCTTGGCACCCAGTTTGGTCATGAAACAATCACAATGATCAAGGACTTGAGACAGATATTTGATGTCTGTATATATATCCTTGTTTAATCTCTGTATATATTAGGTATCGGCGTGCTACTGAAAGGTAGGACGCGCAAGCAGAATAGTTCAATCTAGCTCTTCAATTGAATCTCCAACTCGAAAGGTTGTATAATCAGACTTATAGATTATACAGTTGTCCAAGTATAATATGTGCTAATAAATGCCGGATTTGAATGTTGAAACCTATAGATACGCGTCCGGTTCTTGACTGAAACAGCACCTGGATGGTAGGAGCTTTGCGCTCAACTCATATTATGAGCCTCTCTGGCTGCTACATCGTTAATGGAAGCTGCGAAGGACAGAGTCTATATATCATAAATCTTTTCTTCTTGGCCAATACCTAGCCTACCTATCATCCAGGCATTGTAGCTCGCCTTGAGGCACGAGCATGTGAACTACCTACTCGTTCGCTCTCAATTAAGACACACCTCGTACTTACTCCATGTGAGTTCCTCCCACTGGCTGTTACTCTCCCTATTGCTATCCCTCGACACCGGAGCGGATTGTTCGCCTGAAAATTTGCGCCCAAGAAACTCTTGCACATGCACGCGTTTTTTTTCATAAGCTTCGAAAAGCTCGTTGGTTCGTCTCGGTCGGTGATAACCTGTCTGATCCCAACCCCAAGGCAACGCCAAATGCATAGTGAAGCGTTTAAATCCAAACAGGGGTGAAAACGTGTTAAGTAAGCGGACGTACATTACAATGACTTTCATAGACTGTTCTTTCGTATACTTAGGGCGATAGGTCCGATCTTCGACAAGAGTGTTACCGTAGGTCTCGGGATCTGCCATGTGCATATGAAGGTCCATCATGGGAATATTAAGCTGATTTTTTATGTAGTCTATAGTCTGTAGCCAATCACTATAGGCAGGCTCGGTAGCGCGCAAGTAGTCATCTTCAAAGGGCGGGAATACTAGCTCGACAGACCTTAGCCAGCGGAGGCTGGTGAATGGTACAACATCCGTCAGAAACACCGACGCCTCGAGTCGCTCCGGAGTGGTTTCGGTAATGGCGGTGGGGCCATTGGATGAGGTGACGATGAAACGGTTATTGGAAAAGAAGAGCATTCGAGCAGCATCCAAGATCTCGTGGCACACGAGGAATAGTGATGTTGGCGGGGTCCAACAACGGCACATCGGAGACGAAGACGAAACAGCATGGAAACGGCGACAGAAGCAGCCAAGCGGCGTAGTCGCCCAGCAGTTACGAAATTTGAATGAATGGCTTATCGCACTAGTCGCTCCGAAGGAGGCCTCAGCCATCTCGTCCCAAGTGCTAATACAATAACAGACACTGTAGCCATCTTTAGGATTCCACATAACTTCCTTCATTGGGGTGACAAGATCGGTGTATTGCAAAATCTGATTGCGGATTTCCCGGGGGAGATCCAAAAAGCTGAGACGAAGAGGGCTGGATTCAGCAGGTTGTTGACCACCAATTGCACGTATGGCGGTTGCTTCGGCTAATCGTTCAAGAGCTGGATCTCGATCGTGCGATAGACGAATGACACACCGCTTAAACTTTGCGAACTCGATAATGGGATGCACAATTTGCAACGCTGTTTCGTGATCATGCACATCGGAAATCAAGTACATCTCAAGATTGAAGGGTTTGACGTTGGCCGTGATATACTCCATTGTCCGCAACCATTCCTCAAGCACTTTCTGATCCATGGGGGCAGAGTTAGCAAGGGACTCCTTGCGCCCGCGCTTCGGACATGAAGTCTTGTAGGTGTCCATGGAACCCCCGCAGCAGCCGTCCGAGCAGCATAGTGCGCCATTCAAATGTACTGTCAGGCTTCTAAGGGCAGAGGTAGATACCGTGGTCAGATTGCGCACAGCCTGGAACCCCTCCTCGGATGGTTCTTGGACGATGATACTATTTTCCGAATAGATAATATGGGATAGTTCAGCATAAATGGTGCGACAAGTGAAGAGGAGAGTGTAGAAGTCGCGCCGTTCCAGCGGTATGATCCCAGCATAACCGTACGATACTTCATCCCGATAGCTGGGGTCGATTATTTGGCCAGTGCACACACCTGTTTCAAGGTAGATTTGACGTCGAATGGCGGGTGGAAGACCGAGGAATGGACTATTTGAGGTAACAATAGCGGCTCTCATATTCTCTTTTCGAAGACGCGTGTGCAGTGCTACTCTCCACGACTATTGAATATAGAGATAGATTAGGGGATATATGAGGTGGAAAGCTAATGGAAAAGGAAAAGGGGGGAGAGACGGTGAGGGAATACAAATTGGTTGGACGAATGTAGGAAGTAGTAAGGTATAGAACTACCTTAGGGCTGGCCTATTTGTGGCGCTTAGGATTAGGGTTTGACAGCCACGCAGGCACGATAACACGAGACAATGAAGTGACGCTCCCTAACCCTAAGAAACCAGCGTACCTTACCTTAGGTAGCTCTGAAGCACCCCAAGGATCTTTGTATTAAGCAAGGATCACCTCGGATTTGCGCCTCACTACTGAGACACCATGAGATCAAGTTTCAACTTCGACACGAAGGATCAAGGATCGCGCTATTGCCGATCGCTTAGATTACAGCGTCTAATGTTTGGAAAACAATTATCACGTTCCGATTCATGAGACCCCGTGCCACGCACTAGAAGGATTATCAAGAAGTTTGCTGCTCGTATCACGCGGCGAGATCCGAAACAGTTCGAGATGGGAGACATCAAAAGCAATTGCAAATAGTGTCTTATGTTTGTGCAAGCGTCTAATGCGCGGTCCATCTACAACGCTAATTCCTTGCTGTGCCAGATTAGCGTTTTATCGATATTTGTTTCGCTGCAAAATCCCTTTACAACGGCAACCTAGTCACCATGGACCCCGATGACCATCTCGGTCTACTGCGCGATCCATTTGCTGCGCCCAGAATCCGTTCATGAAGCTCCCTGTTACAAGTCTTGGGAAATTGCCAGACTGATAGTATAGAGCAGAATTCAGCGCTATCTGATGCGGCGCGAACATGTGCCCAGCTTAGAAATGGCATTGATTCAAGTACGAATTGCAGTGCTATCTCGAGAAAAGGCATCCATATTCCGTCGACCAACTCTATAATTAAACAATGTGGTACACTTCTCGTTATGGAAACTTACCATTATCTCCGTTGTTATGAGGGGTCGGGGCAAGACAAGACCGGCAGTGACGCTGAACTCCTTCGTCAATCCCTACACAAATAATCCTGTGGTTGGGATTCCAACTTTATACTCTCAGGACACTAGTCCCTGTGTCACATGAGTGGCACACAGACCCTACGCCAGTCTACTACGCCAGTCCAACATCAGTATACTCCTCCAAGGCTAAGGAACGTCGCAAACATAACTTGCTGAGGCAGTGAGCCAACTCAATGAATCCTTGCTTACCTATTCAGATCCAATCCACATTTTAGTTTGTCGATGCTTTCATACGCTGCGTTTCAAGGTTAGGGAGGGATGCCAAAGTTAGCGGCCATTCGGACGAAGGTATTTAAGTATTCCATGGTACGTGATGTAAAACATTCAATGATTTCCCTTTTCACTTAATATCTCGACTGTCTAAGACAACTCCTCTTCACGCCTTACGTGTACAAATACTACAATGCATTCCTTTTTTCTCTGCATATCCCTTGCTCTGCTTGTTGGTGGAGGCTTTTGTATTCCGAACGATCAACTTGAAATGGTTCAGTGGCAACAGACGGATGGCGACGGTACTGAAGCTAGTGACTGGGACCAAAAGAAGATGCAGACCTGGGGCTCAAGTATCCCAGACCCAGCTAACGGCCGAGCCTTGGCGTATAGCGGACTCGAGGACATTGTCAAAAAGCAATTTAATTACGTATGGGCTCAGTTAGGTCAGAGCAAGACGAAAGCACTCATGGTTGCCGCTTATTATGAGCCAAATTCCCGCACAGTCTATTCCTCGAGCGTGCCGTATGGAGGACGCAGGAAGGCCATGCAAGAAACAGCTGCAAGAGACGCACCTGTCTGGTTCAGTAAGGTTCAAGGCCTGTCCCCAAGTAATCCCTTTTGGCACGCCGAAGATGGTGCATATTATACTTATGAGGTGACCACGAACAGAAAGCCGACTGGGAATACTTATAATCAAGGATCGATGGTCGCTGCATATGGTTTTCCGGTAAAGGGCGCCGACGTCGGACCATATGCACTTTGCGGCAAAAGTCCCAGAAGAAATCCTTCGTGTCAACAGGTAGCCGAAGCACTAGGCATTGCTCAGGGCGACACCGCACAACCACTGCCGAACTCAGATGATGAGTTCGATGATGGCGTAACTGAATCAGATTTAACGTCAGCATACGATCAAGCTTGCCCTCAGCCCGGCCACGGCCCCAACAACGCAGGTCCGAAGCAGAAAAGAGGTTCAATACATGGTCGCGGCATGGAGCGACGGCTTAGCGGTAGCACATGTATCTCTGTAAATGTTCAGTCCTCAGTACCTGTAGAGAAGCTCCACTCGCCTCTCCCGGCGTCCGATATAGCCAGTGCATCACCTTCTTTCAGTCCTTCGCCATCGACCACTCCGCCGACGACGGCTCCACCCAGCGGACAGCCTTCGCCTAAGATACCAATTACGCCATTGAGCAACTGTGAATGGGAGGAAGACCCAGACGAAGATGGGCCTCCAGGGTGTGGCTGCGACGGGTACACAGATAAACTACCTTCTCTACCGGGAACAGAAAGTTGCGCGTACACCGCGGTTCCGGCCTCGATTGGACCTTTGACAACAGCAGCTACTGCATTGAACCCGACGAACCCATTTCCGTGTATTTCTACAGACTTAACAAACGGAATTGTCGCGGCATATGCAGCGGAAGGTCCAGTGCCAGGATATGCAGGTGTCCAATGCACTGGTATATACAGCCCTATCTCCACGCTTCCTCCTGTGCCAAGCTCCACCGTATTCGTGGGCAATGATAGCTTCAATGTCGGAAAAACGTTCGGTGATCCTCTCTACAGTGGGCTTTCGAGCCTGCTGGTTAGCGCCTGTCCGACTGGGGGATCGTGTGACAACAGTCCCTCCAAATGGAAAATCCGCGACGTAACAACATATGATACGACCAACAAGGCAGAAAACAAAGATTCCGGTAGCATTGTCATGAACATCGTCGATAGTTCCTATACTTCTGCACTGCTTCCTGCTCTGATAGCACGAGCTGCTTCCGCGGTCAATAGCAGCGCGCAAGGAAATGTGATGTGTGCAACGGAAGACACCTGCAACGAAGGTAGTGTTCGGTCTGGCGAATCATGCAACAGAAACGACGTGTTCTGCCGTGCTACCAATTATGTTGCTGTCATTACGCAGGAAGAGGGTTCTGGAAATGGCCAGATTGTCGCTCATTTGGAACTCGAGCTCGCATACGACGCGCAGAGTAACCCTTTCGACCAAGATATCTGCGATCTTGTTATCCTGGCCATTGATGCTGGACTTCAACTCTTGGGTCCCGAATTGGAGCCCGCTGATGTTGCGGCTGCCGGCGAAGCTGGCGCAGCCTGTCGCGAAGGTCAAGTGTTGGCTGAAAATGTTCAGTCCATAGTTGCTGTTGCGACTGCCACCGGATAAGCAGACTGATCACGACTGTTACCTAAACTGTCAGCATGGTAGCGTAACATTTGAGGGGGCAGTATACTCTTGGCATACTTGCGTCTTCACATTCCGTACTCGCAGACGAACATGCTGCTCTCTGGTTGCTTGGGCTAGAATGCGATTGTCAAACTACCAAGCAGGCACTGGACTACCCTTCTAATGGCAATTATCACGCGGCGGGCGAGTCGTTCGTACTCCAAAAGTCTTGCGAGAAGATTGAGATCACTCCATTTCGATAATGATTGCTGGGACTGAACGCACGAAGATTACTCTACTTGGGGCAGTACATCATCTTCTACGAAGACGAAAAAAATCCCAGACTCTGACGGACAAGAATTTTCGGCTGAGATACAGACATATATAGCATGTGGCACCCATGTGTAGCCTCCTCGCACCGGTCTCAATTATGTTCCCGAAAAGGCATTGACTGCTCAATTCCGCATCGAAAGTAAGCGACCGAATTGAAAATCTGCAGGCACTGCTCGACTGCTCAGACTGTATTCTTTATGAGCTGCAAGTGCCCTACTTCCATCAGGAGGCCCAGCGTACAGAGCCGGCAGAATCTGCCAAGAGACTCATCCCCTAAAAGAGGTACCGAAGCCGCCGGCCATTGTAGCGCCGCCTGCCATTGCCTCAGTAGTGGCATGGGAGCTTGCAGGGAGAACAAAGCTGGGGTCAGAAACAGTCATATTGTTGACTGTTCCCAGTGTGGCAGGATTGATGCCAGACGGAGCCCTCAGCTAGTTGTAATTCATTGTGAAAGTCGAATTGAGAACCAACCTCGCATACGTGGAGAATCAGTGTTGCTTGTGTGAAACCAGGTGATGCTGTGGAATGTCAGTATTTTTTGTAAGATTACGATATATATTTGATGCCGTTTGACGTAATAGTACTCTGTACAAAAGCCGCTATATGATTATACGCAGCGTTATAGGGTTCTAACGTGCTGCTTGCACGGTGGTTGTAACACCGCGGTAGAATCTTCGGAAATACTCAAGAGAATGGAGCATAAGTCATACATATAGAGCTGAAAATTAGTGAGTTATTCTTAATGATACCCGTAGAACTCATAGCCTAGAGGTTTCCAACCTTTAATTATAGTTTTTCGGTACTTAAATAGCGTTTGATGAAGGATATATGCTGCTTTAAAGGAGCTTGATAGGTATAGAACCCAACTTAAACTCAGCGCTATATGCATCACTTTTGCTCTATTCTCTTCAAGAGGTAGCGACGCGTCACTACCCTTAATACATCTATGGCAAACTATTTTTCGAGCTTGTTTGGGCTGGGCTAAGCTGAACTGAGATCCTTTCTAGCTGCTTAATACATGGGGTAGAGTGGGTAGAAGGGTCAACAGGATTCTCAAGGCCATAATGGAGAAGCCGCAGCTGCGGGTGAGGGCCTTTTTTTGCCGAGGGGATCCTTGGTGATCCTACCTTACATTAAACTTCCACTCATTCGAGCAGCCTCGTCGCTGTAGTCGACATCCCTTATCGATTTCCTTGACGATGACATGCGCGTTTTCTGTGTGAATGCCTACATATCCGTACTGTGGAAGAATAGAACATAACTGTAAAAAACCTTATTTTCCCAGAGTTCTATAGAAAATATGACACTAAGATCAAGTATTCACTCTGCATACCCCCCCAGCCCCGCCCCACCCCCCCTCTTTCTATAGAAACGGCGCTAAACATATGAACACTCGCTAGGAGTAGTGAACCTTGGATCTTATCGACCATCATTACCTTGTCTTCTCCGTGCAGCTGCTGAAAAGCATATGATAAGCACCATGATGCCAGCCGAGCAGCAAGAAGTGATTGGCGGTAAAAAGAACTTCTGGCTTCGTTCAGAAGCCGATGGATTCGATCTCACCCACCCTGCTACACCCACATGCCCACCCTTTTATCCGCGCGTTCTGTTAGAAACAACGAAGGCCCGAGTTGCAATCGACCCTGCTAACTCCGCTCTTGTGGTTTTGGATCTGCAAAATTACTTCTTATCACCATGCCTTGGACGCCCGAAAGCGGTAGAAGAACTTTTGCAGTACGCGATTCCAGCCTGCAGGAAGGTTGGAATGCAGATTGTGTGGCTTAATTGGGGCTTGACTAAGCAGGATATTGACGAGATGCCACCCACGATCGTCAAAGGTTTTGCGGCCGACAACAACTTCAATGGTGACCGGCGGATCAAAGGCCTTGGGTCGGACGTTGGACCTGAGAAATCAGAAGACGGCTCGGTCATTAACGGGGGATTGGCGCTGATGCGAGACCAGTGGAACACGGCATCTTACACGCCGCTGGAGGAGAAGCACCAGCCCCAAGATGTCCGGGTTCACAAAAACCGCCTGTCAGGATTTTGGGGGGCAACGGCCATTGAAGATATTCTGACTTCTCGCGGGATCAGGACTCTTTTCTTTGCCGGCGCAAATACTGATCAGTGTGTGGGAAGCAGTCTCCTAGACGCTTGCATGAAGGGTTGGGATTGTCTTCTTTTGAGTGATGGATGCGCAACGACGAGTCCGAAGTTTGCACAGAAGTGCATCGAGTTTAACAGCGAGCAGGGATGGGGTTGCGTGCTGTCCTGAGAAGACCTTGCCAAAGGTGTCGATGGCATGCAGACCGCGCCCAGCAAAACAGAGACTGAGAGCGCGCTCTGATAGTCCCTGATGAGGATGAATGAAGGAATGGGATGTATTCTATTTAATTAAACAGTAGGAACTGGCAGTCTATGCCAGTCTAGTCCTCAATGGAATCCCAGATCGTTGTAGCCTTACCAATGTTTCTCTTCAAAATATCTTTTTTAGTATTCCTAGCACACCCTTTCTCTACCTAATCTTTTGTATATTTTATTTCACGACTATTTATAAGACCTCTAAGGTAGGTGTTATAAAAGCGCGTAGTTTCTTAAGTACTCGACTAGAGGATTATAGTAACTTAAAAGACAAGATAAATATAAAGCGTTTTTCACCTAATCAGGGTGTCATGTCACAAGGGCGGGACAAGGTACCGTCACCTAGAACTAGCTCCCACGCTAAAGCGGCAGCCCCCGAGCGAGCTTCGACTGAGCCTTTTATTGCCAAGGCCCCACCCCCAAGCTTAATGGGAACCAATGTTTCAACAATCAATTGCTTGAGGCGTGGAAGCCTGGAACAGCATTCGACTCCATAAACACTCGCCTTTTTGCTCTTTAGTCGTCAAAAAAGCTGGCAACATGTTGCCCTACATCGACATCCGTGAGCTGCTTGTCCAAGATATATTGGGCTGTAGTAGGCTGATGCCAGTGCAGCTTTTCAGTATGGGGCGTCCGCAACTGGGGCTTCAGTCGATGAACGTGAGAAGTACCCTAATGTTTAAAGTTCAAAGGAATACTGATTCGGCGCAGTGAAAATGATATTCTCCTTTCTCCTCTCCTACCCACTCGCCGGAGTCCTCAAGCGTCTACCAGATGCCAAACCCTACCAGAAGAATCTGTTTATAATAGCGTACGCCAGCAAGACCAGATCCCTGCCGCAAGATGCCTGACCTACGCCAGGGTTTCTATGTTTTACCTTGTTGGGCTCTTCGACCTTTGGGCTGGCATTCGTACCCTATTCATAAGCTCTGCTGGGGCATATTTGATTGCTGCATATGTCGACGGCCCTTTGATGCCATGGGTAGCGTTCGTCTTCCTCATGGGTCACATGTCATCCAACCACATTATCCGTCAATTCTATGTTAGCAGGCCAGATTTGGTTGATATCACTGGTGCGTTCCCTGGATTGGAAGCCAGTATCTGAATTGTGCTCACTACGAAACCAGGAGCCCAGATGGTCTTGATGATGAAGGTATGCTAGGAGAATTTGAGGGCTACACTGGGTCTGATTGGTAAAAGCTCAGTGCCTTTTGCTGGAACGTGCAAGACGGACGACTGCCCCAAAAGGACCTCGCCGACTTTCAACGGGAGAAGGCCTTACCTGAGCTACCAAGCCTCCTCGACTACGCAGGCTATGTCGTAAGTTAGCGGGTTCTAGACGTTGATGGTTCTATCTGAAAATGATTTAGCTATTCTTTCCATCCCTGTTTGCCGGGCCGTCATTCGACTTCGTTGACTATCGCAGTTGGCTAGAGACTAGCATGTTCGATGTTCCGGCAGGTACGGACCCTGCAATAATACCAAAGACCCGCAAGAAGCGTAGAATCCCACGAAGTGGTACTCCAGCTACCATAAAAGCTGTGATAGGCCTTGTTTGGATATTCCTGTTTCTCAAATTCTCTGGTTGGTACAATAATGGCCTAGTCACTGGAGATGAGTATATGAAGTACGGCTTTCTACGACGTATTTGGCTTCTGCATATGTTAGGCTTTTCCACCCGCATGAAGTATTATGGCGTATGGTACCTTACCGAAGGAGCTTGCATTCTCTCCGGCATGGGCTACAAAGGCATAAATCCGAAGACCAAGAAAGCAGACTGGGACCGATTGCAGAATGTTTACCCATGGGGTATCGAAACTGCCCAAAACTCTCGAGGATATGTTGAGAATTGGAACATGAACACCAACAATTGGCTACGGAATTACGTATATCTAAGGGTAACACCAAAAGGCAAGAAGCCCGGATTCCGAGCCAGTCTTGCTACCTTTGCCACCAGTGCTTTCTGGCATGGCTTTGCTCCGGGCTACTATTTGACCTTTATTTTAGCAGCATTCACACAAAGCATTGCCAAAAGTAAGTCTTTTTAGCTCTCCAGTCATGCTAAAGATGAACACATGCGAACGGCCATGTCACCCCTGAAACCCCCCCCCCAAAAAAAACCTCCATGCACTCCACGGGAAACCCTCAAGCACCCCACTTACATTTTACACCAGACGTCCGCCGACACATCCGCCCATTCTTCCTCACCCCCGACGGCCTCCGCCCCACCCCCTACAAACCCTACTACGACCTCTTCTCCTTCCTAACAACACAAGCCACCTTCGCCTTCAATATGGCCCCCTTCATGCTACTCACCCTCCCCGCCTCCCTCCTCGTCTGGGCCCGCGTCTACTTCTACGCCATCATCGGTGTCATCCTCTCCATGGCCTTCTTCGCCTCCCCCGCCAAACCGTTCTTGATTCGAAAACTGAAAGAAAGGAACAAGGGCGCACTGAAAAAGGGGGAGGGTGAGAAACGGAACAATGAGAACGGGGAGGATGCGGTTATGGGATTGGGATTGCCGAGTGATCCGGCGAGGGAGGTGGATGAGGCGGTGAAGGAGATTAGGGAGGAGGTGGAGAGGAGGAGGGAGAGGGGGCAGAGTGTTAGTTTGCCTGCGGGGGGTGATATGAAGGTTGCGGTGGAGGAGAAGTTGGGGAAAGAACTCTGAAAAGTTTGGTTGCTTTGAGCCGAAGTTGCTGGTTCTTTCGGGAAGCGATAGGACGCTTCTGTATAGATACTTTTGTTTTTGGAAGTTGCCAGGCTACTGAGCCATCTGCATACATAGACAGACTTAATTAATATGCCCAATTGCCGTCAAGAACCTTAGCCAACGTCCGTCTATCCTATTAGCTACCAACGCAGTCCGTAATCCACTCTCAATATATCCTCTTAGCACAAACAATCTTCCTCCATCATCTATCTATCCCCCCTCCCCGTCCTTCCCTTCCTTCCCCTTCCCCTCCCTCCCCTTCCCTTCCCTTTCCATCCACTCTCTCTCACCCCATTCACCACACCACTCTCAACAAAGCCCCCAACCTTAACCAGACTCGCCTGATTCCATTAAACCGCGTACTCCTACCCTAACAAACCCAACCCTAAAAGATGTTAACGAGCAGCGAGCGGTAAAAAACCTTTTTCGCCTAAGGTAGTTGTAACATGTCCTGTTTTCCCATCCTCAGTCTATTTCTTTAAATAGCGTGCTAATAATATACTTTAAAACCGACTATGAAAGTCAAGGTCGAAGCGCATACATCTTTCGCATATATGCTGGACTAGGGGCATTTCTGGCGGCAGGATAAAGGTGAGGTGTCATATAGGACATTTAATTAATTAAATCTAATAAGATGAATTGCATGAAAGTTGTGGGTTATGGAAGGACGATTAAAGTCGAGGTGTCATATAAGACATACATTAATTAAATCTAATAAGTAAGTTGCATGAAAGGTATCTTAGGTAGGTATGGCATACAATCATATCATCCGCCTGGTCGAACAAGGCCAAAATGACCACCAGCTAGCTCCTTCTCAAGCAAATAGATTCCAAAAACTTTGAGAACAGCTTTGTGCAAGGGGGGGTATCCCATAGATATTCATATCCACATGCTCGCTAAAATCGCTAAGAATTTTCATCCTTTATAATCCCATGCTTTCTTTGTAAATAATAATAGTCGTAGTTATACATATCTGATAGTCGTGAAATAGAGGTAATAGAACAATTTTTCTCTTGGTCGTGAGGTTTTGTATAGGACAGAAGGAGATTGGAGGACATTATGGTGATGTATGTGGGTAACGTGACGCTTGGCTGGCGTTCGTTAAGTTTTCAAGTCGTTAGAAAAAAGAAGTTCGAGTCGTGAAGGCTGTCCAGGTCGTTTTGTGGTGTGGTAGGACGTTGATGCTATTTGGCAGCAACTACTGCGAGCGCGATCTGAAAACTTGGTCAGCTGGGAATATCCTAGATAATGTCTTGATTAGGCTTACAATGGCGATAATGATGAGAATCCCGAACGCAGACAATATTCTATTAATGTTGCGCCACCACCTCGCATTCTCATATCGTGCCGCGTCAATAGGGCTTAACTGCTTTTCGAGGTCCTCCTCCAATTGCGTTCGGGGGGCGACGTTCTTGCCTTTGATATTACTCTCTGCCGATTTCGGTGGGAGAGGTAGAAAAGAGGCAATGAACCAAGCTTGAGAGTAAGTCAGCATCACCGGATCGGAACAGCCTCCCTGGTTTCATCTTACCTAGAGGGAAGATATAGCCGACTGCGAAGAGAACGATTTGAACATTCCTCTTATTCAACGCCCTTCCCTCCGCTCTTTCATCCACACTTGGGACAATAAAAAGCGACCGCCTCCTGCCAAGAGATGACCTGTCATGCCATAAATGGGGCGACCAGCTAGGAGTCCTTTGTAGTGGTGGTCTTATTCCCGCCATATCGAGTTGACTTGGCCGCCGCACTTGTTCAATAGCCATCGAGTCCCTTCTCCGAAATTGACCACTTTCCGCTTCCCTGCGATTTCTGGGCCGGAAGATGTTGAATGAGAAACTTTCAGAAGAAGATGGACGACTTCCTCGACGGGTTGGTGGTAATGATGCGGAAGATGTAGGACGGGCGTAGTAGGCTCTTTTGATCGTGGTTAGCAGATGTCCTGTTAGAGGTGCGCTTGCAACAGCTGATACTTACTTCGCCCAAGCGGGTATGCTATCTCTGAAAAAGCTGGCTCTGGATGATGGCCTTGTTACGACACTGTTCCGGTGCTCTCTTTGAGAAGCACCTAAATACTCTGATCCCCTAGATCCAGGTATTGTTGGAGGCAAATCCATTGCTCGGTCCTCACGTTCATTAACGACACGTATAGTCGAGCCTGTGAAATCTCGGCGGTGAACCGGCGGTGGACTCGGTAATGGCGGAGTATGTGAACTTTCCCCAAGCGGACTCGGCAGAGCAGGGAAGTCAGAACTCCCTGGAGCATTGGCACCGTTGGACGAGGACTTGCTCTGTCGCGTTGAGTCTGGCGGCCCCAAATTCTTACTACGCCGTCCCTCGGATGAGGAACCAGTTCCTTCTGAATGAACGGATTGTACAGTTGATAAGTGAGGATTCCATCGATCAGGATTTCTTTCCGGCACCCGCGGTGGTCGGGAATGGGAGGAGGTAGGGGGTTCTGCCCATGACGCTGATGCTGATGGGGGCCGTATGACTGGGTATTGAAGGTTCAAGGCGCTTCCGCTGGCTGCTTGTAGGTTTGAGTACATGGGCACGGAAGAAATGCGACGTTCTCTGGGTACCGCAAACTCAGGCGACTCGGGAGACATGGGAGAGACTGGCGAGGATTGCTCATCTGGGTCCTTGAGTGCGGCCTTCTGTGGAGTAGACAGAGATAGATTCGATTTTGAGGAAGAAGGACGAGCCAAAGGAGGAAAGGCTGAATATGACGCGCGTTTCCCTCCATGTCGGTGTTTCTTGACTATGACAGTGCCTGTGGAGTTTGTGGATGAGAGGGAGGAATCCGATTCCTTGGTCGCAACCGGTTGTCGAGAGGATGTATCATATTGGTATGATGTGGACTGGGGCCTCGAGGACTCGGCTCTAGAAGGAACGCTGGGCAGCTGCACAATGTCCTCACTTGACACGCGACCACTATCGTTCGAAGGTCGATCATCAAGGAAGCTGGTACTTGTGTCCATCCCTGGTGTGAGGGTTTGAGGGGTGTAGATGGAAGCATTGGTGGAGGATGGAGAAGTAGTTGGCGCATTCTCGTTCTGTTCCACATCCAGGCGGTCTATGCGGTTTTGTGAAGTTGCCACAATTGGGGAGTCCTCAATAACAGATTTCGTTTCACTTGAAACGTCAGACTCAGCCCCTTCCGCAGATCCTTGTCCGGAGTACATATTAGGCGAGAGTATGTGCTGAGGTTTTGTCGGGTATGGAGCCTTGCCATAATGCGGCGCCTGAGGTTCTCCAACCAAGCGCAGACTCCTTTCGTTGTTATGCGAATCGGACCGTTCGTGGAGCGCCGCCCTTTTCGGCGGAGAGCGTGAACTTGTGCGGCGCGGAGACGGCATAGTCTGACTCAGATCTCATTACTTCGCAATTGTCGTCGTAGGCTCGTCGATAAAATAAGCATTCTCATGGATATAAATGACTGTGTGCAGCTGAAAAAAAAAAAGGATTGGCCGTTGGATCGTTTGAAGGACCGTGGGAGGCTAGATTGCCTTGAAAAGGAATGTATAAAGAGTGACTGGACAAGCAAAGTAATTGGAATTGAATGAGTGTGGTGAATGATCAAGTTGGATACATTATTAAAGGGAGTGAACAAGAATGGGAAAAGGAAAAGAAAAAAATTGGAGTATGTTGGTGGAGGATAGATAGAAGATAGGGAGGAGGGGAAGAGGGGAGGAGGAGGAGGATGATGCTGATTTGATTTGGGCGTGGGGAGTAGGGGGTAGGCTAGCGCAGGGCAACTGTGGCAGCCCCAGCCCCGGGTGTACCTGACTGGTGATTTCAACGACTCTAAGCTGTTTGCCAATCAAAAATCCAGATCCAGGGGGTGAAGGTTCTTACAACTGATTGAAGATTGAAATTGCAACAGGCAGAATAATAAGAGTAATGAGATGTCGCTTGAAGAAGTCCTGCGCTCTTGCGAAGGCAGACAGCGCTGAAGGTTGTTTTGTTCTTTATTCAATTTCGCATCTTTCGCTCTCGTCTGGTTACTTTTGCCCTCCTGTCCCACAATCTTATCGATAAACTCCTTTTATCGTGATGAGTGGGACGCGTTAAGTGCTTTCTATTTCCAGCCCGTTTCATGGCGTGGAAGGTGCAAGCCGAAATTAAATGTATGCATGGACAACACGTTGACTGGTCCCGCCCAGCCCGTTAAGACTCTCTGTTCGATGAATTTTTCTCCAATCGGCTGAACATCGGATTTGATGCTATACCAATCCTCCCTCATCCAAGCACCTTCTTATGCGACACTTCTCTGACAATAGGCCATCATGGAACAGTATTGACTGGCTCAGAGGCAGCCTGTCTCAACAACACCCTCACAGAGAGCCCCCAGATTCCGTCTCTCCTATCTGCATGATGCCATCATCCGCTTTGGGAAGCGGCCAATAATGGCCCCCACAGGCTTATACGATCGATTGTCGACTTACCTTGGGGATACAGGTACCTCCGCGCTTCCTTAAACGGACGTTCCTACACCACTCAAGCGCTGAAGCTGATACTACCTCTTAGACAAACGGCAGCCACCGATGTTAACAGCTACCGCTGCTGTTGCGCTGTCGGTAGGTCACTTTCCAATAGCATCCAACTTCACGTCTTGCACTTTGTTTATTTCTTAGCTTCCTGCAATACAGTGTGAGAGGAGAGGCCTTTCAGCATGATGGAATCCTCTAACATTGGACATGCGCAAAGAACAGCAATGGATAGCGCAAACCTCCCAAAACAACCCCTCTACACTTCTTGATTAAGAAGCAAAACCATCTCTCTTCGTCATAACCCCCCGCCCCCAAAACATCCCCCACCAGTCTCACACCCCCCCTCACAGATCCTCTACACAACCCTCTACGTCGCTCCCTTCTACCTCTCCCCCACAACCCGCCCCTCCCCCACCCTCAGCCGCGACACCCCCACCGTCATCCGCGCCCGCATCCGCCTCGTCAACCTCTCCGTCTCCCTCTGCGCCCTCCCAACCCTCTACCTCCTCTCCCACAACGGCCACCTCCCCCCCCCTCAAATCCTCCACCACCTCGGCTTCTACCCCATCTCCCCCCTCTCGATCCTCAAACCCCTCCTCCTCACCGCCCTCCTCTTCGCTGGCCCCCTTTTCGAACGCGCAATCATCGACTCCGGATGGCGTTACTGGATCTCCGGCCAAGACCTCCATGAGACTCTTAGCAGTTGGATCGGCTGGCGGAATTTCGTTGCTGGGCCCGCTAATGAGGAATTATTCTTCCGGTCCCTCCTTATTCCCCTCCACCTCCTCATCCATCCTCCACCTACGCCCTCGACGATCGTTTTCGCAACTCCGCTGTACTTTGGTATAGCACATATCCACCATTTCTACGAATTCACATTAACGCATCCTTTCACGCCGCTGGTCCCAGCCCTGCTACGAAGCCTCATACAATTTGGTTATACGACTGTGTTTGGATGGTATGCGACGTTCCTGTTTCTGAGGACGGGGAATGTCTGGGGTGTGGTGGTTGTACACTCTTTTTGTAATTGGATGGGGTTGCCGAGGGTGTGGGGGAGAGTTGGGGGGGTTGGGGTTGAGGGGGGGACGGTTGGGGGGCCTGTTGTGAGGGGGAAGGATGATGTGGATCGGAAGGCCGACGAGGAAGATGAGAAGGGGGTCCTGGGCGTGGGATGGACGGTGGGGTATTATATTGTTTTGGTTGCGGGGGCTTTTGCGTGGTGGAAGAGTTTGTGGTGGTTGACGGAGAGTGAGGGGGCGTTGATGAGGTTTGGGACTTGAGAGACTGAATTATGTATCTGTCTTGGCTCTTTATTTTCCAGATGCCCATAAATTGGTATAGCATAGCTCAAACCGTCATCATCATCATCATTGCAGCAGCGATGGTGACCGCGGCGGGCCTTTCTGCTGTAGATATAGGACTAAGCCTTCTTTGTACGTCACCTGAGCGTACATTAATGGTTATAATCTCGGTTTCCAGATCTCTCTAACGAAGATGAGCGTCCTCACAACTCACACAAGACACCCACTATGGTAAGAGAATGCGGCATAAGTCATGCATATAGCGCGAATGTTGAAGTCAGGTTCAACACTCCTCAACGTCCATTTCAGCAGCATATTCCTTCTATTCTATACTTATTAAGCACAAAAATAGCTATAGTTAAGGATAATAGACCTCTGCAATATCTATTTCTAAAGTTCATTTTTAGGACTAATTTGGTAGGTGTGAGCTCTCTATGCATGATGACTTATGCCGCATTCTCTTACCTTCGCCTAACACCATGGGCTCCGCAACGCAACCCAAAAATCCCAAGTATTTACACAATATCCGACCTTCCCCCCCCCGTAAAAAACTACCCACCCACCCATCAAGGCGGCACAAACAACTCCCCCTTCATATTAATCCGACACAACTTCGCCACCACCCCCCACAACTGCACCAGCGTCTGCATCCCCTCCAAAATCCTCATATGGCAAAACCCAATCTCCCTAATAAACTCCAATCGCGCATGCTCACTCAACCCGGGCATCGTTTTCGTCACCCGAAACATACTACTAATAATATCATGACTAGAATACCCTAAATCCCACAATTCGGTGACGCCTTCGACGGCTTGCTCGATACGTGTTTCCCAACACGCTTTCATGACGGCTTGGACTTTAATCGGGTGCGGGGAGTCCACGACGCGGAAGACGTTTTCACCGGACACGAAACCGAAGCCGGCGTGAGTGGATTGGAGATTGTTAATGGCTTGGCGCATATCGCCTTCAGCGCTGAAAACGAGCGCCGCGATGCCATCGTCGGAATAGGATACGTTTTCCGCTTTGCAGATTTGTAAGAGGCGGCTCACGACCTGGGCGTCGGAGAGGCGGGCGTAGCGGAGGATAGCGCAGCGGGATTGGATGGGTTCGATGATTTTGTTGGAAGCGTTGCAAGCGAACGCGAAGCGGGTGGTCGAAGAATAGATTTCCATAGTGCGGCGGAGGGCTTGTTGGGCGCCGGAGGTCATGCTGTCGGCTTCGTCGAGGATGATGAGTTTTTGGCGGCCCGGGGGGAGGGTGACTTTTTTCTGGGCGAAGGATTTGATGCGGTTGCGGACGACGTCGATGCCGCGTTCGTCGGAGGCGTTGAGTTCGAGGACGGCTTCTTTGTAGGCGGGGCCGAGGAGTTGGCGGGCGAGGCAGAGGATGGAGGTTGTTTTGCCGATGCCGGGCATGCCGCTGATGATAACGTGGGGTAGGTTGCCGTCTTTGGCGATAATTTTGAGACGCTCGATTGTTTCGGTGTTGCCTACTATGTCGTCGAGGTAGACTGGGCGGTACTTTTCGACCCTGGAAAAGAGTTAGTTGTGGTGATAGTGGTGGGGAGAATGAGGGGCTATACCAGGGGAGATCGTAACCGCTAGCGTTAGGGTTGGATTTGATGCCATTGTTTGCTGCGGAGGAGGATGATTCTGCTTTCGACATCGTAGGTGGTGTCCAGTATAGATACAATCGATCAGTGCACAAGATTCTCAAGAGATCTGATATGACGCGCCACAAACGCGTTGTCTTCAAAGGGACAAGCTCCCGCAAGTCAAGCTTTTTAGTGGCCAGCTTGGCATTGGAGGCTGACAGGAGACATCTTCCATCAATCATCAATGGACTTTAAACGGTGCAGGTTCTATTGATTCTCCAACTGCACGTCTGGGAGTCCTTTCAGGCATAGTGCTTAGTGAAGTCTGGCCCAATGATCGACATCAAAGCTGCCTGAAACATTGTGTCTCCATTCTTGAAACAAACAATGGACACGGTCAACCTATTGTGCATACTCTGGATAGCACCTGGTGCTACGAAGTGTACAGATCTCTATTCAGGTAATACCTTTTGGTCTAAAAGTATTGCATTGACTCAGGCGCACTCCTTATTGGGACCACTGTCAAATGTGATCCTTCGTACTCGTATAAGAATAGTACAGTAGTTAGAACCTAGTAGAGGTGAGGAGCAGATTCGTAAGTGAAGATCTCAGCCACAGCAGAATGACGTGCCAAGCCGGTTAGGGCAGCGGCGACGAATCATCAACGTGCCGCCGCCACTCGGTCCACATGGAAATCGTTTCCTTTGTTTCGACTTTGTAGGAATATTCCACTATCAATCATCACCAAGTCATTTAACCTTACCAAAGTATCGCCATCACATGTGAACGAGGTACCTCAGCCTCCAAGTACGGCAACTTGAGTGGTCACAGGTGCATCATGCTTGCCGGAAATCTTCCAGTCCCAGAAACGGCTAGAGGATTCCGAGGATTACGTCGCCCTTACGCACGGCAACCCTTTGGCTGACGTACTCCTACCCCAATGAGCCTCCATCTCTTGCATTCGCCACGGTCATGTCTTGTGTCTTTGCAAAAGAGACAAGTCTCGCTTTTCTTATTCGTGCTTTTCCTAGTGTCCACGTTCACTTACCCACCAGGTTATAGTACCATAGCCTTCCATTCCTTTTAGGATGTACTAATACCCTGCACGCTCGCCGCGTCAGCTCTTTCTTTATCAATAACACCTTCTCTCTCCCAGTCTCTACCCTTCCACAAATCTTGCATCGCTTCAACCTTGAAATCACTCATTCCTTCGTGTCTTGGGAGATCAATTAGACAAGGCTGAAACAACATCATTAGAATCAGATCTTTCGATTGATCTTCCCGCGCACCAAAAGCGCTCCAACCAAGTATCACTGACTACAAGATACCAGACGATCCGACATGAAAAGCCTCACAGCCACTGCTCTGGTAGCAGGACTCTTGGCCTCAGGCTCAGCGGCCCTCAACCTTATCAAACGAGATACACCTAACGTCATCGGTCTTGACATTACGAGGAGGCATATCGCAGATCCAGTGAAGAGAGATGGACTCCGCCGACGGCAGTCGCAGACAGTCACAGAAACCTTAGCCAACGACGGCACACTCTACTTTGCAAACGTCAGTGTAGGAACGCCTGGTCAGAATTTCGCATTACATATCGACACTGGGAGCAGCGACTTGTGGGTAAATGTACCCAACTCAGAAATATGCATGGAGCGAGGGGACCCTTGCTCGTTATCGGGCACCTACGACGCAAACTCTTCCTCCACCTACAAATATGTGAACTCCCTTTTCAACGTCTCGTACGTGGACGGCTCTGGAGCCACGGGTGACTATGCTACGGATACGGTCAGCATCGGTGGCAAATCATTAACGGACCTACAATTCGGTATTGGATATGACTCCAACTCAGCAGCAGGCATACTGGGTATTGGATACACCGCAGATGAAGCGCAGGCCGACTCGGCTAGGCAAAAGAGCTATCCAAATCTTCCCCAAGCAATGGCCAATGGTGGATTGATCCAATCCAATGCGTACTCTTTGTGGTTGAATGACCTCGATGCAAATACTGGATCGATTCTTTTTGGTGGCGTGGATACAGACAAGTTCACTGGGTCCTTGGAAAGCGTTCCAATCCAGAAAGAATTTGACACGTACGCCGAATTTCTCATCACTCTGACCAGTATGGGCCTCACAGACGGCACGACTACTCAGAACTTGACGACAGATCTACCCACTGTTGTGATCCTAGACAGTGGAAGTAGTTTGACATACCTGCCCAACGACCTGACCAGCGCCATCTATTCCGCTCTGAATGTCCAATATGATGAAGAGCAGCAATTAGGCGCTTGCAGCTGTAGCCTTGCAAACGAAAACATCACGGTAGACTTCACCTTCACCTCGCCCACCATCTCCGTGGCAATAGACGAGCTTGTCATCAACACGAACTCAGGCACGAGCGAAGATCGCGAGGACCCGAACTCCGAGGGTGGCCAATCCGGAGGTGGTGGACAATCGCTCGATTGCGTCTTCGGCATTGCTCCCGCAGAAGGAGAGACACCCGTCTTAGGCGATACCTTCCTCCGATCCGCCTATGTGGTATACGATCTAGCGAACAACGAAATCTCCCTCGCACAGACGGATTTCAACGCCACTGATTCCAATGTCAAGGAGATTGGAACAGGCACTGCCAGCGTCCCTGATGCCACGCCCGTCGCCAACGCTGTCCAAGCCGCCGTCTCCCAGACCGGCGGTGCTAGGATAGCTGTTTCCGGTACGGGTGGTTCGCCGTTCGCTACTACGACAAGTACGGTTACTAGCGGCGCTGCATCAATCTCAAAGAGTGTGTCGTATGGAGGCCTCCCATTATTGACTGCTGCGGCTGTTCTCATGGCCGCGTTTGCTGCATATGCGTGATGTCATTCATTCATCCAGATTATATTGGCAACTATTATGAAGTAACATGAATTGGTATAGAGCGTGCATTGGGTTGGGCGTCACCGTTATGTTGCATAGCATTGGGAGGGAAATGGGAGTGAGTTTGTTGGCAGGATATCCCTACCTTACCTTAGGCTTCAGAACAGACATTGTACATAGCAACATGAAATATATATAATCGATCAAGCCCCAAAGATTGATTGATGCTCTTAACGTTTCAATTGGGAGAGCACGCTTCTTCCTATGATATGATGCCCTGTACGTAAGATATAAGTGACTTTGGGAAAGTGAGTTTGCGGGATTGCCTACCTCAGGCTTCATTCAGGCAAGACATTGTATACGCATAGTACGGAATATAATCGTATCAAGCCCCCGAAAATTATACGCTTTTGATATTGTGAAAGAGTCGCGCGCTTTTCTATGATTTGATTCCCTGTACGGAGGGTATGAGACCGCTTAGCTATCTCCTTTTTTCTCTGTCTTATCAGAAATCGTTGAGCGCTTCTATTCTATGATTCCCCTGTACGGAGGGTATAAGTTCCGCTTAAACATCTCCATCTCCTTCTCCGTCTAAAAGTAGAAATCGTTGAGTTTCATCTCAGCCACATTTCATCTCATTTCATGCAACCCTGAGCCGCCACCACTCCTTTTCCTTTTCTATATAACACGACACATCACTTACTTCAGCCCCTCCTTCTCAGCAAACTCCCCCAACCACGCACACAACCTCTCCACCTTCTCCACCCCCACCGCATTATAACAACTCGCCCTCACCCCCCCCACACTCCTATGCCCCTTCAGTCCCAACAACCCCCTCTCCTCCGCTCCCTTCAAAAACTCTTTCTCTTTACCCTCATCACCCCCCTTGATCCTAAAACAGATATTCATCCTCGAGCGACAACCCAGGAGGGGGACGATGTTGTAGATTGTGGGATAGGAGGAGAGGGTGGAGTAGACGAGGGAGGATTTTTTAGCGGAGAGGAGTTCTTGGCCGAGGAGGGGGGGGGAGGTGGTGGAGTGGGTGGTGAGGAGAAGGGAGATGATTTGGGAGGAGATCCAGATGGAGAAGATGGGCATGGTGTTGTAGAGGGAGGAGGAGAGGGAGAGGGTGGGGTAGTGGAGGATTGCTGTGGGGGGGGAGGGGGGTCAGTTAGGGGGTTTGTTTAGGGGTGCTGATAAAGAATTTGGGGGTGGGGGGGGGGGGGTTTGATAGGGGGGTTTTGAGTAGGAGAAACGTACTGGGAGGTGACCAGATTCCAACTGCGTGGAGGAAGGAACTGGATGGCTGGGTAGTGAGGATGTCTTTGCGAACGATCACGAATGTGAGATCCGTGATACCGATGTTCTTTTTTCTCGGGTCAGCGAGGAGTATAAAAAGTCACTTGCTTGCTGTTCTGGCTTACTTTTTGGGCACCGCCATATATTACTGCGTACTTGCTCACGTCGACTCTTCGGCTGAGAAAATTGGAGCTCATGTCGGCGACTATTAGTCGCTCCTTTTGAGATGCGGTTTCCAGTTGAGGGGGAAATTGGGGGAATTCGACACCATCCACTGTCTGCAGAAAAGGTTAGAAAACTTGTTCCTTGCTTTAGATGATTTGCTATTATATCTCGTAATCTGCTCACCTCGTTGTCGCAATAATAAACAAAAGCACTCTCATCATTGCCATAGACTTCGTTCGGGGTAAGATTCCACCCCTCCTCAGGGATATTGTCAAATTTTCCCTTCTCAGACGTTTTCCGTGCATCAACCACTATATTCACAATATCTTTTCCCAAAGGTTCCACTAATTTGGCCGCTTCTTGCGAAGCCTTCAGAGACCAAGAGCCAGTAAGGATATAGTCAAGACGTAATTCCGTTCTAACTTCCCTCCTCACCCGTTCAAGGATTCTCCTCTCATCCGAATCCTCCTCCTCTATAGCTTCCCTCCTCCGCTTCTCGACCCACATGGCAATCATATTAGATACGATTGCAGAGAACTGGCCAGATCCACCGCCATGAGACAGCATGATTTCATAATTATCTGGAATCTCAAGGATTTGCGTCAGAGCAGCTTTGGTATCGGCAAGGATCTTGGTGGCTTCTGGCGAGCGGTGGGAGATTTCTGCTAGACCAAGGCCGCTGTTTTCATAGTTGAGAAAGGCTTGTGAAGCTGCTAATGCTATTTGGTTGTCTAGACCAGAGGGGCCAGCACCGAAGTAGGCGATTTCTTCCCTTGACGGCATCTTCAATTGATGCTCCAACACAGTACGAATAAGAGTGAAGAATCAATGGCTCAACAGTCTATAAATTTCACGATAGCAGACGATATAAGAAAGACGTATTTTTCTACCCGTGCAAGCCCGGGGAATAATCTAAGAATTTTGAGTCATAATACCCCGAAAGCAAAGAAGTCTTAGTTATGCCGCACGCTACCATGAAGATTCAAATTCCCAATTGTAGAGGGTCAGGTGATTGAGGTCTTGCTTGTATATTACACAGGACCACGTACATGTCCCAAGGTGTGAACAGTAGTTGAATTAAATAGTTGGAAATGCACAAGACTCTGGTCGCAACTGCCTTAGCAGCGGCGGCCGCAATCGAACCTAGAAGGTGTTCAAAGCGGACCCCGGAATCGACATGTGCCTCCTGAGCGCCGGTCCCTAAACATGAAAGATCTTGGTTTCTCCAGGGTCAGATCTCATCGCCTAGGCTGTCCATCGTAAGCGGAGATCTCGACGGTTGGCTCGCCATGGGGTGACATCGGCCGCGCCTTCCAACATCGCCCAATGACGTCTCCCCGAATCACAGCTGCAACCCCCATGATCCTCATAACTTCACAAACCACATCATGGCTTCAAAGACTTCCAAGATCCAGAAGACAATAGCACGACAGCAAGAAAAGTATACCCTCTTTCGCTCCCTCTCCAACCATTCCAACTCACCCCCAACTCCACCCCGGCCCTTCAACTATGCGCACATGTATTAAGAAATGAATCGCTAACCCTCACTTCCACCTCCAGAATCTCAGAAGGAAACTATTACGAAGCCCACCAACAAATCCGCACCATCACCGCCCGCTACGTCAAAGCCTCAGACTGGGACTCCGCAATTGATGTTCTCTACAGCGGAGCCTTAGCGCTTCTAAAAGCGGGCCAGGGAGGTAGTGGTGGGGATTTGGGATGTTTTCTCGTTGAGGTGCTGGGGAAGAGTGAGAGGGGGTGTGGGACGGCGGAGAAAGGTGCGTACTGGGGTTCTACATTAGAGGGAAGAGAGGAATTGGGGGCAAGGCTGACGTATTGGGGGTTGGGCAGGGAAGTTGTTGGATGTTCTAAGGGCGTTTCCGAAAGATGAGCCTACGAAGAAGAGATTTGTGAATGAGATGATTGCGTGGAGTGCGAAGGCGGGGGAGTATCCGAATGGGGATCCTGAGTTGCACCATGTTGCTGGGACATTGTTCGCTGAAGGTATGAGCGATCTGTCTTGATTCGTCTATGTTTACTATTGCTAATGTACCTTTTCCACCTTTGCAGAGGGCGACGTTTATGACGCTGAGAGACATCTTGCTCTGGGGACCAAGGACTCAGCTGAACAACTCGCTAAGATCGAATATGACTGGTACATGCAAGATGATTCCCACACAGCCGCCCTCTATGCTGCTCGAGCAATCTTTCCCTATCTTCTGACGCACAACCTCCGCTCCGCAAACAAAGCCTACTTGATCTTCACTTCGCGTCTCAGCTCGGCCAATAAGTCACTCAGCGTGCAGGAAGTCAGTAGCACAAGCTCCGACATGCGCGTATATCCTTCGTTGCCACTTCTGAATTTCCTTGGCCTTTTGCTACTGGCTGTGCAGAGGGGAAGCTCGGATCTGTACAAGCAGTTGGCAAAGCATTATGCGCCGTATGTTAAGGATGTAGGGACCTGGGACGATGCGCTAGCGCAAATTGGGGAGATGTATTTTGGTATCAGGATACCCAGGCAAGGGAATCCGTTGTTCGACATGATGTCTGGAATGATGGGCTTTGGAGGAGGAAGTCCAAAGCCAAAGCCGAAGAAGGTGGAGGCGCCGACTCCGCCGGCTGAAGGTCTTGATTGATATACCTTGCTCGGGCAAGCTAGTTGGATAGATGAATTGTATGATCGTGAAGCGTCTCTTGTGTGGATATAGCATAGGGTCTGCGACGTATATTCAACCACCTGAAGTTTGCTGTTCTGCTTCAAACATCCAATTGTCCTTGTCCAAAGAAGCTACCACTCCTCTGAGTTTTGTTTGGACCGCTGCGTAAAGTTCTAATAGACATCAGTATTAGCCTGGACATCTCATGCGCAAATCCACTCCCACTACTCACCAGCTGGATCACTGGGTTGCAAATGCTTATCCTTCCACATTTCCAGCAGCCTGGCTTCCTGCCCTACCGCCATGTTAGCAAGGATCTTCGTCCATTTACCCAATCTCAAACGTACTCTCTTTCTCCATGGCTGCTTCATCCTCTTCTTGCATTTGTTCCTCGTCTAGAGGCGGTAACAGCGGGATATCGACCTGGTAATTGCCATTGCGGTCCTTCACCACGATGTCTGAACTGTTGTCTGGTAAGGGTTCCTGTAGCGTGCTTCCTGACATGGAAGTGGAAGTGCTTGTTGGTCGTCTGCTGAGCTGGTGGTGGAAGAGGTTCCGGCGGACGTTGGTTTTGCTACTGTGAGTGGATAGCGATGGGGCTGGCTTGGAGGCCATGTTAGAGATTGCTGTTGTTGGGGACTACGTGAAGTTGGTGATCCGAGTGGAGAAGCTGAACGAGTATCCTACTGTCGCGAACCTTGGGTTAATTCTTGGTGAGGTGCGCGCCTCAGGCGGGTGATAGTCCTACAGCTAGCTGCACCTCTAGGCCAGTTGAGCTACCACGAAAGGCTGAAGAATCAGCACGCACCGTTGCTGTCTCAACTCATAAGAACGCGCTGCAGCGAACTATCGTCGCATGATGTGAAGCAACTACTGGAGTCAGTTCTGGTATAGGACTCGTTTGTTTCCATGAAATGCAACACAGAATATGGCACTCATACGTTCAACGGATTTCCTTTATGCCCCAACCAAGACGAACCGAAGGCACCTGACCGGAGCATCGAGCAACGAAAGTCAGGTGTACTGACGCAAAGAGCAATTTAAACATGCCTCAAAGTTCTGATAGGATTGGGGGAACAAGCAACGAGAAAGAGCAACATGGACTCTTCGTCCTTTATCCCTTCTCTGAAGACGTGGATATCAACATGGAGTACATTGCTCGCAACACTCCGCTCCATGCCGGCTACTGACGCAGATCTTCCAGCATCGTCTTCGTGCATGGCTTAGGAGGCTCGAAAGATGGTACCTGGACCGCGGACAACTCGGTGATGTGGCCTCGAGACCTTGTCCCTCAAGTGATTCCGACCGCGAGAGTCATGACTTTTGGTTATGACTCTAAATGGGCCTTCAGTCCAAGCACCGCTGATATCAAAGACTTCGCGCTCGACCTGTTAAATCGCTTACGTTCAAAGCGTTGGTCGGCAAAGGTGAGTATTAAAAATCGAGGTTTGTTCCAAACCAATGGACTTACAACAATAGGCTATGCAAAGACCGATTATCTTCATTTGCCATAGCTTAGGCGGCATTGTCTGCAAGAAGGTACCTATGTTCATGCCCATTTTCGCCAGACTAGGATAGATGGTAAAAGAATTATAGGCGCTCATCCTAGCACGATCTGAGCACTACTATACAAATATCTTTGAGAAAACGACGTCGATATTTTTCTTTGTATGCTTTAATACCATCTCACCGAGACATTTCCATTGTTAATTCAGAATAGGGGACCCCCCATCGCGGTTCTCGCGTTGCCAGTTGGGCAACTGTGATGTCGAATTTTATCAATACGTGCCCATTCTACCACCCTCTTCGCAGACAGCTTCTGTCGGACCTATCATTGAGCTCAACCATCTTGGCAGACATATCAACGTCCTTCACAAGTCTGGCTTCGAACATTGAAATCAAATCATTTTACGAGACGTCCGGAATGCCTCCCCTCCAGGGGCTCGTAAGCACTTATATGTATACTACGCACTTCAAGGACTATCAATTCTGATCATCTTTATCCAGGTTGTCGAAAAAGATTCTGCCATCTTGGGTTTTCCAACAGAGCAACGCATCCCAATATCCGCAAATCATAGAGAAATAGTACACTTCACTAACATTGAAAGTCAGAAGTTTGATCTCGTCAAAACTGCTTTGCAAGAATTGAGAGATGGGGGTCCGATGAATCTCCAAGACCTAAGGACGGGTATGTCCCTTTATGTTCAATCTATACGGTAGCAATGCTGAAATAACTGTTCGCTAGCTTTCATGTACTTAGCTGGCGTAGCTGGCGGGGAGGACCCGTTGAAGAACTACGACACTGGCGTACTCGGTGTCGCGGATTATGACCAGCAGCTTTCAGAGATCTCTTTGCGAGCGCCTGGTACCTGTGAATGGCTCGCTCTTCATCCAAGCTTTTCTGAGTGGATGAGGGCTGGCTCGTCTGATGTGCTCTGGCTCCGTGGTTACCCTGGAGTTGGCAAAAGTGTTATCACCAAGTATCTAATAATGAGCGTTGTCGGATCGCCTTACGTCCGCTCTAAGAGGAATGCAACTCCCCGAGAGATCAACGACTCATTCCACACACAGTTCCTGGCTTACTTCTTCTGCAACGAAGACAATGCCGCATTACGTTCTGAATCGACCATCCTTCGATCCATATTACATCAATTCTTGCTTGCAGCACCACTTGAAGTTACACAAGTCTTGACCTCTTTTAGAAGCGCTGTAACTCAATCTCGCAGCTACAGATTCTTGGATTCGATCTCTGCTCTTTGGGATGCCATCAAAGCTGTCGTGGTCGCAATTAGCTGGAAGGTCACTTACCTTGTATTCGATGCGCTGGACGAGATGACGCCAGAGAGCCTGCACAGCTTCACGGTTGGGCTTCGGGATCTCATGGATACGCTGTCTCCGCAAATCATGCCGAGGGCACTCAAAGTGCTCATCACAAGCCGTCCGACGGAAGTCGTTGAACGAAGCATTTCTCCAATCTCGATAGCAGTCAAAAGTGAGGCGGATGTCCGACATCTCATCGAAGGCTGGGCTAATGATTTGGGTCAACGTCATCGTTTCTCCGAGGAGACTTGCCTTGAGGTCATCACACGCATGTGTGAGAAGGCTGGAGGTATGTTCCTGTGGGCATCCTTGGCCTGGGAACAATTGTGCGAAGGTGCTTCCAAGGAAAGTCAGTTCCTTGCAAATCTGAAAAAAGCGGAAGCCTTGCCAGCAAATTTGGATGCTCTGTACGAAAACATCCTGAGTCAGCTTGACAGTCACAAATTGTTGCTCACTTTGCAAGCTTCCCCTTGGCTACTGGCGGCTACAAGACCACTACATACCAATGAGCTGAGATATGCAATAGCGTTTGATACGCACGGCAATGATATTCTAGATGGCCTCAAAGTACTCAAGGAAGCCGATCTTAGAGATCTTTGTCCAAGCCTCATCAACGTGAATGAACGGGGATACGTATCATTTACGCATTCTTCCATTAGGGATTTTCTTTTCCATCCCAAAACCTCAGAAAGGTTCCGCTTCGATCCACAAACAGTTCATGAGAAACTTGCTGTTATCTGTCTGCAATACCTAAGCCTAACAGGATTCGATGCAGAAGGCGCCAGGAATTATCTGCGGTCTCACAATGTCCGTACCGAAAATGAAATGGTAGATCTCGTAGCTCAATTTAATTTGCTAGGATATGCCTCGGCAAATTGGTATCTGCATGCGAGAGTCGTTGGGCAAAGCCTGAAAATCTGGAAATGTTTTGATGCATTTCTTGAAAATGCTGCAAGCGTCAAGCTCTGGCTCATGCTCTGCCTGTATGACGACTCCGTGTCCGCCCAGCAAGGGTGGTCTACCAATGACAATAATCCAGTGCCTCCCTCCATTCACATAGCAGTGTTTTTGGAAAATATCTACCTAGTGGAGATGCTAGTCCGAGAAAAGCTCCCCAAAGGTGGGATCAATGCGGTCAATTACGGATGGATAAACGCAGATCCAATATATCGGAAGCCAAACTTTCCTAAAAATGGTAGCGTCCTCCATTTCAAAGATCTGGATCTCGAAATGACAAAATGTCTCATACGCTTAGGTGCGGACATCGGGCTTCGAAATACCAGTGCCCAAAATCCTATTCAACTGGCAATGCATGAACGGAATCAGGAGCTTGGAGTGATGCTTATTGAATGTGCGCGTGAGAGGGACCCGTCCGTATTGAAGGACAACAACAAGCTTTTGCTCGAAGCCGTGGATGTAACAATGCCAACAATACTCAATATCATACTTGACGATGAAAGTTTCGATTTAGCCAACACCAGCTTACTGCAAGGAGAACGCAGCATCTTAGGAGATTATATTACCACGCCTCTCGACCATGCTTGCTTATTTGGTTTGGAGACCAGCGCGAGGATTCTGATGACCCATCCAAGAATGATAGATGCTCAGCTCAAGGTTGAATGGGGACCCTGGAGGCAGAATCCTACCGGCGTTGCCTTTCTGACCACAATGCAGGGCTGGCGTGATCTAACCTTCATCGCACTTCAAAACTTTCCTACAAGCATCGCATCTGAACGTGATCTGGACGGGAGAACGATTCTTCACCATGCAGCAATGGAGGAATGGCATGAAGTCCTTGACCTCTGCATTGAGAAACTCTCCACCCCAGAACTCAATATCCAGGACAAAAACGGCATGACCGCCCTTCACTACGCAGCCAAGATGCGTAATTGGTACGGTTCGGAACGGCTGCTGGAAGCTGGCGCATTTACTCTCATGGAAGACGTTGAAGGCAGAACCCCTGGCCACTCCGCAGCTGAGGCTGGATCGGACCGTGTCCTACGCCTCCTGCTGAACAAAGGTGCCATAGCAATCGGGTTCTTTGACCAGTGGAGAAGGACAGTCCTACATTATGCTGCGACTTGGAACCTAACCTCAATTGTCGAGTCTTTGATCGAGCTAAATCCCGAAAGCGTCAAAGCGAAAGACCGGGATGGACGAACGGCAGCCCACATGGCCGCCCTTTTTGGCTCTACGGCCACACTCTCTGTCCTCCTGTCCACGCATCTCATCGACATTAACGCCTCAGACGGACACGGCCGCACCCTCCTACACTGCGCCGTGGAGAGTCGCATTACTTCCTGCATCGATGAACTTCTTTCTCGCGATGGAATCGAGCTGAATCCACTTGACCGATCATTGAAGAGTCCTTTCGATGTTACCGCTTCATTCAAAGAGGAAAGCCACACCACTACTATCCAGGAGACGTTAAAAGAGGCGGGTTGTAGACCCGGGCTTTGGAGACCACGCAGAAGTGATGGACAAGAACTAGAGGAAATGAAAGAGGTGGACGAGAAGTGGCCTGATGATTGGCAGATGATAATTCCAGGCAGCTGGCCGTGGCCAGACGATTCGCCTGAGATTATGGATACTAGTGATTGATGCGATGTCTCGAATGGGAAATGTCGAACTTGCTTTATGGATTTGGATGCTCTCAGCGGAAATACTAGTGCTGTGGATGGGAGGATTCTGGTGTCAAACAGGAACGCAACTTTATCTGCCTACGCAAATGGTGTTGATACTGCAAGGAGAAGAGTGGACGGGATTCCTAGAGGAGACTGCCATGTGTCCCCTGAAAGGAGACCCCCTGAATATATTTTGACTTTGATCTCTAATATGAGAAGATGGCGCATAAGGGATGTATATGAAGGGATTGTTAAAGTTAGGTTTCAATAGTGGATAATATTTATCAAGTACTTATTAGGTTCCTGAGAAGTTATAACTAGAAAGTAAAAGACTTTAAATCTATAATTCTAAAGGGTATTATCTTTAACAACTTTTCAGGTGTCAGCTCTAAATACACGACTTATGCTCCATTCTCTTACCGTTTCACTCGTCAATATCATCGATCTGCGGCCTAACTCCAATCCCACACCTTGCAACATGTAATCATCTTCCACCTTATCCAACAGCTTTCCCTCCATAATCTCGCGAGCCTATGTTCCCAGAGAGACGAAGTACAAAATCTGCCACTGACGGATACTTAAGATTCAGTAGGAAAACCGCCATCCCAACACTTCTCAGCAAAAGCTTTCACGCGTCTCGTCTTTCGATATTTACGGCCCTCCTCCGATTCGTTTCTCATCGAGTAGGAACAGGACTAGCTCTTCTATCTTTATGTGAATTGCAACCGGATAGCTTCTCTAATGAAAGGCAGCTTCTGCTTCGCCACGACATTGACATCAAAATCAGCTAGGGAAAGCTATTGATGTTATTTTGAGCAATTTGATACCATAATGGGGCACACAAAGAGGTTATCAAGTCAATGGTGAGTTCATCCTGCTCCTCACTTCAACGCTAGTTCTAGCTAAAGCGGCAATACCCGTCCAACTGAACAGAGCCTTGGCGTGGGGCAAGCGCCTCTAGCGAAGTGCATGTGTTTTGCCCAATATCCTTCTAGGTAACTGAGTCCTTTATTCTCTGAAGTTTACCACCGGCGCTCTTGTATAAACAGTATTTGCTAGAGCGCTTTCAGCTTAAATGCATACTGCATTAGCGATGTAATTACCCAGCTTAGCAAACAAGATGGACAACTTTGCAATTCACCCAGTGAGCAGATTCGCCGGTTCTAGTGCAGCGATACGAAGGCCAAAAGTACGTATAATCTACCGTGTTCACGAGTCTGATCATTGAGAGGCACCTCAGGAGATTGCATACTTCTCCTATGATGACAAGCATGATTTCTACATCGATGAGAGATCATTGCGTTATTACTACCCACCAAGCATTGGTGCAGATCTATCAAAGGGCTTCGAGTCTTTCCAGCAGCTGGATGATACTGCAGATGATCACTTGGATAGTCTTTTGAGGACGATTATCGACCTTGAGCGACGCACTGGTACCAAATGTGCTGCAGATATCATAACGTGGCGAGGGATGATGACAAAGGCAAGTATGAAAAAATGATGAGAAAGAGACTTGTTGCTGATTCTGGCAGATTATGGCTACCCCTTTTGATAACATGAACGGGTATGTTTCGCTGTTGCGGTGCAAATGGCATTTTCTTACTGAAATCTATAGATTTGAGATGAATGCAACCAGATTCCAAGTGGGCAAACCCAAGGCCACTGTGGCTTCTAGTCCGTGTCATGGCTGACTTCGTGGGGTGCTAAAGGACAGCATGTAAAATTCTAGAGATAAGCTGCTATGAACAAGTAGGCTGAGACGTGTAGTTTCATTGAGGAGAATCACGAACACAAATTGGAGTCCAGGAAAGCGCAGCACGGCCAACCTTCTCGGCCTGGAGCCCCTTCACAAGATCTTATGAGTTATTGGGGTACATTTTGCTGTCCATATAGCTTGAGACTAGCTCAATTGCTCACAGGTTACAAATTTGAGACTTTGTCCCTGATACCTGATCAGTGGAATTCAACACCTCGAGAATTCATCGAGAGCCGCGAGGAGATGGTGGTGAATAATCATGCTCAATATTGCTCCGTCGTCAGAACGGGGATTGGCAAAGCAAGATTAGTCATTGGTGGTGAAGTCGACGCACGTAAGTCGAGTGATTCTCGAAAGCCGTTGTGTGCCGTTTGCTAACTTTGTAGTGTGGGATTGCAAACCCGAGAACAAAGATGAACCCATCAACTGGGTTGAATTGAAGACTTCAGCCGAGATAGAAAATGACAAAGATGTGCTGAAGTACGAACGCAAGCTCTTAAAGTTTTGGATACAGTCGTTTCTGTTGGGCGTACCCAAGGTTATCGTGGGTTTTCGGGATAGGAATGGAATCTTGCGAAGGCTTGAAGAATTGGAAACGAAGAATATCCCAGGTCTAGTAAAGAAACGGGGCAAAGGTACTTGGGATGGCAACCTTTGCATCAATCTCACCGCTAGCTTCTTGGAATGTAGGGTTTCCTGATCGAACGTCAATATCGCATTGGCTGACTGTTGTCAGGGCTCAAGCAGAAAATCACCAGCGAAGGCGTCTGGCGGATAAGACGCAGGGAGAGGTCGCCTATGATTGAAGTATTCCAAACTGAGGAATCCGGACACGGTGACATTCTCTCTCGCGAGTTCATCGAATGGCGTCGCGCTGGTAGTACGGATGACGTCGACGTGGAGACTGCCAGGGCTCGCTTGTTAGACTCGATCAATAACAGTCAATCATAGCTCATTGTTCATGACGTGTCATTCGTGGTTATCTTTTGGATACAAAGCCCGCCAGTCGACTCTTGGTCGTACAGCGCTCTTGTGTCCTTTACTTTTAAGATGGCTGACCCACTGCCCTTCAGACATCAAAGTCTTATCACAAGCCTCACAGTACGTCGCAGCTATGGGTTCTCCTTTAGTCACGGTGAGGGCTTCCTCGGCTGCATTAGATAATGACTCCGGCTCAGGAAGCGCAGAATTACAGAGGAATGCCTCCGTAATGTCTCCGGCTTTCTCTTCTACATCCTGTGACCATCGTGTAAGGTCGGCAGTATCCAACAGAAAAAACCTATGACTATAATCTGCGCTAGCGATTGCGCGCTGTAACCTCAATTTGATCCATCGTACTTGCCGCTTAGCATACTGTTTTGTTGCTACTTTTGTACGCTCAATGCCCTCCTTTTTAAGTCTTTCCATGTCTTTTCCGTGCATGAGATATGGTAGATTCTCCTTGAATCCAATAGCAACCCATATCCCACGCGTCTGGTCAATATTAATCCCCTGTTGCTCTTGGTCCAGGAGGAATTTGTACATCGACTCAACCTCGCTCAATAGACCATCCAAGACCATAGCATCGACACGCTTCTCAAGTCTTGCATTGAGGACGTCTGGGTCGGCATGAGTCCAGAAAATGAGAGTATCGTAATGTAGCTCGGATTGTGATTCCATACCAGAGCGCTGTTCCACGCCGTCAGGGGAACCGGTGGGGTTCCCACCAAACTGGTCATATTCTGAACGAAATTTGGTTGTCATTTGGCGTTGTTGATCATAGACTTCGGAAGCCTTCTTGCCTGTTGTCAACCAGATCTCCAAACTGCGTCTAATTTTCCTCCTCTCCTTGGGATGCCATCGCTGAGCCATGATAGGATCGACCCTCCGAAGTTCTTCCAACATATCCTCCGTACTTGCATTGAGGATCGGCCACTGTCTTTTCTGCTCTTCATGATCAACATGCTCAGTTTCCACCTCTGTAAGCACGGCATCCTTGAAAAGAAGAGATTGTGTGTAATAGTGTGTTCCTCCAACCAGGATTGGCAATTTGTTTCTAGACCTTATCCCTTCTATTATATTATTAGCTCGATTGCGGAACTGTTGGACAGTCCATGGTTCTTCGTCTAATTTAATGCACCCTAGCAAATGGTGCGGTATTCCCTTCCTCTCTTCCAAGGATATCTTGTTCGTAGTGATCGGCAACCCATCGTACATTTGTAATGCATCTCCATTGACGACCTCGCCATTGAAGCGTTCGGCCAAAGCCACGGCAAGCTGTATGTATATTGTATCAGCTTCTGGCTTGTCAAGCGAAGGGGAGGTGACTGACTTGGGATTTACCAGTTCCGGTAGCGCCGACAATTGCAATCAAGGGTTTTTGAGACAGTGCAGGGGACATGTCAAGCCGCCGCAGTACCTCAGGCAACATAGGTAGAACTTTTCGTGGAGAGGCAACGCTGCCTACCTTGAGCGTTTTCGCCGAAGAGTCACGTCCGAGGTAAGAGAATGGAACATAAGTCATGCATAGAGCTAACAATCGATAAGTCGATCCTGATATTACCCCTAAAATTGTAGCTTTGGAGGTTTCTAACCCTTTCATATATCATTTTCGCACTTAGTAAGCGGATAATAAAGATATTTGCTAAGTATTGAACCCAACTTTGACATTCCCGTTCATATGCATGACTGACTTCCATGCATTTGTTCAGAATCTCGATTTTGACTTTGATCTTATCACCACAGCGGGAGATCAGCAGGTCCGAGCCGCAGGGGCCGGATAATCCCGCATCTCGAGTCATCGAGTCATGATACAAGTTGTTCCCAATTGCTCGGTTCCAAATAATCGGTGTGTCCAATCAGCCTCAACACCATTCAATGACGATCTCTAATGGAAGTCCCGAAGAGCAAGCTCCTTCGATAGAAGTCAATAACCTCTCTTATGCTTTTCCGGACGGCTCATCTGGCCTCCAAAATGTATCTCTCAGTCTACCACCTAGTAGCCGGACTCTACTTATTGGGGGTACTTGTTACTTCCAATCTTTGGAAAAATAATCTTGTCTGATCGCTAATGACTTCCAGCAAACGGTGCTGGCAAAACCACCCTCCTCCGCCTCCTCTCCGGCAAGCGCATGGCCCCTACTAGGACCGTAAGCATCGCAGGCATCGATCCCTTCACTTCCGGCCTTGAGGGCGTCACCTACCTCGGACTTGAATGGGTACTCAACCCTATCGTACGCACAGATATCGACGTTCCCACCTTACTTGCCTCCGTAGGCGGCGACTACTACACTGAGCGCCGAGACGAATTAGTGCAAATTCTGGACATCGATACCGCATGGCGCATGCATGCTGTAAGTGACGGAGAGAGGCGAAGAGTCCAGCTCGCTATGGGGTTGTTACGGCCATGGCGGGTGCTGCTGCTTGATGAGATCACGGTCGATTTGGATTTACTAAGCCGGAGTAACTTTTTGGCTTTTCTGAAAAGGGAGACGGAGAGCAGAGCCTGTACTATTGTTTATGCGACACATATTTTGGACAACCTTGCTGGGTGGCCGAGCCATTTGGTACATATGCATATGGGGAAGTTGAAGGAGTGGGGAAATGTAGAGAAATTTGATATTGGGGGAATGAAAAAGAGTGGGAACAGTCAGTTGGGAGAATTGGTATTGACATGGCTGAAGGATGATCTGCGAGAGCGAGGCCCGAGAGGTGGAAGGTCAGGCGAGGGTAAGACATACGAGAGCCACGAGGGGAAAGGTGGCTATGGCAATGAGAAGAGGATACAAGATTGATATTCAGAGGAGAAGGCAATTTCAACATGCCAGAGTCCGAATTTGCAATTTCCGCACATCATAATTGCAGCCATTGATTGATTTAACGCTCAAATGTCAATCAAACCCGTGATTGAGAAGAGTCGAAACGAGCTGTCCTCACTGGCCACTGCTAAATGTAGGCCCTGAATTCCAACGCCTTTTTGGGCCTGGACTGGTCGCCATGCGAGCTTTGTAATCGATTTTGCAGGTTGCAGTCTGCCAATCCTGTTAACGGAATCAACTAAGAAGCGTACAAGTGCATTACTTACTCGACTTCGAGTGGGTGTTCTCGTTCAATGGACCTGGCAGGAACCTTGACAATGTAAAGGCCAATCTCACCAGTCTCAGTCCCCACGGCAACAATAACACATTCTTGCAATAGTATCGGAGAAATGTCGACAGCTGTAACAGAGGAAGACGCTGTGATTGTCACCATACACTCGATATGGGTGGCACTCATACTCCAGATCTTGACAGTCTTATCTCTACTAGCGGTAGCAAAGACCCTGCCAGCTTCAATTGGGGCCCAAGCAGCATGAAAGATCATTCTCGAATGGCCTTTTGGATTCGAATGCTTCAACAGATAGGTCTCATGGGAATTGACATCTCTCTCGAAGACAACCCATTGTCTGTCACGACCTACACTTAACAAGAATTGATCATCTTTCGAAAAACAAAGTGCAGTAACAGTCAAAGAGTGAGCTAATAGTGGGGGCTTGATCTGACGCCAGTCTTTGGTTTCGTACATACGTATGAGCGCATGATCAAGTGAGCTGGCTCTGCAAGAAGTTGCGACGAGCGAGCCGTCATGGCTGGCTGCAACGGCAGATATTTCATACCCGTGGCCATAGAGCTTCTCCCTTTCAGGCCACAGAGTGTATCTTGCCAATTGATCCTCGAAAGGCGGATGTATTGTTTCCAACGAATGGGCTTGAGTTACAGATGCGTTGAATAAGGGTTGTCCTGCGGCGACATCTTCACTCACTTCAGGTTCCCCGTCACTGACATCCTCTATCGCCTTGTTCGACAAACCTAGAACTGGAATATTTGCAGCCACTGGCAACTTCTCGTCGCCGCTCGTTTTGATTCCGCACAGTTGGTCTAGCAATTCTGCAGTGGCTCGTGGCTCGTCGAAGACACGCAGCAACTTTTCATCAGCACCTGAGATGATATGTGTTTGACCAATAGAGTCTATGCAATTCAAAACATAACCATGTATCTGTGGTCTGGCCATTTCATGCCAAGAGCGCCTTGTGCCATGCTTCCACGCAGCGTATAGTCGCGTTGTTTGATCAGATCCTGTAGAAACCAGGAATGAACCTTCTTTCGACCAAGCCACGTCCGCCACCGACTTGGTATGGCCGCTGATACCGACACCTTGAACCCAACGGTCTTGATTTGTATCGTAGCTCCACAGTCGCCAACTGCCGGTCCTTCCTAGACTGACCAAGGTATTACCATTTGGAGACCATAGGCCAATCCAAAAACCGCCGGTACTACCAGTTGCCGTTGTGGATCCTTTCTGTGCACTGATCTCACCAAGGCGTGTAGTACACACCCATACGCCAGAGCTTTCCTCCAATTGCCAGATCGCTATCGAGTTGTCGGCTGATGCTGAAAGTAATCTAAGTTGCTTATCATCGAGACGCCACGAGATGGTGTATATCCAGTCGTCATGACCTAGCAACAACGCCTCGAATGTAATTGCATAAGTGTATTGCGAAGCCTCAAGCATGTGAGCCTTGTTCGACAGCGTCTGCTCAAAACTGGCCAATAAGTCCCCATTTGTAGAGTTGGGCTTCTTTTCTCTCTTAGTAATACGCCACAACCTAATGTACTTATCTTGACTGGCGGTTGCCAAAAGAAGATCACTATCTTCACTAGAATTTTCCTTCGTAATAGCTATAGCTTGTATCCAATCTTCATGGCCGGTCAAAATAGCTTGGTGACGGAAATCACGGGTTTTAGAGGAAACATATATCTGAACAACATTTTTCGTACCTGCTGCAGCGAGTACGAGATCTTCAGAAGTGGGTAAACTATGTAACGCCAGCGAGAGCGGCGTGAAACGGGCTTGGGTCTGTACTGTCTGTAAAAGGTCGGCGTTAACCCATGCGTCTTGGATGTCAAGTCGCCAGATCTTGATCGTTGAATCAGCAGAGCCTGATACTATGACATTTGTGAACTTTGTAACAGCGAGACACTTTACAGGTCTTTCATGGCCATCAAGTGTAGCTATCGACTCAAAGACATCAGTATCCGCGGATCGAGCTCGCCATATCCTTATGGTCTTGTCCCCAGATCCACTTAAAATTATTTGAGGTTGGCCTGCCGCTGTTGGAAAGAACTGAACAGCATTGACATGATCCGTGTGACCACGCAACAGCCTTGTAATGCCCCGAAACTCGTTATCCTGTCTGCACAATGAGCATGCCTACAATATCGACCGAGAGTCTGGGATACCAATGGTCTCCATAGTGCTACATTTCGATCTGCGCCAAATGCAACTAGTCCACTCGTAATGTCCCAATCTGCTGCTGATGGGTGACGATTGCCGCCAACAGCGATGTATTCATTGTGGTACTCCACCATTGAAACGATTGATGGGCTTGAAAATTAGAGAAATAACCGAAAGTCGAGTCTTTTTTTGTACGCCAATTGCGCTTGGCAAACGCACTACGGTAATTTTTTAAAAAAAAATACTGTTTCATAGTTTACGATGTAGAAATCCTTGATATCATCTTGTCCCTAATCTAAAAGCACCAACACGCTAAAGGCTCTTATCCTGGAATTTCGTTAACATATATTAGTATGGACACCGATTCCAAAGGGGCCGAAGGTCTTCCAATAGTAATAGAATTCAGGTCAGCACCAATGTTTCAAATATGGATTGCACGGATCTAATCATGCATAGCGGTGGTCTAGAACTGCTCTTCTCAAATCAGAGGAAACACAAAGTTTCCTTACCTAGCAGGGATGGGAAGGGTCATCCAACCAATATGGCCTTTCTTGTACGGTATCTCTGCGATGATCTAATGAGTGACGCAAGGCAAGACATGTTCGTTGTGGATGGTACAGTGTAAGTCATACACTACTGGTTTAGAATCTCGGGAATTCTCAAGGTTGATCAATCTACAGGCGACCTGGAGTCTTAGTCTTGATTAACGATGCCGATTGGGAATTAGAGGGGGAAGATCAATATGAATTGAAGAAGAACGACAACGTTCTCTTCGTTTCTACGCTGCATGGTGGATGAGCTATGATTTCCATACGCAAGATGAGATTCAAATGGTCCAATCAAAGTACTTCTCGAAACGGTGAATCTTAATGAAAGGCACCTTTTTGTTCAATATACTCAGCACGAGCCCAGACTAACAACTTAATGGGAAGATTTTATCTATCAATCCCGGAGCGCCCTTTCTATCAATAAATTCTGCCCATCGCCAGGCTCCAAAGGAGTTGCGAGCCCATTGAGCGGGGTACCTGTTGCACCAGTGCTTGTCTTGGGGGTACTGGAATCTAACCCAATGGGAGTGATGGCTCCACTTGGAGGTACGGGAATCCTTATATCCTCCGGCGACGAAGGAATGATCTTCTCATGAATTCCCGGTATCTTAATTCTTGTGGCCTCGTTATTGTAACTTGCGGGGATGATCTCAATAATCTCGTCGCGAGGGAATAGGAGAGAGGGGATGTCTGTGGCGTTGCAAGCCATTAAATACCCATAGAGTACCCTAAGAACGCTTTCGTGCGCAATGATCAGGAGATCGTTCTGTTCTCGTTCTAATTCTAAAATTATGGGCTCGAGCCTTACGGCCAAATCGTGATATGACTATGAGAGCATTAGCTTCGTCGAGTTGATTGACAAGGCGAGATTCCCTACTTCAGCTCTTGGGTATCGATGGTGGTAAGGGTCAGCTTCGTGTTTCGCGACTTCCTCGGGATACTCCAACCTTATCCGTCTCTCCGATTTCTTCTCGCAAACACCTGGGTTGAGCTGGTTCATCTGCGATCTCTGACGCACTCTATACCCATTCTCATACAGGTACTGTGAAGTTTCCACTGCTTTGCGCATCGTGGAGGTCCACACAGTAAGCATTTTTGGGGGAATATCAGGACCGCCCCGATCGATCAGCGCCTGTCGCTCTCTTTCTCTGTGACCTATTAGTGTCTCGCCCATCTTCTGGGCGTACTCAACGCCTTCTTCGGATAAAGAAGCATCCGCCTTGTAGGAATCCTCTTCTCTTGATGATCCGGCTCTCGCAAAGTAAGTATGCCTGGATTTGATGTGCAGATTTAGCAGGTAGAAGACTATACGATGAGATAGATAGCCAAAACTGCAGTTGTTGACGGAGATTCGTTCTCCAGCATTAATCATCTTGATGTAGTTAAGATCAGTTTCTTCCATGGTCTCGAAGTGGGGTATTTTGGCACTCATCCTTGCTAGGTAGTGCTTGACCGCATCGTCTGCTGACCACCCAATCTACGAAAAGCACCAATTAATTTCATCATTAGGATTGTACGTACAAAACTCACGTAGTCGGGTGAAGAGATCTTGACACTTCGCACGTTCTCCTCTATGATTCTTTCATCGTAACAAGCACTCTCGATGAACAATGTTTCCACGTCGTGTTTTGCAAATTCCCGTGCTAGAGATCTACGCCCAGCAGCGAGCGGGTTGACTGCATCATATATGGCGATCTGCCCATTCTCGTGGTTCAAGAAGTGGTAAATATCATCCCGACACTTCTTCAGAATCTTTTGGCGTAGTAGCACTGTGCTTGCTGAAGCATTGACGAAGAAATAATCGTCCGGGACATCCTTCCCATCTCCAACATGTTGTCTTCTGTAGTCTCCTAGATGGAAGACTCTTGTTTTCACCCCAAGCCATCGTAGGTACCTTGCCAGAGCAACGGAAAGATGTGTTTTGCCCCTTGCTGGTAGGCCTACGGTGACTATTGCGATGCGGCCTGAATGGAAAAGGCGACCTGATTCCGTGCTGTACAATTGCGCAGGTGCCATCTCCCCAGTCTCTGGCATGTCATGAATAGCATCGACAAATGTGCTAGACTTTCGCCTAAAGCGAGGCGAGTTGGCCGCAACATCGGCGGTCCTATACAAGAGCGACGCATAAGGTACAAGCTATGATGGATATGGGGAAGCGGGGGAAAGGGCTCGCATACAGTAATGTATCCATGTGGACTTGAATGCTTGAAGCCTTCGAACGTCAGCAATGGATCATAATTCTTGGGAGCCGAGGGAACGTAAGAATCTCGTGTTGCGAAGAAGTTGACTGGTAAGTAATCATCTCCATGATTGAAGATTAGTGCTTTTCAACAGCGAATTGAGCAGGGTGATGCGGCCTTATCGATAAGGCGTTGAATGGAGTTAGGCTGTCAAAAGCTTGGCAAATGTTAAGGACATCAGCCCGAAAATTATTGCGGCTCAATGAGCTAAGGTCCACTCACGAGATCCACGTCCACCACCACCACCGCCAACACGCGACAATTTTGGCCGAGAGAGCACCTTCCTTCTGCGTCGCCGACGAGTCCTGGCATTTCTAAGCATAGATAATAAATTACACAACTCAGGCTTTAGGCCCGATCCCCTGACACAATGGGGGACGCGAAGATGGAGACCTTTCTGCCTTCGTACCTCCAGAACAATGGTCTTATCAAAGGCATACGGGATACATACACATCATTCTCTGAGCGGCGAGCAGCATTAGGTCTATCGAACCCAGGCACAGTGGAGAACGTGAATCGCGAGGTTCAAAACAATGTCTTTCTCAACCATTTTATGTTCTCAGGGCTACGAGCAGACATTAGCAGACCGCTGAGTGTCTCACCGCTCTTTCAATACAGTCATTCGTTCTCTATGGGCCCTCAAGGTCAACCTCCTTACGGTTTCTCAGCAATCTACGGGGCACCAAGAGTATTCCAGTCTTGAACTCCGACCTTAAACGCCATAGCTGACAAACTCCCTCTAGGTTTTTCTGCAAGGTAATCTCGATAATGATGGACAACTTATCGCAAAAGCAAATTATCAATGGGCCAGTGGCTTCGTAACGAAATGCCAGACACAAATAGCTCCGGGCCAAGGTCAAGCTATGATGCATATTGACAACGAGATAACTGGGAAAGATTTTAGTGCATCTCTTAAAACACTCAATCCATCAATTTTAGAGGGCAGCTTGACAGGCATACTCATTGGCAGCTATCTTCAGTCTATAACGCCTAGCCTTGCCGTCGGGTTCGAAACAATGTGGCAACGAGTGGCAATGAACAGCGGGCCTGAGACCGCATTATCATACGTTGCAAGGTACAAAGGTTCCGACTGGGTAGCGAGTGCGCAACTTCTCCAGGCCCAAAGCGCGATCAACACCTCTTACTGGAGAAGATTGTCGGACAAGGTGGAGGCAGGAGTGGACCTCAATCTACAATTCACGCCTGGGATGGGTGGAGGAGGACTAATGGGAGGTGGACTACGCAAAGAAGGGATAACAACCGTTGGCGCAAAGTACGACTTCAGAACTTCAACCTTTAGAGCGCAGCTCGACAGCTCAGGTCGCTTGAGCTGTCTTTTGGAAAAGCGGATTCTTCCCCCAATTCAGATCACATTTGCCGGCGAGATGGATCATTTCAAGGTGCGTTAATAGGCCAGATGATGGTCAGTACAAGACTGCTAACTTAAGTCCGTGGATTAGCAAACAGCGAAAGTCGGGCTGGCTGTCTCAATCGAAGTGGCTTCAGAGGAGATGATGACCCAAGCTGGGCCCGACGCCACACCACCATCGGTCCCTTTCTAGATTAATTGGACTTTGTCTCCAACGGCCCATTTAAGCAAAGCGCCGGCTTCGCGCCGCAGGAACCCCACTATTACTCCCCTCGTTCTTCTCCCTATGTTTTAACACGTCTCTGTGTCTAGCTGTGGCATAGTTCGCCGGATTTATTACGCTACATGAGCATTTTCAAGCCTACTTTTGAAAGGTGTACGGACTAGATTCAGCATTGCGGCCTCTCTCACATAAATATGCAGCCAGGCGAAGCATAGGCGGTTCAAGTAGCCGACTCGCCTAATTCATGTACAAAATGATTATTCTCTTAATCCATGTCTTGGTGAAAAGGGCGCCGAATTCGGCTTTCTTGATCGTTGTCCTGCTCTCTGGCCTGCATACCCAAGGTTTGATAACCAGCTTTTCTGTGTTGGTCCCATGGGAGGATTCTCGTCGATCGATTTTGCGGAGGCGAAGTTGTAGACGGAACCATAGCAGATGAAGTAGACAACAGCTGCGATATTTCAGTCCCCGTCGATTGCGAATGCCTCTTTGTCGTAAATAGTCCCTCCGGTATGAATGATAAGAAGTAAGATAAAAATCCAATAGACGTGTCACTGGTGGGGCCAGATTGTATCCTTCTATTAGATCTAGGTAAATGAAATTAGAGAGCGTAGAAATATTGAAACCTACGTCCACATACGTGATTCGAAAGAATAAAAACCTTTTGAAGATCAATCCCCCATATCTTTCTCCGAAAAGCTTATCCCATCCCTCTTTCTTAAGTACTAATGAGTCATGTCCATTGCCAGTGAACGTCCTTGCCATCCCCCAAGCTTTGTCGTTCGTTACATTTGAATCAATATGTTGAAGTTAGTCAGCGATAAAGCTGCGTACATCGTGATTTGAAGACTTTGGATCTATAACAGAAGTGGTAGGAATATGGTAATACGGTAACGCCATCCTATTTAAAGAGAGAGATTTCTTTTCTGTTTGTATGATGGTTTGTTGTGTTGAAGTTGATCTGATGACTAGAATTGTTTTTTAGGCAAGAGTGGGGCCGGTACATTGGCACCGAGACAAAGTTTATCAAAAGAGTTTTTATCTGACCATCATTGCTCAAACAATCCCACAGTAGAGAACTCCTTTTCTCGTCACCCAGTCTGTCGGTATCTTCTCCAATGAACAAGTATCTGTGCTTGGGTGTTAGTAGGCACAGATAACTCTCTGCTCGAATACGTCAATGCAGCGCTTCAATTGCATGCGCCGTGCTTGCTCCGCCGACCTTCACGCGCGTTCTGAATGCACACATTCGTAGCCTTATTCACTCCTGTTGGAGAACACAAAGCGGATTCGCAAGGACGTAAAACTGCTCTTCTTAGATACGTGAGTGGTACGTGGCCTACGAGCGGGTAGTGTCCTGAAGTGGCATGTGAGATTTTCAGCAGCGCAGGCAAAGATGTGTTGTATCCTTAAGCAGCCGTAGGTAGCTAGCTACCTTCTCAATAGGACTATCAGCGGATCCCTGCGCGATCATCATGCTCGTCGGAAGACAGGTCGTTCCAAAGCTGCGGAACATATGCATGTTTCACTTCGGACAGTTCTTGATGTGGAGGGTCATAGCATTGTGGGGTGATGGAGGTCCATTCCCTCCATCCTACGGTGTGCTAGTAAGCCGGACCTTATGCACAGATGCAGAACTTATATCACCGGTCTGTAAGGGTTATGCAATTGAGAGTTTGACTGCATGAAATCATTACAAATACCAGGTGACCTTGTTTGAATCAATCATGAATGATCATTGTTGAGGATAATCTGGGGCAAAGCACGCTTGATGGTCTTTCGGTGGTCTCGTGATGCTCACACTCTCTCTGCCGTGGTGCCGCTGGTGGGTCCGGAGTCGCATGTGGATACTGGATAGGCCAATTGATGGCGAGGCGGTACCCCTGATGTAGCTTGGATAGGGAGTGGTCACTATACTTGCCCCTGTGATTGGTGGAGTGGGCCAAATGTGTCGACGGTCTTCATTGTCATGTGCAGAATGACAATTTGCCCCTCCACCCTGCTTAGGGAGGCGTTTCGCCTTCCCAAGAAATCCACACTTCTTGGAGGGAAAACTGGGCCCTGCCAAGCGACGGCGCAGTCATCATTCGTCTCTGCTTCAGCATATCAGCATCCAAAATGAACACTGCAAATCCACTTTGCGGAGTCGAGCGGAGGATCAAACTCCGACTGCCGTCTCATTCGCTGAGATCATGCAGCAGTGCCTCACCTTTGTGCAGGAACCTCCATTCCATCTGAAGAAGATCTCTTACTTGCAACTCCCTATATACATTTGCTGGTGAAAAGACAGCATTACATCGCTTACCCTACTAAACGCTCCTGTCTGCTCACCCGAGCACACAGAGGCGCCGGAACGATGCACGACATCCAAGGCAACCGAGTGACCCAGTCCGAACTTAAGGGTACCGTACCTGTGCCTTCCCTACGGCCCTTTCGCTAGGTAGCTGGATTGACCATTCATTGGACAAGGCCATCTAGACCAGGAGGGGTAAGCTTAAATGCTCATCATCAAGATGTCCACCAGATCCACCAGTGACAGACCCCAATTCAGCAAGCAAAGGAAAGCCTACGCGTGCAGAGCTCAGCTGCCCTGCCCTGCCCTTTCCTGCCCACTCTACTAGTCGCTCGCTCGGCTGTGTGTGGTACTATGGTAGCTGCCGGCGCATGCAATACCTTCTTCAGTGGTGCTCAGTTGTGCACAACAGCTCTACTCTCTTCTGAGTTGTGAACAGTAGTCTACAGCAGCGTGGGAGAGCAGCAGCAGCAGCTGGGACTGCTGTCGTCATAATAAGCAGCAAAGTCAAAAATACCAGGAACTTGTCCAAAACAACTCCCCTGATCAATCGCACCGTTCGTATGATGCTCGCCCGTGACTTTTGCAATACGTTCCTGCTCTAGTTTGATTTGAAGGCGAGAACGTGGCTCCATAATTGAGTCCTCATGTGACCTTTCCAAAGGCTCTAACAAAGCATTAGCGCTACCCTCCCGAGAGACTTCCAAGCTTCCCCTCAAAGCTTCTGGCTGCCCATCAGCATCTCACTTCTTCTTGTAGATTGACCAGGCACTGGAGTTTCCCCTTTTCCCCTGAGAAGGCTCGATCAGAAAGGCACCCAAAACAAAGCCCACTTGCCCTCCTTCGTTCGTTCATTTGCTTTGTTCCCAAACCCCAAAGAACGCAAAGAAAAGCACACATCCGCAGCTCCTCAACCTAAACAGACCTAAAGGGCCCCAACATCTCGATCCTTCCCTATCCTATCGTGCGTGGCTTGCCGCTCGTGCCCGCTTTCCACCCCTCAGGTTCTTTTAGCAGGGCGCTGTTGCTGTAGAATATCGCTTGTGGGAAAATTACCTTGACCAAACTTCCGGGCTCTCAGGGAGTCGCACAAGTGGCTCAGCCTCTGAGACACAGATCTCCAGCATCACAAACCACAAACCGGACACAACTACTACAGATACCTTTAACTTCACCATCTATTTTCCTATAGAATTTTGTAGTGACCGGCGGGACAGCACAGCCACCGAAAGCCTATTCGCTCTTGCAAGTCAGGAGACCTCTATAAACTTCCAAGTGGCTCAGTGGCTCCGCTCCACCACCACACTCCTTCATAACACCTGAGAACCGTCGTCATTACCTATTACACCTACAATCACAACAACTCCGCCAGGACCGCCATTCCCCTATTCTTGCACATCACTCTTCGTCACTCTTCGCTGTAATCGCTAGAAGAATCCCTTTGTTTGCATTACAAGACCGCTCTCAAGACCTCTGTCCACCAAGTCCAAAAGTATCATCCCATTTCACAAACAACAGCGCCTGCATGCGCATCTTCGAGGATTAGTGCTTGGTTCAAAATAAGCTGCAATTACTAGTGCAACCTTCGCATTGGAGATCTTGGACAAACACACCTCGCCTTTGCCCTTCTCTCCCAAGGCAACTCCCTCTGGAATCCTCCACCTCCTCAAGCCCGCCCAACACGGACTCATACATCAACCCCCTATTGCCCCAACACCCACGGGACAGCTCGAGTCCACCATATTGCCGGTAACCATCGAAGATCACCGCCATTTTGCCGCGTCAAAATGTCAGCGCAGAACAGGACAGCAGGCTTCACCAGCTTGCGCATGGGCGGTAAACATTCCCCCTCTAGATACTAAGTTAGTCTTCAGCAGAGGCTAACATTATCATAGAGGTAATACGCGAGAAAGTACAAGATGGCCTGACTGGCGAGACCAAGGAAATGCAATATACACAGTGCAAGATCGTGGGCAATGGGTCCTTTGGGGTGGTATTCCAGACCAAGCTCGCTCCAAACGGCGAGGATGCAGCCATCAAGCGGGTACTGCAGGACAAGCGTTTCAAGGTATGCTCTGTGGACTGGTCGTGTTGTCCTAGCGAAATGCTGATGGTAGCAGAATCGTGAGCTACAGATCATGCGGATTGTCCGTCATCCCAACATTGTGGAGCTGAAAGCGTTCTATTACTCAAACGGAGAACGGGTAAGCATGCCTATTCTGCTATTTGATTTCAGGAGTCGTACTCAAAATTATGAGCATGGTAACTAACGTCTGACTTCAGAAAGAAGAAGTGTACCTAAATCTAGTCCTCGAGTTTGTGCCTGAGACGGTATATCGTGCTTCACGCTTTTTCAACAAGATGAAGACCACAATGCCCATTTTAGAGATCAAGATTTACATCTACCAGCTGTTCCGCTCGCTGGCGTACATTCACTCGCAAGGAATCTGTCATCGAGATATAAAGCCTCAGAACCTCTTGCTGGACCCAAATACTGGTGTTCTGAAGCTGTGTGATTTTGGTAGTGCTAAAATCCTGGTTGCCAACGAGCCTAACGTCTCTTATATCTGCTCGCGCTACTATCGAGCTCCGGAGCTAATCTTTGGTGCTACCAACTACACAACCAAGATTGGTACGTTCAATCTAACATGCCTATCGTGTAGTATGCTAAACGATCTATAACAGACGTCTGGTCTACGGGTTGCGTAATGGCAGAGCTTATGCTTGGACAACCACTGTTCCCTGGGGAGTCTGGCATTGATCAACTCGTGGAAATCATTAAAGTGCTCGGTACCCCGACCCGAGAGCAGATTCGGACTATGAATCCCAATTACATGGAGCACAAGTTTCCTCAGATCAAGCCGCATCCCTTCCACAAAGTCAGTGATGGCACTTTCTTCAACGTATTCTTTCCGCCTGAGAGTGCCTCCCATTACTCTCGGCTCTCATGCTGACCCCTATCCAGGTCTTCCGCAAAGCAACTCAAGATGCCATTGACCTTATATCGGCTCTTCTGGAGTACACACCAACTAAACGTCTGTCGGCCGTCGACGCCATGGTTCATCCCTTCTTTGACGAGCTCCGACAGCCCGATTGCCGATTCCCTGACTCCCGCCATGCTCAAGGCGCTACCAAGGAACTGCCAAAGCTCTTCGACTTCTCACGTCATGGTAGGTGTTATGCGCTCTCTCAGAAGGGTTGCCTCTGAAGCTTGCTGACCTGTTTCCAGAGCTTTCCATTTCCCCTGAGCAAAATGCTCGTCTCGTGCCTCCACATGCTCGAAAAGAGCTCCTTTCGCGTGGCATCGATATTGACAACTTCATCCCCATGTCGCAAGAGGAGATGATGGCTCACCTGGAGTGAAGTACTTGGCTACGAATCATGCGTAACGAAGTCATGGGAATCATCATGTCAGACTTCTCAGCGTGGCGTTGGCCGAACCAGTCATTCCCGTATGTTTCCGCCTGATCAGTGACGGCTATGGCACCGAAGATCTGCGGAGACTAAAAGCATGACATCGCTTTATCAGCAACGGCAGTGCCTCCCATCTTTCACTTTTCCAAGTTCCAAGCCAATGGCGAAGGCATGGTAGCATGAACGATGATTTACTCTTACACTTGGCGGGAACTCTTTATGTGATGGACGATTAGCTGGGCAGAGGATCCGTGGACAGAAAGATAGACTCCCCTGGGTGATAGTGGGAAATGCAGACTCCTGAGATGACAAACCCTAAAAGAAGCCCTTATATTACTTCCGTTCTGCTAGGAGGCTCACCTCTTGTTAAGATAAACATTCTCACTTAGAGCCAACTCTCTCTACGTTAAAATCTTCCGGTTCAAATTGTTTCAAGGACACAGGGTGCTTTGGGCAGATGCTCGAGGTCTGCATGTTATAACGATTTCACGTTCTTGACGTACGTTCGGCTGAGTGCCTTTGTCGCTCCTGGTTACGCCTTGGAAGCCTATGAAATGCACTATTACCTAAAACATGACATATATTAGTAGGTACCACAAACAAGAGAAAAAGCGATTCTTGACAAGAATTCTAGACAAGTGATCTGGAACTGTAGTACTAGATAACGTAATATTCAACGTATAAAGTCAATTAGGCATTGTGGGATTTGAAGCCCACAAGAAACTATACCCGATAGGGCTGTCACGCTAAGTGACAGGGGGTCAGCCGACGCGCCAAGGCGTCTGGAAACCTTGACGGTCAGTTGCGCGAGGGTGCTTAAGAACGCCGTTGGCAATGAAACGTCCCGTGAAGCGAAAATGACAGACTACGACAGAAGGAACGGTGGTCCTCGAGGGGGCTATAATAACCGCAAGAGGCGTCACAGAGGTACTTGATCGCGTTACCTTACAAATCCGTGTAAGCTAACTTGGGTGCAGATGACGACGAGGTTGACCGTCGACAGCAGCGCAGAAGATACGAGGAGCCTTTACACATCAAAGTTCGAAAGCAATTGCTAGGTGTTGCTGAATCTGTAAGATCTGACACTTTATTTGCGGCAGCACTTCAAGCTAAAAAGCCATTAGCCGTTAAAGAGGACGGACGAAGAAATCAGCAGCATCGCAAAACTTATTGTGGACAACTACGATGACGTGGATATCAGGAACCAATTTTTAAATCTTGCTGTACAATTGTTAGTCTCTCTGGCGATTATACACTGAGCTGTGCCAGAGCGAACCAGCTGATATTGATGATAGAGTTGTCGAACAGCCCTTCAAGATCCCTTTCATCGCTGCAATCGTGCTTGTCGTCAATCCTTCCAAGCCCGAATTAGCTCAGGTGATACTAGAAAAAGCTGGAATTGTTATACAAGAGCATTTGGAAGTGGGAGCCTGGCGTGAAGTCAAGCTTGTCCTAAGGTTTCTGGGCTGCTTGCAAGGTCTGCTCGAGGGAGATGGCGTGTTTCCTATCCTGGAAGAGCTCTTCTCGAGAGCGGTCGACTTGCAGACTGCTTCCTCTGAAGATGTAAGCTTGATAAACGCAGCAGACATGGCTGATACTGACCCAGTACATTTAGAGCTTGGGCCTGGAGCTCGTAAAGATCATCCTGCTTACCATTCCATATATCATGGCGTCGTCAGCGAAAGGCTTTGATGAACAAGCTTTAGCTTTATTGGAGAAGACTGACATCATTGCGTCAACACCTCACGCTTTAGAAACCCTCGTCAATCCTTACCCTGGAAATGATGATGACGACGCTCAAGAGGCGCAAAGTGTTATTGGCTTGCTGCAAAGACAACTTCAAGGAGAGTCTACGCAAGCATGGAAATTGGCGTGCATTCCACGTCCATGGAATATAGTTAAGAAAGAAGAGGATGGCATAGACCACGCAGCAGCAGATAAGAAGCACGCCCTGCCCACGATCAATGTTCCATCTCCTGCACCATCTGGCCCACGTCCACGGCTTCCCGAGGTATACTTCTCGGTTTACGCAGATCAAGAGATCGAGACGGTACCTTCGACTGCTGACATCGCCTCATCACTACTGCGCGATTCGCTGGTTGATACGATCAACATTCTCGACTTCAATCGCAATGCAACTGCCAAATTTCTCATCGACCTAGACTGCTATTTTGCAGCAGATACATTTGTGAAAAGAGCAACGCAGTTCGATAAATTGCGGAACGTGGAGGAGGGCCGCTCTACCTGGAAGCCAGAAGATGTAGCAGTCGATGCAGTCTTCTCTCAGCTTCTCCAGCTACCAGCTCCGGAGCACAAGCTAGTGTACTACCATTCTGTTCTCACCGAGGCTTGCAAAGTTGCGCCGGCGGCAATCGCGCCAAGTTTGGGACGGGCTATACGGTGGCTCTACAAAAACGTGGATCAGATGGATCTTGAATTGGTCTATCGATTTGAAGATTGGTTCTCGCATCATTTGAGTAATTTCGGGTTCACCTGGAAGTGGACTGAATGGTGAGTTGGCCAGACGGCGTAGCCAGCTCCCGTGCTAATCTACTTTAAGGGTCGAGGATGTACAGCTGCCAATGATACATCCAAAGAAAGCGTTCATGATGGGGGCTCTGGAGAAGGAGATCCGCCTGAGCTTCGCCGCACGTATTCGAGGCACGCTTCCGGAACCATATCAGCCGCTTATATCCGAGGCCAAAGAGAAGGATACACCAGATTTCAAATATAACTCGGAGCGTAAGCGCTTGACTTCAACCTTCCACCATTTTTACTGACATTGGTGCTCACATATAGAAGCACCCTACTCGGAACAAGCCAAAGAAGTCCTACGCCTCCTCCGCGCCAAAGCACCTGATACAGACATTCAAGTTCCCCTCAGCGTGATCGAAGATACTGCGCGGTCTCTCGGCGTTACAGATCCCCTAATTCCATCCACAGACGCATACGTGACCACCATCTGCTTTCTTGGCAGCAAATCGCTATCCCATGTCCTCTCGCAAATCGAGCGCTGCAAAGATCGGCTCCTGTCAATAGGAACCCAGAGCGAGCCCGCACGCCGCCAGATCATCGTCAGTGTGATGGAATATTGGCATGAAAAGCCAGGTGTGGGTGTCAATGTGGTGGACAAATTGCTAAACTACACAATACTGACACCCGTAAGCGTCGTCATGTGGGCATTAGGAGACCAACTCGGAAAAGGCGAAGGCCTAGTTCACAGCCACGTCTTCGAAATGGTAAGTAGCACAGTCAACAAAGTAACCAACCGAGTCCGGCAAATCGTCGTGGCGCGCAACGCCCCTGGGCTCCCTACCGATCAGGTTGCCATCCTTAACGAAACTCTCACTAAAGAGAGGGAGGAAATGGGAAAACTCTTTGCTGTTATTGAAGACGCGTTGGTCGGCGTAGCAGAGGGTAGCTTGGATGCGATGGCAGAGGGTGCAGACCAGGATATTAGGGGGGAGGCGATGTTGAGGGGGTGGGGCGGAAGGTGGTTGAGGGTGTTTAAGAGGAAGATGGCGGTGGAGGAGGCGTGGGTGCTGGAGATGTTGGAGCAGGGGGATTCGAAGGCAAGGGCTTTGGCAGCGGCTGCTGAGGGTCAGGGGCAGGATCAGGCTATGGAGGGTATGACGGACGGGGTAGGTGTGAATGGGGGCGGGGTGGCGAATGGGAATGGGATGGCGAAGGAGGCGAAGGTTGATGTTGATGAGATTTTGTGAGGTATTGTACACAAGATTCTTGCGAGCCACTTGCATATACTTGCTGGTATATTAGATGGAGATGTTTGCTCTGTCTTGTATGAGAAGCTTTTCTCTGAGATATGTATTAACAAATTTGCATGGACGATCACAGGGTCCCCCTAGACCAAGGGGTCTCTTTGCAAAATGCTGTATTACTTTTCCTAGTGGACTTACTATACATGTCAGTCATTCAAAAATTCTGAATGCCATTCTTGCTTGCTTCTTGTCAAGACAGCAAGTTTGTAACTTCACCCAATGGGATTTACGAGCCAGCGATGGACACTTTGGCGACTCTCTAGTCATTTCTATAAGAGGCTGGGTGGCAAGTGCGCAGGAAGCGCCGTACTGTGTACTTTATTGAGTAACGATGCTGGACAGGCCAAGCGAATGATATCTGGCTTCAACTTAAGCTCTAATGAGGCTTGATGCACATGACAAGTTCAAGCTTGATTAAAGCACTGAACAACATGCAATTCGTGGGTATCTTAAAACACTTCGTAAAGTATATCTGTGCCCATAGTGCCCACAATGATATGATAGATTCGCTACTGCTGAACGCCTAGAAATATCTGGGTATCATCAAACGCCTTCGAGCAATGACTGAAAAAATTCCCAAGCAATGCACTTGCTCTTAAAGTATCATATTCCCACATTTGGTAAACTGTACGATGCGCGTAGCACGAAATAGCAATGGTGAGTGCAAGTTCGAATATAAGCAGGCCAAGCACACCTTTCAGACAATGTGAGATTCCATCAATCTGCAGTCAGATCAATTGTCTCAACAGGTCCAGCGTTGCGTATTTTCTTCGCCGAGCGGGCTGCCGTAATTTCGATGTCGTCGGAAGCTTCGAGCTCACCAATCTCACGCTTTATTCTGGTCTTTGACTCTGCACCCTGGGCCTTTGTGTCGGTACCTTCGAGTTTGGCGAGTCGTGCCTGCACCATGTAGTCAGTATGGAGTGTAGCTGAGGTTCTGGAAGGACTAAGGCCCACCCTCAGTGCTCGCAGCTCTTGCTCTCGCGCGGTATTGGTCTGATTCGTTGGTACCGGCGATGGGGACGGAGATGGGGTTTGTGGGATGCAGCCTAGCATTTGAAGCGTTCCTGCAGCCGATATGAGCATTCGCTTTTCTCGTAGGACAAGATTATAGCTCACGTCTTGACCGATAGAAGAAATTGTAAAAGAGCGGCTGGCCCCCACCACCTTGTATTGGGACGTGGTCATATTCCCCGTATCCGGGCCCATCTGAGACCGTCTCATCGCTCGCACTGATCTCAGGATATCAGTTATCTGATCATCCCACCCCTCGGGATGACTTACCGAATTGTGTTGGCAATGGCTCTTCCCTTCAGGACCTTTTCCGAGACCTCAGTCGCCGATGACGGAGTCTTTATAACTTCTGGAGGAGGCCCCCTACGTAGAACACGATGAATGCGCTGTAAACAGATTATGATCGTCCCGAGGCATTCCAAGTCGGCCACGGAGGGAACGTGAGTTGTGGTCTCCCCTACAGATCTAATTAGAAATGTTTGGGACGGATCGGCTCATACTTAGGTAGGCTCACTCGTTGCTAGGGCGCCGAAAGTCGTAGCACCGCTCTTCCATTGATGTGTCTCCGCACAGAAATTGTGAATACGGGTGAAGGTACAGGAAACACCTCCTCCAAATGAGGAATTGTACAAGAGAGGGTCTATGACCAAACTCTTGCCATAGCTGTGAGTGCTGTCGTATTGAATTGTGGCCCGAACAGCATCATTCTTGCCAAGGGAGTAGAGACTAAAACGATGATCCACACGGACCTTGACCTCAAACGTGGCACCCGTGACCGCTTCAATGTATCGCTTGCGGACTCGTGAGTTGCGGCTGGGCTCATCATCTGGATCATTGTAGAGAGTCAGAACCTCACCGTTCGAGATTATCTCAACATCGATACCCTCAAAAGGATCCATGTCAGAGGTGATGATTGGGCAGAGTCATCACTTGGACGGACTAAGAGCTTGCAGCCTTGTACACAAGTGCAGAAGGGCTGACCATGTTTAGCGCTTTAAGGCGCATCAAGCGCGCTTCAAGCCTGCATGAACAAACACTGATCTCTCCCTAGACACCAGATGAGGATTACCAAAATTGTCGATTCGGAGATGTATTGAAGTCAGACAAGCGCATGGAAAGTCAAAGCCGCAGGTTGTTAGATGCAGCAAAAACCAAAGTTGCTGTCACTAGAATTGCGTTGAGCATTAGAAGGTTATTCTGGTTATTTAACATATATATGGTTCCGACCATACGGCGTTGCATATGCCTGACTCCTACCTAGTCAGAGAGCCCCTCTGTCGCATGTACGCCGTTACATCCAATGCCAGCCTCGTAATTTGGTACAACTTGTTGATAAGGGGAAAAATGACAAATTTTTGGGCGCCGCGCTTTGATCCACCACATAATGCCTCCATGAAAACTCCTGTTTTACCGTTTCCACCCAAAACTCCATATGTACTTTTGTGTCAGGTCCATCGCGTAAAATCCAAACCCATCAACATTTGATTCTCCTCTGCCAATCCACCCATAGCTACTTTCCCCGTCCATTCATTACCATCTACATACATTCGAGCATTTGTCGGCATAGGATATGACACGTTCGCCGAAGTTTGAGTATTGCCATATTTTTCTCTTAACCGGTTGATCTGTTGTAATCTAGCAAGCCAAGTTGAGACATACTTCCCCTGACCCTGCATTTCTGACCACACCTGAGCACATACAGAGGCGCTCAGCGCTATTTGACGTACATACGCCGCCAATGCGGTGGCCGAGACGATTTTAGGGCTAGCGGCGAGAGAGAGTTGAGGAAAACTTGACGAGCACAAAGTTTGGACTCTATAGTATCCAAACAGATCAGTGGCGGTAGGTGTTGCCTTCTGTGCATCCTGCGCTTTACGTCGTTTACTTTGTCGCCCATCTTGTTGATGCGCCTCAGGAGAAATAACGATATCGACATCATTGAAGGCAGAATTAATGACTTCGAAGTCCAGATCTTGGCCAGAGTTGTTGTAGATGATCTTTACTCGATCGTTGCCAATATGCCTCTTCTTGTCGTCGCAGTGAGGATCGTTCGCAAGATCTGTCGGCATCATCGTAGCGACGTGGAACACAATCTCTGTAACACGGTCTCTCCAGGCATAGGTATGAGTGCCATCAGTGTTCGATACCCTATCAAGGCCTTGAGTGTTGAATTTAGCACCCTGAAGCTTAACTGCGGTGCCGAGCCCGGTCAAGAATGCGTCGTAAGCTTCCGAACCGGACGTATTTGCAAGTATTTTGTTCTCTTGATATTGACCCTCACCAACATAGATAACACCAACCTTGTGGCCATCTACGGTATCTGTTCTATCAAAGATGCTGAGCGCTCGCTTCGTGAAATCATCATCCGGAAGCACGACAGGTTGTAATGGAATAGGTACTGGTGCAATAGTAGAACTTAGCTGGAGAAACATGTGGTTCGGATAGACATCGACTTGTTCTGTAGCGAGAAGTCCAGCTGCATTATTCTGATCCCGAACGTGGTGTTCCGGCAATCTGGCTGTGTTGTGGTGATAAAGGGCATGAGTAGTACCTGAAGCTTGCCGTTTCGTGTATTGGCCAAGATTTTGACTGGGCAGAATCTCAACGGTTACTATGCTCATGCCCATCAGCCACGTCTTCGTAATCGGTTTCTCTTTCGGATTGACAAAGGCCTGAGCCGGTTCAGTCTCTCCAAGGTTTGAGTAAGCTGTTCGATGCATCATATCAAGTATCACCTGGCTTTGCTCGTCTAACGTCTCTTTGCCAAAACTATCTTTCCAAGCGAGCTTCTTCGCTAACCAACCAACATGCTGTGCTCGCTGACTCAAATCAATTGAAAGAAACCAAAAAATTATAACATGGTAGGCTAGAGTATAAACGTATTCTGGAAGATCTCCGCGTAGATCAGCATGTGCTCTCATTCCTGATGTCCCGCTCTGTCGAGCGAGCGATACACTAGCTCCTGAGTGGGCGTCGTCAGCAGACCTCTGGCGCTGCTCCCTTGTGGACAGTATGTAGCTTATGCAAATGCCAAAAACCGTTTTGTAGAAGGTCCCCTCGTCTCCGCCAGCGCTGGAATGACCTTCTGGGATCTTTGTGGTAGCAGTAGAGCAGGCGTCTGGTAACCTGGCTAGACCACACAAGAATTCAAGAATGTCTACAGCCAGATCGGATTGAGTAATCTTCTGAGACATCTTTTGAATGATAGCAAAGATATACCTGTCAATGACAGAAGGTATTTCGTGACAGCATAGGGCCAATGCATGAATGCAGCATTTCCCAACTCGATCCCACTTATTGATCCCAGCTAGGAACGTTCGAACCGCATTGTCCAACTCTCGCCTGCCAAAGTGTTCGTGATAGGCCATAAGCACTGTAAGGATGTGATACAAGCAAAGCGCTACGTCACCCATCTTCATTCCACTATATTGAGGTGGCCTTTGGAAGGAGCTTTTTTCAAGTTGGTCAAGCAACAGATTGTGTAGAGTCTGAAGCTGTCTGACATGCCGCGCGCATAATGAACGATTACTCAGCTGTGATGGTAAGTGGACTAAGATATAGCTGTAAAGCTCCCAATCGCCACCTTGATCTAGAACGTGGATCATAACGTCTAGCCAAGAGCTGATGTCAAGGACGACAGGGTGAGTCTGACTCGGAGTGCTCGAATGAACCACTTGGCTTGGCCCCTTTCGTGGGTCCTCGGGAAGACCTCGTATAGGTCCGTCATACATCCAAAGCGGAGGTGTTGGGCGCAGGTACTCTTCGCGCAGGTTGGATGATCTGGTAGCTGAACGAGATCTTACCGCTTTCGTGACATCTACCGCACTGGAACGACTTTGCCGTACTGGCTGGAAATGCTCATGCATTGAGCTTCTAGCCGATGGTACTTGCTCCGAGCCTATTGGAAACGCTGTGGACTCTGTTCTGCAGAGAGTAGCTGCTAGCCCCTGGGTATCTGGAAGTGATATAAGCTCAATAGCTTCTCTGGAGGTACACCTTAAGCGCGTGAAGAGCTTCATGACTTTGAGGCGAACATTCGTCGGGTTCTTCGGTGCCGACACAGCTAGGAGAACCTTGTAAACATGGCATGTTTTGACAGCAGACTCGGGCAAACATCTCAAGAATGTCTTGATGAGACAGTCCACAGCTTGCTCGGATATTTGACCGGAGGTCACAAGATCGCTGGGCTGAAGCTCTGATCCCCGTTCGATTACGGCAAGGAAGCCAAGGAAAAGGTCATTCCTGATATCTGGTCCACACAAGACAGCAAGTTCGGCAATGCAATCAACGATCGAGGTTGGTAGGTCTTCTTCAAGAGCCAATTTCTCGAAGACATCACCAATGTTATCCTCGAAAATAGCCTTGCTCTCCATGTCAAGTCTCAGCTTTTTGAAAAGCAAAGAGCACAATTTAAGCACACAACAACGTGGACCCTCAGGTTTGGTGGGGTCGACCAGAACTTCATCGAACAACATAAGAAGATGGCGGGTCCAATCTTCGTCGAACTTCAGTAGTCCCTGATCCCACATTAGCTGTGCAGCGTCCTCCCAAACCAACGGCACATAAAAAGCGATGTTGACCAGAATCCGCGTGACTAAAACCATACTTTCTTGACCGAAATAGCTCCAGTAGGAGGTTGCACAAAATACAATGCGCTCCGCCATCCGCCTCAGCCCAGCTAATGAGCTATCACTGAGCTTTCTATTCCCTCCTTCTCTGCTAAGAACAATTTTACGGAATGGAGAGGACCTATCGGCAGCCAGTCCATCTTGATCTTGATGACTACTTGTACTGCGCGCAAGCCGAGCTGACTCGATAGCGTCCAAGTTGTCGACCAAATTACTCCAGCTCTCCCAAGGGGCAAGTGAGCGCATAATGTCATCGCTGAATAGCAATTTATTGACAGTTAGCAGGAGATCAAGCTCCAGGTGATCCTGTGTCGTATGCACGCTGCAAAGCCCAGCTACAAGTTGCTCCAGCTTGCTGATGAGCAAGTGAACAAGGCCTTCATCTTCAGCAATGCGTCCGACTGTAAACAAAGCTCCACGGATCATTGGAGTTAGCTGACTTGTCTCGGAGTCAGTGGAAGGACTGGCCACTATCTGCAAAAGGACGTTGATTGATGTTTGCTGATCCGGAGCTTGTAGCAAATTTCGGAGAGCATCCCAGAGCTCTTCCTCAAAGCTAATATTTGGTATGCCGTAGATGGTACAAAGCACGTGGATGCAGGGTAACAAAGCCGATTCCGGTATCCGTGTCTGCGTTGTAATGGCTCGTAAGACTTTGATCACACCGTGTAAATCCTTCTTCGAGGTCGTTCTTCTGGCGATCGAGGTAACTCGTTCCACTAGGATCTCTAGCTGTGCATCATGGAATGCCTTAGGATTATGGGTGATGATGTCTCCCACCAGGTAGAATGTATCTCTCAGACTTCGAACCTCACTGAGCAAGTCCTTCGAACGAGCGGGGTTGCTTCCGCCGATGTTATCGGCGCTTGATATTCCTCTACTAGGCTGATGTCTGGCTTTGTCTTCTTCATGTTGGCGCTCACGGGCGTTTGTGGCAGCTAGGGACAGCTTTTCAAGCGAGGAGTTAAGGAAAACGACAATGTCAGTTTCGAAAGGCGAAAGATCTCTTCCATGCCTGGTAAGGTCGGTGAGAGCTGAGATCTGGAGACTCGCTTCGGAGGGTATCATAGGGGTAGTTATCAGCGCATACAATCTGCCTCGTTCGATTGAAATTTGTGGGTGTGATGCAAAAGCCTGGAGAAGGGCAAATCCGGCTTTGCGAGCCTTTAGTGGAGCATTCTCTGAAACTAGGTCTTCGGCTACAGTCCATATTGACCAAACTTCGTCGGGTGAGTAAAGTCCGATTTCTCTGGATAATTCATGGGCGGCTGAAACCCTGTGGTCTAACGGGTGGTCTGGGTCGAGATCACGTAAGCACCTGGTTGCGAATAGTTCATTGGAATCAGGAAACTCGCTCCTTGTTCCCACTCCAGTCTGTGATCGTTGGGATGTGGTGGGGCTACCCTGCCTTCTGCCCGGTTTGAAAGCTCTATTGCCCAAAGAAGAAGCCGAATCATCATCTTCGGCTGCGTTTGCGTGCCCTGGCCGCATTGAAAACGGGCGCGCAATGGAACCGCGGCCCCGGGGGAAGAACAGCTTAATAAAATTTTAGCAGGTGTTTGACATGCTATGAAAAGCTACAGAGACTACGCGGGACCGTGGGGAAGTATGGGAGAGAATAAGTAAATGAAGATGTGGGGTTACAGCAGTTGCGGGACATGGGGTCGCGGTGGCAATAAAACGGACAAGGATACGGAAACTTCGTCCTCATGATCTCCCTGGGCCATCGAAGAATTGAATACCAAGCAGATCTGAACCTACTGTAAGTGCTCTTTTCCAGGCAAGAAGTCTCCACCAAGTCCCAAAAAAATTCTCACAATCATACTGTTGCATGAATTAGCATCCAAAGCTTACTTGCACTTCGACAGCCGCAACAGCTTGTCCAACGCATGATGAAGCTCACTTCTGTTATTTTTATACCATGATATCTCGCCTGCGTTGTGTGATTTGCTAGTCGCTTCCATGATATATTGTTGTAACTCTCCATGTCTAAATTCATTCGATGTGAGACGTGAAAATGCGCCAAGTACGCTACCGGGTCGTCCCGGCGCCTGCTATTACTGCGGCTGACAGCTCTAATTCTACGGTAAGCTCTAGGAGCTCTAAACGAAATTTTACTTTGTGAAAGTTTATTTGCTAAAGTAAACAAGCTCTCTAAAATCACCACTGCTATTCAGAGTTCACAGAAAATGGCGGTGAACCTTCAAGGGCTTGCGCAAGTCTTGGAAACGAGCTTGGACCCCACCCAGAATAAGCAATGTTTGCTTCCCACCTTCGGGCGCAGGTTATGACAAGTACACTAATATACGTAAACAGCGGAGCTTGCTATCTCAGCCGAAGAGAAGAAGCCCAACTTCTCGTTGTCGCTGCTTCAAATCGTTGCTACAGACTCTTTCAGCAGCACTGCTCGACTAGCTAGTGCCTTATATTTCAAGAATTATATCAAGCGAAAATGGACGGTGGGTATCTGAACCAAGTTCGCACCTGGATAGTGAAATTCTGCTGACAGGGATTAGGACGAAGACGGGAACCATAGACTCCCACAAAATGAAGTCGTCGCGATCAAACAAGAGCTCATTGGGCTCATGGTCTCTGTGCCACCAACAATTCAGTACCAACTTGGTGACGCAATCGGTGTGATAGCGGACAGTGACTTTTGGGAAAGATGGGATACACTCGTTGATGTACGCAAGAAGTACTTAGAAGCCAAAAGCGTTCAAAGAGCTGACAGGTTTCTAGGACTTGGTGTCTCGTCTTACAGCGGACAATCCCACCATTAACAACGGAGTGCTGCAAGTCGCTCATTCCATCTTCAAGCGATGGCAGCCACTGTACCGATCAGACGCTTTATTCACGGAAATAAACCATGTACTTAGCAAATTTGGCACGCCTTTCCTATCTTTGATTGAGGTAGGCTTTGTCTCGACCAGATCCGTGTATGTTAGAAGATACTAACTTTCAGAACAATAGAGCACCGATCGTTTAATAGATCAACATCAAAAGGACAAACCCCTAATGTTACAGTTGTTTGCGACATTAAATTTGATTGTCAAGCTTTTTTACGATCTATCTGTCCAAGATCTTCCACCAGTCTTCGAAGACAACCTCCCCGCGGTGACTGCACTGCTTCACAAGTACTTGACGTACGAGAACAAGATGTTGCAGACCGATGATGACAGCGAAGCTGGCCCACTTGAGCATGTCAAGTCTGGTATATTCGAAGTCCTTGAGTTATGGGTCAAAAAGTATGAAGACGCTTTTGGTGGGCATGTAGGACAATTCATTGGGAGCTCATGGAACCTCCTCACCACCGTGGGACCCGAGACCAAATTTGACATCTTGGTCAGCAAAGCACTGCAATTTCTGACTGCCGTCACTAGCATCGCCGACCATGCACAAGCATTTAGCGACGAGTCTACCTTGAGCCAAGTTGTGGAGCGGGTGATCCTACCAAACCTGACCTTGCGAGATTCTGACATGGAAATGTTTGAAGATGAGCCCATTGAGTTCATCCGGAGGGACCTCGAAGGCTCGGACAGTGACACCCGGCGAAGAGCGGCCACCGATTTCTCTCGGCAGCTGATGGCGAAATTCGAGAGCTTAGTCTCCGCGGTTGTGCTGCGTTACGTACAGCATTACCTGTCTGAGTACGAGAAAGATCGCTCAAACAATTGGAAATCGAAGGACACTGCAGTGTATCTATATTCCTCAATAGCTGCTAAAGGCACTGTTACAACAAGCCAAGGTGTCACAAGCACCAACGAGTTTGCAAATGTCATTGATTTTTTTCAAAGACATATTGCGAGCGATTTGGTGTCGGAATCCGGCGTGGAGCCGGTCCTCCAAGTTGATGCGATCAAATATTTGTACATATTCAGAAGCCAGATGACTGCGACACAATGGCATGACGCACTCCCACTGGTGGCAAAACATTTGGACTCCTCGAACTACGTTGTTTATACTTATGCCGCAATTGCTTTGGAGCGAGCCATGGCCACCTCTACTGGCACGAAACAACCAGTCATTAGCCGGACAGACGTCGAACGACTTGCCCCTCAATTACTAGAGCACCTCTTCAGTCTGATAACCACTGACCCCGAGCCTGCAAAATTGCAGGAGAATGAATTCTTAATGCGCTGTGTCATGCGAGTTCTTATCGTCATAAGGGAAGGTGTTGTGCCTATGGTGGACTCACTCCTTCTTAGGTTTCAGAAGGTACTGGACATAAGCAGTCAAAATCCAAGCAATCCAAGGTTTTGTTATTATCTGTTCGAAGCTATGGGGGCCTTCATTCGGTAGGTTACGCGGTGCTTATGCTAATAACTACGTATCTAAGTTGATCAATAGGTTCGCCGCTCCCTCGCAACCCGAAAAGCTCGATTCCGAGCTTTTTAGATCAATGGCGCCGGTACTGGAGCAGGACATACAAGGTGAGTAACTGTGACATTAGTCCTATGATCATTGTTGTTCCTATCATGCTCCGACCGAGGATTCTAACAGCAGGCAGAGTTCATTCCATATGTGTTTCAACTTTTTGCTGCACTCCTGGAAGCAAATACGTCCGGGTCACTTGCCGAAGAATTCACAATGCTGATCCCGCCCATACTTAACCCTAGCTTATGGACATCTAAAGGCAACGTACCGGCCCTTGTCCGTCTTCTATCTGCTCTCATTCCCCGTGCTCCATCCGACCTCGTACAAAATAACCAGATTGAGTCTATTCTGGGAATCTTCCAAAACCTGGTTTCTACAAGGACAAATGAAATATATGGCTTTGAGCTTTTAGAATGTATCATTGGCAACTTTCCTCCGTAAGACGTTTTCGCACGGCCATTGCCTGAAGGACTTCGACTGACTTTTGGTGCAGATCTTCACTCCAGAATTACTATGCACCTATATTGACTGTACTTCTTACCAGACTACAAAATTCAAGAACAGAAACATTTGCGCTCAGATTCGTACGCTTCTACCATTTTGTTGCTGCCAGAGATGACAAAGGACTTGGTGCAGACTTCTTCATCAATGTTTCGGAGCAGGTTCAGACAGGGTATGCTGACTTCCCGATTCTATTCATATTCTCGACTCGCTCATGACACTGATCTGGTCCAATAGTGTCTTTGTGCCTCTCTACCTCAACATTATTCTTCCAGATACTCAAAAGCTTCTTCGAGCACTGGATCGAAAGACCGCCGTGATCTCATTGACGAAGACCCTGACTGACTCGGTTGCCTTCGCACAGAAGTACAAAAAGGGCTGGGCATACACCTGCGAAGCCCTGCTCAAACTTCTAGAGAATCCGCCAACCCCTCCAGCGGCGGATGACCTCATAGTGGAACAAGATCCTGATGATATGAGTTTTGGTGTTGGCTTCACCCAGCTTACCACTATTAAGCGGCCGGCCAAAGATCCATGGCCTGAGATCATAGACGTAAAGAGGTGGGTGAGCGAATACTTGAAAGCTGCAGATGCCCGGCAAAGGGGCCAGATTTCGGCTTTTGCTGGCGAAAGACTGCCTCCAGAAGCTGCTCCTGTTCTGGCAGCATACATGCAGTAACGTATGTTAGTTAATTGTTGAATGACGAAGAGGGGAGAAATAGAGACTAGGATGGTACAAAATTTCGGCGGCTACGTCTTGCATAAAGACAAAAAGCGTTGCCCTCCAACTAGGCAATTGAGATAGACAGACCCATACCCCTTATTTCAGTATAGGTTTGAAAAACGTGGGAAAAGATGCATGATACGCCAAGTAATTTCCGTTCAGAGACATTCTGGATCTGTAGTTATTCGGTAATCCCTGCCACAGCGGCGAACAATTGGGCCGCGAGTGCGCTTCTTCGCAAGTGCGTCTGCCGGAAGGCCCCGACAGTAAAACCAGTCCATGCTTTCCCATGCTTGGATACGATCTTGCATGCTCCAAAATGATCTTGTCGCCTCTGCACGCAAACGAGGCAATAAAAGGATCATCATCCCGTGGAGCTTGTTGCCGTCACTAGTCTTACAGCGAACCCTGAGCATGCCTTCCTACTGCATTGAGTCCCATGGTGTTACTGCTGGCTGTCAAGGCAGGAAGCTTCTTTCTGCTCGTTGGACCAAAATTCCCGCGCGTACGAAACATGTGTGAGATTGGGGGATTGTTCCCAGCCGTTTCCCACAATGCAGTATCAGGCACGATAAAGTAAGTACATTTCTCTAAGGCCTCGATTGTTGAGATATTCCATCTGTACCTTCTAGATGGCTGCGTATTTCTTCTGTCCAGCGTTCGAGGTACGTCTAGAATGAACTGAACTCCTACAAACTACTTGTTCCGAGGCTGATCTTGATATAGTTGCTTTGAGAGTTGATTGTCTCTCATCACGTTCTCTGCACAACATTCACTACTCAGGGGCCGGATTGCGTTGAACAAATACACTTTTGCTCACGGGTTGTTGCCTATATTACACTGTCTCTCCAAAAGATTTGCCTTATACTAGGAAAATGCCTCGATCCTCCGTCTTCCTCCTTGGGCTCCTCGTGCTGCTCTGCTCAGTATGTTTGGCAGTTCCAGTTGAACCATTTCTAAACAAGCGTGGTGCTACTATACCAGAGCTGTCCGGCAGCGCCGTAGTCTTCGGCGCAGGCACCTACCCTCGTGCCAACAAACTCTCCGATGGCAGCATTCTCGGCGTCTACACTGCCTTCAGCGGTGGTAACAACGTTATCACAACCGTCCGGAGCTTGGACGGAGGTCAATCATGGCAATCGTGGGGCGTCGTGACTCAAGGCCCCTCAAATACCAACGATATCGACAACCCATACGTCCTCCAACTTCCCTCGGGCCGAGTGTTGTGTGCATTCAGGAACCACTCGAAAGATCCCAGTACCGGCGCCTACACCTTTTTCCGCATCACAATCTGCTCCTCCGACGATATGGGCCAGACATGGTCCTATCTTAGCCAGCCAGCATCAGACCCAGGCCCCGTAAACGGCAATTGGGAACCCTTCCTTCGATATGACACCTCAAGCAGCACCCTACAGCTCTACTACTCCCGCGAGAACTCCGCTGTCGACCAAGATACACTGGAAAGGCTCTCCACTGACAACGGCCAGACTTGGTCAGCCGCTCAAACCATATCTGGGGCAGGAATCACCTCTCGTGACGGCATGACAGGCGTCGCAACCATTAGCGGAACGGCCCTGATGGCCGTCTTCGAAAGCGAAACAAACGGCTACTTCACCATCAACACCATCACCTCTCCCGACAACGGCCAGACATGGGGGGGCCGAAAGACCATCTACACGCCTAGTGCTCCAAACACCAGTGCTGGCGCCCCACAAATTATTAACGTTGGGGGTACATTAGCTGTTAGCTTCCAGACCAATGAAGATTTGGGCCCGAGTGCTCTCTCAAATAGTTATCCTGGTTCCACGGCTGGCAAGCTGATTACTAGCGGGGATGGTGGCAGCACATGGGGAAATAAAATTATGGTTGGTCCGGTTTCGAGCGTGTGGGCGGGCCTTTATGATACAGATGGGACAAGTTTCTTGATGATGTTTGATAATGGGGGAGCGAAGGCGCAGAAGATTACTCTGACATAAAGGGGAAGATATGTCGGTATAATTTATACAATACCCATCGTTTGATGATATCCAATTTATGGTGAGGTTCGTGAATCTGACTTTATGTAAGTGAAAGAATAGCGATGGCTTACGTGCCTATTCACATAAATAGGCGGGCAACCTGCGTTCTGATATGCTTCTACTTTGGGTCTCTTATATACTCCTGAAAATAACGTCTTAGTCGGACGTGTACGCGATATCGAACAGATGATAGACAAGTAGGTAATCCTGACTTCACGAATCGCGATCATTGTGCTACCCCAAGCAGCATCGGAAGATTTTCACCAGAAATGAAACGTAACGTCCGCTCAGACGCTCAAGATTTTGGCGCCAATGCAATCTCGAAATATGCCTGCAGTACCCTGCAGAACCCTGCATACCGAAATCTATCTGGGTCGTCTATTGTGAAATGATGCAATTTCAGTTCAGTTTATCACAAGAGGTCAAGAGCTTGCTGTCAACAATCCAGGGCAATCACTACATTGTCATTCCAAGCAAATCGAGAACAACCGCCACTGGACACCATCGATCGTATTGTCAACCATCCATCCATCCACCCCTACCAATCATGGTACACATAGCCATCGGAAGTCTGCCTTATCACTTTCTTAGATTTCGCTCTAGACGCTACCGGTTCTGGAGCAAAAGGAAAGAATATCACGCCAGGCTCAAACGGTGAAATTTTCTAAGAAAAGTATCTCCCTTTCCCAAGGTACATGGAAAAACACCGTACTTCAAATACCAGCTAAAGTCAAAAATTCATTCGCCGATGGTACCTTTCACCTTCGGTCTACCACAATATGGCAGGGACACCGGTCCTCTGCCTCGACTCATCCTCAAATGCGGCAACGAATGCTCCCAGATCTGCATAAACGAAGCATTTGTCTTGGTTCCGCTGGCCATACCTTAAGCACAGATCTTGATCACCTTGTCCATCCAACGAAGCGAAGTGCACACTCGCAGCGCCGAAGAATCCGATTATACTAATAACAACTGGCATCTTTTGTGGCGGACTCCATGGCATGCTGGATAATTGGCACTGAGAGCTTCAGGGCGTTTCTAGGCTTTGACCCCATGATCTTCGAGGACTCGTTATAGGCCAGGCAGTACAGGGGTTCTTCAAAAAGCTGAAGAGCATCTGCGCTTAGATTTAACAGAGCTCGTGCGTAGTAGTGTTTACATACAACCCAGCTGGGTCCTGAAAACCCATAGAAATCTTCAAGACTTGAACGATTCTTTGCGATATATCTCTGAATCGCCTACAGAACAGCTTTCGGATTCAAGCACTTGCAGTATCAGTCCTCGGGATGATGCCACAGTCGATAGACTTGCGGAGGGGAAGGTTGTAGAATATGGAGTCTACCACTTCTGGTTCAATATCGGGCCAGACCAAGCATTGGATTGCCACTTCTTTGGGTTTGTCCTTCCCCGCGCACTCATACGCAGACGAAGAGACTTCCTTGCATCCTCGTGTAGACGTCATGAGTGCTCTGTCTCATCCCTGATCGCTGTGACCAGACCTTACAACGCATGGAGATACCAAAGAGAGGTCAAGCTCGAAGAAACAGATCTGGTCGCTGTTGGCAGCTTCCGTTGTGGCGATACGGCAACAAGAAATAGCATGGATATTGTCCACATCCGAGGCTTCATGTCGCCAAGCTTCGGGATAGGCCTGAAATAGACACACAGAATGGAAGGAGAGATACTTGATTTCGAAAGGTTTGGTGATCCTCATCGTATTTTGAAAGGAGCTGGGCAAGTCTTTACACTTGGGTCCGCTATGCAGGCGATGTGATGTTGAATTGTCCAATTCTCTAAAACCAGCGGTGCCTCATGACTAGCTCAATGCCATATAAATAGCGCCTGGAGGGACTGATACAGGGGCGTAATTCGTTGTTGAAGATGATATTGGTTGGACCTATTTCGGTTGAGCAAACGGAATAGTGCATCGACGAAATGACTTGACATCTCAGTAGTTGCTATGTAACTTCCACGCATTTCTTGACAGGCAGAAACATGACATGACTGATCATTAGGCGACAGCGTGCTCAGGTCATTTGGCATCTCCTGCCATACGCTACCTCAGCTGCTTAAGTTGCTTCTAAACAGAGATATCAGGCTTCCGCTAACGACCACACGAGCTTTGCTTTCACAAAGATTTGGAATGTGCATCTTGAGTTGTTGAGAAAAGCCTTCGAGACTCCTGGGTCTTGCCACTCGAAACGCGGCTCAGCTGATAAATGCCCCAAGCAACAGCCCCGTGTCTCTTGGGCTAGCGTGGTCCTTCAAGACAATGCATGCAGCCTTCGAACAGGAGAGCAACAGAGCAGTAACGCCCCCTCAGGTTATAGACTTCGTATACTCATTCCTGACAAAGAAGGGGGCGTGGGCCACGACCGACCCTCAAGCTCGCACGATGTCAATTCTATGATTCATTGACTTCGGATTGATCAACACTTCAGCCTCTGGCGTCACTTCCGCACAACTGCCAGACTGTCTCCAGACCTTGCTCAAGCGCGGATGTTTGCGATCAACTGTCTCAGGCATCCCAAGTTTTTCCCCACTCCTAGTAACAGGCACCGAGTCCGCACCACCTGTCCACTGGCCCTGCCCTGCCTCTTCATAAGCCAAACGCTGTAATTGGAATATATTATCCACGGTCCATTGCAAGCTCTTATATTCTTTCCAATGCCGCTTCCGGCGGATAAAGCCCATTACAGTGCTTAGCACAAGGCTTGTGAAGAAGAGCACGGAGCCTACGATTAGGATTATGCTAACGCCTAGGACCGAGAATGACGTTGTTCCGCTTTGGCTTTGTATCTTTGTGTTGTTGCATACGTTTTCCTGGTACCTGTTCGCTGGTCTCACCAGGGTAAGCCCCTCCGGCACATACGATGATCCAATTGCGTACTGGACGGTTCTCTGCTGCAATTTGGCCATCAAAACAGCGAACCAAGTCGATACTTTTATCATCCATTGATTGTCAGGCAAGGGAATCTGAATGCCTTGATCCAGAGTCTCCGATGCCCGTAGTGCATTAGACCCGCGTGAATTGACGCTATTATAGACATTTAGAAATATGAGCGTCAACTCCATAGTGACGGCAGTGGATGATTGAGCATCGTTCAGATCAAGTCCAGGTAGATCTGTGACCACCTGGAAAGCGCCAGACAAGGGAGTACATTTTCCATTGGTTGGGTTACAGAATTGATGTTGCTCAGCGCACGCAAGGGCGTAAACCTCTTGGTTAGAACTATAATACGTATCATTTACGCCACCACCATTTGAGACATTCTTTGGTGTTGATGCAGCAAAGAATGGGTCAGCAACGGGAGCTTCATAGACGACCATATTAGGAGCCAAGAAAAATATAGAAACGTCTGCATCGGTGCGGTTGAGTGCTGGGATAGGTATCCAGTCATTTTGGGCGAACCCAGCGTTGGACATCCAAGCCCTAGTCGGGGTTTTAGTCAAATGGTCACAAATTGTAATTAATCAAGAAAGCATACGTAAGGATATTGTCATCAATATCTGCAACGCTGTGGGTATTATATTCATAGGTGAAATTCGAAGCATTGAGAATCGGTCCGTAGTTATAGTCCAAGAAAAGATTTCCATAAGCCAAGTCATTTGGATCAGTGTCATTAAAAGTTGTCATGTAGCCCTTTGTGTGTATTGGGGAGCAAGATGTGACCTTGCGATATTCAATACGATCAGGCTGCGCAGCATTGATGCCGAGATGTTCTTGTGTATCGAGAAGCCCGGTGTCCATTTCGTAAGCAGCGGTGCTGCCGTAGATGCACAAATCAGGTGAGAAGGGGCAGGTAGCATTTTGATTGGAGGTCCAGTGCAACTGTTGTTGAAAATACTGGTTGCAGCTCAAAACATTCTCTGTATTGTCGTAGCAGGCTCTTGAGTAGGTAGTAGCAGCAAGGGTATCGTTCAGGTCTACGATATTAAATGCAACTGCGTTTTGAAACGTATCAACACCATTTGGTGCCAGATAGCCGTAATGAGGGGATCTGATGAGCGTCTCATTCCCTGCCGCTTTTGTGACGTCGGAAGAGAAGATGCCGGCAACGCCGAAGACAGCGATATTTACGAGAGCCAACAAAGCCAAAGGCAGAGATCGAACGAATGATCTTATTTCGTGGTCTCTCCAGTACCAAGGTAATTGCAAAAAGTTCCACAACGCTCCAGCTGCACCATCGGTGTTCTGGAGGATCGCCTGCTGTTGGTGGTGCAAAGCATCCTGATAGTCTTGGCTGGCACGACACTGGTGTATGGCATAGCTCGTTATCTTCCAACAAGCAGCACCGGCAACGGAGACAAATATGGCAAGGAAAGCAGTAAGGAGGCCTCCATCGCGCTGATTAAGGGTAATTGTAGCTCCTGAGGTGACTCCATGGGACCAATTGATCCAAATTCCAGTGTATATTGACGACGCCGACGTTTGTGACATGTTCTATGTGCGAATTGAGCTTTGAAAACAATGTGAAGATGAAGTACTACCCCGAGACTTTTACCACGATAAGGTAGACATTGGCATTAAAAACCCTTCATTTTCAGGCAGAGGCTTTCATAACCAATAAGTTCACTTTCGATCAATTCAGCTCTGAGCTGTCAAACAGACAGCGATTGGGCCATTGATGTGGCTTTGCATCAAGTCTAACCGGGAACAAGAATGTCAAGCGACTGAGGGTTATTGCTAACCCCTTAACGTAGCACCCCTACCTCAACAAGAATTTGAACTTGCTACTGGAACCGAAGGTGATTGTAATGCAGTAAAGACTAATGCAGGCATTGTTTTCATCTCAGAAGAAATGCTCCCAACCTTCTTCAATTTCGTTTGTCTCCCGTGTTCCATGCTACTTCTGCGTGCACGGCTTACAGCTGGGATGGAATTTGCTCACAAGGGCGGATAATTTGAAGCAACTTGCACAAAAGTCCCCTGGGATTGACCTTCACACAGCCTCAACCAATGATAGGGCTGCAGAGCTAAGGCTGTAATTGAGCTAAAACTGAACACTGAGGAGCTTGTGCTGAGGGTTTTAGCCCAAATCAGCATCATCATTCCTTACCCTAGGCTTTTGGTGTCAGGCTGATGTCTCTTGGGAATGATTTGACTCATGGCTTCTCGCAAGGCTAACAGCCAGCAAGCCTCCGTAACCTCGATCACAAATATGTCACCCGACTGAAAACTTCTTGACCCCAATTTCATAGAGCATCAAGGGTGGTCGTAGACGTACGCAGCCTTCTTGACGTTGATCTTGATCCTGGCCCTCAGCCATTCGGAGCAGTATTTGGACTGCTGAACTGCCGCAACATCCTTCGCAGAGTTATTGTCCCTCTCGGCGTTACCTTTGGTATCGTTTCGGTACCAACCCGCCCTTTCCTAATGAGATCTCTGTGTATTCGCAATCAGCCTCTTATTGCTCACAGATTTACTGATACAGCGGACCGCTGCGCTGTTCCCATACCTATAACGAGTTCAGCAACTTCAGTATATCTCTTTTCTCCTGGCACCTGTGATTGCGATGGCAGAGTTAGACGCATCAAGGTGGTCACTCTAGTTCCGAGCTAGCCACAAGTTTGCCATGCCCATATTTCGCCGCGTGCTCTGCTTATCACAATCTCACAGTCACTTGAAATGCGTCTCATGGTGCATCGTCCTAAAAGCCAATCCATGGGCCAGATCGGACTGTATGTTTAAACGGAGTTTCTGTCGTTCGAGAACGGGAAGCTGAAGAAGTATCGAGGACCATCCTAACTCTGAGGACGAACGTAAGGGATGGCGGATTGTAGCAAATGTGGGAGATCCCTAATATTGCGACTAAGTACGACCTTCTGAGAGCAAAAGCGCACTATTGCAGATGGCAATGTTGATGTCCACCTGCCTGAGAGCATGAATTATTTCTTAGATATTAGCACTGGAACTTGGACGGTTGCCGCTAATTGCTGAGCATGAACTTCTTAATCCTTACAAGTGAGACTTGTGCATCTCGTATCAAGGACAGGCGTCTAGATAATCGAATGTAGAAAGTGTCCTTGAGACTCTCCAGTTTTACAACGGTGGCCTATACACGCTCCTCTCTGGTTTCTTGCTCCACCTGATTATCTAGGTCAGATCCCTCCTCTTCGTCTATCTCGACCTCTCTATTATCTTGCAAAGCCCTGTACTTCCTCCTCGCCTTCTTACTCTTGCTCGCTTTCTGTTTCCTTTTAATCTCTGCTTTCAACGCGGTCCGGCTTTCAGGGCCCTTCTCTAATTCCTCGATTTTTTCTGCGAGGTTTTGTCGAGCGATTTTGCGATTCTGTGACCGAGATCTGGTGGCTTGCGACTTTACGACGATGCCTGTCGGGACATGCTTAAGCTGAACAGCCGAGGACGTTTTATTCTAGCACCACAGAGACCTATTAACTGATAAGACTTCCATAGGATACCAGACTGGAAATCTAACACACGATCTTCTGCCCACCAGGCCCACTGCCTTTAAGAAAGGCCTCCTCGATATCTTTCTCGTTGACAATCATGCGGCGAGGCAGCTGTGTTGCTGCTGTCACATGACTGGTAGAAAGCTTCCTTCTCACAATATGCACAGTGAGTGTGAAGGCTGTAGAAGGGGTTCTGTGGACTCGGAAGAGCATGTTTGGATCTTCATTGCTATCCTACCATTAGGATACGAAGGCTCATATGCGTGTGTGTTATATGGGATAATCACATTACAATATCATGATGCCTTGGTGGTAGAGAAAAGTTTGACATATCAAGTATTTCCAAGTCCTCTAGCCTTGGATGGCCGCCAAGATCTCGGAGATAAGGCGGACATATTCGCCCCACCAAAGGAAAAAGTTAATGGGTTGCATTTTCTCTTCTCTCCGGCTTTTGCCCGCCTTTACAATGCCATTTAAAACCTAGACTTAGGACTACTGGCCGAGCTTTGAGGTCTGTGACCTCAGAATTTCGTTCCCATGGAGAGAGAACAGCTTCGCATATTGCTCATTGGCAGTGGAGGCAGAGAGCATGCTTTGGCCTGGAAGCTAGAGCAATCGCCCTTAGTCGACGTGATATACACAGTACCTGGCAATGGGGGAACGGCATCAGTTGAAAAGGTCACCAATGTCAGTAGCATCTCACCAGAGGATTTCCCAGCCCTCCTTGCTTTCGCAAGAGAGCACGAAGTCAATCTAGTGGTCCCTGGACCAGAAGGACCGTTGGTGGCAGGGATTGGAAGCTTCTTCCGCTCTGGTAGTTAATTGAAATCTAGTAATTTCCTTATGCTAATGATAGCTCAGCTGGTATAAGATGTTTCGGACCTTCGAAAACCGCGGCGCAAATGGAGGGCTCCAAGACCTTCTCTAAGGATTTCATGGCGAGGCATAACATACCAACAGCGAGGTATCAGAACTTTACAGACTATGACAAGGCAAGACAGTACTTGGACAATGTTTCCTACAATGTTGTTTTGAAGGCTTCTGGCTTGGCAGCTGGCAAGGGCGTGATTCTACCGTCCTCAAAGATGGAGGCTTTTGAAGGCCTAGAGGATATCATGAGCAGCAAAAAATTTGGCTCTTCTGGTGATGAGGTTGTCATTGAAGAGTATCTCGAAGGAGAAGAACTAAGTTTTTTGACCTTTTCAGACGGACACACCATCAAATCGTTACCACCAGCACAGGATCACAAACAGATATTCGATGGGGATAAAGGACCGAATACAGGTGGCATGGGAGCCTATGCACCTACCAAAGTTGCTAGTCCCCAATTGATCGAGGAGGTACATCGAACAATCCTGCAGCCAACAATTGACGGAATGAGGAAAGAGAGATTCCCTTTCGTAGGTTTGCTATTCACTGGCTTAATGATAACCAAAGCTGGACCCAAGGCTCTCGAGTATAACGTTCGTTTTGGTGATCCCGAAACACAGACACTCCTCCCATTGATGGATGGTGATCTTGCTGACGTAATGGTTGCATGTACTGACGGTTGCTTGGACTCCGTCAGTTTCGGGCATTATCCTCTATATTCTGCCACCGTTGTTGCCGCTGCCGGTGGTTACCCTGGCCTTTATGATCAAGGAGATACCATAACCCTCGGCCCTCCTCCAGCTGACACCCACATCTTTCACGCTGGAACAAAGACAACCACGCCTCGAAAAGGCCAACTAGAATCACAGCCTTCTTTACAACCCTTGCATACGCATAATGATCATCCCCACGGATCGCGAGATACTTGCTCCCCGCAAACGCTGACTACCTCGGGAGGCAGGGTTATTGCTGCAACGTCGACTGGCAAAACACTTGAAGCCGCCATATCTCAGGCTTATGAAGGCATTTCCTCCATAAGTTTCCCTAATATGCATTTCCGCCGAGACATTGGTAAACGCAGCCTGGAAGCTGACTCCAATCCCATTTCTAGAAGTAATGGTACTAGCCTTACTTACGAGTCAGCCGGTGTCTCGATCTCCGCAGGTAATAGCCTTATTAGGCGGATTACGCCACTTGTGTCGTCTACGGCTCGTCCTGGTGCTTCGGCCGAAATTGGCGGATTCGGCGGCGTCTTTGATCTGTACGAAGCCGGCTATAAGACCGCACCCCAGCTTGTCTCTGGAACTGACGGCGTAGGTACAAAGCTCAAGATTGCTCAAGCTATAGGCAAACATGACACTATTGGGATTGATCTATGTGCAATGAATGTCAACGACTTGGTGGTACAAGGAGCAGAGCCTCTATTTTTTACGGACACCTACACCTGTAGCACACTGGATGTCAATGTTGCAGAACAGGTCATAAAGGGAGTTTGCATAGGCTGCAGAGAAGCGAATTGCGCTTTGATAGGTGGTGAAACTGCTGAAATGCCCGGGCTTTTCACTAATGCTACGGAATACGATATAGTGGGAGCAACGACTGGAGCAATTGCCAGGGATAAGAAAACTTTACCTGACAAAGAGTCTATGGTGGTTGGGGATGTCTTGCTGGGCCTGGCAAGCGATGGCTGTCACTCCAATGGCTTCAGCCTGATTCGAAAAATTGTGGAAAGAGCAGGATTATCGTACCATGATCGGGCACCGTGGAGCGCAGACGATGAAAGTTTGGGCCAGAGTCTACTGGCACCTACTCGGATCTACGTCAAACCCTTGTTACGGGTAATCAGGAAAGACCTGGTCAAGGGTATGGCCCATATCACGGGGGGAGGCTTGATAGAGAATGTGCCACGAATGCTTCCGAGACAGCTTGCAGCTGAACTTGACGCAGCAAAGTGGCCGGTGCCGAAGGTATTACGCTGGTTGAAGGATCAAGGCTCGATAGAAAACCTGGAATTTGGCAGAGTATGGAATACAGGCTTGGGTATGGTACTCGTCGTTAGTCAAGAGCGTGCTCAAGAAACTATAGAAGAGCTGAAGAGTGCCGGAGAAACGGTTTATGTAGTGGGAAAGGTATCTGCAAGAGGAGGAGGAGAAGGTTGTATCATCAACAATATCAGTTCATGGGATTGACTGGTAGTCCCTGATTCCTTTACGTGTAGATACCCGGGCCTGCAGCGGTCTAACAGCTATTGGCTGGATAAGATTTGTGCCAAAGCTTGAGCACATGATCTGATGCATACAATCATCGTCGTATTCTCTAATTCTTTTAGAACAAGGGAGACCAATGGCTGATTCTTGAGCGCCGTATCAACGCTAGTGTACGGACCTTGAGGGGTGCATTATCTTCGAAGAGAAATGACTTGCATAGGGACAGGCATCGATAAAGAACAACCTGGAGATTCCCTGGAACACCAAGCCCAAGGCCGCCGTTAGGGGGCGTTAGGGACAGAAGCTTGGTTCGGATGGGTACCCGTTTGGCCCGCGGCCTTCGTCCGATATGACCGAGGGCGCTATCTACGCAAATCGAAGATGTCTTCACCTCGAACACTTATATTTCGCGTCATTCTGCATACTTTTACGATTAGCATTAGCTACGAAGGTACCCCCGCGCAGATCTTGTGCAATCACCTCCATGACTAGATTATTCCATCCAACACAAGACCATACTTACTCTCTGCATGCACAGAAGTGTCTACTTTCCACTGCTCTAAGTCCTCAGACCGTCCCTGCAGATCGTTGTTTGTGTACTCGGCAGACAATGAGCGCGACTGAACCGAGTACACATTGGGCACAATGTCGGATAGGCGCAGAAGAAAATCCTTGACAATCTTCCGACCTGATATCTCTGCATTGACTCCAATTAATGAACCCCCAGACAGTGCCCCGGCGGGTGGCCTGCTCAAAAAACGACGCCCGGCCACGTTCTTATCCTCCAGTCCTTCCAGCTCTCCCACCAGCTCAGACATGTCACCCTCAAGTCCTTTAACTCCTCTCAAAAGAACCGACTCTCAGAGCAGTCTCAACCGCCTCCTGCACAAATCGAGACCTAAAAGCTTGCAGAAGTCAGGCCGACCTTCAAGCATCTTCGGCTCCATTCGTAACTCATTTCATTCTACATATGAGGACGAGAACGGTCTTGCACGTACAACTTCAAAATCAGATTCGGTGCATTCCACCATTTCGAATAGCCCGCCCAATTATGGAACTACGGTCTTACATCACGGCGAAATACAAACAACAGGAGGGATACTTAGGAAGAAAAGCCAGTACTTTGTCCTCACAGATACGCATCTGGTACGGTTCAAGAGCCAGGGTCGCGCATCTGACATATTTCCAAACGTTCCCCCATCCATTGGGAAAGCAAGTGGCATGAGGCACTCGAGAATGAGCTCAAGCGGCTCCCTTCATGAGCTTCATACAACTTCATCTGGAGAGAGTCACCACGCCATACCGCTGCACGACATCATCGCTGTATGGAGATTGGATGACGGCAAACCATACTTCAGTATAGAGATCAATTACTTGGATGATGAGACGAACGTCCCTGGTGCTATAACGTTGCAGTTGCATGACCCACTAGAAAACAATGTGTGGACTTCATCCATCCGGGGTGCAGTAACTAAAGCTCGCCTGGCTGATCCAAAGCCCTTTCCAAAACACTTGATCGATTACACGGCACGTGTTCTAGAACAAGAGCATGACTACGATCCAAGCTCGTTCACCATGTTCAAAGTGCTTCAAAGGACCGGAAGATCCTCAGCGAAGTCTTCTTCTGAGGATTTAACGAATGTGCATTGCACAGTGTGTATTCTAGTATTTGGTGCCTTCAAAGTCCACTTAGTACCATTCCCCAAGTCTTTGAGGAATACTTCAAGCTCATTACTCTCGGACATGAAGCCTGTTTCTTTTGGTACAATGATCCTTACGGATCTCAAGGTGCACGACGCCGATGATGCCTTCTCGATAAGCTTTCGTATGCCTTTACGACCAATTACTACGCTATTTCTGGCCTCGTCCCTTGTCAATGACATTGCCCTTACCACAAGGCATGCCACTGAGTTCCTAAGGCCAAATTGGGCGGAGGCGCCACTGACGTGGACCGTGCCGTCGAGTCTGGAAGACAACGTATGGCCAATTATCCCTTCCCAAGAGCCTTACCAGGGCTACGATCGCACTCTCACGGCCTACTGTCTCGCCTACGATGTTGATCCATCAAGAATACGATATGAAGTCCTTGAAGAGTGTGAGGACGCACCGGTTTTCGAGCTGTACCCACCAGCGGACACGGTACGAACAAGATACACAGCACTTGAACTCCTGGCTATCATGCGTTCGCTAAGGTACAATGAATCATTCTTGACTCTTTCATTTCGCAATATCAGCTTAGACATTTTACACAACATACGTGATCGCTATGGTAATGATCATGTGCCTTGGACGACCAAGTCTGGTGTACCCATGAAGATTCCAGATGAAGAAAGTGCGACTATGCTTGTCCAGGAAGTGCGAGCTCTAGCAGTTAAGTGCCGACGTCTTCGGCGGTTGGACTTCTCCTACTGTCTGACTAGAAAATTGCAAGAAGGAGACCAAACTGTCCAAGATCCAGGTTGCGGCATCTGTGAGGCGCTTTTTCCCTTGTGTGCAAAGCAGTGGACCAATGTTGACTGGATTTCACTCAATGGTATTGTTCTCACTGATGTTGATGTTGATTACATTTTCTCAGCTGCCATTGACAAATCCTGCCATTTTAGAGCTCTAGATGTAGGCTACTGTGGCTTGGTCGATCGGAGCATGAATACCTTGCTCCAAGCATTATCGTACCAAGCGGCGACAATGGAATCAATTGACCTCTCGGGTAATTTGGCCCGACACGAACCCAAGGAGATTGAGGAACATTTCAGACAGTTCGAGTTCATTCGTAAGGTCAACTTGTCCAACATATCTCGGGTTTCGAGCCCAGAGCCTCTGATCTCGGCTGAGATGCTGCTCTCTTGGAAGTTGGTAGAGCTTCGACTTAGCAGGACCGCGTTGAATGAAAAAAGTATCGAGGCTTTGACTATCTATCTCGTTTCTGATATGTCAGAATACCTCAGACTCCTCGATCTTAGTCAATGTCGATTGAGCAGTAGAGAAGCAGCTATGTTGCTCAACGCACTAGATGTATCTAGGTTTCAAACCTCTAGAAACATGCACATCAACCTTAGCGACAATCATCTTGAACAGCATCATGATGCTCTCGTTGACGCTATAGGTCGTTCTTGCAGTCCGATTCGGGTTACCATGCAGATGATGGAATACAAAAGAGAGAAGAATTTTCAAAGACTGATCAAGGCATTTTCTAAGAACACTACCACTCAGGTACTCGACATTTCAAAACTTTCCCTACCGACAGATGCGGGCGATGATACCTGCGAGATACTGCATCAGTTATTCACGCAGAACAACACTCTTAAAGAGATTGACATTTCGGGCGAGCATACTCATATCGAGGCAGCTCAATATGGGAATGGGCTATACCATGCTTTAGCTGGATTGAAGCAAAACAAAACACTTAGGGTGTTGCGGGTCGAGCATCAGAAACTCGGGCTACAAGGAGCAAGTACACTGGCTTCAGTTCTCGAAGTGAACGACACTCTCCAAGAGATCCATTGCGAAAACAATGAGATTAACCTTCAAGCATTCACAGTACTTGTGAACAGTCTTGAGCACAATAAAACTCTCTTGTACTTATCGTCAATGGTAATGGACCGAGCTTGGACGCAAAATAAATTGGATAGAGAAATCGTCAACATTCGAGACACTCCATCACCATCGCCTGTGATCAGGATGTCAACCTCCACCAAAGCAACGGTCAATCGCACGTTGGGGCGAACTATTGGTAAGACTATTGGAAGTCAACGAAGCTTCACACCCCGCAACGTAGACAAACGGCATTCACCAAAGCATAGCTTCACAGAATCAGATATTAAAGCGGCAGTAGGCAGTCTCTCTCAGAACTGGGACCGTGAAATTGCAAGGCTACAAAGCTACCTGCAAAGGAATTATAATCTGGCGCATGGATTGTCTCCAGAGCGAGCGCCCATAGAACAGCCTTGGTTGGAGGCCGATGATCGGCCTGAGACCAGTGAAAGCCTGGCGACCGCTGTAAGAGGCTATCGTATTGACGACAGAACCCCTACTGGTGAGCCAAATCGACAACTACACGTGGACCATAACGATGGCAAGGCGACGGGGTTGAGCGTGGAGGAGAAGGAGACGAAGGTTGAGGACCAAGCATACGAATCCGAGGGAGATGCATTAGAGATGAGAAAGCTTTAGCATGAATGGCGAATAAGAATGGTTTGGTAGAAAAGGTGATTATCGGATGACTTGGTGAACCCTCCAAAGAAACACAATGACGGCAAGGGCGTTTGGATAGGTGCATGAGGTGCATGGATCAGCGGGACGAGCTTATGCGTGAGAACGTCGCGTGCAGACGGCGCAGCGATGAGACACGCGTATCAAAGTAGATCGCAGGCTTCCTCTTTTAATGATTAGAAGTACGTGTAAAACATCCCCTAGCATAGATAGCCGCATCATCGCACACAAACATTATGGCTGTGCAGGTAACAGTAAATACACAGTACACAGCATTCTACGAATATTAATTCTATGGAGAGCGTCCAAAGTCTCAAACCAAAGAACAAGCCAAAGAGTGCACTGAGGGGTGGAGCATGGGGCTCATGACCCCCGCAAAGTGGGATCGTTTGGGCGAAACACACCCCTCGCGAAAAAGGGTCTTTTGGGGCTAGGGATTCGGATTGCTGCGGCGTGGCTGATAGGATGAATTCTTTTCATAGACCATAAGGTAGAGAGTCTGGGGCTGTGTTCGGTGGGGAGTTCTGGGCGTGGTCTAGCGGGGACTCCACCAGAGCAGCCCCCCCAACTAGAAGTACACACAGTAAAGTTTGCGGGAAGGCCTAAGGGACGGGTTAGAGATTGGTTAGGGATGCAGGTCACCCTCTAGGCTTGTCTAGCCTTCATAGGGGCTAGTTGTGCAGCCGACTTTGCAGGCTTGCAGGCTTGCAGGCTATGCTTCGACCCATGTTGGACTATGCAGGGGGATCGGCCTCTGGCCCAGTCGGAAGGCAGACAGACACCCGTTTTTCCCTTTAAATCTCGCAAAATGAAGCCAATTCTTTGTCCTCTCAGCGCCAAGACCTAGACCTGTCAACGACGCCTTTTGCTTCTGTTCTGTCCTACCACGTCAAATCTTACTTTTCTGAATCTGCGTATCTTGTTTTTTTCATTTCACATGGAACAAAACCACTGTCCTTAACTAATTAACCTACCACGCATTACCTCTTTGGCTTCAATTCTACAAATTGTTCTTTTTAATCATCCACTTTCTGGATCGTGAAATGATCTGCCTGTCCTTTAAGTGAGAACAACCCCTGATGCAGCCTGCTCCTCCACCTCCACCTCCTCCTCAGCGCACCAGGCTCACTCCACCAACTCGCCTTTAGCCGTATCGACCTTCTCTACCACTCCGACATAAGCTTTAATAATCCCTCCACGACTTCTACAACTCAATCTCCTCAACACCGCGGACAATTCCTCTCACCAACCTCACATACCAACTCCCTCACCCCCACTACTCATTGTTCCACAGTTCAACTCTACAAACATGCGTCGCGGCCTCACAATCTTCCTAATAATAAATCTCATCATCATCTGCTTCCTAATTCGCTCAGTCTACACCCTCCTCACCCTCTTGGTCGAAGACGGTTCAACGGACGCGATCCACCCTGCAGAGATCCCCGCGCCCAACTCTCCACTGATTGACGACCGCCCACAATTGATTCCCAAGATCATACACCAAACCTATGTGAACGATACGGTGCCGGAACGGTGGAGGGAAGCTCAGAAAAGCTGCGTGGACTTACACGAAGACTATGAATACAAGGTGTGTATGGCTCCGAGGACACATGGAGAAAAATTCTAGAAGGAAAGAGGCTAATTGCACTGTGCTTCCAGCTCTGGACAGATGTAAAGTCACGCGAGTTCATAGCAACCGAATATCCATGGTTCCTCGCCACCTTCGACAACTACTCGCAACCCATCCAACGCGCAGACGCAATTCGATACTTCGTTCTCAACCACTTTGGTGGTATATACATAGACCTCGACGATGTATGTCTCATTCCACATGCCCTACTCTCTTCTATATCACGTAACCCCTCGAAACTAAAAACTGACATAAATTCCCAGGGCTGCAACCGCCGCCTCGACCCTCTCCTCTCCTACTCCTCCTGGGTACGCCGCACCCACCCAACCGGCATCTCCAACGACGCCATGGGCTCCGTCCCGCATCACCCTTTCTTCACTCTCGTAATCGAATCCCTTATCCCCTACAACCGCGATTGGAAACTCCCCTACATAACAGTCATGTACAGCACCGGCCCGCTCTTCCTCTCCGTCATCTGGCAGGAATACAAACGCGGCCGCCAGAGCGAGGTGGGCAGTATCCTGGGGCCTGCGGGAAGCTCAGGGCGGTGGAATGGGATGGAAGAAACGAGGGTCAGGGTCTTAATGGCGGATGAGTACAATAAGCAGCCGTGGGCATTTTTCAGATGGCACGGGGGGAGCAGTTGGCACGGATCGGACGCTCGACTTGTTTTCTGGATGGGAAGGCATTGGTTGTTGCTCACAGCCTCCGGGTTCCTCATCGCTGGCGTTGTAGGCCTGGGCATTTGGTGGATCTACGGCCGCGTCCTGCTCCTCGGCGAGCGAAGACGAAAAGGGGGAAAAAGCCCGTGGACGACGGCGGCCGGGTGGACGCAACGAATCATTTTATTACGACGGGGCGGCGCGAAGGGTTATGAGCTTGTTGCACGGCATGAGGTCTAATTCTTTCTTCTCACTGGCTGGAATTGCTCAACTACCTACCTTCTCCTCCCGCCCCAGCAAGAGAAGGAATGCATGGACTACGACTCGAAAATAAGTGCTTGTTGTGACAAGCGAAGCGGGGTTGACTAAAAAAAAAATTATGTACCATTGGCCCAGGCGCTTCAGGCGTTATATTTATATGGGTGAATGGATGGACGGATGGGAGGGATTATTGTATTGGCATTGGCAAATTTGGTTGAGGACCGGAGAAGATACGGTCGTCCCGTTTGCATATCGTCCCTGTATGCATGCTTTGTATGAAACGTGTTGATCCGACGAGTAACTAATTCCTGTACCTATTTATACTTTTTCGATTCGGAAGAGTCGTGTGTATCTTTTATCTTTTCTTATAACCTTTTTATGTACCTGTTGCAAACAAACGTGTTGGATGGTGGGAGGAGAGAGGGAAGAGGGAGGGTGTATATAGGTATTTTGTGTGTGTCTGTGGATGAGCTGTGTCATCCATCTGCTGTGCTTGGTCCCTATCTAGAAGGAATAAAGCCTTGTACAGAGTCGCTCGTTCGACCTTCTGCAAAGCCTTAGGTGCAAAGTTCTCTGGCCTTTGACTCGATGTATGTGAATTGGGTATATGCTTCGACCTCTACGGAAAATTCTAATTCCGGTGAAGAATTTCCTGTATCTTGACTCTATAGAAGAGATAAGCTAGTAAAACTGACTTGTCTGTCACTCTGACCTAACCAACACGGCCATCAGATTGCCGCTTCAATGTCCTCTTGACACTTGTTCTAACCCCTTTCCCGCTCCACACTGTAACCCATTTCGCCTCCGCGGACAATCTATCATCACCTCCGAACTAATCCCGTAGATACTTCAACATCAGAGCCACTCCCAGAGTCGATATCTCTGAACTTTGAAGTCAATTAAAGGCGCTAGTGATACCGAGGACATCTGCTCGTCGGAATTACGAACGGGATTTTCAATGTCCTGAGCGAAATGGGTCTGGCATGGGATGAGCTTGGTAAGAAGATGGGGGTAAGTGTTTGCAGGCATCCGGCAAGAATTTTGGCCAGTGCATTGGCGGGCCTCGTGGTGGGCCTTTCAGTAGATTCCTCGGCGGCCAAGGACTTTGAGCGGCGCTCTGCTGGACCTTGCGTGGGCCCTTCAATGGGCGAGCAATATTCGGTGGGCTGGTAGGTGAGTGCAGTTGAGTGGGCACTCGGGTTGGTGCTTCGGGTGTGTCCTTGGCATGGCTAGGTATGGAGGTGAGTCGCAATTAGTTTCGAGGAAATGGGGCTTTCTTGACGTTGGGTTAGGGAAGTATTTGGTGGGTGGGGTAATCTGTGGCGAGAATGCCAGGTGCATTTTGATGAATCAGTGTAGCAAGTCCAAGAATCCAGACCCACATACGAGATGGTGGAGCAAATATCTCGTTTGATAGAGATTTACGCTCGCCTTGTGTGGCACCCGGTGATAGTCCAAAGGCATGATGACCGACTGAGGGAATATCTCGCACTTTCCGATAGACATGTGGTCTCGACTTTTTTCACCGATTTGGAGCTCCTGGCCCTTTCTATTCCCTAACCATGGAACAGCACCTTTTCCGTGCATTGGAGGTGCGTGTTCTCTTCTTTTGTTCCGCTTGTCCCACTCGCTGTACTCCGAAGTCAGCTCCAGTGAGCAGTCTGTCGAATATTGTGGCGTCACCGAACCACTATGGTGGCGTTGTAGTAGCCAGAGCAGGATCAACGTGAGAGTATCCTTATCCTCCATTTGGTCCACGAATGTAAACCGGAGAGCATAGTACTGGCAATGCTATCCATATCAACTATTCTCTTGCTTCTTCGTCGCCTCTTTCCGCCCTTCCTCCTGCATCATACCCTCCCAATGCCTCCATACTGCCTCATCACTCATCCTCTTCCGCTCACGTCTGGCCGCAAACTCGTATGCGCGAACCCGACGATCAGCTTCCAACCAGCCGCCTAGCGTCATACCGGACATTTGAATGTATCTAAGTCCCGCGGATGTCAGATAAAGCTATATTACGCATAGGGAGGCAAGGTGAAGAAGCACAACATCCGACGAACAGTGAAGAAAAGACTGGAGCAAGCAGAACAAGGAGGAGGGATTGGGCCCACACTTTGAACTGGACCGTCAATCCTCTATAAATGGGTGATAGGTAGTAACCAGCAACACCGAGTCCAGCACAAATGAGACCCCACTGTAATGGAGCCTGTGTCAGTCCAGGAAAGCAAAGGATAGAATCAGGACATAGAAATTGTTCGAAGGCACGCGGATGCCCTTCGAGAGATTCTAACCTTAGCGCCGCCGACTACAGCACCTCTGAGGGCTTCAGAGCCAGCACGACTAATTTCTTCGTCGGTTTTTTGACCATATCGGGGCATATTTGGACCCAATGGAAGAATATCAAGGAATGGAGAGTCGATCTTCATTGCATGAAACAAATGGTGATGCTTGCCAAGAGGAGCGCGGCAAAGGCGTTTGGCGCTTCAAGCTGCAGCCTTTCCAAGGCTGACTCAATCATAGAAGTTTCCAGGCTTCATAAGTGATCAAAATTTTCGTCATCCGAACATGTGTGCCTGATGTAGTTGATGACATGGTAATAAGGAAATCAGGCTCCACCACAATGTCCACCAACCACATGCCAAGCTACTCATGACCCAGGGTTGAAGCTGGGCAAAATTCACGAATCTGCTCAAACTTTGAAACTTTGCACACCCCATGCTTATCTTAAGCCAAACTCTTCCAGTGGATCTTTTAAATTTCTTGGTTCAAGCAAGGCAATGTCTTTGATGCCTGTGCACAAGGTCTAAATCATCTTGACTAGGCGACAAACTCACCACTTCGTACGACTACACCCACCCTGTAACCGTTCCTCCATCTCAGAATCCTTTTGGAGCAAGCTGCTATCCGATGCAACGAAGCTAGACGATTATCATTGAAGATGAATGGCTGAGGGTGATGATTGTGGCACAACACACAAAATCTGTTTTCGTATTGGTAAGGCTGCTGGGTAAATTTATGCATTCTATAAGGCACACCTCTGACTTCCTTCCAGTTTCAGTGATCAACTGCGATCATGGCTGGTCGTACTCGTCCTCGTCGCCCCCGACGGCCAAGGAGTCAGCTCCAATCTCCACTTCTCAGACTTCCGCCGGAAATCAGAACAAAAATCTACCGTTATGCTCTTGTGAGAGACGAACCGATTGACCTGTGGCCACACAAGTGGACCAAGCCCGACGAATCCGCAAAGCCGGCTGTCACTCTTCTCAAAGTCCGTCATCAAGAGTCTCTCGAATACGTACGAAAGGAGATGGCAACGGGTCTCCTAGGCACATGCCGTCAAGTGTATAATGAAGCAGCCATGTTCTTCTGGGCCGATAATCACTTTAGGTTTACGGGCAGAAGTGGATGGCAGGGTCTGCTACGCTTTTTCCTCACAATAGGACCTGAGGCTCGATCACGGATACAGCGAGTAGATGTACATGCACCGATCTACATGCGGTGGCCTGTTAAAGACTCGGACAATAAAGATCTCAATGGTCGGTCTAAGAATTTCCCGAAAATGCATATGATGAAGATCCCAGAGGAAGGACATCTCGATAGGCAAGCTATTCAAAGACTTTGCGTCATACTGGCACAAGACAGAACGCTAAAAGAGATTAACTTCATCATCCCAGAAGGTTTCCGTAATGGCGACGAGGACGAGTTTGGTGGCTATCAAGAAGATCATGACATGGAACTTGACTCTGCTATTCGACTGCAGAGACTGCAGTCTATGGACTGGATCAAGATGACTGTGGTGGTTGAGAAAGGTGGATATCTAGCAGTCAACCAGGGCCCGACTCAGATTATGGCCGAGGGTTGGGATTTGAAATGCCTGCCAGGCAGCTCCATTTGGGAGAAAGGGCCCGAAGACAAGGGAGGGAATGTTGATTACGAAAAGCACGAAGTGAACGAAACGCGTATATGGAGATCTCCGAGCAGGGGTTTAGACTATTTGGTGGGAGTTAAGGAGCTACTGCAAGAAGTTGGGGAGGAATCTCAGCACGCAAATGGTGGCATGCACAAGGGTGCTTCGAAGACGAAATTAGAGAGGACTTTGAATGGCTTTAACGGTTGCAGATTTGTTGGATGCGATGGCGTTCTTCTGCATCTACCGGTGGAGCTTCATTAACAGCATGCTGTGATACCCTGATTTGATGCAGATGGATGATGTTAGGGTTATGTGTCAATGAGGAGTCTTCTCCCAAACATTGATAGGTCTTACTTTCTTGCCATGAAATTAACGCAGCGATATAATATAAGTGAACGCAATAATCTATTTTTTAAATCCTCTGGCCAAGTGTGAGACTTAGATTAGAATTGACTTCTGCGACCCTAGAAATAATTAATTTTCACCACCGTTGCCCAAAGTACCTCGAAAATGCCTGACTCCCCACCTCGCCGCACCGCACTTATAAATCGCGACACAAATGAGACGAAGATTCAAGTTTCCCTTTCCTTAGACGGAGGCCCACTCGATCACCTCCCCGAATCCTCTCACTTCACCTCCGCCCTTCCAGTGCCAAAAACTCCAATACCTTCTCAAGACTCGAAGCACCATGCCTCCCAGATAACTAATTCACAGCACATATGGATATGGACGGGCATAGGGTTTCTGGACCATATGCTCCATGCATGGGCGAAGCATGCGGGCTGGAGTCTACGAGTGCGGTGTAGAGGAGATTTAGCCAGTAAAATTCTCACTTTCCCCAAATGGACTCTACTCTCACTGACAACATTTCCAGTCGATGACCACCACACAACAGAAGACACATTCCTCGCCCTCGGCAGCGCCTTCAAAGATGCCCTCGGCGCCCGCACAGGCCTCACCCGCTTCGGTCACGCCTATGCTCCCCTTGACGAGGCGCTCTCCCGCGCCGTCCTCGATATATCATCCCGCCCTTTCTTTGTTGGAGAATTCGGGTTTGAGGGACCAATGATCGGGCAGTTGAATAGTCAGATGATTCACCATGGATTGAGCAGTTGGGCTATGGCGGCGGGAGTGACGCTGCATGTCGATGTTATTAGGGGGAGTAATGATCATCACAGGGCGGAGAGCGCATTTAAGGCGTTAGCGGTAGCATGTAGGATGTCTTGCGCGAGAGTTGCGGGGAGGGAGGGGGAGGTGGGGAGTACGAAGGGGGTGCTTTAGATCGGGGAGGACAGAGGTAAGGTTATTGCGGAAATGGTTGTGTAGAAGAGCCTCTGTGAGTGCTCTAGAGGGAGACCCTTTGAGCTTCATTCCGCAGTATGAACATCCCAAACATACTTCATTGTTCCTATTTTACAATGCTAACGTGCGCCAAGTCAATGCACCTTTTCCCGTGGTCATAACTTCCCCAGCATATCGAGCACATCCTGCCCCTCCATTCTCCCTCCCAAGTCCTTAAGTCTCGCTTCGGCGAACCCAGCACCAGCCCGCTGTCCTGCTGCACCTCTTGCCACGCCTGCCGTGGCGGCCACTGTCTCATCTCCAGCGTAGTAGAACCAGGCTCGGCTTATCATGGTGGTGATATGTCCAGGTAGGTAAAGAGACGCGGCTACGATGATCATAGAGAGGAAAAGGATGAGGAATGTATCTGTGAGTGCGGCTATTAGCGAATTTGCTACAGGGAAATGTGACGGTAAGATACATGGGGATTATCCTCATCATATAGAACATTTCAAGATCTTGGAAGTGGAAAACCATTTAAAGAGGTCTTTTATGACTCTTCAAGCAAATGATATGCTCCGGGCACGGAGGGGACATACTAAAGATGAATTTCTCTGTCGGCGTAAGCATGTATAGCGAGAACGTGACCTCGTATTGATATTGCTTGCGCCGCAACCACCGGACAAAATTCGAGGCGTAGAGCATTCTTGATAGTAAATCGAATCAGCGCTTGAAGACTCCTATGAGATTCCAACGATCTGATGAGCAAGGGGCAGTTTCTTCTAGTGCTAAGGAGGGCCAAGAAGTCTCTCGAAGACGGACGAGTCTATGGGCTGCGATTGGTCGTTAAAGGGTGTACGCACTTTGCGAGTCTTGGGGGAAAAGATGAGGTAGCTGGATCGATGGGAGTGTAAATGTTGACGTGAAGCTGGAGAAACCCTTGCTCCGCCAAACTCCGCAACTTCAGCAGCTCACCTCATCTTAGACTGGCGCTAGGGTTAGGGCTGGCGGCTACCGGCTTACGTCATCTGGTGCCCACCCCCACCTGAATCCCAATTTTAGGATTTTCAACCAAATCTTTCAACACCTCCACCTCCACCAATATGAGCTCGATAGACGCTGCCTTGGCCTTCATTGATAGCTTATCACCTAAAGATCACATTAACATCAGTAAGATTGCTAAGCAGTTCGATTGTAACCGCTCCACCCTCGACAAACGATATCGCGGCAAAACCAAACCCCGTCATGCCCAATACCAAAACCAACGAAACCTCAACGACCAATAAGAAAAATCCTTAATTAAATACATCGATCGCTTATACGCGCGCGGCCTCCCTCCTAACAGGCATATAATTCGAAATTTCGCTTAGGAAATCTGTCAGAAAGAGATAGGAAAAGAATGGGTTTCGCGCTTTCTACACCATCACAAAATTGAGTTGGTTTCAAAGTGGATAATAAGCCTCGACCATAATCGCTCTAGGGCAGATTCAGCATTCAAATACTCATTATATTTTGAGCTATTAAGGAAGAAAATCGAGTAATATGAGGTGGAGCCGCAGCATATCTACAATATGGATGAAAAGGGCTTTTTGATTGGAATTCTTTCAAAGATGAAGCGCATCTTTTCGCGTAGGCGTTATAAAGAAAGATCAATCAAACAAATTATTCAGGATGGAAATCGCGAATGGATTACTATTATCGTAGTGATATGTGCAGATGGCTCAACTCTATCACCAGGGCTGATCTATCAAGCAACTACAGGCCTTATTCAGGATTCATGGCTCTAGGATTTTGATCTAAACGCTCACAGTTGTTTCTTTGCCTCATCGCCATCTGGTTAGACCAATAATGAGCTAGGATTTCAATGGTTAACGCAAATTTTTAAGCGCGAAATAAAACCAAAGGCGCAAAGATCTTGGAGGCTTCTAATCCTCGATGGCCATGGCTCCCACATCAGTATGAAGTTCATCAACTATTGCGATAGCCATAGGATCCTTCTAGCTATATACCCACCACATTCAACGCATACACTGCAGCCCCTAGATGTCTGTTTGTTTCGGCCGTTATCACAGGCATATTCAAACCAACTGACATCATTTATAGATGAATGCCAGGGCCTTTCATCCATTACCAAACGGGATTTTTTTCACTTATTCTGGTATGCCTAGAAAACCTTATTTATATTAGAAAACATCCTTTCTAGCTTTAAAGCCACCGGCCTCTACCCGTTTAATCCTTAGCTTATTATCACTAAGTTCACTAAAAACACTGAAGATCAGCCATCTTCTAGCTCTTCTAAGGGCTCAGCGATAGCTGTAGAAGATTGGAAACGCATTGAAAAGTTGCTATATAATGTGGTTTCCAACATTTATAATAAAAAAGCGCAAAAGCTCAGCAACACGATGCATGCGCTATCAGTTGAGAATATGCTATTAAAACAACAAATTAATGGCCTTAAAAAAAGCCTAATCAATGAAAAGAAGCGTTGAAAGCGTGGCAAGCCATTATTACTAGATTTTCCTACTAAAAATGATGGTGGAGCAATATTCTATTCCCCAACTAAGGTTTAGCATGCGCGCGATCAACAAGCTCAAAAAGATGCCAACGCGATAGCTGAACGTCATCAAAAAGAGCTTGATAAGGTTCGTAAGGAAGCTGAAAAGGTTGAAAAAGCTCAGAAAGTTGAGGAGCAAAAAGCTATTAGAGCTAATATAAGGGAATATAAACTACGCGAACAAGCTAAAAAACAGCAAAAAAAAGATGAGGCTCTACAAGCAAAACAGGCCAGCTCGCAGCTGCATAGTAAGCTTACAATAAAAGCTAAAAAGGTTCAAAAGCTGATCCAAGCTCAAAAACAAAGCGATCCTAGGGGTAACATAGATTTGGTGGTAGTAGAAGATAGGGACCCCCCCCCACCCTAAAATACTTGTAGCAGGCAGATTCGGCTGCCTCAGCGATATCAATCAACTATTTGACAGCCTGATAGATGCGCCTAATTCTATAGATCACCTCACTAGAAAATCAGATAGATTAGATGTTGGTAGAGCTCTGAATATCATTAAAACTGAAGATGGTAATGGAGCTAAAATTGGGATTCAGGTGGGGGTGTGCACCAGATGACGTAAGCCGGTAATCTCTCAGCCGGGTCGTGCTTCAAATCTTTAAGGAAACTAGCTAGAAATATTGATAGTGGACGAATAAAAAGCTCTTTGGGGCTTCAAAGTGGTAAGTCTAGAATGCCTAGCTAAGTCATCCAACGGCGCTGTTTCTCCTTCAAAATATTCGCAATGAAGAGTATGTTGCACGGATTCTGTCCGCGCAACGAACATGTTAGCACATCTGATTGGTATTTCTAACAAGAGACGCTGTATTTGACACATCTACACTGGCACTGATTAGACGCCAAAAGTCATCTGGTGCAACCCAGACCACTTTTCACGATTCGATTGTATTCGGCCGGCTTTTTTAAATAATAACAGAAGCTAGACGATAGGCCATAAATGTGTGCCGTTCGCTGATTATTCACATTTCGCTGCTCCGATCCCTCTGCTGTTAATTTCAGCCTACTTTCAATAGTCCTGCTTCCGGGTGATTGTAATCTACTATCCTAGAAAAGTTGTCCCAGCTGGTCAATCTAAGCGCCAGGCTTTCCAATCAAGTCTTGAAGATATCTGGAAAGGTGCTCGTGTTTTTATTTATCTGCTCATGAGGGCAGTATGTAAGATGTCTCTTGCAGTACTTGTGGATTGGTTTGGTTGTTGGGAAGGCATGGCAGTAACGCTTAGGAATGTGAGGAAGAAACCATTTGCCTGTATAGATCAGTCTACAGTAATCGAACGAATCATAAATCTCATTGACTGTGTTGAAGGCTTGTTACTATCATCTAGCCTGGCTTCGTCGCGCCGCTCTCCTCTCAACGTGTCCCCACCAGCGAAGCAGATGGACCCTCTGCCATCTTCAAGAACCCAATACCTACAGGAGTCCCATCCACGTTCACGGTAAATTCAACAACTTCTAGCAGTCCAACGTGAAACATAGCCTGAGGAAGAATTCGTAGAGCTAAAGCAGCATAGGCGTATTGGAAATAAGGCGGCTCTGTGCGTGGCGGGACAATAGCGTGATATTCAAATTCGGTGTTAAGGGAAGTATCTTGGATATTGAAAGGCTCTACCCATTGTGCGACCGTATGTTGGGCTATGATTGTGACAGCAGGCATGAGAGTCAGGAAGATCTCTCGAAATGTAAGAGGTTCACGGCCGAATGTGGGACTTATTGTGACGCGCACGTTTTCGGAAGTGTCAATGTCTTGTGCAAGAAGATCAGTCGAATTGAGTCTAAGGAGATAAGGCTGCATGCCTGACCCTAGGGTCGTGTTTCCCAGACCTAGGGTCAGGTTGCTTCCACCAGTCGCCAGTTCTAACTTTATATAGCCCACTGGAAGCTTGATTCCATCTCTGCTCCAGTAAAGAGTGACTGAAGTCTCGTACCAAGCATACATGGTGGAAATGCTGTAGAGGGCGACCTGTAAACCGTATATCGCGTGGCAAGCTTTTAACGGGTCTGTTGGCGAGTTGGCACTCCAGATACTGATTCGCACATCGGCAAAATCCTTGAATGTGTATTCACCTCCTGCAAAGTAGGCAGCAAAATCTTCGGCTGATATTGCGATCATAGCTAGCAGCGCGGTCATATACGTTGATAATGCATCAATGGCTCGAGTCAAATCCTGTTGGAATTCCGCGCTAAATTCTTTAGGTATCATGCTTGAAGGCTTTACAGTTTGATTGGATGTTGATGACGCATCGGGCTCAGTCTTTGAAAAAGCCTGATTGATATTGACAGCAGAAAGCTCGCTGACATTCGTGCCATTGAATAATTGAGCTGATGTGGCGGTGAAAGCAGTGCTTGAGATGATATGACCAAGCAAGACCAGCAGAAGGGAATGCCACATGTCCATCCAAAGTTGGTGTGCGAGTCTCAGAGATAAGGATATAAGCACAACAGGGCGTTGCTGGGGTATCATTGAAATATTCACTCAGTCCTGCATGCTTCCCGTTCGCGGCTGAATGGTTTCACCGTGGACTGTTTCGCGGCGAATGAAATATTGTAGAGAGCATAAACTAACCTTGCGCGTAAGGCGCAAAAGGCTCCCGGGGGCAGAATGAAAGCATTATTCATCACAGTGCTGTAGGTTTCAGGGCTATATCATCCCACCTCGCATAGGAACGGATCTCGAGGCTGTAATAATTGCGTCTAGGCTTTGGATTGGAGCCATCCCCTTTGGAGGGAGCCATCGTAAGAAATTACTCATCCATCGTGAGCGACGCTCTTCCATCGTGCAGTCAGCGCGCCGTCACCCTTTCCATATCCAGAGATCACACTCACAATAGGGTTTATATAAATCTCTGCATATCAATCACGAGCGTTGCTCATTGGCCAGACCTGCCCTATTACATATGTGATCTCCGACTTCGAGCAATCTCATAAAGCGGAGATGAGGGTAAAAGAAGCATCGACTACTATGTGTAATAAGAAGGGTGCAAATATTGTATGATCCAGTGCCTGTTGCTATAATAAGCAGTCTCTTTCTATAAGTATGCTTTTATGAAGCTACAACTTAACTCGGAAGGCTTCGAGGATTCAGTCTAGTCTGACAAGCGCCGTTACCGCCATGATGGAACTGTGACGTAGTTATGGAATTCCTATCTCCTGCGGAAACACGAGTGTTCGATCATTGAATAGATAGCAGATGCTCAAGCTGTTTTAGGCTAGCGGCAGCTTTGAACAAGTTGCAGACTTCAAATTAGAGCATAAAAGCAAGCATCCGAACGTTTTCAACCAGTCGAACACTTGCAATGCCGGTCTACAAAGGAGGCTGCTACTGCGGTGAGGTGAAATATACCGTTGACGTCTCACCCGACGATGCTCGCACATCTTTGTGCCATTGTAAGAATTGCAAAGTATCAAAGCCTTTGGCCAATAAATTGCTTTTCCTTAAGGTAATTGACACCTCATGACAGAAATTCTTCGGCACAGCTTTTGGCCTCACAACGAAAGTTCCAGTGTCGTCTTTCTCGTACACTTCCGACTCGAAGAAGCCCACTATACATGAAGCCGATAATGGTAGTGGTACAATGCTGCATAGAGTTCGGTCCGACATGCGGGAGCGGGATTTTGGAGGTTGGTGAGCCGGCGATGAAGGATTTTAGATATATCATGACAGGGACACTGGACTGTCCAGGCGAGCTGCCACCGAAGGAAGAATTCTTCTGCAGCAGAAGGGAAAAATGGATGCCCGAGGTACCTGGAATATTTCATAAGCAGGAGATCAAGGAATGAAGGCCAAGGATCTGATGTACATTACACGACGATGGGAAACGATGGTATGGGGACAAAGTAGCATATAATAAACATGATAGCCTGGACTGTTGAATTGCAAACCAAGTGGTGTCCCTTCTCATCGCAGAACGATTGCAAAGTTGTTTCTCGAACTTCCTGAGCGCAGCTGCCCCTTCTTGAACACCCTTGCCATAACGCTATCTTGCGGTTCGTATTTCCAGAGGTAGTAGATCAATTTCGAACTTAATTTCCTTTTTGTCCTTCTGTATCCTATGCTTTCCATAATACTCTCAAGTCGCCCCTCGTCCAAATACCTCGAGTTAGTAACGCACGGTGCAGGTAATACCATGAAGAGTGCAGGTGCGTACTCTGCGAGCTCATTTCGACCACCAGTATACGGTCTAAGAAAGCTCCCAACGCGCTTAAGCATATCACCTCTTTCAGTAGGATCACCGACGAAATTGACCACCAAACTCAAGCTGACAAGATCGTAACCTTGTTCACCCTGGTTCTCGGGCTTTGGCAATTGCATTTGCATAAAGTCCTGCTCCTTGATATGTGGATGCTGGGAGTGCAGATCAATTCTTTTCATCTCGAACAGGCCACTTCTCGAGCAGGCATTGTCAAGCTTCAGGGCGCCGACTTCAAGCATCCTTAATTTGTAGTGAGCCTCTATCAAGCCCTCGCTGGATGTAGCCCCCAAAAGCCACTCCATAAGCACTCTACTTGTATCCCCACCTCTTTCCGCCGACTGGCCTATTATACTGGCTTCTTGATACATTTTAAGTCCACCAGAAGCTTCAATTTCAGCCTTGAGTCTTTCTGTCTTTCTATCATCTCCTTCAGCCACAGCATTCGAGACTTGCTTCCTCAAGGTATGATGAGTCCGGACCAATGTGCGGATGGTTCGGGAGGAGAGAGAGGGCGTAGGCCTAGCATTACGCGGACGCGTGAAAGAGAGGAGGCGAGGCCGAGACGACTTCTTCTTCGAAACCATCAGTAAGTCAATGTCCCAACCAGCAAAGCCGGCTGCAACGTTGTTGTTTCATGCCACGACCGACCAGATCAAAATGAATGAGTCTTGATATGGCTGGCAAAACTTCGGCACCTCTGGTTCACTAGCGCAACCCACAAAGACTAGCTTAACTTCGAATTTCATGCTCTCTTGTGTTCGTAAACGACGCCAACAATCCATAGAGAAGCAATGGCGCCCAAAGCGGCCAGCAAGAAAAGTGAGTAGCTTCTCAGATCTTTTGTCAAAGGCGCTGCACACTCCGAGGGTTGCGATCTATGGCCGCTTTCCAACACAGTGATACCGACAATTTAAAAGATCCGAGCAGTCATGCCTGCAACAAGCTTGACAATGGCTCTGCGTTCCGAACCCATTATTGTACCTCTTTTGCTAATAATTTGATTCACAGCGCCAATCGGCGGCAAGCACAATGCCAAAGCCAGCCTGGCCTCCAAAGCCACTCTTAAAGGCGTACGCACCCTTTCCTGAATCCCTGAGCCCGCCATCCCTCTACTAAAACTCACCCCTCCAGATCCATTCCAAAAAAACCCGCAAAGTTCGCCTCACAACAACATTCCACCGCCCCAAGACGCTTCAACTCTCCCGCTCACCCAAATACCTTCGCAAATCCGTTCCCCATGAAGCCCGGCTCGACCACCACAAAGTCCTCATTAACCCTCTAAATACGGAAAGCGCGATGAAGAAAATTGAGGAGAACAATACGCTAGTATTTGTGTGTGATGTGAAGGCAAATAAGAGGCAGATAAAGGCGGCGTTGAAGACGCTATACGATGTGGATTGCGTGAAAATTAACACGCTGGTTAGGCCCGATGGATCGAAGAAGGCATATTGCAGGTTAACGCCGGATGTGGATGCGCTGGATATTGCGGCTACAAAGCTGAATATTGTCTAGAGCTTGTGAAGAGTGTTTGTGGAGAGCGGAGTTAGCTAGACTAATTGCAAAATGAAAGCATTTGTCTTGCTGTCATGCTAGTCCGACTTTAATTTGCCAACGGTATTGAAAGCCTAGCAAGTCAACGTTCTATGGACCCTGCTTCTCGTGGAGCGGAGTGCCTCCCTCAAAGTCCGGGCAATGCCCCATTCATCCAACGCCTGAAGATGCAAAACCCTACCCGCTCGTACCATATGCAAAAGCCTAAAATTGTATGCCATATCCCGTATGGACCTCAAACAACCCCCGTCCACACAACCACTCGCCCTTGTTCCACGTCACCAGCCCATTGTTCCACGCTCTGGACCCTCTCCCCAGCCCTAGACACCCAATCTCCAATGCGTATCCCTCACACCCCACCCTGCCCCCTCATCTCCTCCAAATGCTTCAGCACAGCCTCATTCGCATCCAAAAACCTCTCCACACAATTCTGCGTGCAGCTCTCCTCCGTCCTATCCAACGTCCCGCTCGAGATACCTTTCGTAACACATTTCGTCCAGCAGATATCCGTTAGATTATGAACAGCTGTAATACAATAGGAATATCAGCTTAGCCTTTGATGAATTGAAAGAAAGGAGATGGAGTAGAAGAGAAAGGGGAGGGGAGGAGAAAGGAGAAAGCGGGTAGGGGGGAAGTTACATTCTTGGATTTTGGCCTTCTGCATCTCATTCTGGAGATTTTGCTGGAGTTCTCTTTTCTCGTAGTCGGAGAGCTTGGAGAAGTCGAGTTGGGAGCCGGAGGCGGAGGAGAGATCCATGATTGGTTGACGTGCGCAGGCTAAATGGTGGAGGGATTCAACAGGATTGACGGTGAGAAATCAAGATCGTAAAGAGGATTTAGGATGGCTAATTTCTTCGGTCTCGAAATATCAAGCTTTGCCGCCACTGGCGCGCGGTTGGTCAATTTCCTGAGGCTATGTGTAGAAATAAGGTAAGGTAGGAATTGTTAGGCAAATTTTTCAAGCTTTGCAAATTTTTTCAACGTACAAGTTGTATATTGTAGATTAACTTTTCTAACCCGTGATCTATTATCTAAGTTTCTAGAAAAGCAAATTGTCCTTTAAAGGCCATTCCACCACAAAGTCTCGCTTATCTCGAAGCTTCCTTCCTGGCCGATTATTTCGCTACTGTTCCCAACCAAAACACCATACCATCCCTTTTCCATGATCCATGCATCCCTACCCTCGTCCCAGAAGCTCGTAGCATACTTCTTGTCCATTTCAATTGCCACTTCGGCATGCTCACCAACCCTCAGGAATACCTTTTTGAAGCCTTTAAGCTCCTTGACTGGCCGATTAATGCTCGGGTTCTTCGCACTCACATAAACCTGGACTACCTCTGCTCCTGCTCGCGATCCAGTATTGGTTACCCGTATCTTCACTGAAATTGTAGAGTTTGTAGTTGACAGTGTTAGATCCGACAAGCTGAAGGTAGTGTATGATAGACCATGACCAAAGTGAAAGAGAGGTGCTCGCTTAAGTTTCTCATAGAAGCGGTACCCGACGTAGACGTCTTCGCCGTAAAGGGCACGGCCTCTCTCGGAGCGGAAGTTGAGGAATGCAGGATTGTCCTCGAGGCGACAGGGGAAGGACAAGGGAAGCTTGCCAGACTGAGAAGAATTAGCTATCCAATTCGATGGACTGAAAAGTATTCGGGGAGGCTGAAGCTTACAGGGTTGACGGTTCCAAACAGGACGTCAGCAATAGCATTTCCTGCTTCATTACCACCGTACCAAGCCTGCACCAGAGCACGTGCACTGTGTGCCCAAGGCATACGTACTGGAGTCCCACTCTGAAGTACAATTACGGCGTTTGGGTTCGCTTCGAGGACTCTGCTGATAAGATCATCGCAAAATGGCGGTAGATTCATATCGGGTCTATCAGAACCCTCGCTTTCCCAGTCCATGTTCAAGCCAGCAAAAACGACCACCTGGTCAACCTCAGAGGCCAACTTCACAGCGTCTTCGATGGCTTTGGGTGGGTCCAAGCGTTTGCAACCGCCAATACGGAGACCTCCTGAACCGAAGAATACAGCTGCTCGATCTGAGGCTTCCGCTGTGGGGCCGGTGCCAAATTTAACGGTCAATTTGTATGACTTGCCTTTGACGAGATCAATCGATCCTATTTCCTCGGCAGTACCACCACCAAAGAAGGCTGTTCCCGGTCTCTGATTGTGCACATTCTCAACAAGCAGCTGGTCATCAATGTACAAGCGGCCTGTGCCCTGCACAGTTAAGCCGAAGTCATAGACGCCATCCTCTTCAGGTGTATACGTCCCTTCGATATCAACGTAGTAAAGGGGACTGTTGTAATTAGGTACCTGATAATCCATCACGAACATGTAGGAATCAGTCAACTGTAGATGGTCCAAAAGTTTGCGATCCGGAACGTCCGCGGGCTTGTCATAGACTCGAAAATCAAATCCAGCTTTTCCATCTGCCAATTGCAGCGACATTCCAAGCAGTGGCAATTCCTTGTGGCTGTAAGCTCCTTGGGAGAAGCGAACATTAGACTGCTTCGTCACCCCTTGAAAAGGAGAGACGGAATAGTAAGGCAAAAGCGAGGCACTGCCACCCCCGGAAATAGTTGCTACCTTAGCATTTGGACCGATGACTGCAACGGTCTTATTCATATCAAAAGGTAGAATATCACCTTCATTCTTAAGAAGAACAATTGACTCCGCAGCTACACGTCGAAGAAACTTCTGATCCTCGGGCCTGTTGAGCTCACGTTCTTCAGCATTTTCTTCGATCCCTGACTTACTCGCTAATTTGACAGCATTGAGTACAGAACGTACACGTTCATCCAATATATGTGGCCGGATCTTGTTCGATGTCACAGCATGACAGAGTGCTTTGCCACGCCATTTCGTCGGGCCAGGCATTTCCAGATCCAAGCCTGCATTGATAGCTCTAGAGGTGCTATAGGTACCGTACCTAAGATGCGTAAGCGAGTGATTCATGCCTATGACTTTCTCGATCAGATTACCAGTCGCTCATCAACAAGCCTTCCCATTTCCATTCCTTGCGCAGAATATCTATCATCGTCGAACTTTCAGCAACGTGTATCCCATTGACTTTATTATACGCAGTCATGACCGCCGCTGGCCTCGCACTCTTAATGGCTAGCATGAAAGGCATGAGATATATCTCCCGCAACGCCCTCTCCGTTACGATACTATTTACAGCCAACCGCTCATGCTCTTGGTCATTGCAAACGAAATGCTTAGGTGTGGGTATAATGTCTTCTTCTTGTACTCCTTGACAGTATTCACCGGCCAATGTGCCCGACAGAAATGGATCTTCTGAGAATGACTCGAAGCCACGACCACCGAGTGGCGAACGCTGGATATTGATGGTTGGCCCCAAGAGTATGTGTGCGCCTTTGGCTTTTGACTCTTGGCCTAGGAATTGTCCGACAGAGTGAAGAAGGTCAACGTCGAAAGTGGCTCCAAGTGCTGTTGCACAGGGCAGGCACGCTGCTGGAGTGCCATTAAAAGTTGAAGTACCTCGTACGCCATTAGGTCCATCGGATGTGCGTATTGAAGGTACACCAAGTCGTGGTATTGACGCAGTGTGCCAGAAATCTCTGCCTGTGAATCTGTCAAATTACGGAGCATGAACATTGGACCTCACTGACCTGCTGTAAGTGATGCTTTCTCTTCAAGTGTTAGTTGCGCAAGCACATCTTCAACATCAATGTCCGCCATTGTGTGGACAAGAATTAGATGGTCAAAACATGGCATTTGTCAATTATATATTGAATCTCGATCTATGCACGAGCCTCCATATGCTTGACCGACATTTGTGGGGGGAATTTCTCCTCGGCCCACCCCACCTGCATTTCCTCGTCCGTGATTCAGATCTAGGCATTCCTGGTATGGTGATTCGGGGGATCATCAGGTGCAAAGTCGGATCCCAACCCCATGCTGATTGGAGGTGTAATGCGTTCCATGATGTACGTGGTGGCTTTGGTGGCGAGATCTCCATGTCTACCGGTTGATCATCGGCTGCAAATTAAGATACCTAGAAGTAGCTTGTGGGGCTAAGATAACTGCTGGTACGGACGCATACATCCAATCATAGCTGCTATCGTTGTGTTGCATCTGTCATATTGGGCAGCTGAGCCTAATCATCGAGCTAGATATATATTACTGGCCTGCATTTACACCGAACCTGTCGACCCAGCATCCAAGCCATTTGTTTCCCTGTGTCACCGTATCCAATTCCTGCAATGCCAGATGCAACAAATCGGGATCGTCGAATTCCCTCTCCCCTTCGACTTCCACAAGAAATATGTAGTGCCAGGGGCGAATTCTGCTCGGTCTGCTGTTGATGCTCGTAAGATTTAAAGAGTGTTTCTTAAACACCAGCAGTGCGTTCGCTAGAGCGCCCTGCGTGCCATGATCAATATTGAATGCGATGAGGGCCTTCTTTCTTAGTCTGAAATCATTTGTTATCTGGAACTTTTCCGGGAGTAGATTTTGGATCTCATGACAAACAGGTCCTCTCTGGATGATCAAAAATCTGGTGGTATTATCCTCCACATCTTGGACGCCTTTGGCGAGGACAGCCAAGTGATGGACATCTGCGGCAAGACGGCTGGAGATAGCAGCCTCAGCGCCTGACTTGTCTTTGTCCTCTGCCACGATTGTTGCAGCTTTAGAGGTAGAAGAGACTTCATGGCGCTCAACCCCCTTGAGATATGTTGACAAGAAAGCTTCGCATTGTCCAAATGCCTGAGGATGACTATAGATACGTTTGATGTGCCGTAGGTCTGTCATCGGTTTTGAGCGGGGCTCTTTCGGGAATGGTATGCTTGAGGTAGGGGTTGCACTCCCAGAAGACCCGGACGATTGCAAGTCCTTGTTATCCGAAGAGAAGGATTTTGAAAAGTAGCCAAGTAGACAATGCTGAACATCCATGAAAGCCTCTCCACATATGTGAATGTCAGGAAAGGCTTCTTCACGGTCGATAAGGAGGTCTAGTGTATGCAAGACAGCCCCGTTTGATGAGTTTTCGAAGGGGACAACGCCGAAACAGGCGGAAGAAGATTGGACAGCGTCGAAAACATCTAGTAAAGCCTAAGTACGCTGGAATAGATCGCTCTCCAGTGAGACTACCTCGAATCGAAAGCTCATCCCTTAAAGTGTATTTGGGAGCTCGAAATGAGTCCACAGTGGCCTGTACTGCGTCAGACTGGTGTTCTTGGAGAACTTAGGAGAAATGCTACCTGATGAGTGTAAGATGATGGAGGCCCAAGGTATGCAATAATAATGTTTGCTGGACTGCTAGCACTCATTGTCACCTACATATGATGGCAAGAAGTTCTCGCAATTATGTGTGATAGAGTTTGAGCGAATCGTTTACCTTACGCGAACCGAATGTAATAGGAGTAGCTAATCCATGCAGCAACCCGCCTACTATGGTCCCAGCAGGAGAACAGACATGTTCGTGCATGCATATTGGGTCATGGATCAAGCTGACATTCCCAGCATGCTAAGGCCTTCAGTAAGGTAAGCAGATGCAGCAAAATCAAAGTGAATTTGTGACCAAGTCGCGGGAGCTAAGATAAGATAATAACGACCTAGGTAGAAGTACTCATCAATACTTCTACTACTCAGGTATCTGTAAATGGACTAGCTTTTGCTGTCATTGACTGTCACCAATCATTACATATTCTATTGTTGGGTCCCATAAAGCAGCGAAAGTTGCTGAGCAAGGAAAGTGTTGAGCAAGAAACTAGGATAGTCTGGTCATACCATGTTATTAATCAGAGCGCAGATATCAGATGAATCTGTTAACAACATTCACATAAAGTGTTGTTGCCGCTTTGCTGTCACATGCTTTTCCACTGCATTATTCAATATCATTGGCCGAAGCGCTTTTCCCATGTTTTCCACTTGCTAGAGAGCTTTCACGCTTTCGTAGCATATCTCTTTCCATTCCTTCCCAAACCCTTGGCGCTCCGCTTCGTCACAGGATTGTCATTGAAATATGATTCCAGCCCAAAATCTGGCGTTCCTCCCAGGCTACCAAAGATGTCCCCGATGTAGTTAGGTGCTTTGACACCCTTCTCGAAAGTAGTATCCCACTCATTGAGAATGCCTTCCACAACCTTCACACCAGCGAGGTATATGTTCATGAGAGCAGGCTCAAAGCCGCCCTGGTTTGCGTAAAAAAGATTGTCAAGGTTCGCGTCCGCAACGTTGTCCGACTCTCCAATATAAGGGCGGTCAAAGTCCGAGGCGGTGCGCATGACAATAATGCGACTGAAATCCGTAAGGTTGGCGAGCGCCCCACGGAGCAGAGCCTCGAGAGTGCCATTATCCTCTTGGGCTGTGGTACAATAGACGCCGCTTCCATTCGTAAATAGCTTTGTAGTATTCTCAAATGTTTCCCCCAGTAAAGCTCCACTGAAGTAGACGTCCGAGGTAGCCACGTCACATCCGAGCACACTGGGAGGTTCGCTGCCGGGCACGTACGCTGCAGTCGATGCGTAGTTCGCTCGGTAGGCCATTGCAGCGGACGAGTCATTCAATGTGGCAGTTTGTGCGAACCCAATGGCCAGTTGGCGCAGGGCATCATTTACCTCGAAGACTTCGGTGCCGTAGATCGACTGTGGATATTCGGTGGGAAAGGTGCTCCCTTGAGGGACATACCTGCCGTTATTGGTCAGCGGAACTCATTTTAACGGACTTTGGGGCTTACCCTGTGGTGAAGTTTGCCGGGATTTCTCGGGCATCGAATTCATATTGTAAGGCAACTTGTACGGCGTACTTTGCGAAAGCGACCGAGCCTAGTGTGGCCACTTTAGGGTTGATGCCAGCAATTCCTGCTATCATGAAATAGGTGGTCGTAAAGTCGAACAAGCCGGAGAAGGTCAAGGCGTTCATACTATTGGCAGCATTGATCTCTGGAGAAGTTTAGGTCATTGAAAAGGTTGTATGGATGAGTATCACGAACCAGCCTCGCCTGTCACAATCTGACATACTTCCTCATTGGAGGTACAATGGACATCAGGGTATAATGGCGATATCCCCGGCACAGTTATATTCTTTGCGAGCAGATTGAATTCTGGGATCCCATACCAAGCCTCGCCTTCCGGGGGAAACATGTCAATGATGAACACTTTGGGCTTGATGATTGTTGTCGTGTTTGACCATCTTGCTTCAATGGTACCCCAAGGCTTTGAAGAAGCCAAAGGGACGAGTGCAATGGCGGTCAGAACCTGAACAATAGCAACGAAAGAGAGCATCTTGGTATGTGTTGTGCGTAGTAAAGATTGAATGTTCAGGAGCTTTGAATGCGCAGGGACCGTTGCCGTGGTACCTGCATTGACAGGGTGGGGGGGCTTGAGCTTTATCCATGATTATTGGATCGGCAATAATTGATATGGTCCGTGGTATCGATATCAACAGTAGGTAAGGTAGTTGCGGTAGTTGCGGAGATGGTCGCTCCTGCCAAGGTAGGTATCTTACGTCAGATATCGCATGCTTGGCTCGCTTCTCACGGAAGGGCCAGAGCTTCAGGGCGGGATGCGGCAAGTCCCAGCTGTAGCGCACCCTTATCAGAAGCTCGGCATGTTCAGAGGAAGCTCAACCCAAAAATCTGGTTTTCACCTTCCACATCCGTACAATATACGCGAGCTTACCTTGACTCGCACAGCGGGATCGATCCCTAGGAGCACGCAAGCTCGATTCATTATCGCACTGATGACTGGACATGATGACAAAGAACGGCAGTGATCATCAAACCATGCTAAAGAGCTTTTCTAGGCAGCTTCGAAGCACTTGAAGAACGACCACCGACGTGTAGAAACTGCATTACAGTTATCGCTATTACTCCCTTCGAAGATTACAGCAGAAATCATCTTAAGAATCGCTCTCGATACGTAGCAACAGTCCTCACGATTGTCGACTGCGCAAGCCGTTGATCCGCGCATTGAACCTTGTTCACAACTTCAGCGGGATGAGGAAATTGAACGCCTCAAAGCTACTGCAATGTCTAGCAGTTCATGTGAAGTCACACCCAAAGCTTGTCAAGGCTCAATCAAATATGGTACCATATTTTCTTGCCCTACGATTTCTTGGAGACTGGAATGCCATGCTACAAAAGCTTTCAAGTGCTTCCAACAATTTGTGGAGTTCTACGATCATTCTAAGCCCCAATTGCCATCTGTGCTTGTTGCCACCAACCGACAGTGCTACTATCCTAAAGGTGTAACCCCAATAGAGTGACAATGCTGGTTTTCAACATCGCTCAACAAGTGAAGGACGAAGTGGCTCAGCCAAGTAATGACACAGGAAGGGATCATTCACTTGAAGATGCACCTGACACTTCTGGCAGGCGTGGGCGACACAAGCAAACGCAAGACAGGTTTTGACAGGGTTTGAAGCATTGTTCTTCCATCATCATTTTTTTGGTAGCATCTTCTATCTCTCAAACAATATACGAAGGTTTGTATAGTGTTCAGCTTCCCCTGGATCAACTCCAAAGCGACAACACCGGTCCACTTCCAATTTCGGCTGCAGCCGGTGGAGGCGCGGCTCATTCATCAGTGAGTACAAACTCTCCATAAATTGTTATGTGGTTCATGCTGACAATATTTTGGACTGACAGACTTAAGCGAAAAGAAATTTGAGAGTAGGTATACCCAGATCCGCGCACTATGAATTCTGGGGACTATGTGGTGAGGAGGGGCTCGAAGCATGATATAGAGATGTTGGACATTGATGACGAGTGTATCAATGGAAAAGCTGGACACGAGGATCAGGATAAGGGATTCACTGCCGCCGAGAAGTATGAGAACGAAGAAATTGCTTCAGATGATCTGGCTGGCCAAGGACTCGACGACATTATGGAGGTGGTCCCCCCAGGTAACACGCAAGAGCCGGATGTGTTTCGATTCCTGGACTTGCCAAGGGAGATTAGAGACAATGTATGTACTCTTAACGGCTGTTGTTTTATATGAGACAAGTATCGATTTCTGACGTTTACAGATACACAAGCGAATTGTAACATTAGACTCACATTTGTCAGATCGGAAGTCCCACTTCAAATGTACCAGCGCTTCCTGCACAGGCAAACCAAGGGCTGGTCCTATCGTCTGCAGAGAGCAGTTCAAATGGGTCCGACTCTACTCAACCATTTGCAGGCAAGTTCACGGTGAGGTGGTCGATCTATTCTTCCGCATGAATGCCTGGGAATTACACAGGCCTAGGTTGAGGGACGATCTAGAGGGATACCCGAACCCTCTGGAACTCGAGACGCGACAGATGCTTATGAAACTCCATAAGAAGCCAATAATGAAGCATTTCAAACACCTTACGATGCAGATCTGTATTTCTCCTTTAGCATACGTTGATTTGGGTACGATCACGGAGCTTCAGAACTCAAACCCTAGGGATTTGTGGCTTCATCACATTCGACATGACCCTCTCAGACTTCGCAGACATACTTTAGATCTGAAAGCACAATGCGAGATGTTCCGCCAAACCCTACTAAGCTTCTCCGAGATACAACATGTGTTCTTCCCAAGTTTGCAAACGCTGACCTTGGAAATGAGCTTGCACAAACCAGTGCAGGCATCTCCTGGAGAGGACGTCAAGAATGCCTCAGATCGGTGCGGAGTCAAGTTCAAGGTCAAGCTCAACCTAGACGCGCAAAGGTCGGTAAGTCGCCCCGTGCCAAAGCACCTAAGGACTGGCAGCCCCAAGGATCACGCCACCAGTATCATCGATCCGACCAAACTAGAGCCATTACGCCGTATGCTAAGCCCCCTGATGATGTTAGCTGGGGTCCGAACAGTCGAAGTCATACGACGTTGGGTGGTCGTCCATCACGCAGAAGGCGGAGATGGGAAAGTGCACATGATTATCCATGATGATGGCACTGTGGAGGAAGAAGGCCTTTTGAGCACCCATATGGCCCTGCATGAAACATTTCGCTCGGTGAGACAAATGTTGATAGCCAGCAAAGCAAACTTTGCGCATTTTCAGAAAGACGGTCTAAGAGCCTCTCGGATCGACAGAGATAATGTTGTTAAGATATATGAGGATGGAGATAACGGCTCTGCGCAAGAGTAGAAAGTGGACGTGTTCTTGTGGTGTAACATCTTCCGTTGCTTGTCTCCCTAGGGGTGATTTTAAGCGGTAAGAGAAGATGCCAGTGGTTGGAGGTGTATGCCAACATGCTAGCAGAAGGAGATGCAAAGACTCATGTGTACACTGAGCTTGATTTCTTAGAGCATACGGTCATGTATGATTACCTTAGATTGATCCACATGGATCCACATGCCAAATGAAAGAAGAGATGTCGGGAATGTGCACTTTGTACACAACGCCTCTTATGTGCCTTGGGTATACAAGCCTACCTTGGCAGTCTTCCGAAGGCTTGGTTCACCAAGATTGAATGCTCCTCATCATGTTAAGGCCATCCCCCAGATCATCCATGCGGCGCAAAAACAGCTCCGACCAATTCAACGCCCTTCTCTGCCGCAGTAAATGCATCATCCCGCTCCTGCAACGCGAATTCCCCAAACGGACTTCATCCCTGACCCCTCCAGCCATACCAAGCTTCAGCACTCACACCTCAACTATCTTAATCAACACCCTAATATCCTCCGGCTCATACATCCATATCCCCTTCAACCTCAAATCCGACCTCATCACAACCACATGCGGAAGCGTCACATAACCCCTCAAAATTCCCCATCAAACTAAAACCCCCCCCCCTCAATGCCAAAATTCCACTCTTTAGCTTCTGGGACCCGCCACCTCAGGTGGGCTGATATCCAGAAACGCATCCACCGTCCCCATCTTTGCATCTCATCCCTATCTCCCAACACATTCCCTTTAGTCCTCGCGATCTTCACCTCTCGCCCCTTAGCCAAGGCACAAACCACCCTCACGCCCCCAAACGACCCCATCACAGGCGCAATCACAATCCGTTTCCTAGCCTGCAACCCAATACTCCCCAAACCCCCAAACCCGCACGAACAAAGCACTTATATATGCTAACTCTTCAATCTTAAAACCGACATCCCAACCAACCTCCCCTTATCCAACCCTCACAATCTGCCGACGGCACCTTCACATACTCAGCTCATGTATCATTCCTCCACTCCCCCTTCGCCAGCTTCCTCGCTCCCTTCGTCGTTGGTAAGATTTGGGAAGGAACAGACTTCGCTATGATTCCCTCCATTGGTGTTTTGATAATTGTAAATGTTTGAGACGCCCGAGATGCATGGTAGCAGATGAAGTATCTGTGGAGAACGGAGATACCGGAGGTCATGTTGTAAAGCCGGTCATTATATCCATTGATACTGTCGTGCTGGTGGTGCAACTGTCGAGTCTTGTTATGTCGCATTGTCGAATAAGATGATCCAAGGTTAATAGACTAGAGTAATGAAGGTCAGTAAGCACTTCGTCTTAGTTAAACCCAGGTTGGGGAAGAATTCTATAAAGTCCCGGTGCAAATCGACCCTGGCGAAATGTTTGTATTGGGAAAATAGTTAAATTGTCTTGATATGCTTCACGCCGCTCCTCCTGAATTTGCCCACGTCATGAATATTGTACATGTCTCTGGATTCAGTAAATCCAATCATAGCGCCAAATTGTACGTGTAGTCATCCTCCATATTCTGCGAAACCCAAAGTACGACAGAACTGTGCAGTGTCAGCGCTGCTATAATCGGAAGGGTGTGCGTGAGGTTGGGGGTAATGCATACCTTAACATGATCAGACCATTAGCGATAACATTAGCTACTCCAAAGTACAATGTCGGCGTGGGGTATCCCGGCACAATGTACTTAAGTACCATGACTGCCTGTATTCATTCTGTCAACTACCGAGTCCTGATTGCCAGCTTCCCCAGTCCACTCACAACAGAGCCAGCGAGGCCGCCAGCCATGAGGGCAAAGCCCAGGAACAGGACCAGCCTTGCCTTCCAGGCGACTCCAGTACCAGAGTAGCTATAGCTGTCTGCGCTTAATCTTGTTTTTTCTATTGAATTGATGACGAGCATTCCCAAGGCTGAGCAGATGCCAGGTATCCAGTCCACGAACTTAATGTGGACATTTGCCCCATTCAAGGAGGACTTGGAATAGGTCGAGGCATCGATAAAGAAGAAGAACCCGAGCGAGAACTAACGTCGAGATTTCAGATCATGTCCGTGGCATTGTGAGGTGGCCGGGGAGCTTACCAGTGCGCCTGCAAGGTAGACGCCTGCTGTTCGTGTATTCGGACCGTTGAGCCACTCTGGCTTGGGGAAGCGGAAGAGTCTATGACTACTCATCTCGTAGACCTAGGCGTATCAATCATGCGCTACTGGTAGCTCCTCAAAGAATATTGAAGGAAGATGTGAAAGGAGTAGTGATAGAGCTGTCTTTAGTTGGAGAGGCTGGAGTAGGGCTCCGGTAGAACTGCTAATCCCTGCAGGATAGCCGCCCTCCCGCCGTTCAAGATCCCTGTCAAAAAAAAAAAACCGTTTTGGCGCCAGGCCGTGTTGACGAAACAGCTGGAGTAATAGCATCATATAAGTACAAATCCCTCTTAGCATAGAGGTCTCTTGGCCCCTGAATGAGTGCAAGGGTTTTGAGAGGTTTGATTTCGCCAAGTCAGCCATATGTCTGCCTATCGTGTCGACGGCAAATTGCTGGTGTCGAGGGAGGTCGGACCAGAACATATAAATACACAACCCAGAAAGACAATAATGAGGGTACTAAAGAGTCAGAATTACCACAGGGGTATGTGGGAGATGCTGATAGTCCCACTTCCGGATCGCGGTCGCGAATTAGGGACATAATTCGAGGAATTGTACGTGGCGAAGGTGAAAACGGAGGCAAGAACAGGCAGAGCAAGGATGGCAAAACCCAAGATCTCACGGTGAGATCTACTGCAGAAGCCAATGTCAGTTTCTAAATTTGCGCTCACTGTTATGGTAGCCGAGCTGGACTGCTGGAGAGCCTTGGCTGACTGTTTGGCAGCAAGCTCCCAAAGGATCGCATCAGGCAACGCCTAGTACAGATTACACACAGGAAAAGCTTCAACAAAACCCTGTGGCTCAACGTCATAAAAATCTGCTTGCAGCGCAGCTCAAAGATGATCCGAGTGAACTCATTGCACAGAGTAAACAAGCGCCCACAAGCAAGGTAGAATTGAAGGTAGCCGAGGGGCGTTCAGAGCACAACTCGATTGCAAAATCGACTGTGAAATCGGATGGAAAGCCAAGGCGATCAAGGCGGGTAGAGTCTCGAGCCAAAAACAAAAAGGAGAAGGAAGCGAAATTACAAGCCAAAGAAGAAAGCACTCTTGACAGCGCTCTGAAGTCTACCTCTGCAAAGGCTGTCCGTCTATCAGAGACAGAACGGAAAGCGGAATTAGCCAAGGCAATCAAGCCTACGCTGGTAAGGGGAAAACGTAAGGGAAAAGTCAGAAAGGTGAATGCCAAACAGGCTGTTATATCACGAAAGATAACCGGCCTTGTGGTTCGAAATATAAAAGGGAACTCATCGCCGAAGCGGAAGGAACCTGCTTCAACAATATCTAAAACTACAGGTTTCGATTCACTGAAAGAATCATTGATTGGCGGCTCTACAAAGAGTAGAAATAACATAGAAAAGGCCGATGCGACTAAGCTCAAGATACTACGTGAGACCACCGTCGATCTATTTGCGACCAAAGCTAATTATTTTCAGCCATTGTTGTTGACCAGGCCCCTGTACCGCAGTTGTCGTATGGCCTAGAGAGAGTTCTATTCAAGTGAGCTCCCACTGCGTTGCTTCTATAGACACATACTAATAGTTTGTCAGTCCGGGCATCTACCAGCTTCAAGATCATAGATCGCGGGTGTATAATTTCGACCCATATCTTCAAAAGATTATGCCCGTGGCCGAATTTGATTTTAGCTCCTTAAAAGAATACATCACATCCTCGAAAGATGAATCACTCAAGCGTATCGCGAAAGCACACGGCAAGCGTTATATGGGATCGACCTCTAGTATGACAGCTATATTGGCACATTTCCATTTCCTCCTCTCCCAGTGGCGGTCCATCAATACATCGATGCTGTCCAAAGCCTTTCCTACGCCATCCCAGCCAAATTTTACAGAAATGTCACGTATACCATCAGCAGTTTTCCTTCGTTGGAAGGACGGAGCTTATGCTATAGATGCTGATAAGCAGTTCGACTCGGCCAACGTTTTGAGCATGCTTGGAAAGTCAATGGAGAAACTACTCACACTGAGTACCGATGACTTCGAAAGATACCGCAAGTCAAATCCTGGTCAAGTGACTGATGAGGAGCAATTTGCGCCGGAGACCTTCCACTATTCTACCATGGGCGACTTCTTGATGCGCTCACAGCTCGATGCGCACGACCCGCGCTTGCCAGGTACGGGCATGTTTGATCTGAAAACAAGAGCAGTTATATCCATCCGTATGGATGTGGAAAATTATGAACATGGAGTTGGCTATGAGATCAAAAGCAGGCAAGGCGAGTTCGAATCATATGAGCGTGAATACTATGACATGATCCGCGCAGCTTTCCTCAAGTACTCTATGCAGGTACGGATGGGCAGGATGGACGGCATCTTTGTCGCTTTTCACAATGTGGAAAGAATTTTTGGATTTCAGTACATAAGTCTATCAGAGATGGACTCGACAATTCATGGTCAATGGGACACAACATTGGGAGATCAAGAATTCAAATTGAGTCTAGATCTTCTCAATAAGATCCTTGATAGAGCAACAAAAAAATTCCCTGAAACAGTATGTCAATTCCTTCGTCATACCTTCTTGTTGCTAATGCGACTAGTCTATCCGCCTCCATTTCGAGACTCGAGAGGCATCCACTCCCTTCATGTACATCTTCGCTGAGCCTGTGACCGAAGAGCAGGTGGCCGAGATTCAGTCTCACAATGAGGCCAAGATCAAAGAGTTCGAACGCAAGATATTCGGCCTAACAAGCGACGATGCCGTGTCGCAGGAAACAGAGGAGGATGATTCTAAATGGGAAAACATTCAAGCTGATGTGCGACAGACAATGGACAAGGACGAACTATCTATTGAGCAGCCAAATGGAGAAGACTTAGAATACGAAGATTCGGAGAACGGTCAGGTAGCATCCAATGAGAGGGGTATTCCTCGAGAAGACGGTTCATATGCTATCAGGGAGGGAGCTCGGGAAGGCGACGGGGCGGCCACTGCAGCTGCTGAAAATGAGGACGCTGAGGAAGACGAGCTGGTAGATACTGAAGAAGATGAGGGAGCCGAGGAACACGACGGGGAGAAGCTTGAAGAATCCATCGACGAGGCAGATGAGGAGCAGGATGTAGACAGAAAGTCCCTTGAGGAAGCAGAAGATAATAAGGAAGGGGAGAGCGAAGAGGTCCAAGAGGGCAACGAGAGCGAAGGACAGGACGAATCAAAGGGGAATGATAGCACCGGCGTCGACCAAGAGGATAGCCAGGCGAATGACCAGAGCGCCAGTGCAGCAGATAAAGATCATGCCGGAGTCCAAGGGAAGAAAGAGCTCCAGACCGAGGGAAAAGAACAGGAGCGTCCGCCGGCTGGTTCAGCAGAGCATGCTACGCCTCCCATTGACGACAGGAAGCGAGGCGCAAGCGAGAACGCACACAGACATACTTCGCCTCTGTCCAGTGAAGCGCCAGCCGACTTTCCAATCAAAGCCGACAAGGCTTTCCTCAACAAGCTAACAGAGGAACTCTCTTACACAGACGCCGCTGCCTCCCAAAATCCAGATATACTCGCCATGACACTCACTATCCGCAATAAAGTCAACGGCAAATTCGTCCTACGACCCGAGCGCCTCACAGCCGGAGACAAATGGTCAATCGAATACTCGCTCACCGACGTAGATACGGAAACACGAGCACGGGCGCTATATAAAGCCTGCCAGGGCCGCCGAAAGAAGAAATATGATAAAATGGAAACGAAGAATGATGAGGAGATGCTCACTGGTTTTCTGCGGAGGTTGAGAGAATTGAGTATGCAGGGAAGGAAGTGGAGGGCGAGACAAGATAAGAAGGATACGAAGAAGCCTATGCAGATCCTTGGGGATGCGATTGCGGAGAAGTCTGGAGAGGTTGATGGGGGTGAGCGAAAATCTGATGATTGAGGTGGACATTGTAGAGAACAATGTCCAGCGTTAGGTATAGACTCCTATTAGATACCCCATAAGTCTCCTCTCATAGTATTACCCGATCATTTGTGATATAACGTTCAAGTTGTAAGAGAATGGAGGGTAAGTCATGCTTATAGAGCTAATATTCGATACATGATTCTTGATAGTGCCTTCCATATTCTAGCTCTGAAGGTTTCTAACCCTTGATGATAGCTTTTCATACCTTGATAAATATATAGTAAAAGATAAATGCTACTCTAGAGGACCTTAATACATCTTAAAACTAACATTAGAAACCTCTTAATATATATAATATATAATTTAAACTTTATTCTCTTACGTTGATGTGCCTATGGAATCCTTGGCATGGTCATAGTCATTTCCAAACTACATTACCTTATCTTATCTTAGCCTCGATCCTGAATTTCTCAATTACCATACCTGACTGAAAGCTGTTCTTGGAATAGTAGTTCGAATACGACCATGGGGCCTACCAGGACAGTGAAATCATCGACCAAAAGTACGAAAGGTACGGTGAAACCTGGTGCGCTTGGAGCGAAATCGAAAAGCCGAGTATCTAAGAAAACGAAACTTCCACCACCAAAACAGCAGAAAACCAAATCCGCAACCCTTCCAATCAAGAAGAAGCAGAGGGTCTACACGGATAAAGAGCTAGGGATACCAAAGCTCAATATGATTACTCCTGTCGGTGTGGATTTGCCCAAGGGCAAGAAGAAAGGCAAGGTATTCGTCGATGATGAGGTACGATCATAGCCGGGTCAATGAAATAGAAAATTTCAGGCTGATAGTTTTCACTTCCAGGAGAGCATGATGACCATGCTTGCTATCGTCAACGCAAATAAAGAGGGCCAGATCGAGAGCAAAATGATGAAGAGCCGGCAAATGGAAGAAATAAGAGAAGCCCGCCGGAAAGAGGCCGAAGCCAGGCAAGAGCAGAGGAAGTCTAAATTGGTACGGGAGATTGTTAGATACATTGATTGTCGCGCTGATTGTGCTTTAGGAAGAGACTAAGGATTCTATGCGCAAGAAAAGGAAGAGGAAGCTAGACATGGCAGTTGATGTACAGACAGCAGAGAGTGCCTCCAAAGCGCCAAAAGGCTCCAAAACCGGTCGCAAGCGTGTCTCATTTGCTTGAGCAAAGATCTACAGGATTCTAGGGTCTATTGGAGTCAAACATTTATGGAACGTGCCCATTCTGAACCTGAAGCTTCCGACGCATAGGGCTGAAGATTGCTGAGTTACTCGTTTCGCCATCGTGGAGGGAACTTATTGAATGGGATAAGTTGTTAAGGTTGATGTCTTGGGCCAATTTCATGAGGAATTGGCTCGCCTGAGCTCACAGTCAGCTTATCCCAAACTCGATCTACACGCATATTCTGACATACTGGTTTAGCGAACCATCTTCCGCCACCACTTTCGAACCAACTAAGATGACCGCCCATTGTGCTGGTCAAAAGTACCGCGAAAGGGTTCCGCCGGAACTCGATGAAGGGTATTGCTTCTTTCACGGCGATCTGTGGCCTTTTAGCAAATGATATTTCGTGATGCTCTCATTGAGGGACATACTGGGTCATCTTCCGCATTTATTGCCAAAAGTGGTATCCTGACAGCGAGGAGAGAGTCACAAGAAGATGCATCTCGGTAGTATGCTCCCTCAGTAGGATATCCCCAGGTCGGGCCTTGAAGCTCTCTACAAAAGCATTAAATCTAAGAGCATGCGTCAAGTGCAAGGACCTTACCTATCAAATTCGAACAGATACTTGATCTTCCGGACTCTCTCAACATCGACCCGGGTATTCTTACCAAGCTCCTCGGCATGTTGCTCAAGTAGTCCCCTCATGCTTGTACCCATAGTCTTTGAGTATACTTCCAGACCAAGCCATGTCGACTGTAGCACAACAGAGCTCACATCAAGATTCCATGGATTCGAACACACCACGGCACCCTTGAGCTCGCACTTCTCACCCTCTTCACCCAGATACTACACAGAGACAGTGATCAGACGTGATCCCATAATGCATTTCTAACTAATGTACGTACATTGACAAGAATATTCGCCCCTAATGAAAATCCAAGCCCAAACAACGGCCTGTTAGGGAACTTCTCCCTCAGCCACTTCACCACTTGTCTGATGTCCCACGTTGCCCGCGCATTGTACAGGACTCCAGTAGTAATTTTGCTCCCTGCACAGCCACGACTATTCACCACGCATGCTTCCCATTTCCCTGAATCGACCAATGGCCGCAGCACATGCCGTAGGTATATCTCATGCGACCCTCCACTCAAGCCATGCAGCGTAACAACCATAGGCCGATCGTCCATCGATCCAATATTTTCAAACTCATTGGCCGTATAATACATGGTTCTAGGCGGCAAGCTCGCATCTGTATCCTTGTAAGCTTCAACCACAAAATCTACAGCAAATGTTCCAGCATAGGCGGGATCTTTAGCGGAGAATATATGGCGTTTGTAGTAGATGGGTATGTCGTAGCTTTTCACTGCTGTCCAGAATGTTTGGAGGTGGCCGTTGAAGAGGAAGGGATTGAGGCGGCATGGTGGGGTTATTTGTTTGCAGAGCTCGAGCAGATTTATGGGTTTCAAACTGGACTCCTTGGGTTGGAGGACAATTGGGGAGGAATGGGTGTGGAAAGAAGTACGAGAATAGCCTAGGAGGCGCCAGAAGTCCATGGTTGTAAAGAAAAGATTGTCTACAGCGAAGTTTGCGAGATTGAGTCGAGTGTTTTTCGGGGAAGTTTCTCAAGCCTCGGCATGGAGAACAATTACGGCTATTCTGGTGCTGTCCTAAGGTAGCCTCGCGGGGGACAGAAATATTGGCACCCCCTAGACCTAATTCCCGTCCAGGGGCAATAGGTCTTGAAACCTTACTATCCATCTTCCGCTAAATCACTATACGTGTTCTTCACCATGAAATCTTAGGGTTCACCTTGTTTCCGCAAGCCTTCAATCGAATCGAGGATAACCAAGCAGGTTTGAAATTGGGTCCAGGTAATTCATCGCCCACGTATTTCGTTACAAAACATGTATGCAAATGTCGCGTTCGAGGGCTTATCACTGTCTGCGCGATGGCTAGGTCACCCGTACTAGATAATGCAGGCACGATAAGTACATGTGCATTCAACATCAAAGACCGTGACCTAGTGCCGGTGGCCGATCGATAGGTCCAGAAATTGTGGCCTTTCTACGCTATTGCTGCAGATCAAGTTTGTGATATTTCATATAGGCATCGCAAAAAGGTTACGTCTAGCCTCTATGAAGATTTTGAACGCTCTACACGGCAATTTTGTCCGTCAAAATGAACGACAGTGGGCGGCACATGGCCTGTACCTCGTGCCGGGAACGTAAAGTCAAGTGTGACGGAGGCCAGCCACACTGTCAGAGATGCTCTTGCTACTCTATGCGGTGCGTGTATATGCCACCCACGGAGCAGTCAAAAGCGAATGTGGACTCGAGCTTAATTGATGAGAGACTAAATCTGGGCAAGTGCTAGCCACAGAACCCTGGATGTCTTCTTTCTTGCACTGAAGAAACTTGAAAGCAATGTCCTCAGCCAATCACAAACGAGGCGATAGAGTCTACACAAATAAAATTATTTAGTAACAACAGGGTAAGAATAAAAGGCGTTTAACCCCCTTCTCCACAGCTCGGGATTTACACGACCACGCTCCACCAAACCAATTAGAACCTACTTCCGACCAAGTTGACACAGCTTACGCACTCATAGACGTTACCATTTACGTCGATTTCGCCCACTCAGTTGCAAGGGTACCCCGCTGGCTTGGGGTTCCTACTACCGTAGTCCTCCCAATTTTTTGACACGACATCAAGCGTACAAACCGGAATACTAGTCAACCCAGGCGTCTGAATACCGTTCTCGAAATAAAAATTCCCCTGTGTGCCTTGCCCGTCAATGATGTTTGTCAGATTGGGCATCTGGTATCCGTTTTGGTTATTGTTAAGCTCATAGCCTTGTACGGCGCTATATCAATCGTTCAGTTGAATTGCTATGATCGGATTTGGAAAACAGGTAAGCATACCTAATCACGAAGTCATTGACTGTGACGCCTCCCCACGCGTTTCCGTCTAATGTATTGATACCCGGGAGCTCGCTTAATAACGTGCTACCACACGGAGCTATCCCAGGCCCAGTTTCTCTTTTGCCTTTCTTGTCGGGGCACGGAGCGCCAGCGACGTTGAGGAGGTAGTATGCTTGGTTGTTGTAGCAGGTGCTGCTACTGGATGCGACGGAATTGCTGATGAAACCGGAGTAGGCGTTGCCAGTGCAGCCAGAAGATTTGGGGTCTGGCAGTCTGGAGATATAGATAAGGGATTAGTGTTCTTGAAATATTAAAAAGGATGAGGGTAGAGAGAAACGAACAAGATAACCGGATGGACATCCTCGTTGGAAGTCTGCCACGCATTAGGTATGAGAAGGCCGAAGAGTGTATTCTCTATGATACTTTGCATGTTAAACAATCCAGGGTCGGCTAGACCTGGGTTCAATGCCGCGTTGTCATTGAGCGCTGCGCCATTGGCTATGAGATTGCTGAGGTCCGTAAGATTGGGGACTTTGTTGGAGCCGGAGAAGAGGTTGGATGTGTAAGTTGAGATGATGCCTTGCCATGCAGTGACTAGTCCGCTTACATAGGCGGCGAGGTTGTTTTGAGCCTGAAGAGCAGATTGAGCTCTAGGGTTGCCGAATTAGAAAGATTGTTGGATATTAGGGGGTGGTGGATCTCGCTTACGCTGGTAGGGCATCTTTGGCTATCTCAAAAGCGGCCTCCATAACTGCATCGGCGCTATCTTTGGCCCAGTCGAGGTTGTCAGAGTCGCTGATCACCTGGCTAATCACTGGTAATCGTCAGCTACCTTTCATTGTCATTCTGGTTCACACAAGACGATTGACCTTTGTTCCAGACACCGGCAGAAATGAGTGAAAAACCCGCTCCCAAAATGTCTATCAATATATCGATTTCCTCAGTGTCATCAGAAATCGGAGCAAAGGTGCTGGCAAAGGCACCCATCTGACCCTGGACAGCAGACTCTGCACCGACCATGGCCGAGTACTGGTTGGTTTGGAACTGTTTGAGATTAGCCTACGGCTGCTGCCAATGGTAGTTCGTACCTACGTTATGGATAGTGGAGAACGATTGCAAGATCATCCATCCAGCCGGTGTGTCAATGTCTTTGTCTGCCTTGCTCTTATCACCACACGACTGTGGCGCTGAGTCACAAGGATCTGACCCTACGGCGCCACAGTTCCAGCTCTCAGGTCCGTTCCAATAGTGGCTGACCGCTTGCACAAAGTTGAGGCCGGCAGAAGCAGGATTCTCGTTCCAGTACCGTTCGACTGCGTCCCAGGCATCACTAACGTCTGCTTCCGACCAGCGAAGTGCTGCGCTTGCAGCAGGGTTCCCTATGTCGCCGTCACTGCATAGCACATTGGTGAAATTTCCTGGTTCATTGCTGGCCGGGGGTACAGCAGCGGCATTAGATAATAGCACTTTGGAAGAATTTCCAGGTCCACTGCTGGCAGTGGGCATAGCGGCAGCATTAGATAATAGCCACAGAGACGAGGACACCGTGAATGAGTATTTGAGATGCATGCTGGTCGATAAAGAAGGAAAGTGCCGAATAAACGAATGTGAGATTGAGAATTAAACGTCGAAGAATATCAGAGAGTGTCTGGGAGATGGAATAAACACCAGTAGAGAGCAGCGGAGTATAAATACCGAAGCATATAGCACGTTCACAAATCAAAGTCGTGCGGGAAACGAAGATGGTCCTTACAATCTCAATTTTATCACTCTATCCTAGAATAATAGGACCCCACACCAGGCGTCCAGTGCTCTGAATGCAGAGTCACCGCAATGTCAGCTTATACAGCATTTACTATTTCTAGTTAAGGTGGCAGTCAAAGGGCAGTAACTCTTCCTAGACTCCCTGCTGCAAAGCGCCGGCACGTAGACGAGCCATCGTATACCAGCCTATGTTAGTCTTAACAAAGGCTTACCTACAAACCTAAATATCTCGTTAAGCTTGATATAAGGTCAGGGAGGAGACCCCGTGGTGGTTATTACTACCCGGGCACATCCCCACATGATGTAGAAGGAAGCACTCTAAGCCTCTCACTGGAAATTACAAGGTTGTATGGTGTGCGGATGCGGCTGATGTTTCATGTTCTTCGTATGCTGACAGATGCGGCGTACGTAAGACCAAGCGAGTGGCGAGAGCAAGCCCCATCGGTTGAGAGTAACCGAAAACGTATTGCTTTGCAAGCTTTTAGCCTGATTATTATCCATTTGGTTCAGACCTGTCCCCTTTTCCTGTCCAAAATTGCAACTCGTTTCAATTGCAGCGATATGCAGGACCTCTTAGTCAGTTCAGCTTCCATCCTACCCAAGAACGCTAGGGAGGGTTGACTACTCCTGCTGGGCCATCTCGAAGGCGGAATTATAAGATGAGCTTCCCAAGATGGTTACTTGGAGAGAAGAGTAACGATAGGTGGATGGGGTTGGCATTACGGAGTAGATGACTGGGCTTGGCAAGTACAGTGGCCGGTATCAAGCAAACGCATAGCATGAGAACGCCATTCAAACCGTCTCGAGACTCCAATAGCTTCGTCAGTTTGTATCGAGCTTGCGCAAGCCCATGTTGGAATGCCACTGCTATAGAAAAGTTTATGCTTTCCCACTCAGTCACTGTGAGTAATAGAAACGGTCTCTCAGCAAGGCATGGCAATTTTTTGGGACAGTACCTGTCTTTCATTTACGGACATGGCTCGGGCCCATTATGAGGGTTCCCTGACTATGTGGAGTGCTCGCCGGTTCCTGGTCCCTGAGGATATTGTAGGGGACATCTTGTGTCCGTCCCATTCACCTTTTACGAAGTAGATCTTCGGCAGACACTTTGGGTGACATAGGATGCGGTTGTGCCGAAATCGTTGTTGCCACCACCAAAAATTGCATATCACCACGATTTCTATAGAACTCAACTAAAAACTATCCATTTGACCCCCAATCGGGCAAAATTGAAGCTATTCATATAATTATCTTTTTATTCACGCTTCCACCTTAGTAAAAGACCTCCTTATCAAGCAAGCAGTAAGATATTAATCGCAAGGATTGTATCTTATGAAGACTCCTAAGACAGGCGAGGTCGCGGTTGAGTAAGATGCCGTGTAGTCTTTGCGTGAAGCTTAAAGTCGAAGTCTAATGCCATTTTAGTCTCGTTTTCGTCCATGATCTCTTTCATGGCAGCCATCCATATCAAGCTTGGCTCAACGAAAAAGCGTCTGGCGGCTATGACTACCTCCCCGATGATGTTGAAGCTTACTTGCCCCTAGCTCGTATATGGGTATATGGGTATTAAAGCAGTAACCCTCTGTCGTCGCCAGCAAATAACTTTTTGAAGTACTACGGAGACCAGAGACAAAGAGATAAATTAATAAGCCTGTCAGATGCCGAAAGCTTGCGTGTGTCGGCTGACCTCCAGAAATCACTGGCCTGAAGTAACTGATGCAGCATTACCTAGATTGATTTTCGTCCGTGTCGGTCTGGGAGGACTCGTGGTCAACTTAATCTTCAAAATTATTCAAGATAAACATTCCCTTTCCCAACACTGCGAAATTGTGTATTCTATAGACATGGACGAAAGCTAGAGATGCAAAGATGCGCACCACCGCGACAATAACAACCAACCGCCACGCTTCAGATGGAAATAGAACTTCCGAGCGCTTTTTTGTTCAAACAACCTCAATTCGATCTATCAGAGCAGTTCGGGAGTCGATCCAACACTTCCGCTGTCTAGTCAAAAAAATCTTGAATTTGTGTCCCACATTTGCGGATATTCTGGGAGCAAGATCTGGTACTAGGGTTTTTTCGGGCGCATTCCATTTCCTATCTTCCACATTTTGAATTGGCCTAGTGATTGGGATCGTCTTCGAACGGCCCTGAGCCGCACGGGCGAGGCTTACAAGTGGATTTCTCCACATGATTTATGATGCCCTATGTGCTTTTACCATTTCAAGGAGAGGGCCTGAACTTAGGGAAGCTAAGAAGATGAGTGGTAGTACTTACCGTTTTCACCAGGCACTACCTTGGGAAAACAAAAATGAAAGAAGGAAGGCACGTTCAAAACAAAGCACAGTCCCGTAGTAATGAATCCAGTAGAGCTTGTAGGGTTTTCCTCCCCATGTAATCACAATGGCTCCACCGACTGATGTGTACCTTGCTGCCGTAGAAAGGGGCAGAGCCCTGTTTGATGAACTTGCTGTGATTAGAGCTGACCAACCTGCACATCGGTCGATTGAGGATTCTTACTGGATTGAAGAAGACGAACTGAGGCGGGGCAAGCCGGAGATATTTGGGAGAGTACTCGCGAATTTTGGTATCGCCTTTGATTCTGTTGAGTATGTTGATGCTGTTCCCAAGGTCGATGGCAAAGGAGAAAGTCCAATTTATACATATTAGATCGACGGGAGAAACGGTGTGGCGATTGTAAATCTGATGGACAAGACAAGGGACAGCAACGCCGAAGAGGATAAGTTCTTTCCATCAGAAATTTTTTGGCAAAGCTGGAGCCGGGTCGCAACACGCTATTCATCCCCGCTGTCGAGCTTACGGGCGGTTGCCCAATACTTCGTGACCAACTCGATTTCTTAGACGATCGTTGCCGACGTACTCGCCCACTCGCACGTTACACGTGACGAGGACGAGCATCTCGAGTATACCGAGTTGGACGACGGCTTCTACGCCGTTCTCGGAAGCGTCAATGGAGCCAGCACCATGAGGACGCTCATAGACCATCGACAAGCGCTCCGTTTTAAGACAGTCGAAAAGGTTGTCCTTGTGAAACCTGAGGATACAACCCCGATCTGCCCGACCTTTATCATGATTTTTACGAGTCCACGGGAGGTCGACGAGTTGTCATTATAGTAAGGTTGCATGTCACAGCAACGCTTACTCCTTTCAAGGTGCTGGGGGCGGGAGACGGACCCCGTCTTCAGCGCCGGTGAGCATCCTGCTGTCAGAACCGATCTCGAGGGCGCAAACACTGCGAAAACCATAAGGCGAAGGCGGTCTTCGGACATACGGCGGCCTGTAACAGACCGGGTGGTTTTTGGTAATCCTCAAGTAGTCGCCTGTGGACAGATGGTTCCCCGGACAGTAGGGGTAGTTGTCACACTACCACTCACCACCGTCTCGGAAGCAAAATTCGACCCTACACCTCCACGCGGTGCCTCTAGAATGCCACTCGCCCATCTAGAGTGGTAGCCAAGCAGGGCGGTCTCTTGACAAAGAGAAATCAAGAGAGGAAAGCATAAAAAGCAAGAAGAACAGTGCACACATGTCAAACAGCGCCGGAGAATTCAGATTTCTTCGTCACATCCAACGGCGCCACGTTCTGGGCGGCTTCCAAAGTTAGGGCACAGGGTAAGTATTAGGATGGTACACTTCACCTAGACAGCAAGACCGCAACAGCTAGTAGACTTTCGTTCGATCACCCCTCATATCTCAAACAATACGTATCACCATTTCCACATGCTTCAAGAACCGTCCGACGATTGCGGGGCGATCTTTCGACACATGTGAATAAGTCCAATGGGATCTGGCCAAGTGATTTTGGCGGCTGGTCTTCTAAGCGCGCTCGGTTGCCCTGGGCCCGTGAAATGGACGAATCTAAACACGGCCTCATACCTTGGGCTTGTATATAGGTATCTCTACTAAGAGAATGTCTCTGGATACATTGGATTATTGTACGCTGCGCAATAGCTCGGGGCAGCCTAAGGACCCCCAAAGCGAGGCCTAAAACCCGACCTAAGACCGGACCCGTTGCGCGGCCCTTCTAAGGGGGGTGCCAATATTTCTGTCCCCCGCGAGGGCGGCTATCCCCCATATGCTAAGCGCAAGCAGAAAGGTTGGAAGTGCATACCGGGAGAGACCGGTCCACCCCTCAACAATCCGGAAAAGCCCACTTATGACTCAAGGCATCCAACGCACCCACATCCGTCTCAATTCACGTTCTTTTTGATGCAATAAAGAGCATGCATCCGTCTGCTGCTGGTCTCTCATCCTGATGAAACTCGTCCTTAGCTAATTCAGACCCTGAACATTTACCCAAAGTTCGACAAACACGTGATATACGAAACCTGTCAATTGGCGTCCTACCACTGCTGCGGGGGTTTTCTTCCTCGCGAATCCTCTCTCGCTGTTGAATAAAATGCTGATGCCAAACTCAAAATTAAAGTCCTTCCCAGTCAGCGAGTGACACGTTGGCATACTTGTTAAAAAACATATCTCTGGACTTTACGAAGATACAGCGGCGAGAACGGGACAACTTCGACAACGTCAAGCACTGAAAAGCTGACTGATACATCTTGTCCCGCCAGCACCGAAACTACGCCTTGGAGTTGTGAGACTGGATCTACTATTCACCATTAGCACCATGGCAACTCCAAAGACCTCTGATGATCAAGGTGATTACCCTTACTTTGGGTACTTCAAATATAACGCAGACTATTGGAGAACTTTCATTACTCCAGAACCAATATCAAGCGATCTTCAAGCCAAGGTCTGGCTGGATCTCCAGAAACAATGGTATTCCGTCCGGCTTGACATGTTCCGATTGTTCATTCACGAAAACTGGGGAAGGACCAGCCATGGAAAGACCTTGGAGAGTGAGCTCGGAGATTTGGATTCCTTGAGAGAAGCGATATCATGTTGCAACCGACCTTGCGGATTTTATTGGTCCCAAGACTTTCAAAAGGCTGCTCAGAGCGTAAAATTCCGGAAGACACCGACCGCTCTTTTTGCAAGCATCTTCAGTGAGTGGTATAAGCAATACCAAAATGACCCGAATATTGAGTTCAACCACTTTATAGCCAACCCGTTTGAAATTACTGAGCGTGGGCCAGACACAATTCGAGGGATTCTTAAATCGCATGTCTTTATGTATGAGAAAGCGAAAGATATGCTGTCCAAAGCAACACAAGACGAGAAGAGGAGGTTCGAGAATTACGAAATCCATCCGCTTTACCCGTCTTTAGTTTTAATGGTTGATCGGTTCGAACTAGGACCCCGTCTAGGAGAGTTCCGCAGGCCAGATCGCTATATCAACCTTCAAGATGTTACACATTTCCAAAGCGTGATTATTGCTCGGACCAGACTGGAACGTCAACTGAGCGTTCCCATTTCCTTCAAAAGCCTACGCGAAAAGGCTCTACCTTTGGAGAGGGCCGATTTTGATGGCGAAGCAGACATCGACGTAATTCGTGTATCACTTCCAGAGGCCGTTCGATTTATTATCGACCTAGAAAAACGAGAGGATGCTGCAACACGTGGAGAGATGATTCAACCTGAAATAGAGAGAAGTCTGGGAACATCGTGTCCCACAGTGTTCACATCAGACAGAGGCTTCTGTGATAATCGATACGAATGGGCGGATCGGCATATTATAGCCGCCGAAAAGTATGGTTATGAGCACTGCTGTCATACTGCAACGGCTCTTCGCCGCGTTCAAGCGGAGATGAAGAACGAAATATATGAGGTTTTATCGCCCGTGTGGTTTCAGTCCAAAATGATTGATTACGAAGGTGACCTAGGTCCACAGATCTAAAGGTATAAAACCTGAAACAGCAGGGTTACGCTTCCACCTATTAACCGCAGCGCCGAGGAGAGAGCTATAAACATTCCCAACAATGGTACCTGTTGCTCTTTTATGAGATTCTATATCTTATCCCTAGAGGTCTCTTCCCTTGGCTGCTGCTTATCATCCCACAAGACATTCTTCTCTTTCTACTCTCGAATCGGCACAAAATTCAACTTAAACTCACTCTTGATGATATCCCCCAGATCTCGGCCCAATTTCTTGTCGCTCTGGGAAGGGACGACCTAAAGGGCCATGAGTTTCATTCAAAAGCCATCCCACGCTTGCACGCGGGTGATGAGATTGGCGAATTTCTTGATCTTTTGCGTACGTGCAATCTGTCTCTCTTAGTATTCCTGGAAGATCGCATCAAGAGTCTCTTTGCTTGGTTTGCCCTCAGGGTGAGATGTGACCTCTCGGTTCAGCGGATTCGTTAGAGCTGCCATACTTTCCATACCAGTGTTACGGCCAAGGGCAAGGTTGTCGAATTGATAAATGACGCTGGTGCTACTGCACCAGTGTTCAGAGCCGATGCAACAAATGATACCGACATGAAGAAGGTGGTCTCTGCTATCAGTGCAGCCCGACCCATCCGTGGTGTCGTCCATGCTGCTATGGTCCTTCAGGTAAGTCGAAACCTCATTTACCTGTTTCAAGAAAATGTTGCTGACTGTAACGGCAGGATGGTATTTTCGAAAATATGACTATCGAGAAATTTGCAACCGCTGTAAATCCCAAGATGATGGGTGCGGTGAGCTTGCATAAAGCTCTGGGTAATATGAACCTCGACTTCTTCGTTATGACGAGCTCCATATCTGCGGTACTCGGAAACCCCAGCCAGACCAATTATCACACTGGCAACATCTTCCTCGACGCCCTCGCATGGCATCGGAACTAGAACGGTTTTGTAGCAAGCTCGATGGCTCTGCCAATGGTCCTTGCTGTTGGTGTTGTTGCCGAAAACGAGAATATCGAGACGTCCCTCTCTCGCAAAGGAATGTACGGAATAGACGAAGGGGAAATGTTGCGCGGGTTTGAGACAGCCATGATGCAACCCAAGCCTCTCGAGCCGGCAAGCCTGTTGCTATCGGCAACGCTTAAATCATTCTGGGCCTTGAACCTGCTTGTTTCGCCACAACCGTGGTTTCAGAGGATGTCACTGATGCCTATTGGTACCACGATGCTCGCTTGAACAGCATCAGAGCAAAAGTAGAAGAGATTCCCAAATCCTCCACATCCAGTAGTGGCTCTGGCGGAGACTTCGTGGGCTCCCTGAAGGCCACCGTCGCGGAAGACCCTGGAGCCGTCATTAAGGCTATCGCACTTGATATCATGAAGAGATGTTCCAGTATCTTGATGACCGCGGTCGAGGATTTCGCTTTCGATGGCAAGTCCATCGCCGCATACGGCCTCGATAGCATGATTGGAGCTGAACTACGAAACTGGCTATTCAAAGAATTCCGTCTGGACATGGGCTTTCAAACATTGCTCGCACCAACCCTGACGTTTAAAGCATTATCCATGGCGGTGGGCGAGACTTTGGGTGTTTTGAAGGCTCAGGCCTAGAATGATGCATGATCCAAAATCAGAGCGCAAATATGTGCCAGAAAGTAAAGAAGTATATGTACGATTTATAGACAAATTTTGTGTCCTCACATCCAGATTCATCCATCTTGAGCTCTTGTTAAGTGATGACACGAATTCTTTCAGTGGAGAGATCCAAGATGATAGTTGGACATTTCTGTGGACTGGCATCAAGAACGACTTAACGACTACGAGGCCATCAATGTTGCATAGAGAATGCGAAAGTCCTGAACCTCCTTCTTCCTTAGCAATCGCATGCAGCCTCTTTCATGATGTCATGTAGAAGCGACTATTACCCAACCAGCAGAAGCAGATTGTAAGTTGTCGTAAGTTTTTGCATGACGTACCTTAAATTGGAGTTTACTCAGGTACGTACCTTACAACTAGCGCGTTTACCGCGCCTCGCCGGCATCAATGCAATCACTGCCGCAAACAGTGAATTATTCTCAGAAACTTGGAGTGAAGGACCACTAAGATGTCTAGGAAGAGGTGGAGACGTGAGGGTTGCACCGCGGATATCGAGTACGAAGGTTAATAGCAGACATCATGGCATATCCTCACAAGGAAGATTTTAACAGCTATGGTTTGCCCCAAACACCAGTCACATTACCATTCGCAGGACAGTATCCTCAATACCATAATCCTGCAACCAAACCCACACCTACAGCGAATGGCATCGCGCCCGTGTACGGCAATACGTACCATGCGAACTTTCAGCATGATCCTAGACGTACCCCCGCAACAACCGAATTTCAGCATCGGCAACCCATTCCGCAGCAAGTTACACAGCGCGCCCGCGCAGTATCAATTCCCCCGCAATCACCCTCTGTCGATCCTAGTAAAGTATACGCCGATAGTCAGGATATACCTCAGGGGCACCAATCAACCCCACCACTGGACTACCAGTTGCTCTTGCTCTCGTTGGCGGAAGAGTATTTCGCAGCCGCATATGGACATGGCTCAATCACGGACATCCTAAACCGCGAAAATGAAATGCAGAACTATTACAAACTCATTGCCACCGGATTAGGATGTCTAGAAGCCGTGCTGAAACGTTATACCTTGGCACCCGAAAGAGAAGCTGTGGTCCGGTTGCGCTATGCTACTGTACTTTACGAGGAAACTGAAAACACAATGGAAGCTGAAGAATCTCTGAGCAAAGGAATCTCGATATGTGACCGGCATCGCTTCTTTGATCTCAAGTATGATATGCAACATCTCCTTGCAAGGATTTTATTTCAGAAGAATCCACGTGCAGCATTCAAATTTCTGGACGGCGTTATGAAAGATGCTGAGGCCTATCAACATATTGCATGGGTCTACGCGTTCCGATTTCTCAAAGTCTCCTTGCATCTCGAGCTGTCATCCCATCAAGATCTGGTCGCAGCCCTCGGTCAACTCAAACACGTCCTCTACTTATCAAATCGTTACGGAGACAAGGCCATCTTAGCCATTGCCACAACATTGGAAGCACTGACCAGCTTAAAGATATCTAACGATGCTGAAAGTATTGAGCAAGCTCAACGAGCTTTGGCAGGTGTCAGGAGTCTCCAGCTTGATCCCGAGATTGGCCACATGCACCAGTTGGCCATTCTGACATCGTTCGTGGACCTCTGCTGCCATTTGCAGCATTTCGAACCCGCACAAGTCCTTTCAAAGATGCATACTATGCAGAATACCTTGAAAAACGTAGATGATAATCGGTACTGGACTGCTGATGGTTCGTTTGCTATCCCCATGCCGCACGCTAGGATGCCGTCCTGTAAAAGTCGCCGTGGTGGCATTGTACGGAAAGAGGAGAACGGTTCGCTTGTCTTGATATTCAATTGGTTGCCGAGAGAGGATATTTGTACCGTCGAATATCTGTTGAGTGGCTTAGCGATGTCACATCGAAATATGTTAGATGGGCAAAAGTCAGAGCATATACTCGAGGAGGGTGTCCGGCGCTTGGAGTGTACGTATTCTTTCCTGATCATCTTAAAAGCTACTAATTATCTCCTAGGGGCGAACAAAGAGACGAGCAAGATTCCAAAGTCCATCACACTCACATGTACACAACAGCAGTGGCGCGAAGAAATAACAGCGTATATGCGTCTCCATCTGGCATTCACGCTCTGTCGCCGAACATCCTGGTCACAAGCCAGGCTGCATCAAGCCGAGATACGTAAACTACGAGCATCCATGGCCAAGTTACCCGAACCTATTCTCCTCCTTACAGCCTATCTCGACGGCGTCATCTGCCAAGGAACAGGCGACCTCGAGAACGCTCTTGCCGAGTACCAAAGCTCAACGCTCTCCATCCACGAATACCGCAAGCAGCCCCACCCTTCCCACACCCACCTCGACATCGCCCTCCTCACAGCGCTCAACACCCTCCTAATCATCCGCACCCCTACGCACCCTCTCCACCACACATTACCCGCTCTCCTCTCATTTATCGAACATCTCTGTCTCCGTAACCCGAACCGTCAAATCCAAGCCGCGTTCCACCTCATATCCGCCACCATATCTTCCTCCTCCACCATCCTCCTAACAAAGCAATCCCTCCAATCAGCCCTCCAGCTGGCAAAACAGACAGAAAACAAACACCTTATATGTATGGTCCTGACTTTCATGTCCTGGAAATTCTTCCGAGGCGTCGTCGGCGAGCAAGCAGAGAAGAGCGCCAAAGCAAGTCAGACACTCGCACAGCAGTGTAAGGATAGCTTATGGATGAGTGTTAGTGCTGGTGTTTTTGGAGACACGCTCGAAGCGGCGGGCAGGATTGAAGAAGCCAAAAGAGCAAGAGAGAATGGACTTATCACTGCAAGGGGATTGCCGGACGGTTTGCAGGTTGCGATGCAGAGTTCCGAGGATGACGGTGATGTGACGATGACTAATGATAGCCATGACTATCAGGCGGCAATGTGAGGTCGTCGTGCATTATTCCTGTTGCTATAGCACATATGGGTCAGCGGGCGTTCAGGCAAAGCATGTCATATTGCATGGCGCTGGCTGTGGGCTTGTAGCAGAGAGAGCTCCTGGTGACACTTTTGGGCTGTTTTATAAGACCTTGCTGGTGTTGCGACTTGATTGAGCTGATCTAACAGGTTGCTATATAGCTGTACATAAATCATGTGTGTTGCCCAATGAATGAATGTAATCTAGAATGCCTAGCGGAAGGGTTATCAGTGTCCCCTAGTGGAACACAAAGCACGGTGAAAATCACGGAAACCATGCACCATAGTACCATGTAATTGTGTTTTTCACTAGCATTACAGTCATGGAACCAATGCATATGACGCCCGGGACCAAGTTGGCGCCAGCAAACGCCGGAATATACATGCAGAAACGGTCGGCACAAAAAAAACACTCAAACCTGAGATCGCCGCCTAGAATTTCGAAGAGCTAGTTTCCCAGCCAGCCAACTAGACTGCCTGAATCTCGCTCCTCGCAGCATTTCAGCTTCACAAACCTTCCCCCCCATATGCACCTCTCCTCCTCACCCCTCTTCCAATACTAGCCCAACCATCCTCTTCACAACAACTACCCCAACCCCCCCCAAGCCCCCCTAATCCTCCTCGCCAACTGAATATCCTTCTGCATAATCGTAACCCTCTTCGCATGAATAGCGCACAGATTAGTATCCTCAAACAAATGCACCATAAACGCTTCCGCGGCTTCTTGCAGCGCTTGTATAGCCTGGCTCTGCCAGCGTAGCGATTGTCCGTCGATGGGGAGAAGGGAGAGACCGATTTCGCGGACCTAGTGGGGAGGTTAGATGGGGGGAGGGAGGAGAAGGGAAGGGGATGGGATGGGATAAGGGGAGGCATACGAGGCGGGAGAAGGGGAGTTTGAGGAGGAGGAGATCAGTGCTGCGTTGGTATCGGCGGATTTCGCGGAGGGCTACGGTGCCGGGTTTGTAGCGGCGGGGTCGGCGGCTTGCGTCTTCGTCTTTGTAAAGTGTTAGCTTGCCTGGTTGTAGGAAATAACAAGTTATGCGTCATGCGCGGACAGGCCGTAATTTCATTCGTTCGAGGAGTGCAGATTGAGGTCGTAGCAAGACCAATTTGCTTTCGTTGTACATCGCCGTTGCGCATCAACATTAACTCAATGGATACGACTTTCGTGCTTGTGGGATTAGTGGTGCAAACCGCAGTGCAAATGATTTGCATTTGACCTCTGCACACACACAGCACTACAACAGAATTGTGTACCGACCTTGCGCACCACTTCTTCTCCTCTTGGCTTTAGTTGGTGTTCCTATGCTCTTTCTTCCAGCTTTCTGTCCTAAGGAGGGACGCCCTGCTTGTTTCTTTTTCTGGCCGAGGGGGATGGCGGTGCCGGTGCGAATTGCGGTTTGCCGCTTTTGGCCGGGCATTGTGGTTATGAATGCGATTTCTCAGTATTGGACGAGTAGAGTCGCTAGATTCACGAGATAATTTCTGATTGAGTGATCGCTGTGCCTGGTCCTTGTATGAATATGGAATCGTTAATGTTGTGATCTTGCTGTTGAACAATGCGGGATGTTTTGACGCGTGTTTGCCGTCCAAGAATGCTACCGGAAAGATCTCAAATGGCGCATACTCGTACTGAGCATAGTCAAGCAACAATTGCGACCGCGATCAGGGAGTGACAGAGCAATATGGACTTATGTGGTAGTATACATTCGTTCCCAGCCATCCTGTTTCTATGTCGCGAACCAGTGATATGCACACTCCCGCTTACTACGCGATTGACTTAGCGTAATCTAACCGCCGGCTTGGCAACATCACTCCGACCGACCCCTGCAGCGATCAGGGCTGTGTCGATGAGGCAAAGAACTGAACAAGTTACAGGTGGCCGTTTGAGGCCACGCCTCTTTGTCAGTTTGTCAACATTATCCCTTCCTCAGTCTGTGTTCATTCCGCCTGTGCTCAATCCGTCTTGTTGCAATAGAAACGTACATATTTCCGTCTTTGTTCCGACATTGAATTTCACTGCTCCCCACACACGACATCCCAACTATCACAACCATGGATATGGACAACATGCTTGGCGGGGGCGGGGGAGGAGCCATAGGACAGTTCCCTTTGGAGCAGTGGTTTTATGAAATGCCGGTTTGCACACGCTATTGGACGACTGCGACGATAGCAACATCAGTCCTGGTTCAATGTCACGTCATCACGCCATTCCAGCTCTTTTACAGCTTCAGAGCTGTGTTCGTTAAAAATCAGGTAGGAGCTTCCCCGGAACGCTGATATGTCACTCTCTGAACAATTGCTAATCATAACCTTCTTATAATAGTACTGGCGCATTTTGACCACGTTCCTCTACTTCGGGCCACTCTCCCTCGACCTTCTCTTCCACGTCTTCTTCCTCCAACGCTACTCCCGCCTCCTCGAAGAATCATCCGGCCGCTCTCCAGCCCATTTCTCCTGGCTTCTTCTCTATGCCACAACACTCCTGCTTGCTCTTTCGCCCATGCTCAGCATACCTTTTCTCGGATCTGCATTATCGAGCTCGCTAGTGTACATATGGAGTAGGAGGAACCCGGAAACAAGACTGAGTTTCCTAGGGTTGCTGGTATTTACAGCACCGTACTTGCCGTGGGTCTTGATGGCTTTCAGCTTGGTTCTGCATGGGACGGTGCCAAAGGATGAGATTTGTGGAGTCATCGTTGGACATAGTATGTTTCGGTCACCCCACCAAGGCTTGTCAGAATCGATGCTAACTCTCCATAAGTATGGTACTTCTTCAGTGATGTCTACCCATCATTACATGGCGGTTACAGACCGCTCGACCCGCCCCAGTTCTGGCGGAACTTATTCGAGAGAGCTCCACCGGATACCGGTGCAGCACCAATCAATACTGAAATCGCGGCCGCCGCGGCGCCCGAAGTCAGATAAGATATTGTGAATAGATATGGCTGTAGGATATTAGCGTTTCCAGGCGTTCGACTGGGACCATGGGCTAGGATACCGATCTAGCGTGAAGCATGGGTGTTGGCATTGGAGTATCATTTAACATTATTGGGATAGAGCTATAACGCTCATGCAATCAAATATATTCTTAAACGTGCATTGAAATTGAAAGCACTTTGCATTCCTCTATGTCTATCTCCTATTAGGGTATCCGGTATTGAAATCATGTCTCATTGCCGCGTCCAAAATGGCTTTATGAAGCCTTCCTCGCCGAATCCTCCCTCAGCTGCCCGATCACCCGATCGACAGCTTCCATATCGGCTGCGTCAATTGCACCCTCTGGAGCAAATTCCTTCGGCAACGCCTTTAACGCCTTGTCAAGTCCAGGTTGATAATTTCGCACTTCGCTAGACAGGGCGTAAATTGCTTTTCGTCGTACGTTTTCATCAGCATCTTCGACTGATAGCTTAACCAGAATAAATATGGCATCGCCAGCTAGGAGGTTTGCTTGAGACTTGACATTATTCTGCACTGCAGTTCCCACACACCAGGCTGCATACATCCTCAGCTGAGACTCTTCATTTGACAGAAGTTCCAGTAGTGGTGTCCACAGCCCCAGTTTTTCCATATTGTTTGCATTATCCAGATTTTCGATCAATTGCTCGAAGTTGTCGAAGGCAATGATCTTGTTATCGATTGTGACATGTGGTGATAATATGGCAGCCATTGACTCTTTCATGAGATCAGTATCGCTAGGTCCACCAAACAATGCGTTGAGTGCGTCTGGATTGATGGGGCGACCAGAAGGACGCTCGGCTTTTGGGTCGGTGGTCGAAGTTGGATCGGCGGAGGCGGTTTCAGAGTTCTCGATGCTCCATTTTAGGAGCTGGTTCATGCCTGGATCCATAATGGTTGTGAATGACACTAATGCAGCAACGATACTTTCAAAGTGTCTTTGAGAGGTGGCGTTGTTAAATCGATGGTTTGTGGGTGTTGAGGTTATCGTATGTGGCGGGAGAGCAAAGGTAGTGGTAGTCTATGAAATGGTTTCAGCAGGACTTGGTCTCAGGTCACTAATAAAGAGAGTAAGCCGCAGTCATGTCATTGCAATTTTGCATTGTGAATGACGTTGAAAAGAACTTGGTAAAAGAGCGCGGGCGAATAGAATCTTCTTCCCACTTCCAGACACTTCGAGATGTGACTACAACGAGAATCGGCCACGCGACGACCGAGATGCACTGACAGATGTCCGCCCAGATGAAACATGAAACGTGAAACATTAAGAGGACATGTTTCAAGTGGTTTGAGCATTGGATGCTATTCTGGTCTCATCGACCTTGTGATGTGTCTCAACCCCGCCCCGCGGTTGACATTTAGTGGCATTCCGCTCCCCGCCATCTCATCCTCCCACCCTCCCCTCCTCATGCTCACGATAGCATCAGACTTTGAGCTGAGATCGGAAAGGGTGAGCGCTATAGCTGACAAGGACCAAGATATACAGAAGGCGAATCGCTTGCGTAGCGTAGGATGTGCTTCTTGACTTTTCGCAACACCCAGAGGCAGCAGGAAATTGAAGGTTCCCATTGCGCCGTCTTCAAGGTGTACGCGCGTAAGGTACTCTCTGGTTCTGGGAATTATTCTGCTGCCTGTGAAGGACTCTGTACATTGCGTAACCCAGCGATCTCATTGTAGCTATTTGTAGAGTCAGTAAAACATGCGTTGCTCTTTCCCAGCCACTGATAGGAATCACAAAGGGGAAATGGCGGCAAGCAACCCAAAGCGTCGACTAAATTTTTAGTAGCGTCGCTTGGCATCCACTCCCACAGACAGGCCAACAACGGCAGCCTCCTGGCATTTTCTTGTCACCACCGTTAATAACGACCTGACACCCCGTTCACTCCCGCTACCTTACCTTCTCTCCTTTGCTTGCAGTAGCCCTCTACCGGCAAGCTTCTCACAGATCACATTTCGCCTTCTTAACCTTCCGTTTTCGTATCCCAAGCCACCGCCATGGAGGGTAAGCTGACCTGCTCTGCATGCTCCCTGCACCTTTGTCCTCGAGCCCATAATGCTTTTGAATTGGAAGAGGATGCCGAAAGTAGATGAAGCAATGCTGACTGGATCTCTTGCGTCACTACAGAAGAAGTTGCAGCTCTCGTCATCGACAATGGGTAGGTCTAGCCTCGAGCTCGAGACACGAAACCCTCAGCCTCTGTCCTCGCAACCCTTCTAGACAATTGCGATAAGCGCAGGAGACGGCAGACATTGGCTTCTGGTATCCATGACTGACTGTGCGCAGTTCTGGCATGTGTAAAGCCGGTTTCGCCGGTGATGATGCTCCAAGGGCTGTTTTTCGTAAGTCGCGCTTTGGCACATTTCTCAATTCAATGCTACATCAGCTTGAGATCTTCAAGACTGATTTGTGTTGCAGCTTCGATCGTCGGTAGACCTCGTCATCATGGGTATGATCTCCGATGCGCCGCTCCAATGACAGGGTCAATATCGCAACTGACAATACCTCAGTATCATGATTGGTATGGGTCAGAAGGACTCCTACGTTGGAGATGAGGCGCAATCGAAGCGAGGTATTCTAACTCTTAGATACCCTATCGAGCACGGTGTTGTCACAAATTGGGATGATATGGAAAAAATCTGGCATCACACATTCTACAACGAGCTTCGTGTTGCGCCAGAGGAGCACCCAGTCTTGCTGACCGAGGCGCCAATCAATCCCAAGTCGAACCGAGAAAAGATGACTCAAATCGTATTCGAAACCTTCAATGCCCCCGCCTTCTACGTCTCTATCCAAGCCGTGCTCTCGTTGTACGCCTCTGGACGTACCACTGGTATTGTTCTCGACTCCGGAGATGGTGTTACTCACGTAGTACCAATCTACGAGGGTTTCGCTCTTCCTCACGCCATCTCTCGAATCGATATGGCTGGTCGTGATCTTACTGATTACTTGATGAAGATCTTGGCTGAGCGCGGTTATCCATTCTCGACTACAGCTGAGCGCGAAATTGTTCGTGACATGAAGGAAAAGCTTTGTTACGTAGCTCTGGATTTCGAACAAGAAATTCAGACCGCCAGCCAGAGCTCTACCTTGGAGAAGTCATATGAGCTTCCCGACGGTCAAGTTATCACTATCGGTAACGAGCGATTCCGAGCACCAGAAGCTCTATTCCAGCCAAGTGTTCTGGGTCTTGAGAGCGGTGGTATTCACGTCACCACTTTCAACTCGATCATGAAATGTGATGTCGACGTCCGAAAGGATCTTTATGGCAATATTGTCATGGTACTTATACAACCTCTCATTCTCTGTCAAATTCTACTTTCTAATCTTATTCTCAGTCTGGCGGGACCACCATGTATCCAGGTATCTCAGATCGTATGCAAAAGGAGATTACGGCCCTTGCGCCATCATCAATGAAGGTTAAGATTATCGCGCCTCCTGAGCGCAAGTACTCCGTCTGGATTGGTGGTTCCATTTTGGCCTCCCTGTCCACTTTCCAGCAAATGTGGATCTCCAAGCAAGAGTATGACGAGAGTGGACCATCCATTGTCCACCGCAAGTGCTTCTAAGGTATGTGATGGGACTTGCTAGGAAGAGATTCTTAGGAACCGAAGCTGATCCCATTAAGTGTTGTGACAACCACAGTGCGAGCGTGTATGAGATTGTTTCGATCATCTTGCAAGCCAGGGTTCGGACACGGACAAGCGTTTAGATAATGTTAACCACGAGCTGCAGATGCTACTTTGAGATGAGGCGTGGTCTAGGATGTGTAGGAAGCGGTGTGGCAAATTTTCTTAGAGTTCACATGTTTTGCTGCAGCAATATGGCCAGGCCATGCTTCAGTACGATTTCGTTAGACTGGCAGCTTGGCGAAAAAGAGAAGATAAAAACTTGTTCATTTCCATGCCGCCCATCTTGCTCTTAATACCTCACATTCAATACACATCCTGTACATGTCCATATCACTCAGCCAGTTCCCTGATCCTTCAGTGCATAAATTCGTTATCAAAGGGCAAGACTCATGAACCACCCTCCTTCGCCACACCCACAGCAATTTGCCCACCCAACAACCCCTTCATCGTCGCCCCACCCAACTCCCTAATCCCCTTCACCCCCACCCCCTCCAACCACCTCAATACAGCAACCCGATACTCTTTCCAATCAACCTTGACACCCCCATCCCTACCCAACGCTGCCAAACTCTTCTGCGTAATCGGCCCCGCATGTCTCACCCTCACACTCCCCGGTCTCTGCTCCTCAGCCTCATCTTCCATCTCTCGAAAAGTATGGATACTCAAAGCCACCAGCGCCGGGTGATGAGATAGTGAGAATAGACCCGTGAGAGCTTGTGGTGGGTCTAGGGATGCGGTATATGATGCTAGTTTCTGTGTTACTGGGGCAGGGAGGAGACAGCCGAGGGCGTGGGGGTCGGAGGTGTTGAAGGCGCGGGAGCGGAAGAGGAGGTTGCATGTGTCTATTAGGGTGGCGTTGAGGAGGGGGATGTGTTCTGCTGGTCTGGTGGAGGGGGGAGGAGGGGTGGATTCGAAGGCTGTTTTGTGGTGGGCGAGGAGGGAGGAGAGGCGGGAGAGGGGGCTGAGGGTGGGGGAGTGGAAGAGGAGGAGGTAGATTTGTTGGGGTGGGGGTGGTGGGGTGGGGAGGGAGAGGGGGGGTTGGAGAAGGGGAAGGTGGCTTTCGAGGTGGGTGAGGATTAGGGAGGTGGTGTGGTGGGTGGGGGAGGTGGTGAGGAGGGTGTGGGTTAGGAGGGTGGTGTGGGTTGTGAGGGATGTTAGGAAAGTGGTTTGAGAAGGGGTGGGGGGAGTGTTGGTTAGGAGGACGGTCCAGTGACGGAGGAGGGTGGTGTAGAATTGGAGGAGGACCGCTTGGGGTTGGGCGTTCGTCGAATTGGTGAGAATGGCGGTCTCGAGGCCATTGAGGAGAGTGGTTTGGAGATCTACGTTGGATTTAGCGCTGAGTGAGGGTACGGCATTGGGAGGATTTTACCTTTAAATGGGAGGATTGGGAGGTATGCTAGGAGGTCTAGAACTAGTTGCTGGTCCTGTTGCCCGTCCCATTTCGGTAAGTAGTGCTTGAAGAATTCTATCACCGAATGGGGAAGACTCTATGCCTATCTATTAGTAATTGTATCGATGTAGCAATTGGTGTGCCAACCTTCGTGTATCGTGTGTACGACAAGACATTCTTAAGGATTTGTGATGATGCCTTGGATAGATTCTGACCGCTGGCCAGCTTTTCCGTTTGTTCATTGAATACTGGACTGAGAAAATCGTCGATCTGGTCTTCCGAGGCCTTTTGGACAGTCGACGTATATATTTGCAACACCGGGTCGCTCAAATCAGAGACATTTATATCTGATAACCGAATATCTTCAAGCCGGTTCACAAAATTCTCTATCTCGTCGTCGCTTTGGATAGTGCTTGGCGCCTTCGCTCTCCTCGAATTTCGCTGTAAGAACCTCGATGAGGCCAACCGGTTGCTGATCTTCGTAGATGTGAATGAAGTTTTATTGTGAATTCTTTCTAGTTGTGAAACCCAGTCCGGATCAGTGTATGAACTGTCCATTAGATTCTTTCTAGGTTTCTCGAGTACCAGGATACCAGGAGCGTATTTGTCATACACAAACATGAGCTTGAGTAGAGCGTGGTCTTGGCCAGCGTTTTTCGAAAGACCTTGAAGGAAGTGGATCCGGAATGGCTGTACATGCTTTCTTCGGGTTATCTGTGCAAGTACATGACAGATTTCTGCACGAATGCTCATCATGTCGAGAAGATTGAACAGTACGCTGTAAAATTTTGATAAATGGGATGGTTCCTCCAGATAATCCGCGACCATAACAATCCATTTAAGCAACAATTGCTGACTAGATACGGCTGCTTTATGACTACCATGACCAAGGCATCCGATAACGGTACAGATCAAGTCAGAAGGAACATTGCTGGCCGGATACAAAGACTTAATAATAACATTTTGACTCTTTTGATCAAGAAAAACAGGGCGCTTTACTACGTTTACCAACGTTTGTAAGGCCGAGTTTGATAGCCCTTGATTCTCGGCATAGGTCGAGATTGTGTCCAAGAAGGACTTTAGGATAGAATACTTCGTCTTCGTTTGTGTATCTGCAGCTGTCTGTACGCGATTGATAGCTTCTTGCACCGCTGGAGGCATACGCGAACCTTTGCCAGTCAGCCGCGCTCTTTACAACACGATAGGCACTGACCTTGTTCTATAGTTGCAGCAGGCATGCTTATTGAATCCTGCGGGTTCTCTAAAGGACTTCAAGAAGAGCGATGGTTGGCTGGCGTTCGCAGAAGCGCCCATCAACGCGCTAAACGCGTTCTTTTCCCTGCTATCTATCAACAACCACCACACTTTTTGAGATAGACGAGTTGTAGCTATCAACAATGGAGCATCTCCCTATCTCGAAGCGAGCTAATGGTATGGCAGGAATAGAATCTCCTTATGTGTGTCTGAAGGATTACGATAACGAAGATTTCTTAACTTATCCTGTCAGGACCGAGACTTTACCTGCGCTAACGGTCAGTGATAAAACAGCAAGCATTCTGTTTCATCAAATTTCCCACAAAATTAGTTCGATGCCAAAACAATAGATTGAGCCTATACTGCAGAGTTAGCTCTTCTTCGGCATCCTTCATGAAGTACTCGGCATGCTTTGCAAGCCTCAAGGCCTCACTTGCGACGCTGAGGGCTGTGGTTATCGCAAAGTACTCACAGCTTCTTACCTTGCGAACTGCTTGCGATTGACTAAGGTTATCCTCTACATATCACCTGAGAGCTTTAGCCAAGTGGTGAAGCTATCACTGGCTTCTTCAGAGGAAATGATTGAGTATGCCCCGGAGTCGGTGGCTTGGAAAGCTACTAGTGAGGCTCCACAGCTTGAAATCAAACATATTATCGGAAGCGAAGAAGATAGCAGAATTTGAATATGACTAGGACGGCCACCCGTCCTTCTTGTTCTATCGTTCCATCCTTAACATCTTCAATGAGGGTTATGGCAATTTTATCGAACGAGGTGTCGGAGGAACAGGAGTGGTATGTTGACTGGATGAGGCTTTGAAACGTATAACAATTTTCATTTCAATTGAGACTTCTCAGGTAGATGGCGATTTCTCAACGCATTGATGCGAATTGAGGGCAGCTGCTATTCTAATTCTTATTATCCGACTTTCTAGGACCCGCAATAGTAGGGTTAGGTATGTTGATGAAATGCCTGGGCCGGTCTAGATCGTTCTAATATGTCGTTGATGGATTCTCTATGATATTAATATTCACAGACAGAGATTCGTACACTAGCGAGGAATTCGCTCAATCTCTGCGGTCGCTATAAGAGCAATACGGTACAACACGGGTTTGAAGAAGCAATTTGACACAACTTGACCGTATTTGAAGGCTTATTTATGTCTCATTCACTGAATACGGTTTCACCACAAATCTCCTTTTACATGCAGGCAGGATATCTCCCACACGGCGGTCACGCCCTACTCGAGAATGACTTCCTCTGTCTCAAAAGGCATTGGACCTCCCTTCAACTCCTCAAACCATCCAGCTTCCGGCACCCAGCTTGGATCAGCATTTCGGCGTGCGTTAGTCAGCGCTTCGCCGTCCATGATCCCATGAACATATGCTTCTCCACGAAAGAGGAAGTGATTGTTCTTAGGCCTAAGGACAAATGGCATATCACCGCCAAGCAGCACGTAGACTTTATCTCCTACCCTGTTGGACCAATGGGTAAGGCCCATATGACCCGAGTCTGTGATGAAAAGACGTCTGCGTGTAGTGTTGGAAAGAATCAAATTGACAATATCTTCACGATCCCCATGCAGAAGCCCGTCACCGGTTGCAGAAAATGACAAATTCCCGGGTGATGGGTACTTCCCAGACTTTGTTCTTTGTTTGTGCTCTGACCCTAGCCTCCCAAGGCTGTCTCCGGCGCGGAGACGAGCGAAAGCATCGATTAAGGGTTCCCCAGTCGGAGGGTACAGACCATTCTTGGCGCAGCCTTGGGCGAACTGAAACCATTCACCTCCGTCCAGAACGCGAGCACCGAGAGCTACATTGCCCGTTAAGTTGCCCGGAGGCTCAGAGACTGACGTAATCAATCCAATATAGAGCCCGCGAACAGCCAGAAGTTTGGCATCCCCAACGCTTTGAGATACAGTAAATGTATTGCCCGCGCTACGATAGAGGTTCTCCGGCCTGATAATCCGTATTGGTTGGTATAAAAGGTTTAAGTAATCATAGGAGCGTAAATCGGGCACCCAAGAAGGGATTTGAGTTTCCATTCTAGCCTTCACTTCAACTAGCTTCAGAATCGATAAATTCTTGTCGTGGGCTAACAGTGAGTTGGTTGTATTGGTATACACTTCAGGCCAGTCTTTCGTATAGTCTGGCCGCAATCTTGATTCGCTTTGTCCGAGAGCAATGCCGAGAAGTCCATAGACTTTATCCCTAGGGTCAGTAGCCTTACGAGCCCGCATGTCTCTCAGGAGCGCTGTCAACGAGAGAAAAGATGGTTTTTGCTCGATAGCACCAACACGACGGGTCACCCTTGCATGTGCCATCTGAAGCATGAATTCGCCCGAGTCTCTTATCGGCGCAACGTCATTCTTTGGTCTATGAATCAGGAGGGACCCCACCACATCCAGGGCTACCCAGGACAATGTGTGGTCACCACACTGTATAACAATGCTTTTTGCAAGCACAACTTCTTGCAAGATCCAAACTCTAGAAAACCAATCCCTCTCTAGGAAAGTTTGCACGTCTGTCCACTGCGGCAAGGAGGTGGGATATTCCTTGATCATAGCTTCGAGCAACTTATCATTATCCTCAGCAGTATTCGGAGAGCCAAATCCCTCATTTCGCGCAAGTGCAAAGACATAACCACCGAGGCTCTTAAGAAAGTCGAAAGTGCTTGGGGTCTTTTCGTTGGGGAGCCCTAGCCAGGCAACTACCCTGGAAGCCTTCTGGTAGATTTCTCCCATGAGTCCAACCTGCTTCGTCTTTTCCAAATCGTCTGCTTGATTGATACAGATTTGGTCGGCCCATAGGACCCGCGTAGTGTCAGACTGCCGAAGAAAGTGCAGTGCATCCAGCAGATTTTGATTCAGCGCTAGTTTCGCATTCTCTCCGAGAATGATTGATCCTGAGTCTTCGTGCCCCCAGCGGTATGAAAGGCATTCGTAAGAAGGATTCGCATCAAGCGAAACATGCTGCACCGTACATGCTAGGTCATCAGACGAACCGCGTGGAAGTAGATGAATGACTCGGATATCGCGATCCTTGGTCAATGGTGTGTAGGGTTGTGTTGGTGGCCCAGCACCCATGATGGCTAAGACAGTAGAGCTACATGAAGCATCAAAGATGACAAATCCTCATAGCCAAAGCATCAGGGATCAGCACGAGAAACTCTGGGTTAAGTTTGAGATACGCATCGATAAGTCAAAGTCGTGATCTCGTTCAAAGCCTCGTTGCGGGGCGCCCTAAACTAGTCAAGTATCCATTGCCGACGCAGCGGCACTTCCCAAACGGGGGGAATTCCGTCTATGACTGAACCACATAAGCTGTCATAATGGAGTCCAGACCCCTTGGTGAGCCTTCCTCCGCACTGTTACTATCTTGCTCCTACCGGGTCGACCTTAGGTCTGAAAGGGCCAAAGTCCGGTCAGTTGAGGCCCGGTTAGTACACTGCTTTTATTGCAATATCTCACATCCTCTGGGGTTTGTAGATGTGCTAGGTAGGGTTATATGGGGAGGCTCGCGGGGGACACAAACATTGGGACCCCTCGCAAAACGTAAGTCCATTACGTATAGAGTAAACCCGTAATAAGTAATATTATTTAATACTTTCAACTCAAGCCCCTTTTAAATTGAGTAATTCTATCAAGTTCAAATCAATTAATGAATTTATTTTTATTGTGAAGGATTAAGCTGTCGGAGTGCCAATATTTTTGTCCCAAGAGGAAACAATGGTAGCGACACAAGCTTGTGGCACTAAAGATCCTAGCGCGTCGAACTAGCTGCAGGTCTCAGGTCTCCCCGTAGAGCTGACATGTTGAAGGATTGTTTTACCCCATTTCTTTTGCAGGCGATAGCAATTGCGTCATTTACCTCGTTGGTGATGGCCATTGGTCGCTGTTTTGAGTACTGGGTAAGGATACAGCATTGGGGTTTTGGAGTGGGCTCCAATGGTAGTCGATAATCTCGATGGAACAGAGCAATGGCTTAGCTGCTGGATCATTAGCCTTCAAAGACGTCACAGTGCAATACAACAATGCTGAAGAACGAGTCTCGCAAGATGCTGAGATACAAAATATCAACATGCGGAAGGAAATCCAGTTCAAGGCTTCGCACATCCTCCTCATGGGTTTCTTCTTATGGATATTGCAAGTCTGTCCCTGGGACTATTAGGCGCTTACTGACCCCTCCAGTCTGCTTCATGCCATTGGTATCTATTTCTTCACTAAAGGCTTTCTCCTTACACGCTTGGTTCTCGACCACAAGTCTGAATGCGGAAGTCGGCCAACAGAGCTGGGGCAATCATCCCCTGGGACTTTTGCAGATGGATGCTGGCATCCCAAGACTTTCGACAAAGCTGTAATAATTATAATAGATGCTTTACGCTACGACTTCACCGTTCCTTTCTCGGGTGAACCACACCACTTCCACAATGCCCTCACGATACTCGATGAGACAGCGAGGCAAACGCCCGAGAATGCATTCCTTCTACCGTTTATAGCAGATCCTCCCACAACGACACTGCAGAGATTAAAGGGCCTGACTACGGGAACTCTTCCTACATTCATTGATGCAGGATCCAACTTCGCCGGAACCGCAATTGAGGAGGACAATCTCGTGGCCCAGTTGCGACACGCGGGCAAGACTTTGGTACACTTGGGTGATGATACATGGCACTCGCTGTTTCCTGGCTACTTCGATGCCAACCTTACACATGCCTACGACTCGTTCAATGTATGGGACCTATACACCGTGGATAATGGCGTGACCGAGCACCTATTGCCGCTCCTGAAGCCGGAAAACGTGAGCAAGTGGGATGTTATCTTTGGTCACTACCTTGGTGTTGATCATGCTGGTCACCGTTACGGTCCAGATCATGCGACTACTAATTCCAAACTACGCGAAATGGACAAGGTTCTGCGTGAGGTCATTGCAATGCTGGATAGGAACACTTTGCTTGTAGTCATGGGTGATCATGGTATGGATGTCAAGGGCGATCACGGTGGAGAATCAGATGACGAGATTGAAGCTGCGCTGTGGATGTTCTCTAAGAAAAGCGTTTTCGGGAGGGGACACAATGGCTTTATAGCGCCACCTGCAACCGCGAAGGAGCGTCCTGTGGGTCAGATCGACCTTGTTCCAACTTTGTCGCTACTTCTAGGTATGCCAATCCCGTTCAATAACCTTGGGGCTCCCATCGCCGAGGCCTTCGTTGGTCCTGGGGAATCAGACTGGCAAAACCTTGCTTCTGTGAATGCGTTAGCGGCTGCTCAGATCAGCAGATATCAAAAGGAATACTGTCTTGCCCGAGGATTAGACGACAGCGTCTTCTCTTTGCCCCAAGCCTTTTTGAAGAACGGGTTTCAATATTGGCGAGACGGAGTGCAGTCTAGCGAAGGTAGTGGACTGTTTGCACCAGCATATGAGTCATTCTCAAGATATCAGAAAGAAACTTTGCAAATATGTCGAAGTCTCTGGGCCAGATTCGATATTCCGAGTATGTTGCAGGGCATTGCGATCCTCAGCTCTGCAGTGGCCGTTCTAGGAAGTTACGCGAGGTCGCGTTCAATCGACGCCGAACTCGTACCGGTCTATTTAGCACAGATGACAATGTACGCTGTTATAGGCACAGTATCATTTGCGATTGTTACGTTCGGCATATTTGGTAATGGCATTCTTGATGCCGCTTTACTTGGCTTTGCTACTGGAGGTATATTTGGATTTACCTACGCTTCGCTCAACTTACCGCAGAGCTTTACATTGCCTTTTCCACGCTCTTTCTGGGGTTGGCTTGCGGTCGTGCTGACCTTGAGCCAATCAATCGGGTTTGCCTCCAACTCTTACACCATTTGGGAAGATGAGATATTGCTATGTTTCCTCAGCACTTTTGCATCAGTCGCCTTTATTTCTTCGATGCGGCAGGAGTTCTTCGTTGAGCGAGTTCTAGGCATGTTCCAAGCTGGCATATTTCTGGTCCTCAACCGCTTTGCCTCGCTTTCTCGGCTCTGCCGCGAGGAGCAAATGCCGCACTGCAGGTCCACGTACTATGCCTCATCCACATCTTCGACATCGGCTCCTTGGCAACTGCTCATACCGATTGTCTCGGCGACGCTGCTACCTGCCATCATTAAGACATATTATCAAGGTACTCGATCATATCAGGGGGCGGCAACTCTTTGGATTGGCTTCGCGGCAAGGCTAGGTCTACTAGCATCAGCTGTGTACTGGGTTCTTGACGCTGCGGATGACAATGATTGGATCGCTACAAAAGCTGTCTTGCAAATTACCAAGTTTGTTATAGCTCGGTTAATACTTGGTGTAGCACTTGTGGTGGGGACGACAACTTTCGTATGGAGCAACCCTTGCATTAGTATTGAAGTAACGCCAGGACTCGATGCCAGCGCTGATAGCGAGGTTATGCCCAAGCCAAAGTCCGTCAAGGTCTTCGGATACGCCAATGTTCACGGGACACGGTATTTCCTCTTAGTTATCAATTGGCTGATGGCTCTTGTTCTCCTGCAAAAACCCATGGGCGCTGGTGCCATCGGCATCTTGACAATTCAAATACTCGCGCTTCTGGAAATCATCGACACCAACAATCTTTCCCAGAGTGCAATTGGTCCAGTCATTCTTGGCTTGTTGGGCAGTTTTCACTTCTTCAAGACTGGCCACCAAGCCACGCTCTCGAGTATACAATGGGAGTCCGCATTCATAGCTCTGAAGACGATACGCTATCCATGGTCCCCCCTATTGGTCGTTCTCAACACCTATGGTGCCCAAATACTGACTACCGTGGCAGTTCCGCTGATTGCTCTGTGGAAGCAGCCGCCAACAAAGCCGGGACTACTCGGAGACGTTGCTAAGGCACTCGCTACGCTGTTATTGTACTATGCAACCATCAATCTTGCTACAACAATGTGGGCCGGCTGGCTGAGGAGACATCTCATGCTCTACAGGATTTTCAGCCCCAGGTTCATGACTGGGGCTGTTGTACTACTAGTCGTAGACTTGATTGGCATTTCAGTCAGCATTGGAAGTTTGAGGTGGAATTTTGCAAGCATTGCGAAGGTGTTTGGGTGGAAATAGAAAGTTGGTTGAGCTGCATGTACAGTCTTGTAAAGTACTATAGAATCTCAAGCTTTTGTATGCAGGCACCTGCCTGTTCAATCAATGTTCAACATTTATCACACAGTCTCCGCGCTAACCCGATGGTAATTCACCGAATAATTAAAAGTCAATGTAGAGCGAGTTCTCAGTCACTGTATATGTGCTTATGTAAGCAAGACGTGTCGAGGCAGACAGTAGCACTCCTCTCTTCGATCCACATCGTACTGTGACCTATTCACATGCGTTCACCATGGCAGGTGAAGCACCCGACCCCAAGACTTTCGAGTCATGGGAGGAAGCGTTTCAGTATCCAATTACCGCGGTGCGTGGCATGGAACGTATGCTGCGCAGAGATATCGACTCGAATCGTGAGAAGCTGCGCACCCTGGTAGGGTAAGCATTGCCCGCCTGTAAAATAAAAAGAATCTCGTTAAGGAGGACGTCACCCTCATTCAATTATCGCTAATGGTTCTTGAACCTTGCAGAGCGAGCTATCGCGACCTTTTGGGTACGGCCGAGTCGATCATTGAAATGGACGGGGAAGTGCACGACGTAGAAGCCTACATCGGCGAAATTGGCCAGCGATGTAATACCAGGGTATTGGAGAAGAAGGGAGCAAATCTACGAAGCTGGGCTGAGAAGACCGAGGCACCAGGTACACGCTTTCCACACACTTTTTGGTCTTACGAATACCATGCTCACAGCTGTCATGGTAGATAGTGCTCGCTACGCCTTTGCCTCTCAACTATCCGTCCTACGGAGCTGCCCCGATGTAACGTCCAGAATTCTCAAAAACGGGTCCTCAGTACTGTTGGCGGCGAAAGTGCTAGTGATCTCGAGATTACTACACACAAGACTCTCTCAACTACCGGAACCCCCCCCGTACTTGGAAACCCTCAGAGCCCGCCTCGGCAGTCTACGACGAAGGCTACTGGGTAAGATTGATCGGCGTTTCAAGACTTTAGAGCTACCTGCGGAGGCCCAAGTTGAGACGATGTGCGCCTTTTCTCTAGCTACTAGCTCGTCGCCAAAGGATGTCCTCCGCCACTATCACCACGTTCGGCTTGAGGCTGTTGCTGAGAAGGTAGAACAGGGTGCTTCCCACCATGAGAATATGCTTCTCGCATTAGGGATCTACGTGAGAACGCTAAGGGATACCCGGGCGCTTGTTCCAGGGCAACTTGCGTATGCATTGGAACGACTGAAGTCTGTGTCGCTTTTCAAGAGCAAAGAAGTCTGCTCGTTGATGGAGTTGAATTTGGACATCCATGGGCGTTGGATAGGGGACGATATCAAAACTTTCACGCCTTATATCCGCCATGATGATTTGAGTAAGGCGGAGGTGGAAATTTCACTCAAGCAGTGGGCTAAGAGAGCATTTTCAGCCTTCCTTGATGGACTTCGGAACCGGATACTGGACATACAAGATCCACTAGTACTTCTGCAACTTCGAAAAGAAGTCCTCGAGCTATGGTTGTCTAATCGCCAGAATTCAATGGGAATTGATTCGACAGAGACACTTGATGGTCTTCGTGATGTATTCAACTCTCAAGCTACGTGCATCATTGAAAGTCGAGCTGCAACTCTGGCTGATGTAGGTTTGATGGTTGAACAGATCCTGCGGAACTGGCATAGTGATACATCTGCTCTGACCCCCTCATTATGGGAACTGTCAATGAGCTCCATGGACATGGCAAATGTGGGTAAGGCCTTCAAGGAGAACCTTATGGCATGCGCAATTGGCAAAAACAAACCGCTCAGCACAGTAATTCAACGGTACACGGTCTTCCTTGAACGTATAGAGGCAGTGGAAGAAATGATCAGAAACATACGACAAACAAAGTGGGTGGATGAAGCGGATGATGTGGATGATGAAGAAGACCCTTTGGATAACAAGCAAGTACTGCTCAGCGAAGACGATCCAGGACATTTGCAAGAAAGGCTCAACAACGCGCTCCACAAGGTATACGCAGATCTACAAGCTGTGCTTATTGGATTGCATCCGCATAATGATGATGCCTACTGTGGTCAACAAAGCAGTTTTCTAGTCCGCATATGGAGGGAAGTGCGACAGCGGCTACCAAAAAGCTATCAAAGTAGAGATTTCGGACTCATTCCCATTCCAAATTTGCAAGGGATGCTCATTGATGAAGCACTTCGTACGCCTCTTGAACGATGTACAAAGCGCATTGCAAGGACGAGTCTCCGAAAGAGTCTTCGAGAAAGACTCCTCTGGGAGGGTGATCCGGAATTGCCTGTCTTGCCTTCCGCATGGACTTACCAATTCCTCCTTGACATTGTGTCGTCGATGGGCTATTATGGGAGTGATCTCTGGACTGCACAAGCCACCAACGGACTCAAACGCGGTTTGATTCCTAGTATAGAATCAATACTCCGGTGGCGCCAAAAGGCTAAGACGAATGGTCATGCAAATGGCCAGGATGGCGATGCTGAGACGAGAGTTCTAGAAAATGCTGACCTATTCAATGGAGAAAAGGTTGACCAAGGAGAACAGGAGGGGAAAATCTCGGATACAGAGAAGGCAAACCCCAATGGCGAACCCGCAGACCACAAAGAGGATCCAAAAGACAATAAAGTACAACGTCTCTTCGATATCCTTTATCTTATAGAAGCTACTGCCATCAAAGAGCTGGACCGCGCCGACAATGGACTGATTTCTTTACAAGATTCGCTAATAGAAGACCTCGCACTAGATACACAGTCTGTCGAGCGGATGAGAACGAATGCTCAAGAGTATTGGAAGCGAACCAGCCTGCTCTTTGCGCTGTTGGCATAATTGTGACTTTGGAATCAAAGAGAATAAAGCACAAATAATAACTAATATCAGAGAAGTGAACCATGACCTTTGTGAAAATACTAACGTTGAAGGTGTCATGTGCCTTGAATAGTCTGAGACGGTAATGAAACAATGAAATCGTTGTCCATTCAATTACCCAGATAGGGTCGAATTTGGAACACGGAGGTTTTTGAAACGATGGCCACTCGAATGCCACCTGACGGAGGAACACAAGCTTTATTCAGCAAGATCTCATAATTGACATGACTCCAGCCCGGTTGCACCTCTCTACTACACCTCTACCCACCAACAATCTCGCAATATCTACCAGTACTTGAACGTGATTTCGAACAAACAAATACCACTCACTGTCATTATGCAAGCACTTACTCCCACCCTCTTCCTCATCATGGCCTTAATCACCAACACTTTCGCCCTGCCGGCAGCTTCGGCTGGCGCTCTTGAATCTCGCCAGTCCTACGGGACGGCAAATCTGACGATTACGACCTTTTCGGTCAACGAATGCTCTGGCGTCCCGACTGGAGCATTTGATTTGGAATACAACACTAATAGCCAATTTCAGAATCCTGGCGGCATCGTGACTTTCTACGTCAGCCGCGACCTCACCGCTGATGAGCAAATGGATTTCAGCATCTATGCACCAGCCGTAACGCTGGCGAGCGGCTATACTATCTCATCTTATTGTTCAAAGTTCCTCCAGACTGTTTCTCCAGGTTACAACGGGGAGCCTATGACATCAGGGCCACAGGGGACGCCACAGTGCTATGCGGGCAATGGTGCACAAGTAAGTCTTCGGATCTAAGGCACATGTTTCCAAATCATTACTAACGCTGTTTTGTAGTGCGTTAGGCTCTGGCATCATTAATGAGGGGCTCGTTGTCGGTCCGTCGTTTCATCAGTTTGCTTTTGGCTGTCTTTGTGTGGTTCTGCATCGATTGATGTGCCTCCCTTGCGAACTCAATGATAACATTTAGAATCTTTACGCTTACGTCTCTCTGAGTCTCTTCCCAACCCGTCATCATACTGCTAGAGATTAATGACGATGTACTTTACTTGATCCTTTCACCAATTCGACAGTTCTTGTTGTAGGCAACGGAATTCCTAGTTTGCTCGTTAACTTCACCGACCGATTACAAGCTAGTGAATGCATTGCACGGAGACCGCCATGTGCTTTTATGCAAATAGAAGTCCTTAAATATGTTCATTCTCTTCGCCATTGCTTGCTTACTCTCGCTACGATCTTATCTTTGTGACTATGCTTGTTAAAAGATTCTGGATATCTACCGTGACATATATTCAGCCATTCCGACAGACTACTCAGACGCTTTCATTTCATCGTTAAGTCTTGAACGATTTCTATTGCCTTCTCTCATACCTAATGTATTTGTAAAAATATCATCGTCTCATGATGCCAGACGAGGTGGTCTCTGTTACATTCTCGTACAAATTCGCTTGACCATTCAGCGTCTCCAATCCAAGGGAGTCCCCAACTCATAACACACTACCTCTATATCACTCTTCCCCACCTCACCGCCCTAGTCACCACCATTGCTGGCCTACCCGGACCCTCCGCGCCTGCGAAGCTAAAAACCTCACACTCGCCCGAACTTTACTAATCGCTTACTGTAATTCCGATCGTAATGGCTCTGTTAGCGGCTTCAGAATCACCAACGTGACCCACGGGATGTACCCACACAGACAAAGTGATACACTCTGAACCGCTTCTTAGCGATGACAGAGGTGCTCGGCCTCAGTGACTCTGCTCGCCCCGGGGCTTCTCTGCCTCCACCTATCGGACTGACTGGCGCGCTTGTTCGTCAGTGTGCGCCATGTCTAAGGAGACTGTGAATCTAAGACAGCAGATTGGTGAACCGTTTGTTGCGAGTCAGTGCTATTATCTCGCTCGTATTGCCGGTGTAAGTGATTGATTCGTTGGTTTCTTATGGTCTCACTGTGTGGCCAATGCTTGCAGTTCGGTGGTTCCGCTTGTGGCTTCGACGGTAACTGTCTCTTGCCTCCTAAGACAGGAGACGTTAAAGTGTCAGTCTTGTATGCGATGCAAATAACGACGACTTGAATAGTGACAATGAAGATACTTCGCAGAACATGAAGGACTGCGGTGGATCTTTCGGAATTTTGCAGCTAACGATCTAATTAGGTATCCCCGTTCATACTATCATTTGCACTCGCTATTGTTTCCCCTTCTTTGGTGCTCTATATTGGTGCTCGATGAAAGTGCAGGCTTGGCTTGCAAAAGAATATACTTTTCTTCACTATGATGGTAGGACATACCTGACGGACTCCTAGTTGTGATCGTTTCGAAGACCTCTTAAAGCCCTGTCAAGGTGCGTTGCGCACATAACCCCAACCAAGATTTCCTTCATAGTTGTCGCCCAGTATTGTGAACTTTGTTTCTCTGTGCAATACTTTATCAAGGACTTCCATGATCGCAAAAGTCACGACCTGGAACATCTGCCAATTCAGCCGGCCCTGCGGCTGGATGTAGAATCTTGCATCATTGTAGACCCATGCTTTTGGGCTTCTGCCCATTGAGTCGGTATGTTTTTCTACCGTCGATGATTGTACCCATGCCTTTTCCACCGCTTCAATAGCATCCTTCCATTTGAGAGCATCGCCGTAATTGCTGAATACAATGGAAAGAGGGGCGATGGGCAGACGGTAGTAGAAGGGATCCGGTGGCGTGGTCCTGTGAATAATGAGCGCCTTGATTTACTGCGTGTGGCCCAGTATTTCAGTATAGCACCGCAGCTTCTTACAATTCTGTGAGTGAGGAGCTCTGATTGACAGGATTCGAGACAGGAAGACTCGAATTAGGTTGCGGGACTAGTGCTGAAAGGCTACTGGATGACGCTGGAGGCAAAGCCGTGAACACTAAGGGGTAGAGTAGTAAGTGGAGGAACACAATCTGAGCCATGAAAGCCATCATCACCTTCAAGTATGCAAGACGAAGGCCATCTGGGCTTTGGACGAATGCAGATTTTAGGGATTGCTATCGCGTATATTCCAAACTTAGAAACAGACGCATAATTTTCCTTCCCCTACACTAACGTTTGCATGTTCATTCTTGTCTTAAAAGAATTACCCGTTAAGCGCGTCTGAGACACCCATCATTAGATGCGGAGCGCAGTTACTGTAGAGAGGGCTTGTGGTGTTTTCCATCGCCTCCTTAGGAATCAACATAAGTTTCTTATAATTGAGAGCATAAATACTGGTGATTGTGAAAGGAATAAAGCGGAGTGTGGCACTGACCCGCGTTTATCCAAGCGACGTTAGCATAAGCAGCTACAAGCTACATTGTCTCGGAAGCTAATCATTGATCATTTGCCTGAACAATCAGTGTCCAAACAGTAGCATCCCGACGTCAATGTCCATTCATCTTATCCCATGGAAGCTTTAGCGATTCTTTGGCTTTTCCCGAGACCTTGGCAACGTTGTCCACCCAGGTGGGATGATTGAGTGAGGTTGCCCATCTCACCACACCGTAATTGATCCCTGCCGTTGTGTTCAAGTCAGGAGTGCAGCAGTAAGAGCACAGCAAGCTTGTGCAGAATTTTGCACCTGGGACCTGGACGCTGCTTGGACTTGGGCGTAGATAATAAATGCGCACCCACTCACATTCATTACGCATGGGCTAGACGTGGCAGAGACCGCCTCGCTTGCTGAGAACTCTCGTCGCTGATAGATTATTAAAATTATGAAGTGTATTACACATCCGTAGTCGCGAAACAATTCCTAGAACGGAGAACAATATCAATATCTAGTCTCGGCAGCCTCGAAATGTTTTCGTTCTTATCCCACTTTACAAGTCCATCTCTGATCCTCTAGATTGACTAGTCTCCGACTAACGCCGTTATTGACCACCTTCTCAGACCCGATAAACCCGATCTCAGGTTCCGAAATATCAAAAGAAGTGTGATCCTTCAACGTATCGCAAAACGCCTATTCAATCCCTAAATTCGTGTCAAAGAATGAGCCTCAAATCATGTGCTGTTCCGGACGTATCGATACTACTACATTGTTAAAGTCGCATTCCTTTTTAGAGGTCTCTGTTCCCGCCGTAGATTGTGGTCGCGGGCTTCTGATTGTCCCATTAATGTGGCTGCCCAAACATCTTGCGCATCGAGACCATTTTGGTATTCATAAAATTTGATAACGATAGGAGCACCTCGTACGTGGTAGACAGAAGGGTCTGGGGGGGTGTTCCGAGTGTTGCTAGTCCCAAGTTCAATAGCAATTCGACCTGGAAAGTCCAATCTTGATATTGAGTCTCGTAGTGGGTACCTTAGTTGCGTCAAGAATGTGAAATTGATGGTGAGTGTAGAATGAAGCGATCATAGAGCTATGGCTGATATTGCAGGCGGCTGCACTGAAGATGGCGCTGCAAATGCAAGGGCAACTAGTTGCAACACAATCAGGAACCTGCAAGGCACAAAAATATCTTTCTTGTAGGATATATGATAGACAGCGGGGCGAGATGACTATTGTCAACCATCGCCTCTATCTCATCTTCACAGGTCGCGCAGTCCCTTGGGATAAAGAGATTGCGGGTAACAAGGCTAGCTCTTTAGACTTCTCGAAACATGCTGCAAGAACGCAAAGTTCCATTGCCAATCGTCATAGTTGACCTTCTGCGGTCAGAATCACCGTTTGCGACGTGGTGAAGATCCATCAAAGCAAACGTATCTTGCTGAGAACAGCCTTGCCGAGAATGCCACGGCCAACGTCCTCCTTTAAGAAACGATCGGATCGAGGACAGGATTGCCAATCAAAGAGTCTACCGCGCGAAAACCTGCTGAAAGGAACAATGGAACCCGGATTTCAAGACTCGCTCCATGATCTGCAATGGCAAGCTGCGTTCCAGGCACTTGGGTTCACACCAGATCTCTGTCCTATCTGGGTGCAGTTGTTAGCCGCATCCAAGGGAAGATAAGCGGATGACGAGTCAGCTTATCAAGGGGCTATCACGTTGTACTTACTGTCATGTGCTATTTAGCACTACCACGCCAGCACAAGAGCACACGAAGCGGCTTCGAGCCATAGTCTTGTGTGAACAACAATTGCTTCTACCTGGCCATTCTTACGTTGCAATGTCCCACTGTCGCCAATGTCCTTGAACACCAACAATGATATGTCTAGAGAATATTCTGTAGCCTTAGAGCCCGCCGGTCTCTCCTCCTTCACCGCCACCAACAACAACAACAACACACCTGTCCTCTGCGTGCCAAATTCTCCTACCCACATGTCCCAACACATCACGATCCCCGGTCTGTGCCCTTGCTCTGCTATTGTTCGTCTTCACAGGCCGACTTTTTGTCCTAATTTCCTCGACGGTGGCACCCCACTCGTAAATTCCTGCACTTAAAACACAGAAGCCCATTGCTATTTCCTGCGTCTTACCAGGGTCGAGGGAGGGCAAGGCGCGCTGTAAGATGCCGTTGACGAGGAGTCGTTTACTGAGATCGAGGGCGATGTTGTGGGGTGCGTTCACCAGTGCGGGTTGCAAGCGAAGAAGGGGCTCGATAGGGTCAGAGGAGCGGTTGTACAGGGTAATTCGAAGAGTGACGAAAGTAGACGTGGGGACAGAGAACTTCGATGGTGCGAGCTCAGTTACTGTCCCTCCATTTCCGTTCCCATCATAGTTGGCAGCAGCAACACCCATTTTCAAATCCAACTCGTTGAGCCTAATCGCTTCAATCATCCTGGGATTCAGTCTTAAACCCCTCAATTCTACGTCTCCACATCTCCCTGTGTTTTCCTCTCGCCAGGTAGCTCTAATACGCTCAAGAAGCGCTTCACGATACCAGAATTCTTCGCGCATAGCACGTTCAGCCTCCGGAGTACTTTTAGTGGCGGATACGACAAATTGACGCTTGTTCGCTGGGTTGAGCGACGGTATAGGAGCGTGCATGTTTGGGAGATAGAGGCGGGGGACGGGAACGGGAACGCGGCGAGTTATTCCAGGGCTTAACAAAAGAGTGTCGGTGAAGAGGGTTTTGTCTGGGAAATCGGGATTGGCAAGTGAGATCATGACACTGATGGTGTTGGGCCAGGAATTTCGGAAGTCGAGTAGGAGGAGGCAGAAGGAAGCGGTCGAAGCGGAGGGTTTGATGAGGTTCAGTATGGACTGTAGGTAATTTGAATTGGGAGTGCTTATGTGCGCCGGGGGTGGAGCGGAGCCAGCTCTGTCGATCTCATTTGGGTTTGAGGTGAGGTTGAGTTGCTCCAGTGACAGGTTTCTAGGGAAAGTCACGGCGTCGTTACGTACAAGATCTATACTTGCATTGACGGTGACAGTGATTGGTATGACAAGTTGACGAGTATAAAATGGGTCTTCGATGTCTGCTTTCGGTATGCCGAGATAGCCGTAATCGACTTGGATTGTGCCGTGGGAGAGCCTCGGCTTCCCTCGTATTTCGATCTCGAGAGTCTTCTCCTCACCGGGATCCAACCGAAAATTATCATCAAGGTCATTCCGGGCCCAGCGGAAAGAAGTGTCACGTGCCGATGCGAGCTCTAAGTCGTATAGCTCAGTGGGAGAAAGCTCCTTATCTGACAGCAGAGAATGTCGGTGCGGTGCCGTCGAGTCGTCGAACGAGAGAAGTAGCAAGTCGGCAGCAATTGTGCTCGATAAGTTCTGAAGAGTAATACTAAATCTCTTCGTCTCCCCTTCGAGCAGCATAATAGCTGACTGAGGAAGAGAAATAGATTTCATGAAAACATTGGGTTGGGCGTCGATGACGCTCAGAGCAAGAATTGAAGCAGTAGGCAGCCCGGTAGGACGATATGGTTTGATTTTGCCAGGATCAGAAGTAGTTGACGATGGCCTTACCTTGCGCATTAGCCCTACATGTCTTCCCTTGACGTCAAATTTCAAAGCCCATGGATCACCAAACGTAACGAAACTTCGCTCACGACAACCCTTTATCTTAGCTGTGCATCCACTTATAGACAAAGGACCCGCTGATTTTGGCGTACCACTTAAAAGCAGAGTTTGCGTCCTGTATGGGCCTATTGTTGTAGCTTGGATCGAGCCTTCGAAAGGAACACCATGCGACTCAAGCTTTAAGCGCTCTATTGCCAACTCAAATTCGTACAGATTCTGCAATGTCACTCTAAAGAGAGCTTCTTCCTGTGCGACCAGTAAAGATTTCGGAGAGGCGATGGCTTTGGATTTCAGGAATGGGTTATAAATAAACGGGCTCTTTTCCTTTTTCGTCTCCAAAGTCTCTACTATCTCCAATTCTGAGCTTGCATGCGGTAATAGGCGTTTTGATGGATTAGCATCCACTAGTTCAATGCCCCTGACTAGGAATTCATCCCAGTAATCCGCTTCTGGATGCTCGAGCCCAAGCTGTCGCGCGGCGCTGAGGGTACGAGAAATGTTGTTGGCCAGGCGCACTTGCTCTTCGACGGGCAGATCAGGTGATCCGTCGGAGTCTTCAGGTCCTGGTGCAATGCAACTTCCAGCTACACGCAACAACTCTGCGGAGTAGCGTAAAGCGCCGCTGAGGTCAGGCAGAGCCTCACATAAGTTGATACAAGACCTTAATATATCGATTTTCAAATCTTGAGATCCATATGATTTTGCGGACGCTTGTTCAATGGCGCGAGCAACCACTGCTTTATTAAATGGGGTGTCATTAGCCGTTGAGGAAGGTTCCTGCAGATCTCTTGTCCTGATTGGGCTTTTCTGAGGATTATGATCTGGCGTAGATGAGGCCGGCTTGATACCATAAGCATTGCAGACAAGCGATAGAAGATGACGCATCCCTTGTGCAGAATCGTCAGGCGCAACGCCAGCACTCTCTAAAGGTATCGCCCTTACTTTAGCGTTTAGATTTGCAAGGCTGGCGGCAGGATGAACGCCCATCTCAGCTGCGCCGTCCTTCCTCGCCTGCACAAGGGCCGGTAGGAGACTGGACATGAGATCTTTCAGAACGAGCGCTTTTTTCCGGTCATAGCCTAGTTGAGAGAGTATGGAAGCGATAGCAGCAAGAATGGCTGTATGCTCTGCAATAGACATTGCTGACTCTGGGAGAGGTCTAGGATAGGCCCGAAACAGTAAGTTGACGAGCTCCCCCTTAGTCATGAAGGGAGACGGGTCCAAGGACGATTCTCGTGCTGGGGGCATTTCTGCACTAAGTACAAGGTGTCTTAGGAGGACATCGTCTAATGTGCCACTATATAGATGTATGGAACTCAGGAGCTTGGTGAAGCGGATAGTTGACTCAGAAAACGCCAGCGGCGGAATTTTGTCATCAGTGAACGTCCAAGCTCGTGAGTACAGATTCAAGATATTATTCGTAAGATCAGGCAATAGGCCGGTAAGAGTTCGAAGGTTTGCAGCACGGTCTGCTGGGTCAAGTGATTTTCTGCCACTCATATCGGGTAAACTATTGGAGGGAGCGTGGTTGGATATTTTTGAGGAGCCTGCGGTGGTTCTGTCCAAATTCGGGAAGATTATATCGGGTATCTAGATGGCTCAGCTTCGTTTCGTGATATCTGGGCAAGTGTATATAGATATGATTCATCTATGTTTCGGAGGCTTACACGAAATTCCATGCCCGCCCAGGCGTACATTAAAAGACAGACCAAGATATAATCCATGGCCTTTGCGTACCATACGTAGTCACTGTTACTCCTAGCAACTGTTGCACTTTGTACCAACTCTTTGACAGCATCAGGCCATCGTCCAGCGAGCAGGTACATGGCACCAACAACGACGCCCACACGGCATTTGGCCTTTTTCCTTTCCCTCTCTCCAAGACTATTAGCGCCGAGTCCATTCACGGACATTCTATCACGGCTTCCTGCTCTTGAATTGCCATGACTAGATGGTTTTGGCGGTGATTGGCTGGCTGAAATCCCGTTTATCTCATTAAAGGTCCTCGGAGGAGATCGTGCCTCGTTGGATGGAGACGTAGCTCGACTGTCAGGAGGAGCTGTCTGCGAGCCAGAGCTTGGCGGCATAATCATTGGCGTTGATATTCGATGACTTGGTCCTGGACGATCATCAATTGGTGAAGATGATCTCGAGTTCTCAATCATGGAACCAGGCCGTGACAGTCCAGCCATGTGAGCTGGCAACGAAGAAGCAATTCCATTGAGAGAAGCAGATCCTGGCGACACTGATGGTGTGTCCAAAGAAGGAAGGGTCTGTAAAGACTTTGCGAATGTGGTCATCTCGGCTACTAGACGAGATGTCAGGTCGCACATAACTGTCTTCACAGTCGTTGTCCTCGACTTTTCTGGTGATGGAACGGGATAGATGTCCTTTGGTAGTGATGAGGAATCATGGTCAAATACAAGGACTTGATGTAAAAGGGCTCTGGAGTACTCTTCTTGCAGCCCAATGAAGTCGCGTGACAGAGAGTCCAAATCGTACCCGTTGTTTGCATGCCCATCGATGGCTCCACCTGCGCTCCCGCGCCCTTTTGAATTACGTTTCTCGATACCGTCTACTGCCAATTCTCTCCCATCAGCTATGCCAACGACAACTAAAGGCTCTCTATAGATCTCAAACGGAGCTAAGGCCAGATGAGATGGTGGAGGAAGTGTGGTTGACAGATCATAAAGAACTAGCCCCTCCGGAAAGGCAAGTGGTGAGAACATAGCTTTTGAAGGATCGTTAGCAAATTCCTGTGACGAGATTGTAGAGCTGGAGCGTACTCCTATGTGGTCTGCTATCAGGACTGACATCGCCCAGGCGCACAACATTGACATGTTGTAGTCTTTCCACAAAAGCCCCAAACCTCGACTTTCTGATACATCCCAGAGGTAACAGCAAGACTTTGACTCGAGCCGGAGCGATGATAGATGACGGGTCAAGGTCCATGGCATGGGCGCATCCGTGGTATCGTTTGTGGTGCCCTCGAGAAGGAACAAGGAGGGGCCCGGACTAGGTGAGAGTCCATGACCTCTTCTCTGGAGAAAAAACTCCAGAAGAAGCCTCTACCATTAGACTCCCCAAAAAGCTTACAGATGTTCAAAAATAAGAGATCATCTTCCAATATTGAATGCGAAGGACGTTCGCCTCCGCTACACCGTTGATATCACTACGAGCTCTATTGCTATGTCCACGCCCGCTCGGAGTTAATGAAACCATGGACTTTGTAAGGTTATGGTAGCCTGACACGGCGGCGGCGACACATCACCCGTGGCTTTATTGTTTTGCCTCGTCTCAGCTTGAGTACCATTTCTTGTTTGCATATTTAGCTCTTCACTCATTTACATTGCCAAGCGCTGTGACAAACAGTCATTCCTTAGATGTTGATTTATCTACATCGTTCACACCAGTAACATCAAGAGATCACGCAGTCCAGGGACATTTTAAGTGTTGTCACAGGCATGGGGGGTTTTGAAGAATAGCAGCTTTCCAGCAGCCGCCTGGGATCTCGTTAGGAGTCCATCATGGCTTCCAAGCTTGATTATGACGCGCTGAGAGCGCAAACAATGGGAGCTGGCAATGATGAGGCCGTCACCGTCAACACTCGCGCTTTGATCGATAAAGTATTAGCCCGTTATTCAGGAGAATGGACAACTTTGCGAGAGCTGCTACAGAATGCTGCAGACGCGTCCGCCTCGAAAGTCTCCATCAAATTCGAAACTCTTCCTTCACCTACAGTCCCCGTACCGCAGAGTTCCGAATCTTCAGCTCGATTAAAACATGTGCTTTTACACCATACTCTGAAGTCTATGATCGTGGAGAACAATGGAGACGCTTTCCAAGAGCATGACTGGGCAAGGTTGAAGAAGATAGCAGAAGGAAACCCTGACGAGACCAAGATCGGAGCATTTGGCGTGGGATTCTACAGTGTCTTCGCTGATTGTGAGGAACCCTTTGTCTCATCTGGACAGCAGGCTCTAGCATTTTATTGGCAGAAAGACGCACTGTTTACGAAGAGAATGACACTGCCTAATGGTCAGAGCACCAACACCACCTTCGTCCTGCCTATGCGCAATCAAACCTCTCCAATCCCGCCGCTGCTATCATTATGTCAATTTCTTACCAGCAGTCTTACATTTGTAGGGCTAGAGTCGATTGAGATGAGTGTTGATGGGTGGATGATTGCTACTCTCAATAAAAAGATCGCACCTAGTCTAGAGTTGCAGATACCGAAGGAAGTGGACAAAAAGTCTCGTGAAGGCTTGATGCAGTTGACGGGTGTTAATAAGGAAGCTGCTCAGATTGATGCACGATGGCTCAAGGTAGCAGAATGGAAGCCCAAAGCCGCCTCCGACAATCTGAAGGACGCCGGTTCTGGCTCTACCGTTAAGGCAGCTTACCAAGCTCATTCGCTTCGCGGCTTCTTTTCCAGGTTAGCTCCAGGCGCCTCTAATCATGCGGCCCTAGAGAAAGCAGCGAAAGAGGAGCAACTTGTCCAAGAAAGCCTTGAGGAAGACCTTTTGGGCGAGGCTACTGCCACGGTTTTCATCCATGTCAACAAGGCTAATGTACGGACTGCTGTCAACCCAACCTTTGCTATCGAGCTAGAACGAGCAACAAAGAAGCCTCCACCAAAGTACACGACAGTCTCGCTTCTCAGTACATCATATGATGAGCAGGTAGCTTCATCTTCCAATACAGATAAGGTTTCCGAGATACCCAAAATCTTCAGCACGTTCGTTCCAACTAATGGTAAAGGAAAAATTTTCATTGGCTTTACAACCAACCAAACAACTGGGCTCAATATTCACATTAGCACACCGTCTGTCATACCTACAGTTGAGCGAGAGTCGATTGACTTGAACAACCGGTTTGTTAGGGTATGGAACGTTGAACTTCTTCGAATTGCTGGAATAGTATCTAGGGTATCCTGGGGTCATGAAATGATGGAACTAAGGGAAAAACTTGCTCGAAATGTGAAGCTGACAGGGAAAGAAGATGTGGCAGGAAGACGGCGGGTATCGAAGGAAAATATTGATGCAGTCCTCCCTGAAGCATTGTTCCTCCATAATACTTTCGATTTCAATGAGTCCACACCATCCGCAGAAGTTGGAACTCTGATTGAGGAGGCTTTCTGGACATGTAATCAGAAGACAACAATAGCTACACTTTCTACTCAGGGAGTGCTGCCCTCATCAAATGTACGCATATCAGAAGAACTTGGATTTGTCGACGGCATACCTACTCTGCCGGAAGCTCTGGCAGGGGTCGGGCTAATCAAGAAGCTGATCGAATATGGTGTTATTACGCCTATAACGATGACAGACATCAAATTAGAACTTGAAAGGAAAGCCTTAAACGGGGTGCAGCTTCAAAAATTCTTGGAGTGGCTTGGGCAAAAAGCGCGTAAGGAAGAAATCGATAGGACAGCGATTCGATCCTTACTGGATGTAACATTAGCAACCGACGAGGAATACCTGAATGGAAAGTTGATTGAACTTGGGAAGATGGAGAACTATGTGAATGTGTCACGAATCTCCCCAGAGATGCCCGTACCTCCCACTACCTTGCCTTTCAAATACACTATGAAGATGAGTAAACCAGATTTGGAGCATCTTAGCTTTGAAGACCTAAAAATAGTGCCATGGCTCCGATGGCTGGTGGCCAACATTGGTGGCAGCTCTGATCTTTCAGCGGACTACGACATAACTGAGTCGCCAGGATTTGCCAATTCCGTGTTACAGGTCATCTCGAAGCAATGGGACGGTTTAAGCCCATCGTCCAAGCATACTGTGACTCAATTGCTAGCTTCGCGAACTGTGATACCAACCAAAATGGGCATGAAGAAACCAGCTGAAGCATACTTTCCCTCGGTAAAACTTTTTGATGATCTTGCAGTTCACACCATGCAGGGTGTCAAAGAGAAGTTCTTGTCGCAACTTGGAGTAAGCAAAGATTCCCCTCCATTTGGTTTGGTGATCACTTGGTTGACATTTTAGATCCGCAAAACCGTGGAAATTGGCGTGGTCTTTGAGCGCCTGATTGACGCAGCGCCCTCAGCCAAGACGCAAATTCCGGCATCTTCCAGCAAATGGAGTCATGTGGACCTTATCAAATACCTTGCTTCGGTCAAGGACGACATACCTTCTGCAGACATCACTCGACTGAGAAGTATGAAAATTTGCCCTGCGGAGACAGAGTCTCTCCAACCCACCAAAGAACGCTATCTTGTATCTGAGCTTTTCGAGCCTGATCAAGCAATAAGACGGCTGAAGCTGCGCACCTTACAGTGGCCCGGCATATATCGACCGGAGAGTAATGAAGGTCGTTTTTTAACATTCCTTGGTCTACGTGCAGCCCCGAGCTATATCGATCTTGTTAAACTTATATCCACCGCAGCGGGAAATCAAGACTTTGAACTCCGAGATCGTGCTTTGAGATATTTTATTGATCATCACCAGACAAAGGGCTACACGCAGGTCGATCATTCAAGTATTTCCATACCTTACTTACCTGTCCAAGGCGATGAAAAGAAATTGGCAACCCCTAGCACTTGTTTTTCAAACGAGCGAGCAAGTTTATTAGGATTCGACATTCTGCGTCATGACCTATATCCTCACGCCCTAAAGTTTGGTGTCAAACCTGACCCTCCTATGTCGGAATGCATCAACCGGTTGATACAGAGTCCACCGAGGTCAGCGCGAGACGCGCGTGAGAAATTCTCTTACTTTGCCAGCCGACTATCGAATCTCAGCGACGAACAGGCAGAAAGGCTTGGTCAAGCTAAGATTGTGCCAATTGAGTCCAAAGCGAAGAGTCTCAACACGGCAGTATCTGAGGAGTCTGAGCGCCTTGTACACATAGCTCCACAAATTTGCTTCCTTGGCAACGGTGAAAAATATGCTGATATTTTCGATTATGTGGATTTCGGCCCGGAAGCCAACACATTCCTCTTAAGGACTGGTTCCAAACATGAACCAAGCACAACTGAGTTGACCAGACTATTAGTACGTGAGCCTGCGAGGATCTTTTCTGTGCTTGGTGATTCAAGGTATCTGGAATTGTTACGTAGCGTTGCTGCGTCCTGGCGCACTCTGAGGAAAGACAAGACCTTAGTCAGAGACATGAAGAGTTCGAAATGTCTACTGGCATATCGGGAGATTCGTGCCCCATCCGACCAAGAAGACGACGAGGATTCTGGGATCAAAGTGTGGGAGCTGGCAACCGCTAGCCAAATTGTGATTGTTGACGATATCATAACCTACAATCTATTTAAATCAAGTCTTCTAGCCTGCCCCATGGAGGAGACTCTCGAAGATTTCTACCATAGCTTGAGTTCCCCCGAAGTGGCAAGTCTACTTGAAGAACACCAGACTATTGGGATGATTGCAAAGGATGAAACACAAGCCTTGAAGCTACAGCAGTTGATCCAAGAGCGTGCCAGACTGTTTTTGGCTGACTATCAGCGAGACTCAATAAAGCATGATGCAAAATGGATAGAGCAAAATCTCAGGGTCAAATGTGTGAAATCTATCTTGCTACGGAAGTCTCTGAAGGGTTACAACCTCAGCCACACTGAGGGCAGGAGCGCTGTGCTCCACAATGATAAGCCAATACTATATGTCACTGCTGGTGACTACGACATGCTGGAAGTCAGCCAGGCTTTGGTACCTGTGTTACTGCAACGCGCGAAGCCGCAAGCAATGTTTATGTTCGAAATGATTTTAGATTCTACTTTGCCGAAGCTTAGATCGAGGGGATATAACGTAGCCCGTTTGTTGAACCAAAAAGCGAACGAAGCACGTATTGCAGAGGAAACACGCATGCGGCAATTAGCTGAAGAAGAGCGGGAGCTGAAAGAGCGTGAAACCGCCTGGAAACAGTCACAAGCGGCCAATGCTGCGAAGGCACAAAAGCAAGTTTCTATGCCAGGTGTATTCTCAGACTCACCAGATCGTCAACATGCAGAGAGCAGTAGGCAGACACCAGCAACCGAGGATGAGCCCTTGAGATCAAGGCCACGAGGTTTCCTCTCGGGTATCAGCCGACAATTTGGATTTGATAGGCACTCGTCTCACCATCATCATAACACGAATAGGATTAGCGATAGGGGCATTGAGACTCCACAAGAAGATGCACCCCCGCCTTACTCGCAGCAGGATGGCCAGAAGTCGAAGACAACGATTCCACAGCCTGAGACAGTGACCGCACCGCATCAATTACAGCAGAAGTAAGCTCCACTCGTTTATTTTCTCTGCAAAGTGCTGACATTCTGCAGTCTAGTAAATGCAATCCAGCGCTCTCGCGCCCATAATTCGACCAGCGTAGCAAGCCAGCCGAGCGTTAATGAGGTGAAAGAGACGGCTTCTTACTGCGATTCCAAACCCGGTCAAGATATTGCATTCATTGGAGAGATCACCGGTGTTCGGGTTTTCCTTTCCAACACTGTGGTCAGCAATGGCATGCCCGCAGCGAAGTTCCTAGAGGCCAATGCTTCTGCTTTGAAGCTATTTGCATCTGTCCTGTTGGATTGTGCTGATGTCTTTTCACTCAAACGAAGTACAGTCCACATCTTCTACGACGATGCCGGTAGCACGATTGCATTCAACCAGGATCGAGCACTTTTCTTCAATTATCGATACTTTGACAATTTGCATCTCCCTGTGGTGCAGCAAGGTAATAAGGCTGATGCGATTGTATATTGGAGCGTGGTGATGGCGCATGAGCTGGCCCATAACCTTGTCTCTGATCATTCTGCACAACATTCCTATTACACCGAAGCAATGGTGGTTCAATATTTCCCCAAGATGGTACTGAAAACCGGCGGACAACAATCTTCGACTTCTCGCGAACCGGGTTTAGTACTTCCTTCTGATCCACTCCAATCTCGTTCATAGATGGACCGACGACAATGTGACATAGACCAATCTGACTTTACGGAGTACAAGGACGGACGGGAGGGGATCACATGTTTGAAGCATACGGTCCTCTCAAGCATAGCGTGGTTGGCAAGCGCATTTAAGAAGAGCATAGCGTGGACAGGCTTTTACTAGACATGGTAGGCGCATGAATGATCAGGAATCCAACGGCTATTCATACTCCACCTGGATCTGTTTACCAATACCAAACCTACCCAATTCCTCTCATTCGTCGCATAAATGTTCCGCCTCTTTGCGCATTTTGTTGCCCTATCTCATATCACTGAAAATTCCTCAGCCAAGCTAATTCATGCACAATGCGTTCACATCCCGTCTTTAAGCTCATTAAGCCAAACCCGCCCTTGACAAATACTCATGAGAACTAAACCTGTTCCTGAAACTTCTGAAAATCCATGCGTCGGGCCAAAGGGGTCCTTGAGGGTCTGCGACGGTCTTTTTTTTTTTTGTTGATCAATAGGATAGGAGGGGTATGAAAGGACCCCCGCACTTGCCAGAAAAATGATCTTCTGTCTCACCCACATCATGCTATGTCATTGGACCCCTTCTTCTTCTTCTTTATTTTCTCACCAACTTCTTAATAAAGTCTCCGCATTTTTTCTGTTATATAAAAACCCACAGTATCCTTCCTTCCGTGATATTCCTGGTCCTTGTTCCATTCCCAATTCACCCACCCTAAACATACCAACCCAAACCATCTAAATCACTTCGCCCTACCTACGATCTAGCAAAAAATGACAAAAGGCTCCTGCTTGTGCGGCGCCGTCGCTTACGAATACACGGGCGAACCCGCTGTCACCGCTCTGTACGCCCTTCTCTCCATCCCCCCACCCCAACCCTTACTCCACCCCCCCCCCCCCCTCCTCCCTCCTCCCTCATCCCCCCCATACTTACACCTCCCCTCCCATCACAGCTGCCACTGCCTCGACTGCCAAAAATGGTCCGGCGGCCCCTGCACCTCCAACGTCGTTGTCCCCCGCAAAGACTTCAAAATCACTGCCGGAAAACCGAAGAATTTTAATATCAAGGGTGATAGCGGAAAGATGAATGATCATTGGTTCTGTGGTGGTGAGATTTCTTAACAATCCCCAATCAATGCCCCCCCGCAACCACCCGCCGCAACCACCCGCCCCTTTACAACTTTTATCCCTGTCCTTCCCCTTTTACGGGCGGCCCGCAACCAGCCGCCCAGACCGGGCTCGCTGACGCTCTGCTAAATTTTTAGACTGCGGTTCCTCCCTCTACACACTCCTCGAAGTGATGCCGGATAATGTCTGTATTAAAGCTGGTGGGATCGATGATAAGGATGCGAGAGAGCTGGGTGGGAAAACGGTGGGGGTGGAGTTTTATACGAAGGATCGGATGGGGTATGAGAACCCGGTGGGAGGGGCGGAGCAGAAGGAGGTTTTTGGATGAGGTGTTTTGGGGGGTTGAGGGGTTTTAGGGTATGTGTTTGGATTGGTAAGGTAGTCAGTGACGCTAGATATATGGCTGTTTCTTGCAACGAATAAAGTCCGAGTCTTATTATGTTTAAGTAATAAAATTGCTTACTCAATCCTATCAAATCACTCCTATCTTTTCTGTCCCGAGTTCATCCATGCCAATTAGTAATCAGTGGGATAAATAGCCATACCCATCCACCCCGGGATCGTTCCCACCTGCTGGAATATATCGAATTCCTGTACCGTGGTTGGAACCTGCCCCGGACCCACTTTCATAACAATGACTTTAGGATCCGTTTGGTCATCGGTGAGAATGTACAGCCAGTTCCGATCAACCCTCGCATCACTCCCGCCTACCACGTCTGCGTTATTCTTTGAAAACGATGTCTGTCCCTTCACTTTCCCCGTCTCCGGACTAATCGTTGTAACATTTGGTCTTCCCGCATCAATGATATAGACTGCATCGAACTGCGGCGCATATGCCGCCCAACAACTCGCGATCTGCCCAGGAATTGTAATAATTTTCTCCACGCTGGCTTGTAGGCTGGGATACTCGATATTTAGAAAAGCCGCGCCAGGAGAGGATTGGTGCGGGTTCGTGACGAAGAGGTGGGAAGGGTTGTTGTCTAGGAAGTTTAGGGAGAAGAGAAGGGGAAGGGAAGGCAGTGGAGTGACTATGGGGGTGAAGGAGATTTCGCCGGAAGGGGAGACAGGGTAGGCGTAGAGGAGGCCTGGGAGGGCGCCGTTGGAGCGGACGGTAGCAAACAGGGCGGTGGAAGTGGGATTGAAGGATATATCGGCACTGAGCACCAGGGGGCCCGGTGGCGGCCTGGGAGGAAAGAGGGGTTAGTGAATCCCTTTTCTGTTTGGTTTGAGGGCAGTTGACGCTTGATACATACGCGCTAGGATCATTGAGTTCGGTTTGGGGAATGAAGCGGAGACCACCTTGGGGGGAGGGACCATTGGGTGAGATGTTAAAGCAGGTGATTCCAGCCGTGGAGCCGGAGTTGAGGGCGCAGGCTGTCTTTAGCTTGTCGGAGTAGGCCACGGATACGGGTGTTTGACCTAGGGTAGGCAGTGCGTTCCCTACGAGCTTGGGATGTGTTGGGTCACGACCATCGATTGTAAAAAGCGAGAAGGTGTCGTCTCCTGCGTTGACCGTGAAAATGTACTGCACACTGTCAGTTCCCAAGCTCGAGGGAATGAAATGGCTACACATGTGGACTTACTTTGCCACCTACGACGACGGAGTCTTGACTGACGGCAATCAGACCAGCTAGACCCTTTCCGCCAGTCGAGGTTTTGACAGGATTTGAGAGAGTACCATCATACCCGGAGATCTGCAAGGCAACGAGCGAGTTACCGGCAGGGTCATTGTCCTGAAAATACGCCGCACGGTTCTGGCCATAGAACGAATCATCCCTAGGATAAGAGACCGCAAAAGAGTAGACAACCCCAAAGTTGACAGCTATCAAGCGCAAAGATCGAGAGAATCGCATGATTGGAGAACGTCAACAAGATGATGTATTCGTATATCTGATAGAGAAAAGGTCAATGCAATATGAGTTGCCCCAGATTTGCAGTATAAGAACATGGTGGAGGTGTGGACAGTTTATATAGCACTGCAGTTGGAACACAGCCAACTTACGAAGTAGAGTCCAATGATATGCAGGAGCGGGAGGCGTTGACCAATCCAATACCTTCTTAAAGCCAGCTGCATGAAGATTCCATAATCTTGGCGCAAAGGATCGCTTAAGGTTCTCTGCATGACTTATTGCTCCACCATAAGCAGATTGAAATGACGGAGAGGCGTCCAAACAATATCGAGGAAGCCTGAGCAGCTGACTGACAGGTCGACTGCGGGGTATGATGAAGATGTATAATCAGGCTGACTTGATCATCTATCACGGACAACTAGTGCGGAAAATTGGGGGAAGGAGCTCGATCCTGACTCTGACATGCAGGCCTAAACGAATTGGGCAATGTTGATCCTTGAGCCTGAGACTGTAAGAACTCGAATTGCTAACGGCCAGGCATGCCTAATCCCTGGCCCCTCCTTATCAACCCTAGACAGCTATGAGATCCGAAGGTGTCTGTCATCCAACCACGTGCGGACTAGGCCCTGTTGATAGCTTCCTCAAGCCAGTGTCGAGTTTCGCAAGTAGATTGCCTCATTCAGCGAGGCTGAGGAATGAGCATGACAATACTGGCAGCAGCTGTCAATGGTCTGAAGGACGTGGAAATGCTGACTCAATTCTCCCGTGTATATCAGACTGAGCCGGCTCCTGTTGAGGCGAGCGAGCTTGCCAAAGAACTTAGGTTTCAAATCAGAGTTCTCCACACCGATAGTAGTTAGGAAAGTAGAAAGATATAATGAAAAAGTCATCCATAGAGAGCGTTTGTAGTGTTCAGCAAGCACAACGATGGTATAACTAGGGTTCATGATAGGATTTTCCTTGTAGGAGGTCGTGGGGTTCTAGAAATCCTTTCCAAAGATGTATCATCCTTGAGACCATTTTCTGTTATGAGGTGCTGAAGCGGTGGGTCAGCAACTGTTGACCCCATATATTGCTTTTGCTCCATCCCTTTCCTACGTACTTTAATTGACATAAACCATCATCGCTTCGAAAATGGTCTTTATCAAGAAAGCCTGACGTAAGCCATAGGCAAGTCCAGACAGGCTCCATTTCATCAATCCATGGTAGGTCAGGATGATTACTCTTAAAGTCATCCAGAGGCCACCATTGGTCAGCTGTCCAAGCCTTATCCCGAAATGTCTAGAGCTGAACCCATCTCAGAAACACTCCGCGCCCCATCTTGTTAAGCTCTTCGGTAGGCATGGTCTCCTCCTGTATTCTGCATAGCTGGGTCGGTTGCCATGCTATCTTTGGAGCTTCGACGAGGCTGGTGTCAGGTAGAATTCATCCCGTCCCCTTCTTCGAGCATTTCTCTTCTAGCCTCTATGATTATCTCCAATCCGTGTTTTGGTAATGCTGAAAGTGCTGGAAGGATCAAATAGTCATGGGGAGGGACCGTCATTGGATGTTAGAGAATGGTGGTAAGATAGCGGGTAGATAGGGAAGGGTGGAGCTGAAGGTAATTTATTTTTGGACAAGCAGAGAGTCATGGTATCAATTTCGTAAATCATAGAAGTGGACTTGGTTCTGCTTGGTGTAGGCGGTGGTTTAGAACATGAGGGTACGAAGTGGATATTCCCGCTGTGCCGGGAAATGACATGGATTTACGTGAACGAGCGGTACGAAGCTTCGCTTTGAGACAAAGTCTTTTGCATCTCATTCCTTTTGGCTCTCGATTTGAGAATATATAGAGCTATTGTTGCAAAACCTTGATGACTGCTGCAGTGAAGGATGCCAATTCCTTCATAAGGTAGCGACTCTCAAGTGCAAATGTATCTGGAGCGTATCATGCATGCTCATACCTTCGACCCAAGTCTCAGCCGAGTACAGACACGTAGTTCTTCGTATCCACCACCAATCTCCACTCAGCCATGCTGGCTTCTCCTTCGCTTTTTAGAATACCTCATTTCCTATGCTTCCTCAAAATCCTAACCGTGTCCCTTCCCCAAATATAACTCCCCCCACTCCACACCGTCGTCAACCCCACAATCCACCAACTGACCTCCATGAATGCCTGCGCCGTCTCTCCTAGCCCGCCTACTGCCAATCCACCCATCGTCCCCCCCAACAATCCCAACTGCAAAAAGGTATTGACCTTCGATATTTGCGTTGGGCGCACTTCAGCGCTCGGGAGAGAGAAGTCCCAATATCGCGCGAGGGTGCGGGGTGGTGGGAGGGAGATGTAGCGGTAGTAGAAGGCTGAGAGGCCGAGGAGAACGTCTCGGCCGAGGATGATGATTGCTAGGGGGACTAGATGGAGGAACAGTGTTAGTGTTTGTTGGTTGGTTGCATGAATCATACGGGTGGCTGGAGGAGACGGGCATAGTGGACTTACCAGGCAGAACGTCCTTCACGGCCAAACAGATAGTCACGACCGTCATGAGAGCCTTGTCAGCCATTGGGTCGATCACCGTCCCCACTACTGTTTGTAGACCCCATCTTCTGGCGATCCAGCCATCCACTAGGTCTGTGACTCCTGCGTAGATGAAAAGGCTAAGAGCAGGGATGTGGAGGTCGTGGATGATTAGGTAGCCGACTACTGGGGCGGCGATTAGGCGGGAGAAGGTTAGGATGTTGGGAAGGGTGTAGATGTTCTCATGGGAGGGGATGAGAGATGAGAGGGGCGTTTTCCTGTTGGACAAGGGATTGGGTGGTTAGTGAGCTTTCGTTGTGATGATGATGATGATGATGATTATGGTGGTGGTGGGTCGTGGCGAGGTGGTGGCGTACTTTTTCTGGTCTTGGGGCTCCACATTAGGTGGACCATGTGAAAGCCATCTCAGCTGCTGTTGTCCCTTTTGTCCCGTCTTCCATCGAGTCTGTAGCATCGGGATTTGAGCACCAGTCTTGGATATGGACTCGGCGCGCCACCTCCATCTTGGCTCAATTCTTACACAACATATTCTTTCATGACCCGTCCAATTCCCTATCTTCGGCCTCCGGAAAATTGCCGTGGCTGAGGAGGAGAAGCTTGAGCTAGTCGTCGTCAGCAAGGCAGGTAGAGAGGCATTGGTTGATGGTAGACTGCGCGATGCACAAGTTGCAGCTTGCAGTAATGCCATAGCATGTTGGACAGCGTCGTGGTCAAATGACTTGTGGTGCGGCTCCCGGCACAAGTCAGCCAATCCCAAGCCCTTGTCGGCCAGAGAGGTAGCGCTATTGGATATACTGCAGAGAGGAGTCGGCAAGTGCAGGACAGCGGCGGATGATTGGACAGGCGTGCAGGCCTGTTTCACGGTTGGTGTTCGTGATGTAACTCGTTTCAGATTCAGATTCAGATTCAGATTCAGGGAGTTAGGGAGTCAGGGAGTCAGGATCCTTGCTACCTACTTCTAGTGCCTACACACCTAGCGTGCAGTCGGATATAGCTGCCTATTTCATGGATAGCTTGATGATGATTCTAGTCTCCTGGTAGTCCTCTGCTTCTGGATCGAGTGAGAGAATAAGGCTGAATAAAGGCTGAATGGTTCGTTTTATCCTTTCCCTGCCACGTTGTCATCCGAAAGTTGGACACGAACGGTCAAGCCTCCCCGCGCACAGTGCTGTTGGAGCGAGTCATTTGGGCATGCGATGTGAGACGGAATCAACCTTGTGTTCTGCCGCTTCTATCATTTCACACTTCACACTTCACACTTCACACTTCACACTTCACATCAAACTAGGAGTCATTCGGAGCGATGGAGGTCGAGGCCATGCGTCATGCGGTTCCCTACAAGAATTTTCCGAAGAATTGGTTCGTCGGCAGATCTTTCGTCTTAGATCCTTGGAATGCACCCATGAAATTCTTCACGCTAGTTCTAAGATAGCTGTGGCCGAACCTTCGTACTGTACATATGTGTACCTCGTACTCTGCACCCTTTTGCTGTCCTGTGGCATGGTGTATGTACGTACCATTTGCTCATCTGCTGTACCTCTATTGGCTAATCTTTCTTACGTACATCGACCAAGTGCTACTTGTTGCGCGTCGCATTACAACCAATCACTAGAACTAAGTAACAAACAACACTAACAGTAATGTCATGGTACCCCATGCTAGCCGTCCATGCGTCTCACACACTTTTATCTCTCCGCGTCGTTTTTCATTTTCGAGCCCAATGTCTTCTCATATTGGACCATCCTTGCTGACTTCGCAATTGATGCCTGATCATCCTGTTCCTGCCATGTGTTCCCGGTCCGAAAAGCGGAGAGCTCTCCGTGGGAGAGCCTTAGAAGCCTTGGAAGCCTTGGAAGCCTTGGAAGCCTTAGAAGCCTCGGCACCACTTGTTTGTTTATTGTGCTAACTACTTCTAGCATAGTAGGTGGTGTTCGCCCAATCCTTAGTCTCCCTCAGGGCACAAGTCGATCGGTTTCGATCAGCACTCTAGGCCAGACGCTAGACTGCCCCTTATGCGATCGCGGACACGCAATAGCGGGCGCATACAACCAATAACCTCCCTCCTGCTTCCCCATCGCTTTCTGCCGCCAGTAGTCGGCAATAGCAGCTACATGCCCCCGTGGCCTGTGCTGCCCAAATCGATTCACTTGGCGTCTTTTTCCTGATGATATTTCCGGATGCTCAGTAGTCCCCTTCGAAGCAATGCGGTCAAAGATACGTGTCACAACAAACGTCCAGCCATAGCGCCGATATCGCGACGGTTCAAAAACCGCCAATGACAGCTTTTTGTTGGTCCGGTACAATGCTGATGCCCTAACACGCGAGCAATCGTCCCCAGTGCGAGATGTACTCCACAATGTGCGTGCACATTAATCGAGCTGTAGAGAGGTAGATTAATTATGTTCAAAAGAAGCGAAAAGTCCACGTCGATGCCAAGCTGCGCATCTCCCAAACACCAGCAGATGCATTAATGCAATTGGTACTGTACACACGCCCCACCCCACTATAGTAATGCTCCAGTAAGATTAAGCCAGTTATATTACTTGCGCCGCTGTAAATGCTCCCCCAAATTTGCGTGCAATCTTCGTCAGACCTATCGAAATCCAGTGAAACTTGGCTTGGCGCCCATGCAAGCCAGGAGGAGAACAAGGCGACGCCACCTAAGGGTGTCTCTCAGGATTGAGTACGGTACGATGAGTATGCCGACCCCTCTGGCCGGGTTGTCCATTGCTGTGAGTAAGCTGGCATAGACCACTGTTGAGACTGACTTGCTGGAGCCATAGATTCCGTTTTGATTCCGCTCGACGTGTATGGATCGTGGCTTAAGCCACCGCCTTCTTGAGGCAGATATTCCATCATTCCGGAGGGCCGCGGCAGTGCATGGCCACTCGATTGCCCTTGATAATTCGAGTGCTGAAGCTGCTCCTGAGAATGGTTGTGCTGGACTGGATACTGTTGGCCCTGATATTGATGTTGCTGCTGCTGGCCCTGATATGGCGATACAACGGGTTGACTTATGTGAGGGTATGGCTGTTGATGGCCGAGAGGTTGGTGCTGCGGATATTGCACAGGCCCAATCGTCGACGCGTAAGTAGATGCCGTTGGGGCTATGGAAGCAAATGCGGAACTTGTAGAGGGTGGATGTGCAGGCGCGTAGACACCAGGGTATGGACCCATGGGGGACGCGTTTTGTGAGCCCTGAATGCCGGCGCTCGGAGAGGCAAACATTCTAGCATCGTAGCCATTCTGATAGTATGTAGGATAAGGGTTCTGTTGTCCTTCCATCTGTTCGTACGTCCCATCACCGGCGTCGTCAAGGTTGGGAAACTTGAATTTCGGTTGGTTCAATAATGACTCTCTGATCGGGATGTCTTTTAACGTGGGATCGTCCCTAGGTGTTTTGAGGGTGTATTTCGCGTCCTCAAGTGAATAATAAGAAACCAAATGGTGTTGTACATTGTGGACGGTAACGGTCATAGTCTTTTTGAGCAAGCCATTCTCTTTGAATTCGTAAGAGTCTACCAACGAGCCAACCAAGCCGCGGTTAGCATCCTTGTCTGGAGTCTCCTCTGCTTTGACGGTTGATGCGTTTGGCGACTCAGGGGGGAAGGGCCTGGTTTCATCGGTCGTAGGGGTCGAGGTCGCGCTCGAGTATGGTTCGCCGGGTTTGATGGGCCTTTGGCTCCGCTTCGTGGCTCGCTTCTTCTCTCCTGGAGGGAAGGGGCTGTTGAGTTGACGATAGATGAGGAAGTTGGTTAATATTCGACTTGGACTCCAGGGTATGCCATCGGTCCATCTCTTTATGCCAGACGTTGCCTCTTCATAGACAAACACATTCCCACTGACAATGAGCTGGTTCCGCTCTCGATCATGCGGCCGCCGGAAGCAATGGGCCAGCTGGCCGGTGAAACAGGCTTCAAAAATAATTAATGCATCTTTCGTGGTCTCGATATGCCCTCGCCATGTGGGTACACATGCTGGAGCTTTCCCTGTGTTCATAGCGCAGATTTCCAGGGAGGTCGGACGATACTTCTTGGTGAGTAGAGCGGCGATACAAGTCGGGGATAGTGAATCGCGGCACTATGAAAGCGTATAGCAAGAAAAAGACATTTGTATGATCGACGACAGGGTCGAGAATAAAAGAAGCGTGAAGGAAGGTTGCCGAGGGATTGAGTTTTCGGTAAGGGAATTTATGGACGGGTGAGTCAAGTAGTTCGAGGTGAACGGATCCTTTGGAATCTCTGGAAGGATTCGAAATGCGCCTATGCGAAGAATAGGTGTAGGAGAAGATGGTGAGGGTGAAACAAACGCGCTTCCGTGCGTATTGCTGATTCAGGATGGTGCTTCTCTTCCGCGGCGCCGAGAGGTGGAAATTGGAGGGAAAAATGACGCGTGTGATGAAATGTTCCTCGGGTCAAACAGCCACCAGTGTAGATCTAAGCCGGGCGGTCTTGGTCTTGGGGGGAGTCAGGGGTATCGGAAGGCCAAAAGGGAGAGGCGACAAGCTGACAGGCTGACCGTGTGCAAGTTGTACTAGAACACGCACAAAGCCAGGTTAGAGTCTGAAAAGATATGGGGTAGTGGAAGTAGTGGTAGTAGTGGTGATGGTAGTGGTTTGTTGGTGTGGTAAGACGCACAGTAATCGAGATGTGCAACATAAAGTAATGTACCTACCTTCGAGGCGTTTGCTAGTGTAGTGATAGAACTTACTTTTCTGTTGCGATCCGGGTGGCACTTGACTTAGAGTTGGAAACTTCCCCACTATGGCTATTGTCTAGGCAGTCTAAGTAGGGAAAGAGGTGGGGAGAAGCAAGGAGATGGGAAGAACAAAGTCTGGTCGAGAAGTCTGTGCGGCTATATAGGCCAGCAGACTAGCAGTCGACGAGCTCGACGTATTAATATCTCCCGTACTCTAGAGCCGACTGGTCGTTTTACTGGTGGTTAGCCGTCGTCCTGGAAAATGGATCCTGCTGTGGTACCACGATGTCCAGGGCGAAGATACATCAAATATGTTGGGAGACTGGGAGAAAATAGGAGACTGGAGACTGGAGACTGGAGACGATGGGAAGATGGTGGATTCAGCTGCGTATAGCATGCAGGTCCACTTGGGCCTAAGGTACGCTTAGGATGGCAACAGGCACCTACGCGTATGCACGCTGCAGAGGCTTCCAAGGATTTGTGAAGGGGTCTGGCTGAGGAGGAAAATAAGATGGGGATAGAATCGAAAATCCTTGCCGTGAATGGCTGAGGTAGGGAAAATCTTCGCGGGTACACTTATCTTAGTGTCGGCACGATTGTTCATCACATCCCAGTCGAATAGCACCGATTATTCAAGCTTCCAAGAGGAGGGGGGATTGCATTCAACATTCAACAAGCCGCGCATAAAGGTACTCTCTACCTTATGCAGCCTCGAGTCCTTCCGGCCATACCGAATCATTCAATAATCTCTTCATATAGACCCTCCATATCCCCCTTTGATTGGCCAAGGCGCTGTGGCTGTGTCGCGGGATCCTCGGTGCCGATAGGGAAAGTACATCCCCTGATCCTGTTCTGATTTCCGCCTGTGGACGCATGTCTGTGTTCGACTTCATGATGCAACTTGATACACAGTCTATGGCCTTGCGCAGCATGCAAAAGAAGCCAATGAAGCCCTCCCAAGCCGCCCGGAGCCCGCGCGATTGCTAGGTGGTAGGCGGTGTTACCCAGCACGCTGGGTAGGATGCCTATTCGCTCCTGCCCTCAACCAAGACCCAGGTTTGCTTTCAGAGGCTGAGCGGGGGTTAAGGGTTTAAGGGTGTTGGACAACCGCAGCAACGCGCAACGACAGATACTTGAGAGCTACCTAATGGTTCTAGACCTTCAGACTTGTTGGCCTTTGACGGCTTGGAGTGTTCGTAGCCTAAGGAATTCCTATTGATCATTCCATCATTTCTGACCTGCATTGTTTGGCCTGACCGTTGGACGCCTTTCGCTAATTCTTGCAACAAATTCGTGCCGCGTCACAAGTGGGAAATGTAAGCTGGAAAATGGCACCGACCACAATGACAGGCTTCATTCGGGCTTGCTCAATTCATCAAAATCTTGCATGTCCGAGGACTGTCCAGCACTGTCGACAAAAGCGGTGAAAAGCAGCCACCTGATGCTGTATACCCTCGTATCAACGTCAGCCCTCATGCATACAGCTACACATAGCACAGGCCGTGCCAACACTCAAGTGTCAAATTACTTGAAATTATCAACACAGATTACAATGGTTTCATGCAGCATATCACGTGAGCATTGCTGTTTCTAAATTTCCCCATACCTAAAGTATCGCGGGAGAAGGCGAAACTCAACCCTATTGATATCTTCAACTCTACAAGCGCTTGGTAAAAACCTTAGTGCCGAAGTATTACGTACTTTTGACGTTGAGCTTGTCTCTCTTGTCAATTCCTTGTTGAACATGCATAGTCGAGTACCGTATTACTATCTACTGAGTCGGTTATGCGCCTAATGGATGCACAGCGTAACCATGCTGGGAATATTATATCCCAGATTTCCTCTTCAGCTGCAGTGTAGACAAGACGGATATAGACATTGGATGGTAACATCACGCCAATGACACTCCTGGTTGTCGTCTGTTAGCCACGTCAACGCTGCAGAGGTAAGCGACTGTTCCTGCATCCAGCTATGATTCCAAAAGTCCGACAAGAGGGTGTGGGTCTTGCCACGCCACGGGGGATGGGCAAAGAGATGGTAGGATACCACAACAGTGCCACTAGATCTCTTGAATGGCCATGGTAACGATCATCCTGCACTGCAAGGTCTTCCATGTCGATAGGCTGCCTGCATAATATTCCAGTCATTGGGGTGCTTCGACTGTGTCTCGATTATATCCTGGACCTTGGGCCCGCATGCATGCAAGACGCAGATATCCGATAGACCCGGCCACCGCATCACCGTCCTGATATCACTAATACCATAGCGGTCTTTAGTCAAGACGTCCACTTTACTTGTAGCAGTAACTCCTCTCACTCGAAGTGGCGCATTGAAGATAACTGGATACCGCCAAACCAAATTGTGGAGTTTATGATGGCATCACAAAGCTAGGCTGCAAAATCAAGGAATCACAAAACTGCTGATCCAGATAGTAGCCACCCACTTCACGGATGATCTTTAAGTACTGCAACGTGAAGCCTTTTCGTCGACTTCACGGTGACATGACAAGGACATGCTGCATCGATTGAGTATGCCAGCAAGCCCGCCAACTGGGATGGGCACCTCGACTTCCTCGGCACTCGCCAAAGCTACCGAATAAAGCCTTGTCATGAGACTGCAAGGTGGGCATGACAAAACATCCTGCAGGAGTCAGGGAAGCAGCCATGCTTGCCAACGCAAAGCCGTCGCTACCGTCGCTTCGGCGGTCTTGAAGACCACTAGAGAAGACGGATGAATAGTTTGACCGCTGTCAAATTTAAGCCGCAAGACTCTGTTCAGACTCCGAGGAATCCCATATTTTCCGTCTGTTTACTGCTTGGGAAATGATCTACACTTGGCCTTGTGATGGACACGTGTATCTTTCGGGCCCACAGCGCTTCTTCTCCCCTGCATGCTCATGGGGTAAGGTGTTGACACGATCTTTGTATGAATTGATCCTGACTTATTTAAGCGAGACATTACAGTCTTCCATGTATTGGATACTTTTAATTGGATATCCTAGAGTGGCATAAATGTACGGCTGTTTACAACAATTCCATGTGGGTGATTTATTAGTAGACTAGATGATTCAAATTGTTCGCCCTAATTTTTTTTTTTGCAAAGATATGAGAGAACCTCCTCTTGTCGACAGATTCCTGATCGGAATATTCAGCATTGTTACTCCTCTGATCAAACAAATCTTAATCCCCGCCGCTACCATCAATATTCACTTCTATTCACAATAGTGCCCTCTGGATGGAATGCGTCAACGTGAGGTGTCTAGATTATCTCATCTCTGGCGAAGAGCATTCGTGTTCTTTACCTACATTTCTAGAATTTCCAGACTAGCCGGTTAGCAGACTTCAGGCTTGAGAAATCTGGTAAACAAAGAGCCGTGGGGACTGGGATATCCGGGCAAGACAGACATTTCCAATTTATCTAGCATGAGTAGCAGGAAGGAACGGCATCTTTGGCTGTCTAGATATGTCTCGAGACTGAAATAATCCCCTGCGCTGGTCTTCCCACATGACCTATCCTGCTTTACTCAGCCTGATCTTCCTTCTCCTTGAACTTCAAAGACATTTAGTATACAGCCATCGCAAACCTCGGCTAGACGATTGAAGCCAACGCTGGATTGCCAATGGGGAGGTTCAAAGTGAATCGATTTCTCAGCCACAGGCATCGACTCGCCTCCAATATTGAGCGTCAATGTGGCCAACACCGACCGATGCTCGGGGTGAATTTCCCTTTCTGAGCGAGCATGAATTGGCATGGTCTAGCAAAGACCAAGACTTCAATAGCGCTGGTCCGATTCGGATGAAAGTAGATTGCGAAGTCACGAGCTGAGCTGAGCTGAGCTGAGAAATGCACCCTCGGTAGGGAAGTGGTGCGGCAGTCAGTTGTCAGGGATGAGAGCAGTATCCGAGGGCATGTCACCGGACATATTTCCAGAACAGCAGCAAGCCAAATCCAAGCTAAGCAAATGGGCTGTCACGCTATTGAAAACGGTGACAGCGTTGGAGGCATTGGGGGCATTGGGGTAACTTCCGTTTAATTGTACTGGGATAAGGTTATGAGGATCTGAACCTTGATCAATAAGGTATATTCTCCGAACCCATGCTGCCTTTGCTACGCTACTGAACCTACGCTCGAGCCACGGTGCAAAGCACACACCTCGTCTGCTTTTATTTTCTTGCACTTCTAATATGCCGGAGGGGACATGGTGTAATGGTGCTTCTGGACTCTACTTACATCTTCTGTCTTACGATGAAACGAAGTCAACCACTTCCCCCTCATATCGATACTATGCCTCCTCACAATCCCTGTACCGCTCTTCATTCCCCAATGCGTGGGAGTCGGTTGTCGAGCTTGCGACCTGCATCATACTTCATGGCAACCCTGTAAACCCCCACGACCATGCTTATTACACTACGAAGCATGAATTCTGATTACCCACCTTAATCTGACTGCATGTGATTAGCAATGGCACGACCCAGCAAGCGCTGCCTCTGAGCGAGGCAATGCATACTCAATCTTGTATCAAAGCGTGCTGGAAGTACACTGTGTCTACGGCCATGCTCTGATGCAATTCGAAAGAGGTTCGAGCTGGGAGAGTAACAGAGGGATCACCGATACTGAAGATCCGAACAAATGGCAAAATCCACTACAGAGGACGGATTCGAGGCACAGCTACCTAATCCCAGCTGGATCGTGTTTATGCCTCGCCGAATCGATCCATAGCGAAAGAGAAAATCTACTGGAAGGACGTGAGTGGTGGCAAAGCCGTCAGATTCTGAAATTCGTCGGAATCGTTGCCACCGCGGCAAATATCTGATGGCGATGGTACACGTGGACACATGGACAATGAGCTGGTACTTTGGCGCAATGAGTGAAAATGTAGACGAACGGAACGAGTAAGACAAGGATCACAAGAGAACCTGCGTCAGAAGCGCACGGAGTTCGATTGAAGATGTCGTCCGAAGCACCTAAATGGGTCGCCGCTGCTCGTAGCTAGCATTCCTTGAGATGGGAAAGGGTGGTGACAAAATTGATTGATGTCAATAGAATACCAAGGGACCGATACCGTCCGGTGATTGAGCCATACAATGACCCACTGTCGCTTCCTTATGGCAGAGCTTACACAATGCCCCCCCAATACACGGTCTTGATCAAAGACTCCGGCTGTAGTCTGGTCTCCAGACTGAAAAAATGTTAGTGAAAGACACACCGAGTCTCGAACTTCGGAGCTCAACGAGCAACCGGCTCAGCACGATGGCCATGCGCTGGTCCTGCAAGCTGACCATATTAGGTCCTTGAGCGTCAATTCTACAATCCCTCCATCCTCATCCGAGAGCGCCTGAAATCACCATAGAAGTTCAATCTTCTAGGGGGGGCCGCTGCAATCGCAAGCAACCCGTCGCGGCTCTGATAATGTTGCACATACGTCTCGTTTCCTCCGGTGATCACAATTCAAGGTGGAGGTCTAATGATGCCTTGACGAGAGGGACTCTCGAACTGCACCTATAAACGATTCGAAGAAAGAAGAGTCTTGAGAAGATTTGGCCTTCTCATACGCCAATCATATTATTCTTGGTATTTCCCAATTCGACCGGAACAACGAACAAGTCTCAGAGAAGAGGCCAATTAAGATCGTCTCCTAGCCTTTCTTCGCTCATACTACAACCATTACGAGCCAGGTGGCCGTATTCTGGAGCAAAGCGGTCAGAGAACAGAATGACCAACAGGAAGGAGGGAATGAGACTATTATTGCTGGGAATACAATATTCCTAAGCCCAAATGCGACGATTACATATCGAAGCGCTCCATCTGGGTAAGGCTTTCCCAATAATCCTTCCGTGAGTTGCTTCCACAATTGGTGAAAGGCTCGTTGCAGACATTGTTCCGACAGCCTCCATTGCTTCCGCAACTAAATCTGACGATTTCACCATCAGCAACCCCAATAGAGGACCTGAAACTCCACCGCATACTTTTCCTTGATTTGCATGATCAGGATCAGTTTGCCAAGTTCGAGATGTCGCCAAAACCATCCGCAAATCAAATGAAAGCCTAGGATCGTGCATGATTGATGGGTATGGTACGCTAATATGCAATGCCGACACACAAGATGCCGCAGTACATGTCTATGCAAGCAATTTCCGATCGGTAATCACGAATGCCAATGCAGTGTCTCAGGGATTTGGAATCTCCGTACCCACACCAGTCAGCAAATGACCGTCGCGTTGGATTGAATCAATAGTCATTGCTTGGACTAGGGGAAAAGAGGATGCACATGCGAAATCACGCACGGTAATAATATACAAGGATACTATATACAAACATATACATTACTCACGTCATGTTCAAGGGTCCTCTCCTACCGTCAATGCAAATTCACAGTCTCTCTCAGGCGACGCGGTTTCAATATTCCCCCTTCTCTCTCTCCTTCTCTTTCTCATTTTTACTCACGCTCTCCCCTTCTCCACGGGAAGCATGTGCTATTGTTAATGACGCCACTAATTCCCAGCAACCACCACCAATCGTCTTCCATACACACACCCTACCGCATCGACATTTCGCCCCTGCGGCCCCTTCCTCCACCAACGACCCCCGCACAAAGCTTTCACGGGAATGCAATGAGCCTATAATAGGGTGATGCGGATGTGATAGGATACTATCTATGAAGGCTACGAAAGGCGCGCAGCTGTGGCGTTAGCCCTCTTTTGGGCAGCCTGGAGGCGGTGACGAGGTGGCAAGGTGGCGACCAGGGCTCGATCCAGCACAACTGCGAATCGTCTACTCAAGTCACCTCAATCCTCGCTACGTCCCATTCGCTCAACAGGAGCCACAGAGGCCTAATGCGAAGTCTAACTTCCATCGAAGCTACAGCTTATTTGAAGCATTTGATGATTGTGTACAATGTCTCGATGGATGTGAGTGTGAAAGAATTGCCACGTACACGAGAATATCACAATATGGTCACAACGTCGTATTGTATTGTGGCTTCCACATCCTCACCGCTATTGCGCCATGGCGCCAATGCGGTCATTGGCAGAGCGCCACATGCTCCACTACAACCATCAACACAAAATTGAATCCCATAGATCGATCTACATGCCAAGTGCCCCATCATTCCATTGCACGATCCACATTTCCCCCTTTCCCAGCCTTCCTCACCGCTCCCAAATATCCCATCCTTCCATTGAATGATCCACATCTCTCCCTTTCCTTCCCCAGCCTTCCTCACCGCTCCCAAATATCCCATCCTTCCATTGAATGATCCACATCTCTCCCTTTCCTTCCCCAACCTTCCTCACCGCTCCCAAGCATCCCGCAACATGAACACTCTTGCTAGCAATAATTCCCCCCAAGCGCAGAACATCCATCCTACACATCCTTCGCAAATGAAGCCCGTGACTCCTTCTTCCAAAGAAAAGTCTTGAGCTCAATAAATTAGCTAGCAAAGAAGAGGAGAACACCCAGCATATGAAAAGCCAAACCAGTTATTCCTCGCTAGGCCACGATGAGCCTCGCCCCCTGTGCCATCCCCATCCATACATCTTGCCCCATATATATATATATCTTGCTTATTGCTATCCGGTTTTCTCATTCATACATACCCTGCAGCAGCAATAATGCTAGACTACCTAGCATTATTGCCGGGCTACTTGTGCTATATATAAACTGAACGAAGTATTCAGATATGTGTGCTAATGAGATTTTTTGCTCTCTCTCATTAATTTATGGGGAGTCATCAGTATGGACCGTAGCAGATTCGTGATTGGTGCGGATGGATTTAGGATAAGTTGGGGGGGGGGGGGTTTCGTATAATGTCTTGTTAGATAGTTTTTGATAATGCATAATACCGGTGTTGGCGAAGCAGTGAGTTTCCTCTAACACTAAGGTAGAGAGATTGGAGTTGGAGCCGTGAGTGAGGGTCCCTTGGGATTTCTCTAGCGTAGCGTAGTGTGGTGGAGATGAGGGGAAGGGGTTGGGTTTTAATTGGAGAGGTGTGGGGTTTTTGGATTGTGGGAAGTGGGTTATGCGGGATGGGTTTCTTGTTGGGCGAGATGCTTGAATTATAGAAAATAGTGTATGAGATGTTTGGGTGTGATGAAGTTTGGAGTTTTTCTGCTGTGGGAGGGGTTGAGTGCGAATGATAGAGCATGGATACTATTCACTTTCTTTTAGCATAATGGCTTTTTGGTCTGTAAATGAGTCATTTGCATGTTTACCTCACCCTGCATCTCAGCTGATAAATTCGCGAGCACTTGCTAAAGCAATACACTCTTCCTGGCATTGTTCGTATGGGGCTGTTGCGAGCGGTCCTACTTCTCCTAGAAGCAGATGTGACATATGAAGTCGTTGGTATGGTACTGCTAATTCTCAAAAGATGATTTTACGGACCGAGATATTGAGATGATAAGGCCGATCCTGAAAAGACGATGCCATCAAGATAGTCATCGTACACTGCGTGCCTACTCCTAATTTACATCCGCCGGCAGGCCCCAATTTTCATACAAACGCATCGGAACCGGTATGCAGTATGCCCAACATCTCAAATGATAGTCCACACAGTATTACCTTGATATTAGCGCCCAATGTGGCCACCCACTCCGCATTAAATTGACGGTCCCTCCTTCGAGCCTTGGGAATCGTCTGATGTCATGCTAGAAAAAATGGTCACCGAGAGTGTCTTCTAGCACATTTGAAGTAGACTTGATTTGTCCGTGCGACATGATGAGCTGTTCCAGTGTGCAGAGGGAAGAGGGATTCTGGAGTTCATGGAGAAGTCGAGGATCCAAATAGACGAGTACCATCGCAGGTACTTTTCAATGATATTTGGAAGCTTGTGAGCCATGACATCAGGTGTATCAGTAGTTGCGGCTCTCTGTGACTTCGTGGTAACAGGGTGGCGAGCCAGGACGAAGATCTGGTGGAGTTTTATAGTTCTCCTTTGAAATGACCGCTGTCATCTTTTCGAAGAGCTTGGTATATTGACATGTTATATGGTACAACGCATCCGGATTCGTCTCCATGTTACTATGGCAAGTTGTTTAGAATAAGCTTTTCCTGATCCTTGATAGAAAATATCTCTCGATCTCCTGTGCCCTCGGCTTGTGCTGGTTGGCACATCAATGACCTTAGATTCCCAACGGTATATAAATCCTTGAATATGGTGATTTTCTGCGGGCAACAAGTTCATCCTTTCAATCGATTTGCCGGAGCAGGGTTATTCTTATAACGCCCACTCACAGATTTTGGGTGTGAGCGACTTGACAATACGATGCAGATGAGACAAGACAAGGCTCTCTTCAGAAGAATACATCGCGCAGTACTCTGGCGATTCCACTGGAACCTTTGTAGCATTTCTTGGGTCTTTGGCCTTCGGTTCGTACCTTGTTGATCTGTGCAATTCCCGTGGCCGTCATCGGGTCTAGGAGACCTATCTCGTTCTAGGCATAAAAGACGCTGCGTAAGAAGTGCAAATCAGAGCTTCTTTCGAGCACCTTCATTTTAGCCTCCACCAGTAATCTATCTACGCATGCTGGTTGGAGCTTGTTTGCCACGTCATTATTAGTTCTCAGTATTCCGCATGAAAGGACATGTTTACTATGTTACAGAAATATACTGGATCTCTCGCGTTGCCTCGATTCCGTATTTTGCCTCGTTTTGGTTTGTAGATAATCGAATCTGGACTTGGGCTGTCGAGAAACCAGAGGCTGATTTTACGACTGTCGTACAGCTGATAATAATACTAATAAGTGATGCTTGATGTGCAATGATGGATGTAGTGGCGAACTTAGAGTGGTAAGTATTCAGTGGAAAGCGGTATTCTCGGTAATAAGAACGGCAAGCTCCTTATGTAATTATACAGACCGAGCTCTGGGCTTCAAAGCTCCACTCCTTGATCTTTCATTTTTATGTTCCCCTGAAAATTCATCGGCACGTCCTGTATAATCGTGTGACGGGTCAAAGCCCAACAACATTTGGACGGGAAAGATCAGTCGCCTCAATGTTATACAGAGCAATTGCGGCTCAGTAAACGCCTCATCGGCTTTCTCTCACGCTTTAACTTGCATGTGATGATTTGGGTTGCTTCATATATGAAGACACGATCTTCCCTGTATGACGGACAGCAACCATAGGCTCGAAGCCGTCGAAGCCGTCGATAACTCACTCTGAACTCGCTAGCCTAGCAGCATCAGCCGATGAACCTCGTGGATTGCTGTACCTCACCTTGCAAGATCATTGCACCACGGATTGGAATAGACGTGTTCCATACAGCTTAGTTGCTTGGACCCCTGCAACTCTTCAGAGCTGTCCACAATCTTTCTCAAGCACAGTTGAGGTTCGAGCCTTTCGAGACGGACTAACAGGCCGGAAGATACCATGCCGACTCGTGGTGTAGACTGGTCGTATCCCACGCCCAAAAGTCTGTGCAGAAACGGGAGCTGGTGTTATGGCCTTTCTGAAGCGATGGCGCAAGGTAGGGCGCTGGAAGTCATGTCGCCCGCGTTCAAGCGTCCATCGCTGTTTCCTGAACAAAGCTTACCTGCCAGATCACGGGCCGATGGACCATAGGTGAAAACCAAACTGGAATAGCAGAACCGACCAATAAGAAGGCTCACCATATACCAACGGACACCCAAAGAAACTCGCGAAAGACTCCTTGAGCCAAATGGACAAAGAGTATCGTCACTACAAGAAAACAACGCAACGTGGTGTCGGAAGACAGAACGATCATATTGCGGCTTGCAATCTCAAGAAATATGATGGTGAAGTCCAGCTATTACTGCAGACTGGGAACGGCTTGCTCAAGACTAGGTCACAGCACCAAGCACAGACAATATACCCAAAGTCTAGCTCATCGTTCGAACCACGCTACCGCACTGCATTGAAGAGTATGATTCGGCGAACGGCCGCGGGAAGTAGTCCCATGACAATTACAAGCATCGGCACAAAGCGATCAAGCAGGACAGCATAACCTAGGAGCGAGCTGATTGTGGCGGTTATGAGGGTGATAGCACGCATGACCATGGGTATGGCTCTTCATGTCATCCCGGTAGTCGAGGCTATTGAGTGGATTTTGAGTCGACACGAACTGGATCCCCTGAGTAAAGAGTGAGACAGAACGATACTGGATTGCGTATGATACTTGCATGTATCCCTTCGATGGCTGATTTTCGTCCACCTAAATGGCAGAGAATTCCGCAAATCACCCCTGAAAGGTGGACCCCAGGCATCGAAGGGATATGAATTGAGTGAAACCGCAATCCCATGCCGCGTGCTAAAATCCAACTTGATTCGTCCTGGTGGAAGCGGGTTGAAGATGCAATTAGTGGAGTAGTTACAGGGGGGTTGTGTGCATGCATTGTCAACGAGAGCTACCATGTACACACCAATCTGTGAGATGACCTGATCTTCGTTTGTGCTATGAAGAGCAACGATTGGCTCAGGTCCGTCAATAAGCCTGGTCTGAAGCACTGAACAGCATCGGCCAATTTTGAATCAGGTCAACGTAGAGCATGCAGCATAAGTCATGCAGATAGACGGACTATGAGGGCAAGGAACCTAAGATTGGTCAAGGGCTAGAAGTAGGAAGTAGTCCTTCCAACCCTTTATCGAGCGTCGAAATCTCCTTATCAAGGTGTAATTTACAACCAAACTTTCTTCTTTGAATGTTTGGAAACTTGAAGTTGCCTGGGCTCCACGCTTCGCATGTCTTATGGTCCATTCTTTCAAAAAAATTCTTCTCTCCGAGTGCGTTGCACGAAAGGCTTGTAACCAACATCAACTACAGCCCAGCCCGGCAAATTGCTGTATTTATGCGACACTTCTCGCAACATCTTTTGCGCATAATAATCAGAACAGGCTTCGTCACTTCGTGCTTTTGTCACCTTGTAGAGTCGAAAATGTTCGGGTCAATGTCCAAGACGAGGGCGGCTCCCGGATTCTGGATTCAAGGCTTGACATCTGTCAAACAATCTGCGGAAAAATTGTTGGCGTCCAAACATCGACTCCATCTATGTAGATACCTCTGTCCCATTCTGCTCAGGCTTGTTTGGACGCCGGCCACACTAGGTAAAGTTCAAGTATTTAGCTCCTCAAACTTACATGATTACGAGACTGGAAAGATATCTGCGTGCGTTGGAGACTACCTCAACACCCCAAGTGATTGCTTGCCAAGGAACGGAAGCCATAAACAAGTCCTTCGAGAGTGGAGGGACCTGCTCCTGCCAGGCTTGTCCACCTCGATCCAAGCAGTTTTAATTGTCGCAGGTTCGGTGATAGTATCATCTCTATAATGCCAGGAAGGCACCGTAGGCACCCAAAAAGCACCTTTCATTCATTCGCAGGCATCGAGACCCCTACTACAGCGCCAGCGATAGGAGACCAAAGAGTCCAGATAGGAACGCCTGAGACAATAATAGGCATGGCTCTTCAGAGTGTTGGCATGGTTCAAGTGGCTATCTATACGTGATCTAAGAGCAGAACAAAGTGATGTTTAAACGAGACGAGCGATATTTGTATGCGTATAACTTGGTCGTGCAATCTTCCCAATCTCTATTAAGTCAGAATAATATCGCATGTCTTTGAGTTGGACGAGAGGCATTCCTATACCCCGCGCTGGAGTTGGATATATACGTTCAGATTGGAGCTTGGAGAAATTACCATAAGTAGAGTAGTTGAAGCCGGTTAATGACCTTCTCGGTACGATGTTATCGAAGTATGGCTTTAGTAGCTCGTTCGCTTGAATTGGTCGACGTTGCAGAATTGCTACCAATGTCTTTGCAGATAACGTGAACACTTGCTTAGTAACGTCCTCGATATGACGCCACTATACAAAGTATGAGCTTGGAATACCGTCGACGTCGACGCCATTAACATCGGAGGAACAATGTAAGTTCATTTTGAAGCCGGATCATTATTGGTACGGTGTTCAAACTCGTCGTCGTGCCATATCACCGGGCTGATAGCGTAGAGAGTGGTCATTTCTCGAACGGTTCATTTTGTTGGAGAATCACCAGAAGCACTCTTTCTCCGCAACACTGAACTGACAGGCTGACAGTTATTGGGGATGCCCTTCTCCCTCAACTAATTTATCAGTGTATCTTAGAGTTGGTTGAAGAGAGCAGTCGGTGACCGATATCAAGTACCGTAGTCTAGGACTTCTGGGACTGCCAAAAATAACAACGTGAATTGGTAGGAACAGTTAGCCGATCTACATTTCGATAGCTTCTTCGACGAACGCTGTGACAATCAAGGTTCAACTCGTACTTGGGTTCGTTGTGAAAGCCGATCTGCACGATCAGCAGTATCTGCAGTGTGCAATGGCGACTGTTGCGCCGGGCCACGAACACACGCATATCCTAGTGTGAATGTTTAAAGTGAGCATTGAAGGCCTTCACTTGGTATAGCAGATTCCTATATTCTGGCAAACCATGGATACCAATAGCGCAGGACAGTAAAGTCACCCATATAAGGTCAGGAGATGTCATATCATATCATTGGTGTTTTCGCCACGGGGGCAAGTGGTTGGACGGTCGGCCAAGATTTTGCCGACATTTTAGCGCGTCTTATCTAAATTTGGGTACCAGTGCCAGGTAGGAGACAGGGGCCTAGCAACGAAAACAGCCTTGTAACGACTATCCGCAATACCACTCCTTTTGTGATGCATCTAATTCATATGCACTCCAATTCGACTGCGCAACCCTTGCCACAAGTGACCCAAACCCACGTTAAGACGCATCATCAATCCATCCTATAATCAGATTCTCAAAATTCACCTTATCGATTAACCTGTCTTCACAGTGACATGCGTTTCAACTGATGCTCTCCGCGTTGTCTGCGACAAACAAAACACTACCGCCCAACATGCCCTCGTAAGAACCACTCCGCCACTATGGCACCCCCGCTTTTCGCGATCGTATGCTAATGCTAAAACTCGACTCGCACAGGTTTGGGGCAGTCTTTCGTGACTTTTGGCATACAATGACCTCCAGTGACCGCCATGCTTCCCACGACTCGCCCTACCGAACTGGTCAACACATGCCTCTCAACCAAAGCCGTCATGCTCCTCTTACGTCTGTAGCAACAAGCGCTATAGATTCGCGTGCCGACCTCAATTCTCCTTATGGCGAAGAACCATCAGGGCAGTTTATCCCCGCTCTACAAAACGGCAACGCAATGGCACCGAGTAATCCTGGGGCTGGTCCCCTACAGTCACCCACTTCACCCTACTCGCCTGGCATGCGATCGAGTGCAGCGTTGCAGCGGAAACAATCTAACGAACAGAACCCTTTCGACACGATAACAGCTGGTGAAATCCAAATGCAAAGCTTTCAAGAAGGTCTTCCACCACCACCGCCAGTTTCGCATTCGTGGAAGAAGATCGACCGCTGGGTCGAAGACAACTACGAAGAGCTTTTTGATCAACTGTCAGAACCAGCTACTCAGAATGACGTTAATGAATTGGAACATGAGCTCGATTGCTCATTACCCATGGAAGTTCGGGAGTCTCTACAAATACATGATGGCCAAGAAAGAGGCGGCAGGCCTACCGGCATTATCTTCGGTTGCATGCTTCTGGATTGCGAGGAAATTGTCCAGGAGTGGAAAAATTGGAGGGTAGTAAACGAGGAATATCTCACAAGCCCACCAAATATTCAGCCACAATTTCCACCCAAAGCTTTTGGTAGTGCATCATCTTCTTCGCAGCCGATAGCACAACAAGCCACCAATCCGCTCTGGAGGCAGGAACTACTTGATCGACAGGACTCGCAGCCATCGAGAGCCATTCAAAAGGCCTACGCCCACCCTGGCTGGATCCCTCTTGCACGCGACTGGGGAGGAAACAATCTTGCCGTCGACCTTTCGCCTGGTCCGCAAGGGAAGTGGGGACAAATCATCATATTCGGCCGTGACTATGATTGCAAGTATGTTGTTGCTCGGTCTTGGGCAGCATTTCTCGCAACTGTTGCAGATGATGTGTGTAGTGAAAAGGTCTTTGTAGACGAAGAGACTCAAGAGCTTAAACTGAGGGAATTCAAGACTACTAATGTAGAACCAGCCTATCTTGATATTCTGCGCTGGAGAGCGGATCAAAAATATGGTCGGAAAGGTCCTCGAAGAAAGCCGGGCATGGGCCCTGGTGTCAACCCCCACGGACATCCAAACGGCCACACCGGTTCACCGTATGGCAGTCCCACAGAAGAACGAGGTCGTTCACCCCAGAGGTTTCCAAGCCGGGGTCCCACAAGTGCTCAAAGTCCTCGTAGCGCGCTGGGCAAACCTAGTCCTCTGGCACAAGTGACTGAAGAAAACATCGTACCAAAAGTGCACACTGGCGGTGATGCTAATAAGGATGCATTTGCTCAAAATTCGGCAGCTAGCGAGCGGGACGGTGATTTGGTTGAAGTTGGAAGCCCAACCGGACCTAATAATGGCTACACGCAGGAACCCCTGGGCAAGGTATTGGAGGCTGATATCCCATCGGTGCTGAAGGATGCAACAAATGGACAAAGCGAAACAAAGCATCTGGTGACGGGCTTAGGGGTCGAAGGTGTTGACGACATGAAAAGCGTGGAGATCTGAACCCTGATTGCCATCGTACACTGCCTTGCATATCTACACCTACAGTCACAGTGACAAGAGCCTTGTCAGCACCCGACATCCTTCGCTCCAGTAATATGGCTATAGACGTTCGTCAGAGCATTTCCGGCGTTTTGCATGAGCTTAGCTGGCCCTTTCCGGGGGAGCTGGAGGTCAAGTCGAAGCCCGAGTATATCTTCCTTTTGTATTTTTACGTACACACGAATCCTAAGCCGTCGAATGACATGAGTGCGAGCGAGGTTCTGTCGCTGCGGGCTCAAGGATAGAAGAGCTTGAGTGGTCTTTAACAGGCGGGTAGCATACCCATTACAGTAGAATTTAAAGATTTGTCTATCACGCCAAGAGTTCTCTCATGCTTCTTTGTTGACTTTATCTGACTGGATAGGGATAGCTTCTGACAGTAGCGATTTCTCGTCCACGTCACGCTCCCATCGCCTGCAAAAGTCACTCGCAATTCTTCTTCGCCCTTAGGATCCTCAGCCTTTCCCAAGATATTCACCGAGGGTTGCGCAAGCGGTTTGCTAACCTGCTCCCACTCTCTGTAATGCGTGATTTCCTGGTCTGTTTATGGTGGTCACAAAAACCCGCACCGCGTTCATAGAGCCGATCAACCTCACCATCCAGTCTTTCAATCCCACTCATCGTCATCATCCCCGTCATCATCCCCTTTGTTCTCTTCTTTCCTAGTTCTCTCTGTTCCCCCAGCCACATCTTTCCCCAAAACACCCTTTCCCCTCTCCAAAACCCCAGCATCCACCAATCTCCTCTCCAAGTCCGCCGTCTCAAAAGTATCCGGATTATACCCCAATCCTTCAAAGCCAACCACCCGATCCACGCTAACCCCATCCATAAATGCGATAACACAAGGTAGCACCTTTACCCCCAACTTCGTTACCAAGAAAGGTGCATGTTCGACATTGATTCTTAAAAACCTTGCCTCCAGATGTACGCCCGCCAATGCTTCCAAATGCCCATCCATAATTCTACAGCGATTAAAATCAGGCTTGTAGAAATGAACTATGCACCTCTTGACAGATGTTGTAATTTCCATAAGCCGTTTCTCGTCGGTAATCTGATTGTATGTGCCGAAACCCTCATTTCGCTGCTGTTTAGCTCTAGAGAGCTCTGTGGCTAGCTGTTGGATACGAGCTTCTCGAAGATGGGCTATGGAGGGGTCGTTGTCGGTTTCATGTTCGAGGGACTCGAGGAGGGCGTCTTCGTCGTCTGAGGACGGCTCAGGCATGATGCTGGGAGAGTTGGGTGCGGCTAAAGGGTTCGCCTTGCGGCCTGCGACGTCTTCAATCCATTGTGCGGAAGAGTAATGCAGGTAGGTGGGATACAACGCGGCTGCAGTACGCGTCTCTAGTGGGATATTGCCAAGGCATTGGACCCCTAATTTGGAAATGGAAATTAACCGCTTTCGTTGTCACAGCGAAGTCAAAATTTTGATACGGACGCCGCAAAACCAACAATCTGACCTGCAAAAATATACAGCTTTCCCTTATTACACTAACTGTTTTATCTGCAGCGCAGCCTCCTTGCTGATACGTGTCGTTTGGACTGAATCACATCCGTCGAGCATTGTCCATACTCTTCCTGAAGCTGCTTGTATATCCACGAGAATCTCGACGTCCACATCTCCCACCCACCGCAACCAGACGGGCCAGCGACCATGGCCGATAGCAAGAAGCGCGATGACCTTGTCATCGACTTGGGCGAGAAAAGAGGCTATGATTCTCCATCGCGATCGCCCATGATTGACCATCCAAGAACCCCAGGGATAGCACCGCCGCAGATGCCAGCTGCTGTCTCGAACAACCCTATCTTCCCTGTGCTAAGTTACTGCGCTTCTTCGATCATGATGACTGTGACGAACAAATTTGTGCTTTCGGGCACAGGATTCAATCTTAACTTTTTCTTGCTAGGTGTTCAGGTGAGTGGGAAGCAGGGTGGAAAGGGGCGGGAATGGTGCTGATGGGCGGGCAGTCGGTTGTTTGCGTGATTGCGATTCAGCTTTGCAAAAGCTTTGGCATCATACAATATCGGGACTTCAATGTGGACGAAGCGAAGAAATGTGAGTACAATGTTTCCCCGGGGCCAAAGTTTCAGCAATTGACAGCCTTCAGGGTTCCCCGTGTCATTATCTCTCATCGTTATGATATATACGAGTACTAAGGCCCTCCAATACCTTTCCATTCCTGTCTACACTATCTTCAAGAACTTGACGATCATACTGATTGCCTACGGCGAGGTCTTATGGTTTGGTGGCTCTGTGACTGGAATGGCTCTTTTCTCTTTCGGCTTGATGGTCCTTAGCTCGGTTATTGCAGCCTGGGCAGATATTCAGCACGCACTGCAGAGTTTCGGTGGTCATGAGAGTGATGTAGCCTCAGCGAAGATCTCGACGCTCAACGCGGGATACATGTGGATGATGTTCAATTGTATCTGCAGCGCCGCTTATGTATTGGGTATGCGGAAGCGAATAAAGTTGACAAACTTCAAGGACTTTGACAGTATGTGGAACGTAAAGAAATTGCGCATCAATTGCTAATACCGTTACAGCCATGTTCTACAACAACGTCCTTTCTATTCCTATCCTGCTCGCGGCCTCCATCTTCGTGGAGAATTGGTCTGGTGAGAATGTTGAGAACAACTTCCCTTCTGATCGACGCACAAACATCATTAGCGCCATGGTCTTCTCCGGTCTCTCCTCGGTTTTCATTTCGTACACTTCAGCCTGGTGTGTTCGAGTCACTTCCTCAACTACCTACTCCATGGTCGGCGCCCTCAACAAATTACCCATTGCAGTGAGCGGCCTTATCTTCTTCGATGCGCCAGTCACGATACCGAGTGTCTCTGCCATCACTGTGGGCTTCGTCAGTGGTATTGTCTATGCACTTGCCAAGGTCAAGCAGCAGGCACAGGCGAAGATGGGTCAGGGATTGCCCACAAGCAATCCAACCACAATGAGTGCGAGCATGCAGAGTGCAAGAGATTCATTCAAGTCCTAGGCGTTCCTTTTGAGAACCCAAATTATCGGTCATAGTCAATCAAAATTTGGGGATGGCATGTGGAGATGGAATAGACATTTTTGACGGACATCTATCGAGGAGCAAGGCGTTAGGTGATAGGACACATACGTGACCGCAGCTGCTGGATAGCTTCATTCCACATGCCATTGGGATGGCTGTTTATCTTGCGACGTTGTTAGAAGCTGTCTAATTCATGATGCTGGATTTTCGATTCGGTGTATCAATAGGGTATATTGGGCTACTTTATCACGTTGCTGCTTTATAGACTAATGTATGCTCTGTTATTCTTAAATCCAGGTACGGAATCGATGGCATCTATTATATATATGAGCTTGGTGATACCAGAGAATCGGCTTCTACAATGTCTGCACACTGGAACAGGCCAACCAATGAAAAGTTAGCCTCGCCAGTAGATTTCGTAGCGGGAAACGGCCATCCTTACCTTCCGTTCAATACCCCACAATGTTCTTAATCGTCGCTTGGAACACTCATAATGGGTGGATGCTCTACACACCGCAAAAATTCTCGATAGCATGAGTAGTTACCAACGTAAGCAAAGTCCCATTTCCTTCGAAGCTCATGTCTAATGGCCGTCTAGATGCATCTCAGCAACCCTCAACGCAGCAGTCCTCGTAGGTGCTCATGAGACCTTGCAAAACAGCGCTGAACTGATCACAATGCAGGCTTTCTTTTACGGAGGGTTTCCTCCTCGGTCAGCTATCCGTCGTGATCCTCATAGGTGCCTTCATCAAGTTCTTCATCTTCGGCGAGCCACCATCGCCTGAAACCACAGCTTCAGCCCGCGCCCTCGCCCGCCGAGATCGAAACTCCGTACACCGACGATCTATATCTCTAACTTCGTCTTCATCTACGCCACAAAAGCTAAACAGCAAACGCTCTGCTTCTCACGTACTACGGCCCCCCCCGCGGCTCACAACTGCGACTATCTTGTCCAAAACATACTATAATGTTAATTCGCATCAGCCGGAGAGCCTCGACTGGTTCAATGTCTTGATTGCACAGACAATTGCACAGTTCCGGGACGATGCTCATGACGATGATGCTATTCTCACTTCCTTGACTGGCATAATCAATGGGCCTCAGAAGCCAGACTTTATATCCGACATTAAAGTTACCGAAATAAGCCTAGGCGAAGAATTTCCAATTTTCAGTAATTGCCAAATCCACCCTGTCGACAATGACGACACAAGTGGGCCGGAAGGACCCAGGCTCCAAGCCCATATGGATGTGGATCTAAGCGATTTCATGACACTGGGTATAGAAACCAGAATGATTCTCAACTACCCGAAACCCCTCACCGCCGTCCTTCCCATCGCGCTCTCAGTCTCTGTGGTCCGCTTCTCCGGAACCCTTTCCATCTCCTTCCTTCCCTCCCATCCCACACCTTCCAGCACTCCCGACTGCACGCCCCAGCAACCTCCTTCTGTGACCCCTACAAGCCTGGCGTTCTCTTTCCTCCCAGACTACCGCCTCGATCTCAGCGTCCGCTCTCTCGTCGGCTCCCGGTCCCGACTACAAGACATTCCCAAAATCGCGCAGCTGGTGGAAAGCAGACTCCACGCTTGGATCGACGAGAGGTGCGTGGAGCCTAGGGTACAGCAAGTCGTGCTTCCAAGCTTGTGGCCGAGAAAGAAGAATACAAGGGGACCGGGGTCTGCGGATGAGGATGTTGTTGATGCTGTGAAAGAGGCAGTAAGGGATGTGAGGGAGGAAGCAAGGAGAGAGGTTGAAGAGGAGAGGAGGAGGGAGAGGGAGAGGAGAGAGGGGGAAGATGGGGTGGGCGAGAGGGCGGAAGTTAGTGAATTTGAAGAGGGACTGAGATTGAGAAACAGAGCGTATGAGAATATGCCTGGGGCGATGCCTGGGATGACGGTGAATTAAAACCCCATGGAAGGCATTCTGGTGGCCTAGCCGAACATGGACACAAACGGGGTATATTTTTGGCGACTCCAGCTTCGGAACCGGCTCTGATACCTTGTACTCATGTTTCATATTGCCACGACCCGGTATTAGCTCTTTTGGTAATGCCATGCGTTGTTCTAATTCCGATAGAATCGGGTGTAGCGAAAACAACTATGTGGTACGAACAACAGGAAACTCGGAATCCCCACTCTTTCTCATCGTGTCACGAAAGCTAACCCGATATCGGGTCACACTTTCTATTTTCCATCTATGTTCTTTTCTCATCTATTATTCCCTGCATTACTGTCCTTCTCCCGTTTCCATTCATTCTATTTTCTCACAAAGGTCTCTATCCTGTACATCCAATCTCCCCATTACCACATCCCCACCCATTTATCCCACATCCCCACCCACCTATTCCACTCATGGCAAGCACCCAACCCCCCAAAACAGTCTCCCCCTCCACTATCCACCCCTCCTGCCTCACCGCCCTCCACCGCGTTCTCAACAAAGAAATAGCATTCGCGATATACGTCCACTCACCAACCTGCGACTCTATAACCGTGGATTACGAAGCCGAACCGCACGAGGACTGTACGAGTTTATACAAGCACCCAAGACTGCGGAGTGGAGGGCCGAAGTATCTTGTTGTTGATGTGAGTAGGGGGAGGGTGAGAAAGGGTGGTGAGGTGGTGGAGATTGATCTTGGTGGGAGGGGAAAGGCGGATGATGGGGAGGGGGTGGTGTTTGTTCAGTGGAGGTTGGAGGGGGGGAGTATTGAGGTATGTGAAGTTGTTCTAGTAAAGCTGTATTGGAGTGATTTTTGTTTTCCCTGAGGAAGGGGGGGAAAGATGAAGTTTTCAATGCGGCTGGTGCTGACTGGAGTGGTTTAGAGAGAAATGGCTATGGAAAGGGATTATGATAGGTTGAGGAAGCGATTTGGATTGAAGAGACATGCGAGATTTTGCGATTGGTGGATGTTGGAAGGGTGGCATAGCATTTTACGGTATATGGGGTTTGAGAAAGAGGCGTATAGGGTACGGTATGGGGGTGTTTAGTGGAGAAAGGGCGAAGGTGATGGCGCGAGAGGTGATATCTCCGGTAGTGGTGGGAGTGAACCATGGCAGAGTGAGGCTGCGAGGGTTGATTAATGAGGTTTATGGAGAGTATGGTGCTCTTTGACTGTTCACTTTGATTTGCAGACAACGAATATCTGATTCAATTATGTGGGCTGGCGTGGGGTATCCGCAGCTGGATTCGAACCCTCAGAACACATTGAAATGGCAGATGAAATATAACGGAATTTCATCGTTGGGACTGGTCAGCCCTTGGTGATCGAGCTGGCTAGGCATATAAAGTCATCGCAGTGGTTACGCATTTTAATGGACGCCGGCTCTGAGTATACGACTTACGAACTGATTACTACCGTCTCAATTTTGTCGGTCGATTCACGTTAGGGATGTTCTTGTTTGGAAATAGGTAGATGTCAATCTTCAATGATAACCATTCCGCATAGTGCAATCATTGGATTGTTGTATGCTCTATACAATTATACTATTTCTAAATATGACACTATGGTGGCTCATTGCAACCTAATCACACAACCCGTTCCCGGATATCGTGTCAGGGCTAGGGGATTAAAAACCCGACTTTCCGCTGAAGAGTTCTCTGGCCTCTTTTCTTGGTGAATTCAATCGACATTGGGTGAAGATATGGGCCTGATTTGCCTCAACGCTGCTAAATGAGGCAAAGAAATAATTTGTTAAGTAGAGCCCATGAACGCAGTCAATTTGTACCGCTCTATCCCTTTTGCGAGGATCCTCTAGAAATTATATTCAACTACTGGGAACCTGGCACTATAATTACCTGTAGCTCTCCACACGGCGATCACAGATGATTGCCTGTGAAGAGAAAATCCGCACATTGTAAGTAGTCTTAGCTGGCATATACTTAACAATGGAGGATTGGGCAAGGACGAGGCACATTTATGTCCACAGTTGGCACAGCATTGAGCGACTGTGCAGTGACTTAAAACATCACAGGGCTCTAAATCAAGGATGTGACACCATGTTATCCAGATCAATTGATTAGAGCCACATTCCCTCTGTGATATGAATCTGAGACGCCACATGCGACACTGGGGCTGTTTACTTCCGAAAGGACGATGACAGATTGGCGAATTGACGAGGCTACCTTCAGGACTAACCAATCAGGCTGAAAGGCAAATGGCGTTGTACAACAGGGCGCAGCCCGTTTGGTATGATGCGAAAGGGGACAATAGATTGATCGACGTCGCTTCGGAGCCTTTCTTAACCATCTATCCTAGTCTCGATTCTTCCTGCTGATCAGCACTGGATGAAAGACTTTCATAATGGCTTGTTATAGTATAGAGAATGGCACTACGCAGCACATGGGTAATGATCCCAAACCTTGTGGAAGCGACACATCCGCGGTACCCGATTATTGTTGTGCTCGAGGCGAGTTCTGCGTAGGATATTCCATCTGCCACTTCACGTACCCCACTACCGCAAGAAGCGGCTACTATGTTGGCGGCTGCACAGACGAAAGCTTTTCTAGTCCCGTGTGTTCAAAGGAATGCTGTGAGCTCTCGCAGGTCTGCATACTTAGAGGAACAGTATATCTAATCGATTTGCTCAGCCGATCTTCCATACCAAGATATTGTCTTTAACACGACCAGCGGTTTGTGGCAATGCTGTTACGGCTCAAAGTGACTTGATTGTTCGAACCCCATCAACGAGAGTTTCGAGGCGCCTTCGCCAGAACAATTGGCTGTGTCTTTGAGCACCGCTGTGTCATCTGGTTCGTTGGTTTCTTCCTCGACAGAGCCATTTCTAGCCTCGACGATGACCTCTCTAGCCTCAAGCATGACATCTCCAGCATCCAATTCCTTGGAATCCTCGACAAACTTCTCGTCCAACACTTCGCCACTGACAATAACTGTTTTTCCACAACCCTCCTCCGCTCCAAACACAGGCCTTAGAACCGGTGCTGAAGCAGGTATCATCGTTACAGGTATCGTCATAGGACTCGCGTTACTGGCGGCGATATCTTACCTTGTGATTCGACAAACAAGACTTCGAAAACGAAATCCTCATGACTCAAGGGCTACCAGAGGCTGCACATTGTATAGTAAAGCGCAAATTGGCGGAGAACTAGATACGAAGAGATCAGTAGAGTTGGACTCGAGTGCGCAAGTCGAGCTTCCTGCTTCTATCGACACGATCAATTGGAATACTGGTTGCTAAAAAGAGGACACTGGTGTCCACGGGACTCTGTCCATCGTACAGGGCGTATGGCCACCCTCATGCAATCCAAATGCTACCAGGGTTAACCATAACCTCTACAATGCTCACATGCCCCATTCAACGCAATCTAAGCCCACTCAATGAGCAAGCTGACGTGTGAGGGATCTATAGAGCGGTAGTTCAACATAGAAGCTGATGCGTGATGTATTAAGGATGCCTGTGTGATCATCTTGCATTTGTATATACCTCTTGTACTGTTGCTTCTTCGTAAATGCGCTCTAGGGAAAGGTTAGCCGCTTCATTCATGCGACTTTATACCAAGCACAACACTTACCAACAAGCCCGTTGAGCTCCTCTGAAGACTCTACATTGACGGTGAGATCCTCCATAGGATCCCAGATTATGTCCGAGCTCTTCATTTTCAGCCCTGATGACTGAGCTAGAGCATTTGCAGCATCCGTGAGCTCAGTCGCTTTAGTGAGGACAATGAGTTCTTCGTTGCCATCCTCTAACGAGACATCTGCGTCAAGAGCACCCGCCTCTATGGCCAGATCAATAGCTTCCACCTCCCCCACCTCTTCAGGCTTTTCGAAGACAATCCTTCCCTTCCGTTTGAAGAAATGGCTCGTAGGTGTTACCGAGCCGCCAGCTTTATGGATTAAATATCGCAGGTTTTCAAGCGTCCTTTTCTTCGAGTCGGTTTGACACTCGATAATGAGGGCAATTGAAGGAGGCATCATTGCTTCAACCATAACATTCTCAAGCGTAGCACCACTTGGTGAGATCCCTTGACCGATCGCTATAGACTTTTCAATAATTGCTTTGGGGGTTCCTATTTTCTTTGCAGCTGCTATGACTGTCGCAAGACGAGGGTTCATTCGGGGGTCAGGTCCATGGCCTATATGAGAAATGAGTTTTGGAGCTTCAACGGAGTAGGTGACAAACATACTCTTAGACGCATTGGCAATATCTTTTGCTATAGCCATGCGCTGCTTCGATGTGGATGCCTCGTATGAAGTTTAGCTTGATAATTGTTCATTGAGCTCAACTTACGTCTGCTTTAGCCTTATCATGTTTGATCGTGGACCAGCGGTTATGGCCAGAGAGAAGCCCGTTTGCGGTGGAAAAGCATCGTCTTCTACAGGGAAGGAAGACCCTGCATAAACGTGCTACGTACATGTGTTGTATACATTGAAGTGATTGAAAGGTCGAGGCTGCTTTATCGTATTCGCATTCAGCCCTACAGACGATGCCGACTATCTGAAGCATGGAGAACAGTAATTGATGAATAGAGCTCTATAATAACCATTGACGTAACTGATGTCAAACACTCAGAATGGTGCACCGGTCACGAATGGCAATGGATCAGTCAAGGAACCAGAGAAATGGTCTTTACCCGGCAGATTTAGACTGGACGTGCCCAAGTTGCACTCCCTACCATCAGAACAGCAAGATCTACATCTTTTCACATACTCAGTGGACCTCGAAGGCTACGTGAGCTCGCTAGAATATGATGTGCTGTGTGCTCAGCAGATTGAAATAGCAAAAGAGCTTCTGCAAATAATTGGCCTCTCGTCGCCGGCAATCTCGAAGGCAATTAAGAACAATGTTGGTAGGTGTTACGCTTGCCTATTGGGCAGAGGCAACAGGAAAATACTCTTCGAGACCGTCAATCAACTGTCAACGTTGATCAGTACGGGCAAAGGAGACAAGGAGCTGCAGAACAAGCATGCCGCTGCACATTGTTTGGGTGAGATCTACAGGGCCGCAGGAGACAGCGCTATCAACCTGTCAAGTCTTGCCTGCACAAGTCTTCTGCGGCTCCTGAAGTCCGCACAGAACCATGCGGGACTGAGAGCCTCTGTCTTCAGGGCTCTAGGAAAGATAGTTGGCGCTATCGAGGGTTCACTGGAGGAAAACACAGCACGAGATATTTGGAAACAGGGAAGAGCTGCAGCTGCAGGGGATAAGGCGGCTTTGGTACAAGCAAGAGCATGTGTTTGTTTGGAGCAGCTCATCAGCCGCACGACGTACTTCGATACGACCAACGAATATGAGAATCTGAAGACCGCAATTTGGAAAGCATGCGACAGCTCCATGCCCGCCACTAGACATTCAGCTGCTTCATGCTTGGCTTCGGCTCTTGTCAAATCCTATTCAGAGAACACACCATCTAAATCGTCGCCCAAGGCCAAAAAGTCAAAAAAGGCAAACAGAAACCAGCAAGCCGTCCTTGACGACGGTGACGAGGATGTTTCAAGACCTGGTTCGCCTTCAACAAAGAGGACCATCTCAAAGCTCGAGTTGTCTTTACCAGATGTCTTCAGACAATTGTCATCCCAGTATTATCGTCCGAGCACCAGTAATAGGGTCAGGGCCGCCATTACACATTGCTACATCAAAGTCATTTCAGGTCTAAAGCCTTCAGTCATCGAGTCAAACTATGGGCGAATTGTGGATCATCTGTTGACGGAGCTCTTGAGCAATAATTCCGTCACTCACGATCGCTACCGGCTACTACTCACTCGAAGATATGTTCAGAAGATTTTAGCAGATTGCATTGGCTCAAAAGTCCTTGGCGAGGCTGGCCGAATAAATGCTGCAAGGATGTTGATCAATAGTGTGCTGAAAAATTATCCCCAAGTTCTTAAAGAGGTGCCAGAGCCATCCAAGCACTCTCTAATAGGCGCACTTGATGCCTTGGCTTCAATTATAAAGTCTCTCGGATCAGCTTTCATTACCTTGGGTGACAGCTGTCGAGAAGCACTCGTCCAAGTTCTTCAACATCCGAGCTACAGTGTGCAGATACACGCTTCCCAGTGCCTGCGAATATTCGTACTTGCCTGTCCGCAGCAACTCCTCTCGTGCGCGTCTATCTGCATGAACAGTGTCTCCAGAGAGCTTGGTGTGTTATCTACAGGCCGCCAGTCACCTCGTCGGTGTGTTGGATATGCCAACGGCCTTGCCGCCGTCATCAGCATCTCACCATCACAGCCACTGTTTAGTTCGTTGGAAATAAGCTCACGCGTATTATCTACAGCAACAAACTTGCTTAAATCCAGTAGCCAGGCTGAGCTTCGGGAAGCTGGTATCCAGATTCAAGTGGCCTGGATCTTAATAGGTGGTCTCATGGCTCTAGGACCAAACTTCGTGAAGATCCACTTATCACAATTTCTCTTGCTTTGGCGAAATGCTCTGCCAAAACCGTTAACAAAAGAAAACACTGCACAGCGGCAGTCATTCGAGATATCCTATCTTACCCACGTCCGCGAATGCGCACTTGGGTCAATACTTTCATTCCTCGAATTCAATAACCGGTTGATTACTACTGATGTTGCAAAAAGGATTGCAACAATGCTGCAGAATACTGTTGATTATCTGGACAATCTACCAAACAGAAAACAAATCGATGAGACGTCTCAGAAACTCTTCTCCTCGCTTAAATTGCAGGACATAGTACTTATGGTCAGGCGCAGAGTTCTTCAATGCTATTCGAGGTTGATTAGTTTCAGCCCACATGCAAGTGGCGAGATCCTTACGCAGTCTAACCTTCTCACGCTTGCGGTGACTTTGTTCGCCGATCCTGATAGCTACGCGCCTGGTACACTAGGGTCCTCGATCGCAAACACTGCAGGCACGTTTGAAAGCATCTGGGATGTTGCTGACAATTCCGGATTTGGTATCACCGGACTGGTCTCGGGTTCAATCATCAAGGCTTTGCCAGGGGAGCATGGCATTGATAAGCAGCGTTTCCGAACGTACCATAGTAATGAGTACTTGGAGATTGACGAAGCAGTATGTCTATATACCGACCTTGCTTAGCATTTTAGCTAACAATTGTAGCTCATGAGTCCAATATGTGGCGCTCAGGAGCATGATTCTGTCTGCCTGTATACAGCCGATCATGAGGAAGCGTCGGACCTACCAGATCCTCCAGCAACAGAGGTAGTTAATTCGGCGATTGTTCTCTTCGCCACTGCTCTTCCTCTCCAGAGCCCGAGAATCCAGGAAGGGGTACTTGAGCAATTAGCCACTTTTCTTTCGTCAACGAGTGTACAGAGAGATCCTGGACGGAGAGCAGCTGTTACTGTCAATGCTGCTATGGCACTCCAAGGACTACTGAAGGTCGCTGTCAACGAGACCGTCGCTGAAAAAGGAGATCTCAGACAACCCACGGTGGAAAGGACGATCGAGGAAATACTGAGAGTTCGTGAGATCAATTTGAACAGTCTAAGATGAGAACTAACGAACGCCAGGGATTGGTGATGGATTCTGACCGTACTATTAGATCTATTTCCTATGAAGCCTTGGCAAAGCTCTGCGACAATTCTGGAAATACCTTTACAACAAATGAAGTTAACGGTCTGATCGACACAATTGTCTCTAACAGAGATCCCAATGCTCGTGCCGGATGCGCAATGGCTCTTGGGTCTATCCATTCCCAAGTAGGTGGAATGGCAGCTGGCTTCCACTTGAAGAAGATCCACGGGGTGTTGATGTCGCTTTGCGGCGATCCAAGCCCTATTGTTCATCACTCGGCAATCGAGGCCCTGTCACACATTGCTGACTCTGCAGGCCTGACCTTTTCTGGGCATGTATCGAGCACACTTGGCTTGTTGGCGCAGCTGTGGACATGCGACAGCCACAACGAAGAAAGCGCCTCAACAGCGACGTCAAATGTTGAGTTTGAACAGCCTACAGCAGTTGTAATTGCACATTGCATCGACTCATTGGTCAACGTCCTCGGCCCGGATCTGCAGGACATGGGCAAGGTAAGAGAGCTCATGCTCATACTTATGAAGCAATTCGCAATTGACGAAGTTGCAATGGTGCAAGCGGAGTGTTTGCGAGCATGGGAGCACATGAATCTGTACGATTCGGCTCACGTTGACTTAGTATCTTATGTGCATCGCCTGCATAGCAATCTAGAATCACCTAACGCCATGATCCGTGACATTGCTGTCGACGGTCTCTATAACCTAATGCGACGGGATGCAGAACAGATACTCGCGGTATCTAATGAAGGCCTTGAGGATCAAATCTGGCTGACCCTGAATGAAAACCCTGGCCATGATGGTGTTCGAAATCTTATCCAATCTTGGCTCGGACAATCGTGCTTGACGGAAGCTGATAAATGGGTCTCGCGCTGCCATCACGTATTTACTATGAGCGCTGCAAAGCAGGTTGAAATTGCACCACAGCCAGAGGCAAAGCCTTCCACCCAACCAGACTTGCAGGACGAAGAGGTTGCTGGGTTTGCCGCTAGCGATGGGAAAGATCAAAACTCACCCGCCGTACCAGGAGCGACTCAGGAGCTTCTACGATGGCAAACAAGAGCTTTTGCCCTGCAGTGTTTAAGTGATTTGACCGCCATCATCGGTAAAGATATGGAATTGGACCCGGAGTCTCCAGCGGGCCACGTCTTGCAGAATAAGATCGCAGATGTGATCCGATTGGCATTTCTTGCGTCAACAGCATCTATAGTGGAATTACAAGTCTCTGGCCTACGGCTCATTGATCAAGTCTTGCGGGTAAGACCTCTATTTGATCTTCTTCAATCCGATTCAATTGGCTTATTGGAAAACAGATCTTTGGTTCTATGCCAGACCCGGACTTCTCGGAAGCTCTTTTACTCGAACAGTATCAAGCTCAGGTCAGCTCGGCACTGACGCCTGCGTTCGGTGCTGACTCGTCTCCCGATCTCGCCGCTGCAGCGGTGGATGTCTGTGCTACTTTCATCGCTGCAGGCCTGGTCACTGATGTCGACCGTATGGGTAGAATCCTCAAGCTTCTAGTGACAGCGTTGGAAAGTTTCACGGGTAAATATTAGCACCTTAATGTTGATATTATGCTGATGGCAATTGTAGATGAAGCTCAAGACTCAGCTATTGGCGATCTACGTGGCCTCAGTCCTAACGCACAGACCATGGTCCGAATGGCAGTCTTGTCGGCCTGGGCTGAGTTGCAAGTCGCGAGTACGGAACAGCAATATCTTGTGAAAGTCATGAAGCCACACGTAGCCAAGCTGACTCCACTGTGGCTTTCTTCACTACAAGAATTTGCACGCTTGAGGTTTGAGCCTGATATTTCCAATAGTACCGGTCCAGCAAGATCGGACGAGGGCCTGGACGTGGTGTATGCTGCTTTCAATAGGCAGACCCTATTGAAGGTGAGTCGACATTCCATTGATTTTGACATACACGCGCTTACTTGCTGGACAGTTCTACCAAGATTCATGGTTGAAGCTGGTCGATGCCATTGCGAGTCTAATCGACCAGGACAGTGACTTTGTGTTTGACGCGTTGGACGGTAAGTCGAACACTAACGAGCCAAAACTGGACGACTTCGGTACGGACCGTCATGATATCAATTATCGCGATGAGCCTGCTGCCTTCTTCTTCGTACTCTTCGGCATCGTCATCGAGGCATTAACTACGAGACCCAGTAATGATGCACCTAATTCCGAAGCTCAGACCCTCGAAGTTCTTTCTGCGCTTAAACGAATACTTCGGCCGTCAGTCTCTGGCAACGCCGTATTCCAAGAAGCGGTGTTTGCAGAAACTACCGAGCTTTTCGACCGACTGGCGCTTACAGAAGGCCTTGATGTCCAGATCGTTATCGTGGACATAGCAAGAAATCTGTGCCTAAGCCACCCATCGGCGAGAGAGGAAGGTGACAATGCAGACCATCTCTCTGATGACATTGAGCAATTGTTCGAGCTTACACGAATCATTGTGCTGGTATTAGCTGGCGTCCTTCCAAACCTCGCAGAGCAAAACCCCTCCGCTCGACAGCAACTTCCTGACGAAGCTGTTCACCTAATCCAAAATTCCTTAGAAGCTCTCGTAGACGCATCAGATATTTTCCCTTCCATAATCAAAGCCGACCTCCACGCCAGCACCCTCCACATCTTTGCCACCATCCTCAGCACTGGCGCCTGCCAAGCCAATGTCGTCCCCCAAGCCTTCCCAGTCTTCAAACGCTTCCTCCAGAGCCTCAACTCTCCAAGCTCAACATCAACCTCCTCACAATCAACCACAACCCACGACCTTGTCCGCGGCTGCCTCCACCGCTTCCTCTCCATTCTCTCCCACGCCCAACGCAGAGAATCCGAGTCCGCTCTCCCCTGCGCCAAAAACACCCTCTTAGCATGCACCATCCTCCTCACCACCGCCTCCCGCTCTCTCGTCCCAAACGACCCCCTCATCACCCGCGCTCTCGACTCCATGCTCGACTGCCTGCAAGATCTCGGCCTCGCAAAAGTAGTCGCCAGTTGTCTTCGCTCCCTACTAATGCTATCTCCTAAAAACGAAACAGACGAAGCCATCGCCCGCTACCTGCTCCCGCATCTCCTCCGCTTCACAGCAGACACCTCCCTCCCTGACCCCGAGAACGCTCGATCCCTCACCGCCCACGCAGTCACTTCCTTCGTCACTACGACCTCAGCCCAGCCCGCGGCGGCTGCGGCTATGTCCTTCGTTATGCCTATGCTACTAACTCGCGCTTCAGCGGAAGGGAAGACTGTATATGCGGAAACTGCAACGAGATTATTGGAGCTTGCCGGGGAAAATCTGATGCCGGTGTTTAGGGGCGTAGTGGCGCAGATGACGAAGGAGCAGAAGGCGTTTATGGAGACGGTGATTAGAGAGGGGGGAGGGGTGGGGAGGGGGGAGGCGGGGAGGAGGGTTAGCAGGGAGGGGAAGGAGGAGCCGAGTATTGCGCTGAAATTGAATTTTGGTGGTGGGTAGGTATGCTGTTTGGGCGACTGTGTTGTTTTATTCACTTGTTCGTCGGACTTTCTGGGGAGGCATAGCCTGGAGCGTCGTGTTCATGGTTTTTGTTCCTTTCGAGTACAAATTCTGATGCAGTATCATGCCAGAGTAACAATATTTCTATTTATCTATCTATGCTCAATGTAACAACATGAGCAGGATCCGGTTGAACGAATGGGGTATAATAAGCTCCAAAAGCAATAAATCAATATGTGCAATCGTGAATGCCCCCGTTCCCCTACCCTAAAGAAACATATCCCACATTCTCCGCCTTCTCACTCCCCACACCGGCATCCTTCCCCCCCTCTCCCCCCGCCTGCGTTCCCATATCCCGGCTCTGCACCGTATAACTCACCCCCCCACTTCCACCACTACTCGTCGAGCTCCCCCTGCTCTTACCCATCTCCGCCCTCCTCTGCTCCATCTCCTGCTCATGAATCTTCCAACTCCCATACCGCAAACTCCCCAGTATCAAAAGCGCCATCGTCGCAATCGCCATCGCCGCCCGCCTCGTCAACACCCATCTCAACCCTTCCACCTCACTTTTACTATCACTATTCAGCGCCACAGAAATTTTATAATTGAGTTCCGAGATTTCGGAATCGCGGGATTGTTGCTGCATGCGGACGGCCATGCGGCGGTCGTTGAGCATTCCTTTTAAGTCGTCTTTGAGGGCTTGGGTTTCTTGCGTGGTGCGTTGGGAGAGGATGTCGGTGGTGTGTTGGAGGTGGGTGAGGAGGGTGTGGGTTTTGGTGGAGGAGGATTTGCGGGTGTTGAGGATTTCGGTGCGGAGTTCGGAACAGGCGGCGCGGAAGAGGTATGTTTCCTGTTATTATCATTGTTAGTGTTATATGGGTGAGTATGGGGTTGTGTAGGGAGGGGGTTGATTTTGGTGAGGAGAGGAGGATGGCGGCGTACGTTCTCGACGTCTGATTTGGAAACTAAGCCTTCTTTCGCGACATCGAGGTTTAGGGCTAGGAGACCGCGAATTGCTTTCATGATTGTGACGCTTTGGTCTTCGGAGAAGCCGCCGCCTTCGAGGTCTTTTACTAGGCTGAATGTATCGAAATGATGAACGTAGGGCGGTGCTTGAAGATGAGGCGCTTTGTGATCTTCGGCCTTCTCTTCAGTCGGTGGGCCCATTTGGAGAACGGTCTCTAATGGTTTGGTTCTGCGCGCAGTCTCGGCATCCTCTGCAGCTTGTGCAGCATCTTTTGGGGTCGACTCCGAGGCATCGAGCTCTGTTGCACGTTTGGACGGATCCCGCAATGAGGCATCTATCTCTCCATCCCGACTTTTATCGCCTTCGTCATTAGGCTCTGAGGCTGTCTTGTCCGGTTCTTTCTTTTCCGGATCTTTCTTTGGTGGGGATGTTATTTGCTTTTTCTCTTCCTGCTTGTTCGGAGTGTTCACTTCTTTTTCGATAGCACCTGCGAGAGATTTATCATTCGGGGGTTTCTCTGGCATTGGGGTGCCTGGGGGAGGCGGCTGAGGCTCTGCTGCAGTGCCATATCGCTGGGGATAGGCCTCCTGTGTGTGTGGACTGGTGGTGCTGAATGCGGCTTTTGAGATATGATTGGGCCGGCCGCGCAATGGCTGCGAGACCAGTCCTGCATTATGTACCCGTAACGACTTAAAGAGATGAGGGTACAAAAAGGTGAGACGCGGTATTGACATGTTTGCGTATCGTGGCAGCAAAGTGAATTGGTTTGGGAAATGTTGCTCGGGTTAGCGGGGTCTGTTCGGCACGAGCCACTAGCCGCCGCCACTAACAAAAGTTTGCCGTCATACAGAGTATTCGTTTTCTCAATTGTGAATATCTCTCCCAGTCCAATTGGTATGCTTCCGGGCACAACGGGTGTGTATTCTGTATGATTTTTAACCCTGCTACCTCGAGGACACCAGAAATTTCTTCATCCCAATCTTTGATCGTTAGATCCCAACTTCGGGGATAAGTTTTTCTAGATGACAAGGACATTGTACTCTACTTTTTTGATTGTCTGATTATTGCAGGTGTATTGACATTATTAATAGAGCATTTCAGCTCAAACATGCCAAGTGACCTATTGTTCTTCAGAACACACAACGCCTAGAAGCTCAACAAGTGACTATCTCAAGCCAGCCCTCATATAGCCGTTCATCAACTCTATGTGCGTCCTGCAGTCTACTTTCTGTGGTTGGCTCACATCTATCCCTTTTGCATCTTGAGTATGTGGACGTGGAACACGACTCGCAATTCTCATAGGTCTTTTGCTCTGGAGTATTCGAATCCTCGCGCCGTGACCCTCATTGGATAAGGAGGATCATCAGTGTGAGAACTCCAATATTGACGACAGTAGCGCCGATGCCAATGCGAGTTCTGGCTCTTACGCTGGGACTGGGGCCTCACTTTATATCGCTGTCTATTGTAACTGTCATTGTCGGCTAAATTTGTATATACCAGATCCTGCTGGGAGCACTCGATAACTGCGCTCCTTGACTTGAATTATGTCTCGGCCTGGAAAACCGGGGCTCCTAGATAGGTCCTTGTCGAATGCATTGGCGAAGCAATTGAGATATCTTTCAATTGCGCTGGATATGCCAGGAGCAGAAACAGGTGACTCGCTAGCACTAAAATAGACAGCCTGGACTTCTCACAGCTCGACTTTGAGAGGCGAACGAATTGGAAATGATAGAGACCGTAACGGCGCCCTCAATGCATGATGACACCGCGCTATGCAATACCCCTTTACCATTTTCACTACTATAACCACTCAAGCCTGCCCCCTCGCCCATTTCTCAATCGCCCCCCGTCCAAAAGTCCCCCTCGATACCTCACCCCTCCGTACCTGCTCCGCGTCCTCACTTTGCTCAACCGCCGGTATCTCATCCCTCGCACCCTCTTCAATCTCCACCCTCGCTTGCTCCAATCTCCTCCTCCTCCTTTCCAGCCTCTCTGCCTTCAGCTGTTCAGCCATCTCATTTAATTCTTCCCTCTCAAATGGAATTCTGTGTGTCGTTTCGGGCGCAGGCCAGAAATCGGGGACTGAGAAACGGGATTCGAGGTTGGTGCCGAAATAGTACATCCAGCCGATGGGGAACATGATGTACATGCCGAACTTTGGAGCTTTAGCTGGGGATCGCTAGAGGTTGGGGAAGCTGACGGGTGGGTTAGGTGTACCTTGAATATTTCCAGATTCGTTCCCCCACTTAGATGGGTTGGCCGTGTTGGGGGAAGTCTCAAATGAGAGGACCTCGCAGCCAGGCATAATCGTTGGAATATTATGGATGCCATTGCCTGATAATGGAATAATGTCTTGTCGCGCAAGACGAAGCATCGAGCACACTTAGGGCTTATGTCTGTTGATGCCCTAATCACCTTTTACCGAGGTCCAGAGCTTCTCCGATGTCAGCAGTTGATGAACCTCAGCAATACTTTCCCCGCCCGTCAGGCAGGTCCTCGACGTAGTTTTTTACATTCTATTGATAAAAAGTCAATCGTATCCTCTCTTGAGCATCTGTCTTTGCAAATTTGATCTGAATTCATTCACCAATCTGTATCTATTGCATATAGATATTGCAACGTTTTTTGCCCACCAACGGCAGAGAGAAAAGACGAAATGTCTACTCCAGAAGAACAAATCACCCTATCCACTCAGGGCAAGATTGCAATCATCACCCTCAACCTCCCACACAAGCTCAATGCCCTCACGCAAGATCTCTACTACCTCCTCTCCTGTCGCATGCGCGAGGTAGCCAAGCGTGAAGACATCTACATCACCATCCTCACAGGCAAAGGCCGCTACTTCTCCGCGTAAGCCCCCCCACCCCTCCTTCACCAAATCCTCAATCCCAACCAACTCCCCCTACTAACCCCCCTCCCTAGCGGCGCCGACGTAACAATCTCCCGCTCCCTCCCCCCCACCACCAACATCCGCCGCAACACCCTCCAAAACTTCGTCTCCAACAACCTCGAAATCACAAACGCCTTCTACACCCACCCCAAAATCCTCATCACGGCCCTCAACGGCCCTGCCATCGGCCTCTCCGCCGCTCTCATCTCCTTCTCAGACTTCATCTACGCAACCCCGCACGCCTTCCTCCTCACGCCCTTCACCTCTCTCGGGTTAGTAGCTGAAGGCGGCGCGAGCCGCGGATTCGTGCAGAGATTGGGGATTAGTAAGGCAAATGAGGCGCTGATTATGAGTAAGCGGATTACGAGCGAGGAGATGGTGCAGGTGGGGTTTATTAATAAGATTTTTGACGTTGGGGGGAAAGATGCAGCAGAGGGGAGGTTTTTGGAGATGGTTTTGGAGGAGGTGAGGGAGAGGTTGGGGGAGCATTTGAATGCGGAGAGTTTGGTGAGGGTGAAGGCAATTATAAGGAAGCCGGAGAGGGAGATGATGGATGGGCAGACGGTGGCGGAGGTGATGGGGGGGTTGGAGAGGTTTGCGGAGGGGGTGCCGCAGGAGGAGTTTAGGAAGGTGGCGAGTGGGGAGAAGAGGCATAAGCTTTGAGGGGGTAGAGGGATTTGAGTTATGAGAGCGAGATGTGGTTGGATGTGTGTGATGAAACATGGTTGGGTCCACGACGCAGCGTTTCCGTTTTGAGTGACCATCCTGCAACGCAAAATGTCAATATAGATGGATTATAGCGCGAGGAAACTGGGGATCAGTTCGGCGAGAATGCTCTATTGAACCTCATCATTCCTGTATCTGGCTTTGCTTAAGGGGTCTGAACCTCCAAAAGGGATATCCTAACTTTCTCTGAAGCACGAAAAGATCCTTCCTCACAGACTTGTCAAGCACTAGACGCTGTTTCTTCTGCAATTCCTCTTGAAGTCTTGGAGATCGCATGCAATAGGCCCCACAACAGTAGGGGATGCAGAATATTGACCCTCTATGCACGCCTCCGGCCTATCGCTCACCAACAAGCGATCCCATTGGGATTAAACCCAAATGTAACGACTCTTTTCCTGGCTGGACCCAGAAATCTCCTCCCTCACGCCAGTACTTTTACATCCGCCAACCCCCTCGCAAGATCCCCACCACCCTTCCCTCCCACAGCTCCCAAGATCAACCATCATCTCCCATTCTCTTCCCCCACATCACCGTCCCCTCTCCCTCTCCCTCCTCCCCTCCCTCCCCTCCCCCTCCCCCTCCCCCTCCCTCAACCTCTCCTCCTGCTTCTTCCAATGCCCCCCCTCCTCATAATCCTGCCTAATCCCCAACGCCTTCCTCAGCTTCTCGCTCTCCACAATCTTTGCTTCAGCAAGCCTATGCACTTCATGCGGTTTGAATTGGCCTTTATGTGCGTCGGTGGAGGGGGAGAGGGGGGAAGATGTGGATGTGGAGGTAAGTTTTTGCCGGAGTGTGGTGGTTTGGAGTTCGATTTCTGATTCGGAGACGCTGTGGGGGTGGGGGAGGGGTGTTAGTTGGAGGTGAGGGAGAAGGGGAGGGAAGGGAGGGAGGGAGGGAGGGAGTGGTTAAGTATGTGGATTGGGGAAGAGGGGGAACGTACCCTTCCTCTTCGAGTTTGTCTTGCAGGTCGAATACCTTGACTTCTATTTCTCTTAAGCGATCGTGGTTTAGGATGTCTTTATCGGGTTTTCGTTGTCGATGCTTTAGGCTATCATAATCTTTTGGGTATGGGGCGAAATTGTCGCGGGGTTTTAGGTGGGAGAGGTTGCGCTGGACGTAGCCGGATGTTCCTGAGCCACGAGGGGTTGTGAGACCGACGTTGGATGACATGATAGTGAGGATATGTAGGAAAGGTAGTGGGAAATATATGAAGCTTCACTTTAAAGATGCGGAAAGTGAAGCACTCTAAGGCTCGAGATGGTCCCTGGAGGTCTTGGCGCTGTCATTGCGGGAGATCGGCAGAGCTTAATCTTTGCCGTTATGCGAGTCATTGCAACGGTGATGCTCTTCACTTCTCTCCAAACATCAATACAATACTTTTAATCTCTTCGCACTTCGCTTACACAATTTGATTCTAAGATGCCTATCGCACATGCAGACCTGGTTGCCCGATCTCCCTCGTCAGATGTACCTCCAAGACTCCCCTTTCCGCCAGTAACTAAATCACACATTCTCAACTGCTCATACCACTCATGGTATCCCAAGTACGTCCCTGGCATGAACATAGCAAAACCTACACTAACCGTAGAGCAGATATCGATCTATAACCCCCAAAGCCCGCCTCACTCCCCTCAACCACGAATTCCTTTCCTATCTCCGCGCTGACGGCATCAGACTGCCACCAGAAGATCCATCCCAAAACAATTCAATCTCAAACTCTTCTGGCTCAGATTCCGACGATGAAGAACCGCCAGACCCTTCCATTACCTGGCGTGACATCCACGCAAAGATAAAGTCCACCATAGCCGAGCTCGATGGCGCTGTAATGCCCAAATTAAACTGGTCGGCACCGAAAGACGCCACCTGGATAGCAGCAACGAACAGCATGGAATGTCGCACCCCCAACGACATCTACCTCCTCTTGAAAAGCTCGGACTTCATAACCCACGACTTAGAGCAGGTCTTCCACGACTGCGAAGACGATGATAGCTCCGACACCAGCGAAACATCGTCCCAATCAACCAGCTTAGAAGAAGAACCCCCAGAAGACCACGACCACGAACTCTCCAAAATACCCTATCACCTCATCCTCCGCAAGACCGTCCCAAACTGGAACCCTGCCCTCGAATTCCGTTGCTTCGTGCGCTCCCGGCACCTCCTCTGCATCTGTCAACGGGACTTAAACTACTACTCTTTCCTCCCGCCCCTGATCCCCAAGCTGCGTTCTGCCATCCAAGCCTTCTTCAATAAGAATTTACAAAATACATTTTCGGATGAGAATTTTGTCTTTGACGTTTATATCCCAGGCCCGTATAAGAGGGTATGGTTGGTGGATATTAACCCCTGGGCACCGAGGACTGATCCCTTACTTTTTTCCTGGTTAGAGATATTGAATATGCGGGGTCGCGAACAAAGTAGTAGTGCGATAGAAGAGGGCGTTATCAGACTTTCATTGAATGGAAATGGTATCCTAAGCAACGGACTGAGCCCACAAACCGAAGACGAGCCGACGTCCTCATCAGAAGAAGAGGATAACATCGACCAAGAACAAATTTTCACGCCTGAATTCCGCCTCGTCAACCGTGACGACCCCGAAGCTTATAGTTTTAATACACCGCAGTATAGCGCGCATAAACTGCCTCGGGATGTGGTGGATGCTTCTGCGGAGGGGGAGGCGGTGTTGAGAGAGTTTATGGGGACGTGGAGGGAGATTGTTGCGAGGCAGGAACGGGAGGAGAGGGAGGAGGGGGAAGATGATGGGTAGGGTACATAGAAGAAGGAATGATGGATATATGATGTACGAAGTTTTGGATCGATAATGTGAAAGAGAAACATGATTTATGCATGTAAGATATATACGACGAACGAAACCCATCACTAAACCACCGTACCAATTCCGCAGTACACATAGGAACTCATACTATATAAACCGACACGAAACGATAAACATCCATCTCACCCAACAACCCTCTCAACCCCCCACTCCCTCCTCCCATCCCTCCTCTGCACCACCCTCATTGCCGGCAACGGCCACCCAGCACTCCCCTTCTCCCCCACCAACTCCGGCACCACCCAGCATTCCCCCCTCCTCTTCCCATCCTCTCCAATCCTCTCTTCCACCATCTTCCCAATCGGCTTGCCATAGCGCAAAAGCGGTGTTCCCTTTGCCAAGCCCAGGATCTGTTTCGCAGTTACAGCTGTGAGGGCGTGCATGCGCGTTTTTGGTTTTTTAGTTTCATTTGATTCGTTGGTGCTGATAGTGGAGGGAGCGGCGCGCTGGAGGTGGGAGTAGATTATGTATGTGGGGAGGTCTTTGACGGGGGTGTGGGAGAGGAGGGAGGAGGGGTGGATGAATACGGCGACATCTGTGAGGTCGGGGGTGGAGGAGGTTGTTCGGTTTTGGTTGATGGGGAAGAGGGGGAGGTAGGGGACGTCGATTGCGCGTTTGGGGGTGCGAGGGAGGGTGGGGGGATTGGGGTGGAGGGAGTGGTGGATGGCGATTTGGTCTATGAAAGCTGCGGCGGTGAATTGTTGGAGGGCTGAGATTTGGGTTTTGGATGGGGAGGGGAGGCTGAGGTGGTGGGGATTGGGGAGGAGGGAGGGAGTGTTGTTGTGGATGAGGGAGGAGAGTTGGCTGCGGAGTAGGGTGGCTTCGTCGAGAGCTTTGGGATGGAGGAACATTTCGTCGCAGAAAGTGGGTTTGGATGGAGCGTGGGCGTAGGCGCAGAGGGCTGTGAGGAGTTTTAGAGCGTCGGAGGTAGAGGAATGCCGGCTGAAGAGATGGTGGGCGTGGTTGTAGGCGGATTTGAGCTTAGTGCGGGATTCGTCGGCGAGGCGGTCTGCAGTGGTGTAAATTTCAGGTTTGGGAGGTGCAGAGAGATCGAGTTGGTTCTCCGGGATGGAAATGCTGGGAGTTGCTAGAGCGGCGACGAGGGCGACTGTGTAGGGCATGCAGTCATGTTGGTGGCCGATTGTGAGCATTTTCGAGAACCGGGGCGAGAGAGGATAGTTCGATAATTCTCGGCCAACATCAGTGATTTTACCTTCGTGTGAGATGGCACCCAGATAACTCAGTAGCTTTTCAGCTTGCGCAAGGCTTCGACGATCTGGAGGCGTTGGAAAGGGGAAGTTCACCACATGCTGCAAATCCATGCTTTTTAGCTGCAGCACAACGCCCTCGACAGGCATCCGCAGGATTTCGGGCTCCACATGCTCCTCGAAATCTCGCTCATAGACAGCTGATGAGTACAACCTGTAGCAATGTCCTGGTCCTGTGCGCCCAGCACGTCCAGCACGTTGACTTGCGCTTGCTTTGCTTATCCAACCTATGTCAAAGCTTTGGACGCCAGTGAGCCGATCGTACTTCCTTTCTTTTCCCCGTCCTGTATCAAAGACATATCGTATGCCTGGTATTGTTAGACTGGTCTCGGCGACATTGGTGGCCAACACAATTAGCCTTGTATTCTCAGGTGGCGGCTCAAACACTCGTAATTGATCTTTTGTCTGCAGCTGCGAATACAGCGGAAGCACTCGAATCCTAGAAGATGCTAGTGCTGGGTCTTCCACATCGAATTCTTGATCATCTTCCAGGAAGATATCGTCTTCTTCCTCGTCAACCTCTCCTACATCATCGTATTGGGAATCTCCAGTCCCGAGTTCTAAATCCTCCGTCTCCAAAGGTGCGTCACTAGCTGTGAGCCTGACCTTATGACCAGCTGTCTGAGAGGCTTCAGTGTTTGAGAAAGCTTCTTTGAGCCGCTTGACTAACGCGGTAATTTCATTCTGCCCCGTCAGGAAAACCAGCATGCCCCCAGGAGGAAGTTTCTTGTGACCCCTACAAACCTTATGAAACGCTTCGTCAACATAGTCTCTTTGAGTCTTTCGTGCAAAGTGTATTGTGACGGGGTATTGGCGACCTTCAACTTGTATCATAGGTGGTGTACCGCTGCGGAAAAGGTTTGAATTCTCCAAGAAGTCGGAAATTCTTAGAGTTGCAGACATTATTACAAGCTTCAAAGGCCTGATTTGGGTATCTTCCTTGCTCATGGAAGCACGTAGGTCGACGATCCTACTCACCATACCAATTAATATATCAGTGTTGGCACTTCGCTCATGTGCTTCATCAACAATGATGACTGAGTATTTTAGCAATGCAAAGTCATTCGCGATCTCCCTGATTAGAATGCCATCCGTCATGAATTTGATGGAAGTCTTGCTGCTGACTGAGCTGTCAAATCGGATCTGGTAGGCTACCTTTGCCTTGGCACTACCCAATTCGTCACAAACTCTATTTGCCATACTAACAGCTGCGACTCTTCGAGGTTGTGTGATACCGATCATCCCTGGGTTAGAGCTGCTTGGATTGCCGAAACCTGCCTCGTACAGAAATTGGGGCACCTGGGTAGTCTTTCCACTCCCAGTGGCTCCCCAAATGACAACGACAGGATGATTGTAGATCGCTTCCATGATCTTCTGCTCTTCTGCAACGACGGGCAGGCCCAAACGTGTTGCTTGGATCTCCGGTGAGCGAGCCACCTCTACGCTGAAGGCCTTTCGCTCCTGAGTATCACTATTGATCTTTAGCTCTAGAGGGAGCGGGTCTTGCTCTGGTGCTCTGGGCTTCGGAGCTTCTGATTTAGCTACGCCTAGATTTGACTCGAAGTTTCTCTCCCTCAACGCAGATTCAGCAGAAGCAGTAAAACCTAGAGCCTCGTTGACTTGGTGCGTAGCCCAAGCCTTGAAAGCCGACGACCTTTCTTTACGTTTTTCACGCTCTTCAAAGTCAACGTCCTCGTCATCCAAGGAACCATCAGAGTCTTCTTGCACTTGGGAAGTGTCAGACTCATGGCTAACATCGGACTCCGAATCAGACTGCGTCCGTGTCGAAGAGGTGGGAGATGGTGAAAGGCGCAGGGACTGGTCTGAAGCCACATCTGAGCTGAAGCCTTCGAAAGAATCGTCGCTGGCTTCTCCATGGAATACATGACTAACTTTCTTTAGACGCCGACGTTTTTTGATCATCGGTTGACAGTCATCGTTAGTATCTAATGGGCGTTTCAAGCCGCTTCCAAAAGCCGCCTTGCTCGAGTCATGGAGAACAGGATGAGAGATACCAGGTAGTGCGGTTTCATCAGATGAATCAGAGCGCTCACTCTCATAATCTTCATCTTTTTGCTCATCCAATGCTTCGCGCTTGAACTCAGAATTTTCCCGCTTTCGCGGCTTTAGAACTCCCAGGTTTCGAGAGCTACGTAATAGAGAAGTATCCACCTTCGTAAGCGCCAATTTTTTGATCAAGTCAAGGTTTTCTTCTTTCTTCAACTTTTTCTCCTGGCGAATGTGTTGGCTGAATCAATTCACTGAATGCACATACTATACATACAATATATTTATCAAGCCTTTTCTGCTTTTTGCTGGACATTTGAGGTTGTTGAGCACGCACAGCATCCTTCATCGCCTTCCTTCTGTCCTCCTTCCCCATGGAGGTGCTTGGTAGAATCTCCACAGCATTTGGGTCACTTGCGAGGTGATCATTTCTATTACCGTTGCCATTTTCTTCAAGTCTTTTCCTTACTTTATGCTTGCGCTCTCTCGGGACGAATTTGGGCATCTGGTGAATTTAAACTAGGACAAGCAGATTTGCTAGCATATTTTTCTGAGGTTCTTTTGCCCCGCAGAATTTAGGATAATTAGTCGGGTCACACACGCTAGTCCGCAAAAATCTTCTCATATTTCAGTCGCACTTTTTCGCTTGGCTTTTCTAACACGTCACGTAGTTCTAAGACTCTGGAAGCCTTTTGGTCTACTCGTACGATTTCAAGTCCGAGTGTCGTTCTCTTACACTAAATTGGGGTGCTCTCAGAAAGAGCGAGTTGATTCATACGAGGGTTCCAAGACTTCACCACGTCAAAGTCGCGGTTATTCTATTGGCCGTTATGCCTGTTCCGATTGCTACAGACTTCAGTCAAACTCCCCGCATACAAGCCACATACCCTGCTATCAATAAGCAGTCAGCTGGCATGATTGATGGCGTCTTTACCGATGTAACTTCAACAACGTTCTCTGACAAGATTATGGTTACAGTCATACAGAACGGACGGCTTGCTCAATGGGTATAGCTTTCAGCAGCTCTGGCACGATTTACAGCGCTAAAACCGTCCAGATCCACGTATCTCTGGACTCACCTAACCCTAGCTTTGCGGAACAGTATATACCTTCTAGTGACGAGGAAGGTTCTCTCCTACCAATAGCCCACTTAACCCCAAAGACACTGCTCGGAGGATCTACCTCGGAACGAGAGACCATCAACCAGCTATACGCTACACAAATTGCCAGTGCCATCGTAACTAGAAACCCGGAGGAGAAAAGGACAGTCGTAGTCGGACTTGGACTCAGGAATACTGAAGTCAAGCGTAACGTCTTCTACGATGTGATGGATTTGATACACCAGGTCTTATGAAGCCAGTGGCAGTCGTTCTGCATAGGCGAAGTGCGTCTCCATACGGGAGAGTCCCTGGAAACTGAATAATGCAGGAGTCCTGCGCACTCGTATATTGCTCCGTCAACCAAAACGCTACTATCCAGACACAGAAGCATCAGACCGTTCACAACGTGTGCTGCCGCAAAATCAATCAATCAATGGTGGTCCTTAGACTACCAATTCTTTTGTGGAGGACCGCGTCAGCCTCACCGCACTGCCCCTTCCGCCTCGCCTGCCGGGATACCAAGGCTCAGCAACTTTTTCCTAACTTAGCCTGAATGACTGAGAATCTTTCTGTATGATCCCTGAAATCCTTCGTTCCGGGACCTGTGTTTGGTAATCAACAGGTAGCACCATGATTTCATTGATAGGACTGCTCTGATATCAGCCGCTCGGGCGACTTCTGGGAATGTACAGCTCTCCGTAATATCCCCATCTGGCCGCATAACCGAGATAATGAACGTCCAATCACCTGGGATTTTCATGGACCAATTGATCCTGGAGCGTCCCGGCGGAATATTCATTCTGACCTTGCAGGAATGATTCGTAGTGAAAAGATTATGCTTGATTGGCAGTAGAAGGATACACACAACACGCAAGGCTAGCTCTATATGAGGGAGCGATCGATCTGGCGGGAAGTGCATCTTGACTGAGTGAAGTTTTTTTTTTGATGGATGGGATCCCTGGATTGAATATTTGTCTAACGATATCCTCGGATTGCGAACTCCAACAATTTATGAAACGTTTGGAAGCACAATTTCACTCATAAATAAAATATGTAATAATTGTGCTGGATCTCAATTGGACAGCGCTTGGTGCACAACCTTGACTTCATGCTGTGGATGACCACCGCAATTCCAGCGCAGCAACAGGGCTTGGTGCAGGTTTCTATTCCAGAATGAAAATAATAAGTGGTTGAGCATCTCCCATTTCACACAGGTCGTCACAGCCTGGCGGCAACGCAGGGATCCGAAGCCTAAGACCGGACCCTTGTAAATTCCGCTTTTGTTTGCGTGCGTTTCAGGTACGCACTTCACTTACCGCTCACTGGCAGCCTAATCTCTGCCTAATGTCTATGATCTCCCTCACTTTCTCTTGCTTCCACTCACATCTCAACCCTGCTGCTGGTAGAAAAGCATCTCCATAGCTTGATAGCGATGGCAGACCTCTGCGCCACTAGCAAACTCGCTGATCCAACGCTGTTAGAAGCCATCGACAAATTGTTTGAGCTGAACATAGGCGAATATGTGGCACTTCCGCAGGTAAAGCACAGCATCACCAACATCCCATAGCAAGACTGACGGCTATACAGCTCCTCGTTGTGGGGGACCAGTCTAGGTAAGCATGCCTATGCTCTGGTCACCAGTGCAACACTGACAAGCTCTATAGTGGAAAGAGCTCCGTACTCGAGGGTCTGACTGGAATTCCGTACCCTCGAGCTAGTACTTTGTGCACCCGGTTTGCGACACAAATCACATTCAGACGATCACCAGCGCAGAGAACTTCGGTCTCTGTCATCCCTGCTGCCAACGCCGAGCCTGAGTACGCGGAAAAACTCCGCAAATGGAAGAAAGACGACCTCAAGGACTTTAATAGTGAGGTTTTCGGGCGGATTCTGCGTGAGGTAAAGGATCACTCTTGAGTCCCTCGCCAACTTGCTCCTGACTAGCTTGATTCGGAAGGCTGACGTAGATGAGGTCTTTAGGTCTACGACCTTATGGGTCTTGCAGAGGCTGAGAGTTCCGGCGTTGGTGGAACTCAGAAGAGCTTCGCGGATGATGTCCTCAGGATAGAAATTTGCGGTCCAGAGCAACAACACCTGAGCGTCATCGATGTCCCGGGAATCTTCAGGAAAACCACCCCTGGCGTCACAACCAAGGCAGACATGGCCATGGTTCGAAACATGGTGTCTTCGTATATGCAGAATCCTAGATCAGCAATGCTTGCAGTAATCCCAGCCAATGTCGATATTGGCACTCAAGAAATACTAGACATGGCAGAGCAATGGGATCCTAACGGTGAGCGTACTTTGGGCGTGTTGACTAAGCCAGATTTGGTCGACGAGGGTGCTGAAGTGGCGATCATGGACATTATTGAGGGTAGGAGCCATGCACTGAACCTCGGCTGGTGCATAGTCCGCAATTCTGGCCAGCAGCAGTTGAAGGATTCTACTGCGGAGCGCCATGCCAGAGAGAAGTTGTTCTTCACGAGCGAAGCGCCTTGGAACAAGCTTCCCAAAGATCGGGTTGGAATTCCTGCACTGCACACTCGTCTTGTAAAGATTCTTAGTGAGCTGATACGACGTGAATTTCCCAATGTGAGTACGTTCTGGGCCACTTGCTCAGTTTTTGGCTAACAAATACTTCTTTGCAGGTGAGAGCGGACATAAATATGCGATTGAAAAAGTGCAAACAAGCCATTGACGGGTTAGGACCCGACCGAGCAACTAAGGAACAGCAATACGACTATCTACTCGAGCTAGCAACACGATTTCAAGCTATAACAGCGCATGCTCTCAGGGCATACTACGGAGCTGACGAGGCGTTTGATAAATCGAAAGCTCTTAAACTGGCTACCCAGGTTGTGCACCGTAACGCTGTATTCTCAGATGATGTTCATCACAAAGGACACACGATGGACTTCAGCCAGCAGGCGGGCTTCATAGAGAAAGAAGGAACCAAGGGAGACTTTACCCCAGAGGAAGATTCAGACGCTGGGGACGATGAGGAAAACTGTTCTGACGTCCGGTATGAAGAGCATGATCGTGAGCTTGACGATCTCATGCATGACGATACCATGATTCCCAAACCCAAGGCATCTGGAATCAAAGAATGGCTTGCAGCTGTATACAAGACGTCTCAAGGGTTCGAGCTCGGGACGTTTGATCCGGCCTTGCTACCTATCGTTTGGAAAAAGCAGTCAAGAAATTGGGATACTCTGGCACTTGCATATATTGACGATATCATAGCGATAGTTCACCGCTTCACAGTGACGTTATTGTCAAAAATTTGCAAGGACGAGCGCATACGACGGGGACTGAGTGCAATCCTCCATGAGGAGCTGGCCAAGCGGTACAAAAAGGCCATTGACCACACCGATTATCTCCTAACGGTCGAGAGATCTGGTACGCCTTTGACAACGAACCACTACTTCGCTGACAATTTAGAGAAGTCGTGAGTTCAGATAGGGTCCATTCAATGTAAGCTCCGAGAGACTGACACCTTCACAGTAGAACGGCGCGGCTGAAAGCCCATTTGGAAAAGCACCAATACCAGACTTACCCAGATGACGTAACGGTGGTAAATGTTGACGCAGTCAATGTGAATATGTCAAATCTCAGCAACCTAGAGCACACGGTTTGCGATCTACACGACATCTTGAAGTCGTATTATAAGGTTGCTCGCAAACGCTTCGTGGACAATGTATGTATGCAAGCCGCCGATTTCCACCTTGTCACAGGGCCAGATACGCCAGTCAGAGTCTTCTCACCGAAGTTCGTCAGCAAGCTGTCCCCGGAGCAGCTTGAAACTATCGCTGGAGAGGACATATCCACGAAGAGGAAGCGCGCTGAGTTGGAACGTGAGATTAAGAGCTTAGAGAAGGCTAAGAAATTCTTGTGAAGTCAGCTTGGGTACACCAGATTGCTGTCATCCTTGAGATCAGATGCAAAGATGTTGAGGCAATGAGGATGTACGGTATGAAATTTCGGGGTGTTATGCGACTAGTAACCCCAAGGACGGAATGGTCTCATTCATTCGGTTATCCACCTGATAATCGCTTGATGTGATCACTTGTAAACATGGTCACTAGGGCTTGATTTAGATTCATTTGACCACGGAAGTGGCGAGTGTAATCGTCCTTCGAGGCCTTCCTGATGCCTTCACCCTCAATCCACGCACATGACCCCAGCAAGGACTGGACCTGCAATGACAGCCGTTGCGACAGCTCTTTTGTAGTACCGAAAGCCCGCAATCATGAGATCTTACTGCTGCTCGCTCGTAGAAATGGCTACTGCAGGCTTTGCACCCCCAACGGTACGTTGTAAATAATTGATCCATACGTGACTTTTATGGTAGGTGAGTTAAGAAGATAAAAAGCTCCCATTACCGGGTTGCCTCATGCTGTGAAGCTTCTTCGAATTCTCACGTATCATGGTCAGCCAGAGTTGTGCACCTGGTAATTGACATCAACTTCATTCCTAGCAGCAGCTATTCTGGTGGTGACAGCCCCTTTAACAGCATACCTGCCGTCTCTGCCCTCAATCCAAACATCCCAGTTGGGCTTCGAGTCATCTTGCCCTTTTCTCTTGAGACATATTTTCATATCTTCTTCGGCATACAGAGGTGCTAAATTACGATATTGTATGCTGCGAATCCATTCGCGCTTCCCATCATTCCTCTCATGGTTCTCTCCCAAAAGACAATGTTGCAGAAATTGAAGCATCAGCACTAGACTCAAAGGACCATGCACGAGCAGATTCCGATGCCCTTCAATCTCCCGACAGTATTGTTTATCAAGATGGATGGCATGTGCATTGAAGGTAAGGGCAGAGAATCGAAAAAGCAAGGTAGACGTGGGTACCAGGTGGTGGGAATAGTCAGGACGCTGTGGGGGTTTGAGAGCTTTATCAGACGTGTTGGTTGCATCCACAGGCGTTTTAGGCTGGTCACTACGCATGAAAACCAAGGTGCGTGTCTCCTTCAAAAGGCCTCCGGTCCAACGGCCAGTCTCGTCTCGCGATGCTCCAGCATTTTCGCCCGGGAATACGCTTCTTTGAATGCTGACGAAGATTTTCTGATTCTCTTCAAGACCCCGAACCTGAACATCGCTGATGCGCTCTACGCAATGGATTGGCGAGTTGTCTAATTTCCCACTCCTACCAAAGGTTATATCACCACCTGCCCACATTCGACGGGTAAAAAGACCTCCAGGAGATTGCATAGGGTCGGTCCCATCCGGTAGAAGCTCAGAGGATCTGGTGGGCGGTGGGAAGTGAACAAGGTGGTACCCATAAGGAAGAGTAGGTGGTCGTTTTACAAAATGATTGGGAAGAAAGTCGGCAAGAGTGGCATTGAGGAGCCGCGTAGGGATCATTGTAAGAACATCTGAGATCGGGCCAAGTCTGCGAGCGGTCATTTCTGCTTTGAGCTCGGACAGGTCGGAGGAGCGCCGTTTGAATATACAGCCATTGAGCGATAGGTAGGGGGTTGTAGGAGCGAATGAAGCAGCAGCTCGCTTAATCACTAAGGTGGAATGCATCTTGAACAACCAGAAAGTACAATTGACCCAGTAATAGCAGATGTATGGGCAAGTTTAACAGCTCTGGCGGATTTGGTAATAACATGCAGCGCAGGGCAAATGGCTTACATAAGCATCCCTAGAAGAGTTCACCTACCAACCGTACATACCTACCAACCGTACAGCCCTATAGGGCTGACAAGCAAATTTTTCCACTTTCTGCTATTCAGTTCCCTATCCTTTTTATATCACGACCACATTGACTTAAAACGTTATCATTATATATATATACACTCCTACGTCATCTATACATACCATGGCCTCAGTCCAGCCCCTATCTTCCCCCTCTTCATCCAATTCCGAAGCTCCAGAGATGCCAAAAAAAGATCGCATTAACCAAGCTCATCAAGTCTGGAAGGAAGCTCAAAATTCGACTTCAATGCGGAAGACCGCTGATCAACATGGAATCAGCGTTACTACACTACGTGACCGTATCAACGGTGCAATACCTGCTGCGGAATCCAACGCAAGGCTTCAACGATTGACTCCTGAGGAAGAAACTGCCATTGCGGGATATATTCATCGTCTTCAGGTCTGGGGGTGGCCCGGCTGTGTTGAGCATATAAAATCAATGGCTCAGGAACTTTATACGGCTAAGGGTGATACGAAAAAGCTTGGAATCAACTGGATATATAAGTTCCTCAAACGTCACCCGGATATTAAAACAAAATATATTCCTCCCTTGGACAAAGAGCGCGCTATCGCTTAAGACCCTGCCATTCTCACCGACTGGTTTGAACTCTATCAGCGGGTGAAGCAGCAATATAATGTTTCAGACCAAGACACCTACAACATGGACAAGAAGGGATTTATGCAAGGCGTCGTTGGAAAGTTCAAAGTCATGATTTCCAAGTACGAAAAGAAGGCATATATGACGCAATGTGGTAACAGGGAGTGGGTGTCTTTGATTGAATGCGTCTCAGTTGACGGTAGAATCCTGTCGCCGTACATCATCTTCAAAGCAGCAGTCCATCAGCGAGCATGGTTCAACGCTTATCCTGAAGCTCACATCGCCATCAGTCCAAATGGTTGGACTGATAATGAGATTGGGCTCCTTTGGCTTCAACACTTTGCGAAGGAATCAGCTATTGGACAGCAAGGCCAGTATCGCATGTTGATTCTTGATGGCCATGCTTCTCATCTCAGTACTGCTGCCATTGAGTTTAGTCTTGCTAGTAACATCATCCTTCTTTGCCTTCCTCCGCATACTACTCATATATTGCAGCCCCTTGACGTTGGTCTTTTCGCTCCGCTAGCATCTGCTTATAAGAAGAACATTCATAGTATCACACGACTCGGTGCCAGCTACGTCGTCGATAAAGTCGATTTTTTGGAGCAATATCAAAAGGCTAGGACGTCCGCTTTTACAATCCATAACATTAAAAGCGCTTGGGAGAAAACAGGCCTGGTCCCATACAAACCTCACCTAATTATTGACTGGTTCCCCGTCTCAAAAGCGCTTCCACCTAAAGCTCAAAGTGAGCAGTACAGCATCACGATTCGTCCTTCTACCCCGTCTGAGGGAACCCTCACCTACTCAGGCCCTAGCGGCTCTTCTTCAAGACTTCTAACACCTGCCACTACTCTACAAGTTCATCAGATGATGAAGAAAGCGCATGAGGAGGGAAACGTTGAAGAGGTCTTGAAAAAAGTGGGCAAAGCTGCAAGTCTTGCAATAGCAGAAGCCACTATTCAGAAACGTACTAATGTAGATCTTTTGGACTTAAATAGAAGAAAAGAGCGTAAAGCTCACCGTTCCAAAGGTCACTATACCAATGCTAGGGTCCTCAATAAAGAGGTCCTCAATGAGCGAAAAGCAGCCAATGATAAGCAACAAGGTATTAAGAATTTGAAGACGGAATGGAATTTTCTATGCGGAATCAGCCCTGACCTTTTCGACGATTCTGATACTAAGCAACAAGCTATTAAGGATTGGAATGCCGAGTGGAAATCCTTAGGATCTATCAGTCTACATCTATTTGACCAATCCCGCGCAGCTACTAAACGCTATCAAACCGCGATAGCCTCGCAGCCTGCTTTGATGCTTCTTCTACCACCACAAAAGCCATCCTCGCCGCAAAAACCATCCTCGCCGCAAAAACCATCCTCGCCGCAGAAGATGCTGTCTCGCGCGAAAAAATTCTACATAGAAAGACCGGAGCAGCCTCCGCTACAGGCTTCAAAGCTTATTGTCCGATTATTCGTCAGGGTTACTACGCAGGAGCTTAACCAGGGTCGCTGGGCGATAAAAGAAGGAGCAGGGGCATTGGGGGAGCGGGAAGTAGTGGATGGACTGGACCAGACAGGGGCAATGGGTAGAGGCAAGCGTGTCCGAAAACCTCGTAGAGCTGTATAGCTTATGCGGTTCTAAATCGTCTATATAATTGCATAGATTTGAAAGCTTTGAATAGCTTCAAAAGTAGAAAAAATGGCAATATATTGAAAAATTTGGCCGTCAGCCCTATAAGGCTGTACGGTTGGTAGGTGTGTACGGTTGGTAGGTGAACTCTTCTAGACCAGATGGCCGTTGCCGCCAAGGCGGCGCGGCATGTCTGGGGTTACTATCGTACTGAGGGTCTCACCACATACCTCATTGCAGCTTCTCCAATATGGCCGACGAGCTTCTCCAGCAAGCACAAGAGCTGTTAGAGGGCCAGATCGTATGTCTCCAATTGGTTTTACTTGTATTAGAAGCTCACTCTTCGCATAGGACTTCCAAGGCCAAAAGACGACCGAGCTCATATCTACCATCATCCTTGCGACCTCTGGTGTACGATTAGCCCTCGATGTGATGTCTCTTTGTATACCAAACTGACAAAAAATTTACGCAGCTTCTAGCATTCATAATTGGCTTTGTACAACAAAATATATATTACACGCTATGGGTGGGCCTCGGAGGTGCAGCAATAGCGTTCCTTGTCGTGGTTCCACCATACCCTTTCTACAATAGGGCACCGGAGAGATGGCTCCCAAAGAGGAGTGGAATAGCAGGATCTGGAATCGAGATTGATGGGAAAAGAATAAACTAGATCGAGTGGTTCTAGGATGAGGACACATGGAAAAATACCACAGGCGTTGCGCATAGCGGGTGTCTTCGTGCTTTAGGGGGTTTACTTGGTATCGTGACTTTCGTGGCATTCGTGGACCAGTTTATGCATAGCTATAAATGCTCATGGAGGCAGATCGCTTGCATCTCCAACGTCTAAACCCGAAGCTGCTTCATATGGCACGCTTCCTCTTCTCGCCCCTTGCTAACGCCTCTTGTATGCTCCGTAGAATGTCTCCATCGCCAGATTGGGAGTACCTTATCGTCCGTATTTTTGGAATTCCCAATCTCTGTTGTCAAGAGGGCAGACTTGCCGTGTCTTCAGCCAACGTGAGATACAATGGAAATGAAACGCATGCTGGAGGAAGTAGCTCCATTAGTATTGTGCACCAATGTTGACAGTGGTAATCTTACGTTACAAATACCCCACGCCACTGTGCATTCTTCACTTGTAGCTGAAGCTTGATTTGCTTGACATTCAATACCTAAGTGCCCTTGTTAGCGAATGAACCAACAAAGGTATTTGAATAAAGCATACAGAGATCCATGATATGGTTTCTGCAGATGGCACAGTTGTCCACGACAATGTCCCAAGCCCACAGGGCCACAGCGTTCCATTTCTTGACCTCAAAGCGTTTCCTGCCCTCTGGGCCAACCTCTGCTCCTCCAGACTTGGCAGATTTCCCAGCAGAAGCTTTAGACTTGGGTGGAGCTGATGGACCAGCATCCGGCATCTCCACGTCTGCCATGTTGAGTCTGGGCTTGAATACAAAGCCCCAATCTGTTATTGGTTGCGGCTATAGATAGCCCTCTCTCCGTCTCGAGCTGAGTGGGGGTGATGTGAGAGACCTTTGAAGAATGAGCCTTGAGTTCGAGGCTGTGAGAATTTATTTCTGGAGGAATGAGGAATGTTGGGAGACAGACTGTTGATGACCGAGCATATGTGTTGATAGTCCACTAGGTGCTATTGGTGAAGCTGTCTTACCTAGTATTACTCCTCAAGGTATGTACGTGTGGCGATGCACGAGGCGTTCACTTTGGCTGTCCATCCTAAGCGGGGCAAGCGCTCGCCAAGGCTACCATAGAACTACACACGGGCGCAGCACCACCCACCTCTCATACAAACCTTCTTCATCCCACTTCTCTCTCTTCACCATCGCCGTCATGAACAGAACACAAGAGTCTCGCACTCCTCACAGTCCCCCCAAGGGCTCGCATCAACGCTCGACACTACTCATGCGACCTCCAGATTCTCTACGGTCACCGCCGCAAGAATAGTGCTGACACCATCGGGTTTCACATCACGTTGCCCAACACTCAAAATCTCCAACTTTTGTGCAATAGCTCGCAGTTGAGCTTCCTAATAACTCGAAGCTCGGAGAGTTCTGCTCTCCTACCAGATCGACATACCCTACTCGTCTTGTTTCTCTTTGTTCGCTTCTAACATTTGTCTCAAACAAGGCTGCATATTTCTAAGCCATTACCATGTCTTCACAGACAGTAACACCCCAGAAACCTAATCGTCGCTCTCGACGCCAGCAACAAAAGAAGTCTGCTGGCTCCATCTCATCTCAAATGCCGTCTTCACAAGATGCAGAACTCTCGACAGACACAAATTCGGAGAAGCCGTTGGAGCAGCCAACCCGCATTCTTCGCCGCGGCGAATTGGAAACCTTACCGAGTCCCACCCCAGCTGTGAACCTACAATTGCCTCCACATACTCCTCCTCGGCCTAGATCCATGTATGAAGGCTCTAGCGTCAAGCAGCACACGAATAACGAATCGGCCCCCAACATGAGTCAGAATAGAAAGAAAAGTTCGAAGGCTCACGGCCGGAAGCAGTCTGGACCCGCGTCTCCAATGCCAGCGTCCAACAGTAACCATGCCTCCGCTTCTAGGAATCAATCCTTGACTCCAACCCGCGGTAATGAAACCCCTGTCAAGGCCTACGCCGGGCCTACCTTTCATGCTTCGCCAGCAGCATCCTCTCTACCAATTCCGAAGTTCTTCTCCAAATCCATGCCTAATGTAGATAAAACTAGTAGCCTAAAGTCTATGATGGATCAAGAGGCCCCGGAAACAGTATCGGAGAGCGAGGGTTCACCTTTTCTGGAGAACACACAGCCGATTCACGATCACCGGACGCGGGAAGCGTCCCCACTTGACATCTTCTTCCGTGCAGATGAGAAAGCAAAAGCCAAGGCTCGCCCACTCCAACAGTCAGCACTAAAGAGCTCTGATGGCCAAAAAATACTCAGTGCTTCGCCTTCTGGACTGCAAACGCCCAATCGGCATCATTCACGTCATCCGACTGATGGATCCGTTGGCGGAATGTTCCCCTTGGAAATGGATGGTGCAGTTCCAGAAATGGCGTCCAATTCCACAAGTTCTGGGAATGGGTCCCATCATTATGAGCCAGCCATTCACAACGCGTCGAGTATGGCTGAGCCTGACCATACAGAAGAGCAACGCAAAGCTAAAACTGCCGCACTTAAACAGTTGCTATATTCAACTAGACCTCCGCTTCCACACAACGGTTCTGCTGGTCAGCGCCCGCCGTCCTCCTGTTTGCGTCAAGAATTGACGATGCCGTCCTCACCCGGAGTTCCCAATCCCCCGCCGGTACCACCCTCACCAACTCCGTCTCGTGTACAGAATTCCCATATGTCTTCCCGAACACAGCATCATCCCTACGGCTATGTTTCTCCTTATTCCCAATTTACACCCTCCAAAGCTCAATCTCAAGGTTCTAATCCCACTCCAATTAACGACAATGGAATTAATAAATCACTGGAGGATGATCTGCGGCGCATCTTGAAGCTAGAGGCTCGTGGAGGCGATGGCGTTCCTCATGTTAGATCTTAGGGTACAGTTCCTCATGGACCTTCATGATTGCCGCGGTTTGGATTCTAAGTTGTGCTGCAAAACCAGGAGCGTCCGGCGTGCGTGCATTGTTTCTGTCATTTTCTTCAATTTTTCATAGTCTCTTGGGACGACTGTATGCATGATACGCGCTGCTAGTCTGCGAAGTGCGCACTCCATACCCCCGGCCGTTGTTTCTCATTTCACCGGTGCATATGGGATTTAGGGCCGAAGGTTTCGGGAGTTGCGGGTTTGACATTGTCATTTTTCTTCTCCACCTGCTACGGCTTGTGAAGATAATGATTATGTTGGTAAGAGGAGGTCTTAAGGACACTAAGGTGCATTGACTTCATTATGTTGTTATGGGGAGATGACAATCGACGGATTTCGGAGTTTGCAGGAGCTCGAATCTCCTTTATTCGATGGGTGGAGTTGAATTGCTTCTCGAAACGCACACCGACACGGTATTTCTGCCACTAGAAATTTCATACAACTGGTTCTAATGTCCGTTTCGATATCACCAAAGCCGCCTTTATGGAAGAGCTGCATTACCGCACATCTGCAGCATATAATTTCCTTTGTCATTTCTATGTTTATCAGTCGGAGATGATGGAGATATAAGGATGGAGAATGGCCAGAATCGACAATGGCATGGTCTTAGAGAGGGTCAAAGGTGGAAGGATAGAATCGGGTCTTATGTAATAAGCTTTGCCCCAGCAGGGACAGACGCCTTAGGTAGCCGACAGATCAACAAAATCTGCTACGTCTTGTGACCGTTCCTGTTGAGATAGTTCAAGACAGAGAATAAAAATTTGCGTTGATTTGAGACCTCCTCGGCACTGACCGAAAGGAATAGCAGGTACCTCAGAGTGCTTTCGTTACCCCGGGCTTGTTCCCATTGGCATCTGTCTGCATAAGGTTTAGCTCGTAGGTGGCTTGGCGTCATAGTGCTGTCGATGCGGGATACCTTAATGCAAAAGTTAACGGGTAGGAAAAAAGGCTCATATAAACATTGACTGTCCCCCACCACATCCTAGGATTCAAAACGTGCGCTTCTGCCCAACCCTTCGTATTCTTAACACCTCCACAACCAGAGCAATCTATCTCTATCCTCGACAAACCTGTTGTACCCTGACGAAAATCAGCACCAAGCCTACTCTAACCTTCGCTTCTTAAACAAGCTCCCTTGTCCGAGCAGACACCAAATTTTCACAGCACGAGAACGAGAGGCTCTTGAAGTCTTTCGTACTCCGAATCTTATCGTACCTCCAGTCTGGCTTCTCATCGCTTCAACATCATCAAGTTGGCGGGGCCTCGCTTCACCCAGTTCTCCTTCATTCGACCTCTTCTAGGACCACAATTCCGGGTCTTCATTGGAGGCAGCCTTAAGCCACCATAACTGGACTTTGGACCCCCAAAACTACCACAACCAGCGAGGAGGATAGGACTCTTCTAATAATCACAGCGTTGACTTTGTATACCCGACCAATCTGGCGAAAGAGGAGGGAGGGGTTGAGGGCGTAGTCCTCTGCGCCCGCGCCACTGTTCAGGCACTGAGGCCTTGACTTCATACATACCTTATGCTCTAATAAGACGAGGCTGGTCATCAACGAGGATTAGACGGACACAACGAATCCCACAGGCCAACCCAATAACACCGCATCAATGGACACTTCAAGGTCGGAGAGCCCCCAAACTAGATTTAGCACGCCTGTATCCGACTTGGACGATCATCGTAATCAAGCATCCACAAGGCCTCGTGCTGGAACAATCAACAGCCCTCAAAGCCCACAAAGTCCGCTGGAAGGACGGCAAACTTTCCAGGCTGTCGGCAGCAGTGGTCGGCCAGATCTTCTTCAAGTCAATGAGGAGCTTCGACAAGCAGGATCTATTCCCAGAGACTTTGAGCAAGTAATCATTGATGACGACAAAAGTGGAAATGGAGAGATGATATTAGAGCGGAGAGGCTCTCAGAGTCCAGTAGTCGCTCGGCGTAGTACCATCCGAAGAAGCCACAACCATGCCAGCCGATCTCGAGAGTCGTCTTCGTCCTCCAGATCTTCGTCTCCTGCCAATTCCGTCGATGCGTTTGCCGATCCACGGCGACGCGAAAGAGCCAATACCATTGGCAGCCGGGCGCCTTCGGACCTCGATCTTGCGCTCCAGCGTTCCAATTCGGGTGGCACTCATTGCCGTAGCCGTAGGCCTACATTCAACAATGGTAGTGTGCGTGATCTAAATATTCAAGACGAGCGCGCCTCCATTCGCGAAGCCGAAGAGGATGTTTGTTTCCCAATTGTCGACGACTCAACAAAGAAAAATCACATTGATTTCGAAGAGCTCGATGAGTTCGTTGCAGAGAGCACCAAGTCAAGATCTCGTGCCTTACGGCAGAAGGTTAGTTTCAGCTCTCAGGGCAATAAGCCAAAAACATTCCATGAGCTGCAAAATCAGGTCATCCCAAAGATCATCACCCAATCAACCAGTTCCCTCAAAGGCGGCTCGGAATGCGCAATTAATGACAGTGACAGTATCATCAAGGATAAGGATGGCGTCGACGAGAAAGAGGGGGATCCACTGGGAGTAAATGGACCTCATCCACAACGCCCTAATTTCGTGGAGACAAGCCGCTACAGCTTCTTCTCCTCCGAACTCGAACAAACAATCCACGGCCTGGACTTCGCTGATCTTTTTGACCCCGGTGTATCAGCTTGTGACCTCTTCAAACTTCCCGAGGAAGGTGGTGCCTGGTGGCTTGACATGCTAAATCCTACCGAAGAGGAGCTCTACGTATTCCAACGCGCCTTCAACATTCATCGCCTCACAACTGAAGACATCATGACACAGGAGGCCCGCGAGAAAGTCGAACTGTTCCCCTCCTACTACTTCGTCTGCTTCCGCTCTTTCTTTCAAGTCGACGCCACTCATGAAGACTACATGGAGCCCGTGAACGTCTACATGGTCGTCTTCCGGGAAGGCATTTTAACAATTACATACTCCCAATCCCCGCACGCCTCCAATGTCCGCAAACGTATCGGCAAACTAAGAGACTATATGTCCCTCACCGCCGACTGGATCTGCTACGCCATGATCGACAACATAGTCGACACCTTCGGTCCTCCCATCCGCACCATCGAGCTCGAAACCGACACCATCGAAGACCAAGTCTTCGTCGCCCGCCCAGACGACTACACCCCTATCCTCCGCCAAATTGGCGAGTGCCGCAAAAAAGTCATGTCGCTCATGCGTCTGCTCGGCGGAAAAGCAGACGTCATCAAAGGCTTCGCTAAACGCTGCAACGAATCCTACACCGTCGCACCGCGCGGCGAAATCGGCCTCTATCTTGGCGACATCCAAGACCACGTCGTGACTATGATGTCCAACCTTGGCCATTTCGAAAAAATGCTCTCGCGCAGCCACAGCAACTATGTAGCGCAGATGAACGTCGAGTATGTGGCGCAGGGTAATCGGGCCAATCAGGTGCTTTCGAAGATTACGCTGCTGGCTACGATTTTGGTGCCGTTGAATCTGATTTGTGGGCTTTTTGGGATGAATGTGGAGGTGCCCGGGAAGAATAGTGAGGGGTTGGGATGGTTTTTTGGGATTTTGGGGGTTATTGCTGCGATTGTGCTGTGCAGTCTTGCTGCTGCGAGGAGGTATCGGTTTATTTGAGGATTTGTTGGGAGAAGGCGGGGACGGCGAGGCTCAGGATCATGCGTTGGACTCGACTTCTATGCGTTCGTGATTGTTCTTGAGCAAGCGTGCAGGTGAGTGTGTTCGTGCGTTTATTTGGTTATACAACATCAGGGGCTAGATTAGAAAGGGTGGCTTGGTGGTAATTGTATTTTGTATACATCTTGCGTGAGGATAGAAGTGATCGCTTCTGGGTTTGTTGGATCGCTCTTTAATGCTTAGAATAAAGCCTGGGTAATACACATTGTTAGACCTGACATAGCTTTCCACTTGCTTTTGCTTGAGTAACATAAATCTTTAATTACATTCTGAGAGATATTGTTCGACTGGGTGGGTTCTCGTTTGGATAACGGATACTGGAAGCGCAGAGTGGTCGTTTCTACGATTGGGAAATGAGAGCGTAGGAGGGTGATTATAGCAAGACTAGGGGGAGGTTGGAATAAGAGGGTACATCAGGAGTAGGAATGGCCTAGTATATTTTTTTTCGTGCTCATATTCATAATCGCAATAGCATTAGTAATTCATCAGGATAAGCTCGATCTCAATGGCAGCATTGCTGCAATGCAATGTGGATTGTAGAATCTGTTCATTCTGACTTGCGTCCTTGCACTTCTAAGTTGAGGATATCTAGTGGTTATTGATTGTGTCAGGCGTGCGGACGTTGCCAGGGCCTTCATTCTCACGAGAGATCCTTCCTCGTTCGTTCTTCATAGCGAGTGTGACTTCTACCTCCGTCTTATCTCTCCACGCATTCATTCGCATACACGCATCTGTGTAATTTAGCTTTGATAACGAAGTAGCGCAGGCGTGTGTGCGGGACGTAAGAGACTTACCTCTCTATCTTGATCACCACGCTTGTGATTTTTCACAAGCGGGCTCGACCAGCCGTGGCCCGATTGCTGGACGCTCGTGGTCGACTCGAAGCGTCATCAGGGGTGCGGCGAGGCGCCGTCAGATACCCGCTGGGATGGACATCTGGAGCAGCATCCTCGCTCAATGCGAGGTTTCCACACCGTCAATCTGTCCAACATCAGCATTTGCTCTGTGTTTTTATTCCTATATTTTAGTTGATAGGGTAAGATAGGGTAAGGCTCACCGTCATAGAACTCGTCTTCGTCACTAACGTCGGCCAATTGTTCGAAATTGACCTTGTATCGCAGCAAAGCTCCGATACCACCGAACCCTTTCACGAATTGATTACCCTCACTGGACCGATCAGAGACAAATTCTAGACTTGCGCCGTAATTTTTGTAATTCTCGGCTAGCCATTCGAGAAAAGAGCCTTGATCAATGAGATCCATTTCCTGACCCGTCTCTTTGTCCATAAACATTTCTCGGTTGGCCTCCTGGCCCTTTTGAGTGTGGAGAATGACTTCAGAGCCGGTCGAGGACTTGAGGACCCAGCGAGTGATCTCGAGATTCTCGTAGACGATCAAGGTTTCACAGGCGCTAGCTTCGAGGGCTTTGAGCGTGTCGTCTATGCCGTAGCAGACCTTGCCGCTGTCGAGGTTGATTTCATCGAAGTATTTATTGATGAGACGTTTCTCCTGGATGAATTTAACATTGCTCAATGTCTCAGCTGCCAAGTCTATGGCTTGGTTAAAGCCATTCTCGCCACCGTATGAGACGTCGACAACTTTGATAACTTTGCTTTGGAGACGGTTGTCGAACATGTCGGATTGATTAAGGTCGTTCTTGAAATCAGCCGATCCAGCAAGGACTAGGCCAGCGACATTGACTTTGTCTGCGGTGATATAATTCTGTACAGCCAGCTCAGCGACTTTTCGGACGTAGTTATGACGTTTTTCTTCTCGTAGACGGGCGAAACGTAGCGCAGATTGCCCTCCACGACCGTGTTTCTTGGGCAGGTCGACTGAGAATTTGTGGATGACATCTCTGGTGTTGCCGCTCAGGGTACCAAAGAGGGCCCCGTTTCCGTCCATAATGATGAAGCCAAAAGATTGGTCGGATTCGAGGAGCTCGCTCAGAGCTTCCGTATGGAACTTATTGTCGCAAAGGTACAGAGAAGTATTGATAGGCTTAAAAGGTTCAAAGTCTATGTTAATCTTGCGTTCTTTGCCTTCGGACGTGATGATTTCTCCGCAGTAGACGACTAGGCCATTTGGTGGAACTTTGCTGTACAACTTGAGACGCTGCTGGGTGGATGTGATGGCTGATAACACGGAAAGCCGGTTAACTCGAGACTTGATATTGGAGGCCGTGCCCTGGAACAGTCAATAAACGTCGTTAGATCGCTAGCCATGGGACCTACAAATTCTTCAGCCAACATCTTCGCCGCTCGAGAAACTTGATCTTTTGGGGCTGTGGTGACAGGTGTCAGTAGGGCCTAGCAAGCACGAGTATGCGTCTATTCAAGCAAGACTCACGGATGATAAGGGAGATCATGGACGTTCCATTTCCTCTGGCCTGCTCAAGCCGCTTGATGAGCTTCTTCACCTTCCATATCTCGATGTTCTTCTCCGCCTCGTTGGCCTGTGGGGCGCTCATATTGAGCAAGGGTAGACTATTTCTTGACCAAACTGCAGAGGAGTCTGGAGCTTCACCGATAGAAGATGGTCGAAATTTTCAGTGAATTTGGAAGTCTGTCATTCAGCCGTGGTGGCTCTGTAGTGGGATGGGGAATCCTCGGAATTGAAGTCTTGGCAAGGTTGATTGCACGAGGCAAACCCATCCTACAGTCAGGATTGCTCATTGCTACACTCGCAACATGTCTTAGCAACCGCAACAGTAAAGTTGCTGCTATACTCTTACTCATCTATTGAAACATGAGTAACACGCACATAACTGTTACCCAGTCATATTGAGTCACGTTCGTCGTTCAGGGCTGACGTTGATTGGCTAGACCTTATCGCGCCCAAACGAACCCCTCCCTGCGAGTCTACTGCCCCCCCCACCGCAATCGGATGTTAGACTTGTTAGACTATTTTGTATACATCATGCTTGTCTTCAAGTTTGCCCTGCAGTTGCCCCAGTATCCTTTCCCTTCCTTGCTGTTCCCCTCTCAAAGTCTTCCTTTCCAACTCTCCACATACTCTTTACCACCGCCCGCGTCTCTCAGCGGCCAATTAGGCTCATATCCTGTCAAAAACTTGTTAAAAAGCTTTGCTGCAGCTCTCCATCCCCATTTCGCTAGATTTACTATCGTAGCTTTAGCTTAAAGTTTCCTCTTCCAAGGTCTCTCATTACACAATACTTCTGAGCCACCAAAGACTGTTGAGTCAGTGCTATGATCGCTGTGTGGTGGTGATGTAATGCCAGACTCATCATCGAAGAAGCCCATGACATGGGATGACTATGAATATGGAAGAACAGCCCGTCATGGCTCCGAGGAGTCCCTTGCAAGCCATGTGCAATTTGATGCTGCAACCTCACCACCGGTCACAAGTCGCTTCACTAATGCCAACAGAGATGGGCCCAATGGCCCGGAGCAGGGCGATTTGCATGGTCTAGACCATCGGAGGTGTGTTCAGCTCAAGCCAAGTCAAGGCACACTCCCAAGCATTACTTTGCCAGATCCTCACGCTGACCATCTTTTGTGCTGCTTTTAGATCATCCCTTTCCATGCGAATCAATTCCCTAGCACAAGTCGGAGGTGTCAATAGCTTGGAAAACTTTGCTCGCTCATGGTCGAGAGCTGCAGGTTTTGCGGAGATTCCGACCAGAAGACCTTCGTTCATACTTGCCACAGGGGATGAAGAGATTGGCCCAAAATCGGAAGAACCCACATCTCCTGCAGAACGCAGGTCACTGCTCAGCCAGCAGCTGGAACAACAGGGACCATCGTCGGATGTCTTTGAAGATGATTCGACTCCAGAGCCAGAAGATGAGGATGCTTCCCGGGTTGCGGGACTTTCCAAGACAACATCAGCCGGCTCGAACGAAGTGCTTGAACGAGCACCTTATCTGGCATCGCCATTCGCGTCCAGCTATGGCGGCATCTACGGATCTCTATCGTCGCATGTCAATGATTCCTCAATGCGCCATGCAGGCGAACTGTATCGCAAGCAGCAAGCGCAAGGACATCAAGAGCCAGATAAAGAAACCGAGCCGCTGCTAGTCAAGGTTGTAGAGCAGAAAGACGGTCACAGAGTACAATACGTCGTTGGTCAATCGACTCTTCCTCAAACAGTCTTCAACTCTGTAAATGTATTGATTGGTGTTGGCCTTTTGAGTTTGCCGCTGGGACTGAAGTACTCAGGATGGCTTATAGGAATGCTGTTTCTATTTTTTGCAGCTATTACAACAAGATACACCGCCGGTATTCTCGCCAAATGCCTCGATAAGGATACATCAATGATCGGGTTTGCCGATATCGCATGGACAGCTTTTGGTGCCAGGGGAAGCTTAGCCACTGGCTTTCTGTTTACCATCGAGCTCCTAGCAGCATGTGTTGCACTGGTTGTACTATTCGCGGATAGCTTGGACGCTTTGATTCCTGGCTGGGGCATAGTTTCGTGGAAGATCTTTGGGGGCATCGTTCTAGTTCCTCTGAGCTTCGTCCCTCTCCGATATTTGAGTTTCACCAGTGTGTTGGGCATAATCTGCTGCCTTGGAAGTGGGTATTCATCATACCAAACATATCATAACGCTGACCGTTGCATAGTTGTCGCCTTGATCTTTGTTGATGGCATTCTGAAGCCTCATTTCCCAGGATCTCTCCGCGACCCTGCCCCAATGGCCGGCCTTTTGCCCCAGCGATGGTCCACTATACCGTTGAGTTTTGGTCTTCTAATGTGTAAGAACCCCGCCCGCAAGAAGGAACCACCTAGCTAATTGTAGGCAGCTCCGTGGGGAGGGCACAGCGTGTTCCCTAACATATATAGAGACATGCGACATCCGAAGAAGTACCACAGAGCCGTCAATTACACTTATATTTTTACTGTACGTATTTATCTTGAAGAATCAATTACCCGCTGTTGACCATGACCTTAGTATCTACTTGACGTTCTGATTGCCATTGCTGGCTTTGCAATGTTTGGTCAACAGGTCCGTGATGAAGTTACTTCGAACATCCTCTTGACTAAAGGTTATCCACCTGCGATCTCTGTCTGTATCGTGGTCTTTATTGCGATTATTCCCATTACTAAAATCCCTTTGAAGTAAGTGAACCATACTCGGAGGTTGCAACTTGGGAGTAATCGCTAACATCTGCAGTGTCGCCCCTATCAACACTACAGTCGAGCGAATTTTCGGTCTAGATCCCCGTCAAGTCCCACGATCTTCAATGTTGCTTGGTATGCCAGGCTACACTCGCGGTGTTCTCAAATGTATTATTCGAGTATTCAACATCGTCGTCATTACGCTAATTGCCATTCTTGTTCCGTCTTTCGACATTATCATGGGTTTGTTAGGCTCAGCGATGGCGTTCAGTATTTGTATTATTCTGCCTTTGGCATTCCACTTGAAGATTTACAGCGACAGCATCGGCATTAAGGAGAAGGCTATGAATTGGTTCTTGATTGTGATTAGCTCTATCATGGCTATCATTGGAACAGCCTGGGTGTTTTTGCCAAAGCATGTAAGGGAACGCTGGGATGGAGTTGCATAGCAATTACTTTCTTGGGTGGGTTACATTAGTGACTACATTGAGCATATCATAGGAGCTCGCTTATCGTGCAACACCTATTTTAGCGGTTTTGAGGGGCTTGTGCAGGCTTCGTATGTTGCATTGGACTTGATCAACAGAGCCAATGCAAGCCTTATCAATGCCAGCGCGGAAAAGCATCGTCGGATAAGGCAAGTGTGACCGTGTCTCATGAAACGAGCAGCCGCTCGGGCTAGACTCCCGGTGAGCCGTCCCCGCCGCGGCCCCCAAACGCCCAGCCTATTTTGCGCTTCCTACCTTAGCCTCGCCGGCATACATAGACAAGTTGGCCGACCGTGCCTACTTCATGTCTTTTATAAACAGCAATTTCTTCTTCTTTGTACCCGTCTCGTTGGCTATCTCTGAAGTCATCAAAGTTGTGGGGGTTTCTTGAAATAGAAGCAGCCTCTGAGCAGAGCAGCTAGATTATCTTCGAAACATATTGTGCATGAACACGAGGCTTAGCTTGGCAAGGATTGGATTCCTTTGAAGCTACGCCGCTTAGCAGCAGAAGGACCATACCAAAAACAATTCCCAGCACGGACATTTATCACAGCCGCGGCCCACGTCGAGGCTGTGTTCCCGCTCTGCATGGATCAGAGTACAAGCATCTTACTACTTCACGATGCAAGAAGCCGGGGTATGATAACTGGTAGCCTGACTGTGCTATTGGGTATCCCTGGCGCGACTGGCGTGGGCAGCTCGGGGCACCGCCGAAAATGGCTGAAACTACTACTACCGTGACTTGAGGTAGGCATGTGAAAAACTAGTGAAACACCAGCACCCTCAGCAATCCCGCTGCTCCTGCCGTCAGCTTCGCAGCTCTTTACTCGTCTGACATAGATCACAAGGCTGGCTGCGGTCTCCAGAGCTTAAAAGCATGCCTCGACTTCTCCTGTTCAATTGTTATCATCTTCATGAGCCCCCGGAAGAAGTCTCGTTTTATCTGTCGCTATCTCTGTTAGGTCCCAATCAATCTCTATATCAATATGATCTTCAATCTTTTTTGCGCACTGCTATTCCTTCCTACGGCTTTAACATTGCATGTTCCGATCTCCGATAATGCCGCTGTGAGCCAATTCGCCCCGAATGAAGTCTACAACCGACCAATGAGGGCAGCGCGAAGTTACCAGGAGCTGAGCACTCGCAATTTGAAAGGCTGTCTTAGCCATGATCACAATCTGCATTATGTTGATGGTGAGATTACCCCTGCAACACTTTCTCGAAAGTGACTGAATATGTTATATAGAGAACACCCATGCTTCCAATTCGCAATTTGCTGCCAAGGTGGGCGTGGGATTTGAGATCCCAGCCGTAGTACTTGAAGACATTGAAGACCACGTCGAACAAGTTGAATGCCTTGGGTCCAAAATCTATTTATACTTCAATTCTGAACAAGTGTTGAGGGATGTCTATGAGGAGTTCAAAAGTGTCGGTAACTTCCTTGTGGTCACATCCCACGATGGCTGTAATGAGGATGGAGAACGCGACCCACACATGTAGGCAACCACGACGAGTACTCGAAGAAAGCTAACGAGTTCAGGGTCTCCGAGTTTTCGCTGAACATCAAAGAACGCCTTATAATCCTTTCTGTCTCTAGAGTACCCTGGAAATCCGCGTTCAATACTATGAAGGTGGATTTCGGAGAAAGCGCAGAACACTTCGAGCTACGTAGGCACCGAAGGCTTCAGCCACGGCAAGCGGCTACTACAACCTCTGGTGCAGCTGCTGTATCGACTTCTGTGGATTATCCTGCAGCGCCTACCTTTACTCCTGCTACCCACAACGCTACTGCGAACATCAACAAACAGTATCTTGACACATCAATCCTACCGCCAGACTCATCTCTTGGACAAATCACAGCCTCAGGTCCTAAAATGTATGTGGCGTGAACAGAAAGTTTTGCAAGAGCTGACAAATCGATGCAGTCCCGCTAGTTTCAACATCAAGTGCAAGAATTGTACCATTCAAGGAAGTATTGAGCTTGTTGCCGGATCGTTGACAATGGCAAGCCTCAATTCAAATTCAAGCACAGTTGAAGGCATGGTCAACGTCACTGAAGGTATCGTAGACTATATCGAGCACGGCTACTTGGAATTCCGTTCGAATAATTTTATGGCGCACGTCGAGCTTGACAGTACCATAACTGCGAGTGAGCAATTGATCGAATACACGGCACCTTTGCCATCTATACCAATCACTCCGTTCCAGGTCCGTCTCCCTTGAAAGTAAGACCTTTCTTGTGGCTGATCGATAATATAGATACCGGGAATTGCCAGTGTAGGCCCACTGTTCGTCCCCCAGCTTTCTGTGGGGTTTCAGCTTTCATCTTCATTCGAATTTACATATGGATTTGATATGGTGGTAAGTATTGATTTTCAGATGCACGTGCTAAAATTCTGACTCAATCCTACAGGTACCCAACAATTCAAGCATAACACTAAACGTAGGCAACAGAAACGAATCTTCCCAGCAAGGATTGTAAGTTCCTGGCCCACTACCTTCCACTCCCCACATTTACTGACATTATGTTACAGCGACAACACAAACATAACCGCCATCCCCTTCCAAGCCGAATCCGCCGGCATCGCCCTCACCACAACCGGCGGCTTCCAACCCCAACTCCTCGCCGGCATCTCCTTCTTCGACGGCAAAGCCTCCATAGGCGCCGGCCTCTTCCTCGATCTCCCAAAACTAACCGCCACCTTCTCCACCCTCTCCCACGTCAACGCCAACTGCGAAACAGCAAACACCTCCTCCTCCATCGAAAACAAAGCCCTCGACATCATCTACGATACTCTCACGCACATCGACGCATCCGTTGATCTCGGCCTTGGCGTTATAGCAGAAGCGGAGGTTGATTTTGGGGATTATTCGTTTGAGGATAAAGACCCTTATACGGTGCTGAGTACGGAATTTGCGTTGCCGACGGCGTGTGTTAGTTTTGATGTGGGGAAGAAGACTTTTGGCGTGCCGAGTGCGACTGCGACGGGGAGTGGGAGTGTGAATAGTGCGATTGGGAAGGCCGCGGGGCATTCGAGTGGTAAGGGATTGAGGGATAGGAATCCGATTGGACAATATGGTAGGGGGTGGATCATGATGGGAATGCTGGGGCTTGTTTCGGTATGTTTCATGTTGTTTTGAGCGGGTATGAGGATTTGGGTGAAAAATTGCCGGAAACTGGATTGGATGGGAAATGAATTCTGTGGATGCAGCATATAAGTCCCGCTGTCTTGACGGTTATATGACTGCGCTGCTTGGATACATATGAGACGTTGACATTTTCTCCTGATGATGCTGAAAAGTTTCCAATGGCAGATGCTTATACGAACAGACATGTTAGATACACAACATCAAAACGGCTCGGACATAAGTATTGGTTGTACTGCGAATTGTTTATGAAACTCCCCCTTATGATTCGGATATTAAAATCACCTCCATATCCCAAGTATTTCTACAAGTGATGAATTTCGCCCCCTTCCCATTTCAAACACTAGAGAATGCACCTGATACGTAATTGAAATACCATATTTTTTGGGACTTTGTGGATTACACAATACCGTGCAAGTCATGCGTATGTATAGAAACAAGAATCGCAGCTTTTCCCTTCTACGGCTGAGGGCTGGATGACAATCTCGCCAATCCTTCCATTACGTGTAAAGAAGCATCCAATCACAACGATAGAATCCATTAATAAAAGCTTGCAACCTGCCGTTTCGCGCTCATCTACAAGATTTCTGGGGTTTCGGACCGCGGTGGATTTTGACGTTGTTGTAGGATAGGTAGGCGGGGAGGAGGTGCTGGCTCATATATATCTACCTACTAATTGAGTTATTTAGGATTAAGCATGGGTAGACGTATTCTAGTATCAGTCATTTTGTAGCTAGGTACTGCGGTTGTTTGATACGCAAAACAATGTAGGGAATTACTTGCGGCCAGGTTGAGATGGGGGTGTGTGGGTAGTGAAAGACGGAGTAGTGCAAGTGCAGCTTCGGTAATGACGTAGTCCTACGTACATGTGATGGGAGATTGGAAATAGCATACTATGTACACGGGAGAAAGTAAAATTAAACAGAGGTAGCAGGGTTCATGGGAAAGCAAATTACTGGGTGCGCTTAGCTCTTAGATTGATATGGGGGGCGGCACAATAAAATGAGGTCGGATATTTTATACTGTAACGAATATTATCACACGCCCTTACATCACATCTCATAACCCGTATCGAAATATGTACACACAGTAGAAAAAATAAGATCCAACAAAATCCTCAATGAAAAGAAACGCCATCATATCGTCGTAAACATCATCGTACATACACACCCCTCTTATCTCCCGCTCCCCAATCAATCAGTCAAGTAGTCGACCCAGTCCCCATATACGTGCTCCCCCACGCTTTAAAAACGCCATCATTCCACCCAATCATCGCGCCCCTTAAGCCCGCTGGTCCAAGCTCACCCTCATACACCGTCACCCCACCAGCCTGTGTGACGACCCACACCCGCTCCGAGATGCCAGGCGGTAGCATGGAAGCGTATGTGATACCGAAAATGAGGACGAGGCCTAATACTGCGATGCCGCTGAACATTGTAAACCACGGTCTCCGCATTTTTATGCCCCTCCATCTCGTACTAGTGTGTACACTTGCTAGTATGACGCAATCGAGTAGCTCTAAGACGATTGCAATGGCTGTTCCTGCTACGGTGGCTTGGAGCCAGGAGAGTTGCTGGGCGCCGGATATGTTGATGCAGCCGACGCCTTTGCCGAAGGATTCGGTGATGGGCCAGTTGTTGCAGTTGCCGTCGAGGACCGTGATGCCGAAGGGTTGGAAGATGGGGGAGCACCAGGAGACGGGGGGGGCGGGGAGGTGAGAGGAGTCGAGGGCGTGGGTGATGCCGAGGATTTGGAGGATGAAGACGCAGAAGAGGAGGAGGATGGCGGTGAGGGCGAGGTAGAGGGGTTGGGAGGTGAAGAGGGGGGGAAAAGGTGGTGGGAGTGGGGTGAAAGGGATGGGGGTTGATGAGGGGTTTCTTTCGTGCAGCTGGATTGAGACGCCGGCTTCGAGGGTGCTGAATTTTGAGGTGTTGTCGTATTCGCGGAGGAGGAGGCTGGCGTCATCGGGGGAGGTGCGGTTGCGGGGGTTGATGGCGTGGCGGAGGCGGGTTAGGAGGCTGTATTGTTCGATTATGAGGAAGGTGACTTGAGCCATGCTGCCGGCGTCGATGACGAGCAGGAGGGGGGTCCATGTTAAGATCTTATCGGCGCCGAAGCCGGTGGATTTGTAAGCTTGGGCTGTGAGGGCGATGGTGAAGGCGGTGGCGGCTAGGCACCATGTTTGCACTGTTTGCCATTTCACCACTCGGATTATCACGATGGGGATGTGTACGATGAGAACGACGATGCTGTAGATCCAGGGGAGGAGAGCACCGCCAACGTCAGGACGGAGATAGGAAGGTGCGCCAAATTGGAGGATGGTCTGGTTGGTTACCTGGGCCCAGGTGATATTGGAGGAGTTGGTAATTGTTTCGTTCAGGTCTAAGGGGCACAGGTCGAATATAGAAGCAGAGGAAAGTTGGAGAGATGCGAAACAGCACAGGCCGAGGAACAACTTATGAACCATTCGAAGGATAATGAGAATTCGACACAAGATGTGAGCAGCACGTCTTGAATGAGGAGTAAGGTGAAGAGCTGTTGCTCCACTTTATACATATTTGACCGGTGAGTTCAAAGCAAGGCTCCGTCTGAGCCTCAGAAGCTTATCTACCTACCTTATTACTTTAGCGGAATGACAGCTGATATGCTGGGCGGTAGCAGTTGTATTGGTTCCCGGGTCGGTGAGTGCCGAATTTCTAGATGGTAGCCAGTATCAGTCAGCCTTGCGATAGCCAGCAGATGCAGTCTGCCGAGTGAAAGCGCAGGAAAGGAGTCATTCCGATACCGCGAGTTGCGGCTGAGTTGGGCGAATAGTGTCATGCTGAGATGTTGTACTACATGTTCTATGTTATACACGCTGGTGGCTTTGTGGATGTTGTCTAATGTTGTCTAATTTTCCATTTTAGGAAGGGTTAAGGGTAGATGCTCGCCTAAGAAAGGCGCTTGAGCGCGGCTTCTATCGTGTGACCTGTTGTCCACCATTAAGACAAGCTTCGCTCTGCCACAGCGCGCAGCATCAAGCTAGCCTTCTGTGGTGTATATATATAGTGCTTCTGTTGTGGCTTTAATCTAAACCTTCCTACTCCAGAGTAGCAAGAAAACACCGAAATTCGACAGACCAGGGCCACCATGGAGCTTGTAAAAGCAAGATTCAAGCATCGTTGCCAGTATTCTTTCATGATGGATAAGATATGGCGATGATATACCGCGTCATTGTTCTGAAACGAAGAGGGTTAATGGAATTGACTGTGAGGTAAAGACGATGGAATGGTTACGAGAAACCGGTTCAGCTCTCAGCCCCAAGATATTTTTGATGATCGATGCCAAGGCGGGTACTCCCGGCGCTAGTTTCCATGTCAGTCGTCTCAGTTACAGATTCTGCCATTAAATCCATCCCTCGCAGCAAAGCAGTACCATATCTGCCAAATAGAGTTCGGATACTTCTATACACCGGACTATAGCTACTACGACGAGGTGCTACTTCATTGCGCTGAGCAGAGTGTACCCTTTCTGTCAGAATAGCTTAAGCAGCCGGCACCGTGCATCAGACTAGGGTGTATGCAGAATTGGACGGGGGCTACGCAGATGAGCGACCTACAAGTATATTCAAGATAGAAAGTGATGGAATGAAATGCATTTAAGATACTGTAAGAAAGCAGTGGGCAGCCTAACCTTACTATATCTCTTTAGGGAGCCAGCCTATTTACATCTCTCGGGAACAAAGTGGCTTCGCGAACATCATTCAAGCCAAGAAATGATTGTAGGAGCCTATCTACACCCAAGCCACAACCACCATGTCTGGGCATGCCGGCCTTGACAGCAGTCATGTAGGCGTGCCACTTCTCGGCCTCCGGATCCAGCGATTTGCCACACACATTCGCGCGCATGGCCTCGCAAAGCTCGTCATATGAGTTGATACGCTAGCTGCCCGAGCAGAGGACACTGTGTTGCGATGAACGTCTTCTTTTCTAAAGAGTAAGGAAATGAGTGAGGCGCGACCGATAGGAAAGAGCAGCTTAGGATGAAGCCAAAGTGACAAAAAGTGCTATTGAGAAGCCCGGTGACTGGATCAACAAACACGTCATAGTATATACGTAAGTGAATACTCGCAAATTGGGAAAATGCAGCAAAGGTTCTTACTTGTCGTGCTTACTCGAGGGGCCTGAAGGATGCAGAATTTCACCCCCCAGTACGAAAAATAGGGATACAAATTGGATTATAAGATATTATCTTATATTTCGTTAGAAGAATCAGCGCTGAAATCTTTCATTTGATAATCCACGGCATTTCCCATTTCCCAGTTCCCACGTGTAATGCCGTCCAACCGATCGATGACTTCTTTGCTTGGAGTCGATTGGTTGCTGTACCGCTAACCAGCAGCTCAAGCCAAAGTGGACGTCACGTCATATCCAATCAGCGACGTTCCATCCCGAGTTTCAATACCTCTTAGATGTTCACTACGTAGCCGCTTGTCATGCGTACGTTTCCTCCGCATGATGACGAAGCTAACATAAAGATGTCATCGCGAATATGGGTCAATAAGGCTAGACTGTCCGGGACAAGGCTGGTAGATGTTGTCATGTATTTACTTACTCGAGGCACAGCTTTAGGCTCCCCAAACGCGGGATGAGTCAGCATGGTGGAGGGGCATCTCCATTCTTCCTTTTTATTCTAGATATATTCCACATCTCCTTGTCCTTGTTTTATGTTTTTGCTTTTTCATTTCTGAACAGGCAATGGTACCACAAACTCAAACAGAAACCGAGCTCACAGCCTATGATGCCAGATCCGAAGTCGCATCCGAATCAAACCTGAATCCAGCGCCGGCCTTACCACCAGTATCACGCAGGAAACAAGCCGCAGTGCTTGCCTCTGCCTTTGCGGCTATAGCCCTTACAATAGGTTACAATCAATGCTACGGCGTCTTTCAAGAGTATTACCTCTCCTCCAGCCAAGATGTTCTAGTACCCTCTCCTTCCTCACGGGCCTCACCGCCGACGGCATGGCTCGGCTTCGTAGGCTCGCTGTGCTATGGGCTTACATGGGCAGGCGGCATCCTCGTGAATCCTGTCATTTCACGTCTTGAGGAGGGGAAATGGGCCCCAACCACGCCCTCAACTCGGCTATGGCGCCGCAGGATCTCGCGCCTGTTGGCACCGCGAACAATCCCCATTATAGGGGTAATCATAGTGTCTGTTGGGTTTACGCTGGCCTCTATCAGCACTTCTGTATGGCAGCTTCTGCTTACACAGGGGTTTTTGGTTGGCTTTGGAATGTCACTCTTGTATTTTCCGCTTCTAGCTCCTACGCCTGAGTATTTCAGCAATCATCGGGCCACGGCCATGGGCTTTGTAAGTTTCCCGTCTGCGATTTTATTTCTTTCCTTCTCAGATATGGCGTCATAGCACATCATGTCTTTCTATCTTAAATGGAAACTATATTTCCGCCCTTTGGACAATGCAGTCTCCCCCCCCGGAATTCTCAAAGGTACTATTACTAAGTCCGCCTGTGCATCTATTAGGTCCTAGCCGGCGGCGGCACCGGCGGTCTCATACTCTCACCCGTGCTGCGGGCGCTCCTCAGCTCCGCAGGTGGTCGCTGGACCCTCAGGATTTATGCCGGCTTCAATCTGCTCGCCGGGTTACCAACGGCCTGGGCAGTGCCACGGAGTCAATTTACAGCAAGTTCGACAGCAGAACGCCCAGAGAAGCGGAATACCCACGTCTCAAAGGATTTGGCCAAGAGAGCAACGTTCCTTTTCTCTGCTGTGGCCGCGTTTCTCCAGGTTTGTGCTCAACAAACCTTTGTCATTGTTTTCTTGATGGAACAGTATTAGCTGTGACTCTGAAGGCCTTTTTGCCCATGAGACTACTTCTTGATTCTCAGTCTTAATTCGTTGCATCCATCCATCCTCAAGCCTCCGTAACTGACCCTCACTCCCTCCAGGCGGCCGGCGCCCAACTCCCCCTCTCGTTCATTCCCTCCTACACCGTAGTTCTTGGCCTCACCGCCTCCGAAGGTAGCAACCTTCTCGCAGCCGCCAACGCTATCAACGCCGTGGCGCGCATCTTGACGGGCTACGCTGGCGATCGGCTCGGTCGGCAGAACACGCTCGTCCTGACGCTCTTCCTCGCCGCATCCAGCGTTTTCGCCTTCTGGCTCTCTAGCGTCCTCACCACAACCGCCTCGACCTCTCACTCGCTCTGGCTGGCTTTCATCGTATTCTACAGTTTCTCTGCTGGCGGATACTATGCGCTATTTCCGGCGCTCATCGCCGAGGTCTTTGGTATCCGGCAGTATGCTGCTGTGAATGCTTTTATACTTTTCGTAAGGGGTCTGGGCACTGTTTTTGGGAGTCCTGTGGGAGGGCAGCTGCTTGGGAGTTCGGAGGAGGGAAGTAGAGCGTATGCTAGTGTTGCGTATTGGGATGGGGCGCTCTTGGCGGGCGCGACGTTGTGTTGTGTTGGGGTACGGTGGGCTCATGGAAGGGGAAAGCCGTGGAAGTGGATTGCTTGAGACTGATGTGCACCATGTAACATTACAGATAGATGTTACAGATAAAAAGGAGCAGGTGTAAAAGTAGCTAAGAAAAGGGAATTCTGATCTCTAAGACGAAAGGTGAATTCTTATCTAAGGAATAGGGGATAGCCAAATCAGGCTCTCTTGTGCTGCGCCAACGTGCTCCTTCGCTGCTCCCTATAAGGTGGTTCGAACGGTAGAGTAGGCCCTGGCCCATAATCTACACATTAATGGGGGCTTGTCCTTGTGCGGTGGAGAGGGAGCCACCGGATTGCTGTTATCTAAGTGCTTGCTTTGTCCGAATCTACGCGGACCAGATATTGCCGGGTCCACTCGCAGTTGATGCTGAAAATCACTTCCCCACACAGAATCTGCCCTCATATAAGCAGGAACAAAGCTAATCGAGCGGTTTGGACAGCAGTGCACTTACTTTTCGAATACGACCCCTAAGACCTCCTCCACATCACCAGTCTCCCCTCTGCCAGTTATCTTCGCTAGACAATCAGCAGCAGCGCGTAGATGCTCAGCTGCGACTACAAGATCGATAGCGTCGTCTGCATGAAACGCTTGAGCGTGTACCGATTGAGTCGGCTGCACCACCGTAAGGAATTCGTCGAGGTGCTGGAGACAGTGTTTGAGTAGCGTCCGCTGACGTTCCGTCGCCCCCAAAGATTCCACCCACACTGAATTGTCGCCAGCTACGAGTTGACCATCAATATTTACGGCAGAAGTCATCTGCCCGAATAAATTGGTGAGCTTGTCAAGAAAGCCCTGGAGCTGACCAGGATCCGAGATAGCAGAGCTCTTATCTTGGGCTTTCTTACAAGATACCGCAAACACTGTCGACTCTAATGTAGCTATATCTTGTACAGCCCTTTGGCGTCTGAAGCTGCGGCATATAGTGAGCCAATTCTGTGTTGCAAGGTCTGCTTTGTTGATTACGAAGACAATACTCTGCCTCTGGAGATCACACTGCTGCAAGACTTCGAAAACCTGGCTGTCTAAAGCTGGTTCGACTTGTTTTGACAGGCCTTCCTCTCCCGGGACCTGTCTCTCTTCTAACGGAAAGACAGCAATTACTACATCAGCCGCGAGCGCAAGTTCTTTGGCTCTTCTCATGCCTTCTTTTTCGATTTCCCCTATCTGCCAAGCACTTGCATCATCAGCTCCTTGGCGCAAACCGGCTAGATCAGCGATTGTACAATAGAACCCGCCAATGTCGAGACTGACTTCAATCACGTCTCTAGTAGTACCTGGTTCACTGCTGACAATCGCTGCCTGTCGTCCGACAATTTCGTTGAGCAGAGAGCTTTTGCCGGCGTTAGGGGCTCCAACGAGGGCTATTCTAATTCCCTTTCGCAGTAGCTCACCCCTTGATGCGTTCACTATGCCCAGTTGCAACTGAGACTTCAACTTTAGAACTTGATCGGCAACGGAGTCGCACAGAAGCGCAGGTGATTCGTCGAAATCCTGATCCTCAGAAAAATCAATTAGTGCCTCTAGCTCTCCTCTGGCTTCTAGGAGCTTCTGTCTCCATGAATCATAGCGTTCTGCGAGTACACTATGCGTTCCTCGGACCGCTAATCGGCGTTGCTGCTCTGTTTCTGCGGCCAATGTATCCCCCAGTTCCTCGATTTGGAGAAGATCAAGTCTGTTATTATAAAAGGCTCGACGCGTGAATTCTCCAGGTTCAGCGTACCGTATGGTATGAGGACTATTTTTTGAGACGGCTTTCGGTATTGCAGATAGCACTGCTTTGACAACGGCAGTTCCTCCATGGACATGCAGTTCAAGTACGTCTTCGCCAGTGACAGTTTCTGGTGATGGGAAGAACAAGACCAAGGCGCCAGAATCGAGCACCTGAGGCTCTAGTCCTACTTCTCCAGGCGCATAAAGCGTCCGCAGCGAAGCATATCTTGGCTTCAGTGGTGGTTTACTAGGGCACAACGATTGAAATACTGTCAAGCAAGCTGAGCCGGATACTCTAATGATTGCAATTGCTGCTCGTCCTGGGGCTGTCGATAATGCATAAATTGATGAGTCATTGGGCTTTGCGAGAGTAGAGGTGTTTCTGCGAATCATGGAACAACATCGCTGCACACATTCTTCGTTCCTCCATGGTACGCTGACAGCTCGGCCCGTAGAGCAAGCACTATTCACCCGTGTATTAACAGATATTAAAGATTGCAGTGACCTGCAGAGCAACCTCATTCCCCTACCACAGCACAAATTCAGGATGATGGAGGCCCATGCACATCCCAAGCGGCAGATCTTACCCTTTCCAGCGGCACTGCCAAGAGGAAATTTTACGCGCTTTTTCCGCCTCTAGCGCCATTCTTCAACTTTGAATTTGGAGAATTGTTATCTGGGGCCTCACGATTCATTTGATCCTCACTTCCCATCATGGCATCCGACGAGATTGTCTGGCAGATCATAAATCAGCAATTCTGCTCTTTCAAACTCAAGTAGATCCCTCCCACCATAGTCCCCCACAATCTAGCCCACTAACTCAAACCCAGGACCCCCAAACAACAAAACTTCTGCCGCAACGAATACAATGTGACTGGCCTCTGCAACCGACAATCCTGCCCACTAGCCAACTCCCGCTATGCAACCATCCGCAGCGATGCCACCACCGGGTCCCTCTACCTCTACATGAAGACCATCGAAGTAAGCTCGCCAGCAACCCCGTTCCCCCACCTACATCCCATCTACTGGTACTAAAACCTACCCTTACAGCGCTCTCACATGCCATCAAAACTGTGGGAACGCATCAAACTCTCCCAAAATTACACCAAGGCTCTCTCCCAAATCGACACCCGCCTCCTCTACTGGCCCACCTTCCTCATCCACAAATGCAAACAACGCCTCACGCGCCTCACCCAAGTCGCCATCCGCACTCGCCGCCTCGCTCGCGAAGAAGAACGATTGGGGGAGAGAGTCGTTCCGAAATTGGCGCCAAAAGTAAGAAGGAGGGAAGCTACGAGGGAAAGGAAAGCAGAGGCGGCGGCGAAGGTGGAAAGAGCTATTGAGAGGGAGTTGATTGAGAGGTTGAGGAGTGGGGCGTATGGGGATCGGCCGCTTAATGTTGAGGAAGGGGTTTGGAAGAAGGTGTTGAGGGGGTTGGAAAGGGGAGGGGAGGGGGTGAGGGATAAGGATTTGGATGAGGGGGTTGAGGAAGAAGAGGAAGAGGGGGAGTGGGAGGAGGAATTTGAGGTTGAGGAGGAAGGGGTGGGAGGAGTGGAGTATGTGAGTGATATTGATGAAAAGGAGGATGAAGAATTGGGGGATCTGGAGGAGTGGTTGGGTGGAGAGAGTGGGGAGGAGGAGGAGGGGAGCGAGGATGAGGAGGATGAAGGCAGTGAGGAGGATGACGATCAAGGGAGTGAGGCAAGTGATGAAGAGGAGAAAGCAACGAAAAAGCCAGAGACTGGTGTAAAAAGGAAGCGTGGAGCTGTGCAGCCACCAGCGAGGAAGAAGAAAGGTCCAAGGGTGGAGATTGAGTATGAGCATGAGACCGAAGTTCCGCTGCGAGAAGCTGTGCTTGCTTGAAATTTTGGCAACGAAGATATGACACGATAGCTAATGAGCATCCGGGACCGACAAAAGCAGACTTGTGCGGTTTGGACTGGAGATACCCATAGAGAAGCAAGGTGGTAGATAGCTTCCCAATTTTAAAATGTGCAGGCTTTTTTGCTCCAAATCAATGACCTCTCTAAACACATTTTGCGCGAACGAGTTCACCTCTCAAGAACAAAGCAAGACGCAGTTCATTAATGGATTAGTCTGCCTGCACATGGTTCAAATAGCAAACTGCGCACGTCTTCAATCCGATTTTGTGCAAGGAAAAATTCATGGCACTCGTTCAAGGACTCTTTCGCTCTTGCCCCAGCAACTAGTCATCATCGTAGAAGCCAACCTCACATGCAGCGGGAACATTAAAGCCACTTCATGCGCCGGTTTACGTTGAAATCCATCGAAGGCGGTCTGGAAAAGCAGTGTCGCAAGGCGGTAAGAAGCCATTGGTGAACACGTACACATGGAGGCAATACTTGCATCTCAATAAATTCGGTGCTTCCGCAAGCCCGTTCAGCTATCTGGCGGTGGTAGCTGGTGGTAGTAGTGGTGGTGGCAAAAGATCACCCTAACATCACAGCCTCGCACCTACAGCGTTCTAGAAAGCATCCACAATCTACACTACAAACTCAGCTCTCCAAAAACTACCTTAACTTTGAGAAACTTTCCATAGCCAGCTGCCTTGATTCACTCATCAGGCATCATCAATTACTTTCAGCCGCGCCAGCTCACACAAGGCCCTTCGGAAAGGAACAACAGACGTCTGATGAAATTGTGGGTCCCCCTGCTGCACAATGATGCATTTCTCCGGGGGGCCTCTTTTAAGTACCGATCGGATCTGTTGAGCCACTGTGGGGAAATCCACTGATAAGGTAAGGTAATTTGATAGGCATTGCCCAATTTGGGGGCAGAATGTACCTTGCAGCGTCATCGTATCTAGAAGCTCGAATAGTATTAATATGTAACTGGTGTCACATATTGAGATGGCTTTTCAAAAAGCACAGATCTCTTCGCTTCCAATACCCTTATTCCACTAGCCTGCTTACCGTGAGTGGTGGGGGAGGAGTATACTACTCCCAGTCCAAGTACCTTCATAATCGCGCCCGCGGATCGCCACAGACCAAACCGTTTCATCCATCAGCCAGCTGCAGCAGCTGCAGCAACACCCTAGAAGTACAGCAGTACAAAGCAGGACTACCAGGAAGCTGAGTACGCGCATCGACCTGCATTATGCGCAAGCGAGAAGCCAAAGCAAGCTGCACCTGCACTGCCACTGAGGCTGCGGCCGAAACCTCCGGTGTACGCGATTCTACATTCTCTTTCACGCTCTCATTGTGCATCTCCGGTCGCATGCAAAATTCTCGGCGTTGCTCGGTGAACTTCAGTATGTACCCTTAGTAGGTAAGGTAGCTACCAATGTACCTGTGGTCACGATGGCCCATGCCCAGCTGAAAACAGTCGAAGGGTACCTGGCTAGCGAACAAATCTAGAATGGCCGCCGCCTACTTTGCCTTATCCCTCCTACGCAGAAAGTTCAGTCCAGGTTAAGAGGAAAATTCCAGTCAAATTTCCCGGCCGAAAAGCGCCCCAAAAAACCTGCTTTTACCGCTTCAAGAAAACAGGTATGGCCCGGAGTGCTTAATTGATTGGTTTGGATCTTGCCAAGGCAGCCCGGCCAATGACCCCTGATTTGTTGTCTTCAATTACCTATTACTTGTAACGCCACAGTTTACCTCGCCTTAACAACAGTTGCCCTGCAGTTGCCCCCCAGGAAAAACAAGGAGGGCGCTAGAAAGAGTAGTGGGAAAGCTTGCCTCGCTGCCGCCCTAATAATGCCCAACCATTCAAATTCAGAATACATTCAATTTCCGCTACCGTCAATCCATAATTCCCTTTCATCTCCCTCCTACAATACCTGCAACTCTCGCACTTCCTCTCTCGTCGTCGTCGATTCCTATATTACTCCTACAGCGTTAAAGCGGTGCCATTGACTGCGTTTGCATCTCTCAAGTTCATAATATCAACAAACTACATCTACACTACAATGCAGCTCTTCCTAGCAACCGCCGCGCTGTTCGCCAGCCTGGCCCTCGCCCAAGATCTCAGCGCGATCAACGGCCTCCCTCCCTGCGGTGTAAGTTCTCCTCCATACCTATCTGTCGCGCCAACACCCCAATCTCATGTGCAAAATGGCTGGCTAACAACAATATGTAAACAACAGAAAACATGCATCAACAACATGCTGGCACTAGCTCCCAGTCTCGGATGCGCCAACAACAACATCACCTGCCTCTGCACAAACATGAACTTCGGTTTCGGTGTCCGCGACTGTGCTGCTGAGTCCTGCCCGGGAGGTACAGACACTAGCCAAATCACCAGCGTTGGCAATCAATTCTGCGCAGGTAAGCCCAGTCCTCTTAGTTACCACAACCCCCCCTCCCATAGCAACAACAACCGACTAAGATTCTTCTTCCATAGATGCAATCAGCGGCAGTACCAGCGGCGCCGTCACCGCCACTGCATCCGCCGTATCAACAGTCAGTGGCACCGCCGTCGTCACCACAGGAGCCACCACTGCAGCTAGCACCACCCTCTTCACTGCCTCGACGGCTTTGACTGCCACAACGGGCGGTAGCACAGGCACAGGCACTGCCCTTGTTGGCAGCGGCAACTCGACTGCGAGTGGTACCTCCACCGGCAACAGCACAGGCGTAATATACACCACAACCAACAGCGCTGGTTCCACTGTCGTCAGCACAGTAAGTCCCCCTCTAATCAAATCAAATCTCAAAATCTCCGATATACTAACACCCAACCCCCTAGTCAACATCCACCGGCTCCGGCTCCGGCTCCAGCTCCACATCCTCTTCCGGCTCCGGCTCCAGCACATCCTCTTCAGGATCAGGTTCTGGCTCCTCAACCTCATCCTCCTCCCCCGCTACAAGCTCCAAAGCCGGCTCCGGATCCCATCTCGAAGTCGCCGGCGCCGCGGCCATCGGTTTCGCTGGAATCGCTGCTTTCGCTCTGCTGTAAAAATTGCGTACTGCGGTTGCCATTGCTTCATACGCATGTACACATGCGTTTCGGCGAAAGTGTGTTGGAATAAGAAAATGCATGCACGCTGCATCATCATCATCATCATCGCGCTTTCTTGAGCTTGCAATTGACGTTGGCATTGAGCTTTTGAGCATTGATAGTGAGGATTGAGAATTGATACCCTTCCATCGAGGATTGAATTATAATTAATCAGAACCGCTGAACACTGTAAACCTGAATGATGGAGTTTTATGTCTTTGAATTTTGGTTTTATGAGCATGAGGATAATAAACGTACATATGGATATACATGCGTGTTATACCCTTCGAATCGATCATCATCGTCTATGCAAATAGAGTGGAAGGTGGAAGGTGGAATGGAGAGCAGCTTGGATGATAAAAGGAACATGAGAGCTGCGATAATCCATTTCTGTACATCCGTCCCTAGATTCGTAGACTCATATACACATAACACGAATTCGCAACCGCTACCTCCTAATTACTCTTTTCGCCACTCGCTGTTTCATGTCGCATGGACTTTGACGTCAAATATGATATTCAATCTCAGCGAATCACAAGAACAGCAATATCTCCTACTCTTTTTCGCCGTTTTCGCAATTCCGTGCATGAGTCTAAAGATGATAATAAAATCTCAGCGAATCATTCGACAAGTAATGGAAGCCATATATTGGGGGTGGGGGTGTGGTAAATGTGTTGCACGATCGTGAGCCAGATCGTCTAATCAAGTAGGTACGGTAAGGCAAGGTAAGGTAAGTAATCTCAAGCAACCAATCAAGTAAGGCGAGCAAGCAAACTCAATCATTGCTTGACGCAAAATTAAAGATCGGCTCGTACCGAAATTTGCTTGGGTTTTGAGTTTATTGAATGTGTTTGAGATAAGCTTCTTTTTTACTTGCGTTACCAGCGGCTAGTGTGATTAAGCAATAAGAAGGTACCTAGGTAGATAGGAAAAAGGGGGAACCAATCATATTGCGGAAGGTCGATGGTTGGGTGCACTCATTTGGACTGGTGATGTGCTTTTTTGTACATAAGCGTAACAGTAAGTTTCCGAGTTGCAGGATGGTATTGAATGCGTGTTGTTCTGTTAGGGTGTTGTATGCGGTCTTTGAACACAGCTGGGATACGGGTACAGGATGCTTTCGGACGAGATTTGGCTTTGGCGGGTTTTATTGCCCTTTGATGGTTGGTGTCGTCGATGGAAGCCGAAAACGGCTGATGGGTATGACTTGTTGAATGTGCAACACAATGCCATCCCAACATGTGGATGCGCTTCCAATCCTGGGGTTGAAGCTGTTCAGGTAGAGTTGAAGGAGAGGTAGCTTTTGAGGTTTCAGCTACATATCCTTGGCTGGTGTTGTAAACTTGCATGCATCCTCGAGTGCGGGCTATGCATCTCAAATGCACAGTAGCTTTTCTCCCGAACATGGTTGGATCACGTTTATGGGGGCGGGAGGCCCCGCTTGTGGGGTAAGATGCCTTCTGTGGGATAGACCCTGAGTAGCTCACGATCGTTTATTTCAATGTACACCATAGGTGAGGGTTAATCCAGGCCGGAAGTTCGAGTGAAAAAAGAAACCATCAGGGATTTCCATCCAGCCCCCTGCCTGTGTGGCTCATCAGGAAAATTCTTCGGCCTGCCCCACGACTTATAAGAAGAATTTCCTTAACACTCACATCAAAGTCAATAAAACCATCGGTTGACGGGGACTGCTTCCCCCATCAATGCCCCTGGAGTCAGTCTCTTAGGAAATTCGTAGCTCCCCCCAAACGGCTGTCCTTTGTAACAATTTTCATTCCATCTTTACCGGTTCTACCCCAATGGCCGTTCTTTGTAACAGATTTTATTGCATCTTCACCGGGTCTATCCCTCTTCATGTCATGAGACATGGCTGCCAAAGCCCCTGAAAACAATTTCCCAGGATTTTGTCACTCACTCGAAAAATACCGATTGAAGATATCGGTCTTATCTTTCCATCAATTTTTGTACACTCTGGCCAGAAATGTCAGAGTCACAGGTTGTAACATCGCCTATTTGTGTTTAGGTCTGGGTTGCGTCTTGGAATAGTCTCAGCTCAGACCACATGGTGACAGGACTTCGCTTGATAGCCTGGGTCGATAGCGGATAGGCATTGAGTCGCGACTCCATGCTCTCAGTCTCACTGAGCACAACTTCAAAAATCACACCGGAGTCGTGGTGATAGGCCGGACGGTGATGGAAGGCTTCGTGGCTGGTGCCTGTTGAACACGACTAGAATGACTTTATTGATCCCAGTAGCTCATGCTACAAGTGCTTTCTTAATTTTGCGTCAGGTCACTATTTGAAGTACATCCCGTTCATCTCCGCGTTCGCCTCCGGTCGTCCTCTTCCTCGTCACTGGAATCCCGGAACCCACGTTCGAGGTCTCGACTCAATCTCCTATCTCGATCATCTGCATCTCCAAGCCTTGCCAGATCACTTCTTTCATGTAGCATAGTGTCCGGTAGGGTTGGAAACTGCTCCTCTAGTTCTTCATCCCCCATCAGGCTTTCTCCGCTCCCGCGCCTTGATTCTCGGCCGATTAATGCATTGACACGGGAAACGAGACCGTGGGCGAAAGAGTGTGAGGTAGGTGATGAGGGCGTAAGGGAAGATGGGAGTAGCGCGTAGGAAGAGTGGGCTCGAAGGCGGCGGTAATGGGGGAGTATGAGATAGGTTGTGAGGAGGTAGAGGAGTAGAGCGAAGATAGGTGGGAGGAGGAGGGTCTGAACAGGAAGGTTATCAGTATTAGTTAACGTGGCATGACGAAGGCTTTCCCACCTTCCATATGCTGGAACTTCCTCCACTCATGTTGAGAAGCGGACCGAGCCTTCTTTGAGGAGAATATTCAGCTAAATGATTCGGGCGGTAGACGTAGCCTCCATAGACGGATTCAAAGCTTCGTAGAGATGGGAAGGGATGACAAGCTAAACTATTAATAATGATGCAACAAGAGTTAGAAACATGAATCAGCTTTGCCACAGAATCACAGAAAGTGTTGATGCCGCCATGTGGTGGAATGTACCTAAGAATTGATGGTGTGTAGTATGTGGATCACTTGTTTGGCTTGTTTGGCCCGCGTGTCTTACGGACCTAGCGTTAGTGGATTTCAGGGATGGCAGGGATTCCCCTATGCGGCAACGAAAGTTGATAGGGAGCAACATCGACGAGACCGATTTGCGAAGGGGAAAAACCATCATCCTCCGAACAACACTCGCACCTCTTACACTCCCTTCCACAACTGCAGCCTTCGACAGGCTTGTTTCACACCCGTTGGCGCCAGGCTTACAGTGCTGTAAACGGCCTTGGTGGAAGCCCGCTTCCAGCCGACTTTTCTTACGGCGAATATCTAAACATGACAGCACGTGGTCACGAATGATCATAGCCACCTCACATAGACCTCTAATTTGGCGACCATCTGGTCGTGCCGTCGAGCTGGAGTCAATTCGGCCATCACGACGCCTGGAAGCGAAGGGAGGGCTTTGTTGATCAGAAATGCCTACAGCATACACATCCGCGGACAAGACACGGCAATCCTCAGGAGGAAGGTCGTTCTTCGGGCGAAAGACTAAGGACAGGTCTCAGGATGATTTTGGTCAAGATGATGCCGGGTCGATCTTGCAAGTGCCCAGTGGCACCTCCAGCACGAATGGGTCGCGGTCCTCACGGCACTCCCACAGATCGAACATGCCATCTGAGGATTCGGGAACCGAGGAGAAACTTGGGCTGTCTATGACCGCCGGTGTCATTACATCAATACCTTACAATACCACTTCAGACGGGAGGTCACCAATCCCCGTGGAGTATTTGCCCAAGAATGAAAAGACGCTGTCCCAAAGGGAGCCGTTACCACATCACTTGGGCAAAGGAGGAAAGGACTTTCACCAGTATCCATCGTGGAGTCCTCAAGAGCCGACAAATGGGTCTGCTCACCCTACTGGTCCAAGACCTCCACCTCACTCCCAGTCTTCGCTCAAGCCCGTCCCGGTCCTCCCGCCACGTGACAGCAGTCGAAAGCCCATACCGTTGGCCGACTCTGCAAGCATCTATAATGACCATCCAGGCACACACGCTTCCAGCTCTACTAACGAGACCTCTTCTAATCACCGAAATTCATTCGACCAAATGAGCGTGCTCTCGGCAGCTTCTTCTGCCACACACGGCTCCAGCATCTTCTCTTCAGATAATTCGTCACGGACAGCTGTGCAAGAGCGGCCAGGTACTTCGCACTCACGCAGTTCTCACAGTGCCAAAGGGTGGACCCCTCAACAAGCATCGGGTTTCAATTCTACGACTTCTTTCAATCCGGATGGCTTTTACTTCCCTCGCCCTGCGGATGATCGAATTGTCGAGGCCCAATTCCTGGACATGATGAACAAGCGGAATTGGCAAGCTATGCCCGACCAAGCAAAACGACAAATGATGGCATATCCGACAAGCAAGAAATGGCAATTGGTCCACCAAGACAAGCTCGTGGAATGGCAAGGTGAACAGAAGAGAAGGACTAACGCTCGGAATACAGTCCTAAGTCACGATGGAATTCCGTCGATCCTTAGCCGGGCTGATGAAGAGGGAAGCCCTGAGTGGTACGTAAAGAAGGTGATGAGTGATACCATAACGCCTAAGCAGCTAGGAAGTCTGAGCGTCAGTCTGAGGACGCAACCAATAAGCTGGGTCAAATCGTTCGTGGAGGCCCAGGGTCAAGTGGCATTGACCAATGTGCTTGGGAAGATCAATCGAAAGCAAGGCCAAGGTCCTGCACCTGCAACAGGATCTACAAGCGACAAGGACCTCGACCGGGAATACGATATAATTAAATGTCTGAAAGCGCTCATGAATAATAAATACGGGGCCGATGATGCTTTAGACCATCAGCAGGCTGTTGTTGCACTTGCAACTTCGCTAATCTCGCCTCGACTGACAACCAGGAAGCTGGTGAGCGAAGTCTTGACTTTCCTATGCCACTGGGGCGAAGGGGAGGGCCATCTCAAGGTCCTCCAAGCAATGGATCATGTCAAAGCCCAACAAGTAGAAAATGGCCGGTTCGACGCCTGGATGCGAATAGTTGAAGTCACGATCGACGGTCGAGGCAAGATGGGAAGTCTTGTAGGAGCTAGCGAAGAAGTGCGTAGTGGAGGCATTGGAATGGAAAATCTTCTGATGGAATATGCCCTTTCTACGCTGTTCCTACTCAATATGGTCATTGATGCACCGGAGCACGACTTACAGCTACGATGTCACATCCGTGCTCAGTTCACGTCTTGCGGCATCAAAAGAATCCTGCACAAAATGGAGGATTTCCAGTACGAGGCCATAAATAAGCAGGTTGAACGATTCCGAGAGAATGAGGCAATCGACTACGAGGATCTCTTACAACGTGAGAATAGCAGTATGAAAAGTGGCATCGAGGCGGAAGTCAAGGACATGCAAGACCCGACGCAGATTGTGGATGCAATTCAGTCAAAAGTGCAAGGAACTCGTGCACAAGACTATTTCCTCTCTGCGATGCAGCATATGCTCTTAATCCGGGATAATGACGGGGAAGATCGACTACGAATGTTCCAGTTGGTTGACGCCATGCTCAGCTATGTTGCAATGGATCGAAGGCTACCAGATATGGATCTCAAACAAAGTCTCAATTTCTCGGTACAAAGCCTGCTAGATAGACTGCACACGGATTCGGAAGCACGGCAGGCGCTAGATGAATCCACAGAAGCAAGACAAATCGCGGACTCTGCTATCGCCGAACGTGATGAAATGAAGGCCAGGATTGACATGGGAGCCGATGGTCTCGTAGCGAAATTGCAGAAGCAGATTGAGGAGCAAAACCAAGTTATACAGCTCCAGGGGCGGCAGACCGACGCATTGAAAGCAGAGCTTGCTGACCTCCAAAGTATTCGAGCGAATGAGTTGCAAAGGAACGAATTGGAAACACGAGAATTGTACCTTATGCTACGGGATGCACAAGACTTTGCCGCTGCAGTTGCTAAGAAAGGAGTTCCCGAGACCCTTGCTACAACTGATCCGAAGAAGATGCAAGGTATTCTGGATCGTGAAGGCCTCATGGCTCGATTAGAGGTGCAGCTAGAACGCGCAAAGACACAATGCAAATTGGAGGGTAAAGTCTGGCAGCAAACTGGTCCTTCGGACAGGCTACGTGAACTCCGTGAGCAAATGGACGGCGGCGATACTGCAGAAGATCAAGAAAACTTCTCTGCAAGGATGACAAGACAATTCAGTTCCGGACCCCTTGGCATGACTTCGAGGAGTAAGATGCTAAAGGGTCCGCGGCGCGCTGCTGCCGATGCGTTAGCTACAAGTGAAGAGGAGAATTACCGGATCGAGGGCTCAGGCGACGAAGCTGTCATCTATGAGAAGCCGAGGATCATCGAAATGAGACGGCCGCAAATGAGTACCAAACAGGCAACTGGTCTTCTTGGCGAGATTGCTGCCAAGGTACGACGTATCGATGCCAGCGACGATGAAGATGTTGAAGGAGATGGTGTTACGACTGGGACTTCTCACCCTAGCATTGAATCAAATCAGCCTAAGACTCCGGTTGACGAAATACCACCAAAGGTGGAGAATCTCAACGACATGCAATCTAAGGATATGCCACCGCCTGCAGTACCTCCTAAGAGCATTTTGCCCGGTTTTGAGGGTGGCGCTCCACCGCCTCCTCCACCTCCTCCCCCCCCACCGCCCCCTGCCATCCCAGGTCTCCCTCCATCCATCTCAATGCCTGGTTTCTCCTCTGGTGCACCACCTCCGCCACCTCCACCAATGCCAGGTACTCCTAGATCAGCAGGAAGCTCGGCACACACTTCAATGGGCCCACCGCCAACGCCTGGTGCACCTCCAATACCGGGTGCGCCGCCATTGCCTAATTCGATGAAAGGCCACTTCCTGCCTCAAACCCAGTTCGCCCCACCATCCACAATTGGTCTGCCTTTCATACGTCCGAAGAAGAAGCTCAAGGCGCTCCATTGGGACAAAGTCGATGCTCCTCAAGTTACCGTTTGGGCTACCCACACCCCAACACATGCTGCTAAAGAAGAGAAGTACATGGAGCTTTCGAGAAAAGGCGTTCTAGACGAAGTGGAGAAACTTTTCATGGCTAAAGAGATCAAGAAGATCGGCGGTTCCAATGGCAAGAAGTCCGATAAGAAGCAAATCATCTCTAGCGACCTGAGACAGAAGTTCTTGATTGCAATGTCGAAGTTCTCGACGTATTCTGCTGACGACATTGTACGCATGATTATCCATTGTGACAAAAACATCTTGGAGAATCACGTGGTTATGGACTTCTTGCAAAGGGATGATCTTTGCGTAGTGCCTGATAATACTGCCAAACTCATGGCGCCTTATAGCAAGGACCCCACTAGGCCAGATGCACTGCAATCTTCACGAGAACAGGATCCTAGCGAACTCACCCGAGAAGATCAAATCTACTTGGCAACTGCGTACGAGCTCAACCATTACTGGAAATCGAGGATGCGAGCATTAGTCCTCACACGGACTTTTGAGCCCGAATATGATGAGGTCTCGAAGCAGCTGAAAGAAGTTGTAACAGTTTCTGAATCGCTTCGAGATTCTGTAGCTTTGATGAACGTCCTTGGTCTCATCCTAGATATTGGCAACTACATGAATGACTCGAATAAGCAAGCCACTGGCTTCAAATTGAGCTCTTTAGGACGGTTGGCAATGGTCAAAGACGAAAAGAATGAGTCCACTTTTGCGGACCTTGTCGAGCGGATAGTTCGAAATCAGTACCCAGAATGGGAGGGTTTCATTGACGATATCGCCGGTGTCGTAAGTGCACAGAAACTTAACGTCGAACAACTTCGAATGGATGCCAAGAAGTACATCGATAACATCAGAAATGTTCAGATGTCGCTTGACTCGGGTAATCTCAGCGATCCAAAGAAGTTCCACCCACAAGATCGCGTTAGCCAAGTTGTGCAGAGGTCCATGAAGGATGCAAGGCGGAAAGCAGAGCAAATGCAGCTTTACCTAGACGAAATGAACAGAACGTACGATGATATCATGACGTTCTATGGTGAAGATAGCACAGATGAAAATTCGCGACGGGACTTCTTCTCCAAGCTGGCCAACTTCGTCTTGGAATGGAAGGTAGGCGAAGCACTGATTTCACACCTTAACAATAAGCTAATCTTGAGCAGCGTTCCAAGGAGAAGAACATGGCTACCGAAGAGACACGCCGACGCAATGAAGCATCCATGGCTCGCAAACGTGCTAACCCCAAGGCCATCAACCCTGCTGCGGCTAATTCGGGCGTTGGTACCCCAGATGGTGCCTTGTCTCCATCGTCCACTGGTGCCATGGACTCGCTTCTCGAGAAGCTTAGGGCTGCTGCACCACAAGCCCGGGATCAACGTGACCGCAGGCGAAGAGCAAGGCTAAAGGACAAACACCAAACCCGTGTTGCCAGTGGCCAGGCTATCCCCGACCTTGGCGATCTAACCAAGAGTGGAAGCGGAGATGACGAAGCGGACCAGTCTCTGCTAAATCCTAATGCTGCGACCAATGGCGATGGCGACAAGATGGAGCCTATCAGCGAAGGCGAAGACGTTGCAGAACGTGCAGCTAGCATGTTGCAAGGTCTCCGCGGTGACGTTGATGCTGATAGCGCTAGACCCGGCAGTAGAGATGGCAGTGGCAGTCTAAGGGTTCGGCGCAGGAGAGAAAGTGCTGACACCGAACGACAAAATCGTCGCAGGCGGAGAGCGAGAGACAGCACCAGCACGGCTGGTGATGAAGGGGATACGCTTAGCCCCAGAACCGAGGGCGAAACAATACCCGAGATCAAGGAGCCAGATGACGAAGACGATGGTGGTGATGAGGCTGTAGATGAAGATAACAAAACTATATCACCGCCTACGACGGTCGTGGTTCCGCCTAGCCCTGAGGGCACTGAGAAGAAACCCGTTGTACTCGATGACTAGTCAGGATAGCTTGCCTCCTCGAGGTAGTCAGAGAGTTGTAGGATTGGGGCTGTGTATATTTATTTCCCAATTTTTGTTCGTTTCCGCTTGTCGCTAAGTGCGGCTCACCTGTATACTGGTATGGAATTTTTAATACCCCGGATGTTTTCTTTTGTGACAGTGTTCGCTGGCATGGGCGAAACAATTGCAATGCGAGTTTTTCCGCGCGGCATAGCGCTGTGATCAAACAGCGCGGTCCTGGTATTCGGCGTTTAGAGTGGCTCTTTTCAGTGGTGGATTCCAGTGGTGGACTTGCTGAATCGCTTTTTACCTGGTCGATGGTTGGATGGATGTGGGTTGTTGAAGGCCTTATTTGTTGGTTTAGGGTAGATCAGTGACGGAGGAAAGGGAATATATCTTACCTACCAATTTCCGTGGCGAGCGGCTAGGTTGAGCGAAGTCAAGTAAATTGCCTCCTGCTCTGTGCTATTCGCTGGACTGCTTTGATCGTCAATCTAAAGATTGTTGCTTGAACAACTTCCTGTCGTTCGAGCACCACGGCCCCGAACCGCCATGCCAAACGATCATACCACAACTAGACTGAAGTGGTCGCTCCAATTGTGCAACCGTATTTGGGCGTAAAGACTACATATGTACATATGAAGAAAGATATGGCACCGCCGCCTCTGACTTAGCCACCGTAACCATTTTACTTGCAATATCGATCTCGCCAAGCATGTGAACAAGTCTTCGAGGAGTCTTCAACCATGTTCCCAAGCCCCTCGGACACGTTACCAAAAGAGCGCCTGACATGAAAAATCATGTACATTTTCCAATGCTCGCCGAAGAGTTGTATTCCGACGATATATCATTGCATATTTGAATGCTCCATTGCGGTGGCGGTTGGGGAAAGGTCTTGGCGTCGTCAGTTTGGGTTTTGACTAGCCTAAAGAAGTTAGCCTCGTCAAGAGCGAACACGAGAGCGAAAGCGGACTCCTCCTCCTGGGGGATGCTCATCCAAACAAATCAGCAAAAAGTTCGCCCAGGATATCCCAATGGAGACACGGCAAGCCCGTGACTCAATCAGGGGAGGAGGTAGGGTAGTTAAAACTGCCCCAAGACTAGGTCACAAGAAGTCCAGGACTGGTTGTCAGCAATGCAGAGCTCGTCGCGTCAAAGTACACTCCCCGTTATTCTGCCATCTTGCTTGTAAACCATTTTCCGTTCATACATTGCGCAGATCTGTCAATTCACCTTTTTCAAAGCAGTTTCAAAGCTACTGGCTCGTCCAGCACTTCATTCAGAATCTTTGGTCATTTGCCGTTGTCTCACATTCTACGTTATACTTCTAGAATATAGCAACTCTCTGAAAAGTGATAGGAGTCTGACCTTTCGCAGTGCGACGAGGTCCACCCGGTATGTGCAGGTTGCAGACGACATCAGGTCTCATGCATATACGAAGACCGCAGTCCCGCCAGAATGCTCGGAGATGAAGAAGCCAGCAGTATGGGTAATAGTTCCACTAGAGCCACATCTAGCGCTCGCACAGAGATCAGCACCATATCATCCTCCGACATATTAGAGTCCAGAGAACGCCGCCTTTCAGAGCTCAGGCTACTGCACCAATACAGCACAAAAACATGCCTCTATATCATAGTAGACCACGAATCCGACCCAGTAGCATTGAAAATCTGGCAAACAGCCGTTCCAAATGTAGCATTCAAAAACGATGCTCTCTTGAACGCATTGTATGCGCTTGCCGTCCTCCACTTAGCCAAGACCGAGCCTTACAACAAAGAGAGGCTGGAGACCTACAGAGACTACTTGGATCACGCTGTTCGAGAACACAACAACGATGTTGCTAACCTTAGCAGACTCAACGCAGATGCAGCTTGCCTTACCTCCAATTTTCTCCGCCTAGCAGCCTTCGCTATTATACAAGAACGCGAATTGACTCCTTACACGCCGCCGACTCAATGGCTGAAAATGACCCGTGGCGGGGCTGATGTCCATAGAGCGGCATGGGAATGGATCGAGCACGATGAGGCTTCGGTTTCTATGCGCCTTGTACGAAATTGGCCCGTCGTGACAGAGCCCGACTCATTATATACCGAGGAGCATCAGCAAGGGGTGCTACATCTACTTCACCGAAGCCAAGATCATCAAGCAACAGAGCTCTGGGGTGCAGACGTGCAAGAAGCCTACGCGGGCGCTGTCGGCGTGATCGGCAGTACCTTGAGAGCTATTGTTGCTCAGGACAGACGCACCAACATCTGTAGGAGATTGATTACATTTCCAATGCTGATTCCGAAACGCTATATGGAGCTTGTCCTAGAGATGCGACCACGGGCATTAGTCATACTCGCACACTTCTTCTTCCTTCTCGCAAGGTTCACTGATATCTGGTGGATTGGGGAGACAGGACCGAGAGAAGTCCGTGGCATCAAGACTGTGTTGTCTGGCGAATGGCTGGACATGTTGAACTGGTCGATATCCAACATGGAAGAGCAGATAGTGAACATTTAATAAGCCCAATCAGCACACGCCAGGCAGGCTAAATCCACGGCGAAAAAGATGACTCCAACCATGCCTGGGCTCATCTCGAAATGCTCTCAAAACCGAGAAATACAACCGCATATCCCCTCTTTCCTTCATAGATGTCTATCATAGACGCATCGAATACTACTATCATTACCACACATACACCACAACCAGACCCCCTCATCAACTACTCCCACCCCCTTCCCTTTCCTTTCACAAAAACATTTCAGCCAATCAGATCCCCTCACCTCGCCTTGAGTAATATAAAAAGATAGATGATGGCACCCCCTCTAAAGCTCTAAAATCATTCCCCAATTCTCCACCCTACAATTCCTCTATACGCATAGCTTCCACTCCTTTCTCTAACTCCACAATTTTCCAAAAAGCCTAGTATTTCCACAACGTGAAGAATCTCCCAACAACGAGCCAGGCAATTGCCAAGGACACTTGTGTGGCTTGAACAGCAGCATGAGAGCCTTCTATTATACGTGGGAGGTAGCCCAGTATAGTAGCTGGGCTATAATTCAGACTCATCCGTTGGAAAATCATCGGTTTCATGCAGTAACCTAACAATGCTGTGATGCATAGTGTAATTATCTGGCTCCGACCGTGAAGCTACGCTGCTGGCCTACACCAGCGCTGAATACATCGGCCATTGTTGGGCCAGACGGTTATATATAGTGAGGACCCTCCCCGTTTTGATGATGCCAGGCTAAAATTCTATACTGCCAGTACATCTCCCTCCGCTTACGTAGCATAGCACACTATGTGACTGAGGTGTCTTAGGTCAGACTAACGCCAATGTGACAGCAGTCTACGCTCTGTCCGACTTGTTGACTCTTGTCGCATCTTGTGAATATGTGTTGGAAGAGATCAACTATGTGAGTTCTTCACCAATTGCACTGGCCACGCCAGATCCTTCGCAGTCAAACCCAGAGTGATCGCCCAAAACGCAGCTGTTACCCCCCAAAACCCCCATACATTATTATTAAAACAGTATCATACTAGACCTTCAACACCCTTCAACGCCCATCTTGTATAACTCCCCAAACCCCCATCAGTGTTAAGCCTTTCGCCACCACCTCATCACGGGAGCCTACCTGCATAATGTCCAGAGCGCTAGTCTAATTTGAGGTTTTGAAGACTTCCACCCTTGAACCTCCTAGCGAGTTTTATATCTTTAGCGCCGTTGCTATGGAAAGAGGGGCCTCCCGATAACAATTTGATATTGACTAGTGGGTAAGCGTCGGCAATCCAAGTCATCACAACACAATGAGCACACGCTATACCTATCTGAGGTTTTTTCTTTCACCTTCGAACGTCGTAGGTCGACCTCACCTCTTGGATTGGTCGTGATCGTACCTACTCATCCCTTCCACCCATCCTCTCCCAAAAACCACCCAACCTAACACAGCATATGCCAGCGCCATCAAAAGCCTCCATATGTCGATACGCAAGAGTATTGTTTACTTCGCTCACCTACCCTTCCTTCAACCGGGCTATATTCAAGCGACCAAGCTTGGACCGCTTGTGCCGCGAGCCGGACTCTCAACTAGGTTCATGATGAGGGGATATATCCTCCGCTGCTGAAGGGGGAGTCTTGCGCACGCACGAAGGTTTCAGGTGTTAGACTTTATATTCAAATCAAAAATGAAAAAGCATAGGGACACAGAATTTCACGGATACACATGTAGTAAGTCTAGTTCTCTGGTTCTCAGTGCACAATATATTTCTTAAGTATTCAATGAATTCAGGATGATAGGCATAATCCATATAAAAGAAAGTCCCCCCTGTGGGTTAAAACCTTAGAGTTTGCTCAAGGCTTGACAATATTATAATCAGACTTGCAGAAGTGAAGAAATTGACGTATACTGCCGTCTATTTACACCGAAGGAATATGAGATCTTTGCCTATTAGTAACGGATACGGAATCAAATTAGGGAGAGTATCCCACGAACATTAATAAGGAAAAATGAATCATATCTAGCTGTCGATTAGGTAAGGAGAAATCAGTAAAATACCTCACTCGTTATATGCGCGTACCGAGCTGTAGAGGATCTCTATAAGCTCTGAATTCTAACAATTCTAGCTCGCTTGGAAAATTGAAAAGTTGAGCGCTTGTGTGATTATTTGGTATTTGCAAAATTAGATTTGCTGAATAATGCGGTGACTACTTTTTAGTAATTGATGGAACTTTGAAATCATGGTCTTGTTAGTGTTGATGAGTAGGCCTTGAGATTTGGAGCTGATGCTGCAGGTCAATAATGAGGGATACCCCTCAAAGTTCGAAAGTACTACTACATGTTCACATCGAGAATCCATGGAATGTTGTGGACAGCCTTTCTCGTTTTTCTCCTGAAATCTAGCTCTATAGCACAGGCTCAGCGGGCATGTGGACAGCTCCTATATGGGGTTTGATCTTTTGGTAGATTGGGGTACTCATTGAGGTACTATACATGAATCTCAATTTCAATTTCATTTACGTGTTATTTCCCATATACATTCTCTCCATTTCTCCTCCGTTTCCTTTGCCGTCGATCATCTTATGCTGGGGTCGGCCGGTAGTCTAAAATTTGGATTGTTCATTGCTGTTCTGCAATGATCAAGCCAATACGTGCCTATGATTCCAAGCGATATCAGTAAGCATTGAATGCTAACTACGGTTGCAGCTTCCACTTCACGTGGAATGAAGATGCAAGAATGAGACAGGATAACGAGGAGTCACTCTCAGGGTGGCCAAGGGGGAGGGGTATTTGTAGGACATACCAGCAGCAATGTAAGCGTAATTATCCGCATTGTGAATGGCCATATCCGATTCATTGTCAGGGAAGTCGTTCATGGCTAGATTAGTGCATTCACCGGTGCCGTATGCCATGGTTTTCCCGTCCTTAGATTGAACGTCGTCAGTACTATTGGGCCGGACGCAAATATCATGTGGTCAGCCTGGGTAATCGAATATTGAGCGAGAGGTTGGAGCATTCCTTACAGGCCGAGTGGATTGACATTTAGATGTGTAATTTCGTGGACAAGGGCTCGGGCTGTTGTACTGCATTAGTAAGGTCTTCGACAATGAAGCTTGTACCGGAAGCACAGAACATGAATGTATGAGGACTTCTACCTTTTGATTCATACCTCTTCAGTGCGTTGCCGTCAACACATTGGATGTTCGCAGAGGTTGGCTCGCCGAAAAATGCATTGCACAAATTGATCGTGGATGTTTGATGATCCGCGTGGGCGAGCGTAGCGTAACCGTTCTTTGTTGCGCAATCTCCATCTTCCACACAGGTCACATGGATAGGGTCGATGTTTCCACAGTTGCCAGCAACTATGTTTGTCGCCGCGCGAGCTACGCATAAGAAGAAGCTTTGGGCCTTGGCGAGCCAGAAAGGGTCGAGGAATTTCTCTCTGGTTTCGTCTGGAGCATTGGGCCAGAAAGCTTGAACGTATCTATTGGCGGGGTTGAAGTTGTTCGCTGCTATGGTGGCCATCTGGGCGGCGACTCCGAATTCAGCTGCGACGCCGGCAGGGTCTCGAGGACATTGGTTGTCGATCCTGGCAATTGTTATCGGAGGTTCCTTTCTGGGAGTGAAATCGTCCATGACCCATTGAGCGGGGCGTTGGCGGTCTGTAACGCCAGAAACAAGTCCGATTTGAGGCCCCAGAAGGAGCACTTGGAGTGATCTGACAATCTTCATGAGCATTTTACGTAGGAGATAATAGAGCACGATGTATTGTCAAACTTGAGCAGGAATCTTAACAGTGTGCGGGTTCTTTAAGTAGATAGGGAGGATGGACCAAAAAATTATCCCCATGCCGCAAGCTGCCTTCTTCAAGTCATCTTCGTCTGCTCAGCCAGCCACTTACCACCGGCGCCGTACACTTGCCCTCAGACTCCATCCTCTCAGCAGACGTTTTGCAAGCCATACGCGTGTCATCACGACGGTGAGAATGCTGAACGCCTTCATTGGTGCTGCATTCTCTAGTGGGTTGCCGGTGCCTTATAGTATATGTCGTATTGGAATAGAAGTGGAAATGTTCAGCACACTTGTGTTACCTGTCACTGCCGTTCGGCTGGACTAATGTAGGTAGTAGTAGAGCGGTGCCGACAAAACATTCTCGGTACTCCGTAGGCCTTCTCCTACCCGTGCTGCGGGGTATGGCTTCCCTATTCGGAAGGCGCTAACCCTGTGAGGCGTGCGCTTAGCGGCACTACCTTGCCTCAGGGGTTGGACCGCGGGCTACCTACACCGTAGAAGTACTTACTGCACCCACTTATCAGTCTCATGTAGCTCCATAACAGATGTTGTACTACGAACGCCAAAGCTACGTCTGTGAGCGTAAATTCGCGCAGAGACTATGATTTGATACTGAGATCCTTCCACGTGCAACTACACTCCCTGGGCTCCTGTGCCCTTATGCACCGCTCTTTCATCACTAAGCACCACTACACTCTGTGTGACGCTATCCGTAAGGTCCTGAGGCCCACATACCACAACGGCGCTGTCTCCGAGCGCTTACTCGAGGAACTTTCGAGTCAATTTGCTGATCTACGGACGCTATGTGAATACTGCTTTTGACGAATGAATAGTTAACTGATGTGATGATTTTTCGACGGGTTGCAAGGGAGAAGTTGATTCCGTGCTGGTGTTGGACAAGAAACTTTTGGCCGAGTCTGAACCATTGAATGACGAGCAGCACTCGTACTAGGAAGCCGATTTATCAGCTTGATCTCCATCCTCGATGGCTTCGTAGCAGCACATCCCCTCTTGCTTAGAAGATTGGGAAGTCGAGCCCTGTTGACTTGACAAATTGGAGGATGTCATTCCCACTGTAATAGCGGGCTCCCGGCAATTTTCGCTTTCCAGCAACGACACTCGATGTGACATGGGTGGCGAGCTCGCAGCTAGATGGCCTGGCTCCTCCGTTATATTTGTGTTACAAGTGATGTATACACCCATCTCTACCGTGACATGATGATATTCCTTCCCGAGACGCGTTACGTCTTCTGCTACAGCATGCAGCTGGTCCGCAAACCAACGGTATTGCTCTCGCAACTTGATGACCCAAATGAATCGAACGTACTTGATAGTCACACCTCCCAGAAGATTTCATCTGCTCGACTTCTCGCATTTCCATCTTACAACAATTTCTCGCATGAGAGGCATAGTGAAAGTACTACCACTTCCACCAGCGATAAGAAGTATACTATCGAATTGCTGCAATGGTCTTATATAACCATGGGGCCCATCGATGAGAGCGGATACTCTTGAAGAAGCGGGTATCTCATTCGTCGATAATGGTAGGTTCTGATGCTTTTCAGCATACGCGAAGAAACACTTCGTGGTGCCTTTTTTACGTCTGATCAGAAACTCCATTCTACCGTCTTCTGGTATAGATGCTATAGTGAACGGATGCGATTGAAGTAGAGACATGCTGTGGCAAGCTAAATACACATGCTGGCCTGCTTTCCAATGTATGGGCGATCTGTCGATGATAATACGAGTTGCCTCAGAGCCAAGGGGCTGGAGTTCGGCTTTGCAGGCCCAGATTCCTTACGTCTCGCACTCGGATGGAAAAGCGACACGTTGTTGTACCTCATATATAGTGTGCGAACCGAGCGATCAAAGACGACGAGGCCTATAGGTACCCATACGTATACCTTCAATTCGGCAGGAAGATGCAAGTATACAGCCACTAGAAAGCCAATCTATGTCATAATGTGTTGGATGAGGAAGAACTCGTAGTTCCATCTTCGAATTGGAGCCCACGTGCTTACTATGATCCAGAGCAGGACACCATGCAGCAAATCCTCGCTGAGTAATGACGTCAGTCGCCAATTTGACCTTGACATAATCGTATCGAGCCAAGTCAGTGAACCAGAAGCCCATGTGAATGGTCGCGTTAAGGAATAATATCCTCGCGGTGGCTCTACTTTCCGCCTGGACAGGGACCTCGGGGCGTTAGACCACCCGCTATTTAGGCGTGCAAAGGTCAAGTTGCGCCAAAGCATTCTCAACTAAGGTAGATATAACTTCGGTCAGTCTCCCGCCATAGCTATGAAGACAATATAAGGAAGAGAAATCAGGATAGGGAGCACGACATCTGACGTCATTCACATGGCAAGGATGCTCGTATCGAGGCTTACACAAGGGGACTTGGGTTTGGAGGTCGCGGCAGTGCTTGTGCGGCGTCTTAAGGCTGGTTGCATGGGCGTTTCTTGACACGGCAAAGACCGTGGCTTAAGTATGGGCTAAATATCTAAGTGTTGCACTAAAAAGGCAACGCGCGCCGCCAATCGTTGGCAGTGCTATGTGGGTTTATATTGCAACACTAAGCCACTCTGGATCCGCATCTCAGCGTCAGCTCTGCTATGCCATGATCTTTCCACTGCCAACTCTCAGCACCGTACCGAAAATCTCACACTGGCCCGGTACGCCATTTGAAACACATAGCTACAATGGCCGAGTTAGCTCTTCTAGCCTCAATTGTCCAAATCGCAGACACTGGCTACCGCCTCAGCCTTAAGCTGTACACATCTGGCGAAGCAATCGCCCGTGCTGACCGTACTATCATTACAATCTCGAAAGACATATCGCTGACATCTACTGTGCTTCAAGAGTTAGGAGAAATACTGCGCAGAGATCAAGATGAGAAAGAAAGTATTTGCTCTGAAAATCTTGTTAAAACGGCCGGAAATACCGTTAAAGAGTGCTTGGATGCATTTGAAGAATTAGACAGTATGATTTTGAAAAACATGCCAAATCTCAGTCAAGGACACAGAGCCACCAGAGCTACAATGGCCCTCGAGAGGCTGAAGTGGCCTTTCATACAACCACGGATACAGCTGCTGCGAGGGAACCTTGATATGGTAAGAGCAAATATATCGTTGATGCTCAACGTTTTGATATACGCTAGACATGTATCAGATAGGTTGGTCTCCAGACATATTGCTAGATGTATTTAGTGCTTGATCAAGGAAATCTACTGACAGGCAATCAGGAAGAAGTCAAGAGCACCAGCCCCTGGTGTCTACGACGAAATTACTCAAAAGACCATCATAGAAGAACTAGTCAGTGCAAAAGAGGAATATGTTCGCAAGTTTGAGAGTCTGAAGCTCTCTATTCCGGCCAGTCCTTTAACTCAGACCGTGCACAATACAGGCACCAGGGCTGCTCCCGCGCCCACAGAAGAAAAAGTCGTACACACACAGCATACTTTCAGTACCCTCCCCACGACCACTCTTCAACGGGCTCCTGCACCACCTTATAATCCCTTCTCCGCGACCATTCCTCAGAATGCTCCTGCACCACAGTGGCCCCTGCCAAATATACCAGCTTCTTATCCAATAGCGCCAATGGACCCCGTGGCTGTCCAGTCAGACCAGTTCAATTCGTGGCCATTGTTGAGTCATTTGAAAACTCTCGTAGCAAGCCTGATCCGAGAAGTCTATTCTCCAGTGTATCAGATTCCCACGGAGTCCCGTTCCAGGTTCACTGGTGTAATCAGAGCAACACACGAGACTGAAATCGTAGAGGCGGAAAGAAGGGAGTCAAGCAAGTACAGTGACGGGTCTCTAGGATCAGGATTGCGGCTCGACCGTGATGATCCGATTGCAGCAAGGCGATCATCAATAGGGAGCAATCTCACCACGGCCACTCCAGATTTCAGTCCACTACCGTCTTGCATGGAGCCCCCACACATTTATTCCAGCGTTCATCGAAGACCAGCAAATTTGATGCAGATAACGCAGGTACAGTCTCGAAGGAGAGAACACGAAGACGACGAGGAGCAACCTGCCACCAAAAAAGCAAAAACTGTCCCGGCTGAAGACAGCTATTCATCCGCGGAATTTCCTCAAGACAATACGCTGACGTGTTTTGATCACGCCATTTTTTTTATAGGACCCGAGCCCGAGAGAAATGATGTAGTAGATGACCTCGTAAAGCTGTGGACTCTGGTCCGATGAAGCTGCCGAAAGCTATTACTCCATCTCTGGCAGACGCAACTATCAGCTCGCTTCGAGGCAATTGATTGACGAAGTTATGGACGATACGAATTTTGGTTGACATTGGGAATGTGATTTTGGTCGCAGAATACACTGGAAGACCTTGTCTTCTATGACGACTTCAGATTTATGTGAAATACTTCTCCCATCGAGCATCTTCACGGCGCAATAGTAATAGGGTTTGCAAGGGTTTCTTAGTAGCAGGTACATACATCCTATGAGGTCTCATCGCCAACAAGGCCGTGGCTTTTCATCATGTACCGAACACAAAAGACAATTTTCTTACAAGCAAGATCAACACGCAGACCAATTGTCTCGAAAGCTTGCTGGAATAGCAATTTCGCATGAAGTATGCCCGTGTTCTTATCTGATGTCGCTTAGCTGTACGCTTCGATGGAGCGTTACATAATTATCAATTGACCTTCTGTTCCCTAGCTTCGTTCAAAATACTACCTTTAACACACATTACCTAATCTTGCCATCAAAAGAAATCTTATAATCCTATAGATCTATAGAAACCCCTTACCCTAAAACTATAAACTTTAGCTCTATACCCCCTTACATATCTATAGAAATGTACGCTAATGTTATAAGAATGGGCTATGATGTTCGCAAGTGAAAGTCTCGAATACCTATAATTGGACTAGCGCGGAAGATATGTCAACACGTAGGTAGCACATATGGGTGGGATTGCAATTGAATGTCCCTCCCCGTCCTTGTTCAAGATTTCTCATACATCTAATTATCTTCTTGCCTACCGTTACTGCGATGCAGCTTCTGCTTGTCTTACTACAGAAGCCCGTCGTGGCCTTGACAGTCAGCAGGGACCGTCCACAACAACCTGGTATTGGATACTGCTTTCACTAATCTTTTGAAAAGAAAGGAAGACTTGACCTATCATGCTTCGGACTCCTAAAATAATTTGCGATTCATAGCTGTCTTTTCAGTTCGCGTGACTCGTTGAGGCTGGAAGCGTGAGCTGCATGACGTGAAGAGGGTAGCAATTGTTTCAAGCATGAGGATATACTTGATTATGAATTTGGGTTCTTGGGAGTAAATGTGGCTCGAGATGTGCATACCGCCATAGTGCGATTGTGGCTGTTGGTGGGGTCTGAGTCGCAGTCGTCTGCGGATCATGTTCATGGGCGAACACCCATTGTTCTTTATTAGCAAGGAAAAGCTAAAGCTGGGAATATCATGAGCATATCGCCGCTACCATCATCGTTTCCTCGTAGGTGGCTTGCGATCCGTGATATCAAAGTCAAGCCAAATCACCTACTAGGACTTGCATGTAGACTTCGTATTTTTCATTGCTTTTCTCTAATTGATACAGGAACAGGCATGACAGGGGTAACTCTAGTCTTAATGCCTCGTGTCGCACATACACCTCCGACAAAAAATCCCCAATTCACCCTCAACATAGCCATTCGTCCTACAAACAATTTCCATCTCACCCTCGACATAGCCATTCGTCCACCAAAACCCAGTCAGCACTCACCCTGTCAAATTCGTATATCTTGATTTGCGCTCAATTTTCTTCTCATGCGCCGAAGAAGATAGTCTGCTCCCGGAAACCGACTTGTGCACTGAAATCCACCGCTGTGTCGATAACGGCGACGGAGGACTCACACATAATGATTTCGATTATGGATCTGGTGGTGTTTATGACAGAGACTTGTATAGGTGCAATAGTCGTGCGTATTGGAGACAGAGATGCGCTTGTTTTAAGGTGCATGCAGTTGAAAAGATAGAGAAGGCGAGTGGCATAATGGTGGTACAAGCTGGTTGAAGAGGTGATGAGGCATTTGAAGTAATTGGTGGTGGCGAATGAGAAACTGGGCGCTTTGATGGGTGGTACTGTATCTTCGCTGCTTCGGCAGATCGCAAAAATCGTAGCCATTGGTCGTTTCTGCTAAAGATTTGTCGATGATTACACGTTCAATCCCATTCCAAGTGGGCCTGCCTTATATCCTCTTCACATTGCCACTCAACCGCTCGATCCCACTCCTTCTTCGAATAGCGAGGTTGAGTATGGGTCATAGTGATGTTGTGACCTGCAAACAAACCTACTGCTTGGTCTATATAGAACCATGGCCAGGTGTGATAAACGAGCCAGTCCAGATCCGCTATTGACGCATCCGGGTCGAATTCGACGAAGACGGTCTCTAATCTGTTGGTTGTAGGTGTTATGTGGCCAAAGAAATTCTCAAGCCAATCAATTTTGTCTTCCTCGAAATCTGAAAAATGGGTTTGATGTTGATCTTCCGTATCGAAACTGATGCTTAGATGGCGAAGTCTTGGTGCATTCAATTTTCCAGCAGCCCTGTAGGTCGATTCCGCAAACAAGTTGTGCCCGTGTATTTGCAGCGACTCGAGGCTTTTGAATGAGCTGAAGGCAGGCAAGCAATTAATCCCACGGATGAGTTCTGGAAGGCTGATATGCTGTAGCGTATGACGGTGATGATCTAGAATTCCTTGTACAGCATCAACTGTGTACTCTGCGCTACATGCTCTCATAGTCAAACTGGTCAGGCGCGCTGGCCACTGTAAGAATGACATTGTTACATGTACGGGCGCACGTGGATCAATTAATTCCATGGTAGTCACGTTGCAAAGAGCGGCGGAAGAAAGCAGATCTTCATAGACAATATCATACACACCGGGCTCGTCTTCGTTGCTTAGACCATAACCGGTGAGGGACACTTCTTTGAGCGTTGGCAAGCTAAAGTGCTTCAGGATCATCTGGAGCGATGGACCAACTTCAGAACCGGAGAATTTCAACCTTGCGAGCGGTGCCGTTTTTGCAGCCTCTAAAATGTTCCATGTATTCCGTGTTAACTTTGTGTGAAGCTCAAAATTGCGAAGACCTTTGGAATAACTGAGGATGTCCGCAATCATCTGATACGTAGCATCACTTGGCTGATTGGATTGGAACGCAACCATACGAACGGCGTCACACAGGTCAGGACGCTGTCATAAAGTGGCCTTAAGTCGCTTGATCCGGTGTAGATTTTGCCAGCCAAAATAGCCGAGGTCTATGTTGCGGTAAAAGAAAGAATAGTAAATGCGTTCCCAACGGCGGCAGACAAGGGAAATTGGAAGGCATGGTTCATATTTAAATCCAGTGTTGGGAGTCCGTGCTGGTGCGAGGTACCCCAATGTACGGCAAAGAAGCTCATCTGGCATCCTATGAAGAAAGAATTCCTCAGTCGGTACGAGGGGGCGTTGATGGGAATATGGCACGATGCAGAGGGTTTGGTGTGTTGAAGCCCCAAGGTAGGTCTGTCTAAGTCGAGGCATGGTACTTCGACGCCGTGGACGAGACAGCTTCACTGAACAAGTGTTATGTGAGATTCTTGAATTTCAGTGTTATGATGGACGAGAGTGCAACTTGTGAAATGTTTACATTACCGCGGCTGTGTCCTATGGCTAGAATAAGGTGCATAACTTTTATGCTTAGAACTACGCGTACCGGATGTTCATGCGGACAGGACCATATTGTAATCTGAAATAGGAAGACGCACGATTCGGTTCAAGTCCGAAGGCATATTGATGAGTAGCTGTGCGTTGATTACTCTGCGAATACGGCTTTTAGAACGATATCTAATCCGTGAAATGCAGGTTTTAATGAGGCTTTTCATCACTGACAAGTGCCCTTGTCCGCAACCTGGAGTGGAATTCCCAGGGCAACGGAAAGCCCCCGCAGATCCAGTTTTAAGAGCTTGTCGCGTTGTTCTTCGCTCGTCATCCACATCATGCCCACCATACTGGCAGCATTTGCAATGAAGTCTTCTCCGTATCCTTTGCGCCTACGGGGGATCAATGCTAACCACTCGCGAACCAGAACAAGATTGTAATCGCCACCAGCATTGGCCTCGCGTAATGCGCTTTTCGTTGCGTTCAGAAGTCTCCTATATTGCTGGAATACATAGCCAGAGGATGCACCAGTGGGAAGGCGAATGACAAAGTGTTTGAATGGCACTCCTTCTATGTCGCCAGTGATATCTATGGAGGCTAATCAGCTTGCTACTCTTCAAGCTCAGAGGATGACCCACCCTCGGTCGAGAGCGCTTTTGAAGGAAATGGTTGGAAAACCTCGGAATCTTGTCTTGGAAATATTTGAATATGTTTGTGTCCTTGGGATGAGCCAGCCTCGACACCACAATTATAAATGATCATCTGTGGTGTCTTGATCCTATGCAGAATTGCCCAAGCTGCTGCCAGATCTTCTTCGTCAAGATCATCCGTTTGGAGTGCGAACAATGCCGTATGTAGAATCAGCATAGGCCGGTATACGCAATACTTGTTTAATATTAACTTATGCGATTCTCCGATTCTTGCTATGATGAAATCTTCTGGTGGATCAACGAATGGTCCCAAGGGTTTCGACCGACCTGGGGCATCTGGGGCTAGTACGGGCTTCAGCTGGAATGCTGATGTTATTGAACAATGATACTATGGTGGAAGCAATTTTCAGCTAATAACAGTATCAGCGGTACGATGTGGATTACCTGCAGTCCATCTATCTGTATGACCTCTACCTTGGGTAGGCTATAGTGAATTTCACTGTTGCCTACTAATCTGTCAAAAGTTGCCAGTGCAATATCTTCTAGATCGGCTGGAAGTGCATTGGTGGATTCGAACGGCATATTCCTGGCGAAGTCGCACTTAGGCATCTTACCGCACGTGCCTTTTGATATTATTAACCACTTATGTCAATTCATCTTGTTTCCCATCATGGACGTCTGCTAACCGTTTTCGAATTTATAGCACTCTTCTTGAATCTTGGTTGGTGGGTGATAAGTGGCCGTTGCGCTGCCCCACCTCCAGCCATCTCGGCTCCTCTAGCGTCTACTTGCTTAGTCTATGGGCGCATTGGCGCACACATGGCTGTTCAACCAGTGAAATGTCTATGATCCCCAGCCACCAATGCAAACCAATTTTCTAGGCCGATGAGCTATTCCACGCATTGGATAGCACGGCGAGCTGCTATTGGCCTCAGAATCTACGGCGAAAAGCAATACCTGCGAGCTGCAAAATGGCTGTACCTTTCCCAGTCGTGACTAGCTGTACGGCAGGTTGCCTAGATAAGCCGTCTTCGCTGCTCTTTCTAATGTCCATCAAAACTTCGAACCTTGCCACGCGGTTTAGCGTCTAGCCTTCTCTTCCTTCGTATCACGAAGTTATTCACCAACCGCAATGGCATCAAACGTGAACGAGATTATTCGACCAACAGGTCACCGACTTGCCAACCAATACAAGGCAGTAGACAGAAAAGTTCTTGATGGAGACCAGTATCCGTGCACGCTGCCAAGCATACCCTCTCCAACTCATGACCTTGTCTACTACCAGAATGTACTGGGTAACAAGCACAACTTCTCTGAGCGGACAAATTGTGACATCTTTCATATGAATATGGATGGATCCAGCTGGTTGAGATGCAATTTGCAGGACAATGAACTACGTGACTACATGGATGTATGATAGTCCCATCCACGTAAGGGCCTTGTGGCTGAGTATACAGGCTTCCACTGGCGATAGTATTGTCAATGCAACACGAGTTATGTGAGTGAGACAGTGCTGCTTCATGCCTGGCCCTTCTGTATGCGGACTGAACACTCGATACAGATTTGTCACTTCGCAACGCTTTCACGAAACTACGTTTGCTTCGCAAGTCTCTCTCAGCCATGCAATCGCTTATGACCTCCTTCAAGCTTTCGAAGTCTCACCCCACTTCGTTCCTTATCTCCTAAGCGAGCCAGACTATGCAGCTCCCAGCATCTTCCACATCTACGATGACAACGGTCAGCTTTGCCGGCAAGAGTTCATTTGCCAACACCCAAGGTGGGATATCCATACTAAAATGCAACCATGCTCAGTCTATATGAGTCATCAAAGCCAGACAGCCGTCACCACGTACATTGTTGTATCCGGACACGGAGATACTTGCATAGGGATTTCCAAGAGCAGGCTACAGGATGCTTTTCGTTGCCGAAGACCGGGTCAAGCGACCCAACGAAAAGCCACAGACCCGTTCCTATTGCACAATATCATCGCTCAAGAGTCTTTCCTCCAATCAAAATCAGTCATCACCAAGCTGCGGTTTCGCCTCTATGACCAACTAGACAAAGTCGACGCCTATGGCAAAGGAGAAGAAATTGTGGACCGTGCTGCTCTCAAAGCTCTCACCAACGAACTACATTTAATTTCTCAGGATGCCGATTCTCTTGTTGCTGGCGCTGAGATGGGTACCATGATCACTGAACGCATGTATGAGGCCCACAAGATACTGAAGACGTCAGTGGAGGTCCGTCTGCAGCGACACCTTTGTCAGGTCGAGGATTCATTGGGCCATCTTGTGCATTCCCTGCAAGCTCGACGGAGGTGGATTTTGAGTTACAAGTCCCGGAAAGATATTGCTATGAATCTCGTAAGCCAGAGGGAACAATAATTATAATATTTGACTGACAGTTCATGGAAAACAGGTTTTCAACTTGGTAACCCAACAAGACAGCGAAACCAATATGGCAATAGCGCGAGATACCAAGAACGACAGTGCGGCTATGAAGACCATAGCAGGCTTGACAATGATTTTCCTGCCAGCCACCGCAGTTTCCAGTTTCTTCGGCATGGCATTCTTCAACGGCCAAGGCGGTGTGCTTACTGTGACTGGTGATTGGTGGTTGTTCCTCGCAGCTACACTTCCTATTACAGTCATCCTGTTCATGCTGTGGGTATCCTGGGATGGCATGTTTCGTGCAGTCTTGAGCGTTGGCCATTTAAGCACCAATACATTAGCAGCTGTTAAAGTGCAGTCAAGAAACCTAGGGACAAAGGGCAAGGTTCCCAGGAGACAGAGCTTACTCAGGTTGTTGAGTTGGTCGAGCACGCGGTCGACGCCAGAAAAGGACTCATCTAATCAAGTCTGAACGTACCACAGGATACATTGACGCAGACGACCGTCGGACGTCTTCATTGTCGGTTTTTCAAGTTTTCAATCCAGAATCAACAGAATACTGTATCGCAACCAACACGCTCTAAACATACTTATATGCACATTTTTTCATCGAAGTACGTATTGCTAAATACGGCTAACACCTCAGAATGTGCAGCGGTTTGCTCCTAAGCTAGCAGTTCACACCCAAAGTTCACCCTGATAAAAAGAAGACAAAGCAATGTGCCGTTCGAGGAAGAACAATGAGATGAAAGAGGACCGAAGGCTAATGAGAACGCTCAGAAAGGCCTTTAAAGCCAAGGATGACGAGAAATCAGACCCTCTTTGGCCTGGAAGACGCCCTTAGGAATTCCGGCCGCTGGTGTCAGCTGTCACATAGTTATCCCCCAACACTCAGATTGTTGCTGAAAGAGCGTCATAAAAACCCGAATATGACGGTACTTGACAGTCTACTTCTAGATCCATGATCTTATAGGCCCTCCAAATTGTTCTTCTGCTGCTTCCAAGCCCCTGTTTCCAAGAAATGAGTTTGGAAGTGCGCTTCTCATCAGTCAGGGGGCGGAATTAGTATAACGATTCTCCCTAGATTATGAAATCTCTTTACCATGACTGTCACATCTCACACCATTTGCCAACGCCCACAGTATTCTCAGCAATGTGCGTACTATATCCATTCCTACATCAACTGCAAGAGAGAACACTCACTCAATTCTTCCTCCAGATTAATCCAGCCGCAGCAAGAGCAATGGAGCAAACCACAGATCCGCAATGTGGGCGCCCCAACGAGGATGACTGGTCCGTTATCTTTCTTCGAGCCACGCTTTCAACCTCCGAAGCGGCTTGTACTTCTGTACGTTACGAGATTCAAAAGGTTCCGGTGTTGTTCCAAAACGGGAAACTTGATAGAAAAGATTCACTTCCCGGCTCGAACCCGGTCGTACAGATCTGCTTCGCCATTCATCAACCGTTCAGGCTATATACACGAACGACCAAGCAATGGACCGAGCGGCAAGTGCTGCAGCAGCTTTTGGTTATGGACTACCAGGGACATAGTACCCAATAAACCTCCAGTACGTCTGCATTGTCTAGCAGCGGTCCAATACATTAGATTGGGAGCGCCGCAGCAGCAGAGACTCTAGTACATACAACCTATCTATTGGTACCTTCGTCTTCGACATCACTTTTCCACTTTTCCGAGGATTCATGCGTTCCTGATGCTCTTCACAGCATTTTACGTTTTGAATTCATTGACTAACTCGTAGCTGTAGAAAATAGACACCAATGATGAGAGGCCGTGAGGGTCGGTAGCCTTGAATTAGTATGCCCAAGAAAGGGAATATCAGCAGTACATCTGAATAATTAATTACACTGCGTGATGATTATTCTATGTTACTGTGCTATCATAATTACGTACATAAGTGCCATCTGCGTGGTACAGTCCTTGGCCTGTGTATTCGAAGGCTGTCATTATCCCAATGCAGTAGGTGTCTAGGTTATTTGGTTATTATATGTTTGCAGATCCATAGTACTGCGCTGACAGGTCTTGTAAGCGAGAATCAACTATGGTAGAGCTTGAAGCATCTGGGGGATATGTTGCTACTTACGCTCCAATTTCTAAAAAGTATGGATGTTTTGTAGGGTTATTAGGCCCATCGGAAGTCTAGACGTAAATTCAGTCACCCAGTAGAATCCGAGTAACGAGACGTTTGCCTGCCTGTTACTTGTGTAGGCGGACCCAAGGCATCATAACTTAAGACATGAACATAGAATGGATCGAAAAAGTCTCCTCTTTGTACATAATGGGTGGGGAAGTAATAGAGCACGGTATGGTTGGTCTTATTCATGTAGAGACCCCGTTTTGGGTTTTTTTACTCTGTATGTTGCAAAGTCCCGCGCTGGTACATGGTTTTCGAATAACATGGTCAACTCCTCAAAGTCTTTACCCTTGGTCTCTGGGACGCGGTAGTAAACTAGTGGCCAAATCAATAATGATAGTCTCATGAAGCATCAATGTTCGAAGACATACCCCATGAAGTACCCAAGACGCTGGTTCCAGCAAATATGAAGCCAATTTTTCCGTTGAGTTTGGCCTCATCAGGACTAATAAGTTGTCAGCTGAGTGCTAGAAACTTGTAGTCATTTCCGATTTTGGAAGATAGAGATGCGTGCGTACTTTATCAGATATGGGATCAAAAGATTGAGAGCAAGGCCAAACAGGTTTTGGACCACTAAACCTAGTCCAATAGTTCGTGACCTGAGCTGTGGTGACGCAATCTCCGAGAACAATGTATATGTGATTGGACCGACGGCACTGTTATCAAAGGGTTAGAAAGGGTCGCATATGCAGACTATTTGATGCTAGAAGGATACCCACAGGTAATAGATGCATTGGTAAAGAGCACACATCCCACTCTGCCACCAAGCGCTAACCCCTTTGGTGTCGGGTTTGACATCCAAGAGACCTATTGTCATTAAACAGCCGAACAATCCGAGCGTACCATATAGGTACATCAATCTACGCCCCAAAGAGTTGACAAGTAGCCAAGAAAACATATTGCTTATGACAGCCGTAGAGGCAATGCCAATACCGACCGAGAAAGCGTTTGATATAGACAGACCCGCCAGTTCGAAAAAGTACGTGGAATATCCCATGATAAAGACAGGCCCCACCAGCTGGGAGATCGTGAAAACACCCATGGCTATGCAAGATTGGGCCGGTCAGTCAATCATCCCTGCTTGAGGATCTAGTAAATACCTATTTCAGTCCTCCTTAGATCCACTCCTCTAAAGCAGTCCAGGTAAGAGGTTTCCATCTGGTCCGCAAGCTCTGCATAGACTGTCCTTCTAATGCTCTCTAACGAAGTGTCGACATCTTTGTAGCCAAGCCTTCTAAGGCTTCGCGCCGCGGCTTGAATATTGCCCTTGCGCACTAACCACCATGGCGATTCTGGGCAGAAAGGTAATCCTACGAGTAGAAGGATTGGGAACAGCCATTGTAAAGCGAATGGGCCTTGATAGGCACGACTATCAGGCAGATGACCGAAGATCTTGACTAGGGTTGAGGCCACAAGACTGCCTCTGTCAAACTTTAGTATCTAGGGCAACAGCTGCACCAAGTATCCTGATGCAACATACAAGCCAATAAATAGATGGACCCCTGACGTTGTCACACCACGCAAAGTGACCGGGCAGCTTTCCGCGCAGTACGCGGAAGACACAGTCAAGAAGCCTCCAAGGGCAAAGCCGTTGACTAGCTTTCAACATACGGAATTCAGATTAGCAGATTGATCATAGTTGTATTTTGCGCCTACTTTGCATACTTTTCCAACTAGGAGTGTCGCTTTTGCTGTTGCGAATACCTCCACGGAGACTGCTGATATGCTTATTATTGAACAGAACCCGAGAGCCCAGCGTCGACCAGACGTATCCGCGACACCACCGCCAAGGATACAGCCTAATAAGCCGCCTATAGATGATGCCGCATTGAAAGCTGCTAGCCATGGTGCAGTTATGACGGCTTGTCCATCAAAGATATATCTAAAGTCTTTCCGAAATTGAGGCGCGCCTAGGAGTGAACCAGCAACCTATTTGCTCTTAACAATGTTGGCCTTCACATCGACCCTTGCTGATTACCTGATTATCATAACCCCAAAGCAGGGCGCTCAGTGCGAAGAAGGTACTCCATAGCATTGATTGGCGGTACTCGATGACTGTTTGCCACAGCGATCGGTCGTTCGCATTACTTCCAAGCTCACCCGAGGGTATGAGCGGGGCTGTTTCCCTTTCCTCAAGCACTGACATGGTAGACTACCTAAGACAAGCGGCTCGCTGTCGTGGAAGTGGAACGAGGGTTATGTGCAACTGTATAAAATATTTGAAAATTCATGAAATGGTCGTTACACTAAATACGGACTCACTCGGCTGATGCCCAGTAAGTACAAATCAGGTACTAGCGGCATGCAATGGCAACGTCATCGCTCCTGGATTTTGATGAGACCAAAAAGAAACAATGCCCGGGGCATTGTTGAGGCTTTTCGCAACGATTGCTTTACAACGTGGAACGGGCGGTCAAATACACGCTTATCATGGTACACGTCGTCCCGCCACACAAGCCACGTCCTCGTGGCAGTACTCCACTGGTTTCAATAAGGTTCATCCACGGTAACATAAGTATACTTGGTCACTGCGAATGGTATTCTGAGTACGGGTGCATCCTCCGTACAGATGGAATGCTCATAGACTAGGCTACTCCTCGGAGAGGGCCAATATTGCTGTGAAGGGCCTCTCTCCTGGTACCCGAGGCTACCTTACAGCATTCCTTCTCTAGGTTAACTTTAGCTGGAACAAATATGTTGCTGGGATGCATGTTTTACATGTTCACTTACTAAGATGCTAACTGAAAGGCTGATAGGAATGGTGCGAAATGAGTGTCTCGGAGGTGGACCCATTCAGACGGTATTTAGTGAGTCTTATGAAAATATTAACCACGAAGCTTGGTGCATGGAGACATTTTATGTTTGGAATATGGCTGACTAAGCGAGTTTCCAACATCATGACAGTCAAATCACTATCTTATGCGTTGAGTGCTCGAAGACCGGGAAGTTGCTCAGGCAGGAATCCAGTACAAGACTGGAGGCAAGTTGCATCTCGGAGCTCGACGCGTTCAATGTGATAATTTGAGTATTGACACCCTGCAATTAGTCCATGGTTAAAGGATTGGTTGAGATTTATATGCCTTAGGAGTAGCGAAGCACGACCTGATCTCCTGGAGGAAGAGCTGCAATGTCAAAGTGAAGTTTTTCGATATCGACTGGCCAATACTGAGGACACTTGTCAGCAATCAATCGGATTTCACCCACCACTCATCAGTGCAAACTGCTACCCAACTATGAGGATTCATCGTGTGGATACAGTAGTATTGGTATCTAGTCGCATGCTCCGAGGGACTGGCGTGCTTTGCACACTTTCTGTCAGCTCCAATTTGTTCTTGATTTTCAATTCGCTTATCTCATCATTCTCTGTCTCGTCTCCTAGAGAAGGATGAGGATAAGAATGCCGAATTCTCAGGATTCTTCATCAAAAGTTGGATACTTCAGTATTCCACCCGCATTAGCACCCTACCGGAACACCTCGTCTCTTAAGCCCATCTTATCTTGATTAATAACGCAAGCGTTTATTCACTGTTAAGAGACCGAAGAATCACTAATGTTGTAGAACTAGGCGTCGTTCACTCGACCCCGCCATCCCATCTAGAGGCATTTGTTGCGGCTCCCAGCAGCCCTTCGCGCTTTGTGGGGCACACTGGATCGAATTAGGTCACGCAGTCCGGAAAGCTCCACCTGGTTAGTTTGATTAAGTTTGTATAGTCTCCAGTCAGAGCACCCAATTGACGTAAGTGAAGAGGGCCTAAGCACTTGTTGGTTGCGAATAGAATCGGCAATTCGCCGAGGGAGCGGAGGGGAGGGGAGGGGATGGGTATGGGCCCCGCACAAAAGAGTACAAGAGTCTCGTGGTCTGCCTCTACACAGATTTCCGTCAGCTTTTCCAAGTCTTCTCGATAAAGCTGCTCAATCATTTTTCGTTTCCTCAAAGAAAGCACTACCTACCCATAGCCTCTTCAAACGGATCTTGGAGTATTGTGGTAAGTTGGTAAATGACGTCTTATTTACTGGTCCAAACTACGCTGACGTACACGCTACGCCAAGTCGGCTGCTATCTCCGACTCCCCCGCAACCGCCAAAAAGCACACAGCTCCCTATTTAGAATAATTAATCCATCAGTCACTCACACCAAGCGTTATTGCAATTGCTGGTTGATCTACATTTACAATGGTATTCGCTCGCTCTATTTCTCGCCTCTCCCGACCTGCGTCCTCGCTCTTGTCGGCGAGGACGGCTTTCCCGGTCCAACGGGGAGGTTACGGCGGGGTACGAACGCTGACTGCTACTTCACAATTGCAGGTTGGATTGCACTCCCCAATAACCCCCGAGCGATACTGACGTTGCTCCAATTGATAGTCGAAGGTCTTGCTTGTTTTGTATGATGTAGGTGTTTTAGACAATCTGCGACAATTAAGTCCGGAAAATTTGAGCTCCCATTAACCTAAACAGGGCGGCGAGCACGCGAGAGACGTTCCTGAGCTCCTAGGCACCACTGAAAACGAACTTGGTATCCGAAAATGGCTCGAGGAGAAGGGACACACCCTGGTCACCACCTCCGACAAGGAAGGTGAGAGTTCAACGTTCGACAAAGAGTTGGTGGACGCTGAAGTCATTATAACAACACCGTAAGTCTATTCGAGCCAGTATGGCAACAGAGAGGAGGCAATTGGATTCCATACCAGGCCTCTGTCATCTCATAGTTTTCGGCTAATCAATTGTAATCGTACAGCTTCCATCCCGGTTACCTGACCGCTGAGCGACTCGCAAAGGCAAAGAAGCTCAAGCTTGCAGTCACAGCCGGTATTGGGTCTGACCACGTCGACCTCGATGCCGCCAACACCACCAACGGGGGTATCACCGTCGCTGAAGTGACTGGTTCTAACGTCGTCTCTGTCGCCGAACACGTCGTCATGACCATCCTTACTCTCGTCCGAAATTTCGTCCCAGCACACGAGCAGATCCAGGCCGGTGAATGGAACGTTGCCGCTGCTGCCAAGAATGAATATGATCTTGAGAACAAGGTTGTTGGGACGGTTGCTGTGGGTCGTATTGGCGAGCGCGTGCTGCGAAGACTGAAGCCCTTTGAATGCAAGGAATTGCTGTACTTCGACTACCAGCCACTCAAGCCAGAGATTGAGAAGGAAATTGGATGTCGGCGTGTAGAGAGTCTCGAGGAAATGTTGGCCCAGTGTGATGTTGTAACGATCAACTGCCCACTGCACGAGAAGACCCGCGGGTTGTTCAACAAGGAGTTGATTTCTAAGATGAAGAAGGGTACGTCAGTCCTCAACGAGCTGAAGGGATCGTGCTAAATAAGATGACAGGCTCATGGCTCGTCAACACCGCCCGTGGGGCCATTGTTGTGAAGGAGGATGTGGCTGAAGCTCTTAAGAGTGGCCACCTTCGCGGTTATGGAGGTGATGTCTGGTTCCCGCAGCCAGCACCCAAGGACCACCCTCTCCGCTACGCAAAGAACCCCTTCGGTGGAGGCAACGCTATGGTTCCTCATATGTCCGGTACCTCACTCGATGCACAGAAGCGTTATGCGGATGGGACGAAGGCGATATTGGAATCGTACTTCTCAGGACGTAACGATTACCGGCCTGAGGATCTGATCGTTCACCAAGGCGATTATGCGACGAAGGCATACGGCCAGAGGGCAAAGAAGCAGTAGAAGGAAATCTTGGATACCATTTTGACTTATGGAGATGGACATATGCCAGCTGTTCGGGGATCTGTAGATTAGTAGATAGTCTCTTTACAAAGGAGGTGTAGATAGCACATACCCGAAAAGTCTCAACATTTGCGCCAAGACTTTCCTAGCTGTAGAAGAGTTCACCTACCAACCGTACACACCTACCAACCGTACAGCCTTATAGGGCTGACGGCCAAATTTTTCAATATATTGCCATTTTTTCTACTTTTGAAGCTATTCAAAGCTTTCAAATCTATGCAATTATATAGACGACTTAGAACCGCATAAGCTATACAGCTCTACGAGGTTTTCGGACACGCTTGCCTCTACCCATTGCCCCTGTCTGGTCCAGTCCATCTACTACTTCCCGCTCCCCTAATGCCCCTGCTCCTTCTTTTATCGCCCAGCGACCCTGGTTAAGCTCCTGCGTAGTAACCCTGACGAATAATCGGACAATAAGCTTTGAAGCTTGTAGCGGAGGCTGCTCTGGTCTTTCTATGTAGAATTTTTTCGCGCGGGACTGCATCTTCTGCGGCGAGGATGGTTTTTGCGGCGAGGATAGCTTTTGCGGTGAGGATGGCTTTTGTGGTGGTAGAAAAAGCATTAAAGCAGGCTGCGAGGCTATCGCGGTTTGATAGCGTTTAGTAGCTGCGCGGGATTGGTCAAATAGATGTAGACTGATAGATCCTAAGGATTTCCACTCAGCATTCTAATCCTTAATAGCTTATTGCTTAGTATTAGAATCATCGAAAAGGTTAGGGCTGATTCCGCATAGAAAATTCCATTCCGTCTTCAAATTCTTAATACCTTGTTGCTTATCATTGGCTGCTTTTCATTTATTGAGGACCTCTTTATTGAGGACCCTAGCATTGGTATAGTAACCTTTGGAATAGTGAGCTTTACGCTCTTTTTTTCTATTTAAGTCTAAAAGATCTATATTAGTATATTTCTGAATAGTGGCTTCTGCTATTACAAGATTTACAGCTTTGCTCACTTTTTTTAAGACCTCTTCAATATTTTCCTCCTTATACGCTTTCTTTATTATCTGATGAACTTGTAGAGTAGTGGTAGGTGTTAGAAGTTTTAAAGAAGAGCCGCTAAGGCCTAAGTAGGTGAGGGTTCTCTTAGACAGGGTAGAAGGATGAATTATAATACTATACTGCTCACTTTGAGCTTTAGGTGGAAGCGCTTTTGAGATAAAAAAATAGTTAATAATTAGGTGAGGTTTATATAGGACTAGGCCTATTTTCTCCTAAGTGCTTTTAATATTATAGATTGTAAAAGCGGATGTCCTAGCCTTTTAATATTGCTCCAAAAAATCGACTTTATTGACGACGTAGCTGGCACCAAGTCGTGTGATACTATGAATGTTCTTTTTGTAAGTAGATGCCAGCGGAGCAAAAAGACCAACATCAAGGGGCTGCAATATATGAGTAGTATGCGGAGGAAGGTAAAGAAGGATGATGTTACTAGTAAGACTAAACTTAATGGTAGTAGTACTGAGATGAGAAGCATGGCTATTAAGAATTAATATGTGATACTGGCCTTGCTGTCTAATAGCTGATTCCTTTGTAAAGTATTGAAGCCAAAGGAGCCTAATCTTATTATTAGTCCAACTATTTGGACTGATGGCGATGTGAGCTTTAGGATAAGCGTTGAATTATGCTCGCTGATGGACTGCTGCTTTAAAGATAATGTATAACGACAGGATTCTACCGTCAACTGAGACGCATTCAATCAAAGACACCCACTCCCTATTACCATATTGCGTTATATATGCCTTCTTTTTGTATTTGGAAATTATGACTTTGAACTTTCTAATGACGCCTTGTATAAATCCCTTTTTATCTATGTTGTAGGTGTCTTGGTCTAAAATATTATATTGCTACTTCACCCACTGATAGAGTTTAAACCAGTTGGTGAGAATAGCAGGGTCTTAAGCGATAGCGCGCTCTTTATCCAAGGGAGGAATATATTTTGTTTTAATATCTGGGTGACGTTTGAGGAACTTATATATCTAGTTGATTCTAAGCTTTTTTATATCACTCTTAGCCGTATAAAGTTCCTGAGCCATTGATTTTATATACTTAATATAGCTGGGCCACCCCCAGACCTAAAAACGATGAATATATCCCGCAATGGTAGTTTCTTCCTCAAGAGTTAATCGTTGAAGCCTTATATTGGATTCCGTAGCAGGTATTACACCGTTAATATGGTCACGTAGTCTAGTAACGCTGATTCCATGTTGATCAGCGGTCTTCCGTATTGAAGTTGAATTTTGAGCTTCCTTCCAGACTTGATGAGCTTGGTTAATGCGGTCTTTTTTTGGCATCTCTGGAGCTTTAGAATCAGATGAAGAGGGGGAAGATAGGGGCTGGACTGAGGCTATGGTATGTATAGATGACGTAGGAGTGTATGTATATATAATGATAACGTTTTAAGTCAATGTGGTCGTGATATAAAAAGGATAGGGAACTGAATAGTAGAAAGTGGAAAAATTTGCTTGTCAGCCCTATAGGGCTGTACGGTTGGTAGGTATGTACGGTTGGTAGGTGAACTCTTCTACCCAAAGTTACTAAGCTGCCCAGCTCTAAGGGGGCTTTAGCCGCACCTAGGTAACTCTAGGAAAGGGGGCAGTACTCTGTACGGGGCCTGGGATTTAGGCGCTATGTGACCCTCGTACGTATCACCACTCCAGTATCGCATCTACTTCGTAGCTAGTGTGACGGGTCCGAATCTCCTCGCAAGACGAGCTCTTCAATGTAGCTCGCAATGCTGTCACTATTTTCTGTGCTAGTTATCTACTATTCTAGACAGTAGATCTGCGCTCCTCCCTTATTGTGGTTGGCTCTCTGGGAGAAGAAAATTCTCAGCCCCAGCCCTAGGTATCTCACCTCAAGGGCGTTGACTCATGACGAGGCGACAAGGGAATTGTCTCACCCCCAGCCTTATCTCATCTGTAAAGAGCATGCCTTTTCCTTAGAAGCTCTGTGTTCCAGGATCTGCATTTTGGTCGCTCGCGTCCGATATCAGCAATGGCTGATCCGTTCTCTATCATTGCTGTAACGCAGACCGGTTTGAGCGTTGCGCAGGCTTTGACGAAGCTTATCCAAAGTCTGAGATCTGCGCCTGATGAATTCTTAGCGCTCTCTAATGAAGTGTGGAAGTTAAAGCTTGTGCTTGACGATGTGCAAGAGTTGGAAAGCAGTTGCAACACACCCAGCGCACATAAGCTGGATGCTGTGCACGCACTGGTCTATCAAATTCGAATAAAGCTGGACACATTGAGCACCCTGACTGCGCATTGGGGTAAACGTAGTCAATGGGGCGACTCTTTCAGTGTAGGAAGAAGAAACCGGTTCATGTGGCTGAAAGAGAAGGCACGTCTCATAAAGCTGCAGGTTGAATTAAGGGAGCTTAGGTCTAATCTTTCCACTGCCGTCGGAACAAAAACATAGTAAGCCAAAGCAGATATGACGTTATGCGATTTTGCTAACCTAGAGTAGCACCGCAGTATCGCGTATCGAGGTCAACATGCAAAGTCTGCTGTCTTGACTGCACGAAATGAGCGCCGAGACCAATGGGTTTGCTGAAGTAAGATACCTCCTAACGACCCTGATTCCGCTTCCATAATCAACGAAATCCAGCGCAATCAGCATGAGACTCAGCAAGTCCTAAGAAACATGATGCAAGCTATTTTGAAATTGAGCGTGAGCGACACCGTCGACCCGCCACTTAAGCAGCGTACCCAGACCGAATCTTCAATCCATGATACAGCAAAATCTACGAAACCACTGAATGTATCAACCGAACAAAGTGCAGGAATCGAGAAATTGAATTCGCTCTGCATGGCCGTGACGAGACCATGTAAAACTATGAGGTGGTTTTTGCCAAATTGCAGATGTAGTTGTCATGCCAGACTTGCTCCAGCAAATCACAGGTTATCTGCTTCTCAGCTACTCAGGCAGCTATATACTACAGCAGCAGTGCATTCCTTCTTGTCTTCGAAAAAACCCAAAATCAATGCAGATGACTTACTTTCTTCCAAGATGGTTTGTGAGCCGGGTAATATCGATTTCCATGTCCAACACTGTTTCTCCCACACTCAGTATCAAATCTAGAAGGGTCGTACCTGAAGTTAACCAACTCTTCTCGTTGAGCAAATTTGGCGATGTAGAAGGGATTAAGTGTCTGTTCGACAACCGACTAGCCTCTTCTGATGATGTTCATATTCGCTGGGGAAAGACGGCTTTACATGTAAAAATCTTCTCAATCATGCATTTGTACATCGATTTGAGGCTGACTGCGACTAGTATACGGTGGATCATAGCCGCCTAGACCTTTGCCAGTTGCTGATCAATTGCGGAGCCGACCGGGAATGGGAAGATGCGACAGGAACGTAAGTGATTAGGTTATGTTGACTCTGGCTTCGCTGAATCCTATAGTACACCGACGGAGAGGGCATGGCGCAACATTCTTTCTCTTAGAGCACCTTTGTCAATGTTTGAATCATTCTCGCTCTTATTTTCTGGCACTGAATTCGTTGAGGAGCGACGATTTACTCGCTTACATCGCCTCGTAATTGGTCTCGAGATCGGCTCTCCAGAGCAAGAGCTGCTTGAGACCCCTCAATCTGTTCACGCGTTAGATCTTGACGGGTGGACACCACTGCACTGGGCATCTCGCTGTGGCAACTACAGAGCCATGTGTCTTCTCCTCGAACACGGGGCTGATCCACAGCAAGGCACCACAACTGAGGAACGAAACGCCCTCCATTTGGCCGCTCAATCTAACTCTGCATCTTGCGTCCAGAGCCTTCTTCAGTACCGTCGAGGCAACCTCTTCCTAGATATCGATAGCCTTGACATTTACGGTAACACAACTTTGCGTTTATCGGCATCCCATAATTGCGCAGCCACCACTGCCACATTGATAAAGCCAGGCGCCAATCTTAACATCGGTGAGCGATTTGGCGAAACACCGCTACAGGGTGCTGTCTTTGAGAACGCTCATGAAGCCATTACCCAGCTATTGACCGCTGGCGCAGACTACACGCTTAAGACCATATCTGGGAACACCATTATGCATTGGGCGGCTAACGAAGCTGACCAGAAGACATTGAAAATACTGTCAGAAGCACAGATGAGGGTGTGGACGTCGATGCGAAGAACGCCGACGGTATAACTGCGATAGAGCTAGCCGCTATAAGATGTGAACATGATGAGGCACTGCGGGCCTCTTCCGAAAGGCTGGTAAACAGTCTGTCGGACGAGCAACAAGGGGATAAATTTTGATATATCAAACTTGAGTTGGTCTGCTGGCACAAGTCTATAGCTACTGAAAGGCATGATCATTTGGAGCAAACACAGAGAAATTAACAACATGAACTGCAACACAAAAAAAAAAGGCTCAACACATCCCACATCCCATAGAAAAAATCCTACTTCTATAGGGTTTTTTACATCAGTGGCGATAGATGCTGATGCGTGAACCATCCCGAGTAGGATAGAAATTGGAAACTAATAGTAAGTAATGCGTGGATTGGAACTATTCCAATAACTTTGCACTGGAGGGCAAGTCGTTGTTGAACCAAGATTAGAACCGTAACGACCCATATCGCCAATGGCCAAGGATAGACAAGTCCAAGACTGCATAGCCTAGAGCCATATATCAGCAAGAAGAACAACAACAACAGACTCAGACGAAAAAAGGTACGACTGGTGAGATCGATTTGATCTACAATTACTAACAAACCGTACTGCTTCGAAGCTGATAGCTAGGAGGAAATACACGGTAGAAACTAATACAAATACTTTAAGCCCACCCCAATTCCTTGAGGACCTCCAGTATCGGTCAGATAATGCAAATTGTGGCCCATCGTCTGTTCTACCCTACTAGTGGTCAGCCTCATTCTATGTCGTTGATCAAGTTTTTTACAAGGGGATTTACTTCTAGCAAAGCTCGACGCCTTCTGGTTTCTTCCATCATTTCAGTGTTCGTAAAGTCTTTTGTGTTAAAAGACTGTGAAGAGCATGTAAGTATCTACAAACAATGGCGATATTTGAATGACAAACCTCAAGATCTATATGTGTCGAGATGAGTCCTTGCTTCTCGTAGTCATCATATAGCCTTGCCAGAGACCCGGAGTCTACGCGGATCACCAGTTCAGTCTCCATAGTGCTCGCCTCTAGCTCTCCGATAGCAGACGTTCTTTTCTGCTTCTCCATAATAAAGGGTCGGAATTGCTTGGGTAGTCTTTTTGAAGACGATTTTGAATGCCGACCCGATACAGCCACAATTTGAAACCCGCTGCGGAGCAGGAACAAGATGAAGGCTATCTTGGACAAACTTCCGCATACGAAGGAGTTCCAACTAGACAACACCTCTCCACTCGATAAATCCGGTCTGATCCTCAAGATTGCTTGCATGTCGAGTGAAGATTCCTGAACCACAATTTGCAGTGCTAGCACAACAGCAGCAACTACGGTGCTGATCGCAATCAAGCCCAGAACCAAGATGCCCTCATTATGCGTAGTGTCTCTTCTGAAAATTGCAATACTAAAAGCGACTGTACACACGGGGCACCAGATTGCCTCGGTGGTCGCGAGGATATATAGTGGCTGGAAGAGAGTGTTTACATGCGAGGGTAGATAGCAGTTATCGGGAATAGTGGTCGAATCGAGCCATGCTGACCGAGCTGACAAAGCGACAGCATTTCTAGAGCAAAGGCATAGTCTCGCTAAGTCTAGGATTATCGAACAAATAATACATCTTGAGGAGAGGCTGACGATGTATGCCCACAAGACAAGTCTCTGCCAGAGGTTGAGCGTGTATGATTCCGCTTCAGCGTTTCTGGCCATATTGTGGTTGCCGAGATGATACCGGAGTCATATATTTACCCTTCACCTATGGAGAGATTAAGGGAGGGTTAAAGTCGAGCTGCAGAGGCCGGAAAGCCCGTGCATGGGTGTGAGCGTGAGGCATGTCGACCCCCACTTCCCAATTCCCTAGGTCTATGCTATTTGAAGGCTAGTGCTACGCGTAACCCCCGTTTCAATAGGCGTACACCTCTGTTTTTTTGCGCGTACACTACTGTCAATGTTTGGGGCAGCGGTAATACGCTACAGGAATACTGCTGGTTGTGTTAAGATACTGTTTAGTGTCTTACCACCAGTGATCACCCTTTTGGTCTAGTCGTAATGGGGTCCGCTCCCGTCCTCAAACTGTCAATAGGTGAGCACGGATGATACGCTGCAGGAATGTCTAAGATACAATTTAGTATCCTACCACTAGCGATCTTTCTTTTGGCCTAGTTGTAACGTGTCTGGCTGAGCACAGAATTGTACGCGTAGTAAAACGGGGTTGTACCCGTAGTATCAGCTAAATAATACCAGTCTCATAAATCTATCTGGATTATCCCGCCCTGTCAACTTTCCACCACCTTGCGACGACAAGATGCTTTGTGAGCGCTGTCAAAGATTCGACATTCAGGCATTTGGAAGAGACCCTTATCCTTACCGTGGAGTCTCTTTCCTATCCGTCGTTCGATCCTCCGACCACTATTCGTTTTGCAGCCTGCTTCTGGAGGACCTCCAAAAAGCCCAGACTGCCGGGCCGCGGCGGTGGCGCTGGGTCAACTTTGCGGCTACGAAAGCTACCCAACAACCAGTAGCGGGGAGCACCGGCCTCAATGTTGCGTCCATAGACGCTTTTGTTGGATCCCTCGATACCAAAGATCCCAAGAGCAGAAAATATGTTAGGTTCCATGTTGCAGCAGACCCAGGTGGGATGTCTCCTTAGATTCCTATGCAAGGGTACTGACAGCCTTGCCCCTAAATAGGCACCCCAGCATCAACCTCACAAGACATCACTGGCCAACTAGTTTTGGACAGACCCTGGTCGTCGACAAAGTCGATAGAGTCCATTCAGACATGGCACAGACAGTGTGTCTCTAATCACCCCAAATGCTGCAAAACCTCGTCTGGAACCCAGGACTGTCACATTGAAAGCGCTCAGCTTCCTACTCGCTGCATCGAGAGGCTTCTCGTCGCCACGCAAGATGGTGCAAGTCAATGGCGTCATGGACTTTGTGAAACCGCAGACTAGATGGGCTAATATATTAGCTTAAGTTACATGTGGAATGAAGAGACCGAAAAAAGCAAAATTACGGTAGCAAACTACATGTGCAGAATGGGCAAGTGCCTCCAAGAGACTGACCATATGCGACCTTGCACCTCAGATATTAACTGGATGCCCATCTTTTTCGCCGATACTTGTATCCTCGCTCATGGCCTCGGCATCAAGTATGTCTGGATTGACGCCATATGTATTAGACAGGACGACGATGAAGAATGGAACCGAGAAGCACCTCGAATGGCACGATACTATCAGAATGCTTGGATAACAGTCGTCGCGGCGAATAAAATTGTGGCTAATGGTTTACTAAACATACGGCGTACAGAACCTGTACCAAGGATGACCCGCCTGCCATGTATGGATAGAAACGAAGAGCAAAAGGGGTATTTTTACCTCCAGCTCGCTCGGCCTGATGTGCTACAAGAGGAATTTTCTGTTGGCGTTGGCAAGAGTGAGCTACTACAGCGAGGCTGGGTCTTCCAGGAATGGAAGCTAAGTCGTCGTATCATTGCTTTCTCGGACTCGGGCTTTTTCCTGTATTGCCACACTTCGGGGTCAATGTCACCCATGGGCGACCATCTTGAAGGGGCAGGTGTAAGACTAGGTCAGAACTCTCAAAGCAATGGTCATATCACGCAGCGCCGCAATTTCTCACCCTCAAAAGAATGGAAGGATATCGTGACGGAATATTCCGGACTGGGTCTTACCTGTCTTGTCAAAGATAGGCTCATAGCGCTTGCTGGGGTGGCGAGCGAGTTTGGTCGTATAATGAAAGCGTTAAATGATACAAGCAGTATTCCTGGTCCTAGCTTGAGCGACGATGTTTCAGCGCGTCAATATATCTGTGGATTATGGCTGACCAATATTCACCAAGGACTACTCTGGGAGCAGGCTACGCGAGGAACCCGCGAGAGATTACCAGGCATCCCAACTTGGTCATGGACTTCGATGTCGAGCCCTGTCATAGATAAGAATAACAAGAGGGTACTAATAGGCATGAGTGTACGATGGCCGAAAATTGATAGCCTCCTTAGTGAGAAACAGAGAGTATATGCAATACGCAAAGCCACTACCATTCCCGTCGATGACCAGAACTGGCTCCCACAATTCAGTAAACGCCCATTTCAAGGCGACGTGCCTGACAACGAATACGGCAACGAAAATCGCTTTATTGTCCTCACCTTTCATAGCTCTCTCATACTAGTGCAGATCCGAACACCCCTGAGCGAACAGGACGCGGACCTCGCCAACGAGATGACTTCCACTAATGGAACACCACATTATGAGGCTCCATATCACCCCTGGACTATGAGTTTATGGAGAGGTATCTGCTTGCCAACGGACCCTAATAGAGCTACTGGTTGGGCCTCGCTCAAGCATCCGGAGTTCCAGTCTGAGGGGCATCCGGAGATCCAGTGTGATGAGAAAACAGTGTCGTCTTGTGGATCTATATATGCTCTCTTTTTAGAGAGATGGGACGGAAAGCCTGATGACTCGCTTATTTCTGGGGTCATTTATACTGTACTGTTAGTGAGACGGGTTAGTATTCCTGGATTCAACGAAAGTTTTGTAAGGGTGGGTGTTGGGAGACTTTTCGGTGAGGAGGTTAATAGAAGGCATCTATCAACAGCAAAGACTACAATATCTCTGGTTTAATATCAGACATTCATTGAAGTTATTGTTTATTTAGAATTTGTTTGATACCTAAGTGATCTCCATTACCACTTGGCCTGAATATTTCTCCTGCTTACCTAGTTTGGATCTGGCCCAGATGCCTGGCGATTAGATATTACGGCAACTTGTAGTCTAGGTTAGTTTTCGCGGATAGGGTTCTGTACACAGGAGAGTAGAGGCAGGCTTAGTAACTGATACGAATTAAGTATGCAATACAGTGGAAGTAAGTATTGAGTTGAATAAAGGAGATCTGGTGGGCGAACAGCCTGTATAAGTAGGCAAGTGTCCGCCAAGACCCCTTGATCGCAGTGATCGCACTGCACTCAACATGATCATAACCCTCGAACAAATGCAAGAGTTCATCTGTCATGGTGATAATCACGCTTGTTTAGAAGGCTAGAGACCCTCTAAAAGTTGGTCACTTACGCAACAGGATTCGTCCCCGGAGCCAGGTTTCTTTAGCGCAAAGGTTGTTCCCTGCCTACCTACCTGGGGACTGACTTTAGCCGATGCCAGGCATTAGCCCTACAAGGCTGTGTGGCTCGGGGTGTGCACAGTCGGGGGGTGAATTCATTAATTCTCCGCACTCCCTCATTTACTCCGCTCCATAGCAATCAACATGTCCTATCTCTCCTCCCTGAACAACCTCCTCACAACAACGACATCTCGCTACGCCTCCCTTCGTCGCAACATCCTCTCCTCAAGCTCAGAAGACGACACCGTAAGCGCCGCCCTCGTTCTCACCCAACCATACACAAACCACCCTTTGCCCTTGCTTAACCCACCCTCTGCCCCCCCTCAGCTCAATAACTCTGAGCTAAACAGAACAGGGCATTACCGACCCGGAATCCTCCCACGTCTCCCGAGTCCTCCGAGCCTACTACACCGAAAAAAACCGCCCCTTCCCCGCCTGGCTGGGCGTCGATCCCCGCGAGGCAGCGCGCGCGCAACAACCTGCTCAACCACAACCCTACGTTACGAATCGGCCGCTAGGTAGCCTACGTGGCACGTCTTCCACTTCCAGTATTGATGCTGGAGGGAGGAATAATAGTGGCGGTGGACTCGGGGATCTATGGTCAGATGGCCCAGCTGCAGTGCCGCCAGTGGAGGATCCCAATAGGGGTAGTTTGAGGAGGGGTGTTTTGGGTGGTGGAAGGAGAGGACAGCAGCAGCAGCAGCAGCAGCAGCAGGGACAGGGACAGGGACAGCAGGGCGGAGGGGGTTTGGAACCGAGACCGCTGCCGAGTCAGAGGGTGGGGAGTTATCAGACGCAGCAACAGCAGCAGGGGATTGGGGAGAGGCCGCCCGGGAGTAGTGGGAGTGCGCAGGAGAGGTTGAAGGCGAGGTTGAATAGGGGAGGGGGAAGTGGGAGGAGTACGCCTGAGAGTGGGGGTGGAGGGTATGGTGGGGGTGAGGGGAGGTATGGGAGGGATGATGGGAGGGGAGGGACGGGGAGTTACGCTACGCAGGGGCTGAGTGGGTGGCAGGGGAGGCGATGATGGTATTGCAGGTGACATAGTTGCGATTTATGTGTTGATATTTAAGCGTTGTGCGTAGCCTATAAGCTTTGTACGGTTATAGATACAGATGTAGATATTAGAAATGAAAGCGTCATTGGCTTCAGATAAGGTGATCATGAAATGGGCCTCTTATTTTTCGAATATCTTATCGCTATAAGCCTTCCTGTCGCGGATTTGTTTCGAAGCCTCGTTCATCTACGCGCTAAGCGATCGCCGGGTAACAATCGTGAGTATTTTCTTTCGAATCCAAGAGGTGTCCCCAACCCTCCCCTTCTTGCAACCTCCTCCCTCACGCACACAGCCATTTCAGGCTTCAGAGCTCCTGCTACCTTCTTTTCTCGCCATGGTACAGCTCTGGCCGCTCCCAGCACTCGGCATACTCCTCTCCTTCCTCTCCCTAACCCTCGGTCAAGCCGCCCAGGAGGTGCTTACCGAAAATGCGAAACGCTCGAATGAATCGCTCTTATGGGGGCCTTACAGACCGAATCTCTATTTTGGTGTTAGGCCACGGATACCGAAGAGTTTAATGACAGGATTGTTGTGGGCGAAGGTGGATTCATTTCAAGGCGTGCAGAATAGTACGGTTGTCTCTATGTTGTGCCGAGGTCAATTGGAGGGGGAAATGCTGATGAGATGCTGTGGGTAGATTTTAGACATACATGCGAACAACATGAGGGCATGGTGGGGTATGGCTGGGATGAATATGATGTGAGGTTGGGTGGGAGACAGACTATACATGATGCGGGCAACACCGTCGATATTACGACCGAGTTTGTGAAAATCCCTGGTGGTGAGCATGGTGGGAGTTGGGGCGTTCGCGTTAAGGGTACGCCGAGGGAAGATGCTCCCCCACGATTCATCAGCACGGTAATGTTTTATGCGGGGATGGAGGGGTTGGGGAGATTGGAAGTGAGGAATGCGCCTGATGAGCAGGGGATCGAGGGAACGGTGGTAATGGATGGGGAGAGTGGGGAGCTGGGCAAATTTACACTGGAGGTTACGACGGGACCGGAAACGAATCATCATCCGCCGCCTACGCATAAGAGTTTCTTGATGAAACCGTTGGATTTGAGTATTGTGACGAGTCTGCAGGTCAAGGATGACACTTTGTGGCAGGCTAAGTCTCATATTTTTGCGCAGATGAAAGAGGAGATTGACAAGTTGCTGAAGCAATATGGGGAGGATAATGCGCCACCGCCTTGGTCGATCTTTACCGTGCCGAACAATGTGGGTCCAGGGAATTTGCATGTCGTGCAGAAGGTTTTCGAGGGGCCGTTCGAGTTCGATATCATCTATTCTTCTGCATCGGCGGAGACGAAGGTAACAAGTGAGGATTTGAGTATAGCGATTGAAAGGGCTGCAGAAGGCTTTGGGGACCGGTTTGAAAAATTGCTTGCACCGAAGGCGCCTTTTAACAAAGAGATCTATCAAGCATTTGCGAAGTCTATGTTCTCGAACCTGATAGGAGGAATTGGTTACTTCTACGGAGATTCAGTAGTCGATCGATCTTATGCGCCCGCATATGAAGAGGAAAATGAAGGCTTTTGGGAGGAGACTGCCGAAGCTCGAGCACGGCCAGATGGTGTGAAGCTGGAAGGGCCGTCAGAGCTTTTCACTAGTATCCCATCAAGACCTTTCTTTCCTAGAGGGTTTTTGTGGGATGAAGGTTTCCATTTGATCCCCGTTGCAGACTGGGACATGGATCTTACGTACGTTTTCTGAGAGACGACTTGGCGTTTATGTGGCTGACAGTGGAACAGTCTCGAGATCGTCCGAAGTTGGTTCGACCTTATGGACGATGATGGCTGGATTGGCCGTGAGCAGATCCTTGGAGCGGAAGCTCGAAGTAAAGTGCCACAGGAGTTCCAGATTCAATACCCACATTACGCCAATCCCCCAACTCTCTTCCTGATTTTCGAATCACTGATCGACAAAATTCGTTCGAAGCCTGATACGAAGAGCAAGCAACCTACGAAGGCCACTGATCCATTCGAGCCTATCCGCAGCGCCCACTTAGAAAACCCCCAGGTTGCTATCGAATATCTCCGAGAACTATATCCCCTCCTTAAGCGTCATTACTTCTGGTTCCGCGAAACTCAGTGGGGTGATATCAAATCCTACGACCGAGATGCCTTCTCCACCAAAGAAGGATACCGTTGGCGAGGCCGTACAGTTCGCCATGTTTTGACCTCCGGGCTCGACGACTACCCACGAGCGCAGCCCCCACATCCTGGAGAGCTTCACACTGATCTTATCAGCTGGATGGGCATGATGACAAGATCAATGCGCAGAACCGCAGAGATTATCGGCGAAGGAGACGACGCAAAGGAATTTTCCGGCTACGAAGAAGCTATCGTCAAGAATATCGACGATTTGCACTGGGACAAAGAGCATAAGACCTACTGTGATGCAACGATTGATGACTACGAAGAGAGCGTCCACGTTTGCCACAAAGGCTACGTTTCCATCTTTCCCTTCCTAACCGGCCTCCTACCGCCAGAGAGTCCACGCTTAAAACAGGTATTGGATCTGATCAGTGATCCTGAGGAATTATGGAGTGACTACGGAATACGCAGTCTATCCCAAAAAGATGAATTCTACAATACAGATGAGAACTACTGGAGAAGTCCTGTATGGATGAACATGAACTATCTCATCGTGAAGAGCCTCCTGGTACGCCTGATCGTCCCACCTTTCCCCTTCCAATCCCTCAAAACTGCGCTAACGAACTTCGCTCTAGGACATCGCAACCCAGCCCGGCCCACACAAAACCCAAGCCGCGAAAATCTATACCTCGCTTCGCAAGAACCTTGTGAATAATGTGCTTGAACAGTGGGAAAAGACAGGTTTCGCGTGGGAACAGTATAACCCCGAGACGGGAGAGGGGCAAAGAACGCAACATTTTACCGGATGGACGAGCTTAGTGGTAAAGATTATGACGATGCCGGATTTGAGTTGTGGAGGTGGTGGGATCGAGCATGGGGAGTTGTAGGTGTGGTTGTATTATAGAAGGGGTAATATTATGGGATAGAAAGAACCGGATTCAGTGTATGATAACGGATCCGATAGCATTTAAAAAGTCATTTGTTTGGACGGTCACTGGGATTAGGTGGAGGTACTGGAGACCTAGGGTTGTGAGGGGATGGAGCCTGTGTCATAGACATAGAGAATTATCTGCCTGGTATTTCAGCTTGAGAATATGGAAAGATTAAATAATGGCTGAAGGGCTTTTATGACTGTTGGTGGATACTTGGCAAATTGGCACTTGATGAACGTTCGCTCCTTCGGTAAATGCTAAAAGGTATGTATATCTGGCGTTTGTGATGCTAGGTATGGCGGTCTCATGATCTGCTTCATGGTTCAAAGGAGGGGGATCTAGATCGCAACATCGCCTGATCTGGACTGGGATTCGGGAGTTGTAGCAGGTTGATTCTTTCTCACTTCACTGCTGTGGTTTTCTTGGTAGGGACTGGGTTTTGTGGGGTTTAAGATCTTGAAGGTGTGTTGGAAGACATTTGAATTCATTCTTGAATACTGTTATGCTGAGTTCTACCATTTCTCAGTGTAGAAGTTTCAACGCTTAATGAGTGTTTGAATGAAATTAGCGGGTTACATCATATATGGCATCAGATATTTTGCCTTCTCAATCGTATCCCTGAATCCAACAAGCTCTCTCTTAAACCTCTAATTCTTGCCATATCCTCACGATCTCGCACTCCCTTCCAAACTTTCCCAAGCCGAAAAACAGGAAATCCAACATCGTTATACTTTCGAAAGATAGCGTTCATAGAGTTGCTCGTGCTAGAAGGAGGCGTTGGCTTCGATTTGTAAATTGCTACTAATTAGAGAATTCCTGTCCTGCGGTAACTCGTTGTGGTACTTCAGGCGATGATAGCTCCTTATTTGATTGCATGGGTCCTAGAATATCGTCATGTCATACGTGAGGGATGTTTTGCACCCAGGGGACGGCGGCGTAGACTCCGATCGGGACGTGGCGGAGGCTGACAAATGATTCCACCACGAGGTAGAGTCTTGACGCTCCGTACAGCCAACCGAAACTAAAGATAGCACCTTGAAGCGGGATCCGCCAGGCTCTTCCACGTCTGGGTGGTAAGCTACCACGAAGGTCAGGATACACAATGCGCAAGCTCGGTATAATTAACCCGAGGAAGTAACCACCCATTATGATGAAACAGGCTGTTCTCCAGATAATAGATTCAACACGCGTAGGAAATTCAAAATTCCATGCTGAAAGGTGTATTCCACCGTAGGCTGTATTTAATGGGATGAAGCTACTAAGCAGATATCGGAACAGAATTCCAGTGGCTTTTAGCACGGATTGAGCGCTGGGAATATTAGTTGTCAATGTCCACATCCTTTCCCATGGATCTTCTTCGGCAGGTCCACCGAACCCCTCGTCTAACCCGCGTTCTCCCAGAAATGAGCTCAACTCTACCTTTACCGTGTTTTCCAGATTGTAAGGCCCGGAGGACTTCAAGATCTCGATAATGGCAGATGCACCGAGCTCCCATGTTCGAATGCGAGCAGCGGTCAATGCGAGGTAGCGGCTCGATCGCACATTCACCCCTATACCGCACGCAAGATACTCACTACGCTCTATGGACTCAGAGCCAGTTGCTTCTTGGTCAAGCGTATATGTGGACTCAGAGCGGTTCTCACTTTCCGTTACTGCAGCGGACTATGTACAAACCGTGGACCCAGGGCTGATTGCTCCTCGATCGAACGTAAAGATGGGATCAGAGCCATTTCTACTTTCCGTTACTGATTCACCCAGACTCTGTATCATTTCCTCGTCTTCGTCGGTTTCCAAAGTTTCCGGAACGCTATCTGAAAACCCATCGGCATTAAAATCGAGGCTTTCCGGAGCAACAAAGCATAGTTCGCCCGCTTCAGACTCCCGCCGATCGGGGAGAACCGATCCCATGAGCATAAGTGCCACCGTTGCCCGATAATTGGCATAATTCGCTGCATGGATTAATGTAGCCTCAATGATATCATATGGTTTCTAGACCTATTGAGCAGAGCCAATAACGAATTTGACATGAACTAACCTTCCACCACAACACGTATAGTGCTAAAGCGCAGACGACGTGGACCATAGTATGAACCTCAAGAAGTGTAAGAGGATATCCAGCACCTTTTCGGGCTATGCACTGAATAACCATCCATGAGACCTGGATGCAGATTAAGCTTTTCGTGAAAATGTCTGCCTTACTCTTGTCTGTTATCTCTGCGGTCCTAATGTCGATGAATTGGCCTTCTTTGGCAAGAGCTATGATGCCGCGAGGTTTGAGAGTCACTAACGGGACGTCATCGTAGAGATTTTCGACATCGTAAACGAAGCCTCCCATGGCTACATAGAACCCATAGCGCAGATCGATCAATTTTGGTCTGGAAAAGGCATTAATTAATATGTAGCCGGCCTAATTCTACACACAGTCCACCACCTACTTATTCTTTCCCCTGATCTGACCTCGCATAGCATTGACTTCCTTTTTGATCTTGTACGCATCCCTAAATTGCGTTATAGCACTATAGAGGACAATCTCTGGCGCATATATCGCGATGCTCGCCCGTTGCACTTTCCTCAGGAGTAGCTTCCACTTCCCCGTATTCCGCGGCGGAACGTTGAGGTGGATGGCGTTGTAGATACAGGCAAGGATCGTCAACAGACAGCTCCACACAATATCGAAGGTACCTCGATATGCCGGTCCTGCTGCGATGCCGTGCGCTGTTTGTGTCTTTAGAGCCGTAAGGTTGCCATTTGCAGCGGCTAACTGGCCGCTGATGTCGCTCTGGAGGAGTGCTCCCTCACTTATGGGTACAATAGACGACAAAAAATAGAGTCCAGCAATTGCTTCGACGATCATAGTCGAGGGTTTGAATTGAAGTTGAACCGTAGTGGTATGTGGAGGTGACTATGTACCGGAGCAAAAGATAAGGCTGAACTCTACTGTCAATTCAAATTGAGAAAACACAGGAAAGCTTGTTTTCAGTGTAATACGCAGAAGAATTATTATGTGCCCAACAGTGAGTACCGTTAAGTATGCGTTCTCAAAGAATAGATTTTGGAGAGGAGGAGAATGCCTGAGAACTTAGTGGCGTGGCTTGGCCGCGACTTTAGCCTGCATGGGAACGCCCTCAGTGCTCATTGGCGAATATAATTAGTTGTTCGGGGAATGCCACGAAGTCGACCCTCTTCACACTCACGGTCGATTTGCGTCCATTGCATATATATTTTGGAAAACTTACCCAATCCAGACTGTAACGCCTGCAAGTATTCTCTAATATTGGTCGATTTATATGTAACCTTATCTGTCGTAGAACCATGTGTACTATGTGGGAGCTCGCTGTTGGGAGAATGTACACTTACAACGTATGGCAAAGGACCTAGCAAGAATTACCGCATGAAAAGGTATTAAATACGCAAACTGATACCGATTAGCACTGGGAGAGATCAAAAAGTGCCCAGTGTGCTTACGCGTGATACTTACTGGAGCGTACAAGATCTGTATATCCCTGATTATTCACAAATTCCTGGTGAGGTAACAGATGCCTTGTTCACGTTGAGAATACCTGGAATGGCGATGGACAGTAATGTATACATCTATGTATCCAACAGCTCATGAGCTATTGTCAAATTAATTGCTCAATATACTTATGGTAGAAGCCCGCTCGCTACAAGCAGGGAAAGTGGGCCCCGGAGCTTCCCCTGGAGTTGCCCCTAAAGTCAGCCCTGAAGCTGCCAAGAGTGATTGATAGGGGCTCGCTTAAGGGCAATCCTCATCGCCTTAGCGGTAGCTCAAGTCCCAAGCGGCTGAGGCTTGGCTTGGCGTTTCCCCGCAAGCCGCATGGCATCACTACGATATATCAAGCGTTAAGAACCAGATAGACAATACGTCCCAACTGTCCAAAGCAGATCAAACAAAATCGCCAAACTCATCGCTCTTTTAGTGCACAATTGATATGATGGAATGCCGACTTCCGAACAATGTATTCTAACCGAACATCTTACCACTTGCGGTAAAACCCCAACTCCCAGCTTATCAACCCTAACCAGCCTTTCCAAAGTCTACCCCGCGAACTTTCTACCTATCGCATTATTTTCCATCATAGGATCTCTGCAGCTGCTGACGTGGGATTGAACGACGTAGGATTGAACGATTCAAATCCTCCAAACCGCTTTCAAGCCTTCTCTTCAATGACAGTGTAAAGGCTACCTCATGCGACAACCGTACCTCCTCAAAACGGTGCTCGAACAACATTCCTCACGATGGTGAGCACACTCAGCTTCCACGACTTCTCCTGGCGAGGCGATCGCAAGTGGGAGACAGCGTCGCGATGGACCGTCTACGGTCCCATAGTCGTCTGCTTCATCCTCCTCTTCTCAATCGTCCAAATAGCTTGCGGTTCCATCTGGGTCGTGCAACTGGGGAGTAATCTGAGCGTGTACGTCTCCCAAATTAACATTTCCCATCTTCTACACCGTTACGAGCTAAAAGCTGATCTCTGTGGTTTCTACCTTACTACAGTCCCATGATAATCCAAACCCTCCTCATCCCAGGCTGTTCATTTTTCAACGCCATTCCCTCCATCCACCTACACATGCTCCTCCGCAATAACCCGCCCAAACTCGCCCTCTGGTTCTCCTCCATCTTCGTCTCCATCTATCTCACCTCCGCTATCCTCTCCCTCGCCATCTGCGTCCCTTCCCCTGCACATATTCCGACCGGCTTGCGCCACGCTGAATGCCCGCAAGGGATCCCTGGGGGCCCACAACATGGTGTCAGCAGGGCTATTTGGGATATCATGGTTGTTTTCCAGTTCTTTAGTATGGTGGCGTATGCGGTGCATGGGGCTATGGCGTGGAAGGTTAGGAGCGTTTTAAAGGCGAAGATGGAGAGTGGGGAGGTGGAGCCGGTGGATCCGGATGAGGAGGAGAGGAGGAGGCAGAGGGCGAGGGATTTGTGGAAACAGAATTATCGTATGGAGGGTTTATAGAGCGGGCATTGGGTGGTTATCTTGGGTCGGAAGGAGGGAATGATAATGGCTGTATGATTGCACATTCGAAAATATGTATGCAGATACGTTTGGAAAGAACAAGAGGTGGGGGTCTATTGTTGCACCAAGATGTTCACCTATCACTATCAACTTAGAAGCCATATAGGGCTGGACCTACAGCTGCTGAAATATGCCCTAAAAGAGCCCCCAAGGATCCCCTCAAAATGGTACCCGGGCGTCTCACCTTTAGGATATCTTTAGGGTCTCTTTGGGGCATTTTCGTCAGCTTTAGGTTCAGCCCGATAGGGTTTTCCCATTGATAGGTGCTTCTACTCTATACTTGACAGGTGAATCCTTTCTATCAACCGTAAAGCCCTACAGGGCTAATCTCTAGAGGGTCCTAAAGCTGGTCCACTAAGGTATGGAATGAAACAAGTCTTGCGCCAAAAGCCCCTGCTAACGGGGCTCTAGGCGACCCGACTTTAGAGTGTCTAGACCATGCCAAGCTTCAATTGCTGCCTGACAGCCTTATCAATGGCGGGTATCATTCTTTCAGCTTTGCACTCCCTCCATCTCAAATATTCATTTTTAACATCAAGCACAGCTCATCCTTATAGATTAGTAGCATATTGACTATACAACGATTGCTTATGCTCAACACGATTCCTCGGCGTTTGTATTTACACCAGGCTGTTCCGTAATGGACCCTGCCTCAATCATTGGCCTTGTCGATGCTTCCCTTGACTTAGCTATCAAGTGCGCTAGTACACTGAAGCGTCTGAACACTATCGCATCTCAGTATAAGAATGCTAGGCTCACGATATTGTCTATGGTTCAAAACCTGGATAGCCTCCAGCTGGCCTGGAACCGGATCAGCGCATGGTCAAAAAGCTACGTGCCGGATCAAGACGCGGCAGAAAATGGCTTGATAGCGAGATTAGAACGCTTTCTAGAGACCGGAGCACTGGTCATGGAGGCACTTGACGAAGACCTTTCTACATACGATCCTGATGATCTCAGCCTCACAGACCGATCGAGATTGATCTGGAACGGCCAAGTGTTACAAGACCACCAGAATCGACTAAGAGATCAGGCGACGTCAATGACACTTCTTCTGCAGGCAATTCAACTGTGAGTCGGGCACCCTTTCGGTGGAGCAAACGATTCACGTTGCTCCACGTGATTGGCTGGCGAAGACAAGATACTTATTTGACCAGTCCTACAATCCAAGAGACCAATGAGATGCTTCGAAATGCACGGAAGCAATTCCAGAAATCAGACGAGAGCGCTTATTCTATTGTACCTTCTCGTATCTCCTCTCGGCTGTCCACATCGACGAGACAGAGTCTGAGTAGTGACGATAATATGTCATATCGTCGATTGAGCTGCGAGAATGTTCTCTTCACGGCTATGGTCTATAAGAGAAGCTACAGAACTCCCTTAATCAGGCGCTTGTTCAGACGAAAAGTCCAGATTGAATCCGACACTGCAACAATCACTAGGCCTGAGAGGACTTTCAGCTCAAAGTCTCCTGATACCCGAGAGCATTTGATTGACAGTGACAAAGCAGACCATCAGATCATTAGCGGTCCCAATAACCGCGGTGAAATACCGTCGTACGACGATTTTCGAACAGTCGTTGAAGTTCTCGGACCACTGCCAGTGGCAAGCATACTTTGGGCGTGCTTTTCGATAATGAAACGACGTCGGGTCGACCGGCGATCCCCAACCACTCTACTAAAACACCACTCTGTTGGACTCCTAAAGCGATGCGCTCGGACCCTGAGAAACCAGCGATAGCCGGCTCGACGTTCATTATCGAAAACCACACGGATAGTATTAGAAAATCCGGTACCGGTGATCGAGGATGCTATTTGGTTCCAGACTCAGCTTGATGACATTCCCGGTAGTTTGTTTTCAAGAATAACTCAACGGGATTAGAATTGGTACCGACGCTGATGACATGGACAGTGGAAGATTGAGAAAAATTGATGGAGCGAGACCGAAGATATCTCTAGAAGAAGAGGAATTCGTTAGGTATAGAGTTGGATCGACGTCTGTAGCTTAGAGATCATCAGATGCCACGATTCCGCGAGGACTGCGAGCAAGGGAAAAAAGAATGGAAGATGTCGCCAGTCCGCAGAGTACAGGAGGAAGAGGAACGAAAGGTGTCGCTAGTCCGCAGGGTCCAGGACTCTTTGGTCATCGCGGTGTACAGGGAACCAGCTTCAGCAATTTTGATAAATGCTTTGAACTAGATGGATCTAGATCCGGAAGCCCCTTTTGTCGAAGTTAATGCTCGTTGTGCGCCAAATGCGACTACTAACAGGCCACGACGTATTGTGACCGAGGATGTTCGCCATTGCTGGATGATTTTCAAGAGTCGAGTGATATGGGCGCAGTTGACATGCAACAGTTAGCGCCTCTCCACGAGAATTCTATTAGCAACTGTGGCGTTGCATCATTGCATGATTTCTCGCTTAGTACTCATTGAATGATTTAGGACAATCGAAGTGAGAGTTTGCGTAGCTTGGACGACATGGCATTGCCCTCTTTTTCACAGCTCCGCTTCACCAAGTCATGCGGAAACGTGTCTGTTCTATAGCTTTTGTCGATTTGCCTTTTCGAATTTATTGTTGAGTACGGATCACCCTGCCTATCCGAGCTCTATACATCAAGATGGCAGAATCGCCGTTAATATCTTCAATTGTTCAAGCTTTCATCAAGCTAACACTCGAGTATAACAGTGTTACGAACACCACGACTAAGTTTTCAGTTGAATATTAAGAAGCCCAACTTGCTACTCTACCCTCGATAAAAGCGCTCGAAATCTTCGGGATGGCTTGGAAGCGTGTCAATTGGCCGAGCACGAAGCCGCACCAACGCAGACCATGATTTGGAATCTTTTGATCCATTGAATTGATTCATCGAATGTGGTAGGCTCGTCATACTCGATGGAGACAATGAAAATCCGACTCACAGCGTTGACAAGACAGATACGAGGCTTAGTCTTTACAGGGCTCGAACCTGGCTTGGACTTGTCACCAAGGAGAGTCTAAAATGCAGCCAAGGAAAGAGTGAGGAAGGTTTAAAGAAGGAGCGAAAGCAAGTTCTCAGGCATGGTTTGACAAGGCGAAGCTTCATCTGGTATTAATGAAGTTCTCCAAAATCAAAATCCAAGTACATCTAGCACAGCAGATCGCATTGTACAACGCCTTTCTCTGTTAATTATGTTCGTCCATTAAGCCACATCTAAAGGAACTTAGTGATTCGCTTTCCCTTCTTTCGTTGTCTCGCTAGTACGGGGTCACTAAAAAGCTGGTCTTGAGAGTCGCTTACCATTAGAGTCGGCTTCAACGTCTACCTGCTCACCAAACCCTGCATGGTCCCTCCGTGCTTGGCCATCATACGCAGTAAGAGCCTCAGAATCGTCCATTCATACTTCGTCTACCCATCCTGTCATAATCCGACCATGCCACAATCATTCTCGAATACTTTGAAATGATTATTATTGGCTGGTTGTACTCCTTCGCCTGTATTGACTATATGGAACACCCTCCCTCCTTCTCTGGGATAGTTGCTGTCGCAGCATCAGTAATACTACTTCGCTTATATACAGGTGGATGCAGAATGAATACATGGTATAGCAGGTATTGACCTCCAATATGGAGCAATGAGTATGCATGTTTCTGACAAGCTGACACTGAGGAATGGACTATCAATGTTGTGGCGGGATCCATACCTTTGATGGAAAGCAATAGGGTGGAAGACCCTAAAAGGCGACGCTAGCATGGTGAATGATTCAACACATGGAATAATCCATACGAGGCGCGGGCCAATTAGATGCTTCTTGTAGTCTCGAGCTCTCGACTCTCTCTGGAACAGAGCTGCCAGTAGCTTCAATGTGGTAATGAATGTTGATGTATAATTGGTCAATCCTCAGGTTCGCTAAAAGCCGTACTCGGTGACAACTCATGTCGATCTATGCGGCTGAATGTGTGGCATTCCCCCATGGATGTCTTCCATCCAAGATTGGCAGGGTATTCCATGGATTGCCAGGAACTTCCGTGACACCATTATATATCCCACCGCCGATTTTAATGGCGCCTGCCATCCATAGACGGCAACGCTAACTATGAAGTGCAGAGACTCTCTATCACTACTTAAATTTATATTCGTTATTGTCTCACCATCCTGACCTCATCGTCATCCTAGCTTTATTTAGGAAGACTCTAGGATCCATAGGATACAAAGGTGATAATCATGGGAAGAGCCAGCATCGTGAATTACTAAATGATAGGCCTTGATGAAGGGTTTAATAAAGCTAGACCAGTCATAATAGTTACCTGGTCAACGCTATCCTTTATATTTTTAAAAACTCCTTCCATTCATAGATGGCAGGATCTACCAATGGAATGCAATCGACGCACCTGCTGCATAATAGTGTTTATGCTGCAGGTCGCGTGTTTATGCGCATTTCTGACTTCCCCAGCCGGAACCTTTTCGTAGCTGCAAGCATGACATATATTGTTACGAGTCGGGGCGATGATTCTTGCTTCTCGTTCTCTATAAAATGGTACTTTACTACAGTAATGACAGAGACTTAAACTTCAGTACTTCGAGCCAGGCCCGATCCAGATAGTTGTCTTGTGTGGGAATGACAGCAGCTACATTCTCGCCAGAAGCAGCGTGAAAACAGTTTTCAAATCCAAGCCTCCAAGACCCAACTTCCTCAATAAGTCGAGAAGGATTTATGAACCGCGATTCCTTCATGCGGTTTCCCAATTCCTCCAAGTTCGGGGTCGTCAACCTTGGACTTTGGGACACGTGCGCGATGAGTCTCTGTTATGTGCCAGCCAGGCATGGCCTCTAAAGTATGATCCGGAAGTCGTTGAAGCTCTTCGCCATTCTCAGCACGGGGAGATTTGCCAGAGGTGTGTGATGATACGCCAGAATTAAACATAGCTCCCTTGCTTTTTTGACTGCCTAGAATTCGACTGACAAAGGCTGCTGGGTAAACTTTTCGCACCAAAGGCCGGAAAATGGGTAGACAAGCACTGACGACTCCCATATTCACTTCAACACAGGTCCACAAATAACTATCGTAATAGCTCCCTAATTATATTTAACGAAAATGTTACTTGTATAAATTCCTAAAAAAATAGACACTCACACGTTATATCAATCTTGTCCAGTCTAAATAATAGGACGAGTCGAACGATACTGACGACCGTCACACTAGATCGATTAGTGGAGACGACTCTCAGGAGAAATAGATCACTTACAAGCCTCCAAGTAAGAACATACCGGCAACGGCAACCTTCAACCTTACAGACATCTGTAATTGCCAAACCTTGCCCACAGGTAGACATAAAATCGCAACATCGGCCATCATGCTAAGAAAAGATAGCGAGATATATACAGCTTTTTGGTTGTCACACTTGGCGGGAGGGTCTAGAGTGACATCCCACATCCCTCTAAAAGGCCTGCAATTAAGGCAAGAAACAACTTCAGTAACTAGAAACCAGGCTAGCACAAAGACTCCGATGATGTGTGTCAAGATTACGAATTTCTTTCCCACAAAGATCTCACGGTAGAACAGAAGGATTGAGATTTTGACCGGCATTTGGGTGACGCCGTAAAAGATCGTCAACAAGACCACATTCTTTTGAGGTCTCAGCAATAAGCCAGGCTTTACCGAATGTACGTACCCTTAGAATAAGCTCAACATGCCTCAAGGGAACCACCTCCACATGCTTGCCAAGGCCTAATGAAGCCGCTGAAGGGTATGAGTATAATGCGCCTAAGTTGAAAATCCAAACACGACTGCTTACCGTCTATAGTAATACCTGAGGTAACCCATGAGCCTACCAAGCCAATTGCCACCAAATAGTCCGAAGCCAGGAAATTCGATTTCTGAATTTTTCTTGACGCTAGACGTCCAGCCAAAGCAAGCCCGGATAAGACGCAGCAGGCAACGACAGACCTGATAAGCTGTGGACTATGGTCATCATTCAAATCCATACCAGGTGGTATCAATGTAGACACATATGACAGAGAGATAATATGTGTGCAGATAGCGATAGGTGAGAAGAGCTCGAAGACTGAATTCAGCGAAGCAAAGATCGTTTGAGAAGCAAAGCGCTAAGATCAACATATTATATAATGACTACCGCAGCCTCAATGCCCCGCGTCACTGGAGAAATAACATTTTGGCCTGTGCCGCACCATCCAATACGAAGCTCCGCACTTACCGCACTGGGTTGCATTGCGTTTCACGCCCTTTCAAGCCCAAATTATGCAGCCTACGCTTATCCGCCATCGTTGAGCGATGATTTGCCTAAAGTTTTCGAAAAATGGGGGTAGCACGATAATTGTTGGCCGCAATTCGGGGGTTTAATCCGTAATGTCATCCACCGCATGGGCTGAAATGGAGCTATTGAAAGTCGCAAGATAAGCCACGAATTTTCAATCATCGTGTGTGAGGGTTGCAGATCGCAAAATCCAGGGGCCTATGCTGGAGAGTTCTGCAGGATAAGGGTGACGTGGAGCGAATCGGTGGGAGCTGTCTAATGCGTTGCATTCATGGATTCTGCCATCCGTGTATAGGTATATTGTTTGATTGAGCATGTGACCAATCTTGTGAGCACCATGGGTTCCGGAACAACCTGTATATTAGTAAGCAACCACTATGTATGTGTTGTCAGCACACCTTAACGCCACTAACACCACGCCGTGACTACTACCTCAGGCGCGTTGATTATTCATAAAATGCTGCCGTGATTAATTATACATGGCTTTTAAAATAAGGTAATAGAGTATAAGACTTACATATAGGGAATCTATGACGGGCGTGAAACTTAAGAATTCAAAGCCCCACTGTGGTATATAAACAAGACACTGAAAATTCTAAGTACTACGGCATATATAACAATATGCCCTCGGTAGTTCTTGTCCCCATCTGCATGACTTATGCTCGATTCTCTCATTAGGGCACCATAGTGAGGAACATTATCGGACGTGATTGCATCTTTGTAGGAGCTAGTATCATCCACGAGCGGGATGGAAAGCCGGCGAATATGCGCGCATCCATGAGCATACTCCCCACCAATGGAAGGCGAAGATCGACCGGTGCAATGTAACATACAAATGCGGTCTCTTTGAGAAAGGCTGCCGACTATCGTCCAGTAAGCCACCCAAAGCACATCTATGCCTGCAGGAAAGAGGCGTGCAATGGCATGCAGATTTAGTCTGAAAGTCAACTTAGTCGTTGTTTCATATGCCTCCCATGGATAAGGCTATGCAGAAGCATTGCAGGCGTTGCTGATGTGGCACCCTCTTTGGTGACCTACGGAAGACGAAAGTTGAAAATCCCATGTGGCATGGTACATTGATTACCTAGTGTTCCTCTGGTCAGGGTGAAAAGCTGAAGGGTAAGGCTATACGAAATCCGCATCGGTCAGCCCAAACCCTAGCTCTAGGGCCACACTCCTCGCTGCTTTCGGCCCATACTAATGCAGCTGCCACTGGCCGCGATAGAGAGCGGAAACCTATCGCCGAGGGTCTCTCTATCTAAAAGATAGGAGATATAGGGCGTGATAGCGGATTATCTAGATATGGACAGGCGTGGATGGGTCGGTTAAGCTTACGGCTCGAGCCGCTGTCAAGGTGCTGAGTAGGAGGTGCAGAAAATAACCTCTGAAGACGAAAAGGCTGACGAGTAGGAATGGGTGGTGCCCTCTACTAATACTACCAACAACGTCGATCTTAATTTCCGCCGCATGCCGGCGGAGCTGCTAGCCTTCGCTGGCGACCGTGCCATCGAGCACTAACCACCAACTACATTGTAACATTTAGAGCAGTTTCTCTATCATCACACTAAAGGACTAACCTAGAAAGGCCCTTAGAAGCTTCCTTCAATTCCTTGCGAAGGCTCCTTAGACCATGGAAAACCTTAAGCAATAGTATCTCCTGGAAGCTCTATCAAGCAGCTCCCAAAATTGCCTCCTAGGGGACTCTAGACATCCAAAACCATCGCGTACGCGTAACGTTTGAAACAATGGATATGAAACTATACGTCAATTTAGAAACCTATAAACCACAGGACTGACGTACAATGTCATGTCTGGGTTGTGCCAAATCGAATATTCAATTTCCAAATTTGTGATTTTCGCGGGTTGGCCGTAGCAGTAGTGTTGGCTGACAGTATCGGCGTTGAGGTACTCTGTACAAGATGTTCAAGGAGCATTTTCCCTCCTGCCACGTCATCATGTCAAACATCGCTATAAGCGATCCACTCACCACTATCATCTGTGGCAGGAGACTTCAATAAATAGCACAGCAACCCTTCATAACACAATTACTAGTTGTTGCTTCGCGGTGATGCTAAGCATGGGTTTTTGCTTTATCAGCAGCACAGCGGTTTGCTGAGATCGTGTGAGTTACGCAAAACGCTTGAGACCGCTCTACGACTGATTGGTATTGGCCACCCCAGTTCTGACAATTTCGGATATCCCACTTGAATCGCTCTAGATTCGAAGGCTGTGACTGACAGGCTCAGAGCATATCGCTCACCTGTATACGCCACATTTGTGTCAAACCTGGACAGTGGCTAACGGAAATATCGATGTGCATACTCATTTCATAACCTCCACATATCGCAAACCTCTTCTCGAACATGGTTACGCTAAACCTGATGGAATGTCGGCCATCCCAATATGGTCTGAGGAGTCACACCTTGCCTTTGTGGATTACCACGCGATCTCAAGATCCATTATCAGCGTCTCTTCTCCAGGCAGGAATATTACCTCGGATAGAGCTCTCAACCAAAGTTTGACCAGGGAGAGCAATAAATATGCGGGCCATGTCAAAGCTTGATACCCGAACCGATTTGAATGTTTCGCTTCTCTGTCTTTGCCCGAAATTTCCGCGTCTCCCCCAGAATCAAGCAACTTCTCAACAGAATTCTCAAAAATGATGGCCTGATCTTGTTTCCTAATAACTCAGGCTTCTTTCTAGGAGATCCGCGTTGACGGCTCGTCTCGCCGAGTTTTACTCCCGTAACGCCGTCGCCTTCGTCCACCCCAGTACTGCTTGCTACCCAGCCAACTCGGAAGACCCGTCGGCTGCAGGAAGTCCTGCATACTCGTCGCCTCTTGCTAGCGCGTACCCAGACCCGATATTCGAGAATATTTCCTTAACAGTGGGCGCTCAATTTTGGACCTGATTATGACTGGTACCACATGTATTTTCAGCCAGATCTGTTGGATAATCACACATTGTGGGGGCGTCCTATCGTCACTGCTTGATCGAGTCATTCAAATGGCACGTCTTAGACTGCTAATGGCTTCGAGGAGGGACCCTCTTCCTGTTAGCGAGGCCCAGAATAGAGCTACAATAGCAGAGCGGTTCTGGTTCGACTTAGCAGGCAGCGCAGTACCCAACCAAGTAGAAGCAACATTGAAATTCACGAGGAACCAGCATCTTCTTTTCGGTAACAATGTGCCGTGGATGCCTTTCGAGGCGGCCGGGGGAGTAGTGCAACGTATGGAACGAGACCTTCCTGGTTCCGTTGGGAAGCAGCATTTGGACACAATATTCCGAGGAAACGCAGAGCAGCTTTTCTTGAACCTGGCAAATAACTTAAACCTACTTATATTAGCGCGTAGCCGCATTCATCTTTACTAGCGCAGAGCTCATTCCCTTTACCTCATATACACTAAGATAATAATATTGAATACATTAGGCTAAGACTTAATCCGGCCCAGGCATAGAGTAAACGTTTCCTTCTAGCATACTCTTAAGTGTCAGTTCGTCGTACCCGTAACAAGCGCATCAAGAGCAAGGTCCTGAATACCTTGAGGCAAAAATTGAAATGTACTTGTGTTGAAAGCCACAAGATATTTGCAATAATGCACTTGTAGGGTATCGGCGGGTCATTCAGAGGCAGATGTTGCTTTAGTCGGGGTAGAAGTCATGTCCACTACCAAATGGTCCGGTTGAGGTTACTCATGGAATGTTGGTTATACATTCGCAAATTAGCATGGTTAACGAGCTCCGAATGATAAACTCGCTATCACTATTACTATCAGTCAGCTGCGGGAATTACCGTGTAAACCCTCTAATTGTATGTCCCTATTGGGCTGATGCCTAGAATCAATCAATCATTTATTTAAGGTAGGAACCAGCAGTTGGGTCCCCAAAACTAAAGCCCAAGTCCCTAGAGGCGGAAGATCCAGGGACTAATTTCATCGCCCAGGCAACCGGCATAGGGCTTCCAAGCGCTTTCGCTTCCTCTAAGCTTTAGCCCTATCGGCTATCTAGTCAGGGGGTTAATCCAGTAAGGGGGCAACCCTTTCTAGGGCTGTTCTCATCACTACCGCCAGCAACTTACCATCAACTACTACTTCACTAATTTTTGCCTATTTACAATCGTCTATAATGCAATGTGTTCATCAATTGTCAATTACCTTCGAAATTATCATTGATAAAGGCAGTATTATGTGGAGACAATACTGTCAACTGTAGAGCTGATAGATGGATAGATCTATGATGCATTGTCTGAGGACCTATCTACTGAATGAGGTGCTCTATATACATGATGGATGGGAGTAATACATGTGTTACCGCTAATGAGCAACGCTAGGGTAAGGCAAGCATCAGGTGCTGAGCATGGGGGCAGATCCTTCAACAATACTCTGCCGTCCAAAGACAGATTTGCCCATTCCTAAATGGTCAGTTCCTCCATAGTTGAACGATTGTACGATAGACTGGGGACAGAAATACATAGAGTAGCTTGTATGTAACTACATCGCCCTACTCAACCACTTCCTAGCTAGCGACTAGTAAAGACTTGTAATATCTTGACTGCGCCTCTTCAGCTAGATAACAGAAATCCAAAGTATAGTCAGCTCGCTATACATATCCTCCTTACAATACAGAGTCAGGCAAGCGACTTACGAGAATATATAATGCGAATAATCATTCAACTCGGAGGAGAATAAAATGCACCTGAACTCCACCAGGAGAGAGCACAGAGTTATGCGACATGTACCAATCATTGACGACCTGCTATTAGTGACTCTGGTCGGCTATGGTATCCCTGCAATGGCGCGATGATAGTCGGGAGGCGCAGGTGCTACTTATGCAGATTAGTGGGGCGCTTTCTCGATCCAAAAGTGTACAGTCTTATTCGCATTGACAATTTCTATTCTTACTCCATCATTTTCATCAAGGTATAGGGTTCAGGGATCGTGGCTTCTTACGCCCATGAAGTTCTACCATCGGTTCGACTAGATTGTTGCTCTTCTACGTTATCTCGACGCAGGTAATAAGCATACTTAGTGTCCTGTTTCAGAGAGATCAAGCCCAAAGGCGGCGCCTGACTACCTTAGCCGCTGTTGAGCATCGACTCGACTGGATCTAGGTGGTTGCTCAGAATCTAATTTCTTTGGTGACTCGACGACACTGCCAATAATGGCCGATCTAATATCAGTGATCTCGCTTGTTGAGGGGTCAATTGGTTTGGTCTTGCAGTGTGGCTCTGTAGCAAAGACTCTAAGCGATTTGAAAGGAAAACTCAAACACGCAGAAGTTGCAATCATGTCCCTTATTGAAGAAGTTGAGACCATCCAGTTTGCCTGGAGCCGAATCAAAGAATGGTCCGAGGACCATGCAGAGGCTGCTACGGATTCGCAATTCGTACAACGCTTGGAAAAATCGCTAGAGTGTGGCACACTCGTCTTGTCATCGCTAGAGCAAGACCTTGCCGACTACAAAAATCGGGCTGATAACGCCAACTTCGTACTGCGCAGTAAGATGGCCTGGAACGAACGTGCATTTCTGGATCATCAGAACCGAGTGAGGGGGCAAGTCCAAGCTATGACCCTCCTGCTACAGGTGTCCCAGCTTTCCACATCGAAAGACCAGACTAAACTTCTGAAAAAGAAGGATAAGGCATTTCGAGCATCAGATGAGAGTGCGTACTCTATAATCCCGTCAAGGATGTCCTCACATATGTCTGTGTCGACTGGCTCCCGGGACAGCTTTTTAACTATAGAGAGCCAGGAACTAGTATATTATCCACTCAGCTTTGAAAACGATCTTTTCACCGCGAGAGTCTACAAGCGGAACTACCGAAACTCATGGATAAGTTCTTTGTTTAAATTCCATTGGGTCAAAAAAACGGAAGAGAAAAGAGTTCCAACAGCTAACCCCGAAGTTTCTGATGATGGGCAATCATCGTTATTGTCATCAACTGGAACGACTACCCCGACCATTATGTCTGCAGACGTTTCGCAGCCAGGGCCGTCAAATCAGGGTATATCTCTGTCAGAGCTTGAATCTGTTTCACCTTGTCCTGTACTTACTGCGGAAACAAAGATAGACCCTACCGATCTTGAGCGATCAGTGACGGTTGCTGGCTCTGTTCCATCCACTTTTGAAGAGAGTCCAAGAGTCAGCTCTGGACTACAGAATAGAGCGAACCGTTCCTTACTCCAGGCAGTGATAGAGGGGAACCTTGACAACGTAAAGACCTTGATCGACCGCGGTGCCCGAGTTAATCCTCACGGTGATGATCAAAGACCCCCACTTCACTTGGCTGTATGCAACAGCGATGTCTCTATGACAAAACTGCTGTTACAGGAGGGCGCCAATTGCGAACAGGAATGGCGTGGTACACCACCGATTCATCAAGCTTGTAAAGATAGGAGATTTGAAATCACCCAGCTGTTGCTTGACGCTGGGGCCTCGGCCATTTCTTTAGATGCTAAACAAGAACAGCCGCTTCATGCAATACTGTCAATTGGATCTCCAATGCCCGATGTTTCTGGCCTGATTGACCTCCTTATTAGCCGAGGCGCAGATATCAATGCTCGTACTCGCACGGACAAGACCCCCCTGCATTTGTCCTGCGATCAAGACAATGTTGATAACGTTCGAGCACTCCTTGTCCATGGGGCCGACCCAACTTCGATCTACGACGGTGGTAGAACCGCGTTCCATACTCTAGCTGAAACAGTTGCTTCATCCTATACCTACCAAAATTCTTCAGCCATTTTTAGGCTATTACATGACCATGGCACAGACGTCAACGTAGAAGATAAGGTCGGAGATACGCCATTTCATGTCTTTGTAAAACGAATCTTCTCTCGACGTTATGCCCTAAAGGCTGAACACCTCGACTTCTTTGAGCTTTTTCTAGTTCATGGAGTAAACGTGAACGCACAGAATAGGCTTGGAAACACGCCATTCCACATTTTAGTCTCGAAATGGCATGGGACAAATTATGGGGCGGAGTTCAAAGCTATTATCAAGCTTTTACATCATCATGGGGTCGACTTCGACGCACAAAATGGGGCTGGAGACACGCCGCTTCATATACTAGTCACAAAAGCCTTGAGATATAAAGCCGCTATCCAGCCCTTACTCAAGCATAGGGTCAATGTTAACGCACAAAACAAAGTTGGAAATACGCCACTTCATATTCTACTCGCAGCAGACCCACACAGAGACCCTTCTAGGCAAGTTGACCAGAGGATATTTCAATCCTTGATTCAACATGGAGCCTTGGTAAACATACAAGACGTGGCCGGCGACACGCCACTCCACATCGTTGCCAGACGTGTGCACTCTGTGGACGATAATGCTGAGTGGAAGTGTCTACTAAATCGCCGGATCATTCACCGGTTACTTGATGTCGGCGCTGATCTTTCTGTAGAAAACCTCAAGGAAGAAAGTCCACAGCAACTACTAGAGCAGGCCGAAAATAGATCCGTTCTTCGCCAAATATAACAGGCTATGCCCATAAAAGAGTTCATGAGCGAGGGTGATGAAGATGAGATTGGCGTGGCGTTTTAAGCGATCTTCACTCTCTGCAAACCTTGTTCAATGGATCTGCTCGACTGATGACGGATTCGACATTACTATCTACGCTACCTCAAGCTCCACTCAAGTCCCATATCAAACCCCTTAACCGTGTTAGTCAGCTTTCATTCATCCACCTTCACCATTTCACCCATCCTCTTATCCGAGCACTACCTCTACTCCACTTTCCCCCCCAAAGTAGCAAGATACACAGGTTTGGCACTCAACACGCCTATGTATATGTCTTCCGGAAAGAATAGAACGCCAGGACATATCGAGTTGATAACCTTTTTGTTCCCGAAAACTCGCTGGGCCAGCTCAGCGGTCAATACCACACTGTCATTTTCGAATTGGCGTATTGAGACAGACCGGAGACTCTCGAGTGGTCGTCTGTGCGCAAAAATGCTTTCGTTGGGGAAAGGGGTTTGAACATGTTGATGTCGTTTCGTGGGAGCGCGTGCCTGGCCAGGTCATTTTCGTGGGTTCGCCGCTGTATTGTTGTAGTTTGTTCAAGGACAGGGAGTAGTTTCGGTGAGAGGAGTGCTTTGGGAAAGGAATGTATTCAGGTCGCACTCTCGTCGCCGATCAAGGTCTTTCTTTCGTATGACAGGGCCACCTCGTCGTGCGTTGACTGGCGAATAGAATGTGTAACGATGAGATGTCAATTTTGACTTGGTTTTGCGAAATCTGTATACACTTTTGTAGCTTTACATCTTCCAGTTCCATTCATTTTGCTTCTTAGTGCCATTCATCAGCTGAAAGACCTAAATGGAGCTTCTGAGGTGCTGCTTCGCCTTTTGAAACCCATCCGATAGACGATGATAAGGACATTCGGGAGGTAAAGGTCGCGAGAACCAGGTGCTTTATACAACTGAACCAACAGCTGGCAGGTCAAGAAATCCTGCTGCGAGCGCGGTGTAAAGCTGCCGATGAAGCAGAACAAGATGCTCGGTTGCTTTGGATAGAAAAACAAGCCGCGATTAAAATTTTATGCCCTCTTGCCTTCTCTTTCGCTGCCCCTCCTAACTCCACTGTCCTTAGCGAAAAGAATTTTGTTTGGTAAGAGTGAAGCCGCATCTCAGCTGAAGAGATCTGTGCGAGCACGACTTGTCGGTCAGGCTTCGTTCCAGAGTATGCCTTCAAAGGGCCCGGGGGAGAGTGGGCAGTTGCCTGCTTTGGAAGACACGATGGTGACTTCGCTGTCAGAGCTGAGACTCATGGGTGTGAGAAGAGGCTGGATTCCTGATGTTGAATTGGTATGGATAGGGAAAAGTGACTGAGAAAGCTTGTGGGTTCTGTGGCCTCTCTTGGGAAGCGTAGCAGCTTGGGGGATCATGCGGCCAGTGATGTACCCGTGGTTGAATTGCTATTTAGGATCTTGAAGGATTTGATGATGATGGGCTTTGAGCCAGGTACTACGGAATTGAATTCTTCGCAATGTATGCCAAGCGTTGACATGCAAAGAGCCGGCATCTCCAACAAAATCTACCCTTTGCTAGGACTAGGGGGCACATACAACTGTAGGCCGTTATGATCTTTCCGACTTACACCACAGAGTCCTTCATCACACAAGACCGCACATTTTATATCTCGGCGCTGCACGCATCTCTCCCAACCTGTCATGACGGAAGAGCATCGTCGTATTGGAGAGAGTCTACAACCTCTGTGACCGAAGCTCGGTTCACATAGCGGCAGGACATTACAGCTCGCCTGGGGCATTGGAGGACACCCCGAAGGTTTCCCGCTGCATGTCAAGCATTCAGCCGCCTGCGCAGGGCGGGAACGACTTCTGATTTAACTGGCTGGGTCTGTTCGTCGCTTTTCTCAAATTCTTGCCTCGATCTCTTTCTTTACCCATCTCTCTAGACCACCTCTAGCAATTATCGACTGGATGTTCGGAGGTAGTCTAGTCGATGATTGTCAGCTTTCGTGGGAACGCTTTTGAGGACCAGATACTCCGAAGACTCATGAATCGAGTCTCACCAGACCAGTCACGGGAGCAGTCAAGAAGGGGAGTACTTACGAAACGACGCTTTGAATCCAGGTGGGGCCTCCTTCACCTTCCTGGACGATGACTTTGCTCCGTTTTACATCCCACGTGAGTGTCCAGCCCGTCCTTCGCGTGGGCTTCTTCTCTTGTTCTGGCATAGCCTGGGCTGCCGGAGGCGGTGAGTCCAAAGATTCACGGTTCAGAGACGTTTCTTTCATATTTTGCTGCGATGCCTGAATGTGAGTGCTTGAGAATGTTTCTCTCAGCCTATTTACCAGACGCGGTATCTCTAGCAAAGGGAGGGCATTGTTTATCGCATTACGGCTGAATGTATTTCCAAGGCTTCCAGCTATGACGAGCGGGATCTTCTTTGCTAGAATCGAGGTTGCAGCTTGCTCTCGAGAAGACCCACATCCAAAATTGAAGCCTGCCACAATGACATCGCCGTCTCGTGCGATAGACCGGAATGCAGAGTCGTAGTTCTCCATGCAGACCTTTGCCATCTTCTCGGGTGTCACGTCATCCTGGTAGGTATACTTACCAGGATATATTCCATCGGTGCTGGAATAATAGTCAGCTTTCCTCCTCCAGCGCGAGGCGTGCGTAACAGAAGTATGACAAACCTGATATTGTCTGCATCTAGGAAGACAATCTCGCCCTTCACTTCTTCAGGAAATCCGGGGAGAATTTCGATCGAAGGCTCTTTCACTGGAGTGCTCTGTTCTGGCGGTATGCCTCTCTCTACTGTCTCTATCTTGCCGTCCAATTGGTCGATGATGTTTTGCAAAGCTTCTTCTGCAGTTATCATGCCTTCACCCATATTGACGCCAGACCAACCGTCGGGTCGCTGATACCACCCCGGACCAGTGATTTTGCCATGCAATGCACTCGCAGCAACGACTTCAGGACTGGCGAGATAAGCCTTAGCTTTTTGGGATCCCATTCTGCCCTTGAAATTACGGTTGCTTGCTGAGATTCCAACCTCCCCATCTTCGAGAAGTCCCGTTCCAAGCCCGATGCAAGGCCCACAGCCAGCTGGCAGGGCGATAGCGCCGGCGTTCACCATGGCTTGCCAATCACCAGCAGCTTCTGAAGCTCTCTGCTCAGGTAACGAAGCGGCTGCAATGTAGAATTTGACACCCTTGGCAATTTGAGCTGCATTCCCTCCCTTATATTCGGTAGCATCCTTGAAGACTTTTGCAGCTGCCGCCAAATCCGAAGCCCTAGAATTTGTGCAGGAAACCAGGTAAGCCTTGTCTATGGGTATGTTCTGCGAGGCTAGTGTGTCCAAAGGCGTAGCAACTTTCACCGAATTGGGTCCCGAGACGTAGGGAGACAAGGTGGAGAGATCTAGGTGCAAATTCTTCGCATATTTAGCGTCTTTATCTGCCGATAATCGATTGGCAAATAGCTCGTCTAGCCGCTGGTGAGAGAATCTTGTATGTGTCAGAGTGTCACTTAGCCCTCCATTTTGATAAAGGGCCGCCTCGGTAGCTTTGTATCTCAGCCACTGTTCTAAAACTCTATCAATGGGGAATAACCCAGTCAAAGCACCCCATTCGGTGGTCATATTGGCTATAGTCAGTCGAGCATCAACGGACAGACTCCGCATAGCCTCCGCTGATCCAGTAAACTCAATTGCATGATTGAGCACTTCATCTTTGTTGAACAGTCCACTTAAAGCCACAATAACGTCTTTGCCTGTAACCCCTGTAGGTAAAGCCCCGGTAAACGTGACCTTTGCGATAGGTGGGATCTGCCACCACGTCTTTCCCGTTGCCCAAATACATGCCGCATCAGTGCGTACCATTGGCGTCCCTAAGCAGCCTACTCCTCCATACATGTTCGAATGAGAATCGGAAGCAACCGTCATAGTGCCTGGAAAAGCATATCCTTCCTCGACCATGATCTGATGGCCTATTCCCCTGCCGGCGGGGTAGAAGTCTACAGAGTGCTTTTTTGCGAATTCTTCAATTTGTCTATATTTCTTCAGGTTTGACTCGCTCCTATTTTGCACATCATGATCCAGGGTCATGACGATCTGTTTTGGATCATGGATCTTAGACGCCCCAATGGACATAAACTTGAGTGCTGTAGGCCACGAATTATCGTGTGTCATGCAATGGTGAGGCGACAAAGTTACATAGTCGCCAGCCTTGACATATTGATCCTCGACGAGACCCAGAGAGTACCGTTGGACGATCTTTTCAGTGAGGGTCTGCGGGACCTTGGAAGGAGATCGTAGAGAGGGAAGGAGGGCAGCAGAGGAAGGATCTTCGATTTGAGAAGGGAAGACGTCCGCATGCTTGCGCGGTGTGGAAGTAGAATAAGCTAGAGACCTGATTTGGGGCAGAGCTCGGGGAGGAACTGGTCTCGACACCCGGCAGCGAAGAAGTACAGGCCGCGTCCGCTTCTAGTCTAATGTTATTAAGGGCCACTGAAGAAGCGTGGATATAGGTAACCTACCAGCATACTTGTCTCCAAAGCTCAATCTTTATTTAGGCAAATACGATAAAGTATAGCTCTGGGATTGCTAGTCGCAAATTACTGAAAACAAAAGATCCTGTGTCCTGTCCGAAAATTCGCGGAATATTTCCGACTGATCATTAAATCCACTTGGAGGGACGAGGCCGAAGTATTGAATTTGATCACTGTGCTGCTCACTCTATTCCAACGCATCGAATCCCTCCTGCATAGAGGATAATCTATCATTAATCGTGCACTATCTAGGCTAATAGTTGTGCAGGAAAGCTTCCTCTTACTCATGGTAAATCAGATTGGTGACATGACAATAACAAGGGTGGCATTGATCCTTCTAAATGGCATAGTATCCTCAAATCCCATCGTTAGAAGGCTAGCAATCGATGGGAAAGTCTTGATCCTAGCTTCAGTATGGGTTAAATCCAAGATTCGCGCGCTGTGGAAAATGCTCTACGGCTATTAGCAATGGGAAAGGGGAGTTCTAGGAAGAGTTTGCTCGTGATTAGATTATGAAACGCAAACGCGGGGCCTAGTCACTGACAATATGGCCAAGGCCTACAAACCTACGTATGCTGCGCCCGGGGTTTTCTGGAACGGGAATTTGGAGTACGGCCGTAGGTGTCGTGTGATGTTGTCCCAATGAAAAGCCGGAGCATCTCGGGAGATTTGCATAATCGAAGCCATGATGGCTGCTGGACTGTCTAATTCCAAATCCGCAAGCTTGTGACGCTATTTTTTGGTTCTCTTGAGCGATCTGAGGAGCAGTCTAAGTTTGGAAAAGGTCCGTTTGACAGCAGTGCATCGAGCTAGAGATTCGATAGCCACTGAATGAGAATACCACTCATCCACACGGGACTTCTCGCGAGCATGGCACGAGGGACTGCGCTCGCTTCTCACTTCTTGGGTTGCATCGCCTCAGCTTAATTCGTTAACAGTAATGGGCACTGACTCGATCTGACCAGGTGGCTCTCAGCACCTTTACTTCTATTGCTATAAGTACATCTAACTCCGGTCAGTAACGAAGATTGCTTCACTAAGCTCATAACACCTGGTAAAACCCCTCATCAACCCTACTCTGACGAACTCGAATACAACGGCGCCACATATCTTCGATACACATATTTATCCTCTCAACCGTCTAGTTCCTTCTCCACAACACCCAAATGCCAGTACTCAACATCTCCTCGGCAGCTATGAACGCCATCCCCCTTACAGAGCAATGCGTCTGCGCGAAATCGCAAGGGCTCGGGCACGGAGACATCGCCGCAATCGTTCTTGGTGCCTTCGTTGGATTCCAAGTGCTTTGTTCCCTGGTCCATTCTTGCTGTTGCGGGGGTCGCTCAAAGTACCCGGGTTTCTAATACGCTTTCGCATTGCAGGAGCAAGAGCTTCCCACTGATTCAGTGCCACCGTGGGGAGATCAAATGGAGGAAGCAATTTAACCGACGGTTACATGCTTGGAATTAGGTCACATTTGCCATCAACCACGATAAGGGAAGGCACCAGAGATGTAGTATGGTCAGTGGGCTGGAACCGGCCCAGCGTTTCAATTCACCAGGACACAGTTTCAACATGCTCAGCCAATAGAAAGAAGTTGGCCTTAAATAGAGACTTCATATTCTGAAATGCATCACGAAACAGTCCGTGTGCCTATTCTTGATGTGTGACATCCCTGCCGAATACTTCCTGCTTGTGCGCTGCGGTATTCTCTAGCAGCAATCCAAATGCATAAATGAGTTGCTGCCTAAGGACCTGCGGTTGCAGCTTTTAGCCCTACTTCACCACTTTATCTGCCACCACAACGCACATCTTCCGTTCGCTACCCACGTCATAAATCGCTGATTTCATCCGCGTGCGAGTTAGCTCGCTCACCACCTCGTCGGATCATCGGCTCACCTTACCATCTCACGATCTGATAAACCCATCAGCCCTCCAAAAACCAACCAGCTCAACAGCCTAGCGGCTCAGGACGTAACCATCTTCTACTTCTGCATCCCAGAGAACTCACAACCATCGTCACAAGATGTCAGCATCTAAGAACAGCCAAATCTTGACCAGCGGCGAACAGCAGAGGCATCCCCACGAACCGTATTTGTTAAGCCCCGGGGGTCAGGTTCTTCTCATTGTTATCGTGATTATTGGGTCATTCATCCTCTTTGTCATGGTAGCGGTTCTCTACTATGCAACTAAGAGGCGAATGTACAAATTCAGACAGCCCGGTGATAATGGTCACGAGTTGTTAGAGCGCCGCCAGGCCATTGACTGCCCTCGCAAATCTGATGGATCTACCGGAACCCGTTATGAGTCTGAGAACCCTGTGGAAAACAACGCCGACTCGGAGGTGTGACACTTGGAACAAGACATCTGTGTGGATTGTTTGCAGTGTTCGGGTACTTTTCTAAATGTTTCGTAAATGCTATCTTTGGATGGTATTAAATTTGGGCTAGGTTAGATCATCTTATATTAGATCCAACACTTAGTAAGTTTCAATAACCATTTATTATTAAATCCAGCAGCAATCTCTCATTATATGTTTCACTTCCCTAAGACCTAATTTCGAATTGCCCACTCAATAGAAAGAAGTTGACTTATACCCGGTAATACTATATTATGATACGCTTCACTTCCCCAGGACACAGTTTCGACATGCGGGTTTAATAGAAAGTAGTCTGCCTAAACACAGCCGCATTTTGCCTGCTTACGTTTCATTTCACTAAGTCCGTATGCCTATTTTTGATGTGATGACATCTATGCCAAATATTGCCTGGTCAGGCGCCGTAGCGGCCTCTGTCAGCTACCTGACAGGATATATATGTGAGTGCCTCTAGACCTACGTTAGAAGCCTTTCAATCTTACCTTATATAATTTACCACTTGATCGTAATACTATAACGCACATCTTCCGTTCATCATCCAAGTCACAGATCATTCATTCCCATGGGCTCGCGAGCTTGCTCGCTCACCACCTCCTCGACTCGTTAGCTCACCACTCCACACAATTCGACTCCACCGTCCTGTTCATTTATAGTCTTGCCGGCTCATAAACCCATAAGCTCAACAGCTCATTGCCGTACCCTTTCGAAATACAACAAACCCATCAGCCAGCCAACTTACCAATCCACCTGCTCAAAAATCGGCCTGCTCATCAGTTCACCAGCCTAAGTGGCCAGCTTCCTCTAGTTCTGCGGGGCAGAAAACGCATTCCAATCATCTCGAGATGCCAACATACCATGAAAACGATAGCGGAGACCAAACTCCCGCCCAACTGTGTTACGCCAATGGGTTGGATTGTTTTATGATCATTCTTTCTTGATGAATCTGGTAGGCTTTGTTTGCCTTGCATTCCGGTGGCTTCTTTGAGTGACGGGAAAGTCGAATTGAAAGAGCCCGTTGATGACGCTTGCGGGTTTGTGGAGCGCCGGGAGTCTGTTCAAGACTCTCGCAAATCCGAGGAGTCTAGCGGAAGCTGTTGCAAAGGTATCGGGTACCTTTGACAATATCTAGTAGTTTCTATATTTGGATGGTGTTAACTTTGGGCTGGGCTAAATGATCTCATATTAGTTCTGAATCTAGCAAGTTTTAATAAAACCTTTTTGGTCGATCTGGCGGTCACTTTTCATATTTCATTCTACTTCCCTAAGATACAATTTCGAAATGCCAGATTGTAACACAACACGTTTCACTCCATGTAGATGTAGTTTCGACAATCTGGGTGAATAGAAAGCAGTTGGTTGAGACCCAGCGTTGTTTTGTCGAAATACGTTTCACTTCACTCAGACACAGTTTCCACCCGCTCGGTGAACAAGAAGTAGTTGGCCTAGATCCAAGATCTTATCCTCTTATAACACGTCATGAGATAATGCATTTGCGTACATCTGGTGGCTCAGATGTTCGTATGCCTACTGAACGGGTTTCGAATCGGCGTGTCATTTTTACCAGCGCTTAGCCAATAGCTTAGAAAAGTTGCTGTCTGTCGACCTCTGTTCAAAATTACAAATTGTCACAGCCTTCACAACATATGTTCTCATCAACAAAGGTTAAAACTTCCATTCTCCTCCCAGATCCAATATCATTCGTATTAACAGCTCGTCAGTTCATCAGATTGCACCATCACTCGTTCATAAGCTTACAAGCTGATCAAGCTATCAACTCACTAGCTCACCAACTCACAAAGTCACCAACTTCAGCCACACTATCCTCCATTGTCCTTTAGGAGACTACCACCGGACCACCCTCGAAAGATGCCGAGTATCGACACTCTCATTGGCGGTTTCCTTGAGCTAGGCTATCATGCACTAATGGGACTTGCTAATTTCGGTGCCTTCGTTGCCATCCTAGGACTTGGATCCTGTGTAACGGCTGCAGTGATAGGCAGCCTCGTCTGGATCATCATCTTCATCATAAAGGTTGTTAAAAACCTCTATGATGCTGTCAAAGCACACTACAATCGAGGATATGATTGCGAATATTGCATTGCCCAGAGTAACTGCCAAGCCCCTATTAAACAGGACGGACCACATATCATGGAGGAGGAAGCTAAACAGAGCTTTGACGAAGATGCTCGCACAATTGTGGGAGAGGGAAATGGAAAGAACTCTGTCGATCTCACAGAGGAAGGCAATTATCTAGAAGGCAATCCCCTGCTTAAAGATGATGGCCAGTACAGGATCGAGGAAGAGAAAGAGACCTTTCATGTGGACGGCCAACAGAGTCTCGAGGAAGGAAGTGACATGAGCTCTATTGATCTCACCGCGAAAGGCTATCCTCGGGAATGGTATGGCAGTTGCAATGATGATGGCCAGCATACTATCGAGGCAGACAAAGAGGGTTTTGACGAGGACGGCCGAAAGAGTCTCGGGGAGGGAAATGAAACGAGCTTCGTCGGTCTTAACAATTTTACCTCAAATAGCGCCCAAAACCCTCGGCCGAACCTTGTCTCCTAGGCTCACACGGCGATTAGAACGAGCCATTCGGAATAAGACATCCTGTATTGAGTGTCTGCCAGGTTTCATTTACTTTTTGCTATGTCAGTAATTGCTATTTTCGGATGATATTGAATTTGGGCCGGGCTAGGGCATTTAAATTAGATCTCTGGCAAGTTTAATGATATTGAAGTGGTGAGCGCGACATTGTATAACAATACATTTGATTTCCTTAAGATACAGTTTTAAAGTGTCATAATACGTTTCACTCCATCAGGACATAGTTTCGACATTCTGGGTAAGCCAGCGGCATTTTTTCTGAATTTGTTTCACTTCACTACACTAAGAGACGATTCCCACATGCTCGGTCAATGAGTGGTAGTTAGCCCAGAAGCGAGATTCTGTTCTCTCCCTAAAATAACAGATTTATCTATCTTTGGTAGCTCATGTTTTAGTATAGATAACGAACATGTTTCGAATAACATGGTATGGTGTCCAGCGCTTAGCTAATCGCCTTAAAGGGCGCTGCCTGTAGATCTAGGTTTCAAACCCATAAATTATCAGAGCCTTCATAACACCTTACCTCGCCAAAAAACTCACCATTCTTATTACTATTAAAATTCTATCACCCATCTTACCAATTCGTCAGTTCGCCAGCTCGCCAGCTCGCTCGCTCATCAGCTTTTAAGCTCACCAACATACCTACCCACCAGCCCATCAAATCACGGATTCTCCCACACCTACCATATCAGCCACTTAATTTCCCGAAAAGACCATTGAGGCATTGTCTCAAGATGTCAGATCTGAGCACTCCGGATGTCATAGGAATAGTTCTTGGTTGCTGGGGCGGATTCTTTGTCATATTGTATATCGTCTGCGTCATCATAGGGTACCGCAAGGATTATGCCGAAGACCTCAAGGGACTACCCGTTGAATGCGAAAATTTCGAATCTGAGAATAGTGACCAAGGCATTATTCAATACAATAGACGATACCTCGCCAAGGAAGACGACAGGAGCTTTGCCGAGGACGCTCGAACGATCGTTGGAGAGGAGAATGAAAGCGACGGCTCTATTTATGGTGGTGCCGAGGCTAGTAGTCAAGGACTTACGAAAGACAATGGACAGCAAATGACTGAGCAAGACAAAGAGAGCTTTAACAAGGACGGACGAACTTTCACTGGCGAGGAACGAGACATGAAATCTGTTGATGTCACTGAGACAGGCTATTCTGAGGAATGCCATGGCGTTCCTAAAGATGATGGACAACAATCTACCCGGAATAGTCTTGGGGAGGAAAATGGGAGGACGTCTGCTGATCTCAATGAGAAAGGCTATTGCGGGCGAGGATAGAATTGCTTAGTGAGATCTCTTTCATAGCGGCCATGCAGATTGGATACAGGGCTATTGGGGTAAACCATTCAGAACAAAACATACATGTCGAATGTTTGCTAGGTTTCGGTTACTCTTATTATGTCAGTAATGGCGGTTTTCGGATAAAGTTGAGTCTGGGTTGGGCTAGGGCATCTTATCAGATATCTGGCAAGTTTTAATGATGTTTTTGGTGGAAGGCGTGGTATGCTATCACCATAATCGGATATCTCATCCTTGCTTTTTATTGAAGGGCACGTAAAAGCTCTATTCTCCTTTCCTATGTCGAGCCGTGTGGCACTTGTCATATTTGATCTTTTTTCTAGTGTTTCACGAGATCTTGAAATATCAATCTATGATTAATTTTCCATGGCTCATGTACGCGACTTTGCGCATGCGCTCTAGTCTGAAACTTCCAAGACTATATTATCTAGGACTTGATGGCGCATATCGCCGCGACTTGAAGCGCACGATGCTTAAAACGGTGCTATCGCTTCTCCAACCATCTGAGATTTCCCTTTCCGCTTTTCCGTACGCTTTTAGCCATTTTTCCCTGCAGCCTTCTTCCCATCATGTCAATCACAGGCCCCACAGCCTTTCGCTTTTTCTGGCTTACGGTCTTCCTTCAGTGGTTAGCAATTAGCTGGGCATTGACACCTCCCATCGATATTTATAGCAATAAGAACATCTTGACAAATTCGTCAGCAGATCAACTCATTTCGCTACAGACTCAGTCCAACGTCTCCACTGTGGCCAACCAGACGAATTTGCTCTCGTTCACTGCTCCAACGAGGTGAGTATTTACGCTTCTTTTTGTAATCAAGTACCAATGAAAACTCCAGCTTCCGAACCCCGCCAGACTTGCCCTGGCTCCTAAAAATAGGAGGTACACCGTACCTCATTCAATTCACAAATTTCAAGGAAGCCATTCCCTACTACGATGTACTAGATCTCCTCTTTGAGGCCCAATTTGACATAATGCGAGAAATGGCAGTAACTTATCCATCCGACGACCAATCTATTGGGCAGAGCAGAGTATGGACGTCCGATACTTTGTATCTAGCTATCAGTTCCGATCAAGAACGCATTCTGCATAGTATTTGTGGACTCTACCTTGCAGCGATGGTAAGACTGTGGGGTATCGAGTATGGCTTTCATGAGGCTGATTTAGAGTTCCTGGGGACATTTGGGAGACTGTATCTGCCAGAAGTCATCGGGCGTGGGAAGATTGGTACTTTGGGTGGCACGGTTGAAAGCTAATCTAGCGGATGGAATGAATATGTCCTTACATTACTTAGGAGAATGCAATTAATATGGATACTTACTCTGCTTTCAATCAGGATGTGTGGAAGCTGCAGAGCTTCAAACACAAGATTTCCTATATTAGTAAGAATTTTAATACGCGAAACGTTCGAAATTAGCCCGCAATGTCTGTACATATCTTGCGGCCGCTCGATATTGCTATTTTAGACACTCAATCCGAAATCAGTTTTAGCTCTCCGTAACACGGACATCGTGCCGACTGCGGAAGCTCCAGAATACCCTAAAATTCAAGCGGCCTATTTTGTCATGTATTTTGCGCTCTTCGTCTTTATTCTGCCTTTCTTGTTTGTAAACCTCGTTTGTAAATGAAGATGGTGTGGAGAGTGCGGTGGTAGTGGAGGCGACGGTACAATGAGAAGCCGCCTTAGTGCTACTGGCAGACGCTGTTGTTGATGTTGGGTTTGTAGGACCGAAGGGTAGAATTTGAAATAGAGGTGAATGATCTCCCTATTAATGTTTACCTTTTGAACAATTATTCTGTATCAAGTATCTATGTCATAGAATGAATAGATCCGGTGGAGAGATCCACAAGTACCTCAATCGCCGTTCATGTCTCTGTTTGACTATGTTTAATCCCAGAGGTCGAAGATTGTGCAAGGTGGCGATATGTTTAGCAAATTCCTGAGAGGATTCATTGTTGCGTGACAATTGTGTAACGGATAGCTGGAGTGTGAATATGCTCAGGGCTGGGCGCGTATGAATGACTAAGGTGGGCGTCCAATCTGTTCATCGGTCATATTATCATTTCTGACCCTTATCTCGTTTTAAACCATCTTGTACCAAAAAAGAGGTGTGAACAGTTGTAACCTACCCTGAGCGTTTCGACTCGTTTCGGGTAAACCGAATTCCAAAAGTGGTGGTGTCCTCAGCCCTGCCATTAGCGCTAACTGTACTCATCTGTCTGCGCACAATGTTTCAGTGTAGATAGGCCACTCACAGCAGCTTTTTGGAAATCCATAAAGGTCCTACCTTTTAACTGCTACTTACCATTTCGTACAGTTAGTGATATAGGATATCTACCAAGGGAATAAATCCTGAACAACTCATAAATCGATTTATTATTTCTCTTCAGCCTCCATTCAGCAAGAACCGTGACAGAAATTACTTCATCCTAAATCGTTTTGCTGCAGCACGATATTTACCATGCCTAATCTACTGGCAAAAGCGGCGTCGCTAGTGACTACACGATCAATTATGTCCACCTATGATAAGCCCTCCGATGATACCTGCTCATCGGAGGATGCTTACTCGAAATCCTGCTCTGTCGGTACATCATCCACACACCATGAACTGAGGAAAACCATGGAGATCGTCGCATCAGCCACCGCTGCAGTTGTTATCATCTGCGTTATACTGCTGTCTCTGGTCCAGGGTCATCTGCGCAAATCACAACGCTCTATCTGTGACTTTTTCAGGCCGCATTCACAATATTTCATCTTCAAGAGAAGTTGCGGCAAAAAGAGAAAGCATGACGGGCCGCTTGAGCAAGGTTACCAACCATACGAGATGATAAGACCGTTGGGACAACAACACGCTGAGACTGGGTTCGACAAAGGTTTCGACGACATAGCGGTATCCGAAGCTTAGCGAATGCTGGAGAGTTGTGGCCGTCGAACGCAGTCGATAAGACGTCGCGGTGTCAAGTGAAAGGGTTTCATGGGGTTGAGAAGTGTTGAACTGGTCTGACAATTGGACAAAAGCTGGGAAATGGGCGCATATTTGAGTCCCCAATTTCGTGTATTTATAAGGGCTTGGCTTCCAAAGGACATGCTCAGGAGCAATGATCTCAATGCTATTTTGACGGATCCTGTGGTCAGGACAAGATTGCTGTTACATAAGTGAACTTAGCAACAACTATCTCAAGTTGAGTCGAACTCTGAAACCGTTGTCACCTCAACCCTGGCTGGATCATTCAGTGCATCATCTGTCTGCATATCTTATTTCCCTGTAGACTCACCGCTGGTCACAAAACCCCTACTCAAGAGCTCGGTGTATAGTTGGTTCATCTCTCCAAGCTTCTTGTCAGGTACATTCCCCAGTTTGATTCAATAACAATCAATGCAGCACTATGTGAGGCACAACAAATGCGGACCAATAAAAGCCTAGCCTCCGGCTGTTGTTGGGAATGAACTTTATCGTAGTCATTGTGTGGCCCCAGTGGTTTTCATCGCACGGGATCTTATGCACTGCGGAGGCACGCGAAAGAAAGGGAGCAGGCTAATGCTGAGGCCTAGTGCGAAGCACAGGAGATCGCTGGACGCTTTTAGCAGATGGATGCGGACAATCAGATACCCGCTGACCTAGTTGGCAATGGGATATGAAGCAATGCTTTTTCGAAAGTCTTTGCTGGACAAAAGCAAAACTGAGCGAGAGGAGCGAGCCACGTTTAATGTCGGTGAACGTGATATGGAGCTTTTTATATTAGAAGTGATCTCAAAAACCCCTTGGCTATGCAGCAATATGTACAAGTAAGCCTTATGTACGACCCATGTGATCGTTGAACAGCAATCTGCTGTCCATAGTCAAGCAAACATGATGTTAGTGCATGTCTGCCCAGATATAGCTCAGTCCCAATCCAGTCCCATGCCTAGATCGTCCTCCATCTCATCACTATCCCAATCATCTTCTTCGTCGTCTTGAATCATCTGTAGTGCTCGTTGGAGTCCTGGCGCCCCATTATCATTTTGACGTCGGACGATGACTCCTTGCACATGCTGCGCAGGAGCTTGCGGCCTAACTACTGGCATTCGGGCAGGAGCTTGCGGCAATCGAACTTCGATTGGTGCTTCAGGCCAACCGTCATCATTACCATCACTATCATCGTCATCGTCGTCGTCATCACTATCTTCGAAATCCACGGGCAAGCCGCCGCCGGCACCGCCAAAGCGTTGGCCAATCTCTCCATCATCCCCACCCTCAAGCTCCCAAAGCCGCATGTAACATCCACTTTTCTCGGTGTTGTAATGCTGGTATGGGTTGCCCTTCTCTAAATAGGCGCCACACAGATAGCAAAAATGGGTATTGCACTTGAAACAAATCATGTGGTTACAACCATGCGTTTTTTGAGCTCGCGCGTTGCAAGTGGGACAAGGTTGCGTATGTAACAACATGTAGTCTTCTGAAGCTTTCTCTTCCGCGGTGAGCTCGAATTGACTGCGTGGGAAGCACACGAAATACTCGCCATACCAGCTTGCCTTACAGACTTTACAGAATGCAAAAGTACAGTCTTCGCAGATTGCAAGGCGCTCGGCTGGTGGTGGCAAAGACTCGGGACTCGCGTTTCGGTCGTAGCTTTGTGGCTCTGCATCTCCATAACCAGCGACATCTGAGTCGGGTTCCCTTTTCACAATCTTCTTATTCGGGATGCGAGCGGGGCCTTGACACCATTGACGTGGGCAGTATACCGTACTCGGGTCTGATTCTAGTCTTTTCTTTCGCTTCAATTTGATGTATCGCTGCACTATTTCTTGCTCTAATGGTATCTGCAGGAGTTCGCTTGGCTCAAGCGTTCTGTCTTCCTCTTTGGCGGGTGTAAAGCCTGCTTTCATCAACTCACTGGTGTGCGAACCACAGTTGGGGGCCATGCACTTGACATTTACGATATCCCCTTCGGTTATGCAAGCACTGTAAAAGTCTTGAAGGCATTGGACACAGAAAACATGCGAGCAGAGGGCCAAACTATGGCACATGGCCCCTTTCTTGTAGTCTGCAACACCATGTTAGCGGAATATTACGTGCCATTTCGACTGTGACTTACCCAAGCAGATACCACATTCGAAAGTCTGCTTTTCAAACGTTGCACGCCTGGCTCTAAGATCGAAATCGAGAAGGGCTATTTTGAGATCTGCTGAAATATCCAGAACCTCCTCTTCAGCCAGACCAAGATCGAATCCATTCTCTGCTGCTTCTCGCAAGTAGTCGATATAGGCAAAGACCACTTGATCCCCTCCCATATCCTTCCACAGAGTATCTCCAACCAAGCGTAAACCTTGCAGCTTCTTTTCTGGCAGCCATGAGTATTGCGAGTTGAGGTAGAGGGCAGGGGGCTGTTCCGTGGGGTAACCGTCTGGGAGAAGTAGTCGAAGGTTCAAAGGAGGCAGGTGTGATAGACGATGTGTATCTTGCGGAGTACTATCGACCGTGGAAGACCGATGCTCTGTGCCATTGAACCGTACGACAGAGCTTTCATCTATAGAGTTTGGAGCGTTCAAGTTATTCAGTGGTGCGCCATCCGCTATAGGAAAGTGGATAAGAAGACCTCTAACAGGATCAACAGGAATGTCTATAGATGCCGAGAAGGGCCCTAAGTCGAGGTTGCGGGTGAGCTCTGGGTAAATTGCTGCAACAGTTGAAAGCTCGAGTTCCCTCTCATCTTCTCCCTCTCCGTCACCAAGGTCATCGGCCATAGCGCCTGGAGGTGTCCCTGCTCGCAGACATGAGTGAGTGCAAGCCTGTGAATATGAATATGTAAGAAAGAGTCAACTTTAAACAGGGAACCCGTAGGTGGCCACTAAGAAGTGTCAATGACTCAAAGTCTTCACCCGAGGGGGCAAATGTACCCACATTTTTACCTATGCCAAGCCTCACGGCGGCTTTCGCGGCTATTCTGTTCTACTTCTAGAGGTTTTCACCCTAATTCTACAGAAGCCACATTCAGAGTGCCACGAGAGGGCTTCCAGCTCTAACCCTGTAAGATTATACAGCAAAGTTGCTCACGGTAAGAGAGTGGACGCTTCTACAGCGAGTACCGCCAATCACGACAGATGAACGCCCGCTGCTTGCTCTCACTAGTTTGAAAGGCCCCTTGACTATTCGAGAGCTCGTTCGGGAGCTTATTTGCTCAAGGTTTTGCAAGCTATTTACGTACGAGCGACCCATCGTCATCAGTATCTCACTCTCGATTATCGTGGTTGCATTGTGTAGGCTCAGTAGCCCCTCCTACCGGAGCTTGATATCGATGTGGGACAGGTTCAGATATTTCTACATTGTTTGTATGATATGCAATGAGGCCAAAGTAATTGAGGAACGATTTCTAACATTTGCTACGTTTCAAAGCTAAAACATGCATGACAATAACCACTCAAGCTGCAAACAACGAACACTGGTGATGTAGCTTCATGAGAAAAAGACCTTCAAGCTTGCAATACCACGCATCATCAGACCTTTAGACAACGAATGTGTCTTTGTCTTGTGCGAGATTCCTATTTTGGCCACTTTTCCGAACAGCAGCATGTCCACCTCTTTCTGTTTTGTCAAAGCATCTTTCCTCAACAAGTCCCTCATAGCTTGAGCCTCCGCCTGCTCCTTTCGCAATCGAGTTTGCTCCCAAAGCTGATTAGACCATGCACATTCTTTATCTGTTGGAGGGTGTGAACCAAGCGCTGTGGCGCGGGTGACAGCTCCATAACTACCACAAGGTGCTGCTGCTTTCTTTGGATCGTTACACTTTCCGTCTATAGCTTTCGGCCGTTTGCTTTGGCCTGGGAGGTTTGGGTGGCGGTTGAGATGATGGTTTCTAAGCTTAGGCAAAGCGGGAAACCCTGGTATTGTGGGACTGTCCGGTCGTGCCTGGTCCAGGTGTTCGGTTAAGTTCACTAGAGTCTTGATATGATGATTCATAGCGATGAGTGACTTTCTAAGAGGTACGCCTGCGTCTATTTAATATCTGCAGTCACAAAGAGTATAAGTGTGATACATCCAAAGTCGCTCAACACAGGACTTTGCCAATGCTTTAGAGGAGGAATATTTCGACACAATATGTATCAAGCACAGGTGGTTCTAGGTCCCAAAGCACCGATGTGTAACAAGAGATTAGACAATGGCCTCGTGGGAGACACAAGGTCCTTGTCGTAGTCATGAAAGCGAGCCATTCATGCACAACCAGCTGAACATAACAGGTAGTGTTGCGAAACAAAGAAGGGGTGGTACAAGGACCATTGCCACTACAAGAAACGTCAAACGAACAAAGATCGTTGAGTCTTCAACACCTACCTTTGATAACAGAATATTCAGACTAGGCTACGGTACAAAATCATCTCGTTCTTTCTCGAACATCCGTCACCCAACACACATCACATACGAAGAGTCAAAAAGCACGCCCAAGATCCGCTTCGAGCACCGCGAGCCACTATGTGCAAAGGCCACCGCCACGAGCACGCTGGGTGCGGCCACCTGCAATGGTTCGAAGCTGTGCAAAGGTGCTGGGACTTCTCATACAGCCAAAATGCTTGCTTTGGTCACGTTACAACTTTCAGCAAGGTAAAAGTTCACATGCCTGCTCGTTGTGATGACTGCTTTGATCGTGCCGTGGCAGATATCGAACGTAACTGCAACGGTTGTATTGCAGCTGTCATGGAGCAAGTCAACACATACGATTCAGCTATGAAAGCCGAACCAAACCCAAAAAGACGTGCAGTGTTGAGCTCAGCAAAAGCGTTTGTTAAAAAAGACATTAAGGCATTCGAGAAGAGGCGAGACGATGACATAGCAGAACTTCGTGCAAAGCAGGGTATGTGAGCTACCGGCTGATAGTCTGACTCTGTCTAAATTGGCTAAAGAGACTGACATTGCGCAGGTTACTAACTCGTAGACCGGGATTTATCTGAAGAGCTGGGCGCGGGATGGGATCAGATTTCAACACAATAGACCGATCCGCAGAACATACTGCATGCAGTCTCATTTCTTGCGTCATGTTTTTAGATAATAAGGGGCATTCAACACCCTGACTATTGATATTCTTCATAATTGAATCGAGCATATCCGAAATGCTCGGCAATCTTGCTCAGATGTCCACCCTTTCATTCCATCAACGTACCACCCGTACCGTGAGCCAAGATGATAAGTGCAGTCGATGCGGCCAGTAGTTGCAATCCACGTAAAGCCTGAAGAAGCACATGCTTAGGCACCCTCCTAATCTGAAGGTCATGGCAGAGAAGGGAGATAAGGTGGTTTAGAGGTTGGGAAAGGAAGCTCTGAGATGCATAAGGATCTCTTTTCTGGTCCATCAGCTTTCTAATCGTACCACGTAGACTATCTCAATCAATTTAAGAGGCCCAGAATCTTCAAATAAATACATACCCATGATTGAACAGTTTCGTGAATTGATCTTTCCATCTAATACAACATGTCAGGTCAATGTCGTCAAGATTGTGATCGTGGCTGTCAGGATGCAGATCAGCCGTCAACTGTCAAACGCCGTAGAAGAGAGCAGTCTCTCCCAGTCCATCGTACAAGTCTGGGCTCCTAAACGCCAAGCCAGCGGTTTTGCAGTCTGGTAAGCTCCGAATGGAGAACCTGAAGACCTGATCTAAAACCTCAAGCTTGTACGCTATTTGATCTCCTTCGAATTGGAGCATGCAGTCGGACCATGTTCAAT